>CM049308.1:89353337-90645123 GCA_026874595.1 Sipunculus nudus | reverse complement strand
TATGATTGGGAAAAAACCGTAGATTTCTGATGAAAGATAAATAGCAGGTCGGGGCGGAGGCCAAAGCAAAATCGGAGATGATCATTGAATTTACGATAGCTTTTATATTCACTGTTACATTCATCCCCTCAGAATGTTTTGACAATAGACAATGGACACCGTCCTGGGTTCAGCTCTCACTCGTTGGGCGACATTTATACCAGGGCGACAAAACACTTCGCCGTTGGATATGTAGGACTGAAAGAAGATCCGGTCGCACATGCGTACAAAACCTTCACATTCTACTGATCGACATTAAAACAAGCTTTGCTGGCACGGCCAGTTACTCAGCTTTAAGTGCACAGTAGACTTTACTCTTAAGCACGTTTATCAGGCATTTGTATTTAACTTGTAATTTAAAGGTGGCGTGTGCAAAAAGCGGCGGCTGTGACATAATTTGTTTTGTATTTTTCTTTTCAGGCGTGAGGGCAGCAGTGGTCTCCATGATGATTCTGGCTTTGCTGTTTATCGTGGCTGCAGCTGTTCTGTCTGCTCTGTACGTGCTGCTAGAGAAACTCAGGAAGAAGTTAGTAGTTATCGCAGTAGAGATCACTGCGTTCGCATCAGGTAAATAGTATTTCCTTTACCTTTCACCGTGCTACTACCTCTTTCTACCTGATTTCTCTTGATATATGTTTTACTGTAACAAACACTTAGGCCACACCCATGAGCAGGGTCGTTTATAGATCCCCTCTCACATTTTACATAATTTTTCCTGATTCACGTTTTTAGACCTATTACCTCTCCATCTAAAAAGTGAATATGTTCCCCTGTCTCCATTGAAACAAGGCCTATGACAACAAGAACCATTTTGCCACTTTCTGCGTACTAACAGGGGGAGCATTAACGAATTAATTAAAAATCCAGTAGACTGCATACTTGCTTTTCTCTTTATAAATATTTATTCTTAATTTATTCTTGCAAACTTGTGAACACTTCATAAATATTTATTCTTCATTAATTTTTGCCTACTTGTTATAACAGTTTATGAATATTTATTCTTCATCATACTATGTTTTAAATGTGACCTAGCTGTAATGGTGTTGTTGAACCATGACAGCGGTATACACAGGAAAAGTTTAATTAGAAGGGTCGGTCTCTGGTTACTTCTTGATACACGTGTTTAATTTATTTTCAGTGTTATTCTGCCTGGCTGCACTGGGCGTGTTTGCTGTTGACATGAAGCATCGCCGTGAAAATAAATTCCTGGTTGGGTTTTACCTCGCCATGGTTCACTCTGTCCTCAGTCTGTGTGGAGGTATCCTGGGGATCGTGATTGCCATGAGAACGCACGTTTATGTTGTTTCCGGTACCACCTAGGGGGCAGCAGCAGTCATTGATCGCCATTGACTATGGCTAGGTATCGCATGCAATTTTTTTATTGTGATATATTGCGATATGTGGTAGCGTTTTGTGATACCTATCGCGATATTATTATTGTATAAAATTTATAGGAAAAGTGTGGATTTTCAATCTATTTTATATACATATGTATATATAAACTATCAATTTTATAAATATTAATAATTCTCTATCATGTTAGTCAAAAAAATTATGCAGATCAGTTTATTTAAAAAAAACGAAAAATGCTAATATTACATACTTATGTATTTAGTACAATAGTATGTAATAAATGGTATGTAATACTTTGTTGACATTACTCAAAGAAATCTTTATAATTGATTTTTTCTTTACGCCTTAGATGTGCAAATAACTCGGCAATTGTACAATCACAGCCGTATAGCACATCGCAAGGCTGACGTTCTTAAACAACAGTTGTGAAATTGACACGTGTTGTTAACATAAGGTGTGAGGAGAGAATAATAATGAAAGGTTAATTATTATGACCGTGTTCAAGCAGACATTCATATTTTCCTGGGACGGATCTGTGGTCTATATGGTATATCATGTCTACTTGAACATTTCCTATACTAAACGTCTTACGACTCTGAGGCGGCTTTCACTTTTTACCTGTCATTAATCCATTCCCCTTAAGACGTGTAAGTTCGCAACAGAAACATTATTCCCCCCCCATCCCCCCAAAAAAAATTAGGCATGTTTAACGAAATATCGAAAAATATCTATATTTGAAAACTGTACAGCGATACGCAATATGCGAATCACCGTATCGCGATATACGGATATATCGAAAAAATTGCACAGCGCTTCCATAAACCATCAAACTGCAGGCTTTTAGTTTGTGTCAGTGTATTATCTTTCGTTTATATGTTTATCTTTGAACATTTTGCTCTAAGCGACGGATTAAGCCGGCATTGAAGAGCAAGCACAAAGTTTTAAGAACCGGGAGTGATATTATGCTGGTGTCTCTTACATGATGTATAATTAATTATCTATTTAATATATGTCTATAAATGTGTATTCATCCTGTTACAGTTTGCTTTAAAATGAAATTATATGTGTGAGGATGTAAAAAATAAAGTTGGTCAACTAAATTGTTGAAATTATTTTTGTCAGTGTGGGAACCCATTAAGACAGCAACACTCTCTTTGCAGATATTTATATATGCATTTTATTGTTTCTTTCTTATGCAACTGTACATGTATGTCTGTTTGTATCATTAAATGGTGACACGGTATTATAGCTTCTTCATTTGAATAATATTGTATTGTGCAGACAGTGTTTGTCGTGCTTACATTTACCAGGATTATGATACACAAAACAGCCTCGTGTAATATAAAGGCCATTATACATTCGCCCTTTTATTAACATGAAGAAATTTCCCTTACCTAACTCTTCTTTGATCGCTTTCCTCCTGTGAATGAGCACGTGTACCAGTGCTCTAAAATATGCATTTATACCTAGGCAACACCTGTACCTACTGATCCCAGCCTCAGTTTATCAATGTAGGGAATACTTCAGTGAAAACAAAATTTTAGCTTGATAAAGGTTGTCTTCATACCCCTATAAATAAACTTCCAAATATGTATCCGGCTGCTTTAATTCTTAAAGCTAACTCCATTACGAATGATGAATATTAATAAAACATGCTCCAAGCTCGTCTAGCTTTAAAAACACGACCCACTTACTAATACAAATAATTAATATTCCTGATGTCCTGAATATATACAAGTACATTACATCTCAGGGTATAACTGGCGTCAAACAGCGTCTTTCTCCGCCAAGGATGCGATGTATACGTTTTAATAGATTCACCATCTATTATTTTGTGAGCACAGTATTTGAGGAAAAGCCGTTACCTTGTAAACCGCTGACCTGAAAATCCAGAGGTAAATCCAGTGTGCATGTCCGCCAACGCCAGGGGTATGTGGGCTTTCTCCAACTAGAGTCCAAATATTTTGTTTGAAGAGCGTACTATATTGGACATTCTTTACAATGATCCCTTTATCTTAGAACGCCAGAGGTACAAACAGACAAAAATGCATTGTCTGGATCGTGGAATACTACGGCTAGATAGATATCCAGATCCGTGACACCGAGGCAGGTCGCGATATGCCGTACCTGCTTGAAATAGTATATAAATGCAAAAAAAAATATTAATAATAAAGCTACATTTAAGTGCATTAATCATTGTTGCAGCAGCAAAACTCAAATAATCTTATTTTCTCCCGACGTGTATTGTCATTCAGCAGCAACATTCATAACAACAATATATTAAGCATTTCGTGTAAAGAATGAGCCAAAAAAGGATAACAAATTTGAGTTATTTCATGAAATGTCTGAGTGAATCAGTCATTCCACGAAATGCCCGAAATGCCCACGAAGTGTGCGATGGACTACACTGAAGCACGGTAGGACAGGCTCAGACTTGCCTTCTTGTTTTATTATGCTGCTGTTTCATCAGTTCGCTACCTGACCCACAGGGGCTTGTCACAGAAGACTGAAACAAAATAATATCCCGTAATTTTGAGCCACAAAACCCCAAGAATAAGCGATACATATACAGCTCCATGACTACTTAGTGTTGTTATTAAATAGTCAAGGAGCTGTATATGTCACAATCGGTAGTATCGCTTATTCTTAGGGTTTTGTGGCTCAAAATTCCGGGATATTATTTTGTTTCAGTCTTCTGTGACAAGCCTCTGTGACCTGACCTACCAGGTGTAGTTCTTGACCTTTGTCCTTTCAATGACATTAATGGTACACATTCTGGAAGTCATCATGAACTGACTTGGTAATAAGTTTTGACATACTGATGCATATATCAAAAGAAGATGAAAAGCAAAGGTTTCGTCTGAGGAAAGCCGAAGAGAGAGGGAGAAGAGGATATATGTGGGTGGATATATATATATATATATATATATATATATATATATATATATATATATATATGCAATGAACAACTGCTAGAGTGCTCTAGGGTATTGACTCCAGAGCTTTATACTTATGTTGCAACATGTTGCACGAAACTACGTAGTAGTTAAAATGTCTAACAAAATTTGATTCCTCTATATTTGTGTGTGTGTATATATATATATATATATATATATATATATATATATATATATATATATATATATATATATATATACAGTCGAACCTGTCTGATGCGACCACCCAAAGGACTTGGCACAAATGGTCGTAATAGGCAGGTGGCCGCATTTAGACAGGTTCTGAAAAATAAGGAACTGCACAAATTTAGATGACATGTATGACGAAAGTATGCAAAATGGTAGGCCTGCCACGTTTACACGTGTAAACGACTCCGTTTCGATTAATTGCTGTCAACGTTCACAGAACGACAGACCATTTACACGAAAGGCATTGATACACTCCGTCAGTCCGCTTTACATCGTCGGTAAATCTGTAATACCGATTTATCAGAAAATGTTACTTGAAAACGCGGAAACCAATCGCATATTCAAGTGGACTTTTGTTTGAAAATTTAATGAGAGTGTTTTACTATTATAAACAAGAATCTTTGCCTTTGGTTCTTAATTATACAGGGTTTCTTTTACATAAGATGTACACCAGCGTGCCGCCGCCGGTATTGAATTTAACATCACCCTTGTGAATATGCTCCCATTATTTACCGCTGTTGTAACCCCTGAAAAAATGAATGATCACCATGTGTTGCTGCCATATTTGCACTAGAAATTTAGTTAATTCACCATATATTTTTCGTCTGTTTTACTCCTACGAGCGCACGAGCGCTGGTTAAGGTGACAGGATAAATAGGAGTAAACATGTACCCGAATTGGTAACCACGGTTACAGCGATGACACTCATGTCATTGGTTCTTTTCAACTCATTTGCATAGCCCTTTTCTTCCGAATATTGCCGACTGGCTACCGTGCATACAAGCGAGCCATTAATGAGGCCTTACGGAAAATGCAAATTTTCAGGTCGTAGGGCAATTTTGAATGGTCTCAAATCTGTTCTTAGAATGGCTGTCAGAATTTTGCGGCGGAGGCCACGTTCACAGCCAGGGAGCAGCTGCTTATTTCTCTAGTGGAACATGTTTTATAACTATGCGCTTTCTTTAAACCCCGCGTTTTAAAAAAATTGCGTTGTCAGCTACAAACCCTCATAAGAACGACTCAAAATTGTTAGCTGAAGTCACTGGTTACTTACATCACTTGCTTCATAGGAATATCATAGGTTATCCACGCTGTGTTATAACGCCTTTCATGACACACTGAATAGATCAAAGAAAAACCATTGGGATGGCCTACAGGTCAAAGATTAACTAGGGGACCTCCATTCATGTGTGGTCGTGTGAGCCATTGACGTGGCCTGACCGGGGCTCCTGGCCCAGGGTCCTCCCAAACGACCTCAAATAAAACAAACAGCGGTGCAAGTGACCGCAGCTTCACGCATTGTCAACCGACCGGTCAGCTCTGGTCAGTGAGTAGCTCAATGAGTGCCCGCATTAGGCAGGTCAATATATCACTTTGGTCGGGAAAAACTGCCCGTAATCTGTAAAAGCCAGGTGGTCGTATTTCACAGGTTTTTTCTATAGATATCCAGTGGTCGTAATAGCCAGTTGCCCGCATTTCACAGGTGGTCGTTCAGACAGGTTGGACTGTATATATATATATATATATATATATATATATATATATATATATATATATATATATATATATATATATTACCTCCATCCGACCGACACGATCACAAGCCTTCACATATATTGCTGATTCAGATGTAATGGAAGCGCAAGAATTCCTTTGTAGTACACAACCTTGTGTTCTTTTTTAATAACAAGCTTGTTGTATCTGTATCCAAGTGTAAAAGGTCAGAGTTTACCCACGTTTGGTTTATACCCCGACATACTTAGCCCGAGCCCGAATATACCAGGCATTTATGCTGGCCCAGGCTATTTCATAACCGTTTGATTTATTAACCTATTCACAGAGAAGGTAGTTGAATATGAAAAAAATGTAGTACTTTCTCTTTAAAATATAATTGTATGTAACTGCTAATATTAATCTTAAAAACATTTATTCACGCCTGAACATGGGTGGAAAAAAGCTTGCACTGGGCAAGAACAGTGAACCAAAACAAAAACATAAAGTGCACGCCTAGTGGTAGCCGTTCTGCACAACTTCACAAAACTAGATTTTTTAAGCTTTAAACCGGTGTTTCTGTGTTCTCTGTTTCTTCTTTTAAGTTTCTTATCTTTATTCGGGAGTTATCACGCGTGCATAAGATTCCACTTCTGGCATTTCGGTCGTGTTATATGCAGATTGCACACAGAACAATAACAAAAAAAAAAAAATAGGTGAACTGGAGATGATAAGTCAGTGTTTAGCATGGAAACTTTTGTATTCAGCAAAAGTGAACTAGGACATGAGGGGGTCACTAAATCAAAATTTAACAGAAAGTTAGCAATTATGTAAACTTGTAGTATGTTATTTAAGAACGGCTCTTAAAAGCAACAAGGGACTATAACGGGGTATAAAATAGACTCGGTATAAAATAGATGTGATATAATCTTGGCTTGCGCATTTCATACTTGGCAGGGGTCGTAATAACACCTTTCTGTCTGTTCCAGACAGGCAAACACGTGAAAGGAAGGGCATTTTTAATTTTGTACCAATCCGTTGGAAAGGCTAACACCTACATTTTTTCCACATTAGTATCTGACCAGTAATAACAAACATGGCACAAGAACAAAATATTTTACACGTGGTGTTTCACCGTCTGTCTACATTTCCTATATTTTCCTTTTAAACAGGTGTATAATTTCTAATTCTTTGGCCCTCATCTCCTATATTTCCTGTTTTTACTGCACAATCGGGTTTCTAATATCAGTGTTAGTATTGAAAACATTCAGTTCTTTTTGCATGTAGGTGTGCATGAAGGATGGCATGTAAGATAACATAATCAGGTTACACTGAGCGAAGTGACTGTTTGATATGATAGTGAGCCTGAATCAAAGCCTTTCCGTTGGAAACGTGGAAATTTCATAGCATAACGATCCCTGGTGGGGGTATATTTTTAGATAGGCCAGGTTTTACCCGGGGGTAACTTATACGGGGGCTGTTTTAGCCTGGAACACCCGGGAGGCAGTGAAATCTATGCACTGGCGAGCATACTTTACGTGGGGCTAAATATAAACATACACACCTGTTCTAAAAACTGGGCATTGCTTTGCTGTGGGAGTATACACAGTGCATGCAGGCCTATTCACCTCGATATAGAAAATACTGTTTGTATTTTATGGTGAAACTAAGCTGGAACGTAAAAAAGAAAACCTATCAAACCGACCAGGGATAATGATTGGATATACGGATTTGCTGTGATCCCTATATTACGTTTTAACGGAAATTCTGCAAAATGGCGGAGTTCACAATTCTATCTATATCCATGCTGTTGTTAACGTGTGCCTCATTGCTATTTAATCTTATAGCAATATCAGACCTTTACTGGGGAGAATTTAAAGAATATAGATTTTTTCCTGTGCGTACTGAGAAATTCAGTCTATGGAGAAGGTGCAATAAGGAATCTTGTTTTGTTTATAAATTAACAGGTAAGACCTATTTAGACCTATTGCAGAGAGAACAAGGAGAACAAATTAAACGTAGATACAATGACAGTGTACAGAGCGATATACGAAATTTATATTCAACAGATGACAATATTTAATATTTAAAGATTTAAACATATAACGATGATTTTATTTTTTTATCCCTATCTAGACTGTCGTGTAAAAGGTTGTTTATTTATCTTTTTAAATTATCTTTTTTGACATGGAGGCACAGAGCTGAAGTTTCATGGGACATGCGGATGGCAGCGACGCAAGTTTGATCCTTGGCAATAGTGTAACTCGGCGTACGGGTTACTTATTTCAGCCAGATTACTTTTTATCTGTAAAATTGTCCTTTCACCGCAGTCCACCCCTGCCTGCCCTTCTGTTTAATGAAGGTTCATAAGCACGGGATATTTATGCATGTATATATTTGAAAACAAAGGAAAACAATAATTATCTTCCAGAATAATTATGAAATTAAATCAAAGATTGTTTTTATGTGCATCGTCACAATTGTCTTCCCTTGGAACATTCTGTCCTAGGAACCATTCAGGAGAACCGGCAGCAGTGACACAATCACTGATTTTTTTTATCTTTTCAGGCGTCACGGCAGCTGTAGCGTCCATGATAATTCTGGCCTTGTTGTTTATTGTGGCTGCAGCTGTTTTGTCGGCCCTGTACGTGATGTTACATATAATGAGGAAAAAGTTCGTAATTATCGCAAGTGCCACTGCATTCGCTTCGGGTAATTATTTTATTTATCATTTTATATATCTCTTGAGACTTCACAGCAAAATCATTAATCCCTTTCGGAATTGAATGCAAATAATTTAAACATATTTCCCTTTTGATTTTCATTTGTGAATACAATACGGTGAAATCTCGCACGAGCGCCAGTCCGCTATGACGACCAACCAGCCTAGGACTTTATATTAAAGATTCATCAACCATTTATGTGTTCAGATGATATGTATTTATTATGCCTTATTCAATGTTGTATTTTTTTTATATTTGTTTTATTTATTTTCAGCATTGTTCAGTTTGATAGCAGTGAGCGTGTTTGCTGTTAACACGAAGAATCTGAATGAAAGAAAATTCCTTGCCGGATTTTACCTCGCCATCGTTCACTTTATTCTCAGTCTGTGTGGAGGTATCCTTGGGGTACTGGTCGCCATGAGAACGCATGTATATGTTGTCACAGATACCGAGTAGGGGGAGCGGGAGTCTGCAATCCAAAACACACAGTTTTGGCCACTGGGATTGCTAATCAGGGAAAATGTGGATCTTTTGAACCACGTTTTGAGATCGTACCGTTGGATTTGACTTTCTCTGAACATTACCAGTTGAGACACTGCATTTTTTAAAGAGACACAGTTGGTTGTAATGCTAGGTTTTATTGCATATTTCATAATTATTTAAGCTTGTTCTTATAATGGGTATAATGTAAGTTCTTTTACATTCTTCTTTAAAGTAAAGATGATGTATGAATGAATGTATTAAAGATAAGATTTGTTATAATCATCAAAATATTTTGTAAATAAAAATATGTATACACTTTTAAAATAAGAAAGCCTTATCTTCTTTGCACATATTATCGCACAATTTATAATCCCCTTCTTATGTGTTTACACATGCATGTATGTGTAATTGGTGGTACAAACAGTATACTATATGATAGATTTCACATGCCATTGTACAGCGTTGTAATCTCTACACAACAATCGTGTACAATAAAAAAAATCTGAAATCCTTAAGGCTCAATATTAATGTTACATTAACATCTGAAAAGCCTCCGCCTTTTCTAAATTTCTTGAGAGTTCCCTCATTTAGTCTACTACACATAATCAATTTAAATTTCAAACTAACATTTTCTAAGTGAAAGTAGTCTGGGGAAACTTGATTAAAGAAAAACAAACTTGACATTATATGTAGCTTGAGTTTTCTGAACAATAATACTTGGAATAAATCCACTAAATATGTACTAAAGTTTTGCTTCCTTATTAAATTGAACTGGATGGACCTGGATGCTGTAAGAAAATATACAAGCTAGAATTATATAAGTTCTCACCAAGTTTCAAAATGTTTGGTTATTTACAACTTGTTAGTTTCATAAGTCGGAAGTCTGAGTGATAATCGGATCCGAGTATTAACAAAATTATCAAGTAGATCGAGGTCATACGGTGTTATATTATTTTTTATCGAACATTAAACTTTATTGAACATTAAAAAATATAATATTATGTTGCAGGAAAAAAAAGCTCTGATCAAGTTGCTCTCGAAATACATGTTTACCTGAAATTGGTGAACTGACGCAGTTGTTTTGTCTAGCATTGAGCTTTCAGTGCGAAAACTGAAATAAACAGCTGAAATCTACAACCTCTGAACATGAACGGTTAAACAACATGAAACTGACATGGCCAATCTTCTCCACATTTAGGTATATGAGCCACATAATCAAAATCCAGCTTTGACACGGAAACTTACACGTATCAAATTTGTCAATTTCAGATTATGAATACACTTGTGTACCCTCAGTAAAAGGTCATCGACCTTGAATTTAAAATACGCGTTTTAAATCGCGCATCTATCTAATACTTATAAAAGGAATTTTGTTCACGTCTGTTCGCAATGTTCTCTAAAACCGCGTTGTGCACAATACTGTGCCATACATCATTTTAAAGGTTATTATCCCCTCAGTGACATAGGCGATATGAGAATAAATAATTTTTAATGTTCATATCATTTTGAGTGATTTTTCCGTTTTTACTGACTTGCACGGAGGTTAGACCGAGCACAGCCGAACTGCCGGAATGCGTGGATCGTGGTCACTCAACCTTAAACACTACTATTGTTCATATGAATAACGCTTGCTTTCAGTGGGAGATTTGAGCCTGTCGGGCTCTACATTTAAACGAGGCTCTCACCCACGTGCGTGTTCAGTAAAAGAGAAATAAAAAACATGTTTCTCACTTTATGAAATGGAGAGTTCAATCCAGGAGGATTAATGACAAAACCTAATTCAAGGTCCCAATTTCAGGAACAATCGTGGGGTGGGGTGGGGTGGAGTGGTGTCAAGGGTTTCAAGCCTCAAATTTGTCTGATACGAGGAAAAAAAAGGGTTGCGGTGGCTGAAAATGGGATACGGACCCTCTGCATGGAGTCCCGTTGGTCCGCTTCTGCTACTTGCGGGTTATGCATATTTCTGTTTCTTTCTTCAGGAAGAGTTTCCTTGCAACGTACATTTAATAAATTTTTCATGTGTCCCCCACATCAACCTTATCTTTATACGTCCAACGATAGAATCCAGTCAAATATCATCGAAAACTTGAATGCCCCCGCGTCTCATTCCGATCGCAATGTAAACATCATCACTGACCAGGTATTCAATTAAGGTAAACATACCGCGGTATGAATTTCTTGCCACGAAGGCAGCCCCACAAAATAATTGTAAAAATATTTATACATATCTTATTGAGACAGTTTCCCGATGAAAACCTACATTTTTGTCAACTTTTAGAATAAAAAATGAGCCAACATTCTACATCTCGGTTAATATATCTCCCAAACCCCGGTAATAAGCCAGGTATACCGGGTTTATCAGCTAGTATTGAATAAAGAAGGAGTGTGACCACTAAAGCTGCATGTCCACTTATGCGGTACCGATACGGATACGGATGAGGATGCGGACGCGTTTTAAAACGCGCATATGGAATAAAGAAGGAGTGTGTCCACTTATGCGGTGCGGAGTGCGTGCGGCGTGCGGAAACGGATACGTTTTTTGAAAACCGGACCATGTAGCCGCGGGTACGGAAACGCATGCGGAAAGTGCCATTTTGTAGAGATGAAAGAGGGTGAAAGACCTAAAAACGCACTGAAAAACGTATCTAATGGACACACACGCACAAAATATCCGCATACGTTTCCGCACCGCACACGCACCGCATCCGTACGAGTGGACACGCGGCTTAAACAAAATGGCCAGGGATTTCGGCGTAACTTCAGGATTATACTTATAATTAACATTAGTTTACGATGACGGGAGTCTAAGTTATTAGAATTAAATAAATCCCCGCTATACCATGCATTATTATTATCATATTTAATCAAATGCGGTCATAAGGCATCATGCGCGGTCTTTCTAATTTATCATTGTTTGGCTTTTGCATACTTCAACAACGACAACATTGTAACAGGTTCTTATCTAGACTTGAGCAAAAAGGCAACAAGGGGCGTGACCGGAACCAAGCTGAATTGCATGATTACCGTAAAGAAAAATACAAAATATTAGTATGTTATGGGCCGTTGGTTGGCAGCACCGATCGGCCTATATCTGTCACAAATATATTCTAGCAGTCTACCCACAGTTATTATCAATTTGCCTTACATTAATTACTAAATATTGTCGATATTAACTATTGAAAGAAATAATAAACAAAACCCTTGGGTCCGCACTGATGGATCTATTTTATCTGTCATATATAAGTTATGTCTAGTATGCAACCATATGGGCGAAACAAAACAAAAAATGCTTTTTCTGAAATCTAGCTGTGTAACATGTGCCCACATACTTTTTGTTTTCTTGTTTTCGACGATAAAATCCGTTCAACAGTCTTGGAAGCGGATGACATATGTGTGGGTTTATAACCCCCATGTATGCCAAGAAGGGATCTGATCTTAGCAATAATACTTCCGGAAAGATGTGCAGCGCTTTTTCTTAAATTTTAATCAGGACGCCGTAATGACCTAAAGTTTATTTTCTGGTGTTAGTATTATTGGATGTTTTTCCCGAGAGCAGATCTTATGCAATATTAACCTAGTATTTCTACCAACTGTTAATACCTGCTTTAGGAAAAAGCCGTATATACAAATGTAATTGTAAGAGTCCATTTTTTAAACAGTCTAAACGCAAACCAAGTTTACATTCGACAATCTAAAACGGAACAATAATCTTTTTCTTTACGACGTAGCGGTTTTATATTCCTAAACATGTACATGAACACTTTTACTTGACGCATGACGGTTTACTTATTATAGTCTATATAAACTCCTTGCTTATTCACTGTAATTTTATGCGACAGATGTATTATCATTTTGTGAGTTAACTTTCCAGTCGCATGTTTAGGTACCCACATAGTGGTGCCACCTGAGCTGTGGTGAGCGTACTATTGCTTCACATGCTCGCCCTTTTCCCCTTTGTACTGGCAACGTCAGAGGCATAATATCAGATTAAAAAGGCTATCCCTACCCATATCTGAATCCTGGATTATTAGAATGGATACGTTACAGTGATGCAGTTCGCAATATGCTTTATAATAGGGATCATCGTACTAAGGGGAGGAAATGTCTTTCAATATAAGTGGTGTTATGTTTGGTATTCGTATTGTATGTTCCTGACAAGCAAGCTAGACTGTGCAGGAACAGAAAGACTATAAAAAGCTATCAACTGTGGCAATTTTTAAAATAGCATTATAGCAATTATTAATATGTAATAACAAAATTGTTAATTGTACGCACTTTTTTGGTATATTTTAACAATATGAATAATGTAACTATAAGTAAACAAATAAATAAATTACAAAAAATAATTTTCATGAAGCTCCACTGGGAAAAACAAGAATTATATCGTCACTAAGTATACATATCCGTGTGTGTGTACTACCCCCCAAATCAAGTCAGTTTCGTAACTTTATCATGACAGATCTCTCCACAAGCTGATAAATTTAAACCGTTTAGTACTTAACGATTTTTAACAAACTGTTACAAACAGTAACACAAACAGACATACTTCGAATATATCGAGGCGAAGTTATATATCGCAGTCTATGCGGGTTCTACAGTTAAGCAAAGGTTACAGTTCAGATTTAGAAATTTTAGGTCTTGGTCCCCACTCGTCTTAGCTGTCACAAAACATACCATTTTAATAACATCAACAAGAAACACTAGATTTTGTGCTTTAATATCAGTCGACGAGTCAGCGTAGTATAAAGAGAGAGAAACTGTTTTGTTATTTTTATTCGTTGATGTTCGTGTCATAATTTACATAAAACAGTATAAATCCTAAGCTTGTAGGGACCTTGATGTAGCAACTATCTGTCCGCCCCCCGCCCCCCCCCCCCCCTCACAATTATTATTCCCCTTTCATGCACTGACACCATGAAATACAACATAACATATGAAAGCTACTGTCGTATTAACCTTGTGTTTTCAATAACATCTTCTATTGGGCTGAAATTTTGTAAAAAAGACCTTTCACTCGCATATTTTACAGCATTTCTAAAATAGTTTACAGCACATGTTATAGTTCTAGTTAATGATATCAATGCCTCAGTACTTTACTCTGTTGTTATTGGTCTTTAAATTCCACACTTCTACATTTCACTAGGTTATCCGATGTAGACCAGACGTTAGTAAATTTCAATAATATCAAGGCAAGTTTTAATGAAATATTTTATTCTATAAAAAAGGATTTTACTTTAAACAGACTTTCCATGAAAACAAACATATATGTCTGACCAAAATGCAATAAAATAAACAATTAATCAACATTGTATGCTTAACTCAAGATTACAACTGAATATTTATAGTAATAACTTTAATATTATGGTGATTCTAATGACCTCCAGAATTTAATGGGTTGTCTCTTGGGTTTTACCCCAACTGTTAACATAATTTCATAGTGCCCCGTTGATAAGCTTTGAATATTTTACAGACACAGATACCAAGTAACAAATTAAGACTAAAACATAATACCTTATTAATTAAATGCATAATTCATTATTCACATGATCAGTCTCCGCCTGATACGAGTTGAATATTCAAGGACACTTCACAATAATAACTTAACAATATCCACCTTATTATATAACTGGCGACTGTAAGCACTGTCAGGTTGTGTTCATTAGTGTCGGAACCACTTTCTTTACACCAAGCAGTCAAGAGGCTCCCAGGCACACTCCGGCATGCCTTGGCATATACATACATCTGTTCGCCTTATTATCTTTAGGATTATTTGTATGAGATTCACTGATTTATGAGGAATATCTCCGAGAGGAACATGACTTATCTTTACAACCGTCTCCTGTTAGATGGTTAACATTAGAAGTAGAGTTTTATAAAAAAAAATCCAACAGATGGATAAAAGGAAAAACGGTATAAAAATTCCAATGATACTTAGTTTTATATCATCCTTGCTAACTCATGGTACACCATAAAGCTTTCAGTTTCAGTTGTTAAGTCGTATTGAAAAAGGAACCTCTTGTCGCCTTTAATCTGTCACTAAATCCTGGCCTGACTAGGGAACGGCTGACTGCTGGGATAATAAATTATACAGTTATTATATGTATCTTGGCGCATTATTATAAATCGTCAATCGTACATCTTGGAAGTTAGCAGTAGTGTAAGAAACTTCGGGGTAAAGCCAAGCACCAGCTTTGCTGCAGCTTCACTGTGCCAGCGCTGCATCCATCCCAGCACCGTAGACGTGGAGAGAAATTTGTTAATTCGAGTTATACACTGCAGAAAGTATTTAAACAAAATTTCGTGCATGCACGGTGCTTAAAGTATATGATTTATTATAATTTAAAAAATAAAAACCTAAAAAGGTTGGATTCTTCACAGAAAGAAGAGAGCCCAGACGTCTTGCTATCCATCTCAGGTTCAGAGAGGATCCGCCCCTGTATATAATACAGGAGTCTCAACCCGAGGGCAACAGGTGACGTGACGAACAGGTGCCTCGCTACAGCAGATGGCGGTGCTAACTCGGCACAAATCACCCATAGCTCACGGTCTACTGGTGTTTTTTAACCGCTTCTTAGCTTAACACAGCATAACAAGGAAAAAACACGCATTTTTGCGTCTACAAGTGTTGTTTGAGGATATGCTGCCGATAACCTACAGTCTCTAACAGCCCTGTGTTCTTTTGTCTCGACGACCATAGGTATTACCATAAAAATTATTTGTTTCAGTAAACCGGAATACGATCTCACCTGGCTTACTAGTGATACATATAGGCTAGCGGCCGTTTTTATACCTCAAATGATAAAAAGTCATACCATGTCATTGGTATTAATTATCATTCCAACACGATACAAACTGACAATTGTACGTAGGGCTGGGTATCGCCGACAAATTTCATGTTAAATCATGTTATCATGTTAAATATGGTGAGACAATTAAAGTTTATGCAGATCAATTTATTTCATCCACGGAATTCGACAATATTATTTATACTTATATACTTATTAAAGTAATTACTTGTTGTTGACATAACTTATAGTCAGTCTTTTATGTAAGGAGAGAATATTACCGAATGACTGAATGACTTTAATTATCACGACGGTGTTCAGCACTTCCTTGTTGTATGAGTATTACCATATACCAATTAATCATTGAGCAAACATGCATATTTCCTTGGACGGCCCTTTGATCTATAGTATATCAGGCCTACTTGAAAATTTCCTACTAAAACGTCTACAGACACGGTAATGGATTTCAATTTAAGCCTGTCATTAATGGAACCCATTTAGATGTCAACATTTGTGACAGAAATAAAATTTTAATTAAAAAAAACAGTTTTAGGCGCGATACCCAATATGCGGATAATCGTATCACGTTATACCGATATATCGATAATCTCGCTCACCCCTAATTATACCTAGGTAACGCAAAACAGCAACGCGTGTAAAAAGGTTCTGGATCTCAATCCAATCTCATGAAATACATCAGATTCAAACTCGTAAAATACATTTGCCTATGATGAGACAAGAATCACACATCGTGTCTACATTTGACTTCTGTTTAACATTGGCGTAACAGGTGGGAACCCTCCCGCCAGATGTCGTTTCTACTAAAATCCGAAATTCTTCCAGTCAGGGAGTGTTGGATGGCCCGGACTACTTTTCTCTAAACTGTCAAACTTTAAAAAATAATGCGTTACATTTCAAGAAAACAACTTCTGTTTTCATTTCACATGCTTATGCTCACAAAAATATTACCTATTAGTGGAGTCCTAACCACAAACACCCATGTTTATGTAATTTGCCTTGAAACAGTTCAAAACCAATATATTTGAACGGACCACATTATCCGGGTCACTACATTTATAACTACGCCCCCGGTGTATTTAAAATCCCGTTTCATTATGGAAGGCCGATTTTGACCACCAAAAACCGTATCCAACTGTGCGTCCGATCATGCACAGTGTCCCAGCGGAATAATTAACACTTGCACACATCGGCACATATCGGAGGGACATCAGGACGAATGGTAGAAAATCGGGGAGACATCGGGACAATTTTTAACATGCTCAGCTTTTTGGAGAATCGGAGGGGCATCAGGGTCATATCGGCGTACTAGTCGAAACAGTAATACTGTGAATTTTCAAGGGGAAATAGAAAAAGAAATAGAAATGATGATGATATCAACGGGAAATTGGAAATAGGTATTCATTGATCATTCACTGATCTCAAAAATTAATGAAAAATGCGTGAAAAATACAAAAAAAAATACAGGTAGCGATTCCAGTCTTCAGGAACTGATAAAACTGACCATAAACAAGAAACAAACCAAGTTTCAGGATACTGGATGGACCGAACGTTGAGAAACTGATATCATTGATCTAATATGGCTGCCTAAAAAAGACAAGAAGAGCATTAATAAGAATAAGATTCAGGGCGATTCATATATTGATAATTGGATACTTGGGTTTTCTTACAAACAAGATAAATTTTAAGGCAACGCAAACTAATACATAAATATGGAGAGTCAAGTTTCAGGTTTCCAATAACCTCCCCCCCCCCCCCCCCCCCCCCCCCCGATGTTTAATTAGAAATTCGTAGGTCCAACGGTTACGTTCTGTGTCCTGCCAAAAGACGGCAGGCCGAATAGAAAAACTTTGACACGATTAAAAGTCAGCTAAAAATACAGATAGAATAGCATTCTGTGGCTTATAAATATATATCATCATTTACATTTTTGCTACAGTCGGTTGTGTTGTAAAAAGTAATTCAGCAGCAATCCAGCCAAGGACTTCCAGGTGCATGATGGGTAAAGTGGATAACTCAGAGGTCGCTGAGGGGGAAGCTCGCATTGTTATAGTTACCTGTTTCTAACGTGCAGTGGCTGTACCTTCACGGTCAGACCGATTTGAAAAATGGCTGGAAGTACCGCTCTCAGTATTACAGTACTGGTTATATTAATTATTTCTGCGGTGATAAGTATAATCTCTATTGCTGTTCCACAATGGATGGAATACTATGCTCGAGACAGGATGAGGCATAATCGAGGTCTCTTTAAGGATTGTAATCCCGCACACGGATGTAACAAGCTCCGCCGAAGAGAAGGTATGATTGATGTGGTATTTTCCTATCAGTTATAGATTAAAACATTTATGCTATATTTACCAGCTTTGCAGGGGCGGATCCACGGGACCCCGCCCCCTACACACGCGTGTGTCTCGCCCACGGAAACACCATTATTTATCTAGTTAATCTTTACCGCTACAATACATTTTTATTCAAAGGCCTCTATAACAGTTTTTCTTTGTCCGGGTTGTTTGCCGGGCCCATTCATTGGTATTAGGGTAGTATTTGTTTGCTCATTTGTGAATCTTGTTATATCACCATGACTGTAAAAACTTAGGAAACTTTATACTTGCGGAGGTATCAATGCGGGCTTAGACTACAGCCTCATAATAATTTAGCACCAAATATCAAAGGAGTTTGGTAGCTGAGTCAAGCAAAACATTCCAATTGTTGGGAAGCGTTAGTCAAAGGTGGATGTACATATGTTTAATTTAAATATCAGAAGATCATGTTTTAATAAAGAACCTTATTGACTTATGTTCGCAGAATAACACGGTAATGCGGGTATACATAAGTACCAAAAATAAACAAACACAATGATAGCACACCTGCAAATGTTCTGGTCAATTGTCTTCTGATGATAAGTTCCCTCTACTACATGTGTCAAATGAACCAAGGGCACACTCAAATGTCATGATCCAGTGGTTGGAGCAGCTATTTAGGACTCGAATCCATCTCGGGTCCAGCAAAAAGTTCTATCACAAAAATATAAATACATATACATATGCTAACTACTAACATAATACATGTAATTGAACATGTGAGTAATTAAGCAGCATAAAAATGATGAATTTTAAAATTTCCTTAATTTTCTTTCATGAGTAGAGTTGAATTTGGATTGGGAGAAGGTGGACCTGGGCTCGGCCCTCAAGGACTCGGACTTGCATTCGATTGATGTGTCCCCGACTATATGACTGGGCTGGAGTTCTTGGCAGAATGCTAACCACTGATCTTCATTCACTCCCCACTAATCATTCAGGATCCCGGTTACATGAATTAAATTTTGAGTAGATTGAGCCATACATTTTAACCTTAAATAAGAACTTTTTTGGTTGTAACCACTAAACAATACTGTTCCTGCATGGCCCAGATATAGAGAATTAGGAAATAGGAAATTCAGATTAATGGAACATTTTATCAGATCATTTCCGCCTTCTGTCATCAGGTTTATAACGTCAAGATAATTATTTTGTATCAGTGGGGAAATTATGTAATTATACTTAATTCTTAATGACAAGATAGCTATCAATTTAGAACAATCATCCTTTTAGAACGATTATGAAACTATGTAGATATTATTAATCATTGATTAATATAATGAATATACATGTTTTAATAACAATAATGATTAAATAAAATCATATGAAAAACTAATTCCTCTAGCGACGGACATTGTGACCGGGAGCAAAACATATGGTTCAAGAGGCAGACAGGAATGACTGACGTCATTAATACCATCAGGAACACTAAACCCTATCTTACAGGTCTCCAGACGACAAAACATTATGAAAACCAACAGGACAAAACACCAGATAGACCAATAGGACAAAACACCAGAAAGACCATCAGGATAAAACACCAGATAGACCATCAGGACAAAAACCAGAAAGACTATCAGGATAAAACACCAGATAGACCATCAGGACAAAAACCAGATAGATCATATCATGACAAACCACCAGATAGACCATCAGGACAAAAACCAGAAAGACTATCAGGATAAAACACCAGATAGACCATCAGGACAAAAACCAGATAGACCATCATGACAAAACACCAGATAGACCATCAGGATAAAACACAAAGATAGACCATCAGGACAAAAAAAATCAAAATGGACCATCAGAATAAAGCACAAAGATAGACCATCAGGAGAAAAAAACATCAGATAGACCATCAGGACAAAACACCAGATAGACCATCAGGGAAAACACCAGATAGACCATCAGGACACAACACCAGATAGACCAGCGAGACAAACACCAGCAAGACCATTAGGACAAAACAAAAGATAATAACATTAGGAAAAAACTCAAGACAAACAATCAGGACAAAACACCAGATAGACCTTCAGGAAAAATAAACACAAGATTGACCATCAGGACAAAACACAAAGGAGTTTTCCGTATGATTAAGCTCATGACTCGAAGTATACCGAGTATCATTCCACATATATGCCTGCTGAGTCGTGCATTTACAGTTAGGCTACATACAACCTACTTCTCTGAGAACTCTAACCAAACATTCCTCACAGCCTACAGGTACAGCCCTGCATCGAGCAATCGTTCTCGTGCTTGCGATATACACGTGCTCTGGGTAAAACTCCACGGGCAGGGGTCTTAAAATAAGCGATGAAACATCACATGGAGCTGGCGGTCTGATGTCGGATGCATTGGAAAAAAGAGAGCTCTTGTTGTTCATGGAAAGGCGCCAAAATTACTCAGTCCCCTAAACACATAAACAAATATGAAGTACTAGGTAATGAGGGGCGTTATTTAGCTCAGCCAAAGGGATATGTTTTCATCACTGTCTGTCTTTCTGTCCGTTTATTTGTTTGTGTTTGTTTGCAATTAGGATTACATGAGAATAAGGGATATTTATGCAAGCGGCGAGAATTTATTTCCCGAAAAAAAAAACCTTGGGTACAATTACTATTGTTTTGGCATTTTATACCATCCCCTTGGGTAAAATTTCAATTATTTTTTTTTTTACCGTTTAATATCCAGCCGGCTGTTTGTTTCTTAACTTTTAAATATATATATATATATAGAGCTCGATCAACGATCCATGGAGAAAATGTACAAACCAGCAGAGGTCAACAATTCATTCCAAAAGTCTAAGTGCGTATGAAACGGTAGTATTTCCAGCAATTTGTGCCAAGATTCTGCAGGTTATTTGTTTTAACAAGGACTGCCTCAGAAGCAAACACGTTGTAGTGTGGCTAATTACCACCTACGTAATGATGCAAAGATCAATATGCTCCCCATTCAAGATGCTCTTGTTGAAAAAGTCATGTTTCCTCAGGTTTCGGATTAATAGTACCAACTCCCTGTATTGCGGTACCCACTTTTCTTTTCTAGAATGGAGCAGCATGGCTTCATGGGCCGTGAAAGAAGACCAGATATTCACGCTTACCAAAAGGACACTACCTTTCCGTTCACAAGCGAACTGATTTTAAAATCTTAATATTTACATAAAAGTCATGGGTCCGTCACCTTTATTTATATTTACAACTTTTGTCTGAAATTTTTATGTTGCAACAGGACAGCCTAATCTGTCCAAGAACGTTAAGTGTTTTTCTAAGGAAAGAACTTTGATCTTTTACGAGCCTTCTAGGTGAAAGTTACTGAGGCTGTGGAATAAACCTTTCAGATTTTCACCATTATTTTCACCATTAATAAAATGAATATTTAAAAATATATATATATTTGCATAACCTTTTTGAATCAACCTTTCTTGTACTTCGTAGCAAATTAGATTTATAGGGATTTATTAAAACGTTTATCATGTTTTAATTTTGTTCTGATTCAGAAATGATCCAGCATAATTCTGTTCTCAAAGCGTTAAGCGCTTTTGACATAGGTTTTGTCGAATTAGCGCTTTATAAATGATATGTTATTATATATTATTTAATAAAAATACTCACTTCACAAAAATACAGGTATGGGAAATCCACACCAGCACCAAGAAGTAAATATAAATGTCTTTTCTTGTTATTCAGGTTGGGAAACTGCTACTGCCGCCATGATGGTGATAGCTCTGTTGGCAGTGGTTGTGGCCGCCATTATATGTGCCCTGTTTAACACGATGCAGAAGATGAGGAGAAAGCTGATCGCTTTAATAGTGGCCATCATGGCCTTCGTTGCACGTAAGTAAACAACATTTTTATCTCCAGTACTTTGAAGCATAAACTTTCGTGGATATAGAGGGGCCTATTGTGATATCTGACGTCTATTAACAAAAGATATCCCTTTCAACCTTAAATAAAAATAAGAAAAAAAAACCACCAATCCCATGGTAAACACGAAGACAGTTCGTTTTATTTATATCCCCATGTTTATCATGATTGGAACAGATTAAACAAGGATATCTGGCGACAAATCATACTAATAAGAGTTTTGCAAATGGCATTTTGCAACTATTTACCGTTCAACTTTCGCACATATATGAACCACGTTCAGTTACATGTTTTTTCTCTGTTTGTCAACATGATGGCATGCGCCGTGTTTTCTAACAACTTGTAGAATAACAAGCTCATACGTCTGTCACAGAGGCATTATAAGAACCTTTCTTAGAAGATTTCCTCATCAGTATCAATATGTAGGCAGTGTCGGTCAGAAAGCACATAAAATTCTAAGAATTAGACAGGCTTTTGATGCGATGTTTATTGAATTAAAAATATATTAAAATGCTTTTAAACAGTTTTTAGTATTGATTGTTAATTATAATCTGAATAAAATGAGTATACCACATCCTTTAAACTGCGAATGTTGGTCAAGTCCGGTTTAATACTATACTAAGTATCCCTATTCTGTTCCATAATGAAGATTGCCATACTTGCAATCTGACCAGTCTCGGTTGATTCAAGGGGTATAACCAACATTCCTGTTTACAAAAATGTGATTATCCAGTGCTATCAATTAGGAATGAGCTTAGTTATATGATCGTTGACCCCAGGTTTGGCCAACACGAATTTTTCATCCAGTCACAAATGTTAAAACAAGTGACTGATAATATCGTCTGAAGAAGCGATATAGTATGTTATGAAATGGAATTAATTACAGTTTTACATAAAAAATTCGCTAGTAAATTATTGAAACGTTAGAGGTGTATTTTTATACATTTTCCTGAACCAGTTCTCATAATATTCTATATCTAGCCCTCTACACACTTGACAGTACCTATGACTTAAATCCAAGTCAATGGATCTATAACATATAAACTGTATTTATCAAAACTGTCTCGTTCAATCTGAATATCAAAATATGAAATCAAAACGGCAATCAAAACATGGTGAAATGTCAAATCTTACTGGTTATAAAATGCAATCTGGTTACACTGATGTCGTTTTTTATTTCCAGTATTTGCCAGTCTGATAGCCGTGGCCATCTACGCTGCGAAAAACAAGGATCGTTCCTACACGAAATTCAAGTATGCATTCTATCTCGCCTGTGTCCATGTTATCCTAAACCTAATTGCCGCAATCCTCGGACTTCTGGTGGTTAATAAAGCGCCTAGTAGTGCCTAGGTGGCAGCACCGTAAGGACCAAGCTGCGCATCTTGCTGATCATGACAAGATCCATCAGACTTCTATGACACGGCGGACGTCATCATTTGACACAGAATGTTTAAACCATTACAAATTATCTAGTTTTATTTGAACATAAATATCTATTCGTACTGCAGTGATTACTTGGGATTCATAGACTATATATTTCGCATTTAAAACATAAAAGAAGAAATATACACTAATGTTAGGTTACAACATCATATCATTGCAAGTTAATTGACGCGAAAGTGAAATTATGCTGATCCTCCGGCATCTCTGGTCGTTGAAAATTGTGCATCAGAAGCATCTACGGTAACACTGCTTCTGCACCTCAGCGCCATCTGTTGTTAGTTTTGTTAAACGAATAATCTGTGATAGAAATGTTTATACTGGATAATTCCAATTCATCGTTTAGTAAAAACTTACAATAGTTCACAAAGTGCCTCCAAGGAATACAATCGGTGTTATTTCTAAATAGAAAAACCCGTATATCAGTGTACACCATGCAGTACTTTCAAAAGACAGTTCTACAAACTTATTATTAAGCCATTGTCTTATAAAGAAAGTCAGTCCAGGTCGTTTTAAATCCTGTGTTACAAGGTTTGGGAGTGATGTGATGGACGATAAACGCGACCAAAACCAAAATCCTATAACAATTGATAAAGGACTGACTTCTCTGATGCGGTAGTAGTAACAATTGGTGAAACAAATCATTAGTGACAGCCAGAAATCTCGTTATCCGGATTATCTAACTAGTGTTTAAAGGTAATATCACAATCTTTATTTTAGATTTAGTGTCGATATAAATAGCAACCAACATGACAACATGGCGAGCAACCGGATGTATCATCCGTTCTTCAGGATTGAGATGTGCATGTTACAGTGTTATTGATTCCCTGGAATGTATGTTGTTTTACTTCAAAACTCCATAATACTTTGAGAGCTGTTGAGTGATAACGAACCTGTTATGAGCGGTTATATATTTATGAGTATATCTAGTTACGCGGAGCTTTAAGGTTGTTGGCGATATTCTTAAGCATAGACTGGTCTCTGCTCAAAGGTGCCCAAAAGGAGTTCTGGTTAAACTTAGTTTACGTCGCCGACACAAGATGGCGCTGACCCTGCCAGCGGGCAGTGACTAAACATTATAATATCTTTTGTCACTGGACAATGGCATACTAATAGCCAAACACATGTCAACCATCATTATTTTTCGAACTTTCGAACAGATGTGTCTTGTCGAAAAAGTACCTTTTATTAATTAAAGAAAAGGTACAGCGCGCATGCTCAGCAAGATGAACGTCTTTCATGATTTTCAAAGAATGTTCTTATTTTAAGACGTCAGATAGTTAAAATAAAACGTGAGAACAGGTTAACCAATGTCTCCCAGGGTTAATTTTGAACAGAGAACAATCTATTAAATGCGTTGGGGGCTATGGCTTTGTGCTGCATACATTTAGAGTGGTTTGATACCGAGTTTTTACCTGAGTTGTTGATCGATATGGTTATGTGTTCTCATGGAAGGCATTTTTCTTGCATTTTATTATTTGTTTTACATAATGCATGTTAAAATGCAGAATGTTTTTTTTTACTTTACCAATAAATCACTTTCTCAAAGGTCCTGTCTTTGATATTTTGTTTTGGTAATCTAATAGACACCTTTACAATGCTCATTATCCATGTCAAATGAACGAACAAACAAAACCTTTATTCCCTTAAAATCAAGTGTGCGATACAAAAACTTATTGTTGGAGTATTCGTGAACTGGGTAAACTTATGTTTCAGAATGAAGTTTATATTTAAAAATGTTCAATATAACGTTCTTTGGGCAGCATGACGTCCGCAGGAATAATTTTAGTGGAATTATTTTGAGGCTGAAAAACTCCTAGAACTTGTTGCATATGTTTGTATCCATCCTTTCAGCTGAGGTATTTTGAGCTCGCTCCATTTGTTTGGCCATCAAGCCCCCCGGGAAAAATTCACTTGATCTTATAACACACCACATACAAGTTTGTTTTCTAACAGCCAGTCGAAAAATGAATAAAATGAGCAATGGACTTTGTATGGGCGGTATGACGACTAAAAGAGTGGAAGATGAGTTGGGTTACACTGTATTTGTCTTATTTCAGATCACTAACAAATACAAATTTTTGTCAATAATAACAACTTCCCCAACACCTATCAGCATCAGTAGTTTGAGATGTCTTATGCCAAATAAATCAAGACAGTCAGATGCACAGAATCCCAGGATCCCAGTGAGGTAAATATTACACACAATTATTCACATCTTTTATTGACTGTATCTAATGCATTTCATTTACGTCTGCTTACTATATATTGACTTATTTAAGAATTATTCTTAATATGAAACACAAGGAAGATTGGTGAGCAAATCACCAAAAAAAATATAGTATTTATTATAAGAAGCCCAGATAATATTTTTTAAACATTACCCCTTATAACGACTTTGTCCCAAAGTTTCAAATACATGTTACACCCCATAAAGTGTATATAAGTTAAAAGGTACGCAATTTTAAGCAACGAGTAACAGCTCACAAGATTTTAGTGAGCCAATAAATGAGCAAACTACATGAAATATCTAAAAAGCGTTGTTATTCTTCCTTTATCATTTTTTTTCTATTTCAAAAATTAATTTAAAATTTTTTATTCAATAAATATTCTATTTTAAAAACATGAATGAAACATGGTAGAGGGAAAACAAAAACATCTTTGAGATATTATTATATAGATTGTTCTCAGTCCACTACAACGGCCACAATATGAAACCCAAACCATCATAAACCAGCCTGTGGAATATCTCTCTGTAATCTATTATACACCTGCCGACCGGCACAGAAGATCAGTTACGTTTACGTTAAAATATTGTGAGCACAGCTACACCCGTCTGCTGGACATCTCCATCTCACATATATCTGTTGGTACATATCTTAACAGGTACAAAAAGTCGTTCTCGTTAAAAATCCTCGATATGGGTGATGTCAGTCCTCACTATAACACACCATAGAACGAGTACGCATTGTGCCCCGCTGGATCATGGATTCAGTATTGAGGAATGTGCGAGTCAAAGATAATGACTGTCCCAATGGCCAACAGATGTCGCCCTCGTGCGGTCAGGTTGGGATAGAGCCACCCGTCCGAAAAGTTAATCCCTGTCATATGAACTGCCAAACCGAGAAAGAAAGTTGGAAAGAGCTTCACTGCTACCGCTTGTGATCTTGCCAAGAATTTAATTTAATGCAGTACTTGTCTTCACTACCATGCATCGTTTAGGCCGTTTAGAGACTAGAAGTGTTCTGACAAAATGTAAGATAAGGAAAAGTTTACTTTAAGTGGAATTTACAGACATAAAGTTGTCACATTATTTCATGTTGTGCACGTGTCATCCCAGTGGTGACAGTGGGAAAATGCATCTTGTGTAGCGGGTGTAATTGTTCGAATATCAACGGGCATTTACAAAACTGTGGACTTATTTATTAGCAGTTTCACCGAAATGTTGGGTTTAGTTCTTGTTTAATATATATCACAGTCAATATTTGAAAGATAATCCAAGAGAAAGCATTTTGAAAACTTTGACAATTACATGGGGGAACCATATTAACATAAAAAATGTGGGTTTTACAAAGAAATCATCAAAAATGTCTTACCACTGTAAATGTAATATCAGTAAACACATTTGTTATACTAAAACCTCCCGATCATACAAGATAGGAGATTGATTCCATACCAATACAGGAATTTGCGTTACGGGTGATTTCATAAGACTTTGTGCTGAGTAAAAAAAGATATAGCATTACAATAAAATTAATATTAACAAAAGAAATAAGGTAATGATATTGTGATGTGTGTAATCGCCTGCTTGTACGAAGAGTTTGAGTACCTGCTTGTTCTGTATTAAAGATACTGATCTTAACCAGCCAAAGCTTTTACATTCAACCATTCTTTTCATTATATCCATAAATTTATTTTCATGAATGATATTTATGTCCTTTAAATTTAATCCAATAACCTTTTCTGTATTTTTTTCTTATCTGTTCATTGTTTTTGGTTCTCAATGTCAGATTTCCCACCAGCATATTAAAGCTAAGGATACATTGCACTCTCGACCATCGGAGAATAGTTATAAACCATTAGTAGTTTAGTACCTATATTAAACTATTTCAATTTCCTTAGAAAGTGTAAACGCTTCTGCCTTTTACGGTATACCATGTTTACATTATTATCCAGTTTAAGCTTATCATCTACTACGCCTAAGTATATATAATGTTGTGCAATTTTTACTTCTGTTCCATCAACAGAAGAAGAATATTGAGAAGTTGGTCCTTGTCTAAAATCAATAATCAATTCATTTGTTTTTGAAGGATTTAATAACAACTGATTATTACTGCACCAAGTTACTTCTTTGCACCACTTTCTTGCACTTCTTTGTTCAGTATGTGTATGTATGTGTGAACTATATTATGTCTATTAAATACTGATACGTATCCTCTACAGAGAGTTCTTCGTGTCAGGATTAAGTTGTGAGATAACTATCACATAATATATTTTTAAGTATACCAATAGCTTTAGTGCCAAGCAAAGAGGAGCTCTGCGAGGTCGATTAAATTTACCCTTTGTAATTTTCCCTTTTGAAGAATTCATTACTTTTCAACTGACCATGTTTCCATGCCCGGTGTGTATTTAATGACTGTTGATGCTCCCACAGTAAACCGGAAATCACAGACATAGCAGGCACGTGAAGAGTGGACTTTAATATTAGCATATTCGCCGGTCACAGAACAGAATCAATGGATTTTATTAAAAGATATCGTAGACAAAGAAGTGACCAGAAAGAATGACAGGTACAATAAATGACGTAATGAACGGCGCTGCAGTCAGTCAGTCCTTCAACATCTTCTTCCATGGTAAGTGTAAAAACAGAAGTTGACTTATTTATTTGGATTTTCACCACGGCAGATCGTTGATCTATAATGGTTTCCTTTCTTGACATTATCAATGAGCGATTATATAAATCCTGATTTTGACCCATTACGGCGACTCTATTTCTGGTTAAAATATATCCCGTTTTTAAATTAAAAAAAAAACTTCAATATGCTCATATATGCAAATGAAAAAAATGTGTTCACAGGACACAATTTACTTAACAAGTAAAGTTATCTACATGCAAATATTCTTTTGCATCACCTCCCGGGGTCGTGCAGATATTCTTTTACTCATGTCAATTTACTCCTGGAGTATTTATAATCACATCTAATCACATGACACAGTATACTTACATAAGTAAACTTACCTATGTGTGTATATATATTCGCAGGAATAAATGTCTGAATGAGAATGGGGCTTTTAAGATCAGGAATGCGCTCGGAAGGAGAAAATTTCATGTTGTATCTTATTCTTTAGGGGATGCAGATCTGTCCTTGAATTTTGAATACAGATTATATTTCAGTAAAACAGATGAAATTATTATTTTTTATTTAAAATGTTGATTTGATGACGTTATGACTTATTTTTTTTTATTTACATGTATATTTTAGATAGGTTGTATCAATTAAAAAGACAATGGTAAATAGGTTTATTACGACTGCATTTTGGGTGCCAGTGAAAGGCAGTTTTACATTTATTTGCTTGCAAAAATTAGAACAGGTTTTCAACTTCTGGATCACATGAAGTAAAGATTTCCGCGAAGACAAGGTGCCTTCTCAGTTGTGCTTGGTGACCTGTCTTTAACGTTTATGAGTGATTCACGTTTAGGACTGATACTTGCATCCCCTGCATTATTTCATTCTTGCCAAGGGCATGGATTAGGACAAATTCCCTCGACCGTGAGTTAGCTGACACGCAAGTGCACTACCTAGGCGTGTTTATCAATGAACAATATCTGTCTATTGTCAGGAAGACAAGGAAATTCACATCAAATAACTGTCTGAAATAATCAGGGGAAAATATCTGAAACTGGCAATCGCGCATCATGTTGTCAAGTCATAAACGATAGTCCAAAAATTGAAATAAACTTTGTAATGAAAGTTGTAATGAACATTTCTTTTATGAAAACTGTAATGAAAATGAGAAACAAATGAGGTATTGTGATGTTTTGCGAGTTCTGAGGGACGTATATTTTCCAGTTAACTGCTTGATGAGTGTTGACGTGTGACTTTTATGACCGGTTTAAGAAAGTACTTTTTTAAGCACGAACTTAAAATAGATTACTATGTCATCATATGATCCCACATATCCCTTAAAAATATTTACAGGCATTGCTAAAAATGCACTTAATCAATGTGGGTTCAAGAGCTTAAACCTTAATATACGAATCGACAAAAATTATTCATTCTAATAAGTGCTAGATGAGAATAAAATTAAATTAGAAAGCAGTAAAATCACTCTCAGGTGAGAAATGTGGCTGGGTCTGCTTTAAGTAAACGTGGATCTCACGTTTCTTACAACAACTCAGAAAGCGTGGGTTTTTTTCTGAAAATTCTTAATAGACGTCACTGCTTACGAAAGAGTGCACTTGAGACAAGGAAAGTATGCGTAAAAAGGAGGACTTTTCGCCCAGAAACTGTGAGAATATTGCCCACATCGACCACATTTTCAAAGATCTGATCTACCAGCATGTCAGGTTGTGACATGTTGTATTTCAGTGCGGAATTGTATTAGACTCGCAAACGACCGGACAGACAGACAAAGGGGAATCGTCATAGGTCAGATGAATTTCTCTCATTTGATCAAATCAGTGTTACGGAGACATGAATAGTTCGTCTAACCGTAGGTGCTGCCATTTTCCAGTTAACTGCTTGATGAGTGTTGACGTGTGACTTTTATGACCGGTTTAAGAAAGTTCTTTTTTAAGCACGAACTTAAAATAGATTACTATGTCATCATATGATCCCACATATCCCTTAAAAATATTTACAGGCATTGCTAAAAATGCACTTAATCAATGTGGGTTCAAGAGCTTAAACCTTAATATACGAATCGACAAAAATTATTCATTCTAATAAGTGCTAGATGAGAATAAAATTAAATTAGAAAGCAGTAAAATCACTCTCAGGTGAGAAATGTGGCTGGGTCTGCTTTAAGTAAACGTGGATCTCACGTTTCTTACAACAACTCAGAAAGCGTGAGTTTTTTTCTGAAAATTCTTAATAGAAGTCACTGCTTACGAAAGAGTGCACTTGAGACAAGGAAAGTATGCGTAAAAAGGAGGACTTTTCGCCCAGAAACTGTGAGAATATTGCCCACATCGACCACATTTTCAAAGATCTGATTTACCAGCATGTCAGGTTGTGACATGTTGTATTTCAGTGCGGAATTGTATTAGACTCGCAAACGACCGGACAGACAGACAAAGGGGAATCGTCATAGGTCAGATGAATTTCTCTCATTTGATCAAATCAGTGTTACGGAGACATGAATAGTTCGTCTAACCGTAGGTGCTGCCATCTTACGGTTAATTTACCAACTAATTCAAAAACAACAAACGTATCAAGGAAAACGGTAAACTACAAGTGATCCGACTTGTTCTAAGAACCTAAATAAGCATTTAATTGCCTATATATGTTACATCTCACCTCCCCTATTTAATAGTTAACATATTGCCTCATACAATGTTAGAAAAAAGATCCTGGTTTCTTTGGAACGTATTTATACCTGAGGCACTAGGACTATTGAAATTATTATCACCAGGTGGGGCTTATCTTTTTCAGATAGCAGCTGGAGAATTCGCGACCCTGAAACCTCACATGATATTGACAGAGTATTCAGTGCTTTAGGAGTCTGTTACGCTCATCATGTGTTTACTGTATATTAATCTTCTTTCCCGAAGTTTGCAGCAAATAAATAATTACACGCTGTAGAACACAGCCTGAAGATTAAGGGGTTCAACCTCGGAACTGGAGGTCTCCTATTCGCTTAAGAAGGATAATAAGTTGGAAAATTGAAAGAATCTATGCGGTTAACTCTGGTCTACTAACCTGATTATACCGCCTCTACGACCAACAGATTCCCCATGCGATCACCAAATGTTCAAGAAATCCCCGGTTACACAAAACACTGGTTCGCAAGAATGTCGTTATAGTGGGATAAAAAATTTAGTAACTACAGGGCTAGAAATTAGCACCGAAATGCAGACAGTGTTCGTTGAGGCTGGTAAAATCTACCTACTGTCGGCCGTTGAGGACCTGCAAACAGTTAGTGGCTTGAAACAATTGAAATTTTTTGCATTATCTAAAACAGCTGATTTTTTTATTTAACTTCTATATGACAACCGGCTGCACAACGGCTTCACTGAATGAATCAACCGCGATCGTTCGATTTTGCTTTTTAAGGAGCAACATTTATTGCACGCTAATATTGAAAAACAACTAACGCTGGTATGTAAATGCAGAAAATTCAGTCGGAACCAAGGGAAAGTTTTTTTTTTTTTCATCCAAGTTCGCAGTAGTCGTCCGAGAGGCACAGTAACGTTTATTACTTATCCACTCGTGTAACGCCACAAATATTCAATCCTAGGTTGTGACCCATTCCTCTTAAAGATCCCCATTCACCTACCTTTTGAAAAAAATGTGATTTCTGGCTTCCTCTGTGAATATATTAATTATCTAAGGGTAATTTTGGTTATGAAAAGTTCCAAGAAGGATGTTTGAACCTGTTTATCAACAACGTGTTTGTAAACAAAGCTTTGTTGACAAACGGGAAAACATGTAACCTATGGTTGTAGGTTGTATATATATGCGGAGGCAGAAAGGTAACTTGTTGCAAAATGCCATTTTGCAAAGCTCTGGCTTATCTGACTTGCCGCCAGATGCTCTTATTAAAATTTGTTTTGGCGGGCCCCTCACATATTATAAACACGTTGATATATACACAAGATAACCAGCCTGTGAGCGGTGAAATCCACGTTTTCCGGCCTTTTCTATAAGAGGTCCAGGGGATTTCCTTTAGTTGATAACGGTCAGATAGGTGATTTGGCCCCTTTAAATAATAAACTAGAATCTGGTTTCAAGTTTGAAATTCTAGTTAACCGTTTACTTTTCTAAAAAAGCGATACAAATGAATAAGCCATGGACTGTCATACTAATTACATTTGAATGTTGATGTGAAAGGTTTAAAGGGGGTACTTTTTCGTAATGTTTCGCATGATTTATAATAATAGCAAACTTTTTACAACGTTTTGTAAAACATAAGTATTGATATATTTGAAAAAATAGTAATAAAAGTTATTTAAAAAATTAAAAGTGGAACTCTTCGAGGACCGAAAAGGTTTTTGGCATGCCGGTCCCTTTGTCCAGTGACTTTTTTTTAACCAAAAATTTCTATACTGACAGTGCTGACTTTCTGCACGGATGATTAGCATATATGTTTCATTTTCTGTAATGAGAGGAATTTATGTATGATTTCAGTACACTCTTTCTATTTGATATACAGTACAAAATATATGTTAGGTGAGACTCATTTTATTTACTTGAAATACTAGTATACTTTATATACTACAAACCTACTTTGATAAGGTGAGGTATATTATGAACCTTCCACACCGTCTTCAAGTTTGTCCTAACACTCACACCACTTTTACACCACAAATATAAAACAAGTCATGAACCCAACAGTCAAAACCAAAACCACACGTCAAAACAAAGAATATTCATGGTTATAATTACATATGTAAACAATATTAACATAAAGCAATTCAAGTGAACATGTTGCATGTATAAAAATACGCTACCCAATTATGTAATTTAAACAGATGCATTATTTTCAACAGCATCGAATAAATAAAAAGTACCTCTTTGAGATGATTACATTAACAGAACATGAATGGTACATTGGGTGGTATAAAACAAGAAAATAATTGTTATGTTCTTAAACCGCAAAGTGTTTGCGACAAGAATGACATCGACTGTTTATTAGCGCTATTGGCTGATCGGTCCGGGGACAATGTTTCTTCTTTTTCTACTATATTTTTTCCATGTTAGTATTTGAATCACGGCATTAAACCTCTTTTAATACTGACCTGTAATTTAACTAATTTTGGAAGCATGCAAATATATTGACCAGCTATATTTTCTCACCAGGATACTCACCAAACGGCGCAAATTATAAATATATTTACGTTTTCCTTAAACTCTTGGTTACAATAGAAACAGACTGATAGGCTAACACATAAGTCTTGAAACTATTATAGGACAGAACAAATCATCGCTCACCCAAATTCACATACCGTGAATTTGTAAAAACGCTTTATTTAGTTGCTCTAATTTGCCTGATTTATTTATTGATAAAACATATTGGCATGACATTCGTATGATTAAACTAATTATAACAAACTCTCTTCTACCCAACATTAGTAATTTTTAGCTTGGGTCATTTTCTTACAAATTATTATTTTTGTGTTATTTCATAAAAATTTGGAAAACTTGGAAAACTAATCCTTGCAGGTGACAACACGTTCTTTCATAATATGTGTATCATAAAGCACGTGTAAAAAAGTATTCGAATTAAGAATTTACTAAGACTACATGTATCTGATATAAAATATGAATATCATGTGTGATTATCTTAATATGATAAAATAAATTATGTAGTTTTCAATTTTACTTATCAAATGCCTATTTCATAATTATACAATTCCTATTTATTATCCATGTTTATATTTATGTTTATCTATTATTCACTATTTCTAAAATAATTCATTATTCTTCGTTACACGGCACTGTTTTGCAAATATTAATAACCCCTAAATCATATACATGTAGTTTGACCAAATTGCCTATATTTATATCAGAACAGGCGCAATTCCTACAGCTGAGCAATTTATTATATATATATATATATATGTGTGTGTGTGTGTGTGTATGTGTGACCAGCTCAACTTAACTATGTTCCACATGTAACACAATTGAACTGTGTAAACATTACATGTAACGAAGGAACATTATATATATATATATATATATATATATATATATATATATATATATATATACGTAACATATATAGTAACAGTATATAGTAACTGTATGTGTTTGTAGCGATTCTAACTTAATGAAACATTTCAATTAAAGTACATTTTCTGCTTTTGCATTCCTCAAGGAAACAATCTCCAGGATTAGCACCCATGATAAGATATGGCATTGAACAAAGCATCTCTTTACATAACGTGTTACAGGTATTACACGGCGGTTACATGTACCATCCAAAGATTTTGTTGTAATTGTATGTCATATAAATTGTTGAATGAGATAATCAAGCTTTCGGTGTAACCTTCACAACCGGAAGTCGCTGAACCGGAAATGTCCTTTCCTTTTGTTGCTCTCTCAGGTTTTGTTCATCCGCCATGCCTTCCTGGCGGTAGGCACTGTGATCATGCGTATGCGCACGCGCGTTCTAACTCTCATCGTCGGTCCTCAAGGCAACCACGACTGCTAATACTGCACCCAGAAAGCTGAGGACGGAGTGAACGACTGCCAAGTAGAATCCCCATAACAGTTTAAACGGCTTGAAGTCAAACAGACAGTAAAACTGGTATCTGTGTGATTGGGACTTTGCGGCAAAGACGCTCACGGCTACCACGCCACAGAACACTACAACAAACAAAAATCAATTTTTCTATTTATACCTAATCTGACATGTCACAGGGATCTCATAGATATCACAGTATTATCAAATATATAGTTAAGAAATAAATTTATTACTTGAAAATTTGTTAAACACACGTAAAAAGGAGCATTTTCTCCGAGAACCAGTCCGTGTTATTCACAAACAGAACTTCTGTTTAAACATGATTTCTTCAGGCACTCCGTTCGAGGTTTGAGTATACATAGTCTATGAGAAAATACTATTTTATTAAGGGATTACTCTTGTAGCCAATTTTACAATCACAATGGTAAAGATACTAATGGCATCCAGCCGAGTCAATTATGAACAGGAACACCCGGATGTGAGGTGATGGCAGCGTTGTGAAATTGATAAAGTATTTCAATATATTTACATCATAAAACATATATATATAACCAACCCCTATCTGTGAAAAAGGGAACAAGACTGAGGTTTTCCTGTTCATGGTTGCAGTCTGCCCAAGTCTTACTTCCCAGTCTGTCTGAAGGTGAACTAAACTAATAAGTAAACGGGTTAGGGCGTAGGGCGCCAGCCTCACAGGCCAAAGGTGAAATTTAGTATGTCTTAATACTAATCTGTGTATTAATAATAAGACACGCTTTTTATCGTCAGGTCAACTTTAATTTCGTCCACTGCAGCTATTCCTAGTAATATGAATTTTCCCACGCCCTACAGAAATCTCACATTTGATTGGTTTTAGTGTGGTCTATACAACAGCTGTTTCTTTGGAGTGTTTGATACCAAAATATATTCCGTTAAACATTTCATTATCGGGTCTGTACATCTGCTTCTGGATATTACGAACATGGCTGGAGACAGTTTTACCATGATATTGCTTCCTTGAAGATAAGGAGCAATGGTAGGTGCTTCTTACAGGAAAGGGTGAACGTTGCCAACAATACCCGGAATACACGACAGCTGATAATTTTTACAGGAGATCTAACAGAACAGGTGAACACCGCACGAGACAGAATAACTGTAACTTAAAGGTTACCTACCCAGTTTATGCACCTCAGGTAAGCGCCGAGCACATTCCTAACAGGTTAATATCAGGCCTTGGGGTTTTCTTAATTAACCACAGGTAGTGGAGCTAAACTCCTTCCCAGCAATAGAGACTCAACAACCGGAATTTTGACTGCAGCCTACAAAGCCTGCCAATAGGTGTTTTATTTCATGTGTTTAGCACAGAAAAGAATCTGATATACTGTCAGTGAATGTCCTAAATCACACGTGTTCAATGCTTAGTGTAATATTACTGTGGTGTTATTTTAATAGTACGTGGGACTGGCAAGACTTATTATAACAAAGTAAATAAATGTCTTGATAGAGGTGAAACGTGAAGTATGATGTTGTATTGATTGGAGTCAAAACAGGGAATCGTGGTTTAAATATCAGCTGGGGCTCAGTTGCAGATCTTTAACGTATCTTCAGTGATCTCAATTAGCATATGGAAACTTAAGGGTTGCGGATTAGCCCTGTCTACGGAACACGACTACAGATCCACAGAACATATCATAACTATATACCTTCCAACACCAACCTTAAATAAAGGATAATGCCAACAAATGGTTCTAGGTATATCTGAACCAAAAAATGGGGAAAATATGAAAATTTATTAAAGAATCTGCAAGAGTGATGCAAGATTTCCTCACGGAAAATTACGTGCTTCTTTACTATATGCCTATTATATTTTCTTGTGGGTTATCTTTAACGTCACTCATTAAACGAAGATATGTTCTTTGAGTGTGTAATGCACGGAGTATTATGTTGGTTCAAGAATTAATATTTACTCATATTATTAACTTTACTTTTATAAAGTTAGGAATTCAAGTATTTTCTGTGAATCCAAGCGGATTTAAGAACAGTTTGCTAGTGTTCATTGTCCGAGTTTTTGGTTGTCAAACAAGGACAACAATCTAGGCTTATTGCTTAATCCCATGACGGCCTTGAGACAATCATGTTGATCCACAACTTACCTAAATATATGCCCCGGCATATTCAAAGAAATTACACATATATCCCCTTCCCTTCATATTACCCATATTAAACTTGCTAAGGTCAAAGTGACCGATTAACATATGAAACCTGTAAGAAATGTTTGGATAATTAATTTTTGTTTGGATAATTAATAATTGGGTCTGTTTTCTATCTCTGATGCGTCACAGTCAGACTGACTGCCAGTGAAGTTAGTTATACTAAAGACAGTGTTGATGCTGTTAATTATTTCACAGATCACAGAAAAACCGTCCAGAGAAAGGTGTATCATCAAAGCATTTTGAGCCTTGTTCCTTACCTGAGGTGAATGCCGATCCCGCCACGACTAATGCTGTTGGTTTTGACCTAAAATTTTCCATAAAGATATAGATGGCGGCGACCATGGAGGACCCAATGATGCAGAGCATGGACAGCGTCATCATGGCCCCCGTGGCATGTTGCCAATCTGAAATCAATCGCAAATTGAAATCAATAAAAGAAGTAACAGTGGGGACCAGCAGCATCCACGGGCGTTAGACAATGTTTATCTGGTGGGCAATATCAGATCCAGGACTTATTAGTGAGCTATTTGGCTGGTGTGGCTAGGGGTCCATTGGCAGGTTCTTGAGATTTAAGAAATTTGGAGGATTGTGGGGGCCGGCAGGCCCTTCAAGAATTCTACCGGACCTCAGTAGTGATCACTCTTTGTCCATTGTCCGTCCGTCCGTCTGTCCATTATCAGGTCTAATTGAAACCGTTTGACATAGAATCTTCAAACATGTAACCCTGAGAGGTCCATCAAAAATCATCTAGTAAACCTGCAATTAAGTCTATGTTACCCAAACCTCCCAGCTATATATATATATATGGGGCTCAAAAGTACCCCCCCCCAGAATAATTAAAAATTTGATACAAAAACTATTGATCATGGAGTGTTTAATCAGTTCCCGCAAACCAGGTGGCCCCACCTGTGTCTTTTCGATTTTTTACACATTTTTTCTTCTTTTTTTTAAACCTTCGAAGATGTAGTCGTCTGTTAACAGGGCATAAATTGTAACCGCTAGACCTAGAATCTTCTAACTTGACATCCAGGGAGGTCCATGAAAAATCTCCTTGGAAACCTGAAATTAGGGCTATGTTACCCATAACCGACGAGCTATGGGGTCCAAAATTACCCCCAGAATAATTAAAAATTTGATACAAAAACTCCAGTATCTGAATAATTAATGCATTGATCGCCATTATTTTTTGCATGCATGCATATTGATCATGGACTGTTTCATCAGTTCCCGCGGACTGGTGGCGCCACCTGTGTTTTTTTCGATTTTTTTCGCATTTATTCCTCTATTTTTAAGACCTTCAAAGATGCGGTCGTCCGTAAACACAAATTGTAAGCGTTAAACCTAGAATCTTCTAACTTGTCATCCAGGGAGGTCCATGAAAAATCTCTTTGGAAACCTGAAATTAGGTGACTATTACCAAAATCCTTCGAGCTATGCTTCAGTTGCATGGAGATAATATCTCTAAATTTTGGCATTCCGATGATAAAATTCCATCTGTGAATGTTTTCCAAGTCAGTTGAGCGTCATGACCCCTGGGTCACTTTATAAAAATTTTGCTTTTACTTCTGTTTCTTTACGTATATTAATACTAAAGCATTTGTATATCCATGAACAATTTTGATCATACGTTTTATTTCTAAAATTACTTTTTGTCTTATAATAACATGGATAAAGAGATCAACATCAACGTTAAACCTTTCACATCAGCATTCATAATAGAATGTACTCGTGGTTTCATTCTGGGGACACTTCTGGCGCTCGTTATTAAAATTTTGACGTTTACCAAGGCTTTCATACTGGATACCAGACTTTCATTTAGTTAATTCGCAACCTAAGATTAAATGCTTTGCGGTGTCTCACAAGCGTTTATATAATAATACCTTTTGCGATCTCGTTAAGAAAAAATGTGTAGTAGTATACATATTAACGTTCGTAATAACGAGCTTGAACTTATACGTTGTGTTAGCAGCAGTTTTAAAACGTAAATATATTTGAACATGTTCAATGCAAAGATTGTATTTAATAGTTTACATAATTTTTTTACATCAGTAATTAATCCGAGTTCCCACTGAGACTTTTCCGAAAGTAGAAACATTTATTCACAACATTGATTCTTCTGATACTTAGTGTAACATAATAAATAGTCAGAGCAAATCATATCTTTAGAGCTGATGTTAATAATGAGCTTAATGATATTCAAAACTAAATGAACTTTAAAATCAGCTCTTATATTCAATAACTCATCCCAATCCTATTGTATAACTTAAAAATGACCTTTCACTCTCAATTTTTTATCTTATCACAGTTTTTGCATATAATGTCTTAATCTATTTATTTAATTCCATCATTGGAATATATCTAGATTATAATAAATTTGATTATATTTTACTTTTGACTGCAGTTAAGTGAAACTCATTTTTATAATGTTTCATAAAAGAATTTACTATGATTAGCTAGACGTCTGCAAAATATATTGCTCCAATAAATCGTTAGTTTCCTAGTTCTCCATTAATTCAGTTAGTCAACAAATGGTTCTATAACCTTAATTTAGTATAAATCCAAAGTTTTTAGCAAATTTATAACTTAGCCATAGGGTATACATGTACAATGGTATACAATGTATCATGGTATATACACATATCTTCCCTTTGGTGTACATCTTTCTTAACTTTGACCAGCATCTAACTGATGCTTTCATGTGTACATCATCAGTGAAAGATATATCCGTGTACTATCAACACAGTCATTCCCGATGTAAAGAAACAAATTTAACCGAATTTCAATATACTCCCGTACTGTTCAGACTACTCCCTCGCTGATTTATATAAGTTATAGTCTTATGTTTATCACTCATGATGTTTTATTTCAATAAAGCACACGATGGAAGTTAAAAGATATAAAAGATGGAATCAATCTGTAAAAATGAATTGTCGCAAAATGTTTATTATACAGTTAATCATAATTTTATTGGCACCTATACTTCATCAGAGTGTATGACACATGACATGCAAACACATGATACACAAATATTCAAATTAATTTAATTTTGAAATCAAGAAGAAAGAGATTTTATGAACTTAAGTAAATAAATGTAAATAAATAGGCAGCTTTTTAGAAAGGGTAATGTGAAATCGTAGGGGATAATCTTTTATCATTTTCACGTTGCCCTCCTGCTGGAGGTAACCGGAAATTGATTTCAAGTTACCGGGGGTAATCCAAAGCGGAGTTAATCTGAAATCGCTTCACCAGGACTATGCCTGGCATTATGATGGGTAAATGTTACATGAATCTGCCTCCGTCGTATAATAGCTGTATCTGTTTTAGTTTCTTTGTACCAGCTGTATCTCTGAGACTGGATCAATTCCTATTTATTTAGTCATGAAGTGATTCAGGAAACCAAGGCAGACGGTTTTGCCTCCAGCCCCTACTTATGCACGTATTTTGTGGATCACAGTACTCTCAGACGGTAACTTTAATGATGTCTGCTTTCGTTTCAAGTAGTTCACGCTCGGACCTCAACTTCTCTATGTTATTTTCATATGGTTCTTTACTTCCTCGGATCTAGTCCCTGTGTGCTACATTCTCCATATCTTCAGTCTATCTTTTGAATTAAGCTCTCTGTTTGTTCAGACATATATTTCCCTTTATTCTCTGATAGAATGGGGGACTACAGTCGCAACGCAGTGCCCTGTTGTTCTTGACACAGACAGACGTGTTTTCTACTCTGTGCATTGGTCATGCTGTCTTCTCATATGGTGGTTCAAGCGAGGTGAGAGGAAGTGTTGGTCCGAATTTCCTTGCAGATTCGTCATGATATGTGTAATCCTGCTCGGTTTATATCATTTTCTATAAGTAATGCCGCCATGAAACCAAGAAATTACTATCAGCACATTCTCTAAATATGTAAAATTTGTAATATTTTCCTTAGAATATTCTTTCATGAACTAACATACCTTTAAAACTTTAACCTTCTTTGTTAGTCCATGTATCTTATTCTGTACTACATTGAAGCCAGCTGTCCTGCACCGATGTTTCTCAAATTGCTTGGATTATTTTCTAATTAAAAGAGTTTCTAGCAGTGCTAGTACTATTATGCTATTATTATTTCCATAACAGCCTTCCTATCATCGTATTGAAAGCTTCTGCAAATTCAACATCGAAGACAAATCTCACCGCTCCTCGGCTGAAATTCGAACTAGCGAACTCCCGGTTTGGAGTCCTGTGCTCTACCCCTAGACAACTGAAATATCTGTGGAAAAAGGGATATTCGATGACACAGAAAGGAAATTCAAATGTCTTTTGGTTTTTGGGAAAAAGGATTAATTTAATGGACTATATTTTCCTTTTAATTGCACCCGAAGAGAGCTTTAGTGCAGGGAGATGTTCGATTTTAGTAGGCCATGTTATATCATAAACATTTAGCAACAATTAAATTTTGCTTAATTTACTTAAATTTATGTTTAATTCTTTGATCAAGAACAAGCAAAAATTATTAAATTATTCCTTTTGTGTTTTTACATAAAACCAAGTTATAACCATCGACGATTCGACAAATAATGAAATTCTGAAACATTGGTGTTTCCGCATGTTTTATAAACACAAGGTTCAATAAGTACATTGTGCATATTTGAGGCATCAACAACAACATTTTTTTATCAGAAATAGTGTGGATTGAAAGGGGCTATATCCAGCTTCTCATACCACTGCTAATGATTTTTCCTTCAATATGATCATTGTTAGTACTCTGTTTAGCGCTATTAGGATGTCTGCCAATCCACAGCCCCTTGTAATAATACAATTATAGATAATACCACAGTAATAGTAATAACGGTTCCCCTTATTTACTATTACAGTGATATTCTTTATAAATATATGATTTCAAGTCGTGTGCCCAAAGCACGCACTCAATATTGGCGTGCTCTTACAATGAACTATGCCTGATTGCGATATATAAACCAATTTTTATTGTCAAGGTAGTCTTCTAAGTTGTTTTTCCACTGGGACATTATGATACAAATGCATACATCGATATTTAAATATAGCATCAAGGCGGGTGGCAGCTGTGAGTGAGAAACATCGTGTATATCACCCGGCCTGCCGGGCGGTGCTCCCCGCTGGCTCTGAGAAACATACAGGTACAAACTGTCTCCCCGAGTTAGCGTCAAAGGCTCTCCCAAACAGCTAACACGTGCAGTAGTCCCCGCAACTTCCTAACTCAAAATCCATCTCTGTGTAACAGGGCTTATGTCAGCTGGAATGCATGCCTATACTTTATATGACTGGCACGCATCGCTGGTGCTAGAAGCTTCCTACATTTTGGTATAAACTGGAAAACAATATGTCTCGCTAGGCATTATTTTCGAAAATCAAGATATTTTCTTTGGCGTTTTTTACTGTTCGCGGTACTTTAATTTCAATCTTAATATGCTAATTGTGGTTAAACGAAAATATAACTCATTACATATTTAGAAATATTATTTTATTAACAAATATGTTTTAGAAATATTAATGAGTGAAAAAAACCGTTTGATCATATTACTCTTTCCCCTGTAACACAGTAACACAACACTGAAAAGACCTGTAAAAACAACTCCGTTTTGTAGAAACGGCTTTATATATTGCTTTTTTTTGCATCCACCCCCACAAATAGCAATTCGAGCAACTGTGGTTAAATGTGATCTGTTACAAACTCAAAAATGCTGCACCTCATACATACATGGCCGTTCATCCAGCTAATAATTATTTTATTATATTTCACCGAAATGAATGTTATTGTTTCCACATTGTTTAAACATTGTTTCGACAGTATATAAAACATATATGTAAACTGTACATATTTTACATATTTTATGGCCGTCGTCTAGGAACCACGTACACAGCATATATGCTATATTTAAAAAGTGAACATCCTTCAGAAGTTTACAGGAAGGGAATTACATGTACATCATAAATAAAATCAATAATAATAATAATAATAATAATAATAATAATAATAATAATATTAAATTATTAATAATGATAATGATAATAATAATAATAATAATAATAAACAATATAATAATAATAATGGATATTTTAATTGTAAAATTAAAATAGTTTCCTTTTTATGTATATTATTATAGATTTTATTGTTTTATATATAAATTAATATAATTTATAAATAGTAATAATTTCATTAATGTTCTAATTATCCCTTCTGTCATTATATATATATATATATATATATATATATATATATATATATATATATAATAACAATAATAATAATGATAATAATAATAATAAAAATAATAATAATAATAATAATAATAATAATTATTATTATTATTATTATTATTATTATTATTAATATAATTATTTTTATTTTTATTATTATAACCATTATGTTTGTTATTTGTTCTTACCTGTTTTCCAGTCAGGATCATAGCAGCTATTCCAACAACATCGTTTCCAGAGACCAAAATGCTGTACGTCATTTCCGGACCAGTACGGTGACGTGAACGCCATGAAATGTACGAGTAGTGACATGCACAACACGTTGAGCATGGTCAGCGTCAGTGCGTCCAGCACCGCCATGCTGGTAACCACTGTCCGGTTAACACAGAGCTACGTACAATACATGCGATCACAGAAAATAAACCTGGACACTTCCGCAGTGTCTTGGTATATCCAGAAAGAAGTTCTGCGTGTGACTAGACACACGCTAACACACGCCTACTCGACTGAAGCCTCAGCTTCCTAAATACAAACAGGTGATATCAAACCAACGGCTGCCGCGAAGTAAGTAGATGTGCCGACTCTGTACTGGAGCTTGCAAAGCCTCTATATCCTTCAAATCAGACACACCGTCCTGGATTGAAATATGATGGATGTATCCCTTATCCTAATTTTGTGGTAGAAAATGAACTGATGCTCTCGTTACGGGGGGGGGGCTCTACTAAACAGCTGTTTTTTATATATTCGCGGATATTTTTTTTCTGAGCACAAGATCGAGATGTTCACGCTGAAAGACTTAACATAACAGTTGTTAATAATAAATTCGCCACACGCATGTCTGCCTGTATCCCTGTTACCATTTTCTGGGTAAGAAGTCACTGAAAAGAAATATGTTTACGAAGCTGGCACAGAACGTTTCATAGGTCCTGTGTGGTCTGTTCATTGGTCCGATCATTCCCCGCCCGTCCGTGCCCTATAATAATCTGACCCCCAGTTTTCCGCCCCTCCCTGCAGTAATCTGTCTCCCGATCTGCCCAATTGTTATCTTGCTTCCTGTCTGTCCGTACCTTATAGTAATCTTGCTCCCTTTCAGTCTATTTATTGTAATAATGTGGTTCTCCATCCGTCCGTGCCCTATTGTTATCTGGCTCCCTGTCAGCCCGTGCCCTATTCTCCCGTCCGTACCCTATAGTAATCTTTCTCCCTTTCGGTCCATTTATTATAATAATGTGGTTCTCCATCCGTCCGTACCCTATTGTTATCTAGCTTCCTGTCAGTTCGTGCCCTATAGGAATCTGGCTACCTTTCAGTCCATGTATTTAAGAAATGTGGTTCTTCATCTGTCTATGCACTATTGTTATCTGACTCACTGCGAGTCCGTGCCCTAGAGTAATCTGGCTCTCCTTTCGTCCGTGTCCTACAGGAATCTAGCACCCCTTCCCGCCCGTACTCTATAGTAAGCTGGCCCCTTTTCAGTCCATGTATTATAGTAATGTGGTTCTCCATCCGTCTGTGTCCTATTGTTATCTGACTCCCTGTCAGTCCGTGAACTACAGTAATGTGGCTCCCCTTTCGTCCCTGCCCTATAGTAATTGGCTCCCCTTCCGCCCGTGCCATATTAGGCTATAGTAACCTGGCTTCCTGTCCGTCCGTACCATATAGTAATCTTACTCCCTTTCGGTCCATTTATTATAATAATTTGGTTCTCCATAAGTCCCTACCCTATTGTTATCTGGCTCCCTGTCAGTTCGTGCCCTATATAGGAATCTGGCTACCTTTCAGTCAATGTAATTAAGAAATGTGGTTCTTCATCTGTCCATGCACTATTGTTATCTGACGCCCTGTCAGTCCGTGCCCCTTAGGAATCTGGCACCCCTTTCCGCCCGTACCCTACAGTAAGCTGGCTCCATTTTAGTCCATGTATTATAGTAATGTGGTTCACCATCCGTCTGTGTCCTATTGTTATCTGACTCCCTGTCAGTCCGTGCCCTATAGGAATCTGGCACCCCTTTCCGCCCGTATCCTAAAGTAAGCTGGCTCCATTTCAGTCCATGTATTATAGTAATGTGGTTCACCATCCGTCTGTGTCCTATTGTTATCTGACTCCCTGTCAGTCCGTGCCTTATAGGAATCTGGCACCCCTTTCCGCCCCTACCCTATAGTAAGCTGGCTCCATTTCAGTCCATGTATTATAGTAATGTGGTTCTCCATCCGTCTGTGTCCTATTGTTATCTGGCTCCCTGTCAGTTCGTGCCCTATATAGGAATCTGGCTCCCTTTCAGTCCATGTATTATAGTAATGTGGTTCTCCATCCGTCTGTGTCCTATTGTTATCTGACTCTCTGTCAGTGTGTGCCCTACAGTAATGTGGCTCCCCTTTCGTCCCTGCCTATAGTAATTGGCTTCCCTTCCGCCCGTGCCATGTATTCATTTGTATTCATACGTCTCCGTGTTTTTTTAACTCAGCTGACTGAAAGTCATCTGAGCTATAGCGATCACCCTTCGTCCGTCGTCCGGCCGGCCGTCCGTCCGTTAACAGGGCACAAATCGTAACGGCTGAACCTGGAATCTTGCTACTTGATATCCTGGAAGGTCCATGAAAAATCTCCTGGGAAACCTGAATTTAGGTCTCTGTTACCCATATCCTCCGAGCTATGGGGCTCGCAAGTACCCCTCAGAATAATTAAAAATATGATACAAAAGCCCAAGTATCTGAATAACTTATGCATTGATTGCCATGGTTCTTTGCGTGCATATTGATCATGGAGTATTTCATCAGTTCCTGCAGACTGGTTGTACTACCTGTATTTTTTTTCATTTTTCCCGCATTTTTTAGCAAACCTGTGAGCTAATGCGATGGTGTGGCGTCGTCTATCGTCCGTCGTCTGTACGTTAACCATACTATCTCTAAAATGACAAGTGCTAGCATCACGAAATTTTATGCCAAAAATTAGCCATCTGAAAAACTCAATCGGATTTTACTTATTTTTTGGCTAATTGTATTTTCTTAGATTTTATAGAGAAAAAGCTAAAAAAAAACCTTTAAAAATCTTCTTCGAAACGGTCCAGCCAAATTGTTCAATATTCACAGAAATAATCTCTTACGCCATCTTTCTCAAGTTTGTTCGAATGGTTCCAGTTCGGTGATTTTTGGCCGAGTTACAGGAAGTTGATCTTGGTCATCTGTCAAAAAAGCATACTAAAATTTCAATTTCAGAAACGGCTCGGAGCTATCATTACCAAATTTTATGGCAATGTTGGTCACATGAGTCATATCTGAAATTGAGGTATTGATGGCGCCACCTGCACCTGTATTTTTTGTACGGGGGTCATCATTGCCTGTATCATACTGAGGGTTACAAAGAACTTCTTCTCTTAAACCATATGGCCAAATTGTTTGTGATCGCACAGAAATGATCCTAGGGTAGTGCTTTCTGAAGTTTGTTCAAATGGTCTCTGTTCAGTGACTTTTGACTGAGTTATGGGAAGCTTAATTTAGTCATATATCATAACAAGCCATTTTAGCTCTGTGGCTACAAAGATCTTCTTCTCCAAAACCACTGGGCCAAATTCTTAAATCTCACACATTAATTATCTTCAGATGTTGATAATTCAAGTTTGTTCAAATGGTTTTGGTTCAGTGATTTTTGGCTAAGTTACGGGAAGCTGAACTTAGCCAGTTTGCTGTATCTTCCTAAGTGAGTGATTAACCTGCAAAACGTTTTTCGACTGAAGCCAATTTGTTTAATATTTACAAGAATAATCCCCACAATAATTCTTATAATAATTGTCTTTTATGGTTCCACATCAAAGTTTTTGGCTGAATTATGGAGATTGTATGGCGTCATTTTACCATATATGTAAGCTGTGTGAAGCAGTTACATCTAGCCTAGCACCAGTTTATTAGCATCTATAACATCATTCCACCAGATTTCAGGTTAAATACCTTGACAGACTGCCAACTATTTCAGATTTTGCAACAGGTTGGATCTATTTTTAGCTTTGGCAGACTGGCAACTGTGTCAGATTAGGCAACAGGTGTAGAGTTCACTCAGTGCAGCCAGGTGCAGGTCAAGAATTCACTCAGTGAAGTAGCTTGAGCCAGTAATTTGTCAAAGTTTACTCGGGGCAACTGCCTTTCTCACCTAAGCCTAGTCAGCCCAGTGCATCGAACTCGGGAAGTTTGATGTATTGGCCTGATATTTTGACCTGTCTATGCGTCTTTGATGGCATTATCGTTCACACGACAGGTATCGCCACCTACAATGACTTTTGTACAGTGTTTGTGCTTGCTCATTTCTCCAGAGGAATTTGATATATCAGCCTGAAATTGGGCAAATTTATACATATCGTAAAGCTTTGTCGTATACAAGACTGATGGCGTCACCTACAATAATTTTTGCACAGTGTATTTCCCTGCTTATTTCTCATGAGGGATATCTGCCTGAAATAATGCATATGTATACATCCCTGATACCTTGTCTTATACAAGACATGTAGACCTACTTGAAAAGTAATGGCCCAGCATTGAAGCATTATACCTGGTGTATAAACCCTTGCACAGGTTCGCATTACGCTTGTAGGCCTTGTTCTATTTATGAGACCTTCAAATACAGTGGCCATCTGTCCAAAAGCCCACTGAAATCCATTTCTTAGGATTCTTCACAAAATTCATGATTTTTTTTTTTTGCATTCTCGCTGTCATTTTGCTCATTGTTCAACATTCCTTGAATTCAGCTGAGCGTCATGGCCCATGGGCCACTAGTTTCTGTTTTGGGTTGAGGTTGTTTGGCCGAAGGACCTTTATTCGAGGCACGGAAGAATATAGAATATATAATTAGTGGTCAAATATCAAGTTAAATACAACCATATTAATCAAACGACCTTATATACATTTTTATTTAAAATGTGTCAATATAAAATCCTGTACAACGTGAGTATTACTGTAACATGTATATACAAAATATATAATATAAATATTAAGAAACTTACACTGGTATTAATCGTTTGAATTAATTTCTATGGGCTAATAAAGCATAGAACTCAGGTCAGAATATATATATATATATATATATATATATATATATATATATATATATATATATAACACTTAAAATGTAACTTAAAAGCTCATTTGCGAATCGAGTTGTTTTGGATTCTCCTTAGTCGCATGGTAAAACATGTTGACTTAAAATAACAGCAAACTGGAATCAGACTGATAAAGCCCAGGTTAATAAACTTACTTTTCCAACATAAAATGTTAAGGCAAACACTACCGGCTGCTCTTAAACCATTGTAATCATTTACTAAAACACTAAAAGCTGAACTCTGGTAAAATCCTTCCTAACAAAAATTACATGCTCATAAATTTGAAATGGAATGAACCTTCAGATGAACATAAATTACATCAGCTAGCTTTTACCAAGCTGATAATAATGTGTAAATTAGATTACGATTATAAATAGTGAGATTCATTTGAATTCAGATCTTATTACTCCCTGGTAAATGGCAAAAATACATTCCTCGCAAAAATGTTCCACAAAGTGGGTGGCATTAACGGTGTTCTGAATACTGAAGACCATGGAAAGAGAAAGGAGCTCGAAATTTTATACTTACACTGGTCATAACTTATACTGGTGTATAATGTGACATAAAACTATAAAGTATGACACACGTTTTCCATGTCCCTTGTTCCTCACCAAAGAACAAAAGGCTCAATTTAAAAACACAATATAAAACTGCAATATACAATATACAATCTGCAATGCATAATACTCTCCCAGACTTCCTTTTCCGTTGGTCCTTAATAAACCTCAGTAAAAAAAATATATATCACATTTTACTTTATACATTTAAGGACATCTGTGGAGGCCTGGGAACGTGTACACCTCATAAACTGGGAAAAGTGTGATAAACAGGTCTTTCTTCCTGTGCAACAAGACAATAGTATCTACTTACTGATTCATGGAAAGATATTATTGCTGAAGAAAAGATAACGTGTTTGAAATTTACTTTTATGAACAGACATAGTTAATTGAAACGCAGTATGTCCAGCAGGTGGCGCTAACCATTGCGTCTTTCAAAGATTGCTCCGACTGTGGAGGTCACGCCCCCTGTTATCGTGAGTAAACAACTAATGATGGCGAGAACGAAGGCCCATCCGAGGCTCATGTTATCACTGGAGAGAGGCCGCATCCGGTGATGTCCGTATACCGACAGGCAGACCACCAAACACGCGCCTGAAAATACAGAAAATTAAATAAGCATCAAGTTTCGAATGGGGATATATTCGTTATTGTATTTCTATGAAGAGTTATCATATAAGATAAAGTTTTATAACCCTTTATTCTGTACGAGATAAACTCACATGTCTATTATTGACTCTCTATCGCTCTATTTCCGGCTTCTGGTTGTAATTTTTTATATTTGTACTTTAAACTCTTTTTTTTTCATTGATAAAAAATAGTTTAATATAAATGGGGTGGGGGTTGACAGACGTCGCATGAGTCAACCATGATATCGGGCTCTACATGAATACCTCCTACCTTGATCCACTTTTATAAACATATAAATAGTTACATTCTAAAACGAAAACTTGCAAAACAGCTTTAACAAGTTATTTGGTCAAGAGAGAAAAACTTATTGCACATATTTCAACTGATGTTTAGAATCCCCACTTAAATTCCTACTTGCATACAATATAATGTTAACCTATACATGATTAAACTAACCCACGACCTAAGAATGACTGACACACCTTCTGGGACTGAGCTTCACCTTAAAAAGTCTGTTTTTACAGCATGTCTATTGATATTATCCAATACTGAAATTTGCAGAATAAGCGTCAGTCATTAAGTATAGTACTTGGTTTAATTAGATAAGTGACATAAGTGGACTAGTGTGTTTCTACTACTCCAGGTCACCTGATGAAAAAAAAATATTTTATAGTAATTTAATGTTTAAAATGTAAATTCAACAAGAATGTTGTCAAAACTACTTTAAATGCAAAATCTTTAAGTAAGTTTCATAAAATAGAAAAATTACGTAAAGAAATAAAAAACACCTTAATTTAAATGCAAGTCTCAAAAGCTAACATATACCAATACCTTATCTTTATCTATGAATGCAATTTTTTATCTTTCTTTTAATTAAGTTGCCGATGGTAAAAGTTTCATATATTGCCGAAGTACAATCCACAGCCCTAGTGAAGTACAGGACAGAAGGTTACTGATTTACATATATATATATATATATATAAACAATTCATGCCTAAGAAAGTATTCAGATGCCCCTGAATAGATTAATAACATTTGAAACATCTAGAGCAGATGCCCCTGAATAGATTAATAACATTTGAAACATCTAGAGCTAAGATATTTCTAATTCAGCTAGGTGATTGACCCATTCATGGCTTTGTATAGTATAATTATAAAAGTCATGTATACTCTATAACAAAACGTTTAAATATATTGATACATCCTTGTTCAGGCCAGGTAGGTAGACCTGTAGCTCTCACCTGAGAAAAAGCTGAAGATGGCCGTCAGGTAGAACCAACCCCCGCCAGCCATGGAGCACACCGCCAGCAACACCGAGAGAAAAGTCAAACCTACACTGATAGACATAAACCCGGCGGCAGCCTTCTCCCAGTCATGCCAGTCTGAAATATTATTAATAATATAATATATTAATAATATAATATAATAATAATAATAACAACAATAATAATGATAACACCTTCTCGTATAAATGATAATTGATAATGACTCTAATGATAGCGCAAATAATTTTGGAAATGGCTAAAAGGCCTGCAGGCAAAACTGACCTTGCCGGCAGTCTTGCCCACAGGTTAAACTGTCAGCAAATGAATACATGCATGATCTAATTCAAAGTTTCAGTGTGATGCACAGTACTTTCCATTATTAATTTGCCAATGAGCGGACAATATCTATAGTGCTGACTTACCAAATAAGATATTCTGCTTGTCTTTATGTAAGAATTACCATTTGGTGTGGATATATCTTGCATCTGCTCACAACACAATAGGCTCAACAGCTTTAATTGGGCGTGGTGTAAGATTGTTCGATTAGTGATTACGTTTGATCAAGAAATAAGCTGATTCTTGGACCATTTATTTGATATATCCTGAGTTGTTTGTTTTAAAAAACTGATTATCTGTTTGCTTATAACCACACTAGTGTATAAACAGTTGTTATGCTTCACACTTGATTAACGTTAATAAATAAATCTACTTATCCTTTGATATGACATCTCATGAGTTGTTTGTGCTTTCACACATTACCAATTGTCTGCGCATAAGGATATATAAGCAGCTGATGTGCCAGTCAACCTTACTTCAGTTCCTATAAATCTACATTACCCTGTAAATATCACAAAATGTGCACTTTGATACCTACTCAACATACTTATTATATATATACCAGCAAAATTTCTAATTTAGTAAGTCAGCACTATATTGTCAGGTCATTGTCAAAATAATAATGGAAAGTACGGAAAAACTCTACTCAAAAAGATTTTGATGACATTTTCTGAAGGGTCATCGTAACACAAACGGAGCAAGCCATTCAATGTTGGAGATAATGCAAATTTTAATAAAAAAACTTCTAATTTAAAGGATACCTATACGTTCAATACCGTTGTGAGATGAGCAATTTCTTTATCTCGAGCGAGGTCCAGAGCCGTCCTCTGTTATAAGGAGCAACCTTTGTTCTAGAGCATACCTGTGATTCACACGTTGTTGGTAAACCTTGGCATACCTTCTGTTTGTACAATTAGGATTAGCCTTACTAAGTAGTTTGATTGGGATCCTGGTGGAGGTGCATATGCAGTCTCAGACTACTCTTCTAGTTTTACTTACAGCAGTTTATAAATGTCCAAACCATATGTTATTTGACTGGTGGTTAAAATCATGCCTTTAGATCAAGAGAGAAGGGTAAATGAGGCGCAGTTTTTTTCTTTATATTAACATTTGTGAAAAAATCAGTGTAGTTACAAATTTAATATATTTTTAACTATATTTTATAATAGGTAACATTTTACACCAAACCATGGTCTGTGTGACAATATGAGGTATATATGCATGATAATTATTACCATTACATATATTAAGCACCTTTTGACATTGATTTAAACCTTCTCACTGCCTGAAAGACACAGGAAATAGTCACACAATCACCAGTGAATCCACTATAATATTAGTCAGAAATATAAACTCCACGTTCTCTACATGACGATTTTTCCCGTAGTTCAGACATCTTGTAATGTATCAAAATATTATAGTTTCTCATGTCCAAATGTACACATTAGTGGTAGATGCGTCATATTTTGCCAGTTTTTATACCGTAATATCGCTCACTTTCGACCTCTGTCACCATGAAGAGTTCGTTTGACGTATTAATCGATATAACTGGATTATATTTATAGTTTTAAAATTTTGAGATCTTAAATATAAATATGAGTCACATTTACTACCTTCTGTCATATTAACCATGCTATATATTTCCATTAATCTGTGATCTTAAATTCTTTCAAACAAAAATGACTCACACTGAACTATGCGTCCATCAGATTCCATTTGGTTCCCTTTGGGTAAACATCTTGAGATTGATGAGTAACAGTTCATCCAGAGTCCACGGGTTCCATCAGAACTACCAGTTCTGTGAACATTCACCCAGTTGGGAGCTCCCAGGGCTATAATTCCGAAAATCAGCGCCGAAACCTGCACAGCTATGGTGAGGACCGCTAAAGGCCTGCTCTTTGCCGCCATGTTGTTGTGGCCTAGTTTACCTGGCGGCGTCACTGTGTGTATATTGCTCGTTACCTGGTGTAGCTGCTGAACCGTGAAAACTAGGGCAATCAATACGGCGGGAGGATGCGTGCAGGAATCCTGATGGTGAATGTGTTAAGCTCGCTATTGTAATGAATCCACAGGTTTGAATACATTAACAGGTGAACAACCAAAGCAGCAAATACTATCATCTATATTAACACTACTATACGTATTTGGGCACGAAACTTATATGTAACTTTCTTATATATGTAGGGAATATAAAATATTTTTTAATGCAGCCGTTCCTATATAGACATATAAAGAAGTTTTAATAACACTTCCCGGACATAATGAGACTAACCAACATATATACAGGCATGTGTGTATGTTTGTGTATGCTACCAGTTTTAATTCTTATGGCCTCGCTGGTTTGACAGCAAGTCAGAGGTGGACGGTATACACATGATTCGTGACCAGTTATATAACACTGTATTTTAAAAGCAAATTGTGTATTCTCATTTTCCACCCCTTTTAATTTTCATTAAAGGTATCTGAAACTACTTTCCTATTTTGCAGTGGTGTTAGTGGTAGTTTTATATATGTTGCGGTTTTAGCTGTAAACCCAGAGGTCGTGTTTCTGTTTCTCCTAGCTCCGCTTTATATATAAACCATGAGTGTGGAAACTTAAAATATCTGTATATTTGATTTACATTTGCTTGAAATTTTAACCAAGCTGAACTTTTATCTAATATGTTTTTAATTAGATTTTTTTTATGTTATATTTTCATATTTTCATATAAATCTTACCTTCATTTTGAAATAACAGGCCGAACATGTTCACTTACGGCAAATATGATCAACTGACACACACGCAAAGTTTTACTTTAATGGGCAGAAAGACTCGTTGAGGTTTCAGGTAATTATAATTATTAAAGCAAAGCTTTCTTAAGGCCTAACATGTGTAAATAACTCGTCATTTAGAGGTTTTTGGACAGTGGTTAAACACAGAGCGGTTTATGTAATGTACACAATCACAGCCGTGCACCACATCGCCAGGCTACCGGTTTTCATACTTTTTGTTTCAGACATACAAATTTCCTGGGATGGACCTTTGATCTTCTGTATTTCCTTTCCCTTTTAGCTGATCTACATTACAGCCGAAACTACACAGGCATTTCATTACTCTGAATCAATTTTCCTTTGTTCTATTGTTACACGTTATATTATGATGTAATCTAGGTTTCTTCATCCTTACTGGCCATCTGCGGCGCGGAGTACAATTAATATCAGTTCAAAATTTGGTCACAAGATGACGCAACCGGCTTCTGCCGCAAACACTACCCTGAGCCCCACAGATCCAACACATGTTAACGTCTACTCGGTATATGGACGAGAAAAGCTTATATGTAATTGTATTTAAATGATAAAATTTAACTATGGCTTATATTGAATTTCTCTCAAAAGTTTACTGGCTTCTTTGGTCCACACATCAGTATTTCATGTTGAGGAGGTACGGTATTTTCTACATTATTACCAAGCGAAGGAGGCCATAATATGTTAAAATATATTTTGCAAAGATCTGTAACAACTACCGGTTATCTTTCCGCCTTTCCCATTTAACCATAAGCTACAATGCAATGGACGCAACATATGTTCGTTGGTTCATTCTTAAACTAAGACGTTCAATTCCAACTACTTGAATATATTTGCTTATCGGAAAACGCTCATATGCTTCCAAAGTTTATCAAACAATAATAATGATAATAATTATAATAATAATAATAATAATAATAATAATTACTAGTAGCAGTAGTAGTAGTACTATAGTCAGTTCCACCAGTGGGTGCCCATTGAAAATTGATGATTATTCGCTTAAACTTTAATATTATCACACACATTGACACAAACTGATGAGAGAGCAAAGACCTAATTTGAGAAGTAAAACTACAAAACAAAAACCATCATTTATATTTTACAACCTTGTATTTTTTCTGAATCTTTTGGCCACGTGACATGGCCTCTGTCATGCAGCCTCACGTTTACAGTTACAATTTATAGAATATTTATGAGATTAAATCAATTATCAGCAGCTTTTAAATGTAGCTGTTTGACCATGTGACCAGTGACCTTGGCCTTCATCAGTTCGGTTGAGATATTGAAAAAAACGGACTGTATTCTCAGATATGGGTTTCAATGAATTACTAAATATTTTACAAGATATGGTTCTGGTTTCTTTCTAGTTAATTAGTCCTATGTTCCTCCTTCGCAGCTTACTCTCGGGTTCTGATCTATGAGTTTAAGAAATTACTAACAAATTTCAATGTGCGCCCAACTGTGGTAGAAGAAGACGTGTAAGTAAGGACAAAGTAGAAGTAGTCACGGTGGTGTTTGTAGTAAGATTAATATTATATTGCATATCAGTGTGCATTCCATGTCAGTCATTTGACTATTTACTGATTACCTCGATGACACACGCATTTACAGTATATCCCTCAGCTTCTCGTATTTTGATTTTTTTTGTATTTGTTGCAACTATATTTTATACGGAAAAATAATATTCTAAGACTAGGCGCATTGCGTGTCTGAACGAGCGATTGCTATCATTCGTCAAACTTACCCGGTGCCTCGGATATTGAGAATTATAAACAGGCATAAAACTATAGGCTTAGACATGAACCTCGTCATTTAGTGGTTCTTTGAGGAGTTGAAATATGACTACACAAACCTTTTTTTGTCCAGGTACACGGAAAGTACACTCAGTGTCAGTTATCCCCGACAGGTGTCGCTAACGGTCCATGAACGGTCGGTAGCGGTCTTTGTTATTTGCAGATTGAGGCGATTCCACCTGTGCCCATTCGTTTATAAAGACGACCCTTTCGCGGAGCTGGTCAATACTATTAGCCGAGGAACACTTTGAAGATATTATTCTAGAGGACTCACCTCAGCTGCTGGAACTCTCGTTCTCTCTGAAAGAAATATTACATATAAATAATATCTGTTTGAATATGGTATTGTAATAGTCATCGCTAATATCCCTTTTTTACGGAACATCTGAGGTCTATTGGCGATGGGCGACAATAAATATTCCGCCCTAGTACACTGAAAAAAAAATAAAATTGATGTGGTCATCGAAATATAACCTTAGGATTTGGGCGTGGTTCAAAAAGCGTTATTTCACTTTAAACTTTGCCGATACATGTCCCCTCGCCACCAAACTCGCTCCGCAGATAGATTCTTGCCTGAACGCTGTCAATTTTATTTCACCCAGTATCTCGAAACCACTCCTGGGTGCTGACATTTTGCGTTCACACTAAAACCCGCATGTCTATGGGTATGCGCTTGTATTTAAAATTATAAGAGTAAAAAGATGCTGCATGTATACCGCCCAGCCCCCTCCACCTTCGTATCTGATTTCCGTGGACAGCGGATGACAATTGCGGGAAATGCAGAAGTCGTGCTTAATATGCGTTCTTTTATCACACACTCCGTGCTAGCAGAGATAGCGCCATGGCTCAAAATTCAGAAAAAAGGTTTTTCTTGAGGAGCATAAGAAAAGCTGTATAATGTGTTTGTTATATCCGATTTAATAATGACAGAAATTAACTTGTGTATGAAAATAGAGAACACTATTAAGAAGAACAACTTTACAATTCCATTGATATGTCATTTACATATAATTTACTATGCACTAAGAAGCATATGTTTTTATCATATTTAAAACAGGGCTTTCAGGTTTTATAATCTGTCAATTATGAATACATATTTAACAAATGCAGATAAGAAATTCCATGATTAAATTTTGAATGGAATGCAGATATGCTCATACAGCCTCTGCATTTTCCAGTGTTGCTCCGTGTGATGTCCAGTGTATATTTTCACCTTGAGTTTGAACATTCTATTCAGGCCGTTCCCTGTAAGATCACATAGTACGATATGATTCTATATCCATTATGAGACGAGTACGATATGATACTATATCCATTATGAGACGATTACGATTTGAGACTATATCCATTATGAGACGAGTATGATATGGTACTATATCCATTATGAGACGAGTACGATATGATACTATATCCATTATGATACGAGTACGATATGATACTATATCCATTATGAGACGAGTACGATATGATATTATATACATTATGAGACGAGTACGATATGATACTATATCCATTATGAGACCAGTACGATATGATACTATATCCATTTGATACGAGTACGATATGATACTATAAACATTATAATACGATAATGATATGATACTATTAATAATGTGCGTTAGATGGTTTTCTTCCTATCCAAAGGATGTGCCATTTATAAGCAAACAAGCGAATTTCTCTGGCCTTACTAAAATATCACCCATACAAACTGCAGCTGGACAGTAACAGGGATTTACGCAAAAGCCTTTGCCCCGAAGCCCGACTTAAATATACTGAGAAGGCACATCAACTGACGCATATTTAAAAAAGGAACGTGTTTCCACTTGGACAGGGGATTTTTTATTGATTCAGATAACAGGTAATGAAAAAGAACACAAAGTGAGAACCTGTCGCCTTCAGGCGGAACCTTTCAAACAACCGGAGCTCCTGAGAAAACTTTTAACGGTCATGTTCCTCTTTTGGTGCAGATTCAGTAAGATAATTTGGAGTCGGAGGATGCTGTAGACCCGCTGCCGCAGCCTCTGGGTGAGTGTTGATGACATTTCAGACAATGGAGATTTCGTTAGGGAGGACCTAACAGTAAGAGTGCTAACTCTCCCGGATTACCAATTGGTAATATAGGGCATGAAAGACGTGACTGTGAAAGGGTATTTGGGTTACTGGGAACCGTATTGTAACACAACCGAAGTAGACCTCTTTTTCTCCCTGTTTGTTTGTTTCCCTATCTCTCTCTCTCACTCGCACGCACACGTGCTCGCACGCAAATCGACATATGGGACATAGTTCCTTCTACGTTGTGCGCATATTAGAGGCGATATCCAGGGACAAGCAAACATAATGAATTATTGAGGAAGTAGTATAAATCGGGGTGTTGTACATCAAAGGAAGAAAATACGACAAAATACAAATAATATCGATCACATGTTAACCTGACCAAATGTGTATCAGTCGCTTGTATTTTTTTATTCAACCCTTGAAATGTTATACCCTTATTTACAATTACTTTAAAATTTCCCTATATTAAGCTAATTTAATTGGTTAAAAGATACTTTCTGAATCAAAGTCATCATTGCAGTAAAATTAATTTCAGCTAAGAGAATGATTACAAAAATTCAATGATTGGCACTGATTGGATGCCTGGCGTCCATAAATAACAACCGTTAAGCTAAAATTGGCCACCTACGCATTAGGACGCCATGCTTCCAGCCAGATACACAATGGCGAGGAATCAAGAGGTTTTTTAACCATCTAATTTCTTCGATTATCATCGTAGCGTTGAAACGGATGATAAAACATTAACTGATTATCGAGAAATAGAACCTCCACATAGAAAACCCACAAAGCGCTCCGTCGGCCTCAAACCTATCTCAACATTATCTAATTTTAGATCTCTGCTTATTGGCTTTATTTAAACCATAGCCAAGTTTTGATGACAAAATAATCACTATTTATAATATTTTTTTCCACGCAGAGTTCATTTTATTCTTATAGGTTTTTAAATATTAACAAAAAGTTTGAAAAGATTTCTGCTTGGTTCAATTGGTTCAAAAAGGATAAATATGAATAAAAAAATTGAATATCTTCAAAAAGTTTTGTGAAAGATTTCTACATGGAAAATTTGACCTCGACTCTCATAAAAGTTTGAGCACGATCAAATACAATGTCACAACATTACCTTGTCACGAAACCTAATGTTAACAGATCACGTAGTCGTGACGAACATAAATTTTTTAATGGAGATAAAAAAATCAGATTCTGTAACACTAGGCAGCGTGAAATGTCTAGGGGAATGAATAAAGAAGTCAGTGTTTTTTTATTAACAAATAACTATAATATATTCTTAAAACAACCCTAACATTACAATACACTGAACCAATAAAAATACACAGTACAACAACAGATTTCAAATTGTGAAATGCATTTTTACACTGAACCTTCCATACAAACTTTTGTTTCTTCTTAAACAAATTAGTCAAAGGTTCAGCTACAGCAGAAAAATTTGGACAAAACTTCCTGTAGTATTCAACCAAACCAAGAAAATGCATGGTTTGCTTTCTGTTTTCTGGTCTAGGAAATGCAGAAATAGCACTTTTTTAGCATCAACAGGTTTTACTTGACCCTGCCCTATAGTATGACCTAAAATGTTACTTGTGCATGACAAAACTCAGATTTTACTACGTTGATGGCCAGACATGCTTCACTGAGTCTTTCGAAGAGGTCACGAAGAATTTGCAGATGTTTCTCCCAGGTGTCGCTGTACATGATAAGGTCATCAATAAATGCGTCACAGCCCTGAATGTCCTTGACAACCATATGGATGAGGCGCTGGAACGTGGCTGGCGAGTTCTTCACGTCAAACGGCATAACTTTAAACTGGTACCGTCCTTGCGGCGTCACAAATGTGGACAATTCTTTCGCTCGTTCTGTCAGCGGAACTTGTCAGAATCCTTTTAGGAAGTCAAACTTGGAGACATATCTGGAGCTACTGACTCAATGCAATCATCGATCTTCAGAATCGGGAACGTGTCAGTGTTGGTGACAGAGTTCAGTCTTCGATAAACTGTGCACATACGATAACTTCCTTCAGGTTTTGGCACAAGAATACATGGTGAACTCCAGTTACTGTTAATAGATTAAACAAAGTCATTGTCCAGCAAACATTGAACCCCATCCTGTAGATACTTTTGCTTCTCTGGATTAAGTCTATCAGGATGCTGCTTGACTGCGCTTGCCTCGCCAACATCGACGTCATGGCAAAATATGTTAGTGTGCGTTGGAATGTCACTAAACAAATGTACATAATTCCGCAGCAGGTTCTTGAGGTCTTGTTGTTGTTGTGCGGTAAGGTGTGACAGTTTGGCATCCAGGTTGTTAAGCACGTCTGAGGTTTTTAGTGGTACTGTTCCACACTGAAAGTCTACATCACACTTGCAAACAGTATCTACTTTAACTGGGTCAGGGTCAGTTTTTTACACAATTAACAGCAGTAACATTATGTAAAACATCTGATGTGTTATTTCTTTCATAATATGGTTTCAACATGTTAACATGGCACAGTTGTCTTTCTTACGCCTATCTGGTGTTAATAGTAAGTAATTTAAATCACTGACTTTCTTGTCAACAATGTAAGGACCAAAATACCTAGCTTGCAGAGGTATGCCAGGAATGGGTAGTAAGTCAAGGACCATTTCACCAGGCTCAAACGTCCTACTTACAGTGTGCTTGTCAGACTTTGTTTTCATTTTACTTTGTGCAGATTTTAGATTTGACTTTGTAATCTCACAAGCATTGGGTAGTTAAGTGCGAAAGTCTGAGACATACTGCAACAAACTAAGAGAATCAGGATTTTCACACTAGAGATTTTCTTTAAGCAGTTTTAATGGACCGCGAACTGAGTGTCCAAAAACTAGTTCAAAGGGACTGAAACCCAAGGACTCTTGAAAGGATTCTCTGACAGCAAACAGCAATAGGTGGATTCCTTCATCCCAGTCTATTTGTGTGTCATAACAATAAGTCCTAATCATGTTTTTTATGTCTGGTGAAAACGCTCGAAGGCGCCCTGACTCTCAGGATGGTATGGCCAAGAGCTGAACAGTTTTATACCTAGCTCAAGCATAACTGGTTGGAATAAGCAAGACATAAAATTAGACCCTTGGTCAGACTGGACGGATTTAGGTAATCCAAAAATTATAAAAACTTTGTCAGAGCCTTGACAACACTTTTAGCATTAATTTTGCGAAATGGTATTACCTCAGGGAACATGGTAGATTAGCCGTGACAAATACGACTCAGTTAGGACCCCCTTCCCAAGCCAAATTGAGAACCGCCCTGCAAGTCCACGCCACGCTTTATAACCGTATCTCCGCATACAGTCAGCAGGCAGACCGCAGGCAGAAATCTCCCATACATGCAGAACAATATACGAATATATTGGGTTATAACGGAATATTTCACATACATACGTAGGTGTCGTTGGAGAGATAAGAAACTTATTGAAAGGTCTAGTGGGTTTAAGTGACACGATACTTGTAAGGAATGAGGCGTTGTAAAAAATGACGAAAATATTTGCATCCTCGTGGGGCCTTATAATGCGATCCTCAGAGTTAGATGTCCAGGCACTCTGGCAAGCCAGTGATCTGGTCATAAAGTCAGAGGGCCGATCTGGCGCTAATGGTAGATGCGCACATAATTGTCAGCAAGTATTCATGTCCAGATTTTGTATTGGGCAGTGGTCCAACACAGTCAACAATAATCCTACTAAATGGTTCCTCGAAAGCAGGAATAGGCCTAAGTGGGGCTTTAGGGGAATTCTGATTGGGCTTGTCTACTATCTGGCATGTATGGCATGATTTACAATATTGTACAACATCTTTCCTGAGGTTACGCCAATGGAAGTGTGTTCTGACTTTCTGATAAGTTTTATTTATACCTAAATGGCCAGACAAATGAGCCTCACGTGCCATGCTTAGAATTTCATTGCGAGAGCTTTTGGGCATTACTATTTGATGTTTGACGGCCCACTCATCATCAGCGCATACATCATGTAGTCGCCATTTACGCATAAGCACTCCATTTTTAACATAGAAACAAACTGGGTTCCGATCAGGGTCGGGAACCTCAACAAATGTTTCCGGTTTGAAATCTGCCATGTTAAGGTGTTTAAAACAATAACAAAAAAAAAACAATAAAACACTGAAATAAATCTTGTAAACAATGTAATGTAAACAATGTGTAATCTTGTAAACAATGAATTGTAAAACAATGTGTCTATGTCAAGGCCTAATAAATTTTCAACACTATTAAGCCTCCCAGACGAGCCCACAATTTTATGTTACGGAACCTAATATTAACAGATCACGTAGTCGTGGCGAACATAAATTTTGTAATGGAGATAAAAAAATCAGATTCTGTAACACTAGGCAGCGTGAAATGTCTAGGGGAATGAATAAAAAAGTCAGTGTTTTTTGTTAACAAATAACTATAATTTATTCTTAAAACAACCCTAACATTACAATACACTAAACCAATACAATTACACAGTACAACAACAGTATAACAGCAAATCAATACAATCACACAGCATAATAATCAAAGTGCACAGTACCTTGATACCACCACTGTCACAGCGACAAGTCCTTTAAAATGTATGAGCCGGATGAACAGTTCACACAAATCTTCTCAGCGAATAACAGTCCAATGTAATCACAAAATCAATCTACTGTAATCCAATAGTAAAATCCTGGCAGTGATCTGAAAGGTTAACTGAAGACTATATAAAATCCTTTACAAATTTAGAAGACAATCTATAAATGCTGCATTTATCGGAAAAGGTCCACTCTTCTGTGTCCGCTGGAATATTCTCTCACCCCTTCTCCTAGCTCTAAAACACAGGCCCTTATTCATAACTTCTCACCCCAAGCCGAGAACTTTCCATTTCTCGAACAATATAAAGAACTCAATAGTACACACGTTACAGGAAACATCTAGAACAACGAATGCTACATATCAGGGTTCACACGTGGGCCTGCCCGGCTCGGCCAGGCGAGAAAGCCCCAGACTCGCATGACCGCTGTGTTTACACTTGGGCCGCACCCGGCCAGCTAGAACAAGGAACCCTGTAGCATAGCAACGCCAGGGCTTGAGCCAAACACGAATCAGAATGTCAACAGCGCACAATAAAAGACACATGTCAACAGCTCATAATAAAACAGACATGTAACAACGTCCACCAAGATGAACCTCTTAAGGTGTTGTTAAACATCATGTTGAAAAATAAAACCAACAAAAACAAATGCGGCCATGATTCTTAATACAGAAATTAAGATACGTAAAATCCAGTTTTAATCAAGAGTCATCGAAGAGATTTCGTTTGTAAATAAGAAACTGTACTTGATTTTCACAGCTGTTGCTTAATAAGAACCAAAGCAGACTTCCGTCAGACTCAAGATAATGTTTTATTAATTTGAGACTGTAAATTACAACTTGTGAAGTGCAAAATAAAACCTTAGGAGAAACTGATAAATTTATAAAGAGCTTTTGGGTATCAACAAAGCAACTGGATTATTCCACAGCATTAGTCTTTGGACCCTTTACTCCAGTATAGTTTTATAAAATGTATTATGATGCAGTTTTTACCAGTAACGACTCGAAGATGAACTAAAATCAGACAATCATTGCGGTGAAAACGGCATTAAGACACATTTGACAATTAACGAGCTAGTTAATTCCGTAAGAGGCAACCTTCCGGAGATAACCGTTGGCGGCATTTAAGCCTAAAGATGGGTCTTCGGGTACTATTCTCAACTTCCATGGGACTAAAAATTGTATAAATGATGGATTACTCTGGATCAATTTCCCTGAACTCGGCTTTGGCGATTCACAAATGAAACTATGAAATTGATAATAACAACGAGCTGTTGTTATTAATGTTTCTCTACATTCTAAAGAAAGTTATTGTGGTTGTTGTTGTCTCAATACAGTGTCAGGTGAGAGGATGTCGTGATAAATCTAATTAAAAACCCATTCTTCTACAAGAACATGAACTCACGGATATTTGCAAAAGTCTTCTAAATTAATATTATTATGCACAGCACAGTCAAAGTTAACCGCCGGACAAGACTCTTAAATAGTGGCATATTGAATATCAACAAATTTGCGAAGGATCGTTAAACGAAACGAAGCAGGGAATTTGTGTATGTATACGTCTTTTTGACGCCCCGTCCCCGCGTTGTATACGTGGTCACCTAAAACCAAACCAACGATCAAATATATAGCTGTACTAAAAACCCCTGCGATGTGCGAAAAAGATCTCGCTATAACTCAGGATATTGGTAAATCTTGTCCACCCAGCTGTGCGGATAAACGACGTTGTATTGTATTTTTCCATTGACATTTTCCCTATGAATTTCGATATGACAAGTTCTGCTCTGAACTGCTCTGAGCAGACACTTTTGTTTAATGGCGGAAAACTTCCTTGGTGATTTTTAGGATACTAGCATTAAATTTGATTCTCGATTTAATTGTTTGATAAAATATACAAAAATTTGTTCAAAACTATATTGGAAAGTCCTGATTGAATTACAATGAATCCACATTTCACTCTTTATAACGAGAGTTGTTCGGGGTGGTGGGATACATTTTATATTTGCCATTGGGAAGTGAGGGATGAATATTCATGAGAAAACCCGAATAATTATGAGATAAACCTGACACATTTGGTATGTGCTAAATGTGTTCCTATGCAGAAGGAAGATGACCGATCAGTTCATAATCACTTTATTCATATCATACAGTTACCGTAACCACAAAATGGAAACAAAGATATGGTTGCTCACAGTTAACGAAACTTTGATATTTACATGACGCCGAGAACAGGTTTTTTTTTTTTGCAAACATAAAATCAACCGTATGTACGCAAGTTAGCTTTACACTGTACACTCCCGGATGGACTCCAAATGGGGAACTTTGTAAAATATAATGGTTCGTTCCCATTCACAACATATAGAGTACATTACTAATATCACTTGGAAGGAAAGGAAATGGATCTGTGTCATGTGTTATATGTCACAACAATGGGCCAAACCCATATAAATAATTGTATGTATTAACATGTGTTCTCTTAGCTTGGCTGCCGTACCAACAGGTTTATATGCAAAAATGCAGGTATGATCATATAGAAATATATATAAAGGCCTGTTGATCGATGTATGAGGATCAATAAAGAAACAGACAACACATGGCTGAACAATGCGTGTTTTTGATTGACACGCGTTAGATGTAAACAATATTGTTTCTTGCACATGGGGTCCACTACATTCATTTTTTTTCCAAAATCACCATGTACACATATAATCCAAAAAGATGGTGCCGCTGGAACTTTAAGACATCCATAGCTCCCATGTTGGCATTAATGAGGTTTAATCACACGGATATTCAAAACATATGAGAAATGTAATACTTTACACGGGTGCGGTTTTGTAGCTTTGACGATATATAAATCAGTTACAATGAGTAGAGCATTGGCGGCCATTCTTTGAAATATAATATCTGCAAGTCGGTTTTGCAAATCTGGTTATAATACTAAAACTGGAACAGCCTCTCCGCTGCCATAAATGTGATACATCCTCCCAGGTATTATGATAGCATACAGAAAGTATAACGTATACCCCGTTGATTTGGCAGTAAAGTAATACACTATCATACACATGGCCGACTGATCACATGGTGACGTAATCAACGCGGATAGCTAAATAGTGTACTTCTAAGGTACGCGTATCTGCCATCAATAAACGAAGACATGATATCAACCTCGAGTCTTCAAGCGTTATCTTCAAAGATACGTGTGCTTTCGCGGGAATCCAGTTGAAAAGTGACAGTACTTGAACTGCTCGCAGAAGAGGAATTATCAGCGAACTTGGAAACGTCGACAGATTTAGAGTTCTTTAGGGACGCATCATTTTTTCCTTTGCTAGCTGGACGTATGCCTGGGCCCTGCCTTTTGGTGTCAGAGTCCTTGACACTGTCAATTTCCGGAAGTCTGTTTCGATCATTGTCATTTTTTAACGTATTTTGACCTTTGTTGACCCATTTTTCCAGTTGACTGATTTCTTCCTCGAAGATGCTGTCCGTTTCTATAGAGTCATTATCACCCATGCTTCGCGCTTGGTCTTTTTTGCGCGCCCCAATTTTCGGAAGTGACGCACCAGAGTCTTTGTCGACTCTCGGGGACCCAGGGGATTGATCAGGAGTACCCAGAGAGCTCATAGTTGGCAGACTACGACGTCTGGTTTCTTTACAATCCAGGCCCGGCAGCTCTAACGGAAAAGCTTCGTCGCTGTCATCCGTGTCCTTACTGACATCATTTGCACTGTTACGCAATAAGTTTCTCCCACCTAATTCACGAAACTCGTTGTGATACAGATACTGGAGCTGGTCAAGTCTCGCTAAGCCATCGTTTACGTGGTACAGATCGTACCGAGCCAATATTCGGCTGTTGCGGGCCTTAAGCATTGCCTGCCCTTGCACTGAGAACGGGAGGACTTCCGGCGTGGTGCAGCCTTGTTCCCGTGCCCATTCTTCCGCGTTTAGCCCGCGTTGTGTGTCACGATAGGTAATAGACGCTCTGCCTTCCAGTGCCAGCGTGTACGCGCACTCCAGATGGCCAAGTTTTGCGGATATCAACAGTGCAGTCATCCCCTCGTTGTTAACATGGTCCACTTGCAGGCCAAGTCGCCGGAAGGACCGTACCAAAATGTCAACTGCCGTGTCATTCCCGGCTAAAGCGGCGTGGATTAGGGCGGTGTTCCCTGAAATAATAATGAAAAGAAGGATTTGTACATACCTAATGATAAAATCAACCAATGCAGTAATGAAAGTCAATTATAATGTCTACAGTGCTCCCTTCCTTTGTTTAGTATGAGTTCGGTTGTCTTCAGATGGAGGCCAGGGATGGGAGAGAATGCATGAATCACATGTTTGTGTGTGTGTGTGTGTGACCAGATAGTATAATTTTAGCTAACTTATCTAGCTTAATATCCTGAATATATTAAGCTAGATGTTTCAATAAACATTATACTCATTGACTCTCCGAAGCTCTTTTGAATCAGTTCTCAGGTTTCAATTCTATTTATCTTCCCGATTTCTGGTCTTGCGTGCGTGGATTATGTCCGATTACCGGCTCATACCAGAGAACTCAATTTTAGAAGCGCCACTTCATATTCATCTGTCCACCCTGGGCATGACAGATAGCGCTGTTAAGAGGACCCTGCAGGCCTTACGCCAAGAAAGGGTCAAGTCAACAAAGGCGGGCTGTCAGATCAGGACTTCCTTGCGTCCCTGTTTAGAGACCTGGTTTGGAAAAGGGGCAGGTTGCAAATAGAAATCTTGTGAGAGAATCTGTTCCAGCTTTCTTAATGAAACCCTGTACTTTAACTTGAAATTTGTGGAAAATATATTATGGATTTTTTTTTTCACAAGATACAAATAGTTTATCATTGAAATAAAGTAGCAACATAACTGGGACGGACGATCATTGCATTCATTAATGCATGGGGCCAATATGAATGTGGATGGCTTTTACAAGGAACGGTAGGAAATGACATTTGGAATTTTCATAAACTGGTACCAAGCAGAAGCATGTATTATTTTTCAAATATTGCATTTAAGACATATAGACTCACTAAAGCAATGTAACACTGTAATGTAACGGCGAGATAAAATATCTATATTTGGTATTTGAAACTAGGTTTTAGGGAATTATGGCGTACAATACACGTTTACGTTACATATGTATGGTATATAACCATATAAATCTATGGATAAAGAAATTTCGCAGTTAATTAAGCTAGGATCCACAGAGTACGACGGTGCACGCTATCATATTTTTTCATTAATTGCCATATTCATTCTGTTGATTTGATCGGCAAAATAAAATACGACTTCTGTTTTTTTTTGTATATTTTCCATAATGATAACTTATAAAAAACGTACTTTCACACTTACTAGCTTATACCCATACCCAAACGCTGATTTAAATGCCGATACCAAGCCCTGATATATGTTGATGTCATAGGAAATTAAATTATTCAAAAGATTTCTTCATGCAAATATCGATATCTTACATATGGCCTAATCTGCGCCCCTGAATATTCAATCCTTGTGAGTATTTGGCCACGTTGACAGCGTCACCTATTATATCATCAGTATACGTGGTAAAAGACCCTCAGAAGAACAAATATGGCACACTTATTTTATTTAGTATTTGCCTATAAATCCCTGCCTCCTGGTAAATTTTGGCTTAAACAAGTGTGGAAAGGTGGGTGATTTTTTTTAGATATTTCCACAGGTTAACTGAACCAAGGCATAAGTTTCTTTAATAAAAACCTTATCGGGTTTTCATTAACTACTTTCAATTGATTAAGTTAATTAAGGTCCTCTTATCTCGGAGTGAAATAATCGTGATGCACGGGATCAAGGCGGAACACTGTAAGTACTCATAACTGACTGAAGATTTAATTACTTTTTTTTGCAGATACAATAAATCATTTGTTATCCATTGCTGAATCTCAGCCACATTTAACACCAATACCGAGTTAACAACAGAGACCAGTTACGTAATTAAGATATGCTAAGCTTATCTCTGGATGATTTATAAATATTCTTTTACGAATGTATGGAGATGTGGAAATATTTTGTCATGGGATTCCATCTTTCTATATATGAAGACATCATTTCAAAAGTGTTAAATATAATATTTATTACATATAATATAACCAGAGTCAAGAGGAAATGGACGAAAAACCTAAACTGATTAAAAGTTATCAGGGTCATCTACACTGCTATTGCTGTAAAATGTCAAGAAGGAAACGAAAAAAAAGACTCGAATCATTGGTATTTCGACTTAATAGGGTACACACAACAAGGTTTGGTAGATATGATATTTGCAGGATCTGATCGTGTCTTTTTTTCCAAGGTAACGTGAAGTCTAGCCGTGATAACCCGACCCAGTAGGGATTAAAATTAGACTGGTAAGCCTATACACCGCTTGGTGTAGACTCTCTAGTATCAGAGGACCGAAATGGCGGTATACGTGAAGTCAGGTGACTGATTTGATCAAGTTAGTTCTTCCTAAGTTGAAGAATTGCTGCAAATCCAGATATTTGTACATTTGTCTTGAAAGTGATTGGAAAGAAAGGTTCGCCAATGCTGACGTCTGGGTTAAGATTTTGTACCAAACGACAACTACAGTTTGGAGATAATCCTAAAGTTCAATACTTTAAATACTTAAGCGTTGTATGAAATATAGGCGCTCTCCGAAAGCTGTCTGATGATATGAGACATGAAAATTAATTCGTCCATATGAGAACCCTCACTATTGGGGTTGTGCGCCCAGAACGTGTATATTAATAAACCACACCAGATAAATATCAACAATGTACATCAAAATTCATCCTGCTAAAGTTAGTGTGCAGTAAACATGGTATCTCTTGTAAAATGAAATATACAGATAATTCTTACATCGGTCTCTTTACATGGATTAAGATTTCAACAGCATTTGAAATTGTAGAATCACTTCAAAATCTTGTTTGGTTGTTTAAATTTACGAATGTAAATGTTCATGTTTAACAAAGGTCGCTTGCCATCATGATGCATGACTTTTGCAAATATGAATGAACCATTACATCATGTATATACAGCTCAATGTTTGATACTTCTATCAAAATTTGTTGTAAAAAAATTGAATAATATTTAATAGGTCTAAAATATAAATTTTAAATCCAGTATCACACATGGAATTCTGTTTGATTTTCAATAACTTAAAATTTCTGTTTTATCTGATAGATGAATTAATTGTGGATAAGATAAGAGCATATACCTGAAACATGCGTCTTAAAGAAGTGCTTGAAAAGTAATTACATGGATAAAAATCTTGCCATTCAAATCTCATGAAATTTCATTCCATTTAGAAGCGGGCAAATGAAGAATCGATCAGATTTTGGTTTGGATCCGGCACATGGTCCGAATCCAGGAACGTTTCAAAGGAATAGTCATGAATCTACGGTCACGTATGAGCTAATAAATGCAGAATTCCGGTTTCTTAATTTTTTGTCAGTTTTCACCTATATAATCGGTTTCCTTTCCCCTGCCACTTGATTGTTCATAATATTACTCTTACGGCTTTCTCCAAACCAACATTAAAAAGTAACACAAAAGGGAAAAATGAGCATGTGGAATGGTTGTAAACTAACTTGGTAATTAATTTTTATTTTTCGACAGCTGGATGACGTAATTTAACGTCGTTAGTCCAAGAAGAAAGGTTTAGAGCATCGAAGGTGTAACATCAATTCATATCATTCTCTGTCACTGGAGTGGCAATTCTGTATTTATGTCACATCGAGAAGAAAAATCTGAGCATTCACAATCATCATTAAAATTTGTGGTTACCTTTGGTAAACTAGACATAACTCCTAATCAACAGCTGGATCCACTCCAAAATTTGATAAAAATTTATTCAAACCAATCACATCATGGAAAAATACATCGAAAGCCAGGTACTACATGAATGGGGGAAAGGGGGGTCCCATGCTTGTTATCTGTATTTATCAATCTTTGAGAGAAATGTGAGAACAATATCAGTCTGATTTATTTTTTTATCATTGATCGCGACCCGTGGGTACCATATTTATACCACAGTAACGTGGACAGGCCAGAACCTAAGTCATAGTGTACGAGTTGTTTGTTAGGTGTCGCTCTTGAGCCTCGTTTTGAAAAAAAAATCACACAGCTGCATCAATGATTTTTGCTGTAGATTGGTTCAACCTCCAGGGCGTGAAACAATTAATGGTGACATATTTATGAGACCCTCTCTTTCCTGGCAACAAACCATTTACATTTACGAAATATTTATGACGCATATTTTCCTTTGTCAATTGAATTATTCAGTTCTAGAACGACACTGTTGGCTTTAAAATTGGATCATGTTGAAATCTTTATTTACAAAAGGAGAACACGTGGATTGTCTAACTGAAATCAGATATAATCGCAGAGACAAGAATACTAAATTACCTCAACAATTTTATATTCACATGTGTGGTCCTGAACTCACAGTTAATGGGACAGATATGTTGCCATCAACCGCAGCATTGAAGTTTCCCGTATATCATAAATATTTATGTTTTCTTTTATTGCAGATAAGGCACTGGGGTAATAAAAATACTATTTTTGGCGTTTTCCTGAGTGCAGAATCCTTATCAAGTTTCCTTTTCGTCCGGAATTTGATATATGCCATCATACATATAATATTAATAACTCTCCGAGACCGGGATAGATAGAGTTACTTTATATTTTCTCCAATAAAACATTCGTGAATAATACTGCATATAAAAAAGATATGCAGATATAACTTTACTCTGATTTACCTCATAACAAACAAAGTGATAAATAGAATTATATTCTGTTATAAATGGTTTCCTTAAGTTGGAATGACATTAAAGGCAATAAAGTAGCACTAGCAAGTGTATACACAAAACAACTGACATCATTTCTGGATTACTGGAAATATAACGATGCAACACCTGACTGTTCATTTAAACGTCGTTCTTTCAAGCTCTTCTGTTCTATTGATATTGAAAAAGGACGACTCCTTTGGCTTTTATTCAGACAATTGGATATACACAATATATATCAAAGATATTAATATAACAAACCATATCCATGCTATTGTTTCGTTAAAAAGGACGGGAGCTAGGTTATGTGGTACATAATTGTAATATTTGTTATTTCATATCAATAGCAGATATAATAATGCTAGTCCATGCATGCATGGTCCGGCTCACTAATTCTTGTATGCAGATTATATATAACCCACTGGCTATTTTAAAATATTGATTTTTCCTGGTAATACCATTATGGTCCGATTTTGATAACTAATTGATAACTAAGGCAGATAGCTGTAAGCATATATACATGATAACAGTTTGGTCTTCATAAAAAGGGATATACACATATAATAGATAAGAGGACAAAAGTGATTTGATTCAAACTGCACTTTAATATTCATGAGAAATAAGTCCTTTCTTTTTCCAAATTTCCACAGTAGGTGTTGTTTCTGGCACTTTTTTAGCTGTGGATATATTCCAATTATCCAATACTATCCGACGTTATATTTGATACGTGACCCTACGTTTTATGTTCTAACTTTAGGACATGCTTCGCATGCATTGATTGAGAATGAGTAATTAAATCGAATTAAGCAGGTTCATCAATTCTATATAAGGAATGATGGATTTATCCTTACAACTGGAAGACGCCGGAGCTGGCGAATGATTTGTTGATGTTAATTCTGAATGTAAAATGATAGTGATTTCAATCCGTGGGTTCACGCTTGTCAAAAACTGTATTCAGTATCCGTATTCATCTTACGGTAGTTTGTCAATTTCTGTTTTTTTAACAATATCGACCGACTTGTGAAAAATATACGGATGCACAGTAAAAGTCGTGAAACGGTTTTTGTGTAGATGTTGTGAGTGCGTTGACAGTTTTCGTATGGAAGTACTGAGTGTGTGGACAGTTTTCGTATGGACTCGGATGAAGTGAATGCGTGGTCAGTTTTCGTATGTATGTAGTGAATGCGTGGTCAGTTTTCGTATGGATACAGTGAGTGCGTGGTCAGTTTCGTATGTATGTAGTGAGTGCGTGGTCAGTTTCGTATGAATGTAGTGAATGCGTGGTCAGTTTTCGTATGGATGTCGTGAATGCGTGGTCAGTTTTCGTATGGATGTCGTGAATGCGTGGTCAGTTTTCGTATGGATGTCGTGAATGCGTGGTCAGTTGTCGTATGGATGTAGTGAATGCGTGGTCAGTTTTCGTATGGATGTAGTGAATGCGTGGTCAGATTTCGTATGGATGTAGTGAATGCGTGGTCAGATTTCGTATGGATGTAGTGAATGCGTGGTCAGTTTTCGTATGGATGTAGTGAATGCGTGGTCAGTTTTCGTATGGATGTAGTGAATGCGTGGTCAGTTTCGTATGGATGTAGTGAATGCGTGGTCAGTTTCGTATGGATGTAGTGAATGCCTGGTCAGTTTCGTATGTATGTAGTGAATGCGTGGTCAGTTTTCGAATGTAAGTAGTGAATGCATGGTCAGTTTCGAATGTATGTAGTGAATGCGTGGTCAGTTTCGTATGTATGTAGTGAATGGGTGGTCAGTTTTCATATGGATGTAGTGAATGGGTGGTCAGTTTTCGTATGGATGTAGAAAGTGCGTGGTCAGTTTTCGTATGTATGTAGTAAATGCGTGGTCAGTTTTCGTATGGATGTAGTGAATGCGTGGTCAGTTTTCGTATGGATGTAGTGAATACGTGGTCAGATTTCGTATGGATGTAGTGAATGCGTGGTCAGTTTCGTATGGATGTAGTGAATGCGTGGTCAGTTTCGTATGGATGTAGTGAATGCGTGGTCAGTTTCGTATGGATGTAGTGAATGCGTGGTCAGTTTTGTATGTATGTAGTGAATGCGTGGTCAGTTTCGTATGTATGTAGTGAATGCGTGGTCAGTTTTTGAATGTAAGTAGTGAATGCATGGTCAGTTTTCGAATGTATGTAGTGAATGCGTGGTCAGTTTCGTATGTATGTAGTGAATGGGTGGTCAGTTTTCATATGGATGTAGTGAATGGGTGGTCAGTTTTCGTATGGATGTAGACAGTGCGTGGTCAGTTTTCGTATGTATGTAGTAAATGCGTGGTCAGTTTTCTTATGGATGTCGTCAGTTTTCATATGGATGTATTGAATGCGTGGTCACTTTTCGTATGGATGTAGTGAATACGTGGTCAGATTTCGTATGGATGTAGTGAATGCGTGGTCAGATTTCGTATGGATGTAGTGAATGCGTGGTCAGTTTTCGTATGGATGTAGTGAATGCGTGGTCAGTTTTCGTATGGATGTAGTGAATGCGTGGTCAGTTTCGTATGGATGTAGTGAATGCGTGGTCAGTTTCGTATGGATGTAGTAAATGCGTGGTCAGTTTCGTATGTATGTAGTGAATGCGTGGTCAGTTTTCGAATGTAAGTAGTGAATGCATGGTCAGTTTCGAATGTATGTAGTGAATGCGTGGTCAGTTTCGTATGTATGTAGTGAATGGGTGGTCAGTTTTCATATGGATGTAGTGAATGGGTGGTCAGTTTTCGTATGGATGTAGAAAGTGCGTGGTCAGTTTTTGTATGTATGTAGTGAATGCATGGTCAGTTTTCGTATAGATGTGGTCAGTTTTCGTATGGATGTATTCAATGCGTGGTCAGTTTTCGTATGGATGTCGTGAATGCGTGGTCAGTTTTGTATGGATGAAGTGAATGCCTTATCAGTTAACGTATGTATGTAGTGAATGCGTGGTGAGTTTACGGATGGATGTATTTAGTGCGTGGTCAGTTTTCGTATGGATGTAGTGAGTGCGTGGTCAGTTTACGTATGGATGTAGTGAGTGCGTGGTCAGTTTACGTATGGATGTAGTGAATGCCTGGTCAGTTTTCGTATGGACACAGTGAGTGCGTGGTCAGTTTCGTATGTATGTAGTGAGTGCGTGGTCAGTTTCGTATGAATGTAGTGAATGCGTGGTCAGTTTTCGTATGGATGTAGACAGTGCGTGGTCAGTTTTCGTATGTATGTAGTAAATGTGTGGTCAGTTTTCGTATGGATGTCGTCAGTTTTCGTATGGATGTATTGAATGCGTGGTCACTTTTCGTATGGATGTAGTGAATACGTGGTCAGATTTCGTATGGATGTAGTGAATGCGTGGTCAGATTTCGTATGGATGTAGTGAATGCGTGGTCAGTTTTCGTATGGATGTAGTGAATGCGTGGTCAGTTTTCGTATGGATGTAGTGAATGCGTGGTCAGTTTCGTATGGATGTAGTGAATGCGTGGTCAGTTTCGTATGGATGTAGTGAATGCGTGGTCAGTTTCGTATGTATGTAGTGAATGCGTGGTCAGTTTTCGAATGTAAGTAGTGAATGCATGGTCAGTTTCGAATGTATGTAGTGAATGCGTGGTCAGTTTCGTATGTATGTAGTGAATGGGTGGTCAGTTTTCATATGGATGTAGTGAATGGGTGGTCAGTTTTCGTATGGATGTAGAAAGTGCGTGGTCAGTTTTCGTATGTATGTAGTAAATGCGTGGTCAGTTTTCGTATGGATGTAGTGAATGCGTGGTCAGTTTTCGTATGGATGTAGTGAATACGTGGTCAGATTTCGTATGGATGTAGTGAATGCGTGGTCAGTTTCGTATGGATGTAGTGAATGCGTGGTCAGTTTCGTATGGATGTAGTGAATGCGTGGTCAGTTTTGTATGTATGTAGTGAATGCGTGGTCAGTTTCGTATGTATGTAGTGAATGCGTGGTCAGTTTTTGAATGTAAGTAGTGAATGCATGGTCAGTTTTCGAATGTATGTAGTGAATGCGTGGTCAGTTTCGTATGTATGTAGTGAATGGGTGGTCAGTTTTCATATGGATGTAGTGAATGGGTGGTCAGTTTTCGTATGGATGTAGACAGTGCGTGGTCAGTTTTCGTATGTATGTAGTAAATGCGTGGTCAGTTTTCGTATGGATGTCGTCAGTTTTCGTATGGATGTATTGAATGCGTGGTCACTTTTCGTATGGATGTAGTGAATACGTGGTCAGATTTCGTATGGATGTAGTGAATGAGTGGTCAGTTTCGTATGGATGTAGTGAATGCGTGGTCAGTTTCGTATGGATGTAGTGAATGCGTGGTCAGTTTTGTATGTATGTAGTGAATGCGTGGTCAGTTTCGTATGTATGTAGTGAATGCGTGGTCAGTTTTTGCATGTAAGTAGTGAATGCATGGTCAGTTTTCGAATGTATGTAGTGAATGCGTGGTCAGTTTCGTATGTATGTAGTGAATGGGTGGTCAGTTTTCATATGGATGTAGTGAATGGGTGGTCAGTTTTCGTATGGATGTAGAAAGTGCGTGGTCAGTTTTTGTATGTATGTAGTGAATGCATGGTCAGTTTTCGTATAGATGTGGTCAGTTTTCGTATGGATGTATTCAATGCGTGGTCAGTTTTCGTATGGATGTCGTGAATGCGTGGTCAGTTTTGTATGGATGAAGTGAATGCCTTATCAGTTAACGTATGTATGTAGTGAATGCGTGGTGAGTTTACGGATGGATGTATTTAGTGCGTGGTCAGTTTTCGTATGGATGTAGTGAGTGCGTGGTCAGTTTACGTATGGATGTAGTGAGTGCGTGGTCAGTTTACGTATGGATGTAGTGAATGCCTGGTCAGTTTACGTATGGATGTAGTGAATGCGTGGTCAGTTTACGTATAGATGTAGTGAATGTGTGGTCAGTTTACTCATGGATGTAGTGAGTGCGTGGTCAGTTTACGTATGGATGTAGTGAATGCGTGGTCAGTTTACGTATGGATGTAGTGAATGCGTGGTCAGTTTACGTATGGATGTAGTGAGTGCGTGGTCAGTTTACGTATGGATGTAGTGAGTGCGTGGTCAGTTTTCGTATGGATGTAGTGAGTGCGTGGTCAGTTTCGTATGAATGTAGTGAATGCGTGGTCAGTTTTCGTATGGATGTCGTGAATGCGTGGTCAGTTTTCGTATGGATGTCGTGAATGCGTGGTCAGTTTTCGTATGGATGTCGTGAATGCGTGGTCAGTTGTCGTATGGATGTAGTGAATGCGTGGTCAGTTTTCGTATGGATGTAGTGAATGCGTGGTCAGATTTCGTATGGATGTAGTGAATGCGTGGTCAGATTTCGTATGGATGTAGTGAATGCGTGGTCAGTTTTCGTATGGATGTAGTGAATGCGTGGTCAGTTTTCGTATGGATGTAGTGAATGCTCGGTCAGTTTCGTATGGATGTAGTGAATGCGTGGTCAGTTTCGTATGGATGTAGTGAATGCGTGGTCAGTTTCGTATGTATGTAGTGAATGCGTGGTCAGTTTTCGAATGTAAGTAGTGAATGCATGGTCAGTTTCGAATGTATGTAGTGAATGCGTGGTCAGTTTCGTATGTATGTAGTGAATGGGTGGTCAGTTTTCATATGGATGTAGTGAATGGGTGGTCAGTTTTCGTATGGATGTAGAAAGTGCGTGGTCAGTTTTCGTATGTATGTAGTAAATGCGTGGTCAGTTTTCGTATGGATGTCGTCAGTTTTCGTATGGATGTATTGAATGCGTGGTCACTTTTCGTATGGATGTAGTGAATACGTGGTCAGATTTCGTATGGATGTAGTGAATGCGTGGTCAGTTTCGTATGGATGTAGTGAATGCGTGGTCAGTTTCGTATGGATGTAGTGAATGCGTGGTCAGTTTTGTATGTATGCAGTGAATGCGTGGTCAGTTTCGTATGTATGTAGTGAATGCGTGGTCAGTTTTTGAATGTAAGTAGTGAATGCATGGTCAGTTTTCGAATGTATGTAGTGAATGCGTGGTCAGTTTCGTATGTATGTAGTGAATGGGTGGTCAGTTTTCATATGGATGTAGAAAGTGCGTGGTCAGTTTTCGTATGTATGTAGTAAATGCGTGGTCAGTTTTCGTATGGATGTCGTCAGTTTTCGTATGGATGTATTGAATGCGTGGTCAGTTTTCGTATGGATGTAGTGAATACGTGGTCAGATTTCGTATGGATGTAGTGAATGCGTGGTCAGTTTCGTATGGATGTAGTGAATGCGTGGTCAGTTTCGTATGGATGTAGTGAATGCGTGGTCAGTTTTGTATGTATGTAGTGAATGCGTGGTCAGTTTCGTATGTATGTAGTGAATGCGTGGTCAGTTTTCGAATGTAAGTAGTGAATGCATGGTCAGTTTTCGAATGTATGTAGTGAATGCGTGGTCAGTTTCATATGTATGTAGTGAATGGGTGGTCAGTTTTCATATGGATGTAGTGAATGGGTAGTCAGTTTTCGTATGGATGTAGAAAGTGTGTGGTCAGTTTTCGTATGTATGTAGTGAATGCGTGGTCAGTTTTCGTATAGATGTGGTCAGTTTTCATATGGATGTAGTGAATGCGTGGTCAGTTTTCGTATGGATGTAGTGAATGCTCGGTCAGTTTCGTATGGATGTAGTGAATGCGTGGTCAGTTTCGTATGGATGTAGTGAATGCGTGGTCAGTTTTGTATGTATGTAGTGAATGCGTGGTCAGTTTTCGAATGTAAGTAGTGAATGCATGGTCAGTTTTCGAATGTATGTAGTGAATGCGTGGTCAGTTTCGTATGTATGTAGTGAATGGGTGGTCAGTTTTCATATGGATGTAGTGAATGGGTGGTCAGTTTTCGTATGGATGTAGAAAGTGCGTGGTCAGTTTTCGTATGTATGTAGTAAATGCGTGGTCAGTTTTCGTATGGATGTCATCAGTTTTCGTATGGATGTATTGAATGCGTGGTCAGTTTTCGTATGGATGTAGTGAATACGTGGTCAGATTTCGTATGGATGTAGTGAATGCGTGGTCAGTTTCGTATGGATGTAGTGAATGCGTGGTCAGTTTCATATGGATGTAGTGAATGCGTGGTCAGTTTTGTATGTATGTAGTGAATGCGTGGTCAGTTTCGTATGTATGTAGTGAATGCGTGGTCAGTTTTCGAATGTAAGTAATGAATGCATGGTCAGTTTTCGAATGTATGTAGTGAATGCGTGGTCAGTTTCGTATGTATGTAGTGAATGGGTGGTCAGTTTTCATATGGATGTAGTGAATGGGTGGTCAGTTTTCGTATGGATGTAGAAAGTGCGTGGTCAGTTTTTGTATGTATGTAGTGAATGCGTGGTCAGTTTTCGTATAGATGTGGTCAGTTTTCGTATGGATGTATTGAATGCGTGGTCAGTTTTCGTATGGATGTAGTGAATACGTGGTCAGTTTATGTATGTATGTCGTGAATGCGTGGTCAGTTTTGTATGGATGTAGTGAATGCCTGGTCAGTTTATGTATGTATGTAGTGAATGCGTGGTCAGTTTACGGATGGATGTATTTAGTGCGTGGTCAGTTTTCGTATGGATGTAGTGAGTGCGTGGTCAGTTTACTTATGGATGTAGTGAGTGCGTGGTCAGTTTACGTATGGATGTAGTGAATGCCTGGTCAGTTTACGTATGGATGTAGTGAATGCGTGGTCAGTTTACGTATAGATGTAGTGAATGTGTGGTCAGTTTACGTATGGATGTAGTGAGTGCGTGGTCAGTTTACGTATGGATGTAGTGAATGCGTGGTCAGTTTACGTATGGATGTAGTGAATGCGTGGTCAGTTTTCGTATGGATGTAGTGAGTGCGTGGTCAGTTTACGTATGGATGTAGTGAGTGCGTGGTCAGTTTTCGTATGGATGTAGTGAGTGCGTGGACAGTTTTCGTATGGATGTAGTGAATGTCTGGATATTTTTTTTAGGATGTACGTACCGTCATTATCGGCGATGTCGGGATGCGCGTTGCTCTTGACAAGTTTGGTGAGGACGTTAGTAACACGAAGCTCACACGCGTAACTCAGAGCAGTACGACCCGTGTCGTCTTGTATGTTGACGTCAGCTCCTTTCTCAATGATGATATCCACCATCTTCCCTCGTGTCTTTTCCTCCTACAAAAATTGTAAATAATACAAATATACCCACTTTTATCATTAGTATATGAAACGATACTAGGTGCCCTAACTCAATATGAGACAGAAAATGTCTACTGATTTACATTATATTTGTTACTAGAGACTCGCTAAAAAAGAGTCAGATGACGTTTTGTAAAGACAAAAACGGTTAAGTAAATAAATGAATGAGTCCCAACAGAAAGATTGGTTTAAAACTCCATCCAAATTAACTAGTTTTTTATATCATTGTTTTCATCAAGAACGCCGATTCAGGTCGTTGCCGAATGTAAAAAACACGTTTTTAAGTTAATCAAGTATATAAATAAAAAAATAGCATATAATATTCACTATGATTCTAAAATATACGCAGAATCCCAGATGTTAACACCGGCAAAAAAGGCAAGATAATATGAACAACGTTTACAAACGCTACACAGGTAGAGTACCTCCGTGTTATCAATAGGGAATCAAATATAAATGAAGTTTTTATTACAACGCGAACAACTCAGTTTTGCATACATGACCTGAGACCTCCCCTGGTGGTTCTGTTGAGGCTGAACGATTCGTGTTAAAATGGCAATAACACAGAAAAAAAGGACTTGCTGGAGGACCAAGGATAAGGTTTTTCTTTATAAAGATAGCATCATGGGCTTGTTATGGCATTCCTTATTGAACGAGAATGGAGGTTATCAAACGATAAACGTGATATGTTATCATTAAGACTTCTTGATTCCATATTTACATGAACAGACCGAGGCATACCCAGGAAATCATAAGCTGTCGATAAGACCTTATAATCACTGAGATTTTATAGTGATTTCACCAGTTCGCCTTTCAGGTGGAGATTGGGTAAATGGTACTACTGGGTAAGAGGAATTTCATGACTGATTCTGAAATGAATAAGGAAGATAACCCGAGAGTGTGAATTTTACCATGGATTGGTGGAGAACCGGGGAAGCATCACGTGATGGGCCTGAACAAGGCATAAACCAAGACGAGGACGCCATAAAGAACATCCGCCAAACCGTAACAACCGGAGGAAAAACTTCAACTTGACCTCAACACAGATAAGCACTTAATGGCGGATATAGTAGAGGACATTAAGATAGATTGACTGGTAATATACTGAAAAATTGATTCAGAGGAAGCACCAAATAAAAATGAAACAATTTTGCAGATAAAAATTTAACATGATAATGTTTTACCTTCAATAAATGAAGTAACATATAAATATTACATACATAAATACGCGATATCAAAATATATTGTGAAGGGCGTATTTCACATTGTCACACTAAATAAGGTTATTAATTTCTTTCGACATAATTTCCCATTTCGTTCTCTTTTCGTTCCTATAGCTATTACTCTTTTCTAATTCTAATGAGTTTCCTGGGCTTCACCTTTTATAGTGTATACTCTCTTATATGACAGAACCAGTACTATAAAACTTTGATCTTAATATGTAGCATTTCCTTTTACAATATCCAACTGTTCAACATTTATTAGATGTATTTTCCTACAATAAACACACTGTCTTCTGTAAGATTATATTGTATACAAAGCATTGCTAATTGGCAGAATCCTTTGTAGTAATCTCGGATCAAAGTGGTTATAATAACTTACTGTTTAGTACGGGGACGTTTCAGTTGATGCTTAACCTCTTCCTTACTTATATAATGTATTTTGTGCTGATTAAATGCTCATTGTGACTGTAATAATGTCACTTAAGAACTTTTTCTTGGTATCAAACGATTTACCGTGAATATTTCTAATATTGGCAGATTAGCATTATATATATTTTTTTCATAATACTGGAGGTCGTATCTCTTAAAGTATGCTTTCGAAAATCACATTGCCTGTGATGTTTAAACTAAGAAGAAAACTCCTTTTATCGCGAACATAATCGTAAGTAGATATACACCAACCATCATAGTTTTATGGTATTATGAGTGACCTTTTCCCAACTAAAGGACCACCGTCTTTACGAGCAGGGAACCAGACTAAAAATGTGATTCTATAGAAAATTCTCGTGTATCCCATGTACTCTCCCAACAATGAACAAGCTAACAAGTGGTAAGGAGATAGCTCAGCTTTTGTGATAGAAAGAATTAAAATCTGTGGAATTTGATAAACCCCTCTTACGACATATAGTTACTGCAAGGAGAGCTGGCATCTGGAAAAGCTCCATTAATTGCATGCAGAAAACTAAAGAACTGTGAATGAATCAGATTTCAATGAAATTCCTTTTCTATCACGATTTAAATTCTTAACTAAGAAACAGTTCAACAGTCTTCAGGCTAGGTTCTTCTCCACGCGTATTCTTCTTGTTCAAGGTCTCACGCTTTTCTTTTCATCGTTTCAGAGGCAATTTAGTTTGTAAATACTTTAAACTGAGACGCAAAAAAGGTACTTTATCTGCAACCGAAGTAAAACATAACAATACTGTGCACTGCACACATTGCTTCAGCGAAGTGTATTTGTTCCTAAAACGTATTTCGAATCGATATACGTATCGAATGATATTTGTTAGAGAATACGATACTGCATTATTACAACGAACATTTACAAAAAAAATGTAACCTTAAGCGATGAGAAGTACAAAGAAACAGTATTTCCTATTTCTCATATCGATAATATTATACCGAAAAGTTATGATGCTACTTTTATTTTTTACTTCAGCTGGAATTCTCAGAAGACCATGACAAAGTTCCCATTCACTACGCTTCGGCCTTTTGAAATCAGTTCGGCAAAGTCGAACAAAAGGCCTTACTCACACCTCCTGGACGGTCTTCCGGGCTGGCCTAAGACACGGGACGGAACGGAACGCGGAACGGGAGCTAAAATAAAATTTTAACAAATCACATATGGTGAAATACGTTTATTACTATAAATTGTGTAATGAAACATTCATATATTTAAAATTAACTACACTTTTTATATCTGTATTCCGTTCCGTTCCGTAAATTAGGCCCCTCTTCCGCGTTCCGTTCCATGTTTTAGGCCAGCTCCGGAAGACACCCCCCCCCCCCAGGAGATGTGACATTCACTACGCTTCGACCTTTTGAAATCAGTCGAAACAACATTCTTGTTACGTTTGGTTCCCAGGGGTAGGACAATGTCATATACCGAACATGGTCGGACTTGTGATCAAATCCCTAAGTTAGAAATACTGGGAAAGATCCGAAGTTCAGTGGTTTTCACATTTTCAACTCCCAAAGCTATCACCAAGGGGCATAATATTCTCAGAGCAATTTGAGTAAGTGCTGGCGCATTATCTTAAGACTGCACAGAGCAGAAAAAGAGCACCCCTGGGCACTGTGATGTAATGTCGAATAACTATTTGGGACTTTTGAGGCTCTGGGTATCCTGTTAATGGGGTATTGCACAGAGCTGCTTGTCAGTTTTAGGAAGTACCACCAGGATTCCATGCATACAAAAGTATGGATATGATATTGTTAATTGTGTCTAGAATATATCACCGCGGCTCCTATCAATTATTTTAATCGATGTCGACAAACACAGTGCTACTTCTGGTCCTTGCAAAAGTTTGTTGTATTAATACTGACAATAATAATTTTGTTTCATTGACAATTAATCAAGCCAGTCGGCATCCTCAGCTTTTGTTCACAAAGCAAATCGTATAGAAAAATAGAAATTACCACATATCTTGCTCCATAAGTCTGTTTATCCCTTCTTTCCAGACATGCCCCTATTGTCAACCTAAGACAGCGTACCCTGGGCTATCTGGATTGATAAACTACTTGTATTCCATGTCTTGCCACATGCGCTCCTTTGGCCTAGGCGCAAACTTCAGTTTAGTATTGATTTTTCAAGACTTCTCCCTTATTTAGATGATGGATCATTCTTTATTCCCAAAACAGCAGCAGGCATACCACATGGACAGAATTATTATCACTTTTTTCATGAATTAAAAATCTATATAATGCTAGTCAGGTCAGTGAAAATAGGTAACGACCATATTTTATAAAGATATATTTTAATACCTAATTTTGGCTATGGTTATCATAGATGGAATAAGCACATCCCCTGAGACATTATTATCACCGAATCCCGCGATCAATCTGGGTTTCAGATAAATTCCTTTTGAAACAGAATCCCTTTGCATAAAAAGCGTAATTTATTTTACCGTTACTCGGATACAGAAGGCATAAGGCAGGGCATGGCGCAACGGCGCTTGCGTCCTCAAGTGAAATGATACAAGATGCAAATTCCCGCTTAACGAAACAAGGGGAGGCACAGATTAAACGACCAAATGAAGCAAGTTGATTGAACGTCGACCGCAGGATCGCACAGGTGGCAGAGTGCCAGGCCGACCAGGGGTGACTTTATCCCCTGCTAGGCTGAGGTTATTGTGAAGGATATCCTGACAAAAACACGGTGTTTTTATTTCCCCGGCTTGTCATCCTGTATCCTGGAAGCGGTGTCAAGCCGAGTTGGCATAGCGGCGTTAATACGATAACGAACTGGGATGATCCCCCTAAAGTACAGCATTAGTAACCCTGCTTAACTCAAAATACCGACTCGGATGATTATTTACAAACTCTACGACATTTTGTTGCGTTTCTACCAAAGCCAATCAATTGGTTACTCACGACAGCCTCCTGAGTAGCCCACCAGGATGCCATTTCGTCTTTTAAAGTATTTACAACAACCCTCCGGGAAAATCATTTTGACTGAGTGTCAATTTGTCTTCATTTATATGTTGTTGTCAGCTGACATTATCTGTGGCTCCAGACGCAGTTAAGGGTTTGCTATGATGATCCTTTATGAGGTATGTAACACGTAAGGGTGTCATTTATAAACCGCCTTGGCAGCTGTCCTCCTCTCAGTCAGTGATTAAAGATGACACGATGTGTTCTCTTAAACCAAACACATAGGTCACGCATACCCGTTATATCAAGGTAACCTTTTACTTCAAGGGCGACAATCCTTGTTCAGAAGTTACCCAATGTCATTTTTTTATGAATCATCAACCTCCTCTGTTCGCTTAGATTGTTTCTTGTAATAATTTTTTGAAAAATTCCTTAAAAAAGTCTTTCTTGTAACCCTATCAATATGACAGAAAGCGTTCCGATGAACTTAGAGCAAAGCAATACTCTCCATCATATGAAATTCTCCTAATCGATTTAAAATTATACCAAAACATGCTTTATAAAACTGCGGGATATTTTTGACTCGTTAAACTTGACTTTGTGTGTTACATGACGTCATATTGTATTTGCACATGACATACCTTTGTTACGTCACAAACAAGATCACCCCATGTGACTAGGATACATATTATCAGATGCAACGGTTACCGACATACTCGTCGGTTCTTCCAAGACATGACAATACCATTATTCTTACTTAACTTACCTTAAAGCGCCAGGCCAGCTCTATAACTTTGCTAACGGAATATATCAGCAAGAAATATCGCAAATGTATGTGGATAATGTTGTTGAATGTAGGATCGGCGATAAAGTCTACCACGTACGCAGTGAAACCAAGATTGCAACATCTTTCGACACAGCTGTCATCTGTTTATTAGTGATCTAGTAATACCTGACCTGCAATGGAGGCCTGTGAGATCAGATTAAAGCTATAAAGGACCGTCAGCTTTAGGTCCTAAGCAAATGACCCGTCACAAGATTATTCTGTGGGGTCGTGGTGTTGACCATGTCCAGTAATCACTTAGGCTAATATATTATTTTTCTCTGGACTGGACACAAGGGTGAATTGATATCAAAACAAGAACAGCCCCTGTCAGTTTCTGCCTTGTTTACAACATCTCTGGTATCACAGAAGGTACAGTAAATAGCACATTTACTAGCATTAAGGCTGACCAGGAGAAATGTGATTATACTATCATTATATAAAGTAAACAGAGATGTAATATGTAATATGTAAACAGCAAAACACTGACACTGAAAAAATACAAGGAATATATATATATATATATATATATATATATATATATATATATATATATATCATTGGTTAGGTGTTATAAGCAAAATGAACTTCTAATATATTATGAATTATGTCTTTCTGTTTACATATATATTAGTAGAACGTGTATGCCCCTTTTAAAAATGAAATATTGCATGGGGTAGGACATTGTGCGGAGCCCGGGGCCTTTCGTTCCTCCATTTCTTCCCTAGGCGGCAACTTGACAAAAGCGTAATGAAATTTGATTGTTCCGGGCATCCTTAGGAGGCTGTGGATCCCTCTGATCCCCGCGGCAGTGACATTGTGGCCATTGTGGACTTCTGATGTGTGAACTTTAGCCAGTTTATCATGTATATATATCAAAGGTGACGTATAATGTTGAAAAAATTATATGCCACACACGCAAAACTTATTGACGAAATTCGCTTACTGACAGACTATGGTATAAAAATATTCATTTGTTTCGTTTATAACCTACAAACGCATAAATGTGTATTTGAAACTGGTTAATGACTAAACCTCAAAAGGTGCAGCCCTGATTTCATCCTGACTGTATAGCGTTTGGATATATCATTAAGGTACATGTGAATGCAGAATAAACTAAGACTAAACATAGATGTGACCTTATATCACATATCTAATATACCACGTCTAATCAATGAACATAGAATACAGAATGTTGTGAAAATTTATACGAGGTTTACAAACTAGATTTATATAAAACTAAAAAAAGTGAAATTGCACAGGATAAAGCCAAAATTTTAGCCGGGTATAACCGTTAGTTTTACTGAAATGAATTAATTCCTGAAAAAAAATCCATATACGATTAACTATAAAACACAATGTAAAAGTATATATATATATATATATATATATATATATATATATATATATATATATATATATTATTTCTTACGTCAAAGAATCGTATTTCTCCAGAACTCTGCTGCATCGCGACCAAACAGGGGAGCTCTCACAAAATAATAACCCATTGAATTAACTAAACATAGACACGACCTAAGTACCTGTATTTGTTAAAAAAAGTAACTCCTTCAAACCTGATCTGCGTAAAAGTAAGGCCTGGTGAAATCAGATACCTATTACAATGCCCAGGGTTCTGCTCATCTCGAAACATGAGCTTTAAGGCGTGGTCTCGCAAATGCCGTCTCAGAGGTTAAAATATTTTACTTTCGAGATATCATATTCTCAAAAGACCCATATACATTTATGGCTCAGGAAAGAAGCGCGGGTTTTCATGCTACAAGCGTACCTCTATTGTTGATGATTTCTCGGGGAATATAAATTGTCTACTTGGAAAAGTACGTTTCTTTACAGTGCCTGAAGTATTCGTTATCAATATATTCATATATGTATATTTTTTAATCATCGCTAATAGCCGAAGAAAGCAGACCAGGCTTATCTTGTGATGCAACAGAACCTTTAATGCTAATGAGTTCAGTATTACTGGTATGTTATGACTATATGACTAGGAATTTTCCACTTAATCATGTTCATTATCTTATCGGTAATTATAGATGTGCTGACTAATGGTTCTGCATAAATTTATATTTAATAAAAATAAACTACATTTACCTAAAGATTAATAAATGTACTTTATTGCCTGCGGACATGAAAGTTTTTCTTCTGTTACACAACTGTGAGCTGTGATCATATTCATTAAAAATTTACACCGTCCCGAGTGATAAATAGTCTACCTAATGTTACAAGACATGAAAAATAATCTTTCAAAATATAATCACGCATCAAGTTTGGCAGTTACCCAAAAGAGGGCGCCGGCTGTAACGGTTTTTCCCAAATCCAGTTGACAGACATCATTTCCGGCGCAGTAGGAGAACCATCTGTGCCGGATATTGCGTTGTGCCGAAAGCTTCACCAATCAGTCTCGCCGGCAGGTGCCACAAGGATGATATTGCATGACCTCTTCATTCGTCAGCGCGGTTACGTTTGATTAAAACATCACATGTGACATGAAATATGCTTAAATATTTAATTATTGGCAGATGAGAACAAGACGCTTGCCTTTACCTTGACGGGTTTTTACGTCAATTAGCAAAATGGCACCTAAATGGAAGTATATTCATCTATGGCGTCAAGGTATGTTTAGAAACGTATTTTTATAAATTTCGAATTCACATTTCTTTATGAAGAAATAAAGCAGGGGCGTCAATATGGGGAGGCGGGGGGGGGGGGCTATCCATTTTTCGGCAAGGAGGGATGGTCAATGTATTCATCCCTCCACTATTCAAAGAATAATATTTAAAAGAATTATAGACTTTGGTTCTATTTATGAGTTTATATGAACTTATACTGGAAACATAAATCTTTATTTTCTAAAACCTTATATTTAATTTGTTAATATATTTGTAAATGTAATTAATGTAATTAATGTAATTAAGTATATATTTGAAATGTGTCATACAGACGCTAATATATTTGCAATGTGTCATACAGACGCTAAAAAGATGACTGCAAGTCACCCCCACTACCCTGGAAGATAAATTGACGCCGCTTAAATCAAGATTAAAGTCAAATAAGAGTACACTAAACTGTAACAGAGAAATATATGAAAACATGAACGTATATTTAGGATGACGATGTGGAGAAATAAATTAACCCTGTCGGTGTGCCATACTATCCACATGATATCATTCTTTGTACTAATAGGTACTCTAAAATATTGTACAATGATATATGAATGCATATCATAGTTCCGAGTTTTAGCAGGCCTGCATGTTCACTTGTGCCTTACGATAAGATGAACTTCCTCAGTACATCTAATGACACTGTTAACATGTTCAAATAAACTATATTGCAACCACAAAAAAGGGTTAGACAAAGTTATCGTTCATGTTCTCAAGCTCATGATATTGTGTTAAACAAATTAAGAAGAACAGTCGCAACAGGAAGAAGAGGATGACATAAATAAATGACCAGGCATGTTATGTAACCCCACCGCTTTCAAAGAAAATCCTCGGATCAATATATCATGTTGACGGACAGTTCCCCTCCAACAAAAGTGAAACTTTTGAGACTCTGCGGTATTGCTATTGAGGATAGCAAACTTGCATGACATTGTGTACTCCCTGCTGAGGTCAAGCATAAAGCATATACGTAACTGTTAACACATGAAGGGTAGTACTGGCTGTGATGATGTTGTGTCAACAGTGTGGCGCCTATAGGTTTACTGACTCTGTGAACTTTCAATGAACACCTTGTGATAAGCTCTAAGGGGCATAATCCGCAGTGCGTGGCTTGTCCTATATTAAGGTAGAAAAGATTTATAGTGCACAAGGGGGATTGACTTCCAACTAACTCCCGCATAATAAACGACTCTAGGTTTTGCGCTACGTGCGTAAGTCCACTCAGTCAAAAAAGCTTGCATTTTGTAGGCTTTACTTTTAATAGGTTAGAGGCATCTTTTTAATTGCCGTATCCGGGATGCTTAACAGGGATGCAGAACGATACCAGTGATGGATGGCCGAAGTTCGCAGGGGTAATGGCGCGGCTCAGCACAAAGGCTCACAATATTGCCAATGCATCATGCTCCTCTCGGGACTGATGAATAAAATTTAAAGGGACGTCCCAGAAAATTCAGCGCGGGCGTTCTATCAAACCTGTTTTTATACCTCTATCAGTTTCAAAGCGTTATTATTAAACGTAAAACACGCATACCCCAACGCTAACGTTATGTCGTTCATGCCCTCAGCAGGTATCCGGCCATTGTCATTACGCTAGTCTGATTAAATGTACACAGGAAATGTGGAACACAATCTACTGTACCTTGGCCTGCCAATTAATCCTCTCGTTATTTGCCACGAAAAATACGTCAACCTCTTAGAATGCATACCACCACCCAAACTAAACTATCCAACTGGATCCTCCGCTTTGTCCGGAGCACCGTAAAAATGTTGGTGATCTGTTTTGTGTGTAGATAACTGCCTTCATTTTATTTTGTCGTCTCTGATTCCTATACTAATTATGCACATTTGAAAAAGTTCCATTTCGCTTTGGCACAACGTGACTGGCGGGTGCACTCGTTTACTGTCATGTTATTTTATATACTGGTGTCACCTAGGCCCGGCTGTCTACCGTACCGGCGGGTATTGGGCATGTTATTACTCCATTGCTGGGACAAAACACCATGAACCCCTTTAAGACGAACTTGTTTGTGAGTGCTTTAAGCCTGCAATGCACTACCCCTAGCTTAGGGCCGACTGTGATTATTCTCACCACTCATCGGCCGGGATTGAACTCACGACACTTTAAGTCCTGTGCTCTACCCCTAGACCCAGAGGACGGTATCCCTGTAAAAATGTTGTAGGAACTTCTTTATTTTATGCTACCCCTCCAAACATTCATAGAATCTGGTTCACACGAGCAAACAAATATACGGGTGGAACAATACTAGTTACCTCCTTTGCCGAAGGATATTAGACCCCATGGCTTCGGTACTGGCCTGTTCACTTGGGTAGGTCCAATATCATTGTATATGTCATTCGCGCAATTAGATGCAGATGAAATCTCACCATAACCACATTTACGACAATGTTCTGACCCTATTATACATGGGAAAATGTGAAACTGGGCAAAAACCAGTGGCGTGTTTGTATTTTCTTACTGCCTCACAGATGTGGCTATCATTCGGGCCTTGCTAAAGAATTTCAGGGGTTTTTGTTGCCATCAAACAATGACTTTAATACCAAATGATGCGAGCAAAGCCCATTTTCTCCCAGTGAAAGGTTAAAGCTGTGGAACTTGAGCACTTTCTGGTCTTCTGCAGTTTCCATTCGACAACCACCCATTTATCTTAGTATATACGTTAAGCCCAAGGAAAACGGTTTAGATATGTAATTGTTTTGGCGGTTCCCATAAACTAAGCTCAGGATATTTGCATGACCTGTCGCAGAGGAAAATCCATCAGCGTGCAACTATTTTGACGTTGCTCGGGAAACGTAAAAATAATCAAATTCAATATTTTGAAACTAAACGGAAAAAGCCAAGATATCTGGCTACCGTATCAATAACAACCCATTAGGGATAACATTTACAAAATATGTCACCTGTGATGGCGTTATGGGTCCAGGTACCATAAAGAAATATGATCCTTCACGCCATTTGTTAATGGTGTGAAAATATTACATAATATAACACATTATCACATCTCCATTGAACTGAACTGGAAAGCAGACCCGCGAAGCCAGAATTACAGAGATATATCAAATCAGATTTAATCTCCATCGATCCTCTTATTATAATCAGGAAAACTAGGAAAATTATTGCGTCTGCACGGTGGTTGAGAAGATTAGGAAAATTGATATAGAGGGGCATCCTCAAAGTTTTAGCCGCTTAAAACAGCCGTCTTGGCTTAGATTGTTTACGGCATCTTCATGCATATTCACTAGTTGGCTTTACTGTGATCTCCTCTGAAAGGGCTGGCCTCACACGCCAGAGGTTGTCGGTCGTGATATAGTTACACTCGATTAGTCGTAATTGTACCGTAATTGTACCATCTAACTTTCTTAGATACGTTTAGGCATTACATTTTCTAACTATTCCTTTCTTATTACCATAAACAAGAATTTGTTCAAACATTGGTAAAGCCCCAGTCCCATATTAGCACGGATAAACAAGGCAGTCCCGGAAAGTCCCGGATCCCAACACGGCGGCTACACGGACCATCCCGGATGTCGTCATCTTCCCTGACCGTCACGGACGAACACGGCAGTTTTGAACTTCCCAAAACTGCAGTGTTGGCCTTCCGTAGCAACAAGGACCTTCCCGGGGCTTTATCGACTCTGGTAGCATAGTTAATACTATGGACTCTTGGTTTATAAATTCAATCAACTGTGTGTGCGTGTGTATGAATATATTTTACAGGCAAACTGTGTAATCAGGCATTACGTGAAATGAATAAAAACTTTCAGGCATAACACGAAATGACTGATTCACTCTGTCCAATAGGCCTATCACTAGGATACGATCTAGATATTTTGTCAGGAAGTTATTTAAGCAAAGGGCCAATTGATTCACAGCTGAGTTGGGGTTATTAGGATATCTCCTACAACTAGCGCCCTCAGGTAGCGGGGAAATCATCTATGTTTGTGTTGGTTTAGCCGGAGACTAGATTATACCAGACATCATTGGTCTTCTTGGGTAGCAATTACCAGTGAGTAGCTACTAGCTACAAGGAAACCTTACACAAATGTATTAGCTGAGGAGGGGACTAAGATACCATCTATGATAGGTGGTCTAGCCTCGTATAGTATTCACCAGTGAGTATCTACAAAGATACTGCACACAGATATATGGCAGGGGCTAGGATACCTTACCTTTTAGATCCCCTCACGCAGTCAACTGACATATTAGTTTTGGGAAGCTCTAGCTTTCATTTTAACATTAATCATTATAACTGCCATTTCACAGGGCACTATTTAATAATAATAATTATTCCAATGAATGCGAAGTTAAAAGGGTTGGCATAATATTAATAATGTAGAAATATTATTGTATGAATGTATAAAGCAAGTGACAGGTTAATAAGCAAGGTAAATCTTATAATTTCAATGATTAATTTACATCATTTACCAGACTGTTGACAAATTTTGGAATTTTGAGCACAGCTGACTTTAAGCTTTCTATAAAGGTTTTTGTAAATCATCCTTCATTGCCTCCTTTATTTTTATATCTTTTCATAGAATTTAATTTTAGGATCATCTGAATATTTCAACCTGTTTGAGAAATATTATTTACTTTTTCCTCATTTCAAAATGAAATGGATTTTTATTCTGATCTGAAATTCTGATATGAAAATTGACTTATAATTTAGTAAATATTGAAGACGTATAATCATATCTCAGCTCAACTACACTTTCTTCCTGAATCTATAATTAACAGGGTTAATTTACATTGGGTATTTTTTTATGCATATTCTATGAACGTAGTTGAAATACTGATACTTTACAAATATGTGATAATTAGTGTCAGCCTTAGATCAAGTGCTGGGGACCATGGATTTATATGATGCAATTGATAATGTACATGTTTTAAATGGCAGAGTGCAACCTGACTATGAAGGAGAACTAACTTACATGTCAACACAAGGTAAATCATTAATAGAGTATATTATCACTAGCTCTGATATTTTTGATAACTTTAAAACATTTGAGGTCTTGAATGAAGACTTTTCAGACCATTTTCCAATAACAACTAAATTTAAAATTGAAAATAGAATAAATTTGGGTGAAAATAAGGATAGATATGAAGACTGGATTCAGTACCGGAGAAAAAATGATAATATATATGATGTCTTTAGTGACAATGAGGTAACTCATAAAATCACAAATTTGGAATTTATTTTAATGACAGACACAGAAAGTGGAGCAGTTCACTTGAAAAACTTAATTCTCTACATAGCTCAAAAAACATTTGTAAAAATGGAAAAGATGAATAATAAGAAAAAATCTCAACCAGAATGGTGGAATATTACTTGCTCAAGGCTAAAAAGGAGAAAATATGAAGCTTTAAATAAATTTAGATGTACAAATAATAATTTAGATTTCATTATATATAAACAAATAAAAGCCAAATTTAAAGCAGAATGTACCAGACTTCAAAAGGAAATAGCCAAAAGAAAGTTTGAACAATTAACTTCTTGCTCTACAGCCAATGAAATTTTTAGAAAAATGAAAACTCACAAAAGAAAGAAGGTAAACAATAATACAACTGGAGAAGAATGGATAACATTTTTTTAAAAATTATTAACAGATAATGTAAGCAATATAAATATTAGTTATATGACTGAGATGAATAAATATGAATATTATGAACAGGTAGATGATAATATTTTTGACATGGAAGTAAATTATAATATAAATCAAACTGAAATATCAAGACAACTATCTAAACTACAAAATGGTAAAACACCTGGACCTGATGGTATCTCTGTAGAATTATTAAAAGAAAATAAGGTTATTTTAGTACCACTATTAGAAAAATTATTTAATCAAGTCTTCTCATGTGGACAATTTCCCGACGAATGGTCTAAAGCAATTTAATTTCCTTTGCATAAGAATGGAAATATAAATGACCCAAATAACTACAGAGGCATAGCTCTTTTAAATACAGTAGGCAAATTATTTACCAAAATTTTGAACGAAAGATTAATGTTATGGGCTGAAAATCACAACAGATTTCTGGAAGAACAAGCTGGTTACAGAAGAAATTATAGTACAATAGATAATATGTTTACTTTAATGGCTTTAACTGAATCATATTTGTCAAAGAAAAAAGGTAGATTTTATGCTATATTTATAGATTTTTCTAAAGCTTTTGACTCGATACAACATCAATTACTATTTCATGTTTTGCATAAAATTGGAATTAGAGGGAAAACATACAACATCTTGAAATCTGTGTATTCAAAGCTAAAATCTTGTGTACTGACTGAAAATGGTTTAACAGATTATTTTTCATGCACTACAGGAACTAGGCAGGGCTGCATGATCAGCCCTCTATTGTTTACATTCTTTATGAATGAATTGTATTTTAAATTGCATTCTGAAGAAGAAGGTATATTTATAAGTTCAGAAACCAGAACACTTTCAATGCTTTTGTTTGCGGACGATGTTGTATGTTTCGCGGATACAGTTGGCCGGTTACAAATGCAAATTAATAAATTAGAAACTTTCTGTGACTTATATGGAATGAAAGTTAATATGAACAAAACAAAAATTCTTGTGTTTAGAAATGGTGGTGTTTTGAGAAGATGTGAAAAATGGTATTATAAAGGAAAGCCAATTGATGTAGTTAGTAGTTATAAATATTTAGGAGGAATTTTCACAAGTTTTCTAAAATGGTCAAAAATGAAAGAACACTTAGGAATTCAAGCAAATAAAGCTGTTATTATGATTAAACAATTTATAAGTAGGTATAAACATTTAACAATTGATCAATCTCTCTTTCTTTTTGATCGGATGGTGCTACCAATTTTATGCTATGGTAGTGAATTATGGGGCCATGAAAGTTGTGACAATATTGAATCAGTACAAAATAAATTTTGCAAGTATATTCTAAAGATTAATTATTCATCAACAACAGCTGCGGCACTTGGTGAATGTGGAAGACTGCCTTTGAAAATTCATTATGTATTTAGATGTATTAAGTATTGGACAAAAATATTAAAAATGACACCAAACAGATATCCCAAACAACTATATTATAAGCTATATCGTCTAGATGAACTTGGAAGGAAAACTTGGGCAACAAAAATTAAAAATCTACTTTTTTCACTTGGCTTCGGTTATATTTGGATATTTCATGACTTAGGGGATACACAACTATTTCTGTTACAGTTGCATCAAAGGTTAAAGGATATTTATTCCCAAGAATGGTCAAACAATATTTAAAGTAACAAACGATTAGAAACATATTCAGTGTTTAAATCATTATTAACCATGGAAATGTATTTGAAAGTTGTTATGAATATTAACTACAAGACCAGTTTAGCCAAATTAAGATGTTCCTCTCATAATCTGCAAATTGAAAAAGGAAGGCATGATAAGATACACTGGACAGAGAGAAATTGTCCCTTCTGTTTAAATCATGGTGAAGCTTTAGTTGAAACAGAATATCATTTTATGATGAAGTGTCCACTATATAATGATTTGAGAATTAAATACCTTTTTAAGCATGGGAAAATATCTTTTGTATCACTTATGACAAATAAAAACCCAGCAGTCATTAATAATTTAGCAGCTTTTGTATATCATGCTTTTAAAAGAAGAAATGATCAAATATAAGCCAGTATTTAATTTCTTTATTTATTATTTATTTATTTATTGTTGAAGTATTAAAGTAGCTTTCATAAAGTATACTTGTAAAATGTACTATAAAGTATTTTGGACAGATATCCTAACCTGTTAAATATTTGCGTATTTATAGATGTAAAGATATCTCTAAATGTGGATATATATGTGCATGTGTATGTATGTGTATATATATTTGTGCATGTATATATATATTTATACGTGTACTTGTATGTGTGCATTGTTTAATTTGAAATATGGTTTTCTTAAATATTAATGAATACAAATATCTTATTTCTATTTATTGTACATTGCAGTAATGACCTCTTAAACTATATTATTATATTCATTGATACTTCTGAATGCATGTATTAAGAAATTGTTTGTTTAATCAATTGTTTATTTATTACCATCATATTGTATTCGGATGGTATTATGTAATTACTTATGGAATTATGGGCCTGAGGCCTTATATTTTCAGAATAAAACATTCATTCATGATGCAATTGATCTTATAACATGTAATGACTGGACATAAATTTCAGTCTGACTGAACATTTTAGTCATTTCGCGTAATGACTGGTGGTCACAGGAATTACGCGAATTGACCGAAATGTTTAGGCATTTCATGAAATGACTGATTACACAGATGACTGTAACATTTACTTATATATATATGTGTGTTTATGTGTGTTTTGTATAATAAAGTTCATGTGCGTTTTATGAAGCAGATACATTTAGTGAACCAGTCTCTGATCATCAGAGAGGGTTTATGCTTTGGTTTATAATTCCCATTTGCTATCATGGCCGACTCCAGGATTTCTTCGGTGGAATTATAAGGGCTGATGCATGGAAGGGCCAACTAAACACGATAATACTTCAAATAGAAATAAAACAGGCAATCATTTACTGAATTACTGACATGAATATATTTGGGGCTGTCCTTAGTTTGGCGCTTTGATGTAAAATAATGTTAATTTTCAAGGTTTGTAAGGGTGTTTATTGGATTGTAAGGGTGTTGGGTCTGGCATTGTCTTGAAATCTTAACGAGCGATAAAGGTTTCAGACATGTTCCACGAGTCTGTTGTTTCAGTGTTTTCTTAACATTATATTCCTAAAGGGTTGTTCTTGGATCAATTTACATGTACCCCTTCAGCTGCAAATGTGGTATATAATTAAATTAGATTTCCTCAAACAATTTGAAATTTTAAAGATTTTAATAATAATCTTATTGGTTTCGTATATTTTCTTTGTGCTTTTTATATTAATATTTTTACAGTTTGTTGTAAAGTTAAAGCTACTAAACCATAACACCAATCTTAAAGGAAACGACTTTAATATAGTTTAAACATATATCCGTAACTTTTTTTACATATCTTTAATTTACATTTCTCAACGCAAATAGAATTCGAACACAACTTTACTTTTTTATAGTGAAATATCTAACAAATTCTTAATAACGATGTTCTCATTACATGGCTTATTACATTAGCAAGATATTTCTTCTTCCGGCAAAGAGATTTCGACCAAATAGGGTATTTCTGGGTGTTGAGGTATATTGGACATGTATTTTGTATAGATGGAAGTGATACATTTTTCTATATCAAATTAAGATGAGATATATGGCATTTCCCTCCAGTGAAAGCGGTTACGAACAACATTGTTACTAAGTGAGCATAGCAACACGATTCCGTCACAATACTGCTGACGTCATTGATCAGGTTTTATTCCGGCTTACTTCACCACTCACGGTGAGTCTTGCATTTCAGAGAACAAGCTAGCACTTCAAAGCCTTACTTAATGACTACATTGCATCGTTTTTCTGCCTGGCGGTGAAACACTCTATTCTTTGAACTAGCTCTCGGGTATTCCACCTACATATACTTTCGTATTCCCATCAACGGCCAATAGATAAATAAAACTTCACTTGAGAATCTGTTACATATCCATTTTACCGGTCATATGATACGCTTTAATGGGTACATTGAAGTAATATAATAACTTCAAACAGTCAACTGGTTTCAGTTCATATGAAAGGGTACAAACACAGAGATAACATTTCTTGTACAATATTTTTTGTCGTACTATGTCGGAAATCCTTTTGTACAAAAAGTCGAAATTGTATAGAAATAGAAAATATCTCGCTGATTGCATTTATAAGTTGAGCAAATCCTAAAATTATTATAGATAAAATCTACCATCCAAGATCCGAAGCTAGGAACGTTTTACTCATTTACAAGACAAACGTAATTGCTTACCACTGACGTAAGGAGATTTATTGAATCTTCAAAAAGAAGTCTATTTTGGCTTGACGCGGCAAGGAAAAAGAAGCTCTGCTAATGAAAATGAATGAGCTGCACCATGAAGATGCCCTTAAATGGTTAAAAGCAGGAGTGTAAAGCTGTGGCATTAAGGCTGAAACTTAATTACAAAGGGTGGGGATAAAAGTAACGACGGAGTAGTGAAAGGGAAATACTGAAATATTATGACAAACGAGGAACTTGATACAAGGTAACCCCCGGGGATAACCTGAAATTGATTTCATGTTACTTCTCGAGTTCAATTTACTTCAAGGGGGTAATGTGAAACGGGGATAAACTAAATTCGCTACACCGGTCAAACTCATTAGCTCATGCTGCACATATCAGTGTCTGTAGGTTGCCTGAGTATTTTATAGAGGACCACAATGGAATTTTGTTATTATCTGCCAAAACTTAAACAAACTAGGGTTTAATATTATGTTAATAAATAATTAATATGAGACTGTTCACCAGTTGCTATCATTAGTTTGGATGAATAAGTTTTTGGAGAATATTTAAAAAACTGTTGTCAGTGTGCATTATAAGAAATATGTTGATACACGTAATTCGTCTCTTTGGTAACCACTCACCAGTCACCATAGCTGTTCTTGAAAATCGACTTTATTTTCGTGAATCAATTATTTAAGCTGCTTAAGTTTTCAGATTCATATGATGTTTTAGAAAATATTTTCGCTTTGTTCAATATATTTAACTTATGACACATGAAACGGTATAGATCAAAGGCATAATACGAAAACCAAAATTATAAAAACCCGACAGTATAAATTTATGATGTCATTATATTTATATATACAATTTTGTTCGGTAAATAGTTTTCGCACATTGCTCGTTTCCCTCTATTCTACTGCAACATAGGTGTAAGATAGGTGCAAGAAAAAGCTTACTGTTTGTGAAACATTATCAAATGTCAGAGGTGCAAAATATATGTTTCCGGAACAAACTATATATGGTACCGACTGGGTCAGTGCGGCGTCACGTTTGAGAAGCTTTCTTTAATGTAAGACGCCGACACCGAGTCAGTGCGGTGTAAAATAAAGATTCGAGGATGTTACCTTAATATAGCACGCCCTAATAAGGGGCGTCTTCCCTTTGAAGTCGCGAGTGTTGACCACATCACAGGTGTCATCAGCGTCTAGGATAAATTTGGCCAGGTGTACTTTTCCTTTGGTGACGGCGTCCAAAAGCGCGGAACCTCCAGACCCGAGGCCCTGCGAATGGTACTTGTTGCCCACCTCAAAGGGAGCCGTGGACATGCGCAGCTTTCGCTCCATACTGACCCCTACTGGCATTCTTAGGCGCTTCCGCGAAGCATGGCCACCTGTAAAGAGAAAAAATAGTCTCTTCAATCTGAACTTCTGATTTGGTCGGGGCTGTTAATTATTCATTAAGTACAATTGGAGGAAGACGGCCCTGGTGTCTCCTGAGCTTACAGCACTGACAAGGGTTATTTAATATTCATTTTGTATGAAAAATCAATGTTGACATCCTCCCTGGTATGGAATAAAGGGCTGCCTACACGGTGTCTCCTTCACAGATATAGCTAAACAACAATTGGGAAGTTGGGAATGCAGGTAACGCCTTGATGGTTTGCAAGAATTTAATTTATTTAGATAAGACTTCTTTTTCGTCACCCTGAAATTTGGGAAAAAAATATGTGATTTGCCCATTCAATCTTGAATAAAAATAATTGTTCCGTTAAAAGTATATAACATTAAATTAATTGGATGAGAAAGGTGGTCATGGATTCTTACCAACAACTGTTAGTACACTATTCATGTATTATTCTCGACAAATGTAAGTACATTCTTCATGAATTATTTCCGGCAAATGTAAGTACAATCTTCAAGAATTATTACTGCCAACGGTTAGTACAATCTTCATGAATTATAACAGACAAATGTGAGTACAATCTTCACGGATCAGTAACGACAGAAAGGCAATTTTCATAATTTGTAGAGGCAAATATATAACTACAATCTTTATGAATTAGTAACGAATAAAGTTATTGTGATTCGATTCCTCGGATGCCAGAAAAGTTCAGTACGAAAAGTGCAGATTTTTTAATGCATATATTGTGATCGTTTCTGTGATGAATATTGAAAACGAATTGCAACTAGGTACCAGGGTGCAACATAACAGTCATATCCCCGCTCAGCGTTAAAAATTCGTTGTCAATCCCTGTTGACAGTTATATTGTTAGGCCGTCCTAATATAAGGCGCGGCTATTAATTCAGTTTTCCGAGGGATGAAAGGTTTCTTGATTTACATTTATAACGTAAAACTAGGGCTTTTCACCGAACTCAATGTGAAGCATTAAACCTGCAATAAAGAATTCCACGGCAAAAACCTGATCAATCATAGTTTAATCTTAGTTATTACATGAAAGGAAACTGACAGCCCGAAGGAGTTTGAAATATCCCAAGCAGCCTCGGTGTCGGTGATAACAAAAATATCCACATGAAACGTATAATAATTTGCCGTTACCAGCACGGAGTAATTGGCACCCAGGCTTTCGCTAAGCGATAGTTCTCAGGTGACCCCAGGGAAGCAAAGGTTTCCAATTAGCCCATCGCTATGGGTCCGAAAATAGCATACTTAGGATGCATTGATCTCTCAAAGGTTCATTCCAATATCAGCAAAGTCCATCTCATCTTGGCTGTCTTTAGTATCATCAACGCCACAGGCAGTGTCTCAGTGTCACTCCATGAAACACACAGTTATTTAATGATATTCTAACAAAATGTGGTGAAGAATGTGTAATGACAGGAGAGCACGAAGTCCATCAAAACCATCAGGTCTCATACTCATTATTTCAAACACAAGGGATCAAAACGTTTGTTCTGTCGGGATATTTTGTCGAGCTCAATGTACACGACCACGTAACCACATGTACATACAGTGTCCTAATTAAGTTCTTCGGCAGGATGCTCGATAATCTGGTGACGCTCTCTTACTTAATGGAGTTACTTGTACACGATATTTAGAATGTGCGTCTCAGTGTGTTGACTTTGCTCAAAAAACACAATTTCTTTTGGATATATCGGTTATTATTTTATAATAATTATATTTTGACAATTACTTGGATATATTTATCTCACTTTTTTATAACTGATCTGATGGTTAATACACTGTGATATGTGGTTAATGGTTTATGATATTGCAATACTATCCGTTATTGTTATAGCTAATACAGTGACAACCTCAAAAGTGTAAATAGTACCCATATTTATATATAATTCGGAGAAATAACAGGGACCCAACGTCAATGAAAAAAGGCCCAACCATCTGAAACTATTTATACCACTCGTTAATTGATTACAAACCACCCAGCTCACGTTACTACTAACATTCTAAAGGGCGTATGTTTCAAGGAGAATAAACGTTAATTAGTTTCTAAAGGTACGAGTCATTCCGCCGCCCATGCGGAGGTTTTATGCCACTGACAGGAACATATGCGCGACATTAACTGAGGCTTGAGTAGGAGATCTAAAGAGCAGAGCTGTAACACATTCTGTATATAGACGGTTTTGTGGCCTCATGACGAGCCTGACACGAACACGTCAGTGATAGGACATGGGCCAACTGTTCCCGCCACAGCAAATTGACTAAGTGGGCTGGTCGCTAAGCATGTACAGCTCAATACACCCTTGTTTCATTAGTGGAACCTTTTTGGCAGCTGTTTAACGGAAGGAAGTTTCGAAATCCAGTATATATATATATATATATATATATATATATATATATATATATATATATATATATATATATTTAGAGAGAGAGAGAGAGAGAGAGAGAGAGAGAGGTATTTTCCTCTGACTCTCCAAAAACATGGCCCTCCCCATATTAATAAACCAAAGTACATTGGTATCTCATGTACAGCTATCAAGGGGGTGCAAGAAACGAAACTCATTAGTCGTGTGACCATGCGGAGCGTTAAATCATTGATGAACCACTGAACGGAGTTTTCTTCATGCAGCTGCAAGAAAGTCCTTGCGCCATGTTTATTGCTCCGTGAAGAGGTTCGGAATGGACCATTTCATTTGTCGTCGGCAGTCTCCCAATCACAACAGTTAATCAACTTGATCCGCTCGGATGTTCTACTTTGACAAGGCATGTGACAGCATGCCGTAGAAAATATCATTTGCTTGGGAAATAGAAAATGAGGAGAAAAAGGGACCACGGGCAACTCCAAAAGCATACATTGCTTTCATCCTGCCCGCAATAGGAAATTAAACCCCAAAGATCCTTGCAAGTTTCCCATAAAGCAAAGGTCAGAACCACGTAGATTCTGTGTTTTCTCTGTTTAATGTTCCAATTCCAGCTGTGTGAAAGATGAACGAGGCGGCGGGATGCAGATTTTTAACCTGTGTTTTATCCCATCTCTCTGGGATATACATTCTCTCTGGACGCTGTCCCATCATCCCGACCATTAAGCCTGTGCATCTTGGTTGCTAGGTAACCCGGTTTCACAGGACTTTCATATACGCCTTGTGGTCTTGCCTTCGCAGGAATATACATGCAATATACGTGTTGATTGATGGCTTGCTATGAAGGTGACCCCGTACAATATTCAGTCACTGTGCTGGCCGAGGAAATAACTTGACTCATGAAAGTCATTATGTGCAATATGTCAAACCTAACGACCAACATACTATATATATACTCTTATTAAAGAATAGGTCGAGTTTTGCTCCCACTATGTTCCCGCTTCATTGACAGTAGGAGCAAAATTCGACCTGTTATTTAATAAGAGTACATACTATATGGATATTTTACTCTGTAACTCGGATTGTATTAAAGATTATAAACGTACGCAATGGTCCCGAATGGCCGATTATCATAGCTATTTCCAGATCATGTCCATTCTAATTCCAAAATAATGGGTCTTGAAAGAGTATATAATCAAATGAAAACCTTCAGTATCATACCTATAATAAACATGAAAGTCTGAGTCTCCTATATATGACACTAAATAATTGAAATATATGAGATAAAAGGGTATTAAATTAAACTTTAGTAAACATATTAATGCCCAGGTGGCAACATGGCGAGGGTCTCTGAATTTCCTGTCCGGTAAAAGCAAGATAAAACAGTGAATGACCTTAGCAATCTTCCATAGTAAGAAAGTCTACCGAGAAATGGTAAGCCAAATACACCTGCACCGGCACTGTCCTCTTGTAAGGCCTGCTCTAGCAGTCCTGGCCTTATTATAAAGAAGATATTTTTTTTTATAAAACCTAACAACATTGTCAACAAAATAAGTGAAGGTATTCCAGGGTTATCTAGGACAGGGTCTCTCCAGCTATATTAATGTTAATGACCTAAGGGTAGCTCTACAACAACATAAAACTTGCAGTTTATTTGGCGATCCCGTGCGTTAATGGGTTAATGGAAAACATGAAGTAACAAGAGAGGCTCAATTATGATCTATCATTTTTAAATTATTCTCACCTGAAAACTCGGTCAATATATCTTGCCATCTATGAGGGGATGGACCCGACCATAAATATATTTAATTCAAATATACGGTTACCCAGGAGGTAAATGCGTCACGGAGGTGTACTTCTACACACACCCATTTCCTCTAAAACTACACGTGCCCAATTTTTACTGCTTCTGGCCCCTTACAACAAATATAAAGACCATATTGAAATAATAATATAAGCTCCGATTCATGTTTATATATTTACTACAATTTGCAGAAAAGATGACATCTGCTGAGGATTAAATTGATCTTTTTGTAATATTATTCTGAGATTGCCATTGAATTAACGATCTTTTAATGTTATTCTAAACTATTGTGTTTTTTTTTTTTTTTGCAGTCGACTGGTCAATCTTTTATCATTCTCTGCCATGCAACATCATTATTCACTGTAACTGAAGAAAATACACTAAATAGTGTGGTGTAACATTTAATATGAACACGACAGACGTTCTAATAAATGAAGTAGACCGTAATATTTTAAAAGTGCCCTTCGTTGTTTTAAATCTAAATGAATTTGTCCTAGGAAAAGCTACTGGTCCTAATGGGTTTTGGTGTGCGGAATAAAAAAAATTATTGTTATAGATGATTAAGAAATAATATAATAATTGTAATGACAGGAACTATAATATAATAAAACAGAACATGATATAATATGATATAATATATTATGATATATATTATAATGTCACATAATATAATTTAACATACTCTAATTATATGCATTTTGTAAGAATATACCATATTTATCATAACATAACGTGGAGTAATACTTTACATTGGAAAGTAAGTTTTGATTAATAAATCGGAAAATTAGTATAATATAATATAATTAATTATGACGACAATACAATATATTTGATAGTAACACAATATATAGTACAGGTTTTCAATAATAAACCTTGTAAACACCATATAATATTGTGTCAAATGATATAAACATATATAATATAATATAAAAAATAACATTTTGTTATACTCATTTACGACTTATTACACAGTAATTATCAATATTCAATATTTCCTTAGATTAAATTCCCGCTTATATAAACTACCATTTATTCAATTTAATAAATATAAATGATAAAATGATAACGTTATTTTTTCTTAATTTTCATTCCAATGCTTGAACTAATTTAATCATTTTTATTTTTTACATATATACTCACGGCATTACATACGTCCATTACCAAGTGTTTGTCTCCTTTTCAAATGCTTGTCTTGGTGCTAAAATCTTTTTTAAGCGGCACCATTGAATGAGGTTTACCCGAGGTAGATTGTATGAACACAATTAGGATAAGGTCGGCAATAACTGATGTGAAATAATTATATTTACACAATCAAAAGACTGTGATTACTAGAGCGAGATAACAGTATTTGGTATCTCGACAGTAACACTCCATGCGAGATAAATACATCAACGAACAGTGTAACCCCTTTTAGCTGAGGCGAGGTAAACTTGTTAGCAAAGGAAAAGCAAATGATCATTGATGCAAGTTAATTATTTAATAAATTATTATTTTTAACAGGTCTTCAGACAACTCAGTTTATATCAAAACATTATAGCTACACAAACCGAATAGTTCAGTTGACTTCGGGCGAACTTGGAAGGGCAAGAACGAAATAAATACCATTAGACTGCGTCAAAAGCGAGACCTTTCTTGCTGACCTCAGAGTCAGGAAAACAGGTTGTGACGTCATAGAGAAATAGCTCTATAAAATGTAAATCAGGGATCACTGTGGTCGTGCTCCCATATGTATCTATCTGACAATTAGAAGACGGTAGACGTTCACATTGAGGATGGGCGATAATAAGGGAGTCGCCATCCAGCTGGGCGATACTAAGGGAAACGTATGAACGCATATTTAAATGCCCATCAGAATGTGTCAGCTAGATACCAGGACCAGTTATCCTTTGGCGTAATCTCGTGTTATACCAAGAAAATGGAAGCAAACAAAAAACGATGAACAAAACAAGTGAACCCATATATAAGCACGGGCCGTTTTTTTAGGAATGAAGCAGGTCGGGTTTCTGGTTTACAACAAGCTGTCATGAGATTTGTTGTGATAGTAGGGCTTAACCACAAGCAATGACGTCTCATATGCGAGTATCGCTGTCCAGAGAATGAATTGTTCACACATAGAACAATGATGGGACAACATGGTGTTTTAATTGATTTAATAGGAAAAATTAAATATATAAAATGTTTTTCTTTGATTACAGTGATAGGTCTTTATAAAAACAAACAGCGCGGAGGAAAGGATTTGCATTGTAAAGGCTCAATAAAATATGTTTATTCGTTGCTATAATGTTAATTAACTGTTTTGTCCGCTCGGGACGTATAAACATTTTAGATTTGTATTCGTTAACTTAAAACCTAAATAAAACCGGAGCTGTCTTATTTTTAAACAATTTATTTTCTTTGTAATGCAAAGTTCGCACTGAATGGTGGACAAATTTCTGAACGATTTTTTCTTCTAAATCTGGAATCAACACAGCTCTTTGACATGCTTCGACAAACAGACCTTTTAACCAGGTCGTGTAAAGAACGAGTGTAAGGACTCTTCTGAGGACTTATGAACTTAAGCCTACGAATCTGCGGCTACATTGACTTCCCAGAAGGAGGGCAAAGACTTACATCCAGAATCTCTATCGTGGTAGAGTGGAAGGTATATTTAAACAAAACCCTGGTCATCCAATATTAGGAGATTAATAAATCATCCCCAGGGAATATCTGATATCGACAATTGAACAGTTTTGGATTTCTGCCTCTGAAAATGATCATTTGTCGATAATTATCGTGAGAAAAAACTAAAACAAACCCACAAGAGATCAAGGGATTCACCATCGACCAGTTACTAATCAGTTTGCTTATCCCCCGTGTTGGTTTGATTTGTTCCGTTGTGCGCCTGTGTTAATATGTACCCCCGTAGAGAGTCGCAAACATTGGCGTTACCAGGATGACGGGTAATTGATTACAAAGGTTCTCCAGACAATCTTGTGTGATACCGTCAGCTTCCAGGCAACTCAGGGTGACCGAGGGGGGTGCGGCCTCATTCAGGTCTGACAGTTTCTTGTTATTGTGCTGTTGCTGACGCTGGCCCCGGGCTCATCACTCATGGGTTATCGCATCTTCCAGACTCAGAAATGACGTAGCAAAAATGACAGCCTCGGCCAGAACTGATCTTGTTCATCATATTTGCTGAATATTGAAAGTTCAGAAACAATATCGTGCTCTAGAATCTTCCAGGTTATGCATAAAATACACAAATATGAAGAAAAAGCAAACAAGAAAAATATAAAAATCACAAGATTATCCATGCCCATTTGAGTAAAGATTGATGAACTTATGTCAACACACACACAGTCTCTATATATAGCATGATTCTATTAACTAATAGAGGTGTATTAGTAGATTAAAGCCTTTAAGAAACTGACATGAGTATAAGAATACCTACTGACTTTCTAATCACGTAGGTACTCTAGTGGGTACTGAAGCATCTTATTGGGGGATGATTGAACACGATCACGTGACCCCAGGGACCGTAATTACGCCTACACTTCACCACTCTGATTTGTTCTAAGTTTCCTTATTGTGATGGATCAAGTCCCAGTAGCAGCATTAACAGCAGCTGGAACAGCAGGAGGTCGCGAGATGAATCTTATATCCACATTAGTACATTGAGAGGTAGGCTTACTCCGACGATAAACAGGCTATGGGAACTGGTTCTATTAGGCTTTATATAACGGTTACTGAGAGTCGCGATAGCCATAGTGGCCACACAGCACGTATAGTGTCAGCAAGAGGGTGATATATATATATATATATATATATATATATATATATATATACACCCATAAAAGTTTTTGCCTGTCTTGCCTGGACTGGAGGCTATGTTCCACACGCGTCTGTTTGAATGTTTGTTTGTCATTTAGCAGGATTACCTATTAAGCTATTTAACCGGAATCTTATTGGGATGGGGCTTGGGCGATGTTGATTCAGTTAAATTTTCATCTTCTGGTGAAGGGGTGGTTCGAAAGACTGTTGTGATTGTTTTTGCTGTGTTAACAGCTGAAAAAAAATGCTGCTACCGGTCAGCTCACTTTATAATTAAATGATTATAATATTGTGGAATTCAGTTGTAGATCAAATGTCTGGCACTTGTACATTTGTTGCAGATTTTCAAAACAGGGGGTTCTAGTTTGTATATCAGAAACTATTATGTATGGATTACAATTCCATCTAACGCCTCCATTTGGTCTGCTCAGTTTACTTTTCATGTGTGAATATTTCATCATTAACTGGTATATATACCTCTAATCGACTCTTATTAATAGACACGGTTCTGTATTAGCCTGGCAAACCGGTACACGTACGTTTCCACTACAAATACATTTTAATTCCAGTTCCCGTTATTTCCAAAACTGACCTTAAAATAAAGAACAAAGACACATTCAGATCATTCACTTTAACCGTCGTTGTCTTTAATCTGCAAATTTCACACATAAGCACCTGCAGACTTCCATTCAGCCGTTTTTTCCCGGAAGTGAAATCGTTATCCTGATTTCGGGCCACACTTTGCTATCATACTGGGGTAAAGGATGATGACGCCGATATACTTTACTTAAAAGGGGTCCTGGCTAACCCTTCCGCACCATGTAGCACCAGTAGAGTGAGCCAGACTATGACTTCTTATCTTATAGTACGGAAGCCAATATTGTCCTTCCTTTTCACAATACGACGTAAAATGTTGTTTTTGACAATCAGGGTTGCCCTGGCGTGTCTTTTACTGAATCTGGTTGAGAATAACAGCACCTAAAATGTGTAATTTTACCAACTATACCCATGTTTTCTGGATCCTATACAAATATAAAGAGGGCTGGTAATGTCACAGCGTTTCGTATTGGTATTATAACAGCGGATTCTCAAAACAAGGACTCTTGCAGGGTAAAGTCTACAAATGACTTGAGGATAATTGGGTATTAGTACGTTCCTTATAAGGAAACACGTACCCCCTGCCATGTCCAGTAAATTTAGCAAGCTAATTGTGATATTAGAGAGAGGTCTTCCGGTTCGTGTTCCGACTGAGACGTGCCGGTTCGGAATCGGCTGCCTTCATTTAGGGGGATACATCTCATTAAGCGCATGTCCTGTGAATCCGAAGGTTAACCATTATGATGATATGAAGCTTGTTTTGACCAAGACAGCACGTCAGGATGTGACCCGTGTCCACTGACCTTGTCCTAAAGGGATTTCTACTTAAAGATCCATAGCTCTTAGCCTTTATCTCCCCCCCCCCCACAAAAATCATACAAAGTTAATTCATTTGCATTTGCAAATTTATACGTTGTGCCATAGCAAGATATCGGAATAAATGTTATTAAGTGGAACTTAAAACGATTTTTACCCGAGTATATTTTAACCTTGTGTCCACAGCCGAACATGTATTTGCATTGTAAAACATTGAGTAATATATACAAATTCCGTTTATTCAATTTCCTACGGTAATTCCTTCATTTCATGAGGATGCGAAGATAATCTCACTAATGACTATCTATCATTACGCCACATTGTCTTGGTAATAACAATATGAGAAAAACCAGAAAGGAAAGCCATTTTTAAAATGCTTGCGGTATACGGAAATACAGAGGCTACCCATGGACTCATTATACGCATGAGATAAACTAGTCCGTTCATATGTACTGATACATTTGTATTTTGATATAGCTAGATCAGTTAAGACAAGCGTTGAGAGAGCTAAAACTTTGCCACTGCTAAAACTTTACCTACAGAGAGCAGTAGCTATTTAATTGTATTTGAAAAGTAGAGTAAACATCCTCATGGTTTTACACGTATATACATGTAGTGGTGGGATTACTGCCATTTCTCCTCAGCATGAAAACACAGCTGATGATTACAATGCTTTATTCTTACAGCACAGGGGCGGATCCAGGATTTAGGAAAAGGGGGGGTCCAACCCAGGAGGACTAATGAAAATCCTAAAAAAAGGTCATCAGGTCTGGAAAAGGGGGGGGGGTCCAGGCCGCAAAATTACGTCTAAAACCCCTTAAAAAGATTGCTTCGGGTGAAAAGGGGGGGGGGGGGGGGTCCGGACCCCCTGGACCCCCCCCCTCCCACCCGGATCCGCTTCTGCAGCAGCATTCAGTCATAAATGATGATCAAGAGAACTGAGTCAGATATGACAAAATTGTACCAGTCCAGCTCTCTTATATAACTCCATTACCTAAACAACAGATATATGACGACTGAAGTAATTGATGACAGTGCAGTGACATATTTGATTGGAGAAATTAGTAACAGTGTATATCAATTCTTTATTAAATATATCATCGATATGTTTTCATCAATGGACCGGCTTAAATGAACGGAAACTGCCATGATGTGCCTTAACAATGTATTGGCAATAATTGGTCATATATTTCACAATTTTTGTTGTCATGGATTCTCTCTATTTCTCTCAATGACCTCGGCAGCACCTTTGATCTTTTGCTTGCAGCATTTTTCGAAATGTCAAACGGAGTTGACAAATTGCTACAATCAGTCATTGAAAATTGGGTCTAAGTGTGCTGCCTCTGTCAACAACGGCAAAGGAAGTAAATTATTCCGTCATCCAACCTTAGTGAACGCATCTTGTTCAGTGCAGAAAAGGACCGCTAAAATTACAAAATCATGGCTTTATTTCCACGTCACAAATTGCCATTTACAAGCTTTAAGCCACATATCCAAGTTATATGACAATCATCACTGTCACTGCTGATAAATGTAATGAGTAAGTATGAATGTTCAGTGTCTGTAATGATAACAGTTAATAATCGTGTTTCTGTCAGGTTTTAAATATTGCTGAAGCTGCGTGAGACATAAAACTTTATTTTTTTGTTATTATTAATCATTTGTAAATAACTTTTCAACACTGACATCAGTCATCTAATTGTGTTTATGTCAGATTTTAAATATTGCTGGAGCTGCGTGAGACATATAACTTTATTTTTTTTATTAATAATGTATTTGTAAATAACTTTTCAACACTGGCGTCAGTCTTCGTTGAACTGTTAAAAACCCTCCTTAACAGCAGTGATTATGAAATTGTGACTTGATATATGGATTCAAAAAGACATCTTGAAATGACCACTCTGGATATCATGAATCGACGTTTCGAGCCCTTGAGGCAATGACTTTTGTTTTGTTCAAGGATAGGATGAACGAGTTTGAGTGACAAGACAGATAGCTATATCTCGGATTGGTATATAAGTTTTGCCGAGCTAAAACAGGAAAGAATATCTGTGAAATCGAACATATAAATAAAGTCGTTACAAGCGACAAAAATGAGTGATGCAAATAGCCTTTCCAACGCACGAGCGACATCTGTATGCGACATATGACACTGTGTTCGGGTCGGCTGTATGACCCTTTTTTTAAACAAATTTATAAGGACCCGAAAATAGGGAACCGCCGTTATGCGCATATGAAACGCAAAAAAAGAATACAATAAAAGATGGATTTACATTAAGAACAATAACTTCCAAGATGCAAACCATCACCCCATGTTTGGTGTGTGCAATGTTGCTGAGTGACCACGGTTATATTTGAACTAATCTACACATTAATCTATAAATATTTTTCCGTATTACCACATTAAAATCATCTAGTCCATTAGATACATACATTGCCTTGGCACTGTACATTAAAGAATAGTTAATGAACCGTCTGAGTACATTGTTACAACCAATCCAGATTTGTCTGTACATCTGTTTTGAATAATTACACCAGAGTGTGACTTTATAAATGTTAATACAGTATGCTTGGTACAAGGATGCAAGAACCGGCGGTGAACATTTAATAAATGTATGCAAAAGAATATTAAATCGTGCATTTCAATTTCTTAATTGCTTTAACATATCTTCATTATCTTGCAGAGTATCTTGAATAACAACACCTAAATATTTCACTTTTGGTAAAAACTTAATTTCCAAACTTCATAATGTCACCTTTGGACAAACAACATTGTAACCTTTTGGTCTTATTACCAAACATTCTTTTTTTCTGAGGATTGAACATAATATCACAAAAATACCAGTTTTCTTATCACACGAGGTGTCCCATTATCATTAGAAGACACCTGAAGAAAATATCTACACATGCGGGTAAAAGTAGCTTATTATTTGTAAAATATCAGTTTGTAAGTGTCCAGCAAAGAGACAAACAATTCCATCGAATGTTTTGAATTATTTACAACACAAAAAAAGGTTCTATAATCCTCTGATAGCCATGATACTTATATTTGTAAAGGTCGCACGGATGACCTCTTCTCTGTTAACAGACATAGAGATTTTTGGTGCTTAGCGGTATAAATTAAGGATATTCTTCAAGTGATCCTAAAAAGGATAGAAATACCAAGTACCTTTGACATTCAGATTTATACAATTCATTAATTTTCCCCCGAGTTAAAACAAGGCTGAAACAAACCATACAGTGCATGTAAAGCATGAGTTTAATAAACTTACAGTAATGGGAGCTGTCGTTCATTCAGGAAGAAACAAAGAAATATGAATGGTGTTATTAGTGTTTGGACTGCACGTATGGCCCTTCCGTGTTCGCTCGGGAAAGCTTTCACCAACATAATACGGCAACATAATACGGCTCTTACATAATTCTCTCAAACAGAATAGTGTACATAAAGAGAGTGAAACCAAATAAAATCTCTACGCTAATCACTTTCATCATTATCAAGTAAATCAAAACCAGGTATTACTGTTAACGGAATAATGTTACCAGAGGAGGCGACCATGTGTTCCGGGTTTGATAAGTGGGTTTTCTCCTTGCCCATAGTAGTTTTGACAGTGGGTTCTTTGAATAATTCAAGCCAAACTAAAGGTACATACTCAAAACTGCCCATGCCACTCGATATTTAAGATACCCGTTAATGGGCTCGCCTAACTTTAGATTGCAATCCTTTGTTTTTGTTTCGATTGCTTCATTACTTGCCCCTGTAGTGGGTAATTCATGTGTTTACTTTGAACATACTTTGTAGTGCATTCACATAACTGGATCAAAGGAACTTGTTTACGGTAAATTCTGTTGCATTTCTTCTATCGAAGAAAATAAGTGAAAATTTTGTTCACCTCATATTTTTTGATGATTTTTAAAATTAATGAATTAGAATCAGCATCCCAATGGTCAAAAGGAATGCTACTACTCCATGGAATTCGTCAAGAGGATGTTATTTATGATTATCATCTACATTAGTGCGTCATTCGTGTGCATCACATGGAAAATAGTTTATTCCATATTTTGCGCCATTATCTCTCTATCAGCGGATTGAGTGGGCTGATCATGAATGGAATAACTCCAGCTCCATCTCAATCACGTAACAACCTTGCCTCAAAGGCTAACGCACTCAGCACGGTATAAAATAAAATAAAAAATAATCAAAAAGATATAATTTATTCTTAAATATGAATGAAAATACATGTTTCGCTGTATGTTCAGAATATTTATGATTACAGGCACGATCGCAAGATGTTTATGTAGGTTTGTTTAACTTTAATGAAAGTGTATACTTCATGGTTTCATTATTTGCGGACTAATTTACAGTGTTAATGATGGAAGGATGTATAGAATGAATAAATGCAATTACGACATTCAGTGACAAGCTATTGTTTCTATCTGAAGGGGCCAAAGCTTATCTAAATTCACCACTCCATATTTCTAAAATGGTTTGGTTTACGTGCATGGGCCCTTGAATTCATTATGTAATGGTAATTTATCACCGCGGCGATTAGCATCATTATATTGCAAATTTGAAAGACCAATATTTATCCCAAAGGAGCATATGGAATGTATTATACCGAAATTAACGATGACCATAAACGGCATAATGCTGTTCATTCTAATCGTTCTCGTTTCTTTGCAATAAGCAGTTATACAAATACATAACAATAAACCAGTTTGATGCGATGAATACAACTTTTTGATGAAAGAAACATCATCCCCCCACAAAACAGTGGAATATGTGTATACATCTGACTGAATCAGGGTCCATAAATTTGCCAACACGAGTGATTTATCGAGTAATTTGACTCTTTCAGTGTACTGTTTAGACTTTTAAGTAGTAATATATATACAACGCAGCAGGTCGGGAGTTAGTCACCAATGTATTACAATGAACAAGGTACTATGCCGGTCGCAACTTCGGAATAATCATATAGTGTGCCTGAGATTTTTTTTTTAAATAATTCATGCTCTAGGTATATGTAGGCAGTGAAACTCGATATGGCTAGCACCTACGTAACGTACTCTCTATTATTAAACTTTTTTTTGTTCCGGTAGAGTTGTTTGTGATGTATCTCGTCAGAGTTTCATACAACGATTTCACCCACGGTGATCGAACAGGACTTAACCAAGATATATATCCAGATATACCCACTTATTAAATGTAATTGGTCTTCAAACCATGTCCAACCAATCCAAACTTTACGGATACCCGTTTAGTAATTTTGGTATAATCATGATCAGAGAAAGTCAAACAAATAAATACGCAGACACGGGTGTCCAAATCTGGTTGTCAGATAAATGTATACAGAATCGCTCCCTAACTGGACCTTTACACTAGTTCACTGCAAACATCATATTCAGAGGTAGTGCAATACCAAATGTTTAATTTTGATTTACACATCAAATACCAGCGCGGTTTCGTACGCGAGTTGTAAACCGAATTAACAATGATATTTCTTCGAAAAATTTCTCATTTGGGATTCAAGCACTTCGGATAAAGTACCTTCTAAAACCAGCTTTGCAGATAAAAGCGAAAGGATGATACTCTAAATGTGTAAATACTTGTGCCGTAATACCTGTCTGGTACGGAGACTCGTACAGGTTAGAATCGCTCGATCGGTTCTGAAAGCACCCATCGTAATTACATAAGGATAATCACATCACATAGCTGTTTATACATGACACGAAATATCAGTCTCAGCATTATAAATGGAAACTCGTACATAATTTGTTAATTCATAAGGGAAGGATCCCTGAATAGGGGACCTTAAACATTGGAGAGTTAGTCACTGAAACTTTTATTTCGACAGAAAACGATTTATCCATGATTATCCATGTGATGTTGGTTACATGTATGCAGGGAGCACTTGAAATACAAAGTAAATAAGAAGACCGAGCAGTTTTACGTCAACAGTAAATATATCAATAAACTACACAACACACCTGAGCCAATGTCACACAGTAACGATATTAACATTCATGTTGACGATAGGAATACAGCACATATTCGCAGGTATCTACTACCTGACCTACACGTACAAAGCAGGACAATGAGCGAAAAAAAATTTTTTTTTTTAATTCCAGTGGCAGCTATCAAATTCCAATATACAACGAATACCTCACAATTTTATTCTTAATAGTACCACAAATATTCTACCAGTAGCCTTTCTTCTATAAATTGTCATTATTTAAATATTATTGGAAAATTATAACTTTATTAAAGGATAAAGCAAAACACACAAAAGGACACACTGATAAAACTGTAAAAAATAGTGGCACTTTTTGCAAAAAAAAAAAAAAATTATAAAAAAAGCAATACCTCCAAACTGGAAATCATTGCTACTAAGCAGCGATACTTCTCTCAGCTTGGAGGAGGGCATGTTAATGCCTTTAGGAGATACTATTATTGACTTGTCAAAAACAGGTTTTAAATTGATTTATAAATATATTATACAAAAAAAGACTGTTGAGGCAGTAAATAAAGAAAAACTTATGACAAAAATGGTTAATCCTGAGTTTGCATGGAGATATGCAGCTTTGCATGTACACAATTTAACTTCTGATATGTATATACGTCAGTTCTAATTTAGAACACTGCATAATATACTAACTGTGAATGAGAAGCTTTTCAAATGGAAGGTTATTGATCATGATAGATGTTCTTATTGTGCAAATGATAAAGAGACTAATTCACCTTTTTTTGTGAATGTCGTGTCACATCATCTTTATATTGTCAAATTGTATCTTGGGCAAGGACAGCCGGTATACAATTGCCAATACTCTGCCCGTATATAATCTTTTCAGGTTGTTCAAAGAGTATAGAAAGGAAAAAAGGTAATTGATGTACTAATTTTGATGTATACCTTTATAATATTTAAATTCCGAGATTCTGGAAAAGTACCATCAATGGGAGTGTATATAAAACATTTAAAGAAGGTTGAAGTAATGGAGCGTAAGGTTGCTGAGAAAAATGGTAGACTGCAGCAGCATGATGATGATTGGAACGATTTAAATCAATGGAAAATTATAATTAGATAATTTTTCTCTCTTTTTTTTCTATGTATTTTCTTTAATATTTCTTTATACCAAGAATTATCTCTGTGAACTATGTATCAATATGTAGCAAAATGATCAAAAGTATTGATTAAAAATGTCCGTATGCCAATGATGAAATTTTCAAAAGAAAAAAAAATTATCCTAAAAATATGAGGCATACAAAAAGAAAAAAAAAATCATGTCAAGACCGTACATTAACAAAGCCGACAATATCAAAGCGATTGGTGGCGTCTTGGTCGGATAGCACAAATACACATGGATTAAATAGTCCTGGTGGATAAAATTTATTATATACTTAAAATAAGCAACCACCTCACTCAAAATAAAAAAAATGTACCTGCAAACACCGCCGAATTTACTCAGTTCTCACCAAAAAAAACTATAAATTTTGTCCACGAAAAACTATAAATGTTTGGTTACTATTGGAGTTAAAAAAAAGTCTGATCCAAGCCAGTCACACAAATGGACCAACGACACAAAAAAATCCATGTTTATATGAAAAAAGATAAGCACTGCAATATCTTCTGTAAAAATATCTGTAGCCAATGTGAGTGTTGAGATGTTGTCTGGTTTTGAAGTTTATGAGGTACCCCTGCGTCACCTTTCTGTGCCTCGGCCCCTTGGTGCCTGGTAAATCCAAGCAAAGGGCTCGGCTTACTTGTGAAACTCAGTAAAAGCCACAGAAAAAGGACTATCAGACCGTTACCGTAAATATGAGACTCATAAGACTGGGGCGAGAAGCTCCGGCGTAAGGATGCTATTTATGAATTTCTGGTGCTAAATGCGACTTTATCGCATTTGTCAGACCTGATGATGTGTTGAGTCCACTTTTTTTCCTAGGGAAGTCTTAGATGAAATTACATTGACCTGGCCTTGACGATGGACTGACATAAACGAGAAGACGCAGCAGCACATTCACTAACAAAGAGGGACTCCGCTCCCTCTTATGATGAAAAATCAGGGGCGGATCCAGAATTTAGGAAAATGAGGTATCTACTCGAGGAGGACTAATGAAAAGATACTTAAGTAAAGGTAGCCAAAAGGCAAGAGGGTCCAAACCGAAAAATAATTGGCATGAAACCTTAAAAAGGTTGCTGCGGGTGAAGGCTGGACTCCCTTTGCATGCGCTTCTGAAAATACCAAACGAGCTAGTGTGACATGGTGCACAGCTGATCAGTTAATGTGTCACACAGCTTTTGTTCAAGATCAAAGATATTGAAGATATATTTGGAAGCCAAAAGTGGCCTTATACGGTGGTGGGGTGGCTGTGTAACGGGAAAAAAAAGGATAAAAATACGTGTGTTAAACACAGGGGATCTGTTCAGGAGGCAAATGCAGTCCCCCAAGATTTTTATCCAAGGACGGCACCAGACCATCGATTATATCAGTAAGGAGGGAGGCATTTAGGGATTGGAGAATTTAAGTCCGTGTTATTATTTGGTCTGTTTTATTTTAGGGGCAGTTTCTGACGTGTCCTGGAGCACATTAATATTTTGACTCTTGTTTTCGTTCTCCCTCCAGTGTATGCGCAAGATCTACTGTTCGACAGATTTTCAAAAACTGAGCATCTGGACAGATGTGACAGATTTGCACAGATATTTAATGTAGTTCTTAACCTGATTTTGAAGGCTGTAAGTTATACAGCCTAATCCCTATACTGTCGCTCAGTGGCGGACGATTTGCAAATTTCTAGTTGTTGCATTATATAACTATAATCATATAATGCAGTGCAAATGCAACCCTTCTTGGTGTTTTTAATTGTCTCAGTTGCGAAGACTGCCGTGTATTTGTTCCGCTAATGACCTTAAAATTAATGGATCATTAGGCAAATAAATTCGTTTAAATTAACGCTCACTATACAGTTATAGATTGTAAAGGGCATCTATAAAGCTTAAGTAGGTTCACATATTTTTTTATATATTTTCTGTATACATTTAATGAGGATCCAAATATAGATGACAGGGAAAATGAATAATATCGAGCAAAATATTGAGTTTTATCTAACTTATTTCTTACCCATTTATAAAGTTTCTCTGAAATCACATCAGTAGTTTCAACAAACAAATGATCCATGAAATCAGACATGGACGAAAACCACGACGGAGGAAAAACGTAGAGAAGACCCTTATGGAATATATTCTAAAATTTGGTTCATAGGTGAAACTATTATTGTATATATTTACAAATGATAGTTGTGTTTTGTATTCACCTGCACATTAATCGATGTTTAGCTGCTGTTAACAGAAAGGCAGTATAGGAACATAACCCTGACTCACAAAAATAAAGAGAATATTTTAAAACATTAAACAAAACAGTAGCACATAAAAAGACATCTAAGAAAGGGTATATACAGTGACATTTATATACAACTAAGTCATCAGAAAAAGAGAAAGAAAATATGCCTGAGAAGGAGTTCATGAAACCGCTCAAATAACAGTTAAAAAAACCTGTAGCATCATATACGCAAGACAGGACAGTATGTATTAATAATGAAACAGTTTTTTTTTTTGCATTTGGTGGTGCTTCATTTTAGAGCCAAGGTATTAGTAGAATTATGATGATTTTTATCCATCTCTCCTTTCATTTATATAGGTAGGCTTTTTTTCCTTGAAAATAAAAGCGGACAGCTTAAGAAAATATGACTGCATATTAATAGCAAAAGGTTCGGAGAATGTCTTAACGGTTTTGTCATTTGTATCGACATTTTTTTGCAATATTTTTAATGAAGCTTCCTGATAACAAACATACAACACTAAGGCGAGGAAAAACTTCACTGAATAACATAAGTTTCTTGTGTATGGGTTTCGTATATCTAAGCTGATACTTACTCTTACATTATCTAATATGGTATTATTTTAATATAATTAGCGATGCCATGAATCGGATTACGAATATTATTCTGGTGCGCTGTCAATGTAGTTTTGGCAGAATGATTAGAGGTGTTTTGCCTGTAGGAGTTTAATTTCGTTGCAGCTTTTGTTGTTACCCTTAATGTGATTACAGTGTCCGCCTCATTATGTCCAGTAAGAGTGACACCAGCCGTGGCCTACTTCTAAGAAACTATAAAATAATTAGCAAAGCAACGACGCTCAGCAATGAGGCTTCCTTGAGGGAAACGGTAAGCAGGTACAGTGTCCGATCATAATAGATTAATGGACCAAAGATGAAGGACACAAAATAAGTTCCCTCCTGCAGCTCAAAATTCCCATGCATGTTTCACCTATAAAGGCCAAGCTGGTTTTATACTAAAGCCTGTCTATCGGAGTATATCGCAACTCTGGAGCAGACCCGCTCATCTTCCCCTCAAAGGTTTTTTTGCAAAGGTCCTTTTTATTTCCCGTCTGACTGGTATGTAATGGTAGAACATGGGAACGACCCACCTTGCCTGTTAGATTTATAAAAATTTTTACTCATTTTTGTAATGTGGCATGTAAGTCGCTGTGAACGACGGTGCTTGTTTTATGTGGTGAGCTGTAGGGTGTCACAGTGGCCCATTAAACAAGAATGCTACGAGTCTAAATAAAGGCAGCTTGTCAAATTGTTTAAAGTCCGCGCAGATTTTTTTTATTAAATTAAAAAAAAAAAATATATATAAATTATGCATTTCTTTTAAGGCTGAAATATATTATCTACTACAAAACCTACCATTAATGTTATCTGCATTAAGAAATAAATCATGCTAGTGGTTGTCTATTTTAATGTGTTGAGAAATTCATTCTTAAAGGGTCTGATTCTTATATAATATGAAAATGCTCAGCTTCGGCAAAAAGGGAGGGACACGTGGTAAAAGCTGTCCGGCGTCGCAGCCATCAATGCATGGGACCGCAGGGGACCGAAAGGAAAGACGTAACCTTGAAGACGTAATTAGCCTGCCAGAAAGTCATCATATCTTCCGGCTTATCTGGATCTCCTTGTCTGCCCCTCTGTGCTTTCCAGACGCGTCACATTACTGCCCAGACACATTTAGCTACCTTACCATTAGTCCCAGGATATAAATGTATATGTATGATCAACTGATTAGTAAACACAACTATAATAGGCGGCTGCAAAAAGCGGCAGGTTATGAAAACTCACCTTAAAAAGTGACCAGAATTAATCTGTACGGCTTCATAGGAAACCGCGTATGTATGAGGCCCAAACTGTCTATGCAACAGCTTACATGTTGCTGTAGTTTGGGAAAACGAGCAGCATAGCCCCCTGGCAGACGACGTCGCTCTACAGAAGAAGCGCAGATTGACAGCGGCTACGGTTTGGTTGGAAGATCAAGCTAATATATGTGCGCCACCTTGCCTGACAATTGACTTCGTCATGAAGCTAGGAATCGATAAAACTCATTCCATCTGCTAAAACCAATCAGTTAACATTATGGTCCAGTACTCGTTTGAGCACGTTTTGAACTTTAATTTCACAGAGCAGTTTTGTAAGGTACAAAGCCACGCTATGCTGGATGCGAGTGTTCCGTGTATTTAATATATAAATGTAAACAAGCATTAAGGTGGGCTCTTTGTGGGTAATGTTTCGATCGCTGCATTTTCAACTTATTAATTGACTCTGCCAACTTTTACCAAAACCAGCTATGACAACAATTATTATATAGACGATATTGTACAGGATGGTTGTTTAAATCAGAATGTAAATAATACCTAGTATACCGTTTGTTTCTAGCGCTCAGGCCATATCTAACCGAAAAAAGTAGGCATCAAACGGTACTTAATTCAAGTATTGTTCAATAACCGTTAGTTTTTCCCTCTCTTGATAAAAACTGATATAGAAATATATCTAATATATATATATATATATATATATATATATATATATATATATATATATATACAACGCAAATAGCACTGCAGAGACACTAATCCTAGAATAGGTTTGTCTGATGATTTCTTAGAAGTCCAAACATATCGTAAATATATTCGTAAATAACTGTTGACAGTAATTATTATTAAAAGCAATCTCCTTTATTATTTACCTTTTCAAATGTTTCAAGTACTGTTGTTAATTAAGCTTAACCCCAACATTTACAGTGAATCGTCAGTTGTTGTTGGTGTACGGTTTTCTTTTTTGCCAATTTTCGCTGTCGGAAACGTAATTATATACCACGTCTCTATCATTCACTAATGGCAAAATAACTGAAAAAAGTATCGACTTTTTTTGTAAAAGGATGTTTTATTGGTACCACCCTGTTTTTTTAACACTAAGCCTTCAAAATGAATATCTCAATGGGTGACTAAACGTACACACACAGTTATTGTTATCACACAGGATTCTGTTATTTTTTCTTTTATTACTGTACGGGTTTATATCACTGCATTTTCATTTAACGCCAGATATTGTTAGAAGATATTATTATTGGGTCCCACTTGAATATGATACATAACTTAATAAACAATATAATCAGGTACGTAAGTTAACTAAGTTAGTCGCTTAGTAATGCCGATATGGGTAGCGAGAACAGCATATAATTTTAGAGTTGCAGTCTTTCTATTGAAACAAAATGAATAATGATTGACAATAAAAGTGAATTTCAAATGGAACGTTTGAACTGTGTTTTAACGAGCTTAACTGTCTTTCGTCGTTTAAATAATCGTCGCTCGGTTAAAAGAAGACCTACAAAACCTGAAATAAGTTTTTCACCACCTTGTGAGCAACGGACTTTCTGCTTCGAGTAGTGTACTTTTCGACCTTCCGATACTCAGCTAATATCTTCTATCTTTAGATCTGTGAGGGTTTAGGGATTGTTACATGGCCGGTATCTAGGTTAACATCACAGCAAAGACGTCAAACACACAGCGGTCAATCAGCGACGGTGTCAGAGGTTATTATAACTACTAGTGGTTAGCTAATTGTCAGTGATTGGTCGATTTAGAAGATCGCTGGTAGGTTAATTAGCGAGAACAGCTACACCTGCCAAAGACTGGGTTACTAATAAGGCGGGGTCGCACCCATATTTATTGGTTTTATGATGCGCATAAGTGTCCATAGAAATATAAAGCCTTAATTACATGATTCAAATCACTGCACGCTGTGTCTTTCTTTACGCCTTGTATACGTTACAGTTGGTCTGTTAATATAAGAAAATAATGTCTGATTCCAATCAAGAGCGCAATCAAATATATAAATGAAATATAAAATAAATAATGAAGTTAGATGTCTGCAATCGCCGAGGCCTCCGTAGCCTAACCCAGTAGACATGTAAAGGATCCAGCGCAAACATGACCAGTGCACGATAATGGAAAATCTGCTACTTAGTGAAGACCGTGGAATACAGAAATTTATGTTGAGGTTACAACTAGATTTCACGTGCAAACCTATCATTTATAAATGTCACTGAACACAAACGTCATATTCCAGCGCAAACGCAGACATATAAAAGAAAAACAAGAAAAGGCAAGAACACTGAAATCGATGTTTTTGCACTGAGACCGACCCGAGAAACTATACCCACCAAAATATTGACTGAAAAATATAATCATAATATACACATATTAAACCTGTCCCGTAGAAAGGTGAGGATTGATTGAAAATAGAAATTAACGTATATGGTCTCCAAGGATCAAGAGCAAACATGAAGATTTTTACTAAATATATGTTTCAATGGCTCTGTATCAGCTGTTTGAGTTACGACCTGTGCCATTCGGGTTTGTATTGTTGTGTCTTCTTGAAGGCGTGCCCTCCTTACAATTAACTTGATTAATATATTTGTATTACCAGCATGTCCTCAGGATCATGTCTGTGGGACTTTCAGTCAGAAAATGAAGCGTGCGTCATGTAATACTCTTGTACACAATAGGTCACGTGGAAATTTCATGGCTTAGCGTCGACACCACCAATATATTTATCCCATTATCCTCAGCGCAATAGCAGCTTTGCATTCAGAAAGTTGTTGTACTTTTTCTACAGTGACGTCATGAGACTGGGTAGTCTGTCCTTTTTTTATTTTTGTTTTCTTCATATTTTTTCTACAACTCACAAAACTTAACCATACCAGTATGTAGAACCGCTATCACATATCAGGCACAATCATATCTTATGGATAATCAGGTTTTTATTCCGATGCCTGTATTTTAAAAATAATATCAACTTTTAATTTTGTTTAGGCACAGAATATGACTGAACACATTATCCCATATCCAGAATTAATCAATAGATACAAGTTTTTTTGTAAATCATTTGTAAATGATTCGAGTGAAGGTGTACTGGGAAACATTATAAACAGACCGCAGGGAAAGAAGTGCACCAACGGGAGATACATAGAATCTTACTGATGAAAGTTGCCTTGGGTTATTGTCGAAGTCTGTTGAAGGAAAATAAGGATGACTCTGTGATAAGAATTTTATGTTATTGTCAAGCATTCCGGATGTAGATTTGTATACAAGGGACCAAGAACAATCGATCAGTCATAATCGGCCGATAATCAGTCTCAGTCCTGGCCTTAATGAAAGATGTCTACAGGGTACTTTTGACCCAATCCCTTGTTGCTTGTCAATTACTATCAAATATTTCTTTAAATCGGTTATTTATAATATGCCTATTCTTTGTTGCGAAATGATTCAGGTTGTTGTTTAAGATGGTCTCTAGTTACATGCTTTACATTCTATTTTGTTAAAAAACATGAAATATCATGAGAATAAAAATACAAATTATCCAGTAACATCTGCTCATATTCATTGTCTTCTAACAAAGAGCGCCACCTGCAACCCATTGTATTGAATAAAAACGCATAGCATAAAGCCTATCTGTAGTTCATGTGTTTTTTTTTGTCTGTTGCTCCAAATGGCAATGGCGTCGGTGAACCTTGGTATTCAGAGCTTTTAGTTATTAAGTTCTGTCTATTACCAGGTATATGCCCTAATGGGTTGTTGTTTTAACAAAGCAATGCACTCTAGAATTGTTTTAAAAATACAAAACTTGCCTTATGCTAGCGTTTCGTCGTGTAATGAAAGTTAATGGATACTTCTTTCGTAAATATGTTTGCTTATACCAGCACTAAAAAAATCATGGATAAAAATGATTTTTAAAAGAACAGAGAAGTAAAAAAAAATGATGAACAATGTGTGGCGAAAGCCTCTATAGCTTTCACTCATTTGCGGTTTTAAAATAAATCAAGATGAATTATTTGATTTTTTTCATCTATCGACACAATGTAGGTAGGAAGAATATTTAAAGGTCAATTCGAGGGAAATGAAATAAAATAAAAACGGAAGGTACATCCGAGCATTAAGTTATTTTCATATGTAGCAAAGTAAATGAACAAAAACATAAATGCACAAATTATCACTACAACCATCATAATATGATCTTTTTGGAGTTTTGCATTTTTTTCTATGTATTTGTTATATATATCTTCCCTTACCTGCTTGGGGAACATGCACACAAATAACTTGCATTTCTTATCAGTGCTATGGCATGTACATGACTTTATCGGTAGCTAGCTTACAGAAAAATTCAAAAGCAGTATATTTTATGACTTATCAAACCTATCGAATTAAATACTATCAGTTACTTCCATGTCAAAATACTGTGACACTGCATTAAATATGGTTGTTTCAAATCACAAAAGTCGCGGTTAAGACCTAAACAATAATAAAATAATCAAATATCTCACCACTAGCCACAAAACACTATTCTGAGGATGGATTGCATGGTAAATTCAGATAAATCAATACAATTCTAAATTCAGATATTATATCAGGGTCCAATACATAGTCACCCTGCAAAAACATAAATGCAATATTTCAAGAGACATGTTTTCCTACTATCAGGCGCCTGGCTGTATATGCTATCCGCCGATTACCATTTTAGGATATCGAAGGTCTCCCCGGGGACGTCTTTAAAGGGCCAAAGAACTTGAATAATATCAAAGCGTCGTTAACATTCTCTTTGGCCCTCCATCCCCGGGAAGGCTCCATCCTTTTTCGTCATATACACGAGGACTTTGATTAGATTAATGCAAGTAAAACCCACGCTGCCAGTTCCTTCAAACAAGTCATTGCTCAACCAAAGGAATCAACCTCCTCCACCTGAGGGCTCCTTATCTAGAACCAGAATTAATGCTATCTATATATGTCAGCATGCACTGGTCTAACATCAAAGTGACAAAGCATATTCTCTCGCTTGGAAATTTTTATCACTGTTATATATTAGTATTATCGCATTGAATATGAATGTACAAGAGTGTGACAGTCCAGTCTAATGATCGCTGCAGTCACGTGATAAAAGCCGGCCAGGAATCTAGAAATATAGAAATGTTGACGTATGTATTATAAGTATGTTATTATATTAAGTCTTACATGACAGTGATCTTGGTTTCTATTTTACGTCCCAAAAATATTCTTTCCATGTTTGGAATCTGTTACCAAAATTTGTTACTTCACCCTATAAAAGTGTAACCAGCTGGCGCGCGTGTAATTACATGCTAATGGGTTGGACGCTTCTCCTGCCTTCGGAAGACGCAGTCAAGACATATTATTTTTAATTGAAAGTGGTAAAATGTTTCTAAATTCTAAAAACATGCCTCACAGTGAAATTCATTCGATCTTCCTGGTTTTCTTTTGAGAAAGGTGACCGCCCCGCTTATAAGACCACGAGTAAAATATTTTTTTTTTAGAATTTTGTCTCAAAATGATAATCCAAATCTCAAGAGCAGCCCCCTCACAATGTAATCTTCTAACAATATACTTAATGTCATATGGTATTTTTTTCTTGGACTAATTAGGAGTGAACTTGTGGTTGAGACTGGGATATTGTTGAAACCAACTGGACACCAGGCGAAAAAAAAATTGCAGCTTCAGTTCTCCCCAAGGATTTGCTAGATGAAAAGCATTATTGTATGCGCCGATTTCATCTAGAGGGTTGGAGAAAGAAAGGTAAGGGTTGGTAACCTGTTATTACGACAAAGTTGGTGTACGGATGATTGGCAGGCCTTTGGTGAGAATATATAATTAGGTGGACTACTATAAAGTTAGTCCTCACTAAACGAATTTTTCAAGCAGCGAAGCTGTTGTGTCGAAGTGTAACATGTCAAACATTAATCTGATGTCAATCGGATCATATGATTATATTTTACAAACACCGGTGGACAATTTTATTGTTTTATAAATTGGAATGATACATTCCGAATGGCTCCGAGACATAGGAACTTGAGTGACAATGAACCAAAATCACTAAACGTTAAAACAAGAAGCACTTACCCCTGCTTTGTCTCCAGAATATACTTAATAAGTAAGAACAACTTCTTTTTCAAATGGACATATTTTCTGTCATCAATTCCCCAAGCTTCCATTCCGGATACTGTTGGGAGGTGCTAAAGAGTGAACAAAAGAAAGCGGCTTCACGGGCTGCGGTAGCTGCATTTCTTTTATTTCCTTTAAACCCCTTATATCATGAATCCGCTACTAAATTGATGATAAAGAGGTCAATCCCGATATCTAACATATGTCAACTAAGGAAAATTCCTTTAATATTTTAAAATATACGCCAGAAAAAAAAGTTGATACTATGATACACCGGCTGTTCATTTTGTTTAAAACCATGTGTTTATAATATGTGGGAGGCCCGCCAAAATAATCAATCGCCTGCCAACAAGGCCATATAATGGACTTTTATTGGCCTTTTCAGCTTCCGCATTCATACAACAAACCACCTTCGGTTACATGATTTTCTGTTTATCAACATGGGCGCGCGTACCATGTTTACTATCAACTTGTAGATTAACAAACTCATACCTCAATAACGTCGTTATAATGACTTTTTTTGAAGAGATTATTTATATGTTCCAAGGGTATGCCAGGCATCACAATATTCTAAAATGTATGGCAGGTGAATAGCTGGTTTTATAATATTGAGCCTTGACCATGCTGTAGGTAGCAGAGATCTGCGAGTGCACTGAGTCCGTCCATCTGACTTGTTGGTTGAGACCGATACAGTAAGCTATTATTTTCCCTTGTTTTACACGAGTGTAATTTATATCACCCACTTCAATCACAACGGATCCGCCTCAGAGTGCACCTTGTATTGACGCGAGAAGATGCAACCAGTAAAGATCTGTAAAGATCAGTGAGCGTCCAAATCCGGGGAGACCTGACGACCTGCCCGTGGTCGATGCCGATGTTGTTTCTCCGGTTTACACGCGTGTAATTATATCCTGTTCGATATCATACAGAGTTGGGATTGTTGCTACAGGTCTTTATCTTCGATTAAACCCTTGTTGCTGCAGGGAGCCGGTATGTTGAGTACGTGGTAGCTGTACACCAGTGGAACAGGCTGAGAGCGGTGGAGGTTTTTGTGTTGAATTTTTTTTATGATTTTACCAGAAGTTCCGAAGTCAACATTAATATTACTTGAAATCACACATTAAACTTATACCTGTACAGATATGTTTTCAAATATATAAATCCCTCTCATAGAAAATATAAAATGAACAAATTTGAATCTAATCAAAATTAACTATTCTTAAAGGCTCGGCCCTCCTTAATTTACTAAAAATAACAAAAAGAAATGTTGAGGCATCCCTCAAACGAATAAAGAGGGCCTGCAGAGATGAAAACAATTAAGCACATTCTTTACAATCTGTTTATGTTGATTTTTTTATCCACGACCATGGTCTGCAGCAGTCAGATGAAACAAGAAAAAGAAATTTGATTTATAAAGACAGGCAGGCTGACAGACAATGTAAGAAGATGCATAACCTATGTCCTTTTCGGGAGGTAAGTTATGTTGGATTGGGGATGGTATATTTCGGATATAAGTATTTGTTTTGCTATGGTTGACAGGCGACAGGAAGCCGGTATTCCAGAAGATACAGACAGACTTACTTTCTGTCCAGCTTCGTTGATTGACCAAGTATGAGGAATACTGGATGAAGAGGTCTGGACCGATCTACTTCTTTGTTCCCGGCGGGCAGAGGACGCCAGGCGAGCATACAGGTGAAGCAGACGGATTGTAGATTTTAGACGCTGGATGGATTAAGGCGCAAAAAAGAAATAAAGAAAGAACTACCAGAGCTAAGTGCCCCGAACTCCAGTTCTTCAGCTCGCAATCGATATGAACAAGTTCCTCGCTCTTCTAGTGAGGCTTCACTTTGTATGACAGCCATCTGTGGAGCCTAAACTTACCTGGGAAACAAGAACATTAGCCATGTTCACTTGTTGACTGAATCACTTCAGGCTTGCTCCCTGGGGGACAATTTAAGAGTCCCGGTCCATACTTCGATATTCCCCAGAGCTCCTAGCCCAAGCACAAGTGCCGAAATCGGAGTAACATCGTATCTGTATTGGTTTCTGCATGGCGGGACAACCAAAAACAAAAAACAAAACAAAGAAAATAAAAACAGAACCTACAATATATTAAGCCCGACCCTTCATTTTTTTAAATTCCAGTCCTAATGATCAGATCTTGTCGGTAGTTGATGCAGACTGGTTGAATCTATAGTAAACTCCCGGTTGTCGCACGCGGATTTCCTGTGTGGTCACGCCTCAAATATGCAAGTTTTTTGGCCTTGAACTGTCTGGAATGCTGCAAATTGTGTCCTAAGGGGCATTTTCCTTATTTCTCCCTAAATCATTCAACTTTTTTCATAGAGGCTATCGCACCGCCATATGTTGGCAATAACATCACTGACCATAAAGCAGTTTCCTACTGTGAATCAGGGCCGTTATGTGACGCGTTGTGCTTATATTGAATGGACCCTTATATCGCCGATCAAAATATAATATATGTTTTGGTAATATCTCCCAATACGGTCAGACATAAAAAAAATTTCCCTGTCGCCTGTTGTGTTTTTATGTTATCTATTAATATTGAAATTGTTAAGCCAATTTTTATTATATCAAAAGGCCATCTAACGCATAATACTGAACGGGTGGGGTGAGGCTGTAAATATAGTGTAGAGAAGAGTCATATATAGAGACAAGCTTGTTTTACATAACACAAAAAGTTGCCTTGGGGATCAATTTACAAAATAAACATATGACTCATAAGATCTACCGAATTAAGCTCTAAGATATACCTCAGTAAAATAGAAAATATTAAATAAACTCAAAACATTATCAAACAACATCCTAAACTGTGACTTTATCTTTATTAAAGAGAAAAAGACACGTGCGATGGATGAAACCTATGTTCTAGTCTTGAAACCTTTCAGTCATGTTAGTGAAATCATATGTTTTGGATGGAGAATAATTATTTCTTTTTAGAGCAAACCCAGCCGACTGTATACCCTTTGCAATGACAAAAAAATAACACTGTATCAGGTACATGGGATTTCAGGAGAGAAAAAAAACAGTAATTAAACATTAATATTCAATTTGTAATGTACTTATAAGGTATCCTGAACACAGATTCTTTAGAAAAAAAAATAATATTGCACTGAATAAAACTGTACTTCCTACAGCTTTCGGAAAAGGAATATGATATTTTATAGCACGTAATAAAACTTTAAGCATCAAGAATGCACATACGTGAGTTAGTTGTGTTTCTCGTAAACTTCCGGGATGATTAACTGTCGCAGTGATTATCTATGTTTTTATTTTCTGAGATATCGATACGATTAAAGGTTGACTTTTACAGTAATCTTACGGTAATGAAATTTTATTTATATTGCATATATCCATTTACATAAGTCTTTCCTAATAATTTGGGAAATTATTTAACAATATGTCCATTGTTTGACACTCAAATTCATCAATGGAAATAAATACCTTTTTCATCATTGGAAATAAATGATACCTTTTCTTATCATGGCAGTGAAAGGCTTTAAATGCATTTTGGATTAAGCATTGGCCGCAACATCTAGCTCCCTGCTGGTTTGATAAGCGTGACTATAATAATAAACATAATAAACAGTATAACAAAAATAATTATATAATTAAATTATTAATAATTAGTATTATTAGAACAATAGGCTTGCGGGGCATATTTAAGCAATATTCCACACGCATTTTACAAAATTTCCAGTCATAAAAATGTATATTTACCAAAATATTATTTATAGACATGGTCATATTCATTGATATATATATATATATATATATATATATATATATATATATATATATATATTCTCTATAGTTTACACGACCATACATTTATTCATGACCATACACTATCACCATCCCGGCAAGGTATGACGAACAATCTCGGCTGATCTCCGGTTTCAGGCGGCCAACAATATTTATCGCCAAGAGATTTATGCCTCAAAACGCAGCTTTGGTTATTGAATTTCACTTGATTCTTCCGGGGTCTGCGTTTTCTCTGATTAGCTTATTAATGCTTCATCGTGATCATCCATTTTCGTCCGACGGATCAATGATGTCTTTGCTTGGGACACGAGCATTGGCCAAGGTAAACCCAGCTTTGCACTGATCTGCCGTATTTTCACCTTAACTTTAAAATCCATTTTCCGTTGTCATGGAGTATAAGAAGAAACACTGATAATGGGCGTCCTTTAACTTTAATTTAATTTTAATTTGAGGTGCACGAATAATCATTCACAGTTAAATCTGAAGAATTATATTAACTGAACGTCAGGAAGAGTAGACAGCTATAGGCAGACCAACGGGGGGTACAGGACATCCATCAACCTCTCTTCAGATTTTCAGATCAGTGGTGTATTGGCGACTCCGCCGCAAAAAGGCTGATCGAATGCGCGTGTGTTTATGTGTGTGTGTGTGTCATCCTAAGTTGAAATTTAGATAGGCTATACATTATAAATCAATGTTAAACTAATATAATAGTAACTATATAAAATGTATATAAATGATAAAAAAAAAAAAAAATACCGCAGGTAATGCTTTGCCTCTTGTGGCCTGCTCTTATGGTCCTTTATTGATTATCCAGTAAATCTTGTTTTTCACTAGTAGCGGCTTGGTGATTAACCAACGTCACTGATACGGTGATATCCGGAGTGTTTCAGATGCCGTTCTTGACCTTCCAATCACGGAGACACACGCACCATAGACTCGTACGACCGGGCCGTTTATCAAAATGTTATCACATCGAAGTCTGATGTGGTTACTATGGCAAATCTCTGCTCCCGATCACGAAGCCTGGGCCTAGAATATCTACGTAAAAAAGCTAACACACGACCAAAACAGGAATCCACATAGTGTCCTCTTTTAGGAGGCATCATCTTTAAATAAAAATATGGCAGAAAATATGAGTGAGAAATTCATGAATATAAATAAGAATTTTTTCTGACTGTAGTTCGCCACCTAGATCCTGATAGTCAACAGGATGATATGAGTGACTTACTGGAGGAAAAATATAGTGGATCTTTTGGTTAGTATACTCCCTGCACCGTCGGGGACCGTGATAAACGTCGACCTACCACGGGATGCCAACCTAAAAAACAACCACCTCGCAATGACAACTACCTTTTTCTTTATTCCGGCAGGAACATTTTTATTTTATGATTTGTCAAAATGTCTCACACGTTCATCCCTGTTGCACGGCATTAGTGATCCTTGTGATTTTGGTGAGGTTTTCATGTAAAAAAAAAACTAAAAAATTACAAAAACACTTGAGAATACCAAGCCAAATGCTTTCCACAAGGAACATGAAGAAATTTTGTTGGCTATAAATCTATTTTGCCTCGACACCGACAATTACTTCAGCTTACCCCAACTGTAATACAATTACAAATGTTTGGTTTAAACCTAGACGGATGTCAGGAAAATGTTAAAGAATGACGTCATCAAAATAATTCGATAATTTGCTGTAGCCTGAACTCAAAATCGTCCTGATCACAAAATAATTTCTTACCACCATCATAAAATTACATTCCTGTCAGACAGTTTCCTTACTTTCCATTATCTATGAGAATGATTGTCTCGCCTGAGACGTGAAATCACGCGTAATCCTGAAAGGTTTAGGTCTTTAATTTGTATGAGAATTTTATCAGCCAAGCAGTCAGAAGTTGTGGGATTCACGAACTGAGCAACCAAGTGCATTTAGATCAGACAACGGATAATATAATGTAATAAAAATTGCCGGCCTATATCAAAATAGAAAGGAGATGATTGCAAGTTCGATGGCGAATACCTATGCCATCTGCATGGATCTTGTTTGCTGAGAACATTTTGGGATACAGGCAGAAGACCAAATCCACCCACGGAAAAAGTCTCCTTCCAGAAAAGAAAACTTTTCTTCCCTCCCAACACATATTACTATATATATATATATATATATATATATATATATATATATATATATATTTAAAGTAAGTAATTTTTATTAAGTTTTTCGACACATTTTGATTTGGACATACAGAAGCATTCTATCGGCCAACATTTATGATAATGCATTTAAAAATAGTTAACAGATTTATCCCGGAAAAGAGTTTTATAACCAACCTAAAGTGAGGGGAAACCAAAGAAACTATGTCCCCGCCCCTAAAATGTGATGGGGGACATGGCCCCTGTCCCCCTCGAGATAAGGTCCATGTGAGGTTATATGCATACATTCCAGAAACAACAAAATAGCGTTACCTTCCCTGAAGATTGAACGAAGACGTGCTGCCCTCATGTTGGTTTCTGTGCATTTGCCCCTTCATACACTGGAGTCGTCTAGGTTACATTTACATACCCTTTGTCTGACGTTCTGACAATTTTCACTCTCAGCTAATTATATATTAACACATACTGCTAGCGTATGTCAAGGCACCGGTACTTGACCGCTCAGTGACCTGTATGGATACCCAGCAATTAATCACGACGTCAGCAATAAAGTTTAACGTTGCAGAAAATGTAAACTCAAGTCTAACAAGAACTTTCATTTACGGCAACTCAATTAATTATATCTCTTTCCTCATATCTATTTCCACACAGGTGCCCGACCGTTATCAGCGATAAGATCTGTGTTGATGATAATTAAACATTATATATACTTGTACAATGTGCTGCAGTAACTAAATGAAAAGCTTTCTATACTATTGCTTCTATCAAGATTGTTTTTTTTTTTCTTCTTTTCATTGATTTATCCATCGGGGTACAACAAACCTTATTGCAAAAGCACACACACCTGTCCCTCATTAAAACAATAAAACTACATCAATTTGCATGACGGGAGATCCTTCAAATTGATGGATTTAAAGAACAAATATTTTATTTCAGTTTCTTTTGCAGCACTTTTCAAACAAATCCTAAAAATGTTGTTGTAAGGAATTAATGTAATTGAATTATCGCAAGGCGATGTGTTTTGCAACTTGCACCTGAGAATTTCAACCAGCATTAAAATTAATATTGACATAAAATATCAAATTGAAAGTTATATTTGATGGGTTGTATAAAAAAAACCTAAGAACATGAAATGGGAGAAAATTAAACAGTAAAGAATCAATTTTGTAATAAAATAATTTGATGAAAATTCTTTATTTGATAGTTCAAGTAATTGGTGAATTTTTCTTGGATTTTTTTTCTTATTGAAAAAAAAGACATAATGTACCTGAAATCAACATATATTAGGAAATCCTTTACTTTCAGTAACAAGACTACTGTACTAGTAGAGACAATTACAATTTTAAATATACGTGTATTTTATAAAACTAATTTCCCTTAAACCCTCAATGACAATTCAATTTCTGTGGACCGGAACAACTCCTCTCATCCTTCTTGGAAAAGTCCCTATTACAATTTTAATCCCTTTTAAAAGGAAATTATTTTTAAGGTAATATTTCTTCCTCTAAATTTTTGTCTCGAGATATGGAATATCTTTCAAATCATGAGGTTTCTATTTTTTCAGCCATCTTAGATTTTAAAAGATATGTTTCTTTAGGTATTGGAAATTCTGGCTATCTGAAAGTTTGACCCTTACGGATGTCATCTATTTAAATTGTTTTCGTTTTAAATAAGGCTTGAGGCGACGAAGCGCAATAATACCAAGGGTCCTGTCCGTTTTAGGTATCAAATATTTACCTTGTCTAATTTAAACTTCTCAAGAGGAATCTTCTTTCCTTATTTGAAATAAAGAGTAAATTTTGTCTATTAATCATATTAAGTTTAGATCAAAGATGTATTCGTAATAGGTTTAGCATCAAATATATATGAAAAATTGCATCAAGCTTTATTCAACAGAAACATTTTTAGGTCATTTACAAACATTATCGAGATAAACATTACTGTTTTTGTAAAAATTTGTATGTGGACTATTAGACAACAGGAATACATATTGTATACATAATAGAATACTAATATTTACGAGTTAAAGTCTATAAAAAGGAATGTTTATTGCCATTATTTGTTTGTCATATGTGTTTGCAAAGTGTTTTATCGATATATTACCTTTGTATTCATGTTTATACATTGAGTGTTTGTCTCTGAATCAATCTACTGTCAGTATGAGTTTGTCAAGTTTGTATATTCTATTGTGTAGTATATATATATATATATATATATATATATATATATATATATATATAGTATCTATGTCTTCCTGTATTCACCATGTGTGTGTATTCTGAATGAAATTAGACACAATAATTAAAATAAAACGTCCTCGTTAATGTATCTCTACTCGCTGTCTAAACCTGTTCAGTCATTATCGAGGCTCCATATCAGTTATTAATAAAGTACGCCTTAAAGACTAATGACGATTTTGCAACATAAAATGATTACTGCACGAAAAGAAATCACGTTTTCAATAATATAAAAAGAAATGTTTAATTAGGTAACGATGAAATGATGAAAAAGGGATGCCTACTTATTACATTAAGAATGTTAATACCATCAATAAAGCAACATGAAAACATTCAAAGAAAACATGCTCTCTCCCAAACGCAAGAATAATTTTAATGAAAAAAAGTTCTCAAGTACCATGCACACCTGTACGGGCCGTGAGGGACTGTAATTTAAAACGACATGCGTTACCATATTCAAAACGAACGCCAACAGTCAATTTCAGGATAACACTAATGCAAGCCAAATTCACTTGAAAGCACTAGTGCAGCCTTTGCTGACTGGATGTCTAAAGTGGCACAGTGAATCTAGAATTTTAGTGTTCTGTTAGAGGAATGTAAAAGGTGCCTTTGAAAATGTTGTTGAGGCTTACTATGTACATAGCTTTGTCCATATAATGAATGGACTACTATAGCAGCCCTTGGTCCCTTCATTATTACTAACCCAAAAATGTTCTGTGTTCTTTGTGCTGAAATAAAACTCAATTAAATCTACATATTAATGCAGAGGTCTGTTCCATGTAGTGCTTCTATTTTTCTTCTTTTGTACTTTTATTCTAAGTGTTATAATATAATTGAATATAGCATCCTTTATTTCCTATTTCGAAATTTGACAACGCAAGGCCTAGGTAGGTTCAGATTATACTAACCTCTATACACTACATATAACCACATATTATTTTAATTAAAAGGATTAACCCATGCTCAACATGCGGCACTGTCTTTTGTATAAGAGTGAAGGAAATGGTAAACACATTAAAAAATATTTATTTTTCTATTTTGCCAATTAATAAAAATATAACATGTCATTGGACTAACAGACAAGTTCTCTTAAAATTCATCATTTCAGTTTGTCTTTGAGATTATAGCGGAGCTCATCACCTAGGCCCTATTTCTTTACTAATCATGTTTGGCTTTGTACATTTACTAGTTAACGTTTACATCCTTGCCATTATTTACTTTAATTGTATTGTATAATCATTATATCTGTAATATTCCATAAAAAAGGGCATTTCCTTGCACACAAACATATACACATATAATAGCAAACTAGTGTATTAATATACCTAACTTTCATCTTTTACAATTTCATAAATATGGTTCTCATAAATTGCTTCCCAAATGAAAACGTTGCACCACATGTATAACATACAACAAGTACTTATGTTGGACAAACTGATAATAAATTGCATATATTTTGTATCGTATCCTTCAGTCATGTCACATACATTGATTCCTAAATAGCACTCCAATGTATAAAAAATACATAAAAAATGTAGTTACTTCCGTCAGTCATTTCCTAGATATTGTTTCCATAATGTGCATCAATTAACAATCGTGACACCGTTTATCTTCTCCATCATCAATATGATGCTATGATTGGCTTATGGAGATCCTGTATTATCTCACAATATCAACCGTATATCATTTCCTGACAATATTTTACGACCAAATCTAAGGATGACGTAGTGGTTGCTAGGCAACGATGGCGCCATTGCAGGCAAGTCCCAGAGGTTCAAATTAACCGGATCGTTTACCCGTTACCGCCGCAGGAGGCTCGGCTTTACCCTCAACAGTTTGATTAATGAGGATATATTTCACCTTGTCACAATCAGATTAAGGTTTTGTATCCTTGGTCGCGGAATGTAACTACTCCCATGGCGCCAAATTTGGTGAAAAAATTAAGCTCAGCCGTTGTGGGAAATGCATTAAAGCTGAACGTTGTACGACATATTGGAAAAAAACTATATGAGGGGCATTTTTTTCTAAGATTTCACTCTAAACACTGTACAACAGAGATTCGCATTTATTGTGTATGTAGGCTTAATTGAATTACCTTGATGATGTTTAGTGGGGTATTTAGCGAACAAAATATCTTACCCTTTCTTTTATTTTTCGTTTGAGTCGACCTTTTTAGTCCACATGGATGATACTGGTTAAGCTTTTCATTCACACACACACTTATTTTGGGAAACGCTTGACTTGAACCTATTTTATGTTTCTAGTGAGCTTGCTTTCTTGTGTTTTATCTTCCGGGGAATGTTCTTAATGATGTACTAACACGTTAGGGTTTCTCACCCTGCTCCATTCTGCCACATTGGAGATGACCTTTGCATATCTGCTGTGGGGTAAGTTTCTTTCAGGCCTTGCTGATTCCTCAAGGCATGAAAAATATTGCCGGGAAATAAGCCAGCAAATCAACGTTGCAAAGGTGTGACAGGTTTTAATGAAACCGATTTTTTTTTTAGATTCAACACTAACGGCTCGTTTATTTTTAAGGTAAATATGAAAATTAAATTTACGTCTCATGTGTTAACATGGTTTCTTTAGCAAATCATTTCATTAAATTCAGTTTCCCGCGGGCAAGATGTAAACGTAAATCTGACATTTAAGGGGGCTTTAGACATAAATAATGAACAGCAATGTCGAAACAACGGCTATGCCTCCGAAGAATAAGACCAAGATAGCTTAAGCACACAACACTCCACAAACATACACAAATGCTTACAGCATGCATCTCTTGCTACCATAACATAATTATGGAACAGCATTCATGCTGCATAATACAGTACACTAACATACTTTCAGACAAGTTCTAAGTTTCATTTAAACATTTAAGTTACAGTCGTAACATATCATTGTACATTTGATCAAGATAAAAAATACACAGCTATAGCAAAAATTCTTACTGGCCATCTGTCGCTGAAAAGGCGAAATAATACAGCCATAAGAAAAGTGACGTAATTCATGTGTAAATTCTGTAGGTTTTATTTCTTATTCAAATAGCGACTTTTTATGAATAATCGGTTACCTGCTTGATAATAATTGATATAAACATTTTTTCTTGATAGCCAACACTAGTGGTGAGGGTCAAAGGGTAACGTGATCACGCAGTAAAAATGGCGGTTGTGTTATTTGACATTTGATAAACTGAAATTTCTAAGTAAAATAAAGATAATGTAGATGGCTCCACCAGTCTTCCAAAGCTACGAAAAGTACCCGACAATAAAACAAGTTTGATTTTATAAGTGCTTAAACACACAGAAACAGGCATAACTCGAGAAAAAATATGTCACAGTGTTAGGTTGAAAGGAAACGTACCAAGCAACTACCTGGATATTTAAAAAACGGTTTCTAGGTCAAGCGGTTAAGATTTGGTGATTGTTAACACCTGGCCTGCCGTCATTTCCGAGTACAAATATACAATAGAAAAGGATTAAAATTTTTCAGTTGTTTCCTCAACTGCTCCGAAGAACTGGCTGGGCCAATTTGTTTCCATTTATTTTTTGCATTGAAACAATCCTTAATGTGCAGTTGATGCACAACGTTTTAGTTTTGAGGTTGATTGACACCAAGACACTAGAAAAAGATTTTCTAGGTGCTTATAAAACGCGCGTAATTCGCAAATATAGGTCAGAGTGGCCTATTTTTTAATGCAAGAATATACCTTAATGTCAAGCTAGAAGTGTCTAGGTCAAACAGTTACAATTTGTGCCTTGTTAACGACCTTCAAAAGATGATCACTTAAGCCAAGGTCACAAACATCGCACAACACATACACGAAAGGTCTTTGACAGAAAAAAGGGGAAATTTCTAGGATAGTCGTCGGTGTTTCGTACGAAATTCGGGTGTTCCGCGACGGAATGAGATGTCGTAGACCCTTGTCGTAGAATTTTGAACATGTGCAATTTTTTTTTCAGCGCCGTAGGTTAATTTTTATGTTAGACTGATTTCGTACGTCTTTTGTACACTGCGACTGTGTTATGCCGGCGGTACGTATCCAACTGCCTCCGGCCGAATTAGCGGATCGCCAGAAAGTCGCCGATTTTCAAGCCCGCAAGGGAGTCGAGCGTATTTTTTGCTTACAATCTACCCTGTTTACGAGCTCTGCGACCTAAAATTTAGCCATTAGAAAATCACTGAATTAAGAATAGATTTCGGTTTCTGCGAACGTCGGCCTAACCTTAAAAATCTCGGCGGAGCCCTCAGTGATCGAAAAAACACCAGTCTTATTCCTGCCGATAATGTCTTTTTTTTAGTTCGCATAGAAGTCGGACGGGCTCCGTTTCGGATATGTGACGGCCCCTTTACGATAAACCTTTGACGTTCGTACGATATTTAGGCCATCCGAGGCCCTATGAATCGTAGGACTTTCCTACGATAGTCCAACGATTGCTGCCCGTTCTACCTATGACGGACCTGCTATTGTTCTACCATTGAATGTCATTCCTTCGACTGTCGTGGGTTTGACCTTTTGTCATCTGAGCTTAAAAGCGCTTTCTAACAGTAACAACGGCAAATAGAAAATAGAATCAAATTCATGAAATAAAAAAATGCTATTGACGACGACCCAATAAAAAGGCAATATGACGAATTACAAGTACAACTTTTTTCGACCCGTTGTACTAATACATTTATAGATCAGTGATGAGTAATTCAAGCTTCAACAGGTGTGTATAATATACTTGATTCAACTGTGCTTTTGGTTCGACTTCACACGGTTTTTTGATGCCTCAGGGATTTACGAGGATTTCGATTAAATGTAAATCTGACATCAAAGCCACCATGGTTGGTTTTTCTGCTGTCTATTTCTCATACCTTTGCTAGGATTAATCATGAACATCAAACAACCGCTCATAGATTATGCTTGTCATAGGACCCACCCTGCAAAATCTGTGAATAGGTTTAAGTAAAACCAAGATCTTATTTGTATTCCAGTTAAAGTACATAGCTCTTAGACCTGGCGGCTTATGGTTTCCCATGAATGTTTAAAACGAGGATTATTTGAAGTGGGTCTTAGATCTTTCAAGCATAAGTAGTACATTCATTAAACTGTAATGGCAAACAGCCTTTGACAGATTTGAATTCATGCTTGACTGTGTACCAGAACAAATTCGATTTCCTGAAGAGGAGGGGGTGTTCTTGTGGGGAAAAGTTGCACTGGTACTCATGTTTGACGAATGTGTCGTCTAATATTTATCCTCCTACGCAACAATGAGTCCCTGATCGGATTCTGTCGTCTAGGAATAGAGCATAGGAGATGGTAAGTTCGAATCTCAGCCGAGAGCGGTGAGATTTTTCAAGGTCGGTCCCAGCCCAGTAGCAGGTTTAATGGGGAATGTGCCCAACAGTCGTGCTCCCCAGTCGTGAGTGCGCCTTTCGGGAGTTCCTCATTGTTACACACAGGCCCCGCAGGTGCGGTAACCAGAGCCTGGTTGACGCAAGGATAATCATCTGTTTCAGAAGTGACTCAAATTAGAATTCTGTACATGGTACTTTTTAAACATTTTTTGATTACTCACTGGATAGCAGCCTTTCTTGAGACTGCATTGTCTTCATGCTATTACTGGAAATCTTTGAGCTGACAGTTTTTTTGTTAACATTTCTTGATTCACTATTTTCCTGAATTATTAATCCGAGAAGGTAGGTTGTAACTTAATTATATACATTTGGCTGCGCCAACATTTGCATTTGTTACTTAACAGCACTTTTTGGTGTTTCATTTTGAATGGGCAATTGTTCAATTCTTTTTTCAGGAATTTTTATGCAGACTTTCTAAAAAAATAGGGTTTCCAATCCTAACTTAGTGCACAAAACTTAAGGTACTACAAGTTAAATAACTTAACTGAAAGGGGCCGTTGATAAAGTTATTTAAATGTATAAAAAAAGATGCAGAAAGCCAAAAAATTGGTCCTTATCAATATGAACGGACTTGAATTAAATTATGCAACAATTTATAAAATAACAAAAGAATATATATATATATATATATATATATATATATATATATATATATATGTGTGTATGGAGAGAGAGAGAGAAAGAAAGAAACAACATGTTAGCCCTACCTTTCTAGAGGCCGCCGGTCGTAAGTAGAGACAGCACGGGAGAAGTGAGCGCTTCAGCAGACGACAGCCAAGCCAGCAGACGACCGCTACAGAATTTGAGAGCTTGCCGCTCAGGGTTTCATCGATCTACGCTCGCTAGTTCGTGCCGCTTTCTAGTTGCGTGCATTTTTTAGCGAATGACTTAGCGTTCCTATAGCAACAGATTTGGGCGTATCTCTGCCCCTTATCCGCTGGAACGCGTGACTGCCCGCAGAAGCTGGGAATATGACAAAAGGCCCCTCGGCTTGACAGCGTTTGACCTTGTAGGTTTTTCTATTTCTGGGTTATGAATCATTAGACTTGGTGTGTCTAATTGAACAATGAACTCTTACACGCTGCGGTGACTGTTGGTAATGGGAATACACAACAAACCTGTCGATATAGTTTGATCAGATTATCAAATGACGCTGTGGGCTATATTGGACCAGGCCCAGGGGCCAGGATGTTTAAATAAACACGTTGAAGACTGAAAGTGTACCGTAGTGGCAGCATATATATAATTATCTCTCTCTCTCTCTCTCTCTCTCTCTCTCTCTCTTATATATATATATATATATATATATATATATATATATATATATATATATATATATATTTATATATATAAAACCGCTATTGAGACATGAATGAGTATAATGAATTGATAGGTTCAATATTTACCCTAAACTTGTTATAAAAAATGAAAATGTCTGACCAGATTTATGTATTTTTTATATCAATATATACTAATTTCTTTTTACTGACTGCGATCGATTTGTTAAATTTCCATGAGGAATTGTGTTGACAAGATTAATATAATTAAAAAAAGGTTAATTTTGCTGTATCTCGATTGATAAAAGTAAAAAGCCTATCCTTTGTTCAAAGTCCAGGTCCTAACGGAGTTTTTTGTTTGTATCAAATCTAAACAAAAAGCCGCGGTCTCACATTTGGCAGTCTGTCGCATTAAGACTGTTAGTTCAAAAATGCCTATCTAGTTAAGTATTCTCTTCTACGAAAGTCTGAGGTTAAGTTGTTTTTGATATTTGTAGGAAATAAACAGTTCATGAAATTTCATTTTCTACGTTCATGGAGAGAAAGCAGGATTATATTTTGTGTCTGTATGTGTGTCTGTATAAACTGGTTATTTACTATTTCACATTGTATTTAACTGATTTCTCCTATGTACATTATTTGCATTATATAGGCCCACAACCCGCCGATTTAGTCTTAAAGTCGGATAAAAACATATGTTTGGGGGAGGTACGTTTCTTTCGAGTACCTTTTGGCATTATTGTTTTTTCAGAGAACAAGATACAGAGCAGACTTCTGTAATGGCAGGGAGACTTGGCTTCATAAATAAAGTATTTTCACAAGATTGCTTGGTGATTCGATATTGACGTTTACAGCCGAATTTAGCACGTTACATCCTGGGGGTCTTAATTTTTCATTGTGGTATGCTCTCTTGACTGTAATTCCAACGGCAATCTTAGTTTCCTATAATTATCTCTTAATTATCTCTAATGGCTAATCAGCATGAGGGAAATTACTGATTCTTGTTTCTAGTGGATGCGTGTACGTTGTCATGGTGACTTACCACGGTTCCATACTAGGGGGTCATCGGATGGATGGATGTTTAATGGATGATGCGTTGGCACATCAGGTGACAATATAAGTATACTATTCTTTCCGTAGGTTTGCTTATAATCACAGAGATATCATCGCTAATTTGGATTATATAACAATTAGTAACCAGCATGGTCTAGTTATAACTTAAAGGCTTGTTCTTGCTGTCTTCACATGTAAAATCCGCAAGTTATTGTTGTTGTGTGCACTTCGCCCATAAACGGATGGTACCAATATATAAAGAAATTTTTAAACATATGTGTTTAGTAACCTAGATACAAGGCACATTAAAGATAAATAAGGTCTTGTTTATTTCACCATGTTTGTCTGATGTTTATCCTTTGTTTGTCTGATATTTGTTTTTCTTACGCCACAATTATGACTCATAAAGAGAAACAGTATTCTTTATTTCACGATGTCCCTAATTTAATCTACTGTTCTTTCTGGAACTACAAAATAATTTGTCACCAAATACATGTCTTATTTGCTTATTTGTTCGTTTTATAATGGTTAAATATGTTTATTGTAAATTGTCAAATTTCTGAAATTGAAAGAAAAATAAACCTGCACTGAAAAAAGATTAGACCTTACGGTAATTTATTGTGTTCATATCCCTGAATGGCTTTATTTCCTTATCATATTTCGTCAGCTGACCTCTGTGGACGCCTGTCAACTGATCGAGGTCGTATTGGTAACCCACGTGCTGCTAAGTGACCTGCACTCCAGCCTGTCCGAGGGTCGCCGGCCTGGATTTTAAGTTCGTCTAAGTCGTTCTCGCCAATCCTGATAGTGATTTTATTTACATATTGTTTGAGGTTGCTGCAAGCCTTTATGATGTTGTTGCGGAACGTGTATACATATATATATATATATATATATATATATATATATATATATATATTTATATATATATATATATTTATATATATATATATATATACTTTGCTAATATTTGTTTCAAAATCCTATGTAATCTTGTCATTTGTTTAAATCACAAAATCGGCAAAGTACAGTTTGAATATAATATAAAATGATCAAAGTTCTTTTATCTGAGACAGATCGATTTCCCATTCTTTTAGCAGTACTTTTCTGGTGGCCGTGAGACGGAGATGCCAAGACTTTAACCATGTGTTTGACCAACATTTTACATTATGAAATTTTAACGTGTTACTGTTTATTTTACTGTTTTTGTTTAGTCTGGTATTCTTTCTTACACGGCAATACTTTTTTAATAAGACAATTTGAGGTTAAAACGGGAATCGATCTGTATTCCAACGCCCTCACATTGAGACCAGACCACAACCTACCGAAACACGGCATAATTCACCTTTATCATAATTATATGATACTAGCAATTACCCGTGATACGCACGGTTTCGGGCAAACACGACAACCCGTATGGTGGAATCGGAAACCCATCGAAAATTCGGACATACGAAAAATCACACAAATCACTTTACGCTTATATATAGATCAATTATATAGATGGTGTTGTGGTCCAAATTCTTTCGGAACAGCGTTCGGAACATGTGCGGAACAACGTACAGACACACAATGGCCCCAAGCCAGTTTTTAACATGTGGTCGGGGTCTTGACAATTAGTCACCTACTCAGGTACTATGAGACATGAGAAACTGATAAAAAAACTACATAAACCTACAAAAGATACCGTCCATGAATAGACTTTAGAAGAAAATGCAAAACAATTATACCAGTTTTATTTGTGAAAATAGTAACAATGATGTCCATGACTTATACGCAATAAGCATACATACTGAATTAAAGAATTAAGTTTTTAAAAAAACAAAGAGTAAATTACATAAACTTTATTGATTATGAGATGGCACATGCATGTAAAAGGAACTTATACCAGCACAAACTTATTTAATTATATTTTTACAGGAGTTTTATAAATGTAACTGCAGTAATGAGAAAAATTCTCGATTTTCAAAACTGTTTAGTCAATCTTATGTGTTAACAACTTTGGTGGTGCCACTTCACATGTGTATACATCACACTGTACCAACCTCGAGGTGAATTTAGTTAACATTTTCTTTACTTATGTTACATAGAAGGCCTACATGTGTTGTTGAATATTTGTCAGGACCTCAATCGCATGCGTGGCCCTGGACCGCGTGCGACTGTATAAGGCCAAAATAAAATGATAATAAAAGGTATGTTTCTCAGGCACCGCCCGCGTCAAATTTACTACCCCACCCCCCACCCCCGTACAAGATTTTCATTTTCAGGAAGTTAAAACCATACCTTTTTTCTTGACCTAACCATCAAGATTTCCTGCGCCCCGGTATATGTGCACTCAAGCATATATGGTCATGTGTGTGTTTGGGGGGGGGGGGGAGGGTCTTAAGAAAGAGCCCTCTTCGTACGACCCCCCGGTCGCTGGAAGGCCTGCAAAACAATTCTTTCAAAGATCCCCCTTTTTTAGAAGGGATCACCGATAGGGAATATTTCGGGCCGGTCACCGCCAAATATAAGAAAACCCCAGATAGGGCCCCCAGAGTCTGTCCAGCCATCACACATTCTATGGACACTGTGTTATCGGGCCCGAAGACACAAAGAAAAGAGGCGCTCGCGGGGGAGGAAATATTTAAATGATTAATTATGCAGGTAATACGCAAAATTGCAAATAAATGTGGGAGGAATCTCTTCGGACAAACCCGGAGCAAACGTGAGTCGAAAATCATTGCAATCCGTACGGTGGTATCAGAAGAGGTACAAAAAATTACAAAAATCGCCTAACGCTATTAATATATAGATGCTGGGCTTGCAGTGCCAACGTCTGTCGTCGGTCGTCTGTAGGATATTTTGTGAAAGCGATAACTTTTTCAGGCCACATATTTTTTTCATGAAATTTGAAACACATATGGTTTCTACCGAAATCTTGAAATCATCGAAAGTACTCAAATTTCACCTACCAGTTCTATTTGCCATTTTCTATGAGCAGTTCTTATTCTATGGACCTTGACACTGATACCTAAGGTCAAATCTGCTAATTGAAACCAAACTGCATATCAAATAATATATGCTTTTCGGAACGCCATAACTTGAGACAGTGCACATTTTATTCTCCTTAAATTCGGGGATGACCCATCGGGGGGCAAATATTTGTTTTTGCGCCTATTCTTTCTGCGGATACGTTTAAGGTCTCAGTCTGTCATGCATTGCATGACTAAACCAGCACTCGACTACGCCCATTTGCAACCTTTTAACACAAATAAAAATATATTTTATACAGGTCAGCATTCTCGTAGAGTGTGTATGAGTGGATGGCGTTTAATGGCTAAGGTTCCGGGATTGATTGTCGATAAATATTATTTTTATGATATGAAAATATGTACCATTTGTTTAAGACTGCATATCTGTCAAAGAAACCTACGTTTATAATCAGTTGAAATAGATTTAAATTTACATATGAGACCCTAAAATAAAACACATTTTATTTTATACATTGCACAAAGTTCTCTCTGTAACCTTTCATTCATGTCCGTATCATATTTTGGCATTATTAAAAACTAAACAATTACAACAAGAGATGCTTTTATATACCAAGTAAAAGCAAACAATTCTTTGTAGGGTAACTTAGCAAAATAACAATATTTTCATCTTTTCTCCACCATTATTTTCATTTTTCCTATTGAAATATAATTTTTCTAAATATAAAGTTTAACATCAAGGCTGAAAGAAAAAAAAATACCAGAAAAAAAGAATACGTTGATGTGTATTTATATGTGAAATTTCGCCTTCAGTGTTATAATACGCATGAACTATGATAACACCTAAGGAAAGGACGGATAGCCCTTTATCATCTGAGTAAACCTAGACAGACTCATTTTATACAAAATGTTTTGTATACATATAAATTTAAACATAACTGATATGATATTAAAAAAAAATGTTTGCCACAGTTCCAGCAGTTCTGGAACCAAGCCTCCTAACCTCCTAAAAAATCATCAAAATCTGTTCAGAACTATTTTTGGGTAAAGGTTACTTACAACAAACCAAATAATCAAGGGTAAAAAACCATACCTCACCAGGCAAATATTGTTTTGTAAACATACAAGTTAAATGATGGTCACAGAGATGCCCTCTGTTACATTGTCTTCTTTTGCATTCAAGCATAATCAAATTTCTCGTTCATATAGACGCATAGCACAACTTTATAATATTATAGGTGTGTAATGTAGCCAGTAGTATGGCCACGCTTCAGTTTCGTCCCTTAATGATTCACAGTTAGCAGACTGACACAACTATTATTACAATATCAGTTGTGATATTACGGGAAATGCACACTGCGCTGCAGCGCCATCTGTTTGTGTATACACAAACAACTACACCACAGATTCCTAGAACCGTTGGTTATACATTATTCATTTGGAACATCTTTTTTGGAGTGCTCCTTTTATCTAAACGGACCGAGGTATGTCCTTTGTCTTTAGAATACAAACAGTACCTACAGAGGGTCCGGGTTAATAAAGTTAATGCACCTGTCGGCCGTGGTTGGCCCTCGGTGCTTTATCTCTCACAACAAGCCAATCAGTAAGTTACACAGACGATGGTCTAGACGTAGTGTTGTTATTGAGTCTCCCGGGAGTGTGAATTTGTCTGTCCCTTGTCTTTAGACAACGTAATCACCGCCTTTATCAAAGAAATGTCCGGGGATAAATTAGGAACATCTGGACCACACAACCGGCAAAACTGCCCGGACATGGAACATAGATTCCCCATGTGTTGGTGTATGTGTGGGCTTTTTTTCACCGGGGGGGGGGGGGGGGAGGGGGTCCAAAGATAGTGAGACAAATATTAATAATAATAACTTTAGCCTAGCTCAAATGCTTGTTGAAAAACAAAGATGGTCGGGAGCGGGGATGGGGGTTAGCCACGACTATGTTCTCGTGTAGGTCATGGTAATTAATATTTAAATATACACGAATGCTTTATATTAACATCCTTAATTGGTACCCTTTAAATTACAACTGTATAGCCGACGCGGGTTTGAAGACTTTGGAAAGTTTTTTTCCCCAACAAGGAGCTTATTAAGGTGGGGCCCCTATTAATATATACCTTTAATATCTTGGAATGAAACAATACGCTTAATACAAAAACCAGCACTACCCGAATGCACAAAATACAACTTAAATTTTCAAAGGTTTTCTACATCAGCCGATACCATACACCCTAGCCTCGCTATATCATTTTGCTGTTACCATGGTTACGCATTTTTTGGGGGGAAATTGCATGATATTCCGAATAATGGGTTTCATTCTTCTACCTTTGTCACTTTCAGAGTTAGTTTTTTCTAACTTTGACACTTTCAAAGTTAGAGAGGTTCAGTTTTTTGTTTCAGGCTGCATTAGGTCAGTTTAACTCGAATTTTTACAAAATCTTGCGAAAGCTCGTACCGTTTCTCGTCAAACGAGATTTTATGAGATATCACTTTTTTCACTGTATAGGCCACAATGCTCGAGCAACCTCTCTTAAAATTATACGGCTGATAGGCAAATGCAACCCATATACGCTTTAGTTTTTTGGTCAATATAGTTCAAAGGTCAAGGTCATAACAATCTCTACATTTTACGTTTGTTAAAACTTCGTAAAATGTGGCCTATTTACGTAAACTATTTTGTTCCTCCATGCTTTCTCCATGAGATTGTCTAGTCAACTGTAATCTCAGATGTGTCAGTCTGTTAGTATGTCTGTCTGTTCGTCTGTGGTCAACTTCTTCTGCCTGCTCGTTCTTTGGTCTGACATGTCATTCTGGAAGCCCAAATTTGTTTTATCAATGCTTCTGAAAGGCATACAGTTAAAAAAACAGGAAATATGTTCTTTCTGACTGTCTGTCTGTTTGTCTGTGACTTTTCAATAATTTCTACAAGTGTTATTGTATCTGCTGCCCCAGAACATTGCTCATTTAGATTACTGTTCCCTTGTATTATTGTCTGTCTGTGTTATTTTTCAACTTTCGACAAGTGCTCGACCTATGGTCGTCTATTTTCAATATTAATGCGTTTATTAATATTTGAATGTATAAACAATATTTTGATTTATGATTTTATTTTTATTTTATAATTTCATAGGTATTAAATTATGCGGCAACGCTCTAGAGACATACTGTATATACCCCCCCCCCCCCGCCCGTCCTCTTAACCCGCCCCTGCTAATGCCTGCTAAATTGCTATCAGACAGATGTACATACAGACCAATATGACTCATCTACACCCACATACTGCCTACTTACTAGTCTAATCCAAATGTAATTTTACACATACAAAAAAAACGACAGACTTCGGGAAAAATGTTACCTCCGTGTTTCTTCATTGGCGGACTGTTAACACGAACACACCATTTACCAACGACTTTTTCTTACATTCTAGTTAAAAAGGACAAATTCACTGCAGTACGCTGACAGGTTAATACATTGTACCGCATCTCCGGAACGGGTCCTTCTTTTCCTACACCGACAACACATGCAGACCTACAAATCACTGCGAGGAGACGGAAGCCGGGGACCATTGAGACCTTTTCAATAATTTCTGCCTCGCTTACTGAATCCATGCAGTGCTTGACAAAATGAGAAACGAGCTTGTTATTTTACGCGGCAAAACATCTTTATTGGTGATATATCTAGCAGTCTGTCAGACAGCGAGTGTCTGACGCCATTTAACAAATCCCAGCACCCACAAGGCGTGAACAGAAATCTCAGGGAATATATGTACAGACCCATAAAGTACAGTGGCAATCTTTATCCCTCCCCTGGTAATTGTGTCGTTTAGCGCTGAGATAAATGTCCGTCTCACGCTCAAGGGCCTCCCTTAACCGACTCTATGTGCCAACCAGGTTAAAAAAAAAAAAAAAAAAAAAAACGAAACGCCACATGCCCGTAATTTGTAGGAACATTCCCCCATATGCATGGCTGGTATGTAAACAACATTAATTAGCAATGGACTGTTGGGGATTCAAACTAGTTATTCGCCACCTGGCGCAGCCTCGGACCCATTAACTGCAAAGACCTCAGTGTAACATTTACCTGACCTATATGTATTCTGAGAATTATAATTCGTATGGGAATTAAATGATAAATCATCTGGCTATAAGCTAAAGCAAGACTAAATCATCAGAATATGGTAAAATTAAAAAGAAGTAAAATCTGAGTATTAAGTATTCTGTATATATATATATATATATATATATTGTTACCTGGTGAACAGCGTACCGAACTGTCTCGCTAGTGAAGCTTGCTTTGCTAGCGAAGCGGCTGGTAGGCCGGACTTGTGCGCCACCGTTATGGGTTCGAATCCGGGATCGGCCCAGTCTTTTCCCCTGAGCAATTTCTCTTCGTAACAATATATATATATATATATATATATATATATATATATGTTAATATTAGGGTAACACAAGAGGGTCAAACAGAGGGTCAAGCGAGACTAAACTGCTTATGAGTGCTTAAAGCTGGAACAGGTGGCATGTCTACCCAAAGTTTGATATACCTTTATAAAGCCTGGATCAGACCGGTCATGACATACGGCTGCAAAGCCCTGATCTCAGCTAAAGAGCACCACATTAAGAATCTTCAAGGGCTTCAAAACAGAGCCTTCAGGACGGCCTTGAGACTCCCGCCTCGGACTCGGGTGTCTGTGCTTCACGAGAAGGCAAACATAAAATACGTGAGCGATCACATTCTAAGGTTGAGCAAAGGCTATGTCGAAAAGGTGAAGCAAGAAAAGTTTTATACTGACCTCAAAATGTGGCTCGACTGGCAAAAGATCAGCGGTAAACGGAACCCCGGCACTATCAACCTACTCAAGAAAGTAGGGGAGGGGTAGAAAGGCTCCGGAGCACCGCAGCGCCCGACTACAGATGTAATAAACGGGCCGCCCATCGGATGAGGACGTAAAATGGATGGACACGAAAAAGACTCCTTACTGTTTTTCGATAGAAGAGTAGGCCAGCCTGTTGCCGGCAGTATGGAACCCGGCCCTCTAGAGTCAGCCGTTTGGTGGATAAAAGATATGGGGATCCCGAAGGGATCAGGGATAAGGCTCCAAGGCTTAAAAACCAGGGGGGGGGGTCCGGTTAGGACCAGCAGTAACAAGGCTCAAGACATGATGGCACAAGCACCAGAGAAGGCTCCCGAGAGGCTCCGATCGAACGAAAACTGTACCTGGCCGACAAGGACAAGGCTCAGGGCGGGACTTACGGAAGTCAGGGGTAGTCCGGTGGCGCTCGGACATTACTGGCAGGTTGCGAGGCTCAGGCTCCCGGAATACCTGGGGGATTCCCATGTGGTAGGCTGTAGGCAAGGGCGTACCAGACCTGGCTAGCTGGCGTGTCAGTTCTGGCGACCTCAGTGCAAACCAACCCGAAGAGGCAAAACTGCGGTTTTGAAACCCTTATGCTACGGTCACAATGTGAAACTGCCGCCTGCCGATTTTTTGACATCGGCGGATTCTTAAAGTTACATGCCGCCGGCCGATTTTTTTGCAAATCGGTGCGAGTGGTCATAAATAACTTCCAGTAAAAGGCCGCCTGACGGGCTCCGGGCTTCCCAAGGCAGTGTCTAATTTCGAGGGGGTGTGTGACATCATCAGGGTGTTGGCCGGTGGCAGTAGGCGACAGGCCGGCAGCCGTCAGATTTTACCTGCCACCTCCCGGTGACCTGGCGGACACCGGCCATTTACACCTGCCACCGGCCAACGATCGGGCGTTCTAATTGCCACCGGCCGGCGCCCGCCCGATAATCTGACGGCGGCAGTCTGGTTCCCGGTTGGATATATAAACCTAGATTGCTCTCGTATCACTACAAAGTGTACCATCAACCATTTATTATCAACCATTTTCCATCAACCATTATTATCAACCATTTCCTTCCAACAAGATGCCCCCTAAAGGCAAGGGAAAGGACAAGGCGCCAGCCCCAAAGCGAGTATGTTGTATGGTGGATGGCCTCGGATTTATATTCAGGGGTCCGGGAGTCTGCAATCGGCAGATCGCCGTCCTGCCACCTACCAACACCGACAGCCGCCTCCCAGCTGCCTTTCAATCTTCGCCCTGCCGCCGGCAGATATTTTGAAACCGTACGGTGGCATATCGGAAGCATAACGGCAGTAGGCCGGATGCTAGAGAGTGGCAGTTAGATCCTACCGATCGCCGGCCGAAGTTTGAAGGACCTCGAGCCCCACGACCGAATAAAAATCGCGCTGCTGCCCGCCTGCCGCTTGATAGCCACCGCGCGACTTCGAAATGCGCCCGGCCGGCGACCTGACGACTGGCATAATTGGAAAAAATCGGCCGGTGGCAGACAAAATTTTAACTTTTTCTTAAAATTTCAGCGGCGTCCTAGCGGCGTCTAAAATGCCGACTGCCGCCTGCCGATTGTGCCTGCCACCGAGCTGCCACCTGACAAATTTTAGTGAAAACTGGCAGTTACCACGCCGGCAGGCGGCATTTAGTGATTTGTGACCGTAGCATTAGTTATTGCCCGAACGGTGTAACGGGTATGGTTTGAGGGTAACACACAAGTAATGATTAATTAAATTTTTGAGTGATATAGATCATTATAATATATTTTAATTTCAAGGGATTTTATGTCATTGTGACATTGGACGATTCCTTTGTGTATGAGCGAGATCGCTCCATTCATAGCTATTATATTACAGCCTGTAGAGGTATTAGGTGGTCGTACGCCGACACACATCTAGTTATAAAATTACCGATGCTGTTAGTATATATATATATATATACATATATATATATATATATATATATATATATATATATATATATATTACATTCGACAAAATTATATATGACGGATTTTTTTTTACGCCGGCACACATCTAGTTATAAAATTACAGATGCTGTTAATATATATATATATATATATATATATAAATATATATATATATATATATATATATAATATATTACTTCGACAAAATTATATATGACGGATGTAATTTTTTTCCAAATACAGTATTCTATAAAATTCTGCATAATAATTTCGTGAAAAATGTCTTTTATTTTGACCAGGATTTCAATCACCTATATGGAATAATTACTGGTTTATAAAGAGGTATTTTCTCTGGGACATCTATTTTAATCAAGGGAATATTAAACCCAGGGCGCAGCTTGCCCAAGAGGCAGCTTGGTTTAAAGAACAATCGGTGCATACTATATTAAGTTACGCAATATACCTAGCATAAACTGTTCATGCCAGATTCCCGTTATATAGCTACCTATATGAAATATGGCAGAAGAATAATCTAAAGAAAATAGGTTCATGAGTTTTCCCTAATCCTACGAACGACCAAACAGTACACACGGGTGAAAATACAATGTCCCCGGCGGGGTTAAAAATTCAGCGGGAAACATAAACTCCTTATAGGTAACTATAAGACCAGCAGTTCGGTTACATCGCCCGCCTGTAAACTGATTCATTGGTCATCTTCGTCCTGTGTGATTTTGTGAACCTCTGGAAATCCCTTCAGAACTCATATTTTATAAGCTGGGTGAGAAGAAAATTATAATCTCATTAGTTCAGAATTATACATTTTTAATTAATTAAATTAGCAAATAATGCCTCTGATCTGATCTCTTGTGCCTATTATAAAGGTAATGAACTACAAATAGATCTTGTGAAGCTTCAGGGAATCCTGAAAGAAAGTGAACAAAGCCAACGTGTTTCAATCTCACAACGTATGAATGTTTAATGCTCCTTTCTTTGGCTCAAGAAAGTGACACAATTGAATATCATCTCCATGGCAACGTGAAGTAAGGTGTTTTTCCTTTTCAACTTGCAAAAAATCAGGATAGAGTACCAGCGGTTCATCATCTATCCATAATCCGGACACTGCGCATGGTGGTTGACACCTAAGTGGGTTGGTAGTTTAAGTAGGGTGGTAGTTTAAGAGGGGTGGTAGTTTAAGTTATACTCCATGCTATATACACTTCATACCACTTTCAGAAACGCTGAAGTGCCCTTCATTCTGTCACTGATTAAAAACTGTCAAATCCTAGGCGAACAAAGTAACTACATAAATCTCATGTTTCTTTTTAACTTTTGGTGGTATTAAGGACATCTAAATGTTTAAACTAATTAGTTTTCACTAATTAATTTGATATTTTAGGGTGCCTTGCACATTTTCTTAATAATCAAATGTAATTTTACTTTTATTTTCATGGGCACAAAAATACATTAACGTTGAATCTGAAATAATAAGATAAATACAGAACCTAGTCTTGAACTACGGCACCAAAGTGTGGCTTCTCTGACGCCTCCACCATTACAAAGGCAGTAAATGCCAGATCTAATTCTACAGATCTTCCAAACGAATGGTAAAATATAATTAAAACGTTAATTCATGTATGGAACCAGCGAGACGCGGTGGGCGATCTACGACTGCCCGGCTTCGTCCTGAATACTGGTTTAAAACTCCCATCTCGTTAAAAGGTTAGCTGACTGAGGGAATCAGGATCAGTCCTAATGGGCTCTCTCTGATATCAGAAGAAAAACAGATGGAAACTAGACAAAAGGGTTGTATGCAGCAACGTGCTGTGCTTAACTTCACGTGAGGGAAGCGCTCTCAGTCCTTATTATGGTATCTATATAAACATGTAATACAAACGTCAGCCAACTCATTTTATTACCGAGTGACAAGAGGGCACTAAGTGGAGCGTATGCATTTCCGCTAGTTCGAAGCATTCTCTTTTCAAGGATACAAATATAGTGATTTAAATCATGGCCTCTCTGATTGGAAAGGAGGAAGATGATAAAATGCGTGTGTCTATGTGGGCAACAAATTCAACGAAGGGCAAGAACAGGCAAGGAAGGGAAGAGGAATGTATGTGTATTGGAATATGTGCCTTGTTAATTGATTAGCACGATATTGGTGCCAGCCGACCAAGGCTTGATCGACATAGGACTGTGCGATATTATCGATAAATATCGGTATATCGAGATACGGTGATTCGCATATCGTAATACAGTTTTCAAATATCGATATTTTCGATATTGTTTTTTAATGTACCTAAAGCTTAATGGTTGAAACAACGGTTTGATAAAAACAACGTTCCTGTTAAAAATTTAGACATCTAAATAGGTTGGGTTTAACGACAGGCTTAAACTGAAAGTATTTACCATGTCTTTAGACGTCTAGTAGGGAATTTTCAAGTGAGCTGAAATACCAGGGAATTAGCGTGTCTGCTTGAAGACTTATATTTGATTTACAAGATATGCTTTGATACGCAAAACGAAAGAAGTGCTGAATACGGTCATAATAATTAATCAATCATTAATATTTTCTGCTCATATCTCCTGATAACATGTTTTTAAGAACGGCAGCTTTGCCATGTGATATACACTATACACGGCTCTCAATCTGCGCATCGTTGACGTCTATCCCTCTTTGTGCTAAACCAAAGTCCAAATTTCTCAAATTGCTAAATTATTTGTACATGCAAGGCTTATAGGCGTTGATTTCGATTTTTTTTCTTTTAATATTGCCATATTTCATGTTTTAAATTAACTGATCTGCATAAATTTTTTATTGTTTCATTAAATTTAATGTGATAAAGAATCGTTATAAATACTATTACATGTATTATTAATAAAGAGTGACGCCTTTTAGATGTAGAGAAATGTTATGTCTCTATACGTTCCCAATTAATTACCACCTGACGAGAAGCCTGTGCGTTTCAAAAGCGCGTGTGTTAATAAACAAATTAGTCTAGTTGAAAGGCGTCACTCTGTATTAATAATTTATATATATATTATATATAATACAGAAAACAAATTTATTTCCTATAAATTAATACATTGCGATATATTGCGATACGAAATGAGTAGGCGGTATTCAGCCCTACTTGCTATCAGTGTCGTCTCTTTTTAGGAAGGAAAAGATTGCGCCATAGCCCCGTAGTTGAAGGCAGGGACCCCCGCCCTTGGCGCTCTGCAGGAACGATACAGATGATATCTAAGTGAATGTTTAATTATTATATATTTTCTATTAGGCCCAAAGATTTGGAAAAATTCAGGGGAGATAGAGATGAAAAGCTAAGGTCTATAAATATTAAACTGGGTGCAAGGTAAGATCAAGCTGACTTGACAATGCTGCTTGCTTAATAGATGTGATGTTGTCTGGCTCAAAACAATTAAGGCTTCAATGCAGGTCTTCTAACGATCATGGTTATCCCGTAAATAAAATCTTATGGAAATTAATTGAGATATCGTGTGACAGGAATACATCTATTACCTTAAAAGGTGGTACAAAACGTGTGGTAAAGCCGTTAGAGGAGTATTGGATGATGAGAAAAAATATTGCAGGTTGAAAAGTGTATCACATTGAGTGAGAATTTGTGTTTTATAGAAATGTCTAGAAAGGCAAGTGGTTTTACTTTTCTGTGACCGATAGTGAACAAAATAAAATATTTCATTTTCATGATATTAACTGAACCAGCTGAAATATTAAAAAAGTAACACCTCTTAACTTTTAACCTTTTAAGCTGAGGCTTTCCACGACCTAGTCTCACGCTATCTGGTTGTTTACACATATAATATTTAATTATGTATGGCCAACAAGTCACAAAGGTTTTGTGAATTCCTTACAAGTTCAGTCAACGAGAGAAAAGGGTGATCTTCGAATATCACAGAATTCCCCAAACTAGATAAACGTAGTCGTATTAATTATTTACTTTTGTCGTTGCTTTGATAAAGAGATATACGAAGAAACAGCGTTTCAACCGTGGCTTAGATGAGCCATAACAGGGATCTTGGTAGGAATAAAAAATTATACATCACCCAGAGATAATAATACAGAATCATCAGTTGCAATTTGATACAGACAACATCAGGTAAACAGAAATCTTACTTCTTGGGGGACGTAAACTAAATATCGCTGAAACATCCAGCCGTTGTGGAATATATGAAATCTTTGCCCTGCCTGGGCTTTAGTATTTACGTTTGCTATTAATGCTTAATATAAAACGTGCTTTCATGTTACTCAGTGCCAGAGAGCCGTAATTTAGTTATAAAATTTGCCGCGAGGTGGTAGTACCTGTTCCAAGCGTTGCAACATAGCAAGTTTTGATGGCTCTGATGGTGAGAGGAATTATGTTTTATCAATTGCATCGACTCGGCCAGTCTGATGATTTACCGCACGTCTAATACTTGAACGGCGAAATATAACACCCACGCACAACACCTCCGATGTTATTACTTATTTAATTTTGATGGAAATGTTGATATTGTGTCGATAATCGATCGTCGAAGTAGTTCCGATAATCAATATCGATGAATCTACTGCTTGCCAACTTTAGCTTGTTTTTCAGGTCAAACATCATACTGAAAATCAAGAGAAGATCTCGAAGGTGGGGCACACAGTGGTTTGCCCAATTTCAGCCATTGACAACAATATCATTCGGAATTAAAGATGCTCTTGGCTGTTCTGAGTGTTTGGCAGAACTTAGAAAAAATGACCACTGATGGTTAAGAAATTTAATCTGTGGTTAATCAGAAATATTTTTGACAAACACTTGTTCAATACTATTTTGGGGAGGTTTTCGCTTTATTAAATTCGGCCCGAAATCTTTATAGAAGAAACAAGGCCTCTGATTATGTTCACCTGGTACCTTGATACCTTTCACATATGACAAAAGTTCAGGAAAAAAGTTTATATGGGATTTCAGTTGAAAAGCTGTCCAGGAGAGGCCCAATTTCTGGCTTTAAGTATGCTATTAAAGGAAATTTTTACATAATCGCGTCACGCTAAGTGTATATTCTTTTTCAGCTGGTTCCATTGTTATAGCGATTGAGAAATGGACTAGGACCTGCTGAAATTTGATCGTATAAACCCATGTCATTAAGGTAATTGCTACAGATTGAGTATTCTTTGACGCACGTAACACTACTAACACACGAGGAAAGAACACACGTTGTTTGATTCAGCAGTCGCAGACACAAAGCACTTTACGTGGTCTTAATTTGCGTTCTCCAAGTCAGTTTCCGGGAACTATAATTAGCTCTGAACTAATCCTGATGGTGTTACCTTAATTAACCTCTTGTCGCGAGGAGCCGGCGAAGTCGCCAGTTCTCCGTGTCGTTTATATCAAATTTACTCCGTTACACTACTTCGTGCATAAGTGAAACCAGGAGACCAAATGGTGTACATATAAGTGATATATCTGCAGGCATGTCTGGTATACCTGTACAAGGACTTGGTATATCTGGTAAACATGATTATCTGGTACATCAGTTTGACATGATTACCTGGTATATCTGTTTTAATTGATAACCTTGTATCTGGTATATATGAATACCTGGTACATCTGTGTTACATGATTAGCTGGCATATGCGTTTTACATGTATCTGTTTAACATGATTACCTGGTATATCTGTCGTACATGATTACCTGGTATATCTGGCATACATGATGTCATCGAGCACCATATGTACAATGTATTTATTTAATAAGTAAAGCTGGCTGTCATCAGTGAGGCTAATGACATTCATGGAATTTTATGAAATAGTTTGGTAGCTATATTGTCCTTGTTGATGAATAACTTTCTTAAAAATTTTAAAATATTGAAACCACATTTTTACAAATAGATTTGCACTAAACTAAGTCCTTTCAGAATGTACGCTCTTTGCACAACTTTACCTATAGGCCTACTACCTATATCGTAGGCGCTGTTTGTTTTGATCTCGCATCCTAAATCGCTACACCTGAGGAGACCACTTTATTTTGGTCCAATCAGATGAGACTGGAAGACAAAACGGTTTACCAGCAAAGCGAGGAATACACGGAGCCAAGGTTGTTCATTTCGCTTTGAGTGACAGCTCATTGCCCCGGCAACCGTTTGAACAGACCACTGACTCAGTGAATGGCCCCACCCGTGGTTTTTACAGGTCCTTGTGTACATAGGATGTCCGGCCGGTGAGCTGTAATTCAAACGAAATGAAACAACATAGGTTGTTTGCTGGATTCCGGTTTGCTGGCAAACGGATACATGGATACGCTAACATAGTCGTAATGTCATAATCGAATCGGTCGATCGGAGCAATTAAAATTCGACTATTTTTTACTAAGAGTAACCACTTGAGTGCACTTGTGGTGCACTTGAAGCGCAGCTATGGGCGGAGCCATGATGCCTGTCGAGTGTTTTTTACCTGGCATTTGTATGGCTGCCAGACTACGCCCCACCACCTAGTGTCTAAATGTTTCATAAACGGTCAAACCAGGCAGCGGGAAAATCAGTAGCTTCCTTTCAAGCGCAAGATTTCCGCTGCCTCGGGAGCGTATTTAGAATTATAAGATTAAACTTTATACCCATTAAGTGGGATTTGGCGGATATTCTTCAGCACCAAGAGTATATTATTATAAATGTAGTACCACTGATCCACGATTTTAAAATGTTAATGAATCCTAACAAGGGTCTCAATATATAATCTATCCCTACTGGGGATACTCCCAAAACCATGTTTGCAATCACGTATTCGGTCCATATTCCCAGGCTCATTCGTGCAAAAATGACTTAACATTTGTGAAGTTTCCTTGATGACATTTCTGAATCCGGATTATGTGCCGGATCCACACCAAAATCCAATCGATTCATCATTGGCCCCTTTCGATAAGGCCCTAAAAATTTCATTACATTCCGTTCATGATTGCGTGTGTTATGTGGTGAACAAACACACACAAACACACGCACATGCATGCACTAACACAAGCACACGAACACACGCACACACGAACAACGATGAATACATACCCTCCTGGCAGAGATAATGAGTGTAATGAGTATTATCATAAATGTAAAATAATATAATATTATTTATGGTAATATGATAACATAACATTATATGATACATATACCTTTACAATAATATCAAAAAGAGCAAGGCCTTTTAAGCAAATTGCCGCACATCATTTTTTTCCCGTGTTCCTATCAAATAAACGCTATGAAAGCCAGTGAATCAAAGAGTTTATTTAATCGAATTTGGATATTTCAGCTGGAATCCATATTTTTACTATTCCATCACAGTTTTCTTATTTTGATTTCCAAATAAATGTTCTCAATTATATTAATGCTGCGAGAAAAAATCCTGATAAGGGTTGGATGGCGTGATTTAATTTCAATACTGAAACCAGAGTCATTAAATGGATGTTACTTTCCGAAGATTAACACCCATTACCTGCTTCTGAATCACAGGGACCACACTTGAGAGGTGTCATATGTTAGAATTGATGATAACGTGTGTCATTTGGTTTGCCGGAAATTTGAAACTTTAGATAAAAGGACCATATCAGCCGAACATTGAGACAATCATTTGAATTTTATGCTGATAAAATGTCACTTGATCAATCTTTGATATTCCTGCACGGCGAAAAGCTCATGAAAATAAATTGACTGAATATAAGAGCGTTATCAGTAATATTAACGGGCAGGGTTGATTGCTGCCCTATGACAATCAAGAGAGTGATACCAGAACGAGTTTGTGGAGCAAGTGCAGCTAGTGCACACCGGGAAGGCCATTCTACAAAAAAAAAAGAATTCAGGATGCACAGTCCTCCACCCACACCAAATTTCTAAACACATCACATCCTTAATTAAATGACTACTTACTAATGTAAACATTCCCCTGTTTTTGTAGCAACACATTACCATACAAAATGTTTCTAGAATCTTGTTTTCTAGATATTAAGTCAAACGTATCATGCTAAATCTACTTATTTGCTCCAAAGTTCATTTGTCTTATGGTACCAAATGACTCCATCAGATGTCAGCGTCAGTAGCGGGTGCTTGCTACAACACAGGTGAACAAACAGTACACGAATGACCCTATTTATCTCTGTCTTGGTGTCCCACACACTCCACTCATATCCTGGTCACGTCTATATTCCTGTGCTCAAGATAAAATTTTTGTGAATTACAGCTCGATCCGAGTCTTGGCGGATAGTCGAGGGGTAAAATGCTGCGCTCTCTCCGCTGGGGTTCGATCCCTGAAGAGGCTATGAGATAATGGGTTGCAGTTACCCGTCCAGGGCAAGTGGTTTTCTCCGGGTTCTCTGGTTTCTAATTTTCATCCATCCCTACAGAAAACCGATCGCCACCATCTTAGCCATAGAGAGTGCCGCGATTAATTATAATAAAATCCATGATCATCCTTCTGTTGACGCCGTATCAAGGTACTGCCGATCATCACCTTCATTAATTCCGCCAGTTCTTACAAATCAGAGGTGATCCACCAAGTAGGTATCATATATGGCTAAGGTTATCCTGTTGGTTGTGCAAAAAAAGCCTGGCCTTTCACAGTTGAAGAAATCACATATAACTGTGGTTCCATTTCTTAGTTTACTATGAAACATTATACATCTAAACCTGGTTTACAATTAACATATAACTGAAACATAATACCTTTTTAAAAACCTTATACTTAATTGTATATATTGGTTTTGAATAAATTGGTATATGTTTTATGCTTGAAATGTGTCACACAGACAGTAAAAAGTTTATATATATATATATATATATATATATATATATATATATATATATATATATATATATATATATACTGTTTATAAAAAAGTTGTCCCTACTTTGATTTACCTCCCATGTCACCCCCCCCCCCATCCTTTAAGATATATTAACGTCACTGGTGACACCCTTTTGACAGCCTTAACATATAAATAGGATGCATGTGGCTCTTAACGTCTGCTTTGAGATTTTACTACAAGAGAGATCTAAGCAAGGCCCTCACCCGACAACCCGCAATATAGCATTTGTTACAAAGCCGGAGGAATGTGTGGAAAAATACGGAAAACCAGAAAGCCTGACCGAGATTTCATGTTCACAAATATATATATATATATATATATATATATATATATATATATATATATATATATATATATATATATAAAAGCAAACTAAAACACAAACAAGAAGAGCTGACGGACATTGGTGGTAATGTTACACCCAAACAGTTTCTGAATCTGCAGTATTGTAAACAGAATAAATCACATTCACAGTCAAGAAGATGACATACAACATTGAGAGCAGAATAACAATAAAAAGATCACAAGGTAATCATCACATTAGGGCAAGGTACTGAGAGCAGAATAACAATAAAAAGATCACAAGGTAACCATCGCATTAGGGCAAGGTACTGAGAGCAGAATAACAATAAAAAGATCACAAGGTAACCATCACATTAGGGCAAGATACTGGTAACCTGCAGGTAATTAAAAGACATATGAATTTAATTTTTTCTAGAAAAGATCGCATGTATCGTTTGATTAATTTCCTCTCCTTTAAAACAAGAACTCGAGGACTGATCTTACAGCTAAACCTAGAAATTACATCTGCATTTTTTTTATATTTGGTTACAGAGGTCATACAATACACACGTACACATTTTGTGTACAGTCACATCAAATACAATGTTTACAGATCATACAAATAATATCATTTGGAAATTATTTCAATTATGATTGAATGTTTTGAGACTTATAAAAATCCACGTTCAATATATACATGCATTCCACCAGCCAACACCTTTTTATCTTATACGCTCATTATTGTTTATATAATTCAATCTCCTTAAACAGTCAGACATTAAATTGTGTTCTGATTATAATCCTTCAATTCCTTAGATTATGTACAATAGTGTTCACACAATTTATATGTAAGGAGCACATTTGCAAATTGACAAAAGGTTTATTTTAAATTAAATTAGGAAAAACTTTATATGATGCCATATTCAGAGAAGTGAAATAAGATTGCATATACTGTACTTTAATGGGGAGTAAAAGGGATTTTATTCTTAGCGTCCGTTTGTATGCCTCATTAAAATTGAAACGCAATCTCGCGAAATGTCAGACGGGAAGAATTATGATTGTTGTTGTTGAAATGGGCGAAGCAGAGAGTTCAGGGTTATTTTCTGCCTTTCTAATATCTTCTAGGCATCTGCCATCGATAAAGTGTCAGCGCAGTTAATTTGAAGAGTAAATTAGATTCAGTTGAATATCTAGCCTTTTTTGCATCATTACTGTCCATGTGGACAAGATATTTCCCACAAGGCTCTACTGAAACGGCGAAATTTTACACCCATTAATGGGAGTGACGCAGTCATAAAATTTTTGTTATTTTTATATATATAGCTTTATGGCTTGTACAGGTTTGTCTATTGAATGAGATGCAGATTTAGTAAGGATAATAGACGCGTGTTTAATTACTAAGTCTTTAAAGTTTTTTTTTTTGCATGTGGCTTTGAATAATGGGATGGTCATAAACCGCACGATATAAAAAATTATATTACTTATATTACTATCATTCCTTTATGTTATTCTAATCTCTGTAGTTCTAATGAAAATTCGAAATTTGTGTTTAAAGGACCAAGAGGGGATTCGACCGACCGTGACTCTAAGATGAGGTTAATCAATTATATTCGTCCACTAAATTTGATGGTCTGCTGCGAATTAAGCCCTAGAGCCCCTTTCACACATTCAGGACAGCAACACGGACCTTCCCGGGCTTTAATCTGTGGTGTTCCGGGGACGGCAGAACGATTTCGTTCGAAATCTCCCTGCGTTCCCGGAACACTACGGATAAAAGTCCGGGATTGTCCGTGTTGCTATCCGTGAATGTGTAAAAGGGGCTCTAGGATCACCCCTGATGCCTACACGGTGATGCCGGAGTTAACACGGATGATCCCAGAACGATGATCCGGGATGATCCATGTTGCTTTCCGTGAATGTGTGAAAGGGGCTAGCCAATTAACCTCATGCCCTGCAAATCGCAGTATTAATACAAACAGACCTCGTGACGGACATCCGGCCACTGTGATTAAATGATCATTACCTTCCCACAAGCTTTGGTGGGTTGGGATATCGACAAAAATGGATCCTTTGACTGTTAAAAATAATTCATTTTCATTACACGGATATTGATTACATCATTGTGGGCTGTTTTGTAACGTGTTATTATATTTTGAACCGATATCACTGTAGCTTAATTGGGTGCAACAATATTCGATGATCTCCTTGATCTGAGGTAAAAATCAATAGAGGATCAAGTGTTGCCATGGCAAACACCTCGGGCTCTAAATGATACATTGCCTGGTCCGGAGGTTGGTACTGGTATTCAAGCTTCCAAGAGTCCCGGCCTATTGTGATATATGATCTTGAACGCCCTCCCACCAGAACAACTGCCGGTGGCATTCGATATCAGATACCACGGTCATAGTAGATAAACGCCCTTGCTGTGCAGTGTATCGTATTTTTCAAAGATGGTCACTGATTCCATCACTTAACACTATTGGTGACCACCTACCCTAAAGCGGACATTTTTATTATATCTCTGGTATCATATCCCCTAAAACGTTATTCCCTAAATCTTTCCGGCTTGTGGTAAGTAAAAGGGTTAATGTTTGTGGGTAACTCGACCGTCATGTCGTCATATGTTTCAGACAGGCGAGTTCATAATGTAATTGTATACTGTGGAATTTCTCCAAGTAGGCGCCCCCTAAAGCGGCACCTCTGTGTACTAAGTGCTTTGTAACAGATCTGGTTTTTTTTCTTCGTACTATTGTTTATAATGCTCTCTTTATCTCCATATAGTCGACACCTCTATATAATTGGACATTTTGGCCTTGTCTCAAGGATACCCACATCACATGGGTTTCGCTGTAGTCGTAATATCATGATGGTCGGGGGAACTTGGGTGGTCGTTCGTCCTTGTAAGTAGATGGCCGATAAATTAGGGCGGTCGTGGTATCAAGGATGGCGTCATGGAGGAATTGGGTTACCAGGGCGCTTGTAACAGAAAGCCCGCCGTGTAACTGGGGTACATATCAAACGTGGATGTCGGTTTAAAGGGGAGGTCGTAATAACAAAAGTCGGGGTATCAGGGCGCTTGTAACGGAGGGTTTTTCGTGTAACTGGAGTATAAATCAAAACGGGGATGTCGAGTTACCGGGGTGGTTGTAATAATGGGCTGACAAAACCATTAGGTAGGATTACCGTCATGAACGGTCGTGTCACGATGCGAGTTCGGTGTACCATGGTAAGCGTAATAATAGGATGTCACGTTGCTGGCTTGACAACGTGAAAAGAATGAAATAATATAGATCAGTGGTCGGATAAACGGATTGGTCTTAAGAGCGGTTGGTCGCGTTACGGGAGTTGCATGGTCTGATTAACGAGGTGGCCAAGGTTCGTAGATTAAAGAGATGACACGCTTGCAACTTATTTTTTTCAGTGACGAGAATTTGTTCAACATCCAGAAACCTCAATGTCCTGTTTTTCACCAAGTCTTATATTATTAATATGCATACCTCAGACAGCAATGGCAATGCGGGTTATCGCTGAGAGTAATCAGTTATAATATTCCTTTTTGGGTGGAGTCACGGTGGAATGCATTTGGCAAATTATTGTTGATTGCAAGGCAGTTGGTGTCCGTGTACGTGTGTTTGTGTAAAGTTATTCTAATTCGGTCCATACTAAAGCAATACTTGGGTTCAGACTCACGTGCACAATGACGTTTTATCAAAACAAAGTTGTATAACTTTCTCTGCGTAAAATATTTCCAAAGGTTCAACACGGGGTGCTGTACTGGTTTTTCCCAACGGCTTTTTTCCCAAATGACAAAATTAATGTGTTCCGCGTTTTCCCTTGTGGCTTGCCTTTGGCGTCATAACAATTACTGTGGCTTCTTAACCCAGTTTATTGTGTTGTTGGTGGCCGTAGGTCGTCCGTAATAAGGTTTTATCAAACGGCGACAAGACACATGACGAATCGAGAACCCTGTGGGGTTTCGAAATTCATTGCCCCATGAAAGTTTTAAGTTGCCGACACGATGCCTAATACAATTTTTCCATGCAAAATATATTGGTGTCGCGTGTACACTAAAATGACAACAAAAACAACTGACGCTCTGAAAAGTACAAGGTCTTAGAGCAAAACTAAATTGTTAGACTGATCCAGCCTTCACTTTTCCGTTTTTATATTGTTAAACTGTTAATCAATGACGTTTCAGTTAATGCTCATTACAGTTGACTGAATCAAGAGTGGTGACTGAAGCGTCATGAAAGAATTAATAAAGACATATGCCGGTCCTGCAGTGGCATGGTACAACTTATCACATGACCCCAGTCTAAATATTTTCGGATCCGAAAGCGAAAGAGTCCTAATGCGTCCTACATCGATTTCCTAGCGACGAAATAACCAAACGCAAAATAACACAAACAGGAAGTCAGCTAATACTGAACACCAAGCCCCACATGGTGATCTGAACTGTCAGATTCTGAAACTGATGTGGAGCTCCAATAATTTGATTATAAAACTTATAAGTAAAACACCATGGCAGTTTTTTATATGCATTTCTTGCCGAGGCTTTACTGCATTTGAAAATTACAATGTCACTCACGCAAAAACAGAAAAAAACTCCCCATTGTCCGGAAACAAAAGGGTCATTACTTAGCTTTTTCTGTCCCGTTACCAAGGAGCAGATTGCGAGATAACATGTAGGCCAGCTCTGGTTTCGTTTAATTCGATCAACTCTGCCCAGTTATCCATTTTTGAACGGCCATTGTTGTTCTCGAGCCAGGTGGCCGCTAGCATGAGCACTCACCTGTTCAATGAGTCGTGATGAACACATTACTCAACCGGCACGCTGACTTTTATGGTTCGTATGAGTTTATCAAATCGAATGAGCTGGTGAACATGCAAATCGTGTAGACTGGTTTATTTTTATTAAGGGGCATTGCCACGTAACAATTATTTTTAATATAAAGTTAACTTTCATATGAGCATAAACGTAAAATATTTCATACATATGTTGTACATACACTTACATTCAAACTTGTATATAAATGGAAGAAAGTAGTTTGTTCAGTAAATAAAGAATACATGAATGAAACCAAGTTACCAACATATATTAAGTACGTGGGGTGTAACCATTGCGGACGGCTTTAAGCCCAAGCTTAAAATTAGAAATCTATTTATTATTTTTATATTATTATTATTATTATTATCATTAAATGTTTTACATGTACATGGTCAGTAACATTTTGTTCTTTCCTGTTAGATTACTAAAGCAACTACAGAAATATAACATAGGAACATACACTATATAATATATATATATATATATATATATATATATATATATATATATATGTCAAAGTGCTTCTTAAGTGAATGGATAATAATCAGTGGATGGTTAATGGATTGATAATAATCAAGGGATGGCCATTTATCAACGCAACTAAAAATATTATGTGTACGACCCCTTTTAGCAGATACATAAATGATATACGCGCAGATAACACAGTCAACATTATTAAGAAATCATTAATAAGGCATGCTATGAGACACATACCATAATCCAACCTGGACAAAAGAAACTTTATTTCAAAATAGAAAATATAAAAAAACAAGTGATTTACATAACTAGAGGACGTACAAAGTTGGTCAAATGAAATGGCTAACGTTAGGACGTAAAAAGTTCTTTTCAAAATATATAAAGCCAATGTTTTTTTAATAACTAGATATAGTAATTAACTACAAAAAAGTCAATGTGTATTGGACTCCTAGGGTTAGGACCTTTGCGTACTTACAGTGCTATCTTGTTTTTACATAAAACATAAAATTTTAAAATCACATAATTAGAAAATGTTACCAAAATAAGAAATGAAGAAGTGATGGAATAAATGGAACACATCCCATGATCGAATATGTTGAAAAGATTTCCCACGAGAGGATTTCTTAATTCTTTTGAAAAAAAAAAATGCTCCAAGGCTGACGTCAGGATATCCCGTATAGGTTTTGGTTTACCACTGACAGGATATATGACTCTGTTGAAACATGCCTACAAAGGCAACTCTTTTTCTTGCAATGCAATCGAAAAACGACAATGGTTCATATCAGTAGATGGAGTGCAGAAAAGTTCTAATTTAGAGCAGACACATTAGTCATCGGGTTTGCAACAAAAACGATCTTTCAAAGGATGTGCTTGATATTTGTCATAATAATACCGTTGTGTGATTTATAACGGAACTTTATTATTAGTACTGAGTTTTTAGGGCTGTTATAACATTCTGCCAGCGACGGCATAGCGAATTCGCCCCAGGTCTTGGCAATTGGTGCTAATCAACTTCCTATTACACCGAGGATACTAAAAAAGGAAGCAATAATCACGTGATTACCACATAATTACCTGAAACGAGCTGTCAATATGTCTGAAATTTAAAACGTGGTGACTCTGAAGAAATGATAATAATACACTATTTTGCCTTTCATGGATTGTCAAAACTGAGATTTAATAATGTCGCAGGAAACACAGTCCCAAAATCCCCACCGGCATAACGGTTTCTAGCGGAGGAAAAAGCTTCTGTCTGCCGTGATTACTTTACTTGCCCGGCGCAGTAGCTGTGGGTTGATTGAAAACAATTGGAGAACAGCACCTGCTTATTGAACAAATCGTGGACAACACGCACTGCTATTATTTTAAGGATTTTATTCTACAGCCATACAGGAGAACACAATACAAACAAAAAGACCAAAGCGCGTACCTCCTTCAGTGTTAACAGCCAATATTCGAGAGCCAGTCCGCAGATCGTGTCTGGATTTAAGCTAAGAAATTAATTTTTAACAAATGAACAACTGAATTCTGTTATGAAGTTTTATTGAATAACAAGTAGACGACTTAAAGACATGTAAAAACAATATAAAAGAAAGGAATATGTTTCACTTCCAAATTTAATCCACAAAAATCTGTAGAGGGAATTTAACTTTAATTCACTGATAGCTACACATACACCGGGACCAATGTTAGCTCCTAATCTAACTTGATGTATTCAATCGCCAGGCGATGACTGTGTAAGCCTCCCCCCCCCCCCCAATGAGCGATAATAGGGAATATTGCTCGAAATGAATGACCTTAAAGATTCGATAAAAGTAAAATTCAGGTTCAGGTATGTGTCTGTTACTCTGAGTAAAGCTATGGAAAACCGTCACACCGGAGATCAAGCGAATACCAGGACAGGGGAAGGAACGAAACAAAAACAGAAATTGTCTCGTCGATAACTTTGTACGCAGGAGAACCTGAGAAAGTGCCCCCCTACGCACCCACGATATAAATCTGAAATAAAATATAGTATAGAAATAAAGTCATCAGCCTCCCCTCACTACCGAGGGAAGCTGCATCCGCAAACCGCATCCCTCTGAAGAATACATTTGAAATTCGTTTATTTTTTACTAGCTGATAGACCCGGTATACCGGGCTTATTACCGGGGTTAGGGAGATTTATAAACTGAGATGTGAAATGTATGCTAATTTTTTTTATTCTAAAAGTTAACAGAAAATATAGGTTTTCAGTGGAAAACTGTCTCAATAAGATATGTATAAACATTTTGGCACGACTTCAGAATAACTCACGAACCTCTATGAGGCACAACAGTTCTATGAACAAAAAACGTTTCTATGTCCAGCTGCCTGTATCTTAATTTTGCCACTTATTTTCATCTGCCTCTTACTTTTAAATTACATGAATCCTAAACATCATACCGCCCGTCCGTATAAACTTATAACCTGGTGGAGACAATTCGTGAGAGATCCTGCAGTCGCTCCAATATTTTTAACATTTATTTTGTGGGGCTCTCCTCGTGGCATGAAATTTATACCCCGGTATATTTACCTTGAAGACCTTGACAGTGATGGTGTTTACATTGCGAACCGGAATGAGACGCGGGGGCATTCAGGTTTTCAATATTTGACTGGATTCTATCATTGGACGTATAAAGATTAGGTTTATGTGAGGAACACATGAAAGATTAATTAAATGTACGTTGCAAGGAAACTGTTCCTGAAGAAAGAAACAGAAATATGCATACCTCGTAAGCAGCAGAAGCGGACCCAACGAGACTGCATGCAGAGGGCCCGTATTCATTTTCAACCGCCGCAAACTTTTTTTTATCGTATCAGACAAATTTTGAGGCCTGAAACCCCCGGCACCACCCCAGCCCGGTTCCTGAAATTGGGACCTTGAATTAGGTTTTGTCATTAATCCTCCTGGGTTGAACTCTCCATTTCATAAAGCGAGAAACATGTGTTTTACCCTTTTACTGACCACGCACGTGGGTCAAATCCACGTTATTCATATGAACAAAAGTCCTTAGTGTTAGAGTTAAGTGACCACGATGAACGCATTCCGGTAATAGCCGAAGGCAGTTCGGCTGTGCTCGGTAGAAAAACGGAAAAATCACTCAAAATTATATGTATATTAAAAATTATTTATTTTCATATCACCTATGTCACTGCGGGGATAATAACCTTTAAAATGATGTATGGTACAATATTGTACACAACGCGGTTTTAGAGAACACTGCGAACAAACGTGAACTGAATTCCTTTTATAAGTATTAGATAACGTACAAAAAAGCAAAAACTAACAAAAAATGAAAAGAAAACAACGATGATCACATAGCCTTGGCCAAGCGTCACTGGTAACGAAGCTCCATTTTGATCCACTGCCATGGTTTTGTTTTGTTCCTAATTCAAGCAAATATTTAATTTATTTATTTTTTTTTTTTTTTGCATTCCTGGCGTGATTTCTTTACTTAATGATCTCATGAATAAACACGCTACTATATGGTCAACATTCGCCTGGCGCCAAAAAGTACATAGTATGCGACTCAGTGTTACATCTTAACCTATAAATATTATCCTTGGAGAGAGAAACATGGGATATAGACAACAAGTATAAGGTCTATTTTAGTCCAAAAGTGACACCAACATCTTGAAATTTAACTTTTAATTTCGTTCAATGTTTCGAGTAAATATTCGTAGTGACTTATGTGTCACGCCTTTTAAAACATAATATCCACGTAAATCTCAATAAAACAGGGTTTCGCAACTATTTAATTCCCTGTTTAGATATCGGTGTCCTTATACACTGACGGTTGTGGTAACCACAGGGTAGGGTTGCGCTCAGATATTCTATTTTAATTGTTCACTTAACTTTTCCAAAACTTTTTTTCTAACTGGAAATCGCAAAAATGTGAAATAACATCTAGTTGTTCACCAGAGACGGATCCACTAGTTCGAGATGGGGAGGGTTAACTGTAACACCGAAGGATGTATACCCTGTAAGAGGTCCAAACCTTCCGGAAGAAGTTGAGGGGTTAGTCTTCAAATTAGGGAACACACTGCACCAAAGGCAATGTACGTCTCACAGTCAGGGTATTACCTCTCTGGATCCGCCCCTGGTGACCGGAAAAACACCGGTCGCGATTTCGTAATATTAATCACACTTCAAATAATGAGTATCTATGTTCACTGCCTGAACCAATTAATATAGTGTCCTTTCTGCTGTGTAAAATATGTTTGTAATACTCAGAGGTCAATAGTTCCACTGATTCGTGGGGTAACACATGTTTACATTCATTTTTGTTGAATCGAGAACGAAACATTAGACCTAGTTAAATAATATGGCGAGCTGAAACAGAGGTATTTTTCTTAAAGAGAAATAGAAAGACATCTTAATGTAACCCGGAAGCCCGAACACATGAAACAACGCCCGAACACAAACACGGACGTGCAACCTAACTAAATATGTAAGCGTAAAGAGCTCATGTTTATATTGGTATGAATAATTTATCTGTATACAAAGACATTTTTATTGGTATATTCGAAGAACGTGTATGTCCAGAAAAGCTCTGGTACCTTTGTCACACTGGAAATCCTTTCCAACAGCAGAGGCAATGACCATGTATGATTGTCGTGTATATTAAACTCACCTTTTCCGGAGCGGAACATGGTGGTTGATTCAGACCCCTGTCTCTTTATATATCACTATATCTCCATCTTAAGCATCTGATCGGAGAACCACACGTTTAGCGGTCTTCCTTAACCAGAATAACGGACAAACCTCGGGCCGCTAGGATTAGCTGCGGGCACCAAATTGGTCATGTCCAATGTAGTCACAAGAGAGAAAAATAAAAGTCTCAGACACACAAGGCCGGTTTAAAGTGTTTGCATTGCCTGGCTACTCTTGCGGGATTTACGTTAAAGGATCTTTGATTGGCAGCTGGCTTGATTGCCTCTTGCAGCCGAGGTAGTTTGGCACAAGACAAGCCCTATGGATTGCATCTGCTTGTCGATCTCACTTCATTTCTACCACTCTATTTAATTGAAAGTTACTAATAAACCTGGCCAATAAATTTATGGTCGTGTAAAAAGTGCAATCAATGTCACACTTTTCTGTGTTCACGTTAATACTACTTTTAATTAAAAGTTTGATATATTTCAAACTAAATATTTACTACCTTCATTTTTCCAGATACGAAAATCTTTGTATTGTAAATTAATCTTCATAACACGAGACCTGTATTCCAAGCATTCCTTTGAATCTGATTTTACAATTCTAGGTTTATTTTGATACTTTTAATATTCTGGAATGTAGGTGATTTCTTCTATTTAAACAAAAATGTGTTCTTTTTTGGCAATGTTATACGTTTTGTTATCAAACATTTAAATAACACATAATAATAAATCTAAAATACTTGTTTCATATTTACCTACAGCATATATGTTATATGGTTACAGTGATTCATATAAAAATATCGTAACGACCTTTGAATAATTCAGTGAACTGAAAACAGTCATTTATATTTAGCAGTCACATGTTTGATACATTTCAGTTGATTCAAAACAATACTTAAACAGCTCTATCGCTTGTACACATTATTTGTGGAAAATGGAACTAAGGTGTGATTTAAATTAATATTACACATTGCAGATGTGAATTAACGCAGATCAATTCTTTCAGTTCAAAGATCACTTCTTTCCCAGAGGTTCATGTCTGACAATGTAGTAGTAATCCATAATAATTATCATGTTAGTCCTGATCCTTATCATAAATTAATCCTATTCCTGAGTTACCTTTTCTCATACAGAGAATGGGTGTTTTCAAAACAAACATAAAAGTTAGACAGGAGTCTGAAGAAAGAATTATAAAGATAAGAAAAGTATTATCAAGATGTCGCCTGAAGGAGACAATACAGGAATCAGAATTTAGTTTTTTTTTTCAGCAGGACGTTCATAGGCTTTTGATCGAAAGAACTAGAGCTTTGTCATAGGAGCTTTTCAGCCTCATTTTCATAATAGTATCTTATACCGGTGGGTTCAGTGTCCCCATCTTCTTACGTATCACTGACGACGTAAAGGCAACGTTATAGTCTGATAAGTCATCCGTTTGTTAAGGTATAGAACTAAATATGTATTAAAAACGTTAACATGAAAGGTTCAAAAGAAGATTATCCCTTTCAGTAATATATAACAAAAACATGCTTAAAAATATACGCACCAACCCTCTCTCACACTGAGAGACTTTTCAAAGAATCAAGTTCAAATTTTATGTTTTGGTATATTCATGATGCCCGCTTTATTTGTCATTAATTAGAGCCAGCGTCTTGAACTAGGCACAGCTTTCAGTTAAACTCCCGTACAAAGACGGCTAACTCATTTTACAAGTCTTTCACAATGGACCAGTGTAATACTTCGTGCAGGTATCAGCAACAATATTCGACATAATAAGATTATGAAAAGAGACGTCACGATTTTATCTGCAAGGGTGGGCGTGGGATGACTCGCAGGCGTTGGAATGTAAAGTTTATATCAGAGCCTTTGAAAATTCTCTGATGAGTATTGTCAATGAATAAACTATGAGACAGCTAAGCAGCATTTGTGTGTATTAAACACAAGCTAATTAAGAGTTGCTCTCGGGATCAAGGTGTTTGAAATGCGTGAAGCATCTTTGATATTCTCCTGGTAAATCTGCTTCATGAATATGCCTTACTGAACACAGGAAAATAAAGGCCCTTTGTGCACATGTGATGTCGCCATAGCTACCAGCCATTGATAATTCTGATTTAGTAAATCCCCCTATATATTTGTTGGGTTTCTGACCGCACGAACCTAAGCGTGTTTCGCATGGATTTCTGGACGACAGTCAACTTGAATGACAAAGCAATTGACCTGTTAGCATATAAATGTATTAAGAGATACTTTGTGAATCACATATATTCTTATGTGTTAATTAATCACTCGTAGCCTAATGTTAAGTTTGTCGGCTGTTTACCACGACATTAATGCAACAGGATGAGTATAGTTTGCAGTACATTCTGCCGTACGGCTTGTAACATGACTCAAGTTAGGCTTACCGGCCCAAGCTAAATGCCTTTATACTGAGAGGTGTATTCACGGCTAGACGGAGCCTCTCGTTCTCGTTCATTTCACTTAACAACCAGAGGCGGAAATTCATTTGGCAATGTCGGGTGGGAGCGGGGGACTTGAAAAGTGTGTGGGGGATGTCACATCCCCCTGTCAATTATATGTACAGTAAACACTTAATGTTAGGGTTACGAGTCATCTCAATAAAAATTTATTGTTACCTCCACTGTCTTTCATAAGATAATACACTTAAGATTAGTTATCCCTCAGAACACGTTTTCTGTATGTAAGTCTGATTTCAGACCCAAAATCTGCAATACTTAAACTGTTAATGGGGTCGAAGTCCATGAAAAAAATTTTAATATGAATTAATTCTAAAATGATAATACACTAAAGTGATGACATATATATTCCTTATCCATTTTTATGTTGCTCTTAATTATGTCATATATGGAAAATATTACATGCTCGGTGACCTTTCAAGGTCATGCAAGGTCATTTCGAAAATGTCTCCCTATCTAAAATGAAACTTCGGGTATAACTTTTAACCCGCTGTAAATTTCATCCCTTGATAATTAAAGCCCGTTTCGTTAATATAACGCGAGCTCTTGATGATTTAGTCCTCACCACAGCTTTAACATAACGTCTTCTCTTCCAGGACATATTCCTCAAGGCCTGAGGATACATCGCTGGATGACGTGTTTTCTCAGCCCTGTTACAGAACGTGACCTGCGATTTTTTATACCTTTAACTGTTACTTTCTGCTAAATGAATATCGTAAGGAACAAAATTGATTTTAGAAACCCACCTGTCGGAGAGCAATCTCAAACAGCTGCAATGGAAATGAAATCATGTATAAATAAATCGGCAAATGGAACATTTGTATCATGATTTTCCCCAATACAGCTTAAAGAAGCAACTGAACATATGGCATGTAAATTTATAAAACATGTGATAAATCGGTCTATAAATCCTGGAAAAAAACCAAATGTTGCCATAATTTAATATGGAAAGTGAACCGGGAAAACTTAGGTACAACTTAAAATGCTTTCCAATAAAGCCTTCAGAATTGTTTCTAACAATACTTAGGTTTTGACTTTGACACTGGTAAAAATCAAACAACTATGGAACTTAGGAAAACTAGAGCAGTGAATCTGTCCGTGTCGTGAAACGAAATCCCAGAGGGGAGGATGCTCAGTGGTTAGAGAACCCACTTGTCCGAGAGCTCATTGGTCAGAACTGATCTGACAGCCCACAAGTCCGATAAACCAGTTGTCTGACAGCGTATTGGTCCGACAACCGGCTGGTCTGACATACTTTTTGCCCGACAGCCCACTGGACCGAAACCAAATTGCTCCAACATTCGTCCGGTCCGACATTTCAATGGTCCGACAGCATACTGGTCTGACAGCCCACTGGGCCAACAGCCCATTGATCCGACAGCTCCCTTGTCTGACCGTCTGATGCTCTGTCAGTACATCGGTCTGACACCCAATCTCTTCGACAGACAAATGGTTCGACGCCTCGCTTGTCCGACAAGCAATTGGTGCGACAACCAGATGATCTTACCGCCTGTTTGTGCCAACCCACTTGCCTCACTACCACCACAATTGCTAGCGGACAACATGACCTATTTTAATCAGGCTTCCTGTAAGCGGCCATGCTCTATTTTATGATAATTTGCGACATTTGTTTTTGTTTGAAATGTTTTTTGTCGGACCACTGAGCTGTCGACAATGTGCTGTCAGACAATAGGCCCTAGCTCAATATCTCCACTGTGACTAGCTTGGAAGAAAATGGGCCTGGTGTAATTCAGTTCCGATATCCGAGCACTGAACCTCCTCGTGTGTAAGAATTAATGGGACTATGAATGTGTATTCAGGACTACTCCATGAGTAGTTTTTGTCACTTGGAACATTTTGCTTATGCCAGAATAAATGCACACCTGAATATGTCATCGTAATTATGACACCTCGGAAACGCATCATTCAGAAGCGAGATAAATGGCACATTTAGGAAAAATTTAATCGTATCAGACGTTTCGTAAATTAGTCCACATTCAGTTATTCCATTAGGCACCTGTTGGTCACAAAGCAAAAAGTAGACTCATTTCTCTCAATTAAAGCAAAAAATAAATATGGGCAAGATGAGATGCATAATTATAGTGAGAAAAAAGAGCAGCATAGCCATTCTCGTAACTTTGCTCCAAACCAAAAACAAATACTGATCCTGAAAAACTCGAGATCTACAGGGCTTGTCATTTTTGTATCCTGTAATCAAAGGCTACAGTGATGAATTCTCGGTAGCAGGGGATTTTTTACAGACGGATTTCAACAGTGCAAGAACGTGCTGATCCTATTAAAGTCTCCATTGTATAGGATATTTAAAGACTGAATGCAGAGTTGGAAGCAACGGTTGGTCCTAAAAACACTCCTGGCCGTGGACTCCATACAGACAAAGTACAAAAATATGCAAAGGATGACTCTCTTGATGTCCCAAGAGGGTCGGTTTGATTGACAGGCGGTAGATCACAAACATCAAAGTTCCAACAGAGTCTGAAGTTTATTTACAGGTCTCTCCCACCAGGACCCCCGCCAGCCGCCCTGATGTTAACCGAATTTCTCATCAGTGTTTGATACCAACATTAACTGTGAAACCTGCTTTGTTGGGCTCTGACCCCGATACTTCAAAGAGGGATTCTGGCGTGAAAACGTCACATTGTGAAACACGGAATGCCTCTGATGTTGTTGACGTGACGTTTCTTCTCCCAAGCCACTGCTCAGCTTCGTTCAACAATCACGCGAGCTTAGGAATCCACTAATCATGAAGTGGATTACCTTCTATTTATTTTTTTTTATTATTATGAACACATGAGAAAAATGCTTCTCACAAACCTCTTACTGAATACGACTCTGCTTATCTCGGTTACAAAAGAATGCAATCAGTCCAAAGATAGCCGCCACCAATAGTTTTTTATCGACAGACTTTCGTGAACTAATTACCGATAAATAGTTTGTTACTAAAATACCTACTGAAATGTTGCTTATAACTAGGTAAGGTTTAAAATCAAGAAGGCGTCTTACGTTTCTGAAAGCATTTGACTGGTGTAACATTAGTCCTGCCCACCAAATTTAGGTCCCGCTAGTCGGATACATCAAGCATCTGGCTTAAAGTACGGTCAAATCATCACTCTATTAAATTTGTTTAAAAATTAAAATAATACAGCACGCTGGGCTTACTCATGTTATCGGGGTTTTTTTCTTAATATAAAGACAGAAATAACCAAATCCTTTCCTTGTTTCCTTATAAAATTTGATCTCCTACATCACAAAAAGTTATTGTACGCCAAGGGAATATCTAAATGAAATCTCCTCATGTACCTTTTACAGGGACATATTGTGTATGTAGGGCACAGTATGAAGCACACGCAACAGAATGCATACATCCCATTCTTTATTATTACCGTGACACCGGCAAAGGGAACACCAGTCAGAGCTTTCCCAGCTAAGATTCAATGTCTATAACATTCATGGGACCACATTCTGACCCATGTTAAAACCTAGCTGCCTGCAGTCACGAAACGTTTTCTACCGTTGAACGACTGTTTCGTCGCCTACTCTTACATAGAGCTAAGTGGCGTCGGTTCATGTTATGATCATATCTTCTGGATATTAGGGCTCGTTATCATTGTTACATCAAGCTTTAGCAGAATAGTAGAACCATCATGCAAAAGGAAGTGCTTTTTACACGAGTTATTGTGTAATTTGGACAAACAAGACACGTGCCATACTGCATTATAAGAGACGAAAACCTTAGCAGTGAGAACGTTTACATGAAGGGTTGTTACTAAAACGTATGAGACATAACCGCGAACAATAATATGCCTACTTTTTGACACTATCAATTCACTTTTGCCTTATGTAAAACATTTCCGGGCAAAACTATCCAAGCACCTGGTCTCAGTACCTAATCTGAGCTGTTTATACCTTGTTATCGTCTGCGTGTTAGTACACACAGTCCTCGTGTGTCTGTTTACAATAACGAGGCCGCGTGACCGGAGGTCCCATTGCACATGCGCAACGGATCCCAAACAAAGATAAGTAAAAACTAGTCGATTATACATCCTCTGATATATCTCTGCTTTATCGACATTACGGGGCCGAATGGGCCGAATGTAAATTCAACAGATTTGTACGACAGGTCCACGGGCCTCAGCTTAAATGACACGGGTAGCACAGTGTCAGCCCGTGTATCGGGTCCCAAGCCTGATCGAGACACCGCAAAATGCGATGATTCAGTCAGCGGGAATATGTATTCCATTGTATGGGCCAAGTCAGTCAGGGCATCTCCTGATTGACAGATGTTGTTGTCCGAGAAATGCACGCGAGTCCCACGCGCTGTATTTATGTTGACAACTTTGATCGCGCCCAGTCCCTGTCCTGTACAGGAGTAAGCCAACGGTTTCAGAGCAATATTTTAGCAGGTACCAGTCTATGTAAATAAGAAGACGCTATTTCTCCTGTTAATTCAACATGCTTATTGGTGATTAGGCCCCTCTAAACGTCGTCGTTAGGTGGGGCACTGGCCAACCGGGCCTCCTTTTGGTTATTACCGAATGCGATCGGGTCCAAGGTCCTGAAGAATAATATAATGTGATTCTGATGAAATATTTTTTGGTATTAGGTTTAAAGGATGGTTCATGGCGACTGATTTATATGCGACAATACTAGCGAGGCATGGTTTCTGAATGAAATTAAACTGATTCACAAAATATCATTCAGTCCGGCCCGTCGATCTTTTTTAAAACTTTCTTTTAATGTTTTATACACTGTGTTAACACCTGCATCGGCTAAAGGATGAAAAAGTTCTTAACTGGCTCATGTTATGTTCATGAGTCCTGTAAGGCGAGAATAATAAAACAATGGAATTAACTTTACTTATGATTAAAACAAAAAATAGATCACGTTTTTTCTATTGAACACATATGATTAATTGTCTGACATCTCTACATAGACTCCTTTTGATCGGGAAGATATAACGTATGAACTCTGTGTTTACACATAAAGAACGATGGCTTCATATACAAACCATTTATTGAAATTGCTGTTTACCAATGAATATTGGCAAGTATATGCCATATTAAAACTGAATCTGGTATTACCGCCAGTGACAGATAATGGTCCAGGGTATCGCTGATTTGGTGTATTGAATAACAGACGTCAGGACAGAATTCAATCTGGATATTATTCCCTACATTCATTATCTATAGGCACCAATAGCTCCATTCAGTGCCGCTCTGAAAACAGTCGAGCATTCTTAAAATGGCTCCCCAAAGCCTCGATTTAGAATTAATTAGGTGTATCAGGAGAGTAAAACCCTGTCCTGATTAACTGTGCTGAAGACCTCGATTGAATCAGAAATTATTTAAAGTCCAGATATTACACGCCATGCTCTGATATGGAATCTGGTTTTACAAAATTATTACCTTCCAAATAACATGATGACGTCATTTGTGAAAAGAGTTATCAAATCTTTTTTAAGATTTGAATAAATCATCTTTTTACACTTTGTGTGCAAGCGATTTTTGCAGAGCACAGTGTTTTCCCCCAGACTGCGATATTATTTCATCAGGCATTTTAAAACAGACATTTCTAGGGAGCTGCATATGGATGTTTCTAAATATGACCTGGCTCCAGATTTATTTATAACTACATTTAACGTCACAAAGTGGGTCGCTTAAAATGCACACTGGACGCTCAGCTGTATTTGCAAGACAGATCCCATATATTAACTGAATAAAGCCGTGATTATTATCAGCGGTGTGAACATGATAAACCTTCAATGTATCTTTATTCTCCGCAAGCAGATGAAACTAAAATGGAATTCATAAGTCATATAATAAGAATCAGTTTCCACAAGATGCATTCCTTCAACTAGATTCGCACCAACATTTAATGCGGCTTTTCCCCGGCCCATGCCCTCCACTCTACAAAGTTTCCGCAAGGGTGAAACAAGCCACCATGCTAATGATGATAACTATTTTATTTTATTTTATTTACTATTTTATCATTGACAGTAGCAATTAACTGTAATGCCGGCTGAGCGGAAGATAATTTCTCATCTAATTTGTCTATATACTGCATTTAAATGGAACACCGGATGTGCGTAGCAAATGTATGAAGCAATTGTTCTGTCATTATTAAAAATTACTTAATACCGGTTTAAATATAACGAATTTAACAGTTTCAATGTGAACACATCTTTCCGACCAATCCAGCAACACCTATCGGAGAATATTTTCCACTAGTCTCCATCAGCAAAGAATTATCATTATAAAACACATCATCAATTCTAAAATAGCCCAACTTATTTCATCCTAAATTCTAAAAGTAATTACTCTCCTTATCCCACCCTTAATTCGAAAAATGTGCGCCCAACTTATCTCACCCTTAATTCTAAATTCTTTAAATAATAGCCGACCTTACCCTTATTTCTTAACGTGATGGCCTACCTTATCTTAGCGGCTTCTGAGAGAGGAGGTTCCTTAATAAACGCCTGAAGTTAAACCTGTTTAAAACACACATTTCGATACCAGAGAGTCAGCTGAACTGAACATATATCACTAACAGGCGCCCAGTTATACGCGCGCTGTTCGCATGTTCGTGGGAGCTGGGGTTTCAAGGTAAAACCGGCTAATGGCAAAGACGGAAGCCGGATACAGGCCCGGGCTGAAACAAGCCCCGTCCGGTCAAGCGAAGCTCATTACTGAGGAGCTGAGTACGCCATCCTCATATGAAGATGATATGTGGACTTGAACCGAGTGACCTCCAGGTCATTGATTCTGTAACTTGCACTTCACATGATTCAATGCCTGGAGGGCAGGTAGTTCAGAGATAAATGATCATTAGACAAAATTCTGACTCGGTCACCGAGTTTTGCTTCAAGTACATTAATTACAACTGTATACATCTAACCAGCTTTTACTTGTAGGTGTTTGATGCAGACATGCCATGAATTATAGGTCACACAGCACTTTGTTTCCCTGTATCACCTCCTGCATGTAACCATTATATTCATATATTATAGGTATCATGGATAAGTAACTTCCAGGCTTTACAGTTTACTCATTTAAACTTGGACGATAAAAAATGGTGGTCCTCCCTCCGCTCCACTGAATAAGAATTTTTATTACGGCAAACTTCTAGGGTGCGTGAATTTAAAATTGATACATCTTCTATACATTATCTTTATCTGTTAAAATATATGGGATATGGATACAAAGATATAATGTCGAGAATGTTGTTTCTTAAAATGTTTCACCTAAATCATGATTCAATAAATGCATCCAAAAAAGCTCAAATCACGCCTTCTCAAAAAGTCGGCAGCAATAAAAGTAAATGATCGTGTGTGTTCCTGGTCGGTTTACTGCCAGCACTGGGCACGCGAAATTCTCTTGTTTTATCGATAAATCCCCGCCGTTTTATGTATCAGACCAGGTAATTATTCAACAAAAGTACTACAATTACTAAAGTGGTTGATATTCTACTTATTAAGAAACAAAATTCTCAAGCACGCAACCGCAAGAACTGGTTTTGGTTCATTGAGTTAGAGTATATGGAACAGGTATTTCGGAGTTATTTAAGTATTGCCCAAGTGTGATCCCATCCCTTGCAGAAATGTGATCGCTTAGATTCACTATTTACTCACAGCATAGTTTTTTTTTATGCTATGAGTAAATAGTGTACACCTTCAGTTTCCCCTGGTTAATTTCGTGAATAAAAACATATGATAAAGTTCTCTTTAAGGGAGCAGCTTATCAACAAAATCAATAAAAAAGTTTGCCACGTACGCTCGTGGTAATAAAGATATCCGAGTGGGGAGGGGAATTTGTCACTAATACCAGTAGCGTGGTCCTTGATGAAGGAGAGCATGTTTAATACGGCTGGGTATTTGAACGATCATCCAGGTCTCTTACTTGGGAGCTGTCCCATGAAAAACAGAATTTGCCTGGCTAATGAACGAAAAGACTAATTTTTCATGGAGGATATATATATTCTTAACAAATAATATAGACAGTTCCCATGAAGACAGACACACGGACACATCCACACACACACCTACACGTATATGCGTTGACGAAAGGACCTAACTTTCACACTTTACATCCGAGGACCAACAGTTCCGCTACAGTTAGGAACAAGAGCTATTGAGATCCTTAACACTTAGGGTACACACTTTTTTTAAGAAAAAGGCTGGTTAGACGGGAGAACGATGCATTGACTTAGCGCGTAACTTGCGAGGGCAACCCACGAGGACATTCAGTTTATGTCATGCCTTCGTATCATAGTGAGGAACTACTGATCAGCATATCAAGCACATTTAGTTTAAACATATTTATTTATAATAGGATTACAAAAGTAGCTCATCGGGCTAATGTACATGCTTTCCTGTATATATATATATATATATATATATATATATATATATATATATAAAACTCTGGAGAAAAACAACACTGTAAATTCACTACAGTCTGTACAGGGATGCGACCCGATCATCAGGTGAATGTTGTTAGAATGAAGCTAACGGCGTGGTTTGAAAAGCCGACATTCACCTGATGATCGGGTCGCATCCCGTGAAACAGACTGTAGTGAATTTACAGTGTTGTTTTTCTCCAGAGTTATACCGCTCTGGCCTAGTCTGTAGGCCATAGAGCACTTTACATCGGAGGGTAACACTACCTTCTTTATATATAAATATATGCGGTTCAAGTAAAAGTACATAACGTATGTGAAGATATAATATGTGTAGATTAAAGTTATATGCATAATCTTCACCAAAATTAATCAAGACACGAGCAATACGATTAAAAAATTATCAATATATAATGTAACAATATAATGATGTAACATGCTTTCTCGATAGAATAAGTGCAAAGCACAAAATACAAATGATAAACATATATTTACACTTGATGGAAAGATTCATTATTATATCATGTAAAACGTTTTGTGTCTATTATAAACTTTAGAACTAAGGTGCTCTCAGATTTCCTTGGCGTATCAGAGGGTATACCTATCATGTAGATAAGAAAATATATTATTTTTCTGTGTTTATGTTTACTCTTGGAATCTATGGTAATGCAAGGTTCTAATTCTTACTTCTCACGATCAAAATAAGATCTGATACCGCTGAACAGGTTGGATATCCAGTTTTAACATATTATCGAGGAGCTTGCTTACGGACACACACTTTTCTAACCAACTTGAAGAGCTCTTAATAGCTGGCGCTGTCACACACACACACACACACAACAAATTTCAAGTAAAACGTTCTTTCTGAGGACTTGAAAAAAACTTCCCCAACATAGTTTATCCAGCATTATTTATTGCTTAAATAATGCCTTACCAGCTTTTCGTTTGCGGGGACCCGTGTGTTAGTCCTCACAGGAACAAAATGTCCTCGCACGTTTGGTGTGCAGTCATCATCGTGTCCTCTTAAATTCGGTTATACACACATATGTATGAATATATATATATATATATATGTGTGTGTGTGTGTGTCTGTTCTGACATAAAAGATCTTTCGACTAATTGGCCTGTTGCGCAGGCATCATATGTTACATATAGTTACTAATAACAAAATATTGGTTTCGGATATAGCAATTACAAAAGCTTAATGCACCAATGATGCATCTTATGATGCAGGGGATGCAGGGGAAACACGGGTTCATGACTTTATTCCGTCGGCAAATTTCAGTTAATACTTAAAACTGGGATGTCATTTAAAGATGCAAAAGCTAAGAACAACTTTGATTGCCATATTGTTTAAAGTATTCCTTTTTAACAGAGACAACTACAGAATTAGGTTTGTCAAACTGATGGTATAACAAAATTACCCCTTCCTCTTTTGATAATCAAATCATGGTATGCTTTAAGCTGATATGTTTATTACATGCTATTTTACTAGCTCAATTCAGTCAGTGCCATCTACGCCGTTCGTACCTCAGACCAATCTGAAGTCGATACTTCAAAGATGTACATAAGAAATAACCGCCTATAAATACTAACAATAGATGATAAAAGCTTCCACGGTGTAAAAAGGCGGTGATTTTTGAGAATCTTTTCTTGTTCGGTTTGGCTAAAAATGGTGTGGCCACAAATGAAATTACCACCGTGTAAGTAACTTATATATATAAATATATATATATATATATATATATATATATATATATATATATATATATATATATTGTCACATTGGAGATTACAATCCAGTAGGATTGGGAATTCTACCATGGGAGATCACAATCGGGATTTCCTTGGGCTTGAGTCCAGTAGAAATCACAATCGTAATCTCTCCTGGTAGAATTTAAAATCTTTCTATGACAGTTTCCAATCAAAATAGTATCGGTGAATTTGGAATTCTACTTAGAGGAAATCTCTACAAGGAGAATTAAATCCTACTAGGACAATTTCCAATACACCTAGGTGAATTTGAAATCCTACTAGGAGGAATTTATTTCAGAATCAGTCTGAGAGCACAACAAGATTTTCAAAAAATATTCATTCATTAGCTCTCTTAGTCATTAGCATCGAAATATCTAAACATTTCTGTCTCAAGCATGAAGCCTGATCAGGCAATATGGATTTTAAAGTACATATCAATGCACTGATTAAACATCATAATTCATACACTCGCACAAAAAAATAAAACATTTAAATTCTCTCAGTATATTCTGTTTAAGTATATTCAAATTGAGAGAATATGAGATCGACAAGAGTATTTTCTTGTATTATTAGGTCTACACATATTCATTTGAATCAACATGTAAATAAGATTTATATCACTATTAATAGTGTGGAATTGTAAAGCACATATAGATACAAAGCGGTTCTCTTAAAATTAATATTCACAATAAAACATTCACAGTTCACATTCATAATAAAACAATGAGATTGTTTAAAGTCCATATTTTTTATGTTACAGTTTATTCTAGCATTAATTCCTATATGACAGTAAATACATCTAAAAACATATGTTGTCATAGGAATTTTAGTAGGATTTTAATTTCTCCTTGGAGGATTTCTCATAAGATCCCAATAATGATCTCCCCTAGAAAAATTTCCAACCCTACTTGATTGTATTCTCCTCTGTGACATACATACATACATACATGTGTATGTGTTTGTGTATGTGTGTGTATGAGTGCTACGAGAGAGAAATATATATATATATGGAGAGAGGAGAGAAGGGGTTAAAGGGAAGATCAGTGCAGCAGTATTTGATGATCGCAATAAATGGATGTATCTGTAAAATATTAATGGACGCAGTGGAGCTCACATGATTAACAGGATTTGTGTTCGGGCCACACAAAACCCGTGTCTGGTGTGATGAACCGATTGTAAAGCTATTACTGTTGCTGAGATTGATTCTGTCTGCCTGCTGCGGAAGCAAGGCTGTGACGTCAGACGTGTACTTAGCGGATGCAGACACACAGATGATGCCGAGCACAGAGGCTGGGCGGGTTGTGGAGAAACGACCGAGAACCATCATAACACTCGATAAAAAATATTATCTGAAGTCAATAAGTATCAGCGTCACCATTATTTTTATGTGGTTTGTGATGATGACACATTTTTAAAAAAAAACAACTCCACTCCTACTTTAGCATATATATATATATATATATATATATATATATATATATATATATATATACGGCCAATTCTCATGAAACATCGACAAATTCGAGTTTCCGGATGTCAAAATATTTTCTTCCCAGACTCTTTTGGTTGTCATATAATTAGTGAGAGTACATTTCAAAGATTCATTTGATAGTACTGGTCACTGCTTACTCATTCAATTTTTCTTTTGGTCATCCGTGATAATTTGGGTATATATTTGTCTGTTAAAGGACGTTTACATAACATTTGCATAACAAGGGTTCTGATTCTCGAAAAATGTTGCAGATGGTTCATTTTTTGTGTGTGAGTTTTGAGTAAAATATATTTGCGAGGTCAATGAGTAAAACCTTTTAAAGGTGATACTTATTTACGGGACTCGAAAGGTTGGTCAAAAACTGACTGCTTTTAAAAACCACAGAAGTTTTCTGACAGGAGGTTCCTCCAGTTCATGCACGTGAAGAATAATACCCAGAACAGACAAATTATAACCCAAAATAAATAGGACCGTGGTATCCCTAATGCAGTATGAAAATATAGACAGCCATATAAGTTAAATATGTAGTTGGGCATATGTACTGTGGTACATGTCTGCAACAGTTATTACTGCATTTTTAATATAGAGCTACATCTCGTTAAATTAACCTTTGAGGTAAACACTACAGTAACATATGATTTTTTTCTACTTTATTTCACTGGTATCATTTGTCAATGAACATGCATAAGCCGGCCATACTTTTAGAAATGGAGTTCATTGTTTCCTACTAGTTCCAAGATAAAGTGGTACACGTTTGTAATGCAATACGCTTTTTGAAATTTGGACCAGTACGTAAATAAAAAAAAAATTAGGTAATTATTATTGATTATTATTGACTTTTCAGATTGTCAGCATGTCATAATTTTTACCAAGAAATGTACCAGGATTAATAGTTGTGCCAATTAAATATTATTTCGGGTATACTTGTATTTGTTTACTCTCCAAAACCGGCTGAGTCAACCTATAATTTTTAATATTATAATTGACTGTTTTTACATACCTCAGGGTAAAATGACACATATAATCAGATAAGAAGAAGACTTCAGAAGAAGATGAAATTATGCAACTTTCAAGATGCAACCGGAAGAGTGGTACATGGCTTTAACAAAACAGTAATATAAATGATTGTACAAAAAATTGTACAATGATATATATTAAAATGTTTGCTCTACCTGCTGTTGACTTTCCACCTTTAGGTTTTCCATCAGGTTTTTGGCATATATACACCCAGGTATCTCCCCAATTCCTATATTTTGTCTTTTAGTCCCCAATTTAGTTTGTATACCTACTCCTTTTTATCAATACCCGTAATTAAGAAACGACCTGCACTCCCCCCCCCCCCCCGTCTGGGAGTTGTATCTCATAGTATTCTCATATGTTATGCTACCGGTAAGATAAAAAAACTTGCAATTTATGTGTTTTTTAAAGGTTACATCCATTGGCTTCCCTAACTTAATTTTCAAGGAATGATTTCGCCCCAGCAAGTCCTTACCTGCTTTGTGGTATTTTTTTCCATTTGGGAGGTCTGTAGAATAGAAATACCTAATAATACTAACCTTGATCTTTCTTTAAGGGTCAATGTATGTAGAAACGTAGTGGTATATCAAAACTATAAGCGGATATTGCCTTTTTATTTCCTGATAAGTATGTATATATTTCATAATAAAACAGTGTTATCCTGAAAGAGCTTTCAGGAACGTGGGGGTAAGCGTCTCTGACCATCACAATCTCTTACGGACGCTCGGTTCCGAGTGTTCTAGCGTCCGATGGGACGCGCGATTTTCTGGAATTAGCGCCTTGTAGCAGTCAATGATCATTACCGGTTGCCTGAACCGAACCGGTCAGTTGTGTAAACGCCGAGTTGATAACTGTGGCTCACAGCATATATCCATATAATTACACGCTTTCTTATCATAAAATGCTAAAATAATTACATAAAATACGAAATGATTCTATCATAGATAACCCCTCCTACTTTGACACATATATCATCGCCGCTTGGGACGCCCTAAACTTAAATCTTACAAGAATTGCCGCGTCTTAATGTAGCGGTACCAAAATGCTACTTGTGTTTCCTCACCCTATCATCCTCGTGTATTTCTCGTTTCTGATCATGGCGGCCAAATATTTGTTAAATGATAATTAAAGAATTTGTTCATATCTGTTACCTGAAACAATTGCGTGAATTTATCTTCAAGGGTATGGGCATGACATGCAGGCGAGAGGGTGACATATGTTACATATTTATATATAAATCTATCTACTGATACTGAAATATCACGTCTCTCTCTCTCTCTCTCTCTCTCTCTCTCTCTCTCTCTCTCTCTATATATATATATATATATATATATATATATATATATATATATATTTTTATATATATATATATTGATATTGTGCGACCCATTTCAAATATATTACAGCTATGTATACTTTTAAATTATATATATCATCATTTCAAAAACCGATTAATTCTAAACCAGGCTCAGATATATAATATTTTATAGAACACTCAGAATGGAGAAATTGAACCAAAGTCTATCATCCTTAATCTAACTATTGATTTTTTATTTCCAGTCTTATTCTGTGATCAGCAAGGGATTATTACATTGATTCTCCCCGGTAGCTAAAAGGTGATGTGGTGAGGGGATATATACCCCCATCCCCCTGCATTGACGCTTGTGGATCTTGTAAGCTTTAAGATTCATACAGGCCTACCTATGCATACACTTTCCAAAAAAATGCCATGCAGTTTGTTGTTAGTGTTACAGGTGATATACAAGGTTAGAACCCGTGCACAATGTATTTCTTACATATATTGGCCAAGCTATTCATGTGTCATATGGCAAAAGAGGTGTAAACCAATTGATATGAATATTTGCTCAATACAAGTGACAAATATTTGAACATAAGACAAATATGTGGGTCTCAGACAATGTCAGTGTTCATATTTACACTTCAAAGAAACTGAATTATAGATATGATTATTTATTTCTTTTAAATTGGCAGGATATCTACTCTCTGTGTTACAAACGTTGACCATAAAAATTATGCAACAACCGTTGACTACATTCAGGGTCACATAACAATGTATATAGGTTATGATTTCACTTATGTACGTGATTTAGTCTGGCTCGAGAAAACAACCAATATATGTACACAGATTACTGTGTTGTGTAGGATCCTAAAGACTGTTCGGGAAGTGGAAAATTCTCGGCTTGGGGTGAAGAGTATATAAAGGGGCTGTGTTTAAGCAGGGGGCAAAGAGCAGAGAAGATTCCAGCGGACGCAGAAGCGTGTGTGTCAGTTTCTAGGACCTTATCCGACTAATGCGGCAATTATAGATTTTCAAAGACTTTCTCCTGGATTTTATGGATTTGGACTTCAGTTACTTTCTGGGTTGTTGCAAGAACTTTCCACTGGACTGTCATTCTCCGAGAGTATACATTTAAAGAACTTACCGTGGTGACGGTGTTGGTATCCAGGTACTGTGCACATTATTTTTTCTATGTGATTGTATTGACTTATTGCTATACCGCTGTTTTACTGTATAATTGTATTGATTTAGTGTATTGTATTGTTAGGGTTGTTTTAAGAATAAATTATAGTTATTTGTTAACAAAAAACCACTGACTTCTTTATTCATTCCCCTAGACATTTCACGCTGCCTAGTGTTACAGAATCTGATTTGTTTTTATCTCCATTACAAAATCTATGTTCATCACGCATACGTGATCTGTTTATATTAGGTTCCGTAACAAGAGGAATCAAGTTTCGTTAGACATATATAGACATATTTACTTCCTGCAACATGTTGCACTCATCAGTTATGACTGGTGTAATACTATAGAGCACTCTAATAGTTGTCTATTAAAGGAAACTTATATATTAATTAATATATATATATAAAATATAACGTATATGCTTACCCAGAGAGTCAAAGCTGGTAGATACAGAGACCATTATAATCAGATTCTATACTAGAGCCATGAATGATGTAAAGCCGGTGGCTGCCAGAACTGTAAAAGATAGTCCATACTCATTAAATCATAACCATTTTGTATCACGGAAGCTTTATATCATCTTGATAATGAGGGAAATAATAACATATTTCATCTGCGCATCTTTAGTGCCCATATGTTTATGTCATGTTTACTTATTCATTATTTGATCGCTTCAGAGGATATTTCGTTGAGCCATACGGGGGATAAAAGGACAGAAAAGTAAAAAACTACCGAGTTCCACGGAGTTCGTCGCAAAGACACGCAGCAAATCAATGTTTTTTATAAAGTCGTTCTTGTTTGTCGTGTTAAAGTAATAAAAATAGGCAGCACATTGTTGAAAAAAAATCAATCAATGTCTTTTTCATTCAACGAAGATTAAAATTACCCTGCGAGTTTTAGTACATAAAAGCTCTGAACGTGACTTTCTTGATTATTATTAATCTGAATTAGAATTGCACAAAAGACACAAAGTATATCATCAGGTAATCATATGTTTCTTTCCAGATTTAGGATAAAATAAGACTATACAAGGAGAGACAAGAAAAGGAAAGACAAGGCAATAAAAGTTCAATTTCTTAAAACAGGCACGTTGACGCTGTCAGTTAAATAAGAATCAAATTTACACAAAGTAAATAACAGTGGAAAAACGCCAAAACAGGAACATGCTCGGACATATAAATACGGCATGGATGTAAAAAAAGAAAACAAGAGGGAATTCACCCGTATATTGGCAAGCTGGTAGCGTGCGAAAAAATAAAAAGAAAAAAATACCGTATTGATATTTGATTCGCTGTATGTGAACACTGATTAGAAAATCGATCTTATTGAAATTGAAGGGTGATGGTATTGAAGAGACACAGCGAAATATTTGTCCTGCTGTGTCTGTATTAGTTTTACGGATATGTTTGTATCAGGTATAAGCGTATGCTAAACGTACGGTAAAGACCTAACATTTTACAGCGAAAGCAAATATAATATTGTATATCATTAAATTTCTTCCTTTATAATTGTAAATGCGTTACATAGCTCCAAGAAACCAAGCAAGTTAATATCGGTTGTCAGTTAAGTTTGTCAGTTGAGTTTTATTCGGTTTAGTCTATATTGTTAGCATCGAATGATGTTTTCCCCGTTGACCTTATATATATATATATATATATATATATATATATATATATATATATATATATATATATATATATTACTCCTTGCATTCCGTAAATTATAACTCTAACACTTAAGAATTTTTCACTTCCAGTCCACGATTCAAGTTACTTAGGCTGAAAGCTGGCCATCTGTTACAGGGTAGTCTATAGGATTACAGCTTATCTTGCTTTAAAACTATGACGTCACACGCTTACGTCATTGCGCGAACAACGAACGCATTACCGGCTCCGGATATAGATGACCAATTCAAAAAGTAATTAGACCAGTGTAACCTTGAAGACCAAACTCTCTGACCCACTTTACGCTCTGAGATGGGGCTGTGTTGTCTCATTTATAATGGTCAAATCGTTCGCCAGATTCAAGACGGCATGATAGCGACTTCGAGAAACAAACTGTTTCTCTCCCTTGTCTAAACATGTTCGTTCTTATGAAAACAACCCGTATGTGGCTGGAGTATGATACTTCTGTATTTCTTCTGTATTATACACGGTTATTATCTGTAAAGAGAGAGACAAAACCTCTTGTGATAGACAAGATTTTTAAAGTATCCCAGCGATTTTTAACCGTGCCATGAATACAGGACTGGGAAGGCATTTATATTGGGCTGATAAGGCTTGATCAAAGCCATACTGGGGAACATACTACAATGGTCATCCATCCTGTAGCACTGATATCATGGTTAACAGCTTAATCTTGACATTAGGCTACGAATGATTAATTAACACAAAAGAAAACATGTGAACTCACAAACAAAACTGAAATTCCGTCTCTATGGCAACGAGTCATTTCCTGCATCTTGTACAGGTTGGCTGCCGTCCAGTAACTCATGCGAGTCATACTTGTATTCATGCGATCAGGAATTCAACAAACATGCAGAGGAAAAGGATCCCGTACATGAAAGGTGTTTTTATAAAGTATACAGAGGTAACTATGTCAAGTGACAACGTAAAAAATGACGAAAAAATTTGCATTCTCAGAGAGCCTTACCATGCGTCCTCGGCGCAAGTTGAGAAGAAACTCCCTAACTAGAACGCTGGTCGTAAACTCAAATGTCAGAAAGCCCTAAAGCGTCTGTCAGAGAAATACTGCACTAGGATGTATAAATTTTATATCATCGTAACTCGCATAAGCAACGTTGTTTCAAGTATTGTTTTACTTTTGAAACCAACGGAAATTTCTTAAAATCAGTACAGGATAGTGAAAGAATATAAAGATTAAACTTTCACCTTAAAATTATTCTCTAAACCTCTAAACCTCTTTGTTCAGTTCGATTGTATTACCACTATTGAACAACATTTAGTTAAAAACAAAGTTGGTGATATTAACTGAACTTATTTCATGAAATCTGTGACTTTTCAACAAGTCGAAACAACGATAAAAAAATTTACGGCAAATGCATTTTAATTATAGGAGTTTCTCAAAAGACTTACATTAAAATAGCTATATCTAAAAATTTCCAATACATCTCTGCTTTACAAATCACTAAATTTGATATAAAATTAATTGTGTATCAAGATACATTCTAAAAAAGGTTAAAAATTGTCAACATTCTGACTGAGAAAATATGGTATTGAGTCATAGCATATTTCTTATAAAATATTATTTTAAAGGTCTTTTAATTTGATATATCTTTTGTTACGAAGACAAATTTTTCAGGAGAAAAGACTGGGCCGATCCGGCTGTCGAACCCATGTTGGTGGCGCACAAGTCCGGCGTACCAACCGCTTCGCCAGAAAAGCAAGCTTCCCTAGGTCGACAGTTCGGTCCGTTTTTATGTCACCCCGTAACACACCCCCTCTTGAGAGCGTTCTGCTATCAGAACAAGACTAATTATCCCAGGAATCACATTTTGGTGAGCTTATTCCCTGGGCCATAAAGTTTACCGTCACGTTGGACGAGCCCCCATTTTGTTACGAAGACAAATTTCAGGGGAAAATACTGGACCGATCCGGGATTCGAACCCATGTCGGTGGCGCACGTCCTGCGTTTCAACCCTTTTCGCTAGAAAAGCATGCTTCACTATCTGCTATATCAAAAACTCGTTGGGGCCCTCTGGTTGATGGTATAATCTGGTCTAGGGGTATGATTCTCGCTTTGGCTTGCTAGAGGTCTCGGGTTCGAATCCCGGACAGGCCCCCATTATGTTACGAAGACAAATTTTTCAGGGGAAAAGACTGGGCCGATCCTGGAGTCGAACCCATGTCGGTACCGCACAAGTCGTCGTACCAACCGCTTCGCTAGAAAAGCAAGCTTCCCTAGCGAGACAGTTCGGTCTGCTTTTATATCACCCCGTGATACAGTTTATGTTGTTGAACAACAAATTTTTGGAAATGCTGATTAAGATAAAACCGTTTAAAAATAATGATATTTCTTAAGAATTCGCGCTATTTTACAAATTAAAGAGTTCAGTCTAGAGACATGAATGAATTACTTGCAGTTCAAAAGTGACACTGGTCTCAGGTGACAGGATGGGCTATATGCCTCGGGGCGGACCAGCCATTTTCTTATGAAATGGACTTCCGACCCAGCACTTTATGAGTCCGAGTGATTTCGATAGAAACCAATAGGAACCAGACTGCGCTGGGCAGCACCAACATCTGGTCAGATCTCCATCAACGGGTTTGACAGAGTTATAGGTTTTCTTATTTCTGTTTGTTCACATTACATCTTTAAATTAAAGTTCGTAGTGTACGATAATTGAAGTTTGTCCAACGATTGCCAATTCCAAGTAATTAATGACTGGCACTTTAGGATGTATCGATTGAGGTAATGCGCGGATCCGGGTGATAATCCGTCAAAAAAATATTTTGTCTCTTATTTTATTTCATGTTTCTTTGTCAAAATGGTAAATCCAAAGTTTTCAATTAATCACTTCAATGAATTACATATACTGGAAGGCAAGCAGGATAATTTATATGATGAGACAGATCAGTAAAATGTTGATTCGTATCCAGGCGTTAAGTATGCGCTCTCAAAGAGGACACCTAACTATAACTGTATTATATTAGAGCTACTTTTTTTTCAAGAGAAAAATCATTGATTATTTCTAGATCTGTCAGAAACAATTCCCTTTAAATCACATCAATATTAAGTAAATCCTTTGTTGCATTAGTTATGTACAGAATGAAGAATATTCATATATTTTATGTCTTGAAAAAAAATATTTTTAAGCTAACGTGAGGCATGTTATAATAAATAAATATATTCTATAATATTCTGATATAAGAGCATACGTTATCCTCATTTCATCATGAAAAATACCACAAAACAAGAAAGCCATTCTACTCTTCTGTATTTCTATATTACATAGGACTGGGGTGACCGTCCTTATTGATGAGACCTATGTTCATCAATTACGATGATTTTCATTTAACGTACAGCGATCAACAGGTATGAATGTCTACCTCTGAGTTACAGTAGTTATTTATTCATCAATACTGGCTTTCACCATGATTTATACATGTGTGCTGTTCTTATTTTGAGCTTGTCACAATTCCTCTTCAAATAAACGAGATTATCTTAATTAATGTGCTACTACTTGTTTTTTTTTTAATTAATTATTTTTCTTTCAAATCAAATTCATCTGGGTTTTTTTTTACGAATGCGTTTTTAAACATGATTAAAGCCATCACAAGGTTCATTTAACCTTTGATAAGTCTCAAGCTAAGATTATTAAGTTACACGTCATGCAGGTAAGATACTTTTCTTATAGATCAAATATATATAATAATTATTGGTTTCTGAAGACGATATCATATGAAGCGTGGATTAAGAAACCTCGGGACAGAGGGTCTTTTTCCATGTAGTCTATGAACTTCCGGTCCTCGGCCTTCCGAGGGTGTTTTAAAGTAAAGGCTCGGCTTGAATAACAGACTTCATGGGGCATTACTATTACGCACGTCAGAGAGTTTCAGTGCAAGAGCAACACGGCAGCGAAACTGGTAGACCCACGATACACGTATAGTGTATCATCACAATGAAACGACAGACATTCTGTTATCAAGTAAATCTCTCAATACGGTACATGTTCAATAATTTAATTTTATTTGAGTGATCATGATGAAGATAATATGAAGAAAATATATAAATTTTCAAATTATTGTCATGTTTTAGCATGGCACGTAGCTTAGTCAAGTGGCTTAACGGAATTATCGTTACACGCTGGATAAAAGCACCAAATTTGGTATGAAGTATCTACAGGTCAATCCTGATCATTCTGGAGGGGGTGCCGTACTGAACTCCAAAATAACAGGATTTTACGTAAAATTTCACAAGTTTACTATAAGTTTATAATTTCATAGATTCAGAAACGCTGCCCATTAAAAAAAAACGGAATTTTCGAAGCAAATTTGGACCTTGAAGAGAAAACAAATAAAATATTCTACCACCTGGGAAATAATCCAACACTCTAACACAATGAAACGAACCTCGGACCAATGTAATCTCTGTATGGAGAAATACAGCATACTGCACCACAAAAGCGACAAGTCAATAATCCTACTAAACAGGCGAAGTGAATTAATTTCGAAATGCCGACACCTGAAGCCACCGAACCGTGTAAAAAGAAAGTACAGTTATTGCTGGGTCCTTAACAAGCGTCAGTTATCTGATGATCGCCCGGGTGCCGATACCGGCAATGGCGTGAAACTCGGAGTTATAACACGATGCTCCAGTGTGCTTAACGTTTAGTTATATATATTAGTTATATATATATATATATATATATATATATATATATATATATATATATATATTGAATATTAATCAATACTGCATCATTGTTTGGGTAAAAAAGATTATTCTAGTATATAAGTGCGATCTGGGCAGCTCAGTGTATGATTGGAATTTACATTCGCAGTCTACATGGACAGGGCCATTATTTTTACTGGACAACACCTGTATAGATTTTGGCGGCCGCACATTTTGATTAAGAATTTAATGTGTATCATATCATACATATCATATCATACACTCGTAGTCTATTCCAGGAAGACCATATGTTTAAATGCTGTGTCTGAATACGTAGTTACTATGAAGAAAGGTTATTGAAACAATTTGTTGAGCTGTCTAAATATTTGATCATTTAGGAACTGTGCATTAATGCATGTCAGTCGTGATATAAATTATATACAGGCAAGTGAGACTATTCTCAGAATTGTAACATAAAGCAGCATTTGTTTACAATTATCCTAAATAATATTTAACTGAAATAACAAAATTGGCTTGTCGCTTTGTTCAGATCTGTGCACTGTGAGACTGTGGATACTTTAGAGTACAAGTTCAGTTAATAAGGACTTATGAAGATCAGCTGGGGGTTTAATTTGTTTAGAATAAATATGTCTTCATAAAAATAAATGTCAGTATTATTATCGATTTGCGTTGTTAAGACCAAGTTTTACATTCTAAATTGTTTAGACATAGAAGGAAATGCCCGACTGAGTTAACTTTAATTGTTTATGATTATAAAGTTATGTAAGTGAATATAAATTTGCTAAAGTTGTAATATAAAAGCTGTGAGCGCCATTTTAGTGCAAGTCTAATGTTCTGTACAAGCAAACGTGTTATATCGATCAGGAAAAGGGGGCTTTGTCTAACGTTTACCGACACATTTTGTTGTTCAGAGGTGTTTGCCAATGTTGGATTCCTAAACCTAAACTAGTGGCCCATGGACCATGACGCTCAGCTGAATTAAAAGAATGTTGAACACTGAGAAAGATGACTGCCAGAATGCCAAAAATCATGAATTTTATGAAGAGTCCTTAGAAATGTCTTTTTTTTATGAGAAAACTCTCAAAGATGGATTGACATGCCAAATTTCAGACCAATATCTTGAACCATTCCTGAGATATGAGCAATTTTCCCCAAAAGCACATGTACGTATGGACGCCACAGGAACACGATTGCAGATGTAGCGCCACAAGTCTTGAGTACAAGATGGAGCAGGCCAAGATCTATGGACATGCACAATTTCAGGCCAATACGGCACACCATTCCTAAGAAAAGAAAACTAATTTATTCTACAGAAACAGGAAGGTAGGTGGTGTGCCACCTTTCTGGTTTACGAGAAAATTTTCCAAGATGGATGGACATGCCAAATTTCAGACCAATCCCTGAGATATGATCAATTTTTACTAAAAGCAAATATACCGATGAATGCTGCGCGAAAATGACTGCAGACGGCGCCACCAGTCTTGTTTATGAGATGTTGGTGTTGAGGATCTATGAACATGCACAATTTCAACCTAATACTTTGAAGAACCACTAAGACGAACAGATGGCAAATGCACAGAAGGACACTACGCAAAAACTATTGTAGGTGGCACCACCAGTCGCATTTAGGATATAGAGAGATCCAAGATCTATAGACATGCAAACTTTCAGCACAATACATTCAGCCACTCCTGAGATATTGACTGTTATCTAAAAGACACCCAAATTCTTACTGCACAGAAAAGACTGCCGGTGGTACCATCTGTCTTTGTTAGGCACAACAACATAGGTGAATGAACAACTATGCTAGGTTTCGGAAAGATCAGTCTTAGGGTCTCAGAGGAGTTCTCTTGAAACTAACGCAGAGTTTTTGTATAACAGTTTTAATTATTCTGGGGGGCACTTAGCGAGGAGGATATGGGTAACAGAGACCATATTTAAGATTTCCATAGAGACTTTTCATGAACTTCCTTTGATGTCAAGTTAGAAAATAATTCAAGGTCCAGCGGTTACGATTTGTGCCCTGTTAATATATGACAGCTTCTTTGAAGATATCAAACATAGAGAAAAAAAATTTTAAATTAGAAAAATACACATGGTGCCACCAGTTTGCAAAAACTGATGGAACACTCCATGACCAATATTCATGCAAAGAATCATGGTGATCAATGCATTAGTTATTCAGATACTTGAGCTTTTGTATCAAATTTTTAATTATTCCGAGGGGTACTTACAAGACCCATAGCTCGGAGGATATGAGTAACAGAGCCCTAATTTCAGGTTCCAAAGGAGATTTTTTATGGACCTCCCTGGATGTTAAGTTACAAGATTCCAGGTCCAGAGGTTATGATTTGTGCCCTGTTAACAGATGACAGCTTCTTTGACGGTATCATAAACAGAGAAAAAAATCGTAAAAATTAGAAAAATACAGGTGGCGCCACAAGTTTGCATGAACTGATGGATCACTCCATGATGAATATTCATGCAAAAAATCATGGTGATCAAGGCATTAGTTATTCAGATACTGAAGCTTTTGTATCATTTTTTTATTATTCTGGGGGGTACTTCGGAGACCCATAGCTGGGAGAATATGGGTAACAGAAACCTAATTTAGGTTTCCAAGGAGATTTTTCATAGACCTCCCTGGATGTCAAGTTAGAAGATCCCAGGTCGAGTGGTTACGATTTGTGCCCTGTTGACGGACGGCCGGACAGCCAGACGGGCGGACGCCGGACAAAGGGTGATCGCTAAAAACGTTTAAGGTGTATTTCAGTGACTGTTTTGAGATACAGATGACACATATATTGGTCGATTTTATTATTCAGACATATACTTTCAAGCTTTCATTTATTTATAGACCTCTTCTTTGCGATTAAATCATTCCATAAAGATATTTGTTACCTAAAACAAGAAATAGAATGGCTTGTGAAACTGATTTTAGAGAAATGAATCCTGTATCTATATTATTTATTTTTACATTCCCTAAAGAAAACATATCTGCGGTTAAAGAGTAATGGGATGCAGGAAAAAGAAAGGAATAAAAAATGTAGGTTAATATTCTATAGGACATGGTCTTTAGATGAAATAATGAATACTAAGTAATACCATATTTAACAAGCCACTGCAGAAAACCACTATATAAACAAGACAGCTTGCTACATAACAAAAATGCACGACAGATTTATTGTAAAATGTACTACAAAACACCAAGGAGACTAAAAAGAAGGGATATACTGATTCATCTGCAATTAAATCTTGGAAATTTAGAACGCATATTTTCCGGCTTATAAAGAACATGACGGTATAATTGTAGACTTATAACGTTTATATTTTGCTATGGCATTTAAGCGTATAACATTACTATATGCGAAGTCTGGATCAAAAATTTAAGTCAACTACAATAACCGCAAAGACAGTTATGAATACTTCCTAATAGACAATACTCTCCAAAGACTCAGACTAAAGATATAAGGAATTATTAAAGAAAAACTATGTTAATAAATGTTACTTTTCACTAAAACATTTTGTGTCACATTTTCATCATGGTTGGTGACGCCATTTTGAGATCTGTCATGAGCACGTGACATTTGGTGTTATGCTGGCTTCTAGTACACATTAAACAATTAAAAATATTAGACTGGAACGTATTTTTCTTTGTCTTTAATCTGGTATATCATTTTCAATATTCTATACAGATAAAGCGGATCTTAAGTGTTTTTTTCCTTTCCCTGACCCTTCTTATTTTTATGCAAAATTTTGTTATTTTAGTGAGGAAGGGCCAAATAGGTTTTAGGCGCTAAAACGAAACGTGTATGTACTTTACCTGGGAACCTCCTTTAAAATAAACCCCCTGGATGTACTCTTTCCACCATCAAAGTTTGGTGTTTTTATCCGATCTGTAACGATATGGTCCAAATGTGACGCTAAGCCACCTGACTAAAAGCAAATCTTGATTGTACACCACTTTGCAAATGTTACTACCCAAGTTGTGTTCCAGAATGTGCTAGTACAACTAATAAATCGCATTGTAACCTTTAGGCTTTAATAATATTACCGGTTTATTACGCTCCCGAGGCAGCGGAAATCTAACGCTTCTAAAGAAGCAACTGATTTTCACGCTGCCAGCTTTGACCGTTTATGATATATTTGGAGACCAGATGGCGGTTCGTTGTCCGCTGAAAAAAAAACGTGCGTATGATGTAACAAGCAGCTAACCAGATGCCAATAAACAAACACTCGCAAGCATCCTGGCTCCGCCCATAGCTGCGCTTCAAGCGCCGTTTGAAGACAGTTTACGGTCGCTCCCTCTGCATTCTCGTGTCATCGACCGATTCGATTCTGACAGAATGACTGTGTTAGCGTGGCCATGTATCTGTAGTCTGCAGAACTAAAACCAGCCAGCCAGGTGTGCACGCAGCCTTTGTTGTTACGTTTCGTTTGAATTACAGCTCACCGGCCGGGCATCTTATGTGCCCAAGGCCCTAAGCAAAACACGTCAAGCAATTCTCTCTGGGCCTGTGGCCTGTTCAGATGGTTACCGGGACGATGAGGTGTCACTAAAAACGAAATGAACATGATTAGCTCCATGTATCCCTCGCTTGGCTATGTCTTCCAGCACAAGGTCTCATCTGATTGGACAAAAATACAGTGTCCCCCTCTGGTGTAGTCATAACAAACAGCGCTTACCATATAGGTAGTAGGCCTCTAGTTATAGCGCTGTGTAAAGAGCGTACCGGTTTATTTGATAAAGCAGTCTGAAGGATTTTATTTCTATGTAATATTTCAATTTGTGGTAAATTTTGAAAAGGTGATATATACGTGGTAATTTGTCACCAAATTATCAGGAATGTGCTCGCACTCTTGTAACATGGCGGCTATGATAGTTAATAAAATAATTCAAATAAAAATTCAATGTGTTTACATTTTGAATTGGCAACGATTTACAGAGATCAGTTGCAATGAATAGCAAGAACAAATTAAAATATTAATGTTAGGTTGATTTTAATCGTAAATATGGTTTGTCGGTCATATTTAGTTTAAACACCAGTGGCCGCTAAGGCAACTGTCCCTTATTATAAATATTTAATATTTAAAAAAAAAAACTGAATCACAAACTCAACAATAGTGAAGAAGAAAAAAATGTGTACATTGTTACGTTAATACACTTTATATCTTGGTTAAATGTTTGCATGTAGCTTTCCCAGTCCCAATTTTGAGAAAAGGTATGGTCACGTGACCATTCTATATTTTTGGGGCTACAAGTGTATAATATAACAATGTAAATGGTTATGATAGAAAGAACACTTCTTTGGCTTTGTGTTGGTATATAATTTATTATATTTCATTAAAACCGTCGTGGATCTAAGCTTATTTCTTCCCTAATACTATCAAATTATGTAACGGACTAACTTTAATTATTTTAACCTCTCGCATTCTTTGGATGCCATGACATTAATTATTGGTGCTGACCTTGATGAGGCTTGGCTGAGGTAAGCGCGCTGCAGAGTACCTAATGGTTATTATAGCAAATGCTTGGTTCCCTGGTAAAAGTAACATTATGCCATAAGTAAGCAAATAACATAATATATACAGTTTTAAATAATTATTATTCCACTGTTACCGTATCCTTTATTAAACAGACAGTGCCAGCGAAAGGTCATAGGCCCAACATTAAAACACAAAGTAGCCATAACGCTCTGGGCGAAAAAGAAAGCAAATCTTTGAAGTTCTGATCAGCTTTCGCTCTTATGCTTTGGGGCCTTTGGCGGAGATCGGGCTCTTGTTTATTAAAACCACACACCCATCTATTAATACAAATTTATATATCAATTATAAACACACGTAATAATTTCTACATTTCAAGTGGGGAAAATGGAAAACAATAAAACGTAAGTATAGTAAATGATAAAATATTGCAGTGCAGGCAATCCGTCCATTAATCTATCACAATGGATTCATTCCCCACCGCTCCGATATTCGGAATAACCTATCCTTAATTCATCACGCTATGTTCATTCATAACACCTTTTCAATTTTAAATGGGTAGCTGATATAAAGTTTGAAAGTAACCATATATTTTAAGAATTCATCCTTTGACGGCCATAAAAATATAAAATATCATGAACAGGAAGTCCTTGCATAGGGAAACACAAATATCTACAGATTCAGGACAGGTTCAATGACTCCAGGAGGGCATGTGTAGTGATTTATATATGAGACAGGGCAGTGAACTTTTGGGAGCACACATAGTAAACAAAATATATCGGTGGTCTTTAGATAGGAGGAGATGGGAGGACCCGGAGAAACCATCACCTTGGCCGTACATCACGGTAATTAGCCAGAATGAGGACGGCTCCATCCGGGTCCTATAGTCCCACATAACCGTACACTTTGCCCAGCACTTTGTTGGCCATTCAGTGGTTCAGCTAATTAGTAATCAATAAAATCTCTCATATTCTAGTTAACCGTTGTTTGATTGTGTCTTTTTGTCACTTCACAAGATGCCGTTGCTATTCGAAAATTTAACCACATTCACGGTACATAAAATACATTAAATACATTAAACTGTACCTTGTAACAATGGATATAAATATGAAGCCCGCTTTATTTATGTCTTAGAACTGGATACAGATCATTCATTGAAGGAAAATAATTAAAGGTTCAAAGATTACACAGCCTTGTGTATTTCCAACATTGTTACTAGTGTTATATCAACATAGGTGCCACTACACAATATAGAGCAAAGAAATTGTGCAGCTCCAGCCGAATCTGGCTGCGTTAACTTAAACAGTTGTAAAGGAACTTGAGGGATTTGTCAACTAAATGGAAAGTGACAATTATTACTTAGTCGATTACACCTAAGTGGAGCTGTGGGTATATGGTTGGTCATGAAGGGAGTGTAGTTTTATCAATGAGATATATAACACTAGCGACATGCTATGTTTAACCTGTCTTTGTGTTTTTCTTTCGTTATTTGGTTAATTTTATGGATAGTTTGCCTGTGAACAGGATCATACAGAAAGTACAGAACTGCCACAAATCTTTGACGAATTATTTTTTTTCGTGCAGACCCGGAATAAGGAATAAATCAACTAGGATTATTTTTTTGATTGAGCAGAGTTATGTTTCTATTCAATCTAATCTGTCCAAATTTGGGACAATGTACAAAACTTACTATATACTGGAGGTTTTTTTTTCTCATGCCATTGAATTGCACCTTTTATCCCAGATAAGGTAACATAGCATTGTTAGTATTAAGAATGTTTCAACATTAACGTTCAATGATTGTTCACTTGCTACAGCGTTGTTCTATTTATGTGAATCATCTGAAAAAAAATTGCGGTAAACAAGGCTTACCTGCCATTAATCTCCCAGCGGATAATCATTAGGGTTACGCGAACTATGCCGTTTTAGCAATTTACCTGACCTAGCTTCACAATAAGGTAACTGCAAAATAGACTGGTTGTTATTTGAGGGACATCTTAGCCTAATGATTTATATTCACGTCATACGTGTCCCCTGAAGTTTGTTTTACACACCCATTTAAAAATTTTAAATGAGAGGAGGAAGCGACTAGGCTTCCCGCCATCACCTGCTTGGAAAGTTTACGGCAGGGCAGCTCCTGCAGAGGTATCGTCTGCTGCATACTTATGACGCCAGAGATCAGCGTGACAGGAAATGCAGCGGGTGTTATACTTGGCGTTACCTGAGTAACGCGCCCCCGTTTCTCCAGGTACCTGGTATACCATCTATGTATAAATATATATATATATATTTTCCAGCTGAACGATGCATTTTATATAGCAGACGGGTAATAGCTAAAAAAAAGAAGCTGGATCTCGATATTCAACTGTACACAAATTATTTTCAATTAACGAAAGGCAAACCCTCTTAATAATAGTTTATATAGATTATTAAAAAAAGTCAAAATCTACATTTATATATATATTTTTTCTTTATGGAAAAAATAATGAAAATAAACGCAGAATCTGTCGTGTTTTCGACGAGGCAATGTAACCTGAATATGAAGTGCAATGGTTATCATGCCAGTCGTTTTTCCTACAGGTGAAGTGTTTTTTTTGGGGTTTTTTTTGGCGCAGATATTTAATAACTATTCCAGTCCCGTCCTCGCCATTGATATTTGTGGTGTCTCAGATTGATTCCATGCCGCCTATCACCTCATATAAGCTGATTAAGTATAACCATGGTTTCATTGTGAGGGCATATCACCTCTGTCCTCGTGGTGTGATCGGATGATTGATTTCGACGTATGGTGCTATACTCTTTGCCATATTTATCAGGTTGGTTGAGATCAGCCAGCCAGGTTCACAGTAATTTCGCATTTGATGATGCACATAAACATGGGATACAGGGATTACTTTATTTCGAATATATATATATTATTTAAAAAACCTAGAACATTAAAATTAATGGAAATCAGGTCTAATTTAAATTATATGCAATGCTTACGACTTGTTCATTATTTGCTCAGTAACTTCAGTGAGGCCGGGAAATGCACCGCTAAATATTACACTTCTAATACGCGTACGGATGAACGCAAAAGCCAAACCTAGACTCTTTAATCGAATTGATCATGGAAATCAATGTCAGGGACTTTTTTGTTAGTCAATTCCTCTTGGCTTATCTTGAGGTGCAGTTATATGGATGTCAACAGTTTTTTCCTGTAGATGTTGTTTTAAGTGCTATGTTGAACAAATACAGAACATCTGTTGTAATTTTGATTTAAAATGCTTTTTTTTCATCATGGCGTCTGCTAATTGAATTGCTACTCTCTCTCTCTCTCTCTCTCTCTCTCTCTCTCTCTCTCTCTCTCTTGGCTTTTTTCATCATGACAGAAATAATTAATTGAAATCCCGAATAAACACATCTACAGTTTCTAATTCGATCACCCTGTTTCTTTTTTTTATAGCGAAATAGCCATAAAATGCACGAACTAATATAGAGACTAACAATCAGTCTAACCACGCATCAGAAACCACCTTAATTATAAGAAATGGTACTTGATTTTAATAATTTTTTTTGTCAAAACATGGCTATAGGAATAAAATGTCAACAAACGTTCCTATTACAATTCCTTTGCGCGTGGATAAATGCCTCACCTTTTTGCAGGCTCTCTTATCCTGAAATTAATCCCTTTGGGTGTTTTTATAGCAGGCTTCTTATCTGAAAGAACGTTTACGGCGAGTAAAGTTTATTTTTTAAAACTGTTTTGTCTCCTTTAATAAGATATTAATGTGAACAGCATCCATGATAATAAAATAGTAATATAACTGTAGAACCATATTTAGATTGTACACTTGGCTTCAGTATGTATTACTGCCATAATATTTTGTAGCCCCCCCCCCCCCCCTCTCTGTCTCTCTCTCTCTCTGTCTCTCTCTCTCTTTTATTTTCTTCGTGATAAAATTTACAAACATACCCTTCCAGCTCAAATCCAGCATATGGTTACACTGATTTAAACAGATCCTAGTTTTAGTTATATTTTTATAAATTAGTGTTATTTGTATATTGACGGTCTGCACGCGCGTTATCTTAACCTGCTGAACATCAATTTTCCAAGAATGCATATATACTTAATATGTTTTGCCCATATGGGCCAACGTGTCTTTGTTTTGGGAAATAATGAAAACTCCAAGAGTAATGGTGTGTCTGTATGTGCGTGTGCCTTTAAATGTCTTGACCCTAATCCTCTGACTGATACTAGAACTACTCACCATTGGTGCAACCATCGAACGCGTCCTCCAAATCCTCCAGACTCGTTGTACTGGACGTACATGGAAACATGTCCTTTATTTTTGGCCAGTCTCTTCTAGCCAGTCTCCTAACTCGAGTATACAGCGGCGCGAACCGCCCTCCACAACAACAAAATTGAACAAACTGGTCACCGTGGACCTGAGCAAGTCCACTCACACCCAGCCTAGCCGGCAGTACATACAATCAATATTAAACCACTCCAGTGCAAAGGGAGGCACAACCTAGAAGCTAACTACCACCTGTGGTAAAAGACGGTGCTTCGTTATTGGTGACAACACAGGTTTCAGATCTGTCGTTCGTTCCTGCAGGCGCTTGCTGCGTGGGTACCTACAGCAGGGGATCGCCCAGGACTCGCTTACGTCATCTTCGTGTTTTTGATTAGTTGATTTCCTCCCCGACGTTAGTGCAGGGTGGTGGCCTGACAGCCTTATCCTTGACTAGTACAGAATGCTAGTTTAAGGAACCTTCCATGTTTGTTTAAATCACCTGCCGCCCAGTCACATGACCACACCCCTTTCACTTTCACCTGCTGAGCTGCATCATGGGACAGGTTACCATGTTTGGTAAATGGGAGTTTTAAATGGCCTTTACCTGGTTGAGACTGTGTTCCTTTCTAAATATGGTGTTATAGTGTTTGTTTCATGTCATCTTTCTCTCCATTACATTGGCTGCTGCTTTAATTATTGTTTAATTGGATCACAAGTCCTGTCACATTTAATGATTACCAGCTGTGAACACTGTGCTGTAAAGAAACAACCTATTACTCTAATATAACTGACACAGTAGTTTAATTAGCAATTAGCGATATTTGCACATACCTACATTCCTGTTCTATTTCATCTTCTTTAACAAGCAACAACATCATGCCCGCTCTAGCTACGAGGATGTACTCTGTATTAAGTTTCAAAAGTTCAAAGACTTTTTACATACTAATTTTTAAACATCGTGTCGTTAAATGGCACCTACAGTATCAAATCAGCTATACAAGCAACTCGGGAGTTATATATGGAAAAAGACTTTTCACTGATTACCCTTTGTAATTTTAATCAAACTTTAGAACTGGATTATGTATATGCTATGTTAGATATTTGAACCCAGCTAGATGTTCATTAAAAATGGATTTTGTCGGATAACTTTGTTAATTTCGGCATTTTATTAAAAAAAAAAGTCTAGCAAAAATGCTAGCATCCTCAACGTTTGTAATCCAAAGGCCGCCATGTTGAATATCCTAATAGTAATTGTATCCGCCAAAACAGAGTTTAGCGGATACTATGTTTTCAGCCCACCGCCGCCGCCGCCACCGCCGCGTAGGTGTCCGGAGAACTCCTCCGTAACCGCTGGGCGGGATTTTACGAAACCCGGGATTATGTTCGGGTCATATGTGAACTGCTGCGCCCCGATTTTGTTTTGACCTCTGACCTTTCCTCTCTCCAGTGCGTCCATCTGTGCGTCTGTTTTGACACATTAATCCACATATCTCGGGGACCGTTTGACCTATCCGGAAAAAAAAATTGCACAAATGTAGCCCTTGGATAGCTTTATAACATACATAAAAAATGGTGGCGCCACCTGCAACCATTTTTGCACAGCGTCCATCTGCCTTGGGATAAAATCACTGATATCTCTGCATTGGTTTGACTTATCCACCTGAAATTTTGCATGTGTATACCTCCTGGACAGTTTCTTGATTTTATGACAGGTGGCGCCACCTACATTTATGTTTACACTGCAGACATCCAGGCTTATATCTCGTGAACCGTTTGACCGATTGGGCCAAACTTTTGCATGTGTATAGATCTCACATAGCTCTTTATCATACGCAAAACTGGTGGCGCCACCTGAAACCATTTTTGCACAGCGTCCGTCTGTTTGTCTGTCATGGGATAAAATCACTCATATATCGGCAGTGGTTTGACTTTTTGCATTTGTATACAACTTTGATAGCTTTCTGGATTTTGTGGTAGATGACACAACCTACATACACATTTCGGCTGCAGACATCCATGCTAATATGCAATACACCTCACTCTATTTCCCCCTGTTACTCAATCCATGCCTCACTTCACCCGTCCCACTCTGATTTCGGCGGATACACGTAGTCACTTGTCGTCGCTTGTCGACTACCCGTACTCCAGTTCACGTTTGTTTAGATCTGGGCGTGTAAACACCATTTAAGATTATAAAAGCATATTAGCAAAATTTTGGCTTGTGTTAAAAGGATTTCTATTTGCACAATTTATTCTAAAACACAAATTTTAAAAAGAGGAACCAAAGGTTGATTAAGTTTTGAGGACGATTTAACCGACATCATGAGCTGTGGGAGGTGCACAGCCGTGATATTTTACAGATAAATCAGTAGGCATTCTACACTGAACCGATAGGCACACTGCGAGTCATGACCAAAGTAACTGCTGTGGTAGCCATTGTACCACACCAAGGTCGCTGCACACAGCTAGCTCATTGTGAGCAATCAACACAAAAGAAAACCCTATCTGGTCGAGATTCGCTGGTCTGTATAATTAAGCATTGTATAGAGGGACATTCAGGTGCTTCCGGTACCGGTAATTGAATGTGCAACATACATATGTCTCATGGTAAAATATACTTGGTAATGAGGTTCACGGTGCCTTAATCCCCGGACTTCTGATGACACATCTTCAAATAGAAGTTGAAGGCAGATTGCATCTCAACTGCCGGACTAACGAAATCGACACCAATTGAATGATTCCTCAAGAATTAGATCGAACTGCGTTAACCCGGGAAAGCCTGGAAACTAACGGGTTTTTTTGGAGGGGGGGGGGTCTTCTAAGGTTAATTACCGCGTAATTGCTTGGTAAAATGGCTACACACGGGAAAGGATAAGTAAGTAACGGATAGAGCCAGTCTGGTCAAGGTCGGGCCGGATGTAAACAAGTGACCCACAGGTCATGACACTCAGCTGAATCTGACATACAGGTGATCCATGTATTAATTACTGATGTTATGATAAGAAATATTTGTTAAGGAACTTGGCGATTCGTATAATTACTTCCAGACTGCTCAAAAGCATGTATTTTTGCCCCAAAAGCTTAGAAATTTAATAACAGAACCTTATTTATGTTTACAAGAAGATTTTATTAGGAACTCCCTAGATTCTAAGTTAGAATTTCTACGTTAAAATGCTATTACTTGTGCTCATCTGACTCATATGGTACTAAAATCATGTTGTTTCACAGAATTTGTTCATATTTACCTTATTTTGATATCAAAGTAGACTTTACATCGACATCCCGTTACATTAAGAAAGACATTTCTAGATCCAACAGTTAAGATAGATTTGTGACCTGTCTAACTTTTTAGGTGCTAAAAATTAGGTTTTCTATTCGTAGCTCACAGAATACAGGTCACGGTGACATAATTTCAGGATTCATAAGAGACTTGTCGAGGAACTCCCAGGATGTCATAATAGAAGTATCTAGGTCCAACAGCCATGTTTTGTAGCCTGTCTGACTGTATTGGTGTTCATAATCATATTTTTGGCCGGTCGCTTGCAGAATATAGGTCATCATGACTTGTTTACAGGTTTCCAAAGAATTTGCTAAAGACCTTAAATTAGAAGATTCTAGGACTAACGGGCACAATATGTGAGCATCTGACTTTCAGGGACTTTTTAGGAACTAAAGGAACAATAGTTCTTACAGACAAAGAGCTTTTTTTATCCAAAAGGTTCTCATTAGGTTCATAGCCCGGCGGATATAGGTAGCAGTGACATAACTTTAGATTCCCAATTAGATTGTTTTATGGACCTCCAATAAGGTTCAGGTAGAAGTTTCTAGGTCCAGCGGTTATGAACAGTGCCCTGTTAACGGATAACCGGACGGACGGACGAGTGACAGCTATAGCGTAGATGACTTTCAGTCAGCTGAGCTGAAAAACGGTACAAACGTCTTGTCGCGGACTCCCAAATTGTCACGTTATTCTTCCCTGCATGAATAAGGGACCTTCTCAGACGCTTAGTCTCATTCACCAACCAACGATGCTACCAGCAATTTGTTCCGACAATGAAGAAAATACAAGAGAAGATCCCTCTCAAGAAGACTGGGAACAAAGGGAAAGAATGGGCCCGCTCCACAAAGCAGCCCTGCACCATTACTATACAACAGCTAGGACCTCGCAATGCACCCAATCAAACTCAGGACGCCAAGGATGGAGAACGGGAAGAGGAGACTGCAGCTGCTGTCCAACAGAAAACAAGAAAAGGTCCCTTCTGTCAAAATGTCGTGGGCATATGAACATGAAGCATTGGAGAGGTTGAAGGAAACCAAGTATTCACCTCCAAATTAATGAACGATTATAACGACATCAAGAAGGCAAGACAATGGGAACAAAAGTATTACACCTCAACTACAGGATGTTCATTGCCTGGGGCATGAGGACGAGGCTTGAGAATCTTACGTACAAAGGCATGGAGAAGGGACAAAGGCTCTCACACATACAAGGCACTAGGTCTTCTTGATAATTAAAAGGTTACGTCAGCATCAAGTAAACATTCAAGCGATTTTAATAATGGTTGGGAATTATGATCATTGAGAAATATGAAATTTTATAAGAAAAAAAATTATATATAAATAAGGTTAGAATTTTGTTTTAAGTCTATGGGAAGATGAAGAATTTGTACTTATGATATGAGGTTTATATTTATCACTTACGATATCAACCTACAATATTATGACAAGATTATTTTTTTCTTTATATATATTAAGTTAAAGACAGGGCAGGAGCGATGGTGGGGAACTCCTTGTCAGGGATTCCCCATCGACGATCGTGGACCCGAGCTCTGGAGAAAGAGGATGAGGGTTCGTCAGTGACCAGGCCAACCTGCCAGGGAAATCTAAGGTAGACGAAGACACATTTAAGAGAGAGAATTAGACGGAAAGACATTTAAGAGAGAGAGAGAGAGTAGACGAAGAGACATTTAAGACAGAGAGGTAGACGAAGAGACATTTGAGAGAGAGAGGTAAACGAAGAGACATTTAAGACAGAGAGGGGGACGTAAAGACACATTTAAGAGAGAGAAGTAAACTGAGAGACATTTAAGAGAGAAAGGTAAACGAAGAGACATTTAAGAGGGACTAGTAGACGGAGAGACATTCAAGAGAGAGAGGTAGACGAAGAGGCATTTAGGAGAGAGAGGTAGACGTAGAGACATTTAAAAAAGAGAAATAGACGGAGAGACATTTAAGAGAGGGGGGGGGGGGACGAAGAGACATTTAAGAGAAAGAAGTAGACGAAGAGACATTTAAGAGAGAGGTAGACGAAGAGACATTTAAGAGAGAGGTAGACGCAGAGACATTTAAGAGAGAGAGGTAGACGAAGAGACATGTAAGAGAGAGAGAGGTAGACGAAGAGACATTAAAGAGAGAGAAGTAGACATTTTAGACAGAGAGGTAGACGAAGAGACATTTAATAGAGAGAGGTAGACGAAGAGACATTTAAGACAGAGCGGTAGAAGAAGAGACATTTAAGAGAGAGAGGTAGACGAAGAGACATTTAAGACAGAATGGTAGACGAAGAGACATTTAAGACAGAGAGGTAGACGAAGAGACATTTAAGACAAAGAGGTAGACGAAGAGACATTTAAGACAGAGAGGTAGACGAAGAGACATTTAAGAGAAAGAAGTAGACGAAGAGACATTTAAGAGAGAGGTAGAAGAAGAGACATTTAAGAGAGAGGTAGACGCAGAGACATTTAAGAGAGAGAGGTAGACGAAGAGACATGTAAGAGAGAGAGAGAGAGGTAGACGAAGAGACATTTTAGACAGAGAGGTAGACGAAGAGACATTTAACAGAGAGAGGTAGACGAAGAGACATTAAAGAGAGAGAAGTAGACATTTTAGACAGAGAGGTAGACGAAGAGACATTTAATAGAGAGAGGTAGACGAAGAGACATTTAAGACAGAGCGGTAGAAGAAGAGACATTTAAGAGAGAGAGGTAGACGAAGAGACATTTAAGACAGAATGGTAGACGAAGAGACATTTAAGACAGAGAGGTAGACGAAGAGACATTTAAGAGAGAGGTAGACGAAGAGACATTTAAGACAAAGAGGTAGACGAAGAGACATTTAAGACAGAGAGGTAGACGAAGAGACATTTAAGAGAGAGAGAGGTAGTTGAAATGTCCCATTGAATGATATAATGAGGCGGAGAAGCTTTAAAGGTCGCTTATCGAGCAGCAGAAGAAGCAGCAACAGAGTATTCAACCCATTCCTGGAGTAAGAGGGTGTTAATGCCACCAGGGGAGGTTGGAGCATCCGCATGATGACACATTAAGATGAGCTCACCTTCTACTTCCTCAAGTCGTTTGAATCATGATAGCAAACATGCGGTGATAACATGATGAGCCCGAGAGAAACGTTTCACGTTTGTTATAAGAGGTATTTTTGCATTACATTACAAAAACGCCACACACTGTTCCTGGACTCGGGAGGAAATAAAATGATCAAGTATGATAAAATAATGGTCTTACGGCATAAATATGGGTCTCTGTCTCAAATATTTTATTACAATTGGAGATTCCTACAATGTAAGACAATCAGGATGGCAAGTATGCTGCTATGGACTGAAGATCTCTGCCGAACAATATGAACCCATGTCTTCATTTCATCTACGCGGACTCTTAAGGGTAAAGACAGTTATTTTACCTAAGCGAAAGACGTGTATATTTGCCTCTTTTAAATTCACTTATATATTTGATGGCCATAGACTGATATTACCTTACCTAGAATAAGATATTGCGAAACGCAAAGGAATTGACACATTGTGTCTGTGTATGCTGCCTGAGGCAACTGTCCGTCAGACGAAAAGAACTGGTGAAACAATTAACTTAATGGATGAATATCCCATGATTGTTAACCACATGAATATTAATGTGACCTTATAACCTATACAGATGTCGATAACGAAGTATAGGCGTGTGACAGGGATTGCATTAAGTGACACGAGGACAAAGGTGTCAGACGGATACAAAGGTCAGCCGGGAAGGAGGGGTCAGCTGTGAAGAATAATCAACAGCCCCGGGCAAACATAACGGCGGAAATTACAGAGCGACTCTGAGTGACCTTACAGAATAGAAGGCAGCTGGTCAGCAGGCAGTTCAGCATGTTTGTTTTTAGTCTGCTTGGGTCTCCTTATAGGCTCAGTATTTTGAGATATTTGTACCACGTTGTCGTTTTGCATGGTATAAATCCACCCTTCCGCAAGGGGTCGTTTCTACTCAAAATGGACATCTTCCAGTTGGGAATTATGACAATTACCAAGACTACTCGTCCCAACCTAAAATATATATATATAAAAAGGAACCACCTTCTATTTTCATTTCACATGTATATGCTTGCAAAATATTACTGTGCCACAGAAAAAATATAATGCTAGGTGTTTTTTTTGTCTCACTAATTCAAACCTTAGACAAAATTCGGAAACAAATATCTCTAACAAACCAAAACAGTTGTTGATTTTTTTAAATTCAAAGGTATATGCCACTACCAGTATTAAAGAAAACATTTTTTAACACCGTCTCCATAATATAACTTAAACCGTCCACTAGATGTCCTTTTGCCTATTTGCATGTCATTTCAACTGGACAGGTTCACAAATATTTAATATATGCTTCCAAGTCAAGATTCTTTAAACCTTCAAATTTTGTTCTAAGCCATTCTGAACTCTCCAGTCTATTTGAGTTAAATGTTTCTCTTCCAAACGAACTTCAAACAGATTGTGCACACTCACAGAAAACCAACAAACAGACAAATAGCAAATAGACAAATATAGATGGGAACATGATATCTGTTCAACATCTTTGACAGATGTAATCATTTAATGTTTTTTTCTCAGCTCATGCTCACTGTGGGTTCTTGACTAGTTCACTTGAAAGACAAGGCATGCAGTTACATTCAGAAAATGAGGGATTTTAGAAAGAAAGCGTATGTTCCATGCAAGTTGATATATCCGACCTGGACGCCCAGTATCTGTCGTCGCCAATAGGTGTCAGCAGTTTTGTTTTAAAAGTTTATGAAGGAGTAGAAATGGTCGCCCAATGGATATGGTTACTGGACTATGCATCCCATAATATAATATGATATAGTATAATATAATAAAATACTATATTATATTTTTGAACAATTAATGGGGCAAGCATAAAAGAGCATTCATATAGCACATTAATGAATTGATAATATCCATGGCGTGCCCCACCTTCGGCCATAGCAGTCAATAGAAACCTCTCAACACACGGAACAGTATAATAAGTAGTTAATGGCACCTGTGTGAAGACGTCCCAAATAGAGTTCGCATGCCTCCCTGTAGGACACGAGCATCTTATTCATTAGACTACTACTAATCAGGAGCTCATTGTCGTAACGAGTAATTCGATACAGTGGCCTTAAGGCCTTATTGTCGCATATTACCATCTTCCCTGGGGGTATCGTCAGGAAAATATAAAGGAACTTCTGTTATCGTAAGAAAAGAAAGTGCTCTCAAAAAGAGAAAGGGATTCAAACGTGAATCAGCAGGGTGCCATAAAATATCGGTGTTAGGGTAAAAATTTAGTGCAAGACGTTTAATAAATGATTTCATCTATATATTATAAAAAATACAAATTTTGTCCTCTCATACCTGACTGGAGTTTAACAAGAAATATCAATAAAAATGCAGACACATTGTTGGAATGGAGAACAAAGGAGAAAGACAGCTTTGTTTGAAAACCCGCACTAACATGTTTTTATCTTACAAGTGAAATTGAACAAGTGCTTTTGGTAATTGAAAATAAATAAAAAGAAACATTGATCTAAAATACAACATAACTGGATTTAGAAACGTGTGGTGCATTGTAATAATTAAATGAGAAAACCATATATATTTGAAAGGCTCGTTTGACTAAATAATGAAGTCAATTTTACTAAAAGGGGGTTCAACGACGTAATATGCTGTAATTGACGGATCGAATATGTACATTCATGACCCTTTGATTTGAAGGAACTCATTTTTTTCATATAGCAATTTGATGTTCCATTCTTACCAAAACTATCACAGAAATACATGTTTATTCATACAGCAAAAGTATGATATAACATTTCCGAAATACTAACATTCATCATTTATATCAAAATTATTCTCAACGTGTATGCTGAGAAGAAAAGATAAACCATCAATGCGTTATGCACATTTATCCTTAACTGGTGTACAAGATTTGTTAATCTTAGCATTATGCACGGAAATGTTTGACAGACATCTACAATTACCGAGTTAAATCTTCACGAGACCATTATAACAAATTAATAGGAAAAAAGGTGAGACACAAGGAATCTATGCACATTAATGTTCACTGTTTATCATTTGGTGTAATCCTAGGTAGATATGCCAGAAATCGAAAATCACCATGTTGAATATGATGTGTTGAAATAAAGGGTCAGGTTACAACATTTGACGTAGGAATCAGATTATACGTGGGCATAAGATTATACTTTCAAAGTGTCGGTTATATTTATGTGAACCACATAGACTTAAAAGTTTGAACCGAATATTTATACCGAATATATAACCCGAACGTCTTTTGGATGAATGTGAGTGGTATTTACGAAACGTTATTTTTCAAACTGCCTTTGAGGTTTCTGCCAACTTTTATGATTGTTTACCTGTGAAGTTAACAATATATTGGAAACAATAGGCCTGTACCCTCTGTTTATTTCAGAATAACGTTTTGTTCTGCTCTACATTTGTGTCGAATTCCATACCTTAACAGACATATTGTTTTTCACAAGTAATAGTATATAAAAGACACCACCTAGAAGGCATTTTACCTTCTTCTCTGGGTTTGTCCACAATGAATTGAAGCAGATCCTACTCGTTTTTCTGGTTTCAAAGTCTTCCCCAGGCTTGGAAGTCTGACGCCTCTCTTTATTGCCTTTAAGTAACAGCTGCGTCACCGAAGGGCCAACGAGAAAGGGAAATGTATTTCTTATGTAAAAAAAAAAACCCTTTATGCAAGAAATATCCATATTATCTTTATTTAAACAGGCATTTAAAAATAATGCCTTTGGTACTTTTACAAGAAAGGTTATACGTCTCTACCTTCTGTAAAATATACATTTTTTTTTTTCTTCTTTCTCGATCCTTTGACGTAACATGCATTTAAGTCATGGATGTAATACAATGGACACAGGTAAAGGAAAGGATCTGTTAAAAATTGTTAAATAGTTTCTTTAATCTGTTTTAATACTTTTATACAGCCCCAAGGTTATTTTCCCCTCGGCATGTATGTGTACGAAACTGTTAGCGGATTATGTTAAATGTACTAACTGGATTTTAAAGTTAAACTTTATAGAAAACGTAAGTCTGGGTCACCATGTTCTATTGACTCGAGGGAACAAAACCATGGTATAAGCGGGCGGTTTTGTTTTCTTTTTTACCGATCGAGACACAAGACTTGGAAGTTCGCGAGTTTCTCTTGAAAATAGAAAAATTGCTCCGATTCTTGAAATAGTGAATATAATCAACACAACATTGAGTCCATTTTCCCTATACCTTTGAGAATTCTTTTACAAGGCCCTGGCATGAATTCACAGGAAAATACATACCAGGTCCAATTAATGTATGACTGGACGGAGAAACCCACGCGGCGGTGGTGGAATTAACTATAGACTACCTCGGATACTACTCACTGCATGCTCATCAGAGATGGATATTAAATCACTAATTTCAAGGCCGGCCAAGCATCTGCCGCTCTCTGCAATATTTCGAAACACGAATTCATCCCCAGATATCAAAATATTTCTAGTATCCCTCAAAGGAATGTTATTTTTATCTACTCCGGAATCCAGAAGAACGACACAATCCAGGAGTCATCAAGTTAAATATTTATCATCTTGAAAATTCTTCATATCCCAGCACCACAGATAAAAATAAAAACACAGACTACTTGCATACATGCGAAAGGTGGCTCTCAGATGGACTGCAAACGGAAACACAAAGAATACCACCCTTAATAATGCGAAGTACAATATATAGGTAAGACATTTAAGAGGGTTGTTTCATATCGGGAAAACTGCAGGGTATGAACCTGACACCGTCCACTAAATATTTTACCAACAGCTAAAATGTTTATTGAAAAATTAAACTATGTAAAGTTATATGTCGGGGCGGGGGGGGGGGGGGCGTTGTTAATTTTGTAAAAAGCTTCTTTCGAATTACACAGAAAGGAAATGAGCATATGGAGCCACACCACACGACAGCGAAAAAATCATATATATTCTCTAAGAAGAATCGTTAATTATAATTCTTAAAGAATATAATTCTTGAAGAATACAAATCTTTGGTGGAATTATGAAGCACGTGATTCATATCTTTAAAGGAAGAAACACAAGATTAAATCAAATGTATCGATTATATCAGGAAAAAACATGCACAGTATTTATGAAAAATTCACATATCTCTATAATACAAACTTTATAATCTTTATAATTAAGGTATAAAAATACTTGAAACGCCATTTGACAAAGTATATAAGATTTATGGAAGTTTGAAATATTTATATTTTATTAAATGACTGATGGCGATCTAGTAACGTTACCTTCACATACATATCTGTGAAAAATATAATATATGTAATATATGATACACGTATCTTTCAGAATATGTTATTTGACTTTCTGTTTGATTCATTATATTCAATAAACATATTCCATTTTTTGTACTTTTCCTCAATGTTTTTATTTCCTATATGTGGTCAACATGGTTTTCAAAATGAAAAAAATGTATTTTCATAGGGATGTCCTTTTGACAGGCTATTTGGACAAACAAAACGCATCTGGGCGTTACTGACTTTGCTTAGTTCACATAATGTTGAGGAAATTAAATGAATGATCAATATCCTAGGACAGATGCCACCAACTTTGTATTAACGTAACTATTGTCTTCCCGTAAAAATAAAAGCAATTAAAAGAACATTTTAATTCCGTACCATCTCCTTTTAAAATATATTCCAAGCTAACAGGTCTTGGCAAAGTTTCAGGTTGCATACCATCATTCCCCGGCGCCCAGCTATCCTCGTATATATATGGGCGTCAGGTTTCCATGCCAACACATCCTCGCCTCCCCTGATTGCATTGTTCTGTAACCAAATAACGCACCAGTTATTTTGTACAATCCACACGTTTCAGCATTTTGTCAGTATCGGCTTTCGCCACCAGTTTGGTGCTAAAATGATTTTAATTTCCCAAGCCCAGAGGATGTGTCCTTCTCCCAGCTGATCAGCTTTCTCGTCTTATTTTCAAGAATTTTCGTTCCTCAAACGAGTGCCCCCCCCCCCCCCCCCCCCCCGAGTTTTGACATGAAGATTCAAAATTCAGTTAATTTCGAAAAAATACTTGTGAGTAACTGAATAAGGTATTTTAATAATAAATTTAAATTAATTGAGAACAAGAATTGTTTGTAAAGACCCTTAGATTCGAGGTATCATGCTAGATTAAGCCGTGTGACGTTATGGAAGGGCAAACCGTTAGTCGTGAAATATTCCATCTATAAGTTTGGGAGACTTATTTCAATCTTTATAGCCGGAAGCTCAAAGCTGTCATTGTCCCACACGCCGAAACATCACCATTTCATAATTATCTCCAAAACCTGATGGGCGCCCTGGGATGGGTTTGACTACGTCATCATTGGTGTATCAATAGTAGTGGCATGAGGTCATCATATTAAGACACCTTCATGCGGTGGCATTCTTTGCAGTTTCCTGTGACTGTATCATTAAGCTCTGCCATAACAGATATTCTGCTAAGCTCATGAGGGCCACGCGCTACAGTTCTTCAGCATATCATGAATAAAACAGCATGTATTTCAGTTAATTGTTTGAATTTAAAGGACACCTTTGTAATACGCATCGTGTGAGGCCATCTTCGTTTAAGAAAGTCAACTAAGCATGTTTCCAAAGAAGGAAAACAAACTATAGTTGGCTGTAATTGTAGTTGTTGTTATATCAATCATGTTTATACTAAGAATATTTTATAATTATCCAGAATTAAGATGAACTCATTTGATTAGCCCAATAAAATTCAAACCATGTGTACTTCGACTTAAAGATATATATATATATATATATATATATATATATATACATATTGTTACGGTCCCTTTTCACACCAAACAACTCAGGCCGAACCGTAACACATATGCTCAGACACGTTCTCTTCAAATGAATACGTAACCAAAATATGGGTGCAAAAACAGTACTATATTCCTATATTACAATATTTACAATCGTACACAAATAATATAATAGTCAATACATAACGTAATTTATATCCAAGTCTCTGACGAAAACTGAGTCTCTAAATAACGAACTGTAACGAAATACTTAACTGAATCCGGTATACGAGAAACTGAAGTCCATCATCAACACATAATTCGGGCACGCACAAAACTGAAGTCCTGTATTAATCCATGTGGCACCAAACAAACATAAAGTCTCTCCTCTTCCTAAATAATAAAGTTCATGGCGTGGTTCATGGCATTCCGTGGGCTTGGGGACCAAGAGCCCACGGTCACGGTCCCCGGGGATAACAGCAACGTGGCGTAGCAAAGTCAATAGTCCCGCCTCGTACTGCAGGCGAGTTCGTTTTATAGGTTTTCAACAATGGGTGGAAACCGCAGAAGTTTGTGGTTTTGCTTGAGAGAAACGATAGCGCCGGCAGAACTGCAAAACCAGTACTGAATGGTCCAAGAATAGTTTTTATGTTTCTAAAAGCGCGTCAGTAGTCACTGATAGCGGGGTGGATCCATAAGCGTGGAAACGGGGGCGGCCACACCACTTCGTGGCGCCATCCTCCGATGTCCGGGTGACGTCCGTGCAACAATATATATATATATATGTATATATATATATATATAAACGCCTTTTAGACAGACTAACTTGTTTATTAACACACGAGCTTTCGAAGCACACAGGCTTCTTCGTCAGGTGGCAACGTCAGGTGGTTTCAACTTATTTCCTTCTCGGGGTTGAGCAGACAGAATTGCAGGATGTAGTATAACAGAACAAGACACACTGAGAATGTAGAAAGCAAGCTTCAAAATAGACGGCTATTGTAAAAGGAGAAAGGAAACCCTAAGATGTTTCCGACAAATGCTTCATTTGTTATGGGTTTATCACCAGCTGTTCACTGAAATGGGTATGTAGTCCGTTGCCCCTGTGAATTATCATTCACCATGTTCGTATAGCTTACATGGAAATACCGCCGGATGAGATTGACAACGTCGATGATGTTTAACTGTAAACACAGCGTTTTTAGCCTTTTTTTTTCAGGTTATCATGCTCTGGCGTTTCAGTAAGTAATGCTAGGTCTTAAACAAACAGCTTCAACCAATCGTTACCATAATGGTGGCGTACGTTCCACAAAGTCATGAGTTCTTTACGTTGTAATGTATTCTAATCTAAATTCAGTGTCAGCTCTGTTATTTTCATAATATTCACCTAATCAGTGATGGTAGACATGGTTAATGCCGGAGATTCTTCTAAGCTCATTATCTGGCCTAAAACCATGACTGGTTAATGATATATCCGTGTAATCGCTGTGCTTCCATAACAAGAGTGGTCACAAGCCAAAATCATATCCTGTGTCTTGATCAAACTTCACCGCAACACAGGTTCATAACTCCATCAGCTTGATTAGCTCTATAACAATTGCTCTAGGCCGTGACGGGAACAACAGTAATAACCGTATATGTAACACGGGAAAGGAAGCCTTTGAATAGTAAAAAATTATGTTGATCCAGATTAAAGATTGAACATTTTCAGACTGCATCTTGCATGCCAGCGACAGTTATAGCAAACGCCCTCAAGATATACCGGTACGCGGTATAGGGGTATGCGATTTTATCGATATATCGGTATTTCGCAATACGGATATTCACATATTGCGTACCGCGATGTCGTTTTCACATATCTATATTTTTCGATATTTTGTCAAACATGACTGAAATTTAACTATCGTCGTAATATTTGTGCTTATTTTTACAAATCGAGTTTAGTTAAAGGTAAAATGTGAAAGCCAGCACCGTGTCTATAAACACTTCTCGAGACGATTAAGACTTAATAGGACATTTCCAAGTACGCTTTATTTACCATTTGGTCGTCCCGCCGAATCTGAATTTCTACTCGATGGCTTATTAGTACCAAAAATTCCGTTTTTACATCTGCAGGAAAATCAAGAGTTAGCAGTATTATATGAAGAACACCTGTCTTGTGATGAAGTACACGACTGAAACTGTCCACGCAATCTTAACCTTTCCAGGCAAAACCGTAGTCCGCAAAGCCTGTATTACTTGCATGCATGTGTGAGACATAATTTTAATGGTAAGGCACATTTTGCAATGTTTCTGTCAACAATAAGTAAGAACTTTACGAAGTAATTTTGCTATATACTCCATATCAGAAATAAACTGATCTGCATATACTTTGTGTGTCATTATATTAAATATGAGAACGCTGCCACATCATACAATTTATTGCAATACTAATTTGTAGGCGATACGGAGCCCTAACAGAACAAGGCGGACCTGTTTTAATGAAAGTGATAAATTATCATAGACGTGATTGTACATCTTTGCACATACAGCCCTGACGCCATTACCATGACAACCCATCGTGTCTTCATGTTGTCTTCTGATATGGACAGAGTGTTACAAATATAAACAAGGGCGGATCCAGAAATTCGAGAACAGCTAATAATTAATTTGCGGTTGATGGATATTATAAAAACTAAGTTCTTAAATGCTTGTTTTGTAAATTTCAATATACATATATATACATATTTATTTATATCACGCAATATATCTCAACTTAATAAAATATATGAATGTTAATTATATTTAAATGGGAAGGGTATAGGAGTTACAGAAAATTTTTAAAATATGCAATGTAAAGAGGACATTTTGAGACATCTTTAACAAGAGATTTTGAGGATTTTCTGTTCTTCAATAACTATTCTCTTACATGTTTTTGCATAATGTATTCAAACAAGGAATTTGGGTAACACGTGTGGCCGGCTTTTATATATTTACATTTCTTCAAAATCAGGGTATAAACTTGAAGGTCCAAACATTCAATAGTATTTTGATTTCAATGGTGAAAATGCGCATCTACGTGAATAAATAACTTGCAAAATGTCATAATTCAAATGCAGTTCTCGCGGTAAAATAATTCCTATGTATAAGTCGTATGTCAAACTATGTCAAACTTTGCATTTTACTGGCTTCGCACAGGAATCGGACAGCAAACCACAGAGCGTGAGTTGGAGCATCAGCCGAGGAGCCGTGAGCTTTTTCATGTTAAACCTAGCCCAAGCTGAGCTCTGTAGGCTAAGGAAGGCCGTGTCTCACTAACAGTAGAATGCGTTTTGGTTTGGGTTGAGGAGGAGATCCTCGGTCTTATGACCAAGCAGAATGAGAAAACGCTAAGACTCCCTTTCTCAGTGTATATATATTTGAATGCTATCACAATGGAGCAAATCACACAGCTGTTCATTAATATCCTTAAGTTATGAATCGGAAATAAGAAAAAAAAATAATCTAATTGCCAGGGAATGAACAAGAGATTTGAAAAATTAGAATAAATTACGAATAAAAGGGGGAAGAACTTGATAAAAGATAGAGGTTAGAGCTCAATGGATGGGGGTGGGGGGGGGGGGGGAACGCCGAGGGCGCACCCCCCCCCCCACTGGATCCGCCACTGATAAACACATGTTCATATATGTTGGATCCAGCTTAGCCGCTAATCAGATCACGCATCTTTATAGTCACATGTACTTGCAGGTGAGAAACCTAGGCATACGTGTTAATCAATGTATTCATACTCGGTCCGACTTACGCAAGAATATCACACTGACTATACAACCATGGAATCATCCCCTGTGCAGTTTGGGCATCACGGGAAGCTTATAGAGTATGTATTAATTAAATGTGAGCTAATATACACACATACGCGGGGAGTTATGTTTACAAGTATTTTTATGCAAACATTTTGCGACACAGTGTTACACAATATATCATTATTTCAAGAAGCGTATACCTGACAGCATTTTATATCTGTTTTTGATATTATTAATCGCCGACCGGGGTTGTCATTTAGAAAAGCAGAAGTTATATATATAGTATAACCCCGATTACACAACTAATTCTCTTTTGACAGCTGCATATGGATGTTTCATAAAGGGATAACTGCGTGTTAATGTTGGCTGGGGCGTCAAGTTTGCGGGTTCCTTGTATTAGTGTATATTGGCTATGCGAGTTGTACAATGTTGTCGGACTAACGGCCCACAAGGATAACAGTGAATGAAGTGAATGGGTAAATAACAGTATCCAGGTCACAACCTTGTTTCCAATGTTGTTCATTCTAATTAAAGAGCTTTTCCTTTCAGCATTAATGGCAACTATCAACTGTAACATCACTGAGGGGGTGGAAGAGACCTTCAATGTAAGCGACCTGTCGTCCCCCAGAATCAGACCTTCCCACAGGCATCAGTAAAAATCAATGTGTGAGAGAGGTTGTTATAGGGAACTAAGGATATCCGGCAGTAAATATGCTGCAAGGACGGGGATGAACGCAGTGTTATTTCTGGTAAGTCAATGGAATAAACAACATCTGTTTATCGCTACATACACCCTTCAGGTTATATATATTCTCCAAAAGACTAATTGCGCATCGAAAATACCTGTACTAATTAGCAAGTTGGGGCAATTCTTGTTTTGCTTTATCAAAAGAAGCTTGCATAATCTTGCATAATCATTAGGTTTTTGTAGGTGAAGCTTCAATTCATACATGAAAATATCAGCTTTAAACTTTTGAAATAACATTTCTTACACCTCTAACTTTTGCTGTATATACCAGCATGTGAATTGGCTTTCAGATGACACGCAATATCCACACCTTTGAGCCTCACAAGAGGGAATCCATCAATATCTTCTAAAGCCCCTAGCGACTCTGGCGCCAGCAATCTCGTTCCTTTGACAGTGTATAAAGAGTTTTATGGCCATATATTTCAGTGTGCCCATATTTAGGGAGGACATGATACGTGCCTGACGAAAATGACTCACCAATGCGTCTGTCATGAGACCAGTAAGTCAGCGCCCACATCAGCATTAAACGTGTCCGGAAAGATTTCATATGTATTTTCGTGTCACCGTTCCCTTAGAATACCACATGGACCACAAACGATGTTTTATGTGAGAGTTAAAGGTCCGTCGTGTGATTTTGGTTGCACTTAACCAATTCCCTGGACTTTCATGGTGCAGCATGGAAGGGGGTATGAGATTGGATTTTATTCTCCGTTTGGCTTTAAGTTAAATCGTCGCCACTGTTCTGTCGCCAGAGGATTACACTTAACCTCTGTTGCGGAAAGACCAATTCTTCACATCACAGTAAGTTAAAAGAGGGCTGCATCTTGTTATATACTCACAAATTATCTCAGATTTAAAGTTATACGTTATTTATTACTTTGTGGTCTAAAGAAAAAGATGCCGCTCGAGAACTTTATTGAGGGAGTCTAGCACATCGGCAGCAAGCGCTCCAATTATCTCTGTGGTGGCACTGTTGAAATGTAGTGATGTAATGGAAGTTTCCTGGTACCCTTTAATGTTGATTCAAGACTTTCTTTGCTAAAGTGCAGATCTTACTTTATCGATGCTATGCTTACAAGAAGGATACTATATATTCTGTTTTGCAGGGACTCTGAAGAAATTTATCCACGCGGGCTCTTCCTATCGTGGTTTTTGCAATTAAAGCACAATAAAATACTATCATTACATGTTCTTCTGTGTATCGTGTAAATGATGCGACCAGTTAATTTCCTCGGTCTTTTGTCAGTTAATATAAGGCAAACAGATACCTCGTCGTAATATTACACCAGATTGTAACCCACTTGAATGAAATGAAAATTGATGAGCTGACATATGAGATTTAAAAGTCAGAATTAAGTTTGGTAGTTTGTACGACAGTGTGTATGATGTACCTGCCAACATTTTACAAAACATATTCTCATTGCTTATTCGGGTGATTGTGAATCTGCCGCGTTGAATTAAATGTTACTTCGTCATTAATACCGAAAATAAGTTCTTATATAAGGCGATCAAATGTAAACTAGGCACCAATGAGCAGAAAACAAATACAAGCGCCAAGGCGGTTCATCAAGGAAAATATATATGAAAGAAGAAAAATATCATAGATCTGTATAGGTACCCAGTATCATTGATTCAAGAATGGTGTGGTTATATGTTTTTCCATGGGTTAGCGGATGATCTCCTTGTTTAAATGATCGTTTCATTTTGGATAAATCGGAGGGAGAGATTTTAACCTAAGATCTGGAAACTCATGATAGATCAGCAGACTGATCAAGGATATAAGACTTTATAAGCTTACGGTAGAATTTTTGTGGATAATCCTGTCACAAGCCCGACAAACATCCTAACAATCTAACGCTGATGACAACATATCTTCCCGCGGGTAGGAAGTCCACTCACTACTCACGATTAAAGCTTGCGAGTACACATTTGACGATTGTGACATTTCTCACCAGTGCATATGACTTGTCGAATTCTCAGTAATCGAAATCCACACACCCAAAAAATGTCTAGATATGGACACAATATTCTGAACTAAAAGTACAAAAAAACTTAGCTTTATCCCCCTAAAAGTTTTTGGGTCGGAAATAAATGTATCAAATTCGAAACTATGTTCTCCCATGTCCTTGTTTTCCCGCACGAGGTATCGCTGTTTCTTAATGTCAACATGATCATGATACTGCTTATCCACGGAAAGCTGACTGGTGTTTATTCAAAATTTTGTTCCAAACCATTAATTCTTTTGTATTCAGAACTTTTGTCCCGAATATTTCCGCCCGTTGTACTCCCACGCGTTCCATATTTGGAAGATAACTGCAGTTAGACCAATAAATTTCAGTTTGTAAAAGGTGCATTACCCCTAGGGCAGGATATGAATATATATATATATATATATATATATATATATATATATATATATATACAGTGTTGTTTTTCTTCAGTTTTATATATATATATATATAGATATATATATATATATATATGTACATATATATGTGTACATATATATCTCCGATCAGCCAGTAGAACACGAATCTTAGTATACTCTTTTGTATACTCATCTTTTAGTATTTTCATAACTCACAACCTCTAGTTTCATCTAATAATGGAAATAATATTTAATGTGTTTTACACAGCAGTCAAAACATAGCGAATACTGCAATTATCCACCGTTTGTATCGACATTTTGAAAAAAAATCTAATAAATACATCAGCCCAGGAACTTGTGTGTGCCTCTTTCTGTATGTTTGGCTTGGTGTGTTACTATCGTCGTTGGACGGTTATACGCGTGACTGGTTGGTTATTCTGTTAGCAAATTAACTAAGCAAGGTATTAACGAACTTTTGTCGAACATAATGAAGGTAAGGGTTACACCATTAGAAAAAAACCCATTAAATTCGGTAATCTGGATCACCATATTGTTATTTTTTTAGGTATCCCGGCTAAGGACCAGAGCCATTGGGCGCAGCCTTTGTTCTAGCGAGCATAGCCCAACTGTGATCAAACCCTAGAGTGTGTGAAGCGTGATAGACAAAATTTAATAAGAACCTTGGTGAAGTTACATATGTGGTCTCAATATTAGTTCTAGATTTGTAGTTTAGTGATATTTGTTAACAACTTGATCCTACAGGATTCGTCCATATCTGTACAGTTTTTCCCCCAAGAAAGTAAGAAGGGACTCTAACGGGCGCTGACATCATTTTGTAATATTGGGGTTTGAGTGAAAGAAATACACACGTGATAATGGTACGGGCTGTGCAAATGAAAATTGAGGTAACATATTCGTCAACAAAGCTGATGTTTTTACAGAATATCCATGATAAACGATACCTGATCAGTTTCCCATACGATCTGGCACATCAGATAAACAGTATACAATTAAGGCTGTACTGGCATCTGATAGTGTCATTATTTTTGTATGGTACGTCTGGGTGCTCGGATGACATGCACGCGACAGCTGTACACAACACGTGGTACGAAATCTAAGCGCACCAGGTTGACCTTGTTGTGTAATTTGATCATGTGACTATCTGTTTGCCTCTAACGACAAAAGGCAGGTCACAGTTGAAGAGATAGCATGGGTCGGGCAACAGCAAGTCTGATATTTCTTGTGATTTTTGTATTTCACCAAATTTACGCAGGCCGAGTACCTGTCATACTTATCCCGGGCAATGGAGGGAACCAACTTGAAGCCAAAATAGACAGACCCTCGGATTGGGAAGGGGACTGCCCCAAGAAGAAAGACTGGCACCGAATCTGGCTTGATGTCTGGCAACTTCTCCCATGTGAGTAGACACATAAAATGTCGAGCGGGCACACTAACGTTCTGAAAAACAACAGTGAAATTCCCAAAGATCACTACCAATAAGTAAACGCGACAATAATGTAATCTAAATATTATATTTGTTTAAATAATTATTGGCATTTATTTTAAGACAAATGTAAGCTTTAATATTAATGGTATATAATACATACAATTTTAGATTTAATATACACGCACGCTACAGAATGAACTTCATTTCGAATGCAATAGTTTTGGCAATTACAAATTATTGTAATATTAATGTAAATTGATAGCTATCCTTAAATTCTCATCTGAACAGATCTCAGGAAAATTTGTACGATAGTGTCTTCAAAACTATAATCTGCAGATCAAAATTGCATTTATTTTGTATTCAACCATGACAATGGAGCCATGCGTGTTACGTCAATGAAATTCATATTGCTCACTTGATCTGCATGAACTTGACAATTGTTATGATAAGTTTTCAATGACCGTTGAGGTAAAGGGTTCTGCATGGATTTACTTCACTCTCAGAGGTGTGGAATCTGCATGTATTCTGACTCTTGTATATGTCGTCCATAGCTTCGCGCGTCTTCCTCTCTGATGGTTATGTATTGAAACATCCTATTTCTTGCATGCATAACAGATTACCCGTACTGCCACCTCGGTATACTGGATTTCCTTAATTGTGTTTGCTTTAATTTAATTTTGTTCCCAAACACATAGTAGCGTACTAAGCCCATACCTCGGACAGTTTCACAGACTGTTTGGTTTATTTACTAAACACGTACCCACTACTGAAGTATTCTTTCTTGATAGTAATGATTGTTGCATTCTGGTCAGTATCACAGCATACTTACCGACAGACACATTATCATCCAGCAGGCTCATATACTAAAAATCCGAATCAGATTCAATGTTTCATCAAAACCCTATGTTTCAAAAAACCCTCCTCGAATGTATCGCGGGAATCATCCGTTACATTTTGAGATGTGTTCTACACATAGTGAAATTGACAAACAGACTGACTTGGGAGATAAACATATCCTCCGTCAAACCTTAGCTGTAAAAAATCCCCTGTTAAAGCAGATCTTGGATTCTGGCGCTGTCACGCGATATAAAAGCATTCTAAACCTGCTCAGCGGCATACCCATTAACAAGCTGCCTCGGGACTTCTTTGTGTTCCCATTTTTTCATCAAGGTCAGGCCACAGATCTGAACCTGGAACCCTTCGCTCTTGCTCTCTATAAATACGCAGATACAGGTGTCCCCGACGTGCTGCACATGTCTAAAAGATTACCACAGGCACCTTAACCCGCTCAGATGGACAGGCTAAATTAAGGATGATTACAGATAAATCCCCTTCTTGTATATGTACATAATATCGGAATCATTAACCCTCTTTGCTTATCTGGTTGATCAGATGTCGTACCATTATGACCGTCAGTTCTATACAACAACTAAATAAAATAAATTATAATATTGTAAAGATTTTAAATATTGCAAGAAATTATAAGCACTTTACCAACTACATTAGATGACTGTAATCAAAATCCCAGGTCGATTCCCTGCATATACAGGCATTTCACCAGGAGAGTAAATTGCATACATTTTACCAAAAGAAAATGGAAATGAGTGTATATGTAACTAAATATAAATAAATGAAACCAAACACTTAGTCACAGTAGTGCAGGTCTTGCCCTATGTCGCAGAATACCTACCTAATCGGCTTGCACATATACATCCTGGTTTATCATAATTTTTACTGTATATTTGTATATTTTTCACAAAATCTAAATATCATGTAATAAGCGCGTGTGACTCCGTGGCATTTAATTCAACATAAGGCATTTCATTTTTCATATGTGATGGCTCACAGTACATATAGGTTGATGGCATGGTGTCCATAAATTGATAAGGACTGGTGGTGATAAAAGGTTATCTACGTACATGATTACTTCTGACTTTATAACCTCCGACAATGTAACGATAGGCCTACATGTTTGAACACAGAGATAAGTACATGAACTATATAGCACACGCCACTGCAACTAAAATGGAGACAATGTCCAGCGACCCCATATTTTGTGCACCACTGTAACTATAATGGAGACAATGTCCAGGGAACCTATATATTGTACACCACTTTAACTATAATGGAGACAGTGTCTAGCGACCCCATATATTACACACCACATTAACTATAATGGAGACAATGTCCAGCGACATAATATATTGTCCACCACTGTAAGTGTAATGGAGACAATGTCCTGCGACCCCATATATTGCACACCACTGTAACTATAATGGAGACAATGTTCAGCGACACAATACATTGTCCACCACTGTAACTGTATTGGAGACAATGTCCAGCGACACAATATATTGTCCACTACTGTAACTATAACGGAGACAATGTCCAGCGACCCAATATATTACACACCACTGTAACTATAATGGAGACAATGTTCAGCGACACAATATATTGTCCACCACTGTAACTGTAATGGAGACAATGTCCAGCGACCCCATATATTGCACACCACTGTATCTTTAATGGAGACAATGTCCTGCGACCCCATATATTGCACACCACTGTAACTATAATGGAGACAATGTCCAGCGACACAATATATTGTCCACCACTGTAACTATAATGGAGACAATGTCCAGCGACACAATATATTGCACACCACTGTAAGTGTAATTGAGACAATGTCCTGCGACCCCATATATTGCACACCACTGTAACTATAATGGAGACAATGTTCAGCGACAAAATATATTGTCCACCACTGTAACTGTAATGGAAACAATGTCCAGCGACCCCATATATTGCACACTACTGTAACTGTAATGGAGACAATGTCAAGCGACCCAATTTATTACACACCACTGTAATTATAATGGAGACAATGTCCATCGACACAATATATTGCACACCACTGTAACTGTAATGGAGACAATGTCCTGCGACCCCATATATTACACACCACTGTAACTGTAATGGAGACAATGTCCAGCGACACCATATATTACACAACACTGTAACTATTATGGAGACAATGTCCAGTGAACCCATATATTACACACCACTGTAACTTTAATGAAGACAATGTCCTGCGACCCCGTATTTAACACACCACTGTAACTATAATGGAGACAATGTCCAGTGAACCCATATATTGTACAACACTGTAACTATAATGGAGAAAATGTTCAGCGACACAATATATTGCACACCACTGTAACTGTATTGGAGACAATGTCCAGCGACACAATATATTGTCCACTACTGTAACTATAAGGGAGACAATGTCCAGCGACCCAATATATTACACACCACTGTAACTATAATGGAGACAATGTTCAGCGACACAATATATTGTCCACCACTGTAACTATAATGGAGACAATGTCCAGCGACACAATATATTGCACACCACTGTAAGTGTAATTGAGACAATGTCCTGCGACCCCATATATTGCACACCACTGTAACTATAATGGAGACAATGTTCAGCGACACAATATATTGTCCACCACTGTAACTGTAATGGAAACAATGTCCAGCGACCCCATATATTGTCCACCACTGTAACTGTAATGGAGACAATGTCAAGCGACCCAGTTTATTACACACCACTGTAATTATAATGGAGACAATGTCCATCGACACAATATATTGCACACCACTGTAACTGTAATGGAGACAATGTCCTGCGACCCCATATATTACACACCACTGTAACTGTAATGCAGACAATGTCCAGCGACACCATATATTACACAACACTGTAACTATTATGGAGACAATGTCCAGTGAACCCATATATTACACAACACTGTAACTTTAATGAAGACAATGTCCTGCGACCCCATATATAACACACCACTGTAACTATAATGGAGACAGTGTCCAGTGAACCCATATATTGTACAACACTGTAACTATAATGGAGAAAATGTTCAGCGACACAATATATTGCACACCACTGTTACTGTAATGGAGACAATGTCCAGCGACACAACATATTGCACACCACTGTAACTGTAATGGAGACAATGTCCAGCGACACCATATATTACACACCACTGTAACTGTAATGGAGACAATGTCCAGCGACACAACATATATTGCACACCACTGTAACTGTAATGGAAACAATGTCCAGCGACACCATATATTACACAACACTGTAACTATTATGGATACAATGTCCAGTGAACCCATATATTGTACACCATTGTAACTATAATGGAGACAATGTCCAGCGACCCCATATATTACACACCACTGTAAATTTAATGAAGACAATGTCCTGCGACCCCATATATTGCACACCACTGTAACTATAATGGAGACAATGTCTAGCGACCCCATATTTTGTATACCACTGACTATCATGTCCAGCGACCCGTACAGGTATCAGCTGCCAGAGAGAGAACATAATTCTTTCGTAAAATATTATTTAGTGTGTGTATTGTACTGTATCCATGGAAAACTGCTTTTTCATACTTTTTATCGTCTTCAGTTCTTTATAATTTGACAAACTTTTCAATAAATCACGAAGGAAAAATTTGGAGGAATGGATTTTCTCTGGCAGTGGGGTATATTATTGATTCATTCTTAAATATGACTGTTGTTCTAATGTTTCGTGTAAGGGTGCGTTTCTACGCCCAGCTGGCCAGTCCGTTAACCCCGTGCCCTACACGGCACATCATCGTTTGTACCTCACCAAGGCTTTACATTCACTCCATATGTGATTGCATAGAATGTCAGCTCGTAACCATACCAACGTCCTGTTGGCCGGCAACACCGACCGCTGGCCGTGACTTTATCATCTTCTGTAAACGTCATGTGTCCGAAAGTATCACGTTTCCGGTCACGAGACTGTTCCCAATGAGCCACCGTGCGCATATTATTCCGTCCTAAGACGCTTCATTCCGATCCGCTCTGCTGCTCTACGTCAACGTCTTGAGATTGAACATGATGAAAATCGTGTAAGGTTCCAAATAGGAGACCCCTTACGAATTGCATAAGAGACGTTTTAGGCCGTTTCAACATATTACCTTTAGGTTGTCTTTGGACGTTTTATGGAACTTCTCAAAGGCTGTAGCACTAATATAGTGCTCTTATGTTTACATAGAGAAGTAGTCGCCAATGATTATGTGATATGTCCCACAGTCCTTTGTAACGGGATCTAGACTGGGACCCTTCTTTGATCTAATCACTGTTAGAACTTAAAAAAGAGGGCGTTTAAAGGGGTCTGTGCAGAGTACCAGTCTATCAATGTCCGATCACAACAAAATTTATGTTTAAATTACGGCGGGCTTACAAGGATCTTAAGAGGATAATGTTTTATTAAAATATTATGGTAAGAACGTGGTTTTGTTGGCAGAAAGACCCCCTTACTACTAAAGACACGAACGGATGTATTTTGAAGTGTATATTTAGCATTTTTAGATTTTTTTTTTGTATAATCTATCATTTCACCATTCCATGGCCTAATTTAACAGGTCGTTCTAACAACTGTGAGGGTATTACCGTTGTTAATTCCTCAACATGCAGTAAAGATTCTGATTTCAAGCCCGAATATTCAGCCTCCATTCAAGAATAGTCCGAACACCTGATTCGACATAACCCCAAATGGGAATCTCGTGCATAGCAAAAGGAGAATCTAAGCCAATTATCAATTAATACCCAATAGATGGTGGTTCCCTCATAGATCCCCGTGATCTTGCCAAAGAATAGACCCCCAGAAGCCTCCCCAGCATGCCTTGCCAGGCTTTAAACAAGAGCCGACGAAGGCAACAATTATCTGGGGTGTTTAGATTAGGTACCAATATTTTCATACATACTGAATATTAAGTTACAATTTCCATATCTCAACCGAGTCAACACAAATGTATCATACGTAACATATAGGGGTTGTTGTTTGCCCTCACGCTGAACGCCGGATATCGTGGTCTAAACCACTTTGGTCAGATCTTACTAAGCGTTAGAGGAAAAACTCAAGGAGCTCTGACGCAAACAAGAAAGAACAATTTATAAAATAAGAATTGTTTGCGTTACAGGCGTGTACTATTTTCATAGAACAGAAAGGGACCAGTCTTTCCTGGCCGTGCCATTCTTCCAGTATCCGTCCATTATATTCAATATCCGTCCAATCATTATATTCGGGGAAATTTGTAATAACATCTTGAATTTCCTCCGATAACATCACATACAGATGAAATGTTCCGTGTCACCGTAAATGGTGCTTCCTGTTTGGAAGAAGTCTTACCTCCCTGTATTTGATGTTTCCTATTTTCTATGAAGACTTCCGTATTACTTTCCTGCTAAGCTGGGTTCAGTCAGCCACTGAACATGTTAAAAAAAACATCCTGTTACAAGGAATTAAGCTCAATGAGATTTCATTCATGTTAGCAGAAGGAACTGACTTGAAACAAAAAAAAAACATCCTGCTGCACTGGAAAAGGAAAGTCCAAGGACTGCTTGTGGGGAACGTAAGGAGACAAAGAAAACAATAGACTGGTAGCCCGTGCTTCAGAGTGCGCAGCCGTGTCACTCTGCCGACTGTGGCTGGCTTGGATAAAACTTGGCTGACTTTAGTCGGCAGCCGACTTCCGATCGGCTTGGCTTGGCAAAAAGCGGCGGCTTAAAATGGTTTTCATACTTAGCGTCAGTATGTTGCAAAGAAAATACATAACTTGCGTAGTTACCTTTTTTAAATATTATTAATTATATTTTTAAGTGTTATACATTTTATCCACCATGTCTTACATCAGGTTTTGATTACTTATTGAGTTTGTTTGTTTTTGTTAGTATTGTCAATAGGCATTTCGTATTCGAACAAACGCATAAAGTATGCTTTCAACAACCAGAATGAAATATAAAAGAAAGCACATATATAGTTATAATTAATTTATCCTATAAGAGTCACATCAAGCTCCAGCAATACAATCAGCATGCTGAGAATCGTGTCTGGAATCGCCCACGTCTTAATCAATGATTACACGTTCCCGACAGTTAATTAGAGAGGTGTACCTATCGCGCTTCGTCTGTGGTTTGCCGTAATGTTATTTGTACACGATTTCACGCTGAGTGTGCGTTTAAACAGCATGTTGGAAACCTTACTTTTATTTCTCGCGAATCATCGGGGATTCATGCGGTTCATAAGAAATCTAAGAATATATGTTATATATGTATATGTGTTAAGATCCATGAAAACACAGCTTGTACACAACAGACATGGGGTGATTTACATGTAATCAATTACGATTACGATTACTTTGAAGTAAATGATTATGATTATGATTACGATTACCAAATTAAGTTCATGTAATCGATAACGATTACGATTACATTTAACCCCTCACTTTTTAGCCAGAGGGAAGGTCAATGTAATCAAAATCCCCCCCCCACCTGATATTCAGAGAATAATATCTATATATTGGAAATAAAATTAATAGTTAGAATTGTAGACTGGTTTGATATGAAATATTGTACATCTCAAACTGGTTTAGAATTAATATATACTCTAAACATACTTAACATTTAAAACCTTACACTACCACACACACATATATATGTGTGTGTGTTTGTATTTTATAAAAAAAAAATCGCCAAATTTCGGATACCCTCGAACGCCTGCGAGTCATCCCCCCCTCCTTGATTATAAATTGACGCCACGGAGCTAAACTCGGCTCGGCTGGCGGGCCGCCCGGGCTCTTCCGCGCTCTTAAATGTGCCCGGTTACTCTATGCTGATCTTTACACTAGCTGGTTGTTAGTCACTCCACGAAATCTTACTTTAGCGCCTCAATATCTCGTTGTATTTTGTTAAGACAATACAATCATTAGTGCTTAACAATTCTGTTAGTTTCTTGCATTGTTATAGAAAAGCATATACGTCACTTTGTCTATGTCCATCTACCCGTGCCCTTTCGGTAGTCGGAAGCAATGCTAATGGCATGGCTATTAAGGTGGTGCTTTATATTTACATTAAATTTTATCAACGTTAACAGAGGACAAGCGGTGTAGTAAAACACGTATGAAATTTCATAACAAATCATAAGTGACTGATGCATAATTAATAAGGAAAAAAAAAAGAAAGAAAAAGAAAATGTAAAGTAAAAGAAAAATAATTTAGGCCTATAATTGATATAAAACTAATGTGGTTTATTTAACAGTAATTGTCTAAGCGGACCATACTATTTGTTTTAATAATCAGGGATATTTCAGGACGTACGTATATATATGATATATGATCACCCTTTGTCTGCTAGTAGTATTACCTGTTCGTGTCAGTTTAACCATCGTGTGATTTAATTAGTTATGCTTCAGAACCACTAAAATTAGTAGCACACGTATAATTAAATGTGAAATGTATATACATCGGCGTTTCTTTACTTACATTTACCTTAAATTTTCCTGAGTTAAAAAAAAAAACCTGGTATGTTGGACTCGTGTAGTTTACAAAGTTGGTCATGTTGACTATACCTAGTTTCATATCATGGGGTCTCAGAACTCAATTTTTAGATGCTGGATTATCTAAAAGACACAAGGACGGTGCGTCAGGACGAATTACGTGTTGGTGTGCCCAGTGGGTTGTACGTCCCAGGTATCGAGACCAATGTAAAATGGACGGATCCCACGACAGGGACAGTGCTTACCTACAGGGAGTACGTCTAGACGGCTATAATATAAACCAAACGAGCTTGCTATTTGTATTGATGTTTTCATGCTCATGGGACGGCGTCAGCACGGGGGAAATCTGCTTATAAACGACTCTTGGAAGTTGGTTATACAAATTCTCTGTTTTTATTATCGCTTTCTTTTGCCTTTCTAGTGAGCTGGGTAGTCGAGTTTGCACTCTGTGACTTGGATCACTAAAAACTGATGGTTCGTATATCGTGTTAAATCACGTGATCTAAGGAGTTTTCGTTGAACGTTGTTTGTCTTGATTTTGCATTGGCCTTTAGAATCGGGATGTAATCGGGACGAGGGTATATTTTCATAGAGGGATCTAGGTTTGAGAAGTTCAAGGGGGCTGTTGTGTATAAACGAGTGAAAGAAGCAAGGCAATGGATGATTAAAGGTTTGATTTGGCTCTAAATACTGCAGAAGCAAATGTGAAAGAAACAGCTTAAAGTTCACGAGTGTAAAGCTGAAGTGTTCAATTCTGAACAAGATCCTTGCTGCTTGTGTTGTTGTAACATTAACGTTTTGCTAGGAGAGATACAGGAAATGTAGGTTACCGTTCACCAGCTTCATGGTTGGATCACAGGTCAGCTCGCTTTAAAAAAGACGGCCTCAAATGTCAGCAAATGACTCGCAGTGATACAGATTACCTCTAACTGTTTAATCCTTGAATGGTACCCTAACCCTAACATATTTCATTAAAGTTTTAAACAGACAAACAAACCAACCACATAACCACGATAAAATCCTACTTCTTCCTGACAGAGGTATGGCAAACATACCGAGAGAGTATTACAAGTACTGACTGATTCCCTACATTTGATATCGATTTACTTTTAAGTCAAATTTAAGATTTATTTGAACAGTGTGTCAATGCATAACATAACATGTTTATACTCCGTTTTACCCTAACAAATCTAGAATCTAGGGAAAACAAGAGCTTGATGCATAAAATATCCCCAGGCAGTCAATGTATATTCTCCTCTATGATGATTACAGGAAAATACGTTTGAAGATTCCCATTGACTCTTAAACGGCTTTCTAAGATCAGGGTAGTACCATATTCGACAAAGAGGCGAATAGTAATGGAGTAGTGCAAAGCGTATCACATGAATATACGTTTTGTCTCGCTGAAATTAAACGAGATCATGTACAAGAAGAGAAAAGAAAATATCACTACTGGCCTCATTCTTTTCATCCTCAAAGATTGCCTCGTATGTAAATACTTTAGCTCTGTTGTTGTTCCCCAACTTCCATTATTTTATCAAGTTGCATATATAGGTAGATATACAGATAGCTGGCGAGAGGATGAAGAATTAATATAAATCATGTTCTCTGTACTCCAGCGCTTAGTCCATTTATTATTCACTTCAATTAGTGCTGCTGTACTAATACAATCATCATTCCACCACGTGATGCACTGCCCCTGGATTCTCACAAAATAATTTTTAAATCAGTCACGTTTCATATAGCAAAGGGCACCCATGTTGATGTGAATGCTCCGATACAAATAACCTATCAGATCTTGCGCACCCAAGTATACTAACAGTATACGAACAGTACGAAGGAACGTCTTATTACCAGTAGCCAGGTATATTCCGTGATAACTCAAAAATGATCTACTGCCAAACCGATTTTAAACTCACTTTTTAAAATTCTAAAGTAACAACAGGTTACTGTATCAGTCTATAATCATAACTGTAACAGTTTATATCAGACTGGTTCATAACTGTATCACCCTCCAGATGCAATGCCCCTGCCAGGTCCCTGCTGGAAAAAATAATAAAATTAACACAAACTGCCAACTCATCATTCTTTTAAGGTGCATCTATTCCGATTTATTGTTTCAGGTGGTAAACTATGAAAAAGAACATTCAGGCAAGGAAAATACCGCATGCGGAGTTACGCTTTGCTGAAGCGACTCTTGCTTTCAGCCAGCGGGCCGTAAACTAAGATAACGAAAGGCTAAGTATGAACGTAACCAGATATAAATATAACAGTTATTTTGATATACTGACACAGGAGGACGGATCATGTGATACACTGGTCCCTTCTGACGCAATTATATGGTTGCAGGAACTGCACTGAGTGCAAACGATCGATAAAGCTTTAATCTTCTGGCCATGACATTTGGTCTTTCCTTGAGAAGCAAGAACTAGCATGAGAACAGGCGGTGTTTGTTGCGCATGATAAGTGGCCAATATATTAAGTCATTTAGTGACTAATTGCGTATTTGAATATATTTGAGTATATGAATAATTACGAATACAAGTAGTTTTCTCTCCCGCGCCAGGGATATTGTCATTCTACTTTAATTTGTGGACGCGATCATCCCCTGAGCGTTCTTCCGATTTCTTCTACGGGGCCAACACACTCTCACCGCAAATAAATTCTTACCTTGCCACAATCCTCGGAGTACATTCCTCGTGTATTTCTTTGCCCTAAGTAAACCCTTACATCGAAAAAATTTCGTAACTCCTTATGGTTGCCGCCATTTTGTGTAAGACCAAAATTCAAACGTTACAAGTTGCAAGTCGGAATTCATGATATACCGCAAGTAGAAGTACTGTAATTGTCTTTTAATATTCCACCATTGTTTATCTAAGTTTTACATGTTTGATTTTTGCCGTTTGTTTTTGTAATTCTTGGACAATGTCATTCAACAAATGCGTTCTTGATAATGAGAACAGAACACTCTTTTCAGGTGGCACTTTTTTTTATACAAGCAGGTATTCTTTTATAAAATTGCCAGGAATGTGCAAAAGGATCTTCGATACATTTCTGTCCGACATTCAGGGATCGTATGGATGCATGTTCCAAATCTGGAGAGTAAACCCATTACATCGCCTAATGGTAATGAAGTCTTTAGAACCTCACGTTTAACTTTACTCTTCTTACGTTTCCGTGTCAAAACACGCAGAAAAAAAAATAGAAATCAACACACTATGTACCTAGTAGGTTAACGGTGGAAAAACAGTAATTTCACCTCATCCAGGAAAGATAGGCTTTTATCGTCATTTCTTAGTTGTTTTTTAGCAACATCACTCAAATACTCAAACATTACAGAGAAAGCTGGGATACAACCCACGAGATAAACCTTTGATTTTTGGATCACCATATTGGGTTTTTATTCATTGTGTCATGGCGCGATATAGTAAGTTTTCCTTCCTCTTTAAAATCCGTATAGTATGCGTGTTAGTTTCGCCGCAATATTAAACACCTGTGTTGTTGTAGCAGTCAGTATTGGAGCTTCTGGTATCAGGTTTAAAAATAAACATGACATAGATTGATGCTGGCTTGCCATTTCCCAGGTATAATTGTGATTGATTATTTAACGGGTGAGGGTTATATACATTAGCAACGTAGGATATTTTGCAGGGATCATCGTCCATTGACACATCGCCCCGGCATGGCCATATGAGGGATTAATGTGACTGATCATATAATGGAATTTCAAAGCTATTCTCATAAGGATTGTATAAATATAGAGAATCATTTATATCAATCAGTTTTGTTGCAAAATTATTGCTACTATAGCAGGGTACCAATCGGACATCCTACTTGAGATATCCGTGTTTTGGTCCGTAACGGCATCCTGCATGCGACGTCCGGTTTTAAGTCACTCTCAAACTTTGTTATCCTGGGGAAAGGGTTTGAAAAGTTTGCTAGGAATTAGTTTGTGTTTACTGGGCACGGAAATATAACAGAAAGACATCAAAATGATCTCTTATCCAGAATCCCTCTTGTTCACAGTTCTGCGTACATAGGCGATAGGTTATTTTGTTACAACTTCTCCTATTCGGTTGGAATGGCACATACATAAAAAGTCTACTAGCTGTAACTTTTTTTAATTAAAATTTAGCCAAGTCTTCCCAGTCTGACCTGAGTGCTATAATGGTAACTGATTAAAGATTTTAAAATATATTTTAGAAACGTTCGTGCCACAGAAATTACACGTTTTGTATATACACATAGGTTTAACTTGTATCATAACTATTAACACTGGACAATGCATCTTTGTCAGTTTGACACGTTATTGTTTCTATATTTGTGGCTCAAACATTTTGGCGGATTATTACAGTGATATAAGCATTGGCAAATAAAATGAAAGTGCACATAATATGAAAGTGACATGTGCAGTACAGATCCGGTAATGAGAAACGGTTTAATTTGAAACATTAGCCGGAAAAATGACTACCTTATTGACTTTTGTGCCATAAAACTGGAATGTTCCCAGTCCTGTATATAGAACACCTGAATTAAAGAAAAATAACAATTACAGTAATTAAATCCTACCTTAAGTGCATCCTCATATAATGGACAAAAATAAAACTACCTATTAAGGTTATATTAATGTTAGATGTGCATTAGGCGCTGTAACGTTACACTTGTCGTTTTATCGTGAATAGTAAATAATTTTCATACAATTAGAATTTGTAAAAATCCTCCTCGCATAACCTCGGCAAACCTAACATTGTTAACAAGATATTGGCCTTGTTTTATGAAGCCTTTGCATGTACATGGTTATCATGGGAAATGTATGATTGATTTCCGTTGTATCACGAATATAAGGACCAGTAATACTTAAGCCAGCGTATAACTTTCGACTCATGCCCGTCAGTACGCTGGATCCGAACACTGAGGTTTTTAGAAATAAGAATTTGCTAAGAGAATATTATAGGCTGCCGGTAACGAAACGTTTAAGCCAACACGGATGTCCTTAAGATACAAGAAATGTGATTGGTCTAATATTTCACATTGACATTCTCATGTAAAATGTGTACCGTCTGCTGGTGATAGGGCATTTCTTACACAAGGGCGGATTCAGGAATTTAGGAAATAAAGGGAGGGATAAACCATTATTTAGTGGGACTAATGTCCTTTAATAAGGTTCACAACTTAGGTAACAATTTGAAAAGGCAATATTTTCTAGCAGTGGGGGTTAAAACCGTTTAACCCCCGGGATCTGCCCTTGTTTCGCTAGAAAAAGTTGTAAACCTATCTGGGCCAGTAAAAATATAATAAGATAATTTATTCTCACTGTCACTTGTTAAGGATAACCATCAGCATATTGGTTTTATAAACCGATATACCTTCCCCGCTGGCGACATGTCAGTTCGCGGTTCAAATTACCGGTGATTTAGATTCGTGTCCGAACTTGGAATCGAGTCCACTGTTCTTAGGGACTCGGACTTGGACTCATTGGTCGTGGATTCGGACTTGTACTCGGACTCAGAGGTATGGACTCGTGGAATCAGGTCGAGTCCATCTTGAGTCGGTTTTAAGAAAATCTGTATCTTATTATACAGAGACTTATGTCCATGTGCGAACTACCGGCACAATATTTAAAATATAGTAACACTATACATATATAAAACTTTGCTCAGCAACGGGGGCTATAAATTTAATTAACCATTACAACAAAAACATGTGAACTCACTTAAAATGACATGATAATCTGTAATTTTCATTTTATATTGCTTTTTAAGGATATCTGTATTGAACTAGGACTCGAATTAACTTGGACCCGGGTTCCAAATGACCTAGACTTGAGGTAGACTTGAACTCGAACCTCGGATTTGGACTCGATTGGCTTGGACTCGGGCTAGCACTCGGACTCGGATTGTGTGGATTCGACTACGTCACTGACGTTTTCCTTAAGTGAAATGGACTGTATGCGTGAACCTACTGTTTTATTATAGCTAAATCGATCAATTCATACAGGTCAAATTTATTAAATTCATTTTTCTATCGTCATGGTCACCATAGACGTTCGATGGAAAATTAGGTGAAAATTTTCTCCTATTCTTATTTTTATTGTATGTAATCATAATATATCAGGTGTGGATCGAGGATTTAGTAAATGAAGGGGTCTAACCTAGGAGGACACATTACTAATCCCGAGCCAGAAAGGGGGTTCCAGGCCGCGAAACAATGACCTGAAACTCTTTAAAGAAGGTTGCGACGGCTGAAAAGGGGAGGGGAGGGCGGGTTTGGACACCCAGGACCCTCCCCTCAATCCCCTGGATTCGCTTCTGTATATTTCATGTCCTTAAAACACATTAGGTTGGAAAATGTTGTTCCGTGTTTGGCACCCGCTGAACAGTCCTGATGGCTTTGCTGAAAAAAGCCTAAAAGGTCGGAGCAAAGTAAAGTGAACCTGACAGGCAGTTTACTGTTTACTTTGCAGCTTCTCGTGTCTGTGATCGCATTTGGTTCATGTTGGCGCCTCCCCGGTAAATGTGTCTGTATTGCTGCCATGTTTCCGTGATTGCTTTTTGTTTCTTACAAGGATTTGAGCTGCACCACAGGAACGGTATAGCCTCAACCGTGCCATCCTTCAGCAGAGGAAACCGGTTGTGCCGGATCACTTTTATTTTTAGTATGTCTTTGGGCTCTCTGTATGACAAGATATTAACTAATGATTTAGAGCAGTATTTCTCAGGTAGAGTGGGATAAAGTGACAGAAAGCTGAAAAGAATGATCACATTTTGAAATAAAGTTCTCATTACCATGGCAACAGCAAGGGAATCAGTTAAATTAAAATGTACAAAACAGGAATCTGATGGGTTTTTTTTTGTTAAAAGGCCAAGCGCTGCCGGTATTACATGTCGGTATAAAATATAGGTTTTTCTTTAATAGTTCAATACGGTTAAATGGTACTTTGGCATTTTAAAAGCGTCCGTCTTTAACATTTGACAGTAAGATTTACAGGCATAATGGGTAACTTAGAATGGGGTCTGGTCTTCATTATTGAAGACCAGCCTTGAATACTCGAGTGTTTCTGTGAGCAGTATTGGGCAGCATCACCCATGGATAGTTTCACACTTGCAATCTAAAATATAATCAAATACAGAGTATTTCCTTTTGTTGATGTATTTTGAATCACTCCTTTGAATTCCACTGTTGTCATTTAAACTATATATATATATATATATATATATATATATATATATATATATATATATATATATTGTTACGGAACCTATTATAAAAAGATCACGTATGCGTGATGAACAAAAATTCTGTAACGGGGATAAAAAAAAATCAGATTCTGTAACACTAGGCACCGTGAAATGTCTAGGGGAATGAATAAAGAATTTAGAGTGTTTTTTGTTAACAAATAACTATAATTTATTCTTAAAACAACCCTAACAATACGATACACTAAATCAATACAATTATACAGTAAAACAGCGGTATAGCAACAAGTCAATACAATCACATAGAAAATAATGTGCACAGTACCTGGCTACCAACACCATCACAACGATAAGTCATTTAAATGTAAACTCTCGGAGAATGACAGTCCAGTGGAAAGTTCTTGCAACAACCCAGAAAGTAAACTGAATTCCAAATGTATAAAATCCAGGAGAAAGTCTTTGAAAATCTATAATTGCCGCATTCGTCGGATAAGGTCCTGACACACGCTTCTGCGTCCGCTGGAATCTGCTCTGCTGCTCTCTCTGGTTCCAAAAAGGGCCCCTTCATATACCTTCACACCCAAAGCCGAGAATTTTCCACTTCCCGAACAGTCTATAAGGACCCTACTCAACAGTAAACACGCGTTTCAGGAATTCTCCAGAAAACATCGCCGTGCCTCTACACACCATGGTGTACACGTGATCTCGCTCCAAGCCAGCACGACAACAAGAGTTCAACCAGTACGGATTAAACATAGAATGTAATACGCGGCCAGACACGAGTGCCACAACAGGAGTTACGCCCGTGTCACTTCATGTAAGAAAAAAGGAAAGTTTTCACGGAAAACTTTCTTTTTGCGATCACAATCACTAAATTTGTACAACATCTCAAAATCATCTTATTTACAACATTACATAAACATCTTGTTCACAACATTTCATAAACATCTCGATAAGCAATCAGCAAGTACATTGTCTTTCTCTTTAATGTGTATGATATCAAGATTGTAATCCTGTAAAAACAAACTCTATCTCAACAATCTCTGATATTTGCACTTCAACTTGTTCATGAACGTGAGGAGATTGTGATCACTGAAGACAATGATAGGCCTGACTTATGAAGTAACATAAACTTCAAAATGTTGCAACGCCTATATCAAAGTCAAACATTCTTTTTCAATAGTGGAGTAGTTTTTCTGGTTTGCATTAAACCTTCTTGAGAAATAACAAATTGGATGATCAATGCTATCATTGCCTTCTTGTAACAACACAGCACCAGCAGCAGTATCACTAACATCCACAGCTAACCTAAAAGGTACAGAAAAGTCTGGAGCTGCTAAAACTGGTGAACTTTGCAGAATTGCTTTCAAATTCTGAAATGCATTTTCACACTGAACATTCCATACAAACTTTTGTTTCTTCCTTAACAAATTAGTCAAAGGTTCAGCTACAGCAGCAACATTTGGACAAAACTTCCTGTAGTATCCAACCATTACAAGAAAACGCATTATTTGCTTTATGTTTTCTGGTCTAGGAAATGCAGAAATAGCACTTATCTTAGCATTAACAGGTTTTACCTGACCCTGCCCTACAATATGACCCAAAAATGTTACTTGTGCATGACAAAACTCAGATTTCACGAAGTTGACGGTCAGACGTGCTTCACTGAGCCTTTCGAAAAGGTCGTGAAGAATTTGCAGATGTTTTCTCTTTGGTGTCGCTGTACAAGATAAGGTGATCAATATATGCGTCGCAGCCCTGAATATCCTTAACAACCATATGGATGAGGCGCTAGGACGTGGCTGGCGACTTCTTCATGCCAAACGTCCTAACTTTATACTGGTATAATCCTTGCGGCGTCACAAATGCGGGCACTTCATTCGCTCGATCTGTCAGCGGAACTTGCCAGAATCCTTTTAGCAAGTCAAACTTGGAGACATATCTGGAGCTAGCGACTCTATCAATACAATCATCGATTCTCGGAATCGGGAACGTGTCAGTCTTTGTGACAAAGTTCAGTTTTCGATAATCCTTGCATATACGTTAACTTCCATCAGGTTTTGGCACAAGAATACATGGTGAACTCCAGTTACTGTTACGAGGTTCAATAAAATCATTGTCCAGCAAATATTGAATCTCATCCTGTAGATACGTTTGCTTTTCTGGATTCAGTCTACATGGATGTTGCTTGACTGCGCTTGCCTCGCCAACATCGACGTCATGGCACAACATGTTATTTCGCGTTGGAATGTCACTAAACAAATGTTCGTAATTCCGCAGCAGGTTCTTGAGGTCTTGTTGTTGTTGTGCGCTAAGGTGTGACAGTTTGGCATCCAGGTGTTGCAGTACGTCTGAGTTTTTAATGGTACAGTACCACACTGAATGTCTACATCACACTTACAATCAGTATCTACTTTAACTGGGTCAGGGTCAGTGTTTACACAATTTACAGCGGTTACATTTTGTACAACATCGGATGTGCTATTTCTGTCATAATATGGTTTCAACATGTTAACATGGCACAGTTTTTTCTTCTTACGTCTATCTGGAGTCAACAGTATGTAATTTAAATCACTGACTTTCTTGTCAACAATGTAAGGACCAAAACACCTAGCTTGCAGAGGTGTGCCAGTAATGGGAAGTAAGGCAAGGACCTTTTCACCAGGCTCAAACGTCCTACTTCCAGTGCGCTTGTCATACTTTGTTTTCATTTTACTTTGTGCAGATCTTAGATTTGACTTTGCAATCTCACAAGCATTGTGAAGTTTAGTGCGCAAGTCTGTGACATACTGCAGTAAACTAAGAGAATCAGGATTTTCACACAAGAGTTTTTCTTTAAGCAGTTTTAATGGACCTCGAACTGATGTCCAAAACTAGTTCAAAGGGACTGAATCCCAAGGACTCTTGAAAGGATTCTCGAACAGCAGACAGCAATAGGTGGATTCCTTCACCCCAGTCCCTGTGTGTGCCATAGCAATATGCCCTGATCATGTCCTTCAATGTCTGGTGAAAACGCTCGAGCGCGCCCTGACTTTCAGAATGGTATGGCGAAGAGCTGTACTGTTTTATACCTAGCTCAAGCATAACTTGTTGGAACAAGCCAGACATAAAACTAGACCCTTGGCCAGACTGGACGGATTTTGGCAACCCAAAAGTTGTAAAAAACTAGGTCAGAGCTTTGACAACACATTTGGTATTAATTTTGCGCAAGGGAATTGCCTCAGGAAACTTAGTAGATGTGCACATAATTGTCAGCAAGTATTCATGTCCAGATTGTGTTTTGGGCAGTGGTCCAACACAATCAACAATAATCCTACTGAATGGTTCCTCGAAAGCAGGAATAGGCCTAAGTTGTGCCTTAAGAGGATTCTGATTGGGCTTGCCTACCATCTAGCATGTATGGCATGATTTACAATATTGTACAACAATATTGTAAACAAATTCCTGAGGTTAGGCCAATAGAAGTGTGTACTAACTTTCTGATAAGTTTAATTTATACCTAAATGGCCAGACAAAGGAACCTCATGTGCCATGCTTAGAACTTCACTGCGAAAGCTTTTGGGCATTACTATTTGATGTTTGATGGCCCACTCATCATCAGCGCATACATCAGGTGGTCGCCATTTACGCATAAGCACTCAATTTTTGACATAGAAACAAACTGGGTTTTGTGACAGTTCATCTTTAGAAACTGCCCTGGAAAACAAACATGAAATATCAGGGGCCTTATGCTGTTCCGCGATAAGTTCTGACCTTGAAAATGCTGCATCCTGTACGGGCGAGTCATTAGACGAGTCACTAGTGGCTCCCAGAGTGTTATCATCTGGATCATTTTCCTAATGTGTGTTTTTCTTGGCCATAGATCTAGTTACTGCTCATGAAGGATACAAACCAGGAATTTCCTGACTTTCCGGATCAGTGTCCTGCTCAAGTGACGGGTTTTCTGTCACTATTGGCACAGGCTGTACTTTATCACCTGCAACATCATTGCCTAGGAGCAACTGAATTCATTTAATTGGTAAAGTAGTCCTTATGCCCACAGTAATATTCCCAGAAATCAAATCTGACTTTAAATGGATACTGTGAAGCGGAACTGAAGTGTGCTTGGCTGAAAACACACCATTAACAAGTGCATGTGCCCCAGTAAAGGACCTATTAGAAAATGGCAAAGTGTTTGCTAACATGAGAGTCTGGCCTGAACCAGTGTCCCATCAAAATTCTAATAGGGGTAGAATCAGAAAAATCATTTGAAAGTGATACAAAACTATCATGTATGAATGGCTCAAATAACTCTATTTCAGAGTCAAGAGAGGAATCTACTACCTCAACCTCATCAAACAAAGAACTGACATTACAGTGTCAGTCATAAACTCTGTTTCAGAGTCATCAAAGGAATCTATACATCCTTTTTATCATCAAACTCCTCATGGGAGTCAACAGAGGAATTTTCCTCAACAGAAACAAAATTTTGTTTGTCATAAGAGGACCTGGCCTCTTTTGAAATACTCTCGCAAGAGTCATAAAAAGACTTAGCCTTATCCAGAGAATACTCCTCGCATGAGTCTTTAAAGGACCTAGCCTTATTTAATTCCTCGCAGGAATCAACTGAGGTTTTTACCCCGCAAGCTACGGATTCTTCTTTGGATTCAGACGGCACTTGGGCCTCCGTAGCATCAAACTCTTTATTTGAGTCAACAAAGGAGTTGTACCCCTTATTTACATGAAAAGGGCCTGGCTCTTGTACTATGCTATGCATAAATTTTGAAACAAAACCGGAAGGTTTCTATTAGATTTATTCGCAAGTTTCCAGCAGTCGCAGATATTAGATGACCTTCCTTCTTGCAGTAATGACAGATTTTCTTTGAAAATGACTGATCTTTGTTGGACTTAGACACAGTGGACGCGGACTGAGGTGTAGCTATGGGCTTTGTTGAACTATCAGGACTACTAGTACTGGGTGACTGCGCTGTAAACTTCTTTTGACCATACTGTTTTACATTCTTGTTTGTGAATGACTGGTTTGATTTGCTAGTAAAGGACATTTTGTGTATCGATGAATAATCATCAGCTAATTGAGCAGCAATGTCAAGTGTTTCAGGACCTTTCTCATCGAGAAAAGTTTTAACATCTGCGTTAATGCAGCGCTTAAATTCTCCAAGCAAAATCAACTGGCGCAAATTGTCCTAATCTTTCATTACATATTTATAACTACACCAGCGATCAAACAACTGCTCTTTTTTCCTAGCAAATTCGACGCAGGTCTGTTCTTTGCGCTTTTCCCAATTTCTGAATATCTGGCGATAAGCCTCCGGAACTAACTTTTAACCTTTTAGGATTAACCGTTTTACCAGGTCATAGTCAGCAGCAGCTTCTACTGAAAGCTCTGTATAAATTTCTCTGGCCTTGCCAGTCAATACACTTTGTAACAGCATAGTCCAATTTTCCTAAGACCATTTTAAATTTTCAGCTATCTTCTCAAAGTGTAAGAAATATTTATCAAAATTTTCTTGAAATGGTGGGACAAGTGTGTTTAGTAACATCACAACTGTAAGTTGGGGCAGCACTTAGACTACGTTCTAAGTCTTTCTAGCTCCAGTCTTTTTAACTCAATTTCCTTTTCTTTTTCTAGTCTGTCTCTTTCTATTTCTTTTTCTAGTCTTTCTCTTTCTAACCTTTCATGTTCTTCTCTCTCTTCTCTCTGTTTTTTCTTTTTCTAATTCTAACTGTTTTAATGCTAGCTCATGTTGCATTTCGAACTTCTTTAATTCCAGTTGCATAGCAAGGCTATCATTTTTTGATGTTTCAACTTCAGTCTCTTCAATTAAACCTTTGCTAATAAGATCCTGCATGATTTTAGCAGTGATATCAGGCTTTCTCAAAGCGTTTTTCACACTTAGCCCCAAGTGTTCTCCCAAACGCAACAACTGTTCTTTTGACAACTGTTCAAGTTGATCAGGGTCAGGATCGTCAACAAATGTCTCAGGTTTGAAATCTGCCATGTTAAGATGTTAAAACAATAAAAAAAAACACTGAGATAAATCCGGTAAACAATGTACTGTAAACAATATGTAATCTTGTAAACAATGTATGATAAAACAATGTGTCCAGGTCAAGGCCTAATAAATTTGAAAACTATTAAGCATCCCGACGAGAGCCCTCAATTTTATGTTACGGGACCTAATATAAACAGATCACGTATGCGTGATGAACACAAATTCTGTAACGGAGATAAATAAAAAATCAGATTCTGTAACACTAGGCAGCGTGAAATGTCTAGGGGAATTAATAAAGAAGTCAGTGGTTTTTTGTTAACAAATAACTATAGTTTATTCTTAAAACAACCCTAACAATACAATACACTAAATCAATACAATTATACAGTAAAACAGCGTTATAGCAACAAGTCAATACAATCCCATAGAAGAATAATGTGCACAGTACCTGGATACCAACACCATCACAACGATAAGTCATATGTAAACTCTCGGAGAATGACAGTCCAGTGGAAAGTTCTTGCAACAACCCAGAAAGTAAACTGAAGTCCAAATGCATAAAATCCAGGAGAAAGTCTTTGAAAATCTATAATTGCCGCATTCGTCGGATAAGGTCCTGACACACGCTTCTGCTTCCGCTGGAATCTGCTCTGCTGCTCTCTCTGGTTAAAAAAAAAACAGCCCCTTTATATGCCTTCACACCCCATGCCGAAAATTTTCCACTTCCCGAACAGTCTATAAGGACCCTACTCAACAGTAAACACGCGTTTCAGGAATTCTCCAGAAAACATCGCCGTGCCTCTACACACCAGGGTATACACGTGATCTCGCCCCAGGCCAGCACGACAACAAGAGTTCAACCAGTACGAATTAAACATAGAATGTAATACGCGGCCAGACACGAGTGCCACAACAGGAGTTACGCCCGTGTCACATAATAAAAAGAGCACTTGTAACAATATATATATATATATATATATATATATATATATATATATATATATATATATATATATACACGGAACCTAATATCAACCGATCACGTAGTCGTGACGAACATAAATTTTGTAATGGTGATAAAAAAAAAATCAGATTCTGTTACACTAGGCAGCGTGAAATGTCCAGGGGTATGAATAAAGAAGTTCGTGGTTTTTGTTAACAAATAATCATATTATATTATATAATTATCAAAATCCTAACATTACAATACATTAAATCAATACAATTTCACAGTATAACAGCAGTACACCAGCAAATCAATACAAGTATATAAATAAAGTGTGCAGTTCCTGGATACCACCACTGTCACAAGGACAACAAGTCCTTTATAAGGTACAACCCAGATGAACAGTTCACATTAAGCTTCTCAGAGAATAACAGTCCAGTTCATTCACAAAATCAATCCGTTGTAATCCAAAAGTGAAGTTCTTGTTATAATCCCGAAAGCAAACTGAAAACTATATAAGATTCGTCACAAATTTAGAAAAAAAAATCTATAACTGCCGCACTTATCGGAAAAGGTGCACAACAGACTTACACTCTTCTGTGTCCGCTGGAATATTTCTCTCCTCTCCCTCAGCTCTAAAACACAGCCCTTTATTTATAACTTCTCACCCCAAGCCGAGAACTTTCCATTTCTCGAACAATCATAGTACACACGTTACAGGAAACATCTAGAACAACGAATGCGGTGTTCCCACTTATCTGGGTTCACACGTGGGCCGGCCCGGCTAGGCCAGGCGAGAAAGCCCCAGACTAGCATGAGCGGTGTGTTAAAACGTTGGCCGCACCAAGGAACGCTGCAGCATAGCAACACCCAGGGCTTGAGCCAAACACGAATCAGAATGCCAACAGCTCACAATAAAATAGACATCTGTAACAAATATATACATTACGGGACACAATAGGATTAGTCGGGGTACACGTGCGATGCTGGAACATAACAGGGGAAAGAAAAGTATAAATATATATATATATATATATATATATATATATATATATATATATATATATATATAACAATAACCAGCTCTATATACCCACATCTTTAAATCTAATATTTTATTGATAAACTGAAAATTCCATAAAAATCTGTTGTTGAAATGGCATTGTTCGGTTAAAGTTGGAAAATGAGAAACCCAATTTGTGCCAGTCAAGTCTATTGGAATCCGTGCTTCTTTTTCTTGGAAATTCCATCTGCCCGGCAAATCGAGACGCAATGGTAACCATAATTTGAATTATTCAGTGAATAGGTGACAGGGTGTCACGCCTGCACTGAATTATCCTATCCTCTTACATGACTGGTACATTATTCCAAACAGTCATTATTTTAATTATCACCAGAGATTGAAACTATCAAGTCCAACGCCATCACGGACTCTGCTAAAAGGTCTCCAATTACAACAAGGGTTGTTGACTGTATTACAAAAGGTCACATGTCAAACTGACACTCAATGTAACTAATGTTTAATAATAGATTTTACCCGGCCCTCCTGATATTACTGTGGGTTGTAGATTAGCCTTTTTTTTCATTTGAATATCAGGCAGGACAGACTGATCTGTTTCCATTATCACGAAAAGGTGTTGAATGTTCATTTAGCATTCATTCGGCTTTGCTCGTATTAGATTCTCAGCGATAAGTTCACATTTTAATTGATATGACGGAGGCCTTTATTTCTGGAGGATGTTAAAAACGGAACTTATCATAAGATCCCATTGACATTTCCTGTATTTTGACAACCTACATCATGTAACGTCATCATGGTGCGTTTTTTGGAAAACTAAAATATTATATAAAACATTTTCAAATTATGATATATCCGTTTGTTTGTGTCTATTTGTGAGTCTATGTGTCTGCTAAAGCGTTCTTATTATCAGTCCTTTTTCTGGATAAAGGTATATAAAAAGTGAATAAGGCTGGTAGCAGGACTGGTCAATAAATCGATGTAAATTGATTGACACGTTGATACAGGACAAGATATGGCATCGACCAGGCAATGGCTACTGAAAGATGAATATTTTGCATTTTTTGTTAGCAGGTTGATAGCTCTTAACAACAAAACCAGAACAACTCTTTAGTTGCTTTATTCGGTAAAATGAGTTGTATCGTGAGAATGTATGCCGTGTCGCTTCAGTGTATCATAACATTTATTAGTTAATATAAAAAGTTGAACAAAGTCCATCCAAACTTACTGAACAGAACAAAGGAGAAACCATTTACACATTTGTCTGATTCATTGAGTTTTTGTTGTTATAATAGTTAGTTTCAGTTTCAGATGTTTCATCGCTTCTTGGGAGTATGTACACACACACATATATATTTATATTTGTATATAAATATATATATTAAATCATTCAATTTTTAACCATTCCGAGGACCGTCTTAATTTTTGTTTAATTATATCGCACAAGATGGCAGCACCGCTCACGCTGCCTTTAAGCTTTTGTTTAAACGGACTTGTGTACTTGCCAGGCACGTTAAATATCATGAAAAATGGTGTTCTCTCCATTCGGTTTTTATGATATGCTTCATATATGTCGCTCTCCTACATATATGTACAAAGTTGGAATAAACCTTCACTGGGTACGATCAATTGCTAAAACCAGCGCGCACGCGATTCGGTGGCCAATCTGCGTATTTTCACAAATCAAGACATTTCAAGCCTCCAACATTTGTTTCGTCTGTTTATTTTGTTCATGTTTTTCTCCTTGTATAAGAGTGCAGACCTCAGTCTTGTTTTAGAAATCAGACACACGCAAAGTAAACCTTTAACAACGCAAGCAAATGAATTTGAGATAGTAAGTCTGTATGCTAGGGGGATTTGCTAGAAAATATTTGTATTCAGCCAAAATGGAAAAACATCGTAAGACACTTCACACTTTATTGTTGGTGTTTATAAATCTTTCAGCCATGTGAGTAGTGTTCAAATCAAGGAAAGTGACGTAAAGGAAATTCTGTTGCTGTTGCTCAGGAGAAAAACTAAAGAAATCTTACAAAATTTTGGCTTATACAGTTAGGAAAATTCACAGTTACTGATGTTCGTTAAAAGAGCTTCAAGCATGATGAGTTTTTATCACATTAACTGATAGGTGGCAGTAGCCGTCAGTGTCATTGTACGGCTCATAGACATTTCCAGGACTGTACAGAATTTACTGATTCACAAGCCCATAAAGAGCCAACTTGCTGCATTTGATTAATATTTTTTTAATCTAATCATCAAATCAAGTAACAAACAATCGGGAAGGTCATGTATATACGATGATCTGATCAACTGATGGTGGTGGTGCCAACGTACTGAACATAAGACGTCATGGTGGTGGGATTTCTTGTCATGGTGCATGGTGGTGGTGATGGTGATGAAGACGATGATAATATTATATATGTGGTAATTAGTATACAATCTCCTCAACAGCAAACCTTCCTTGCTGGACAAAGGAAATTGAACTTGAATATGATCCGAAAACCGGCCGTTCAAATCCCCCGCCCGGGGTGTCTACTCGAGTACTCGGCTGGGGTCAAACCAAAACGGTTGAGTATATCGACCCGTCATGGAGCGCGTGGGTGCTAGGCAACGCGGGGGCCTACATGCTCCCACTGCTGAAAGGTAACTCTCCCATTCTGCTTAACAGAAAATGTTCAAACATTTTATTCGTTTTTTCTTTCTGTACACATTTAAATAGAGTATAAAACCACACACAATATGCAATGTTCATTGAACATGAAATCTATGTATTTTTTACGCTTTTTTTATAATATTTATTAAATAATTATTTTATTTTATGATAATAAATTAAACGGTCTACCTTATAAAGGGTTCTTTTTTTTATAAAAAATCACCAACTCTTTTAATAAACACAGATATTGAATTATTTGAAGGATATGTACTATGTTCATCATTTTGTTAGAATAATACCAGATACGTTTAAAACCGCCATTATTCAAAACGGCGTCCCTAATTCATTGTGTTTCATTAGATAGGTTTCAACTTTGGTAACAATGATTTTGAAATACATACTTTTCTTCTCAGTCATGCGAAGTTGGGGCTACCGCGATGGGATCGATGTACGTGGCGCCCCCTATGATTGGAGGCTAATACCAAAAAGCCAGAACCTATTCGGTCGCTTGGCGGCTTTGGTGGAAGAGACTTATAAAATGAACGGCAATCGCAAGGTGGCGCTAATTGCACATAGCCTTGGGTGCAGGTGGGCGCACCTGTTTCTGACAAATCAAAAACAAGAATGGAAAGATCGCTACATCCACTCCATGAACACCTTGAGCTCCCCCTGGGGAGGATCAGTGGAAGTAATGCGTTTGTTTGCTTCAGGATTTAACATGGGCATTAACGGGGTGGATCCTAAAATAATCCGACACGAACAACGGACCAGTGAAGGAAACGTGTTCTTATTGCCAACTAACACAGCTTTCAAAGAAAATGACGCGCTGTTGATAACCCCAGAGAGAAACTACACCATCAAGGATTACCACGCGTTCTTCAGTGACGTCACATATTCCATCGGGGAGCGCCGCCTGGAGGACATGGAAACAGACAGACATGACATGCGCCACCCCGGCGTTCCGGTAAACTGCTTGTTCGGACGGGGGGTTAAAACCGTCCGCCGCCTGCTGTACAGGGAGGGACAGTTCCCGTTAGAACAGCCGGACGTTGAATATGGATATGGCGACGGAACTGTCAATCACGAGAGTTTATCAGTGTGTCAGGCGTGGTCTAAAAATGTCACAAACGTAGCTTCATTTGCCGGAGTGTCACATAACGGCATGTTCAAATCACCCGCTGTGCAGGAATATCTGCGAAAAACCTTGACAACCACAGACTAAACAAGCATCATTCAGGTCTGGACTAATGTAACGTTTGCTTGAAAATGTGACGGACTTGCAAAGAAATATTTTTTTTTGCGAAATCATCTTCATACTATCAAGTCTGTGGCACCAAGGAGGTTTAATGTTCATTGTAAACCTCTTATGTGGCACCTAGCGAAGCTGGTACAGACTAAATAGTATGAAGATGGGCGAAATGACTTTGATTTAATCCTACATAATGGCATTTATTCTGAATAGTTTATATTTCAATCTATAATAAATCTTATTAGCTTGCATATACATTTTCTATTTTACTGAAAGATCTTGATTGGTGAATGAAGTTCTTTACAAGATTTTTCTCAAATATGTCACAAGGCTTTCAGCGGACAAAATTCTGAGGTTCACGACTCTAAGGTCAAGCCTTGTTTTAGCGTCCCATGAGACTTTGCGGCGTCCTAAGGTCAGTTTATTTTTTTAATCTATTTTTAAAACCTAGTAATAGCTGGAGAGACCAACGAAATACTTCAACATCGAGGCTAATGAGTTGATCTGCATGGTACTTTCGTGAAGGAGCAGTACGGTGTCCGTTGATATTTGTTACCATGCAGTATATTGGTAACAAATCATGATAAAGCAGGGGAAGCCGTATATTTCTGTACAAAAAATGTTTAATCAATAAATATTTGTTTCGTTATAAATCTGACTTTAAAATCTACCGAGCATAGATCAACAAAATAATTAAAACAAATGAAATTTAGTACTATTCCATAGAAGTATTGCAGTTCATCACACCTAACCTAAAGGAATTAATTATGACAGAGTTTGCAAAATATATCCCCGTATTTACTCGCATGTCTCCATGCATGGAAAAGGACATGCAGTCTTGAATACAGATTGATTTTATCTGAAACTGAAAACCTGCATTCCATGGAATACAGGCGTCCACCACGTAGGCATTCACTTAATCCCAGGTTCATTCGTGCATAAGTGCCTTGTACATTTGTGAATAATCCTTGATGACGGTCCTCAATCCGGATTCTATGCCGGATCCACACCAAAATCTAGTCGATTCTTCATTGGCCCCATACCCGAATTTTTTTAGTTTCCGTTCAAGCAAGTGTGAGTTATGTTGTGAAACTCCCCTGGTGGAGGCAAATAACGATAATTTCAGGGAAATTAATGGCATATATATTTATTGGGTTAGCCTGGTTTTACGAAAATTACGTGATGCAAACATTCATTTTTATATATATATATATATATATATATATATATATATATATATATATATATATATATATATATATAAGGATAAAGATGATTATTACATATTTATTTTTTTACGTACATTCACTATATAAGAGCAATGCATTCGAGATAATAGTGAACGGGAAATGTCAGTTAATAATAGCCACCGAAAGTGACGGAACTCGACGTGAGCTGTCGTCTCTGTATCTGAAAGTCCTGGGGGAGCGGGATTCCTGTAAGAGGACTCAATTTGCCGCGAAGGAAACGAATTATAATCTTAAACGAGAATGCAGGTTCTTTTTTGGTTTACGATGAATCCATGAGCGATGTTATTGATATATTTGAACCCAATCACAAGTTTCTAATAATAGAAAGGTGAATTATGGACGCTTTGATGGCGTTGCATTTGATTTACCTGCTAGTCGTTTTCTTAGTATTCACTAGATGCCGCCACCTTACGCCCAGTGTTTTTCGTTGCCCGTTGTTCCCGTGCGGGCCATACGTTCTTTTAATACTCTAGGATAACTATCACGCAGTTATTGACGTACTAAAATTACCTTCGTTGAAATCGCTATATCTTACTTTAGAAGAACAAATTCAGCTGTCTATCAACTGTGGAGTATAACCTATAAAATTCGGCCAGTGCATTGTGCACAAGAGAAGTACTATGGCTCTGTCCAATACGCATGCATGTTGGATGTATTAGGCCTCGACGGATCGTATTCCTAGGGTACCTGATAAGGCAGACCTATATCTCAAACTTCACCAGCACACCAGTACACCTGTACAGAGCAGTATTTTCAAGTTTTATAACCTGTCAACATCACACATGCGCAAAACCCTTATCTCATGAATGATGTCAGAAAAGCTGACCTCGCATAAAAGGGCATCATTTTGTCCTAATATTGTCCTTACAGTGTATCAAATATAGCACGCCTTTAAACACTGGTTAAAATCATTGTACTGTTTATCTTCGATCCTATTCGAATAACTATTTAGCAGTTCTTAATGTTATTTGTCTTGCTATATCACACGCCTATAATTTAAATATATGACATAAATATATATTAATAAATTTCAGTCAAGGTTATTGTATCTTATTTTATTTGGGAAAATGATAGTTGAATACATACCATCTGACCATGAATATGCTACCCTTTCTTCCAGCCAAAGTGTCTTGCTGGTCTAAGGTAAGCACTTTGACCCTTGACCCGGCGACAGGAGAGGCCATAGACTCACCGGGAGTGACGTCACGCGTCAAAGGATGGGGGACCGTGGAGACGATGGATCACCTTGACACCTCGTGGTTTCTCCGGTTGCTAGGGAACTCCGGTGCCTACATGCATCCTCTCACACGAGGTGTGTTACAAATAAATTGTTTTCTATGTATGAGAATAGAACTACATATGTAAATTTGTTTTATTTATACATACATGTTGAATATCTCCATGTCATGCTATCCGACCGTTCGTCTAAGTTATAAATCAGTAAGAGATTTCATTAACATTTTGAAAACATAATTGTCCTAATGAATCCTAATGGTAAACTTTCAAGATGTGTAACATCTACTTCTTCTTTGCGCATATTTTCTTTTGCTGGTATCTTTGCGCATATTTTCTTTTGCTCGTACAGTTACATTCTTACATTAATTTAACAAACTTCTTCGTCTGCATAAGCATACATCATATAAAATGGAGTTGGTGATGTCTCATATCTCGTAATTCTATTATATGCCAACCCATAGGAGATGAAGGTAAAAATGTTGTATTCGTTTATAGTTTTCCGTGGATATGGTTACCAAGACGGAGTAGATCTCAGAGGCGCCCCCTATGATTGGCGGCGGACACCAGAGTCTCAAAACTTGTTCCCACGCATGCGTGCCCTCGTAGAGGAGACGTACAACCTGACTGGCAGAAGAGTCATGCTGTTGGCGCACAGTTTAGGCGGGCGGTATACTTTACTGTTTCTCCACAGCATGTCACAAGAATGGAAGGACAAGTACATCCATTCTTTTACACCTATCGGAGCGCCGTGGGGTGGCGCCTCCTTGGCAATGCTGGCCATGGCTTCTGGTTTCAATTTCCATCAGCCATTTGTGTCCAGTAAGAGTCTGAGGCCGATGCAGCGAAGCTGTAATTCAAATATATTCCTTCTTCCGACAAAACTGGCATTCGACACAAACTTCACTTTAATCAAAACAGCGGAGAAGACCTTCACGACTGATAATATTGAAGAATTTATTGAGAGCCTTGGCGAGGATCATGAGGTCATGAAGAAGCGATTTGCTCTGGTCAAACATATGCGGCATGACCTTCGTGACCCAGGGGTCAAGGTTCATTGCATATATGGCACCGGGTTTGTGACAGAGGAATCTTTTGAGTATAGATTAGGAGATTACCCCGATTCTCTGCCAATCACAAGATACGGCGAGGGTGACGGTATTGTCAATCTGAACAGTCTACGACTCTGTGAACGCTGGGCCAATGTCACCGTCAAAGCATTCCCCCTTCTCGGCCACCAGTCGGCGCTGTACAGCAGCCGCGTGCAAGATTACCTGCTACAAGAGCTGTATGATTAATATATAACTATTCCTTGAACCCGAATCTTTCACACACATAAGCATTTTATAGTTTTCAGCAGCCATTTACCTTAAAAGTAACTTTTTCTATTCACAGCCTTTTTACAAAACTTCTTGTACCCGAGCAGGCGCATAACCAATACTTCCCCGACCACTCGGGTCTGCTTGCCCATCACTGCGAGAATAGTCAAGCTTTATAAATATTCAATAATTAGCTTTATTAATATTCACCTCAACAAATCAATAGTTAACCAAAGGCAGGTAATGAATCCGTAACAACATGTATCGTGAGGGGGGAAATCATATACGTTAGACTAGACCATAACTTTTATTTTACTTTCTATGGTTTTCAGCCAAGCTGGAAGTCCATGGCGCTTTGTACGTCGTCCGTCCGTTCGTTAGCACGGCATAAATCGTAAACGCTAGAGACTTCTAACTGAATATCAAGGGAGGTAAAAAACAACTCCTTGGAAACCTGAAATTAGGTCCTATAAGCTATGGAGGTTGTTTGTGTATCCCAGAATAATGAAAAATTTTACAAACCTCCAGTATCTCATCTCGATAATTACTCCATGAAATACCATAATATTAGCTTAGCGTATTAATCACTGGCAATCAGCTGCTTAAGACTAGCGCCACCTGTAATTTTTCTAATTGTTACGATCTTTTTTCTTTATTTGAGACTTCAAAAGACAGCGGTAGTGTCAGTTATCAAAGGTATCTTTTTCTCAACTGTGGCATCATCTAGTTCATTTCGTGACGATTTGTTGCGCCACCTTTTCTCTGTGTCTCATGTTTATTTTTTCTTTTATTTTTGATAACACCATTTAATAGAATTTCATGTGAATGTAATAACTTTTGAAGAATGGCATCCCCCCCCCCCCCAAACCCCCTCAAATATGACTCACCGGTTGTATCCACGAAGTGTTCGAAAACTGGTGACCTTAATCTTGATTTTCAATGTCAAAGCAATGGAAATCAAGGATATATGTTTTGATGTACTGGCCAAACCTTTAATGCCACACCTCCAATCTCTCAGAAATTACCACTAGGGCTGGGTATCGCCTTCCATTTTTGTATTGCGATATATTGCGATATGTGGAAGCGTACTGCGATATGTATCGCGATATTTTCATTGTTTCAATTTACAGGATAAAAGTGAATTTTCTTGTATATACAATTTATTACACACCGTACCTATAACGCTGTTAAATGAAAGCAGGACCAGAACAATATTCAACGAGTTTATTATTCCGTATGAAGTGCCCTCTGTTCTGTTAAATCCAACCCGCATGAGTAGTAGGTCTTTATCATAACATGAAAGAAACGTTGACCACTTGGTAATCATAGGCGGACAGAAATTTGGAATCTTTTTTTTTATACATTTATTCTCATAAAACAAAAAAATACAGCAAATACAAATTACAATTACAAGACAATAACAAAGACACAACACATATATACAAAGACGTGTTGTTTAAATGTGATTTTACAAACATAACATATTCTGTGGTCGGTCTGTCCACTCAGTTTGATGAAGAAACGCATCAGCGAAGCTGCCCGCCAGGTGGTGGGTCAGACCGGTCCCTCAACACTACTAGATGCAGTGAGAGAGCAAGCCACCCTCGTAAACAGCAATGCCGAGCAAGTCTCAAAAAGCTAAAGTGGAGTAGTTTACAAAAACATAAAATGCATGTGTATATACAATCAGATAAAACTTTATATAATTTACCTCAGATCCTCTCATCTAATACTAAATATACATGAGCTCTTTTTCCGACACAGAAGATATTATAAAAATAAACAACATGAACGCATAAACAAGAACAGACACCATTCACCCATGGCCATGATAATACTTATATAAGGAAATTTTCAAAACATCAACTAATTTCCCCCAATTCTTTAAATGTTTATAAAATATTCCTTTGCTATTTGCAATGTAACTCTCAACCCTTTCTGTATCTCTTAGCATGCTTTTAAACACTGCAAACAAGGAAGAACCATTTTCCTCTCTTTGCTTGTAGAGGACATTTTTATACAGTAACAGAATCTGATTTTGCAGCCTGTTTTTATCATCAACTGGTATGATGCCATACAATATTTCCATAAGTGATATGGCTGGGAGATATAATTCATAATCTTGCAACCATGCCTTTATTTTGAAATAAAAATTCTTACTGACCATTCATTCAAAAAATAAATGTTCATTATTTTCATGATCATTGAAACAAAATGAACATCGAGAAGTTTCTTTTATCTTCCATTTAAACAGCTGTTCATTCAGAGGTATATAATTGTGCAATATCTTTTACTGAAATTTTCTTAAGGTATGTATCTAAAGTTATTTTATATATAGCTAGATATGCATTTTCCCATCTAATTTCAATATTATTCTCCCTGTTTATAATATTCCACCTTGCTTGGGCTGTGGGCTTTTCCCATATATTTTCTACAAGTGTATCATATATCATTCGAGATTTCAGACTATTCAGTGTCGCTTGTCCTCCAATAGTTAAAATTGTTTCCATATTTGAATAGTTTTTATCATCTGGTTTATTAGGTTCCACAGATATACATAGGACGACCAGTCTTCAAAACATTTTCTATAAAACTTTGGCAACCTATTTGGCAGTACTGTGACATCAAAATTACTTCCCATGCATGTTAAACCTCTAATATTCTTTAGTTTATAATTCAATATCTCCTTGATTACCGAACTTTTAGGTTCAATGAGGCGCTTTGCCCACATTACTCTATGTCTTAATTTTACAGGCAACATCAGGCATGTTTATTCCTCCATTTTCATTTTTTTGTATTTTGTATTTTACCTTGGGCTTTTTAGCTCTCCAGATGAAATCACAAAGAAGTCTCTTTATGGATAACACAGTATTTGTGGTGGTTTTAAAACATTTGTAACAAAATATATTTTTGAAATGAGCAATGAACGTACAACTTCTGCTCTGCCATATAATGTGAGGTTTTTTACATTTCCATAATGATAATGTAGATTGTAAACTATTTTCAACTCTCTTAAAATTGTCTTTATGTACAATATCTTTATTATATGAAAACCAGATTCCAAGTATTTTCATACATGATTTTGTCAAGTCTATCCACCTCAAATTATACATATCATTCACAAATTTCTTCTTTGATCCAATATATGCAGCCTCAGATTTTGCTAGATTTAACTTAAGTGATGAAAAATATTCAAAATGTTTGATAACAGAAAGAACCTTGTTTAATGAATCATTGTTTTTAACAAATATAGTAGTATCATCTGCAAACATACACATTTTCACCACAGTATTTCCAATTTGAATTCCATCATTATTGCCAATATTTCTATAGCCATTTTGAACAATATAAGGAATTTCGAATCATTTTTTGGCCCTGTCAATGAAAAGTATGAAAAGAATGACCGACCTGCAATGAAAATCTCTCGGTAAATCGACGCACAAAGGATTATATATTATAGAGAAGATTAAACCATGCAATATTATGCAATATATGTTTATTCTAGCTTTTTATTATTTTTCACTATATTGTTTGTACAACGCTAGTTCTTCCACTGATCACTATACTCCCAGTGTTGTACTGCAGCACATTTAATGCACCACCTATATGCGTTCTTTTGAATAAAAGATTTTTTTTTAACCAAGGAAATGTTGCTTCCTCATTGTGTTTCGTAATGTCTTCGATGTAACGCTTAGTTGCTTTGATTTCATTACGTAGCATTTTTACTCATTTCTAAGCAGCTACAGATGTATTTAAACATATTCGTGATTAATTATGTTTGAAAAAATAGCTATGTATGTTAACTTACATTCGAACACTGTATTTCCTTTAAGAGAGATTTTTAAAAGATTTGAGTTCCTTTTTCCTTAGTTACGCCCCCTGGTGGACCCTAAAGAAACAGTGTTAGAGTGCGGCCCAGTGATGTGTGAACCATAAGATCTTCCTGTAGGTTTTCTACAGTTCTTTGTGTTGTTTTGTTTGTTTTGTTTGTTTGTTTTTTTTTGTTTTTTTTTTGGGGGGGGGGAGGTAAAATATTATAGAAAGAAGCCTTTTAGAATTAAGGTGTAAACAACAAACTGAATGACTCAAACTAAACGCCATTGATCAGGGACCAGTTTAGACTGTGTCATCTGCGCATGCGTTAAACAGGTGTCGGTTTTATTGGGTATTTTAAACAACACTAAACGAATAATGTACAGCTTTAATAAGTATCAGTCAAAAATAATAGTGTTGGAACTCCAAGTGGGAGTTAATTCCTATCTTTCTGAATTTGGAATGCATGTTTTTTCTTATCGATATAATCGTTTGTATATTGTGCAAAGTACGATTCCTGCAAAGTGTATGATGTTGCATTTTCTTAACCTTTATAGTTCAAACATGAACTATGGATCTCATGGCCGCATTAATAAGGCTTAATGTTTCAGGTGCAATTTCTTTGTCCTAATAAACGTGGAGAGAGAATTAATGGGAAAAATTATTTGTTTTCATCCATTTATGAGTTGTTGTACATGAACCATCTTATTCATTCATGCCACAGTCGGATGACACACCACGGGCGGATACAAAAATTAAGAATAGGGGGCCTCACTTTGCGAGGCCGGACAGCGGGTGAGCCGAGGCGCAAATCAAGGGGGTGGCGGGGGTAAGGGGGAATGGCCCAGGTGTAGAATTCTTTTTAGGTTGTAATGGTGCAATCTGGGGTCAACTAAATGCATTATAAGCAAAGCATACATTGTAACTGTTCTATACACTTGGTGTACTGAGAGTTTTTTTTTCCAGATGTTTTTGTTAGGTCGAAAAAGGGGAGGGGGGGGGGGACCCCTGCGTCCCCCTTCCCCGTAAATCCGCCTCTGCACACTGCCGTGTCACCCTTAAATATCAATATATCGTTTCAATCCTGAACCATCGCATCCAAATGTTTCTATATACTAAGGGGGGGGGGGGGTTCCGTTATTACATTCTACTTGGTCATAACCCCCCCCCCCCCCGGTTGAGCAATAATATCTCTCATTTTATCTATTTCTTTTTCCAGTTATTCGTAATTAATTTTTATTTTTAGATAATTTTTTTATTGCCTAGCAATCAAATTATTAATTTATCAAAGTTTCAATTTATTTAATTAATAAGTTCAGGATTTAAATGAACAGCCCTGTGATTAAGATAGCATCCAAATGTTTCTATGCACTGAGGGAAAAAGTCATTCAGTTATTCAGTCTCCTGGGTCATAACACCGAGAACCTAAACCCCCCCCCCCCCCCATCCCCATACACATTCGCCTGTTAGTGAGGCAGGGCCTTTCCATTAGCCTACACGACTCCTCGTCTAATACTCTACTCTCCTCACATTGTATACATTGTATATTCGGTGTCCCCTCCTATACTCTCCAACGTGTACCTGTATTTAGCTTTCCAAAATAAACCTGGCTTTAGATTTTATTCATGCTAACAACCGCTAACTATGTATATAAGCCCCCCCCCCCCCCCCCCGTTCCAGAATTTCTGGATCCGCCACGGTTCACTCGTAGATGAACTTTTTATTTGACAATTATTTGGTACTTCCATTTCAGATGATATGCTTCAGAGGTGTATTTAGAGGGGTTCCAGAAGGTTTGTGCCCCAACTAAAATCTGTTCAACAAAATTTAAGTAGGCTTCCAATGTTTCGTAAATTTACAAGACGTGCTTAAATCCTATGATAAATAGGCTCACAAAATTTGCTTGTAAGGCCCAGATCTTAGTTTCGATTTCGTTGCTCTTTTAAGTAACAGGGATGATCAATGTTATCGTTAATCAGGGAATGATATTTTTATATTGGAAAAAAATATATTAATCGTTAGAATGATAGACTTTGGTTTAATTTTTCTCCATTTCTGAGTTAACTATAAAATATTATTCATTTAAGCTTGGTTTAGAATCAATCTTTTCTGAAAACATGCCATATATCTTCAACACATACTTAGATGTAATATATTTAGTATGGGTCACACAGAGAGTCATATATACAGAAAAACCTCGCCTAACGATCTCCTCAGTTAAGCGACCACATCGAAATTAGGACCACTTTTTCATGGTCCCGTTTTATTTCGCTCTTTATTTCATATATTTAAACCTGAGAATAGCGGGCACCTCGTTTTTTCGCTTAGCGATACTTATTTTGGTCCCAACGCATGACCGAAACCTCAATTAGGCGACCAGCTACTAAAAAGTAAACATTACCTCCCCTGGCGTAGCAGAGGATCGGGAGCAAACCAATGCATTACGTCACTAATATGAGAAGTACAGTTCATGGATGATCACACCAGGCCAGGATTGTTTTCATTACTTTTTATGAGGCCTGCCGATAAGTATATGCGTGATAAATAGGCCCTAGCTTTTATTAACCCACTGGTCAATAAAGATTTATGATAGCTTCATATTTAATTTAAAACTGAGCAAACTGTTTTGCAAACTAAGACTGGGGAAAGCTGCTGAAAACTCATCGATAACTCGGCGATGTAAACGGTCTGGGCCGGGAAAAAGCAGCAGGAACGAACTGTGTACGCCTCAAAGTCAGCAACTGTGTATTGATCAGTTTCCCAGGAAATATCAGGGCCATGTAGAATGAATCTGTTTGATATGTGGCTAATGTTTATGATATATCAACTTTACATATCATACAAGCATCCGTTTTACATATTGTAATATTGTTTATAATATAATTATTGCTTGGGATGAGCATACTTTTATACGAAGTTTTACTTTTTCTCATTTTTTAGTATTAATAAATTAGATTACACAAAAGATACCGTGTTGATTTCCTGTCTTATTATGTAGATTTAGGTGTAACACATAATCAGTCATTCAAAATTATATTGAATTGCTACATACCAGTCACAGAGCACTTAAAATAACAGCATACGTCAAGACGAGCCGTAGAAAGATCCTTGATAGTCAAGCTTCACTCAGGCGTTCACCTCGATTTTCTTTTCAAGTAAGTGTACTTAGCACATTAGTAATTAGTATTAGTGTGTCATACTTTGTTGACAGAGCTAATAAAACTTTCAAATTAAATTTGCCGTTTCGCCTTAGATGTGCAAAGAGCGGTAATAGTGTAGGGGCATATGTAGCAAATTCGTCCTGAGTAAATTTTGTTTGTAAAAATGTGACACCCCATGCATTTTTGTTCTTCATCTTTCTATGAAGCCCTAAAAACATGGTGCCAATTTTTTATTCAGTTTTGACATGTCTTTCAGCTTGTATTAAAATAGTTTTTAAAATGTTAAATTAATAAACTTTGACCGAAACATAAACAAAGTAAGCTGGGACAAGAGGATAGGAAAGGTTCTTTTTGGAATGTATTTACATACTAAACACATAAACTTAGTTCTCGGACTAGTTTGGGATTGTCTAAAATTATTTTTTGGTTATATTAAACGTACCTATTCACATACCAAGTATATTTGATAAACACATAGAGTGTTAAATGCTTAATACACATAGCCTGTTTTTTTTCTCCTTAAAATATTATGGTATCTGCTAATATTTCATTGTAAACCATTTGAGTACTCCTGTAAACAAGTGATTTTAGGTTTGCGAGATCAGTGGTACAAATGTAAACATAGCGCGCATGGCACCTGCCGGCCAAACCGCGCTACTTTACAAATCAAGATTTTCTCAAGCATCCCAATAGTGTATCTTTTTTTTATCTTCCATATAATTTCTACTTGTTTGGGAGTTGTGCACGCGCAAGAACAGACGACCTCTAGTTATGTTTTTATGGTACACAGACACACGTGGACTGCGTTTACTCACACACAGAACCATAACAATGAATGAAACATGTGAATTGGAAATTGTAAGTCCGTGTACAAGGATGGTTTTGCCAAACTAACGAAGCAATGGTAATCTCTAGTCATTTAAGCTATCCCATAAGGATACTACACCCGTGTAGTTTCTTAGACACTTAATTTTCCTATACATTGAGGTAAAAATGAATGACAGACACACACACACATATGTGTGTGTGTGTAGAGAGAGATTAAGAGTGACGCCTTTTAGATAGTAACATGTTTATTGATATTAGTCTATCTGAAAGGCATAACTCTTACTCCAAACCTACACTTCCACTACAGACTAACACGGCTATACTACTAATTATTATACTTAGTATATATATATATATACAATATATATATATATATATATATATATATAAATTAATCTAATGGTTTACTGCAATTAGCAACTGCTAGAGTGCTCAATTGTATGACATCAGAGCTATATAATCAATCAGATAGTGATGAGTGCAGCACGTTGCACGAAACTACGTAGTAGTAAAAATGTCTGACAAAATTTGATCCGTCTATTTGTATAATTACACACACACACACACACATATATATATATATATACATACATATACATATATACATATATACATATATATATATATAAAGAGAGAGAGAGAGAGAGAGAGAGGGGGGGGGGTGAGTAGGAGAGAGACAGAAAGAGAGAGAGATGTGATGCATTCCTACCCAATGTTTTTTTCTTGCAAAATCATTTTAAATAAAATATTGTTTTACAAGACAGGTTTTAATATTTAATTTTAATATTTGCCAAATGAACGTACAAAAAATTATTTAATTATTTCTACTTTTTAACAATTCATTATTTAGGTGAGATCATTAAGCAGTAAGTTGGACCTGCAGTAAGAAACACGAACTAAGCTCAGATTCTTGAGACTTGGTTCCTTGAAAATTACTTGAACATGTGCCGTTTCAGAAAAGTTCAATGTACTTAAAGGGATTTTGTATGTGCTGGTAAAACAACCTTAATGTTGACTTCCTCTATACCGGTCCCCATATTATAACCATAACAATTTTGTTATTGTTTTTATGGCCTTTATTAAAATTACAATAACCAAAAAGAAATGCAAAAACCTTTAATTACATTCAAGGCATTTGTGTATTGTATAAGGCACGTGTCATTTTGTTAGCTTGTGTAATTAAAATTGTTCTTGGTCACGATTTAAGGGAAAACGAGCATTAGTTAAGCAGTAATAAAATGCTTTAATTTTTGTCTGGAGTTATTTGGTATAAAATGATAAAAATAAACAATAGCTCCAATCAAAGATGTACATTCCGCTGTTGCATCCGACATACCCTGCATTTAATGACATAACCAGTCAGATTTTATAAAATATAAGAATAGACTTTTCATTATTCTTTATTTCATAATTCGCATTATATATAGATAGTACAAGCTGGGTGCTACTCATTGTCTACATATTACTATTTTCATTAAAAATGAATGTTGTTCCAGTGATCTTGCTCCGACGGATGGAACAGCCTATGTAGCCACTGTGCCATCACAAGTCATTTAAGGATAATGAAAAAGCGACAAGAATTCAATAATAACCAGCATTTAACTTTACCATTGTTATATTTAAACTTTACCATTGGTTTTACCATAGTTTCTGTTAAGATTTGTCCGTTTTTGTTATTGTACTGGTATAACCTGAATGCCTCGGTTTTATATTCCGATAAATGTATAAAAGAAATTGGCCCACCAAACAAATTAGATTTAAAAAATAGACCATCGGGGGTGGGGGGGGGGGGGGGGGGGTGGGGGGTTAAAGATTGGATAGAAGAACAACTGTAAACACGTTCGATAACATTATGACTAATGATGACACTTTTTTTGTTATGATTTGATATTTACTTCAAGTTTGTTTCCTTCAACAGGATTTTTCTAAAATTCTAATTTTTAAGGTCCCTTTGTTTTGTTTTTCAAAACACTCTCCTTAATGAATTCTGCAGCAAAACATGCATTTCATTCAATGTTGATTATCTGTCCTTTACATGTCTCATTCTACTGTAAATGTCTTTAAATAAATGTCTGTAAATAACTGATGAAAATAGCTACTCCACAGAAGGAATAATTGCTCCCAAATGATATGCTATTGCCCGCACAGAGCTCAGGTTATATGAACAATGTTATTATTATTATTATTATTATTATTATTATTAAAATTATTATTATTTTGCTTGTTAATATGTACTCCATTTCACTGTGAAGGGTGGACGAGGTAGAATTTCCTAAAACTTTGGGTTGGGTTAGTGAGGATCTGGCACTAAATCCAGTCAAAATTGTCCTTTTTCTGTTGTTTATTCTTCACAAAATATGTAAAAAAATTTAGTCATACGCCTTAAAATTTTACAAATTATTTCTTGGATTATGACCAAAATATAAAAATACTCCCTATAATTCCTTAGGAACCTTTAAATATACTTTGGATGAACTAACCGTAAGAGACGGGTCTCTATACCTTCACTATCAGCGAGCGGATAGTGATGTTGGTGATGTAATAATCGAACAACAGGATGACGCAATAACAAAATCATATCAAATGGAAGAATAACATTTCATATGTTATGTTAAAATGAAGCAAATATTTAGTCACTGGTAAAAACTAAGGAAAGTGTAGCCATACTGTATACGATACAGGTTGCCTGAAATCAGCAAGTGGTCCGCCATATGTACATTGCACAAACTACCCAAGGATACCTTGTTGTCTCTATATGAATTTTTTTATTGAATTCATCAATAAAATTTGGTGAGAAATATATACTGGTGGACAAACAACAGCTGATTAATTTTCATGATTAGTCTGATGGATCTTGATGCGGATCCATGTGTTGGCGGAGGTTTACGCTCTACGGGTGCTCTCTAATATTGTAATAAATGTCTTAACGCAGAATTTGAGTGTCTAGTCTAAGATATTGTGATGAAATATATCTAACTAACCATTTTGAGGTGTTTTGTTGCTAAATATCTCTCTGTATGAAATATGTATATATAATGGTCCTCAATTTTTGCTCTAAAATCAAATTTGACCTGAAAAAAAATGACAAAACCACTTTAGAAAAATTGGCACCATATTTTTTTGTAAAGTTTAAGGTCTAAGGATCACAAAAATGTAGGGTGTCCACTTATTACAGGGAAAAATTACTCGTTGACATTGCCCCCATACTATAAAGATGGTGTGTACAATCACAGCCGTGTAACACTTCGCAAGGCTGAAGTTCTTAAACAGCAGTATACTGTTAAATTGACACGTGCAGTTTCCATAAGATGTGAGGAGAGAATATTAATGAAAGTTTAATTATAATAATCGTGTCCAAGCATGCAAGCGAATTTCCTGCGACGGAGTTTTGGTCTTGGTATATCATACCTACTTGAACATTTCCTACTTAATTCCTTAATAAGCCACGAGGTATAGCCAGAATAAAAAACCAAAGGTTAAAAAAAATTGCAAAAGAATTTCTGTTTGCACAATGCATGTTCGTAATGTATGTAGTTTGACAAATTAAGTCTATACCAATATCAGTCCATGGGGAATATGAATATTCTACGTTTTTCTTCTACCCGGAGTCGTAATTGAAAAACAAATATTAGATTTTGACATAAATGATATTACATATTCTCATTTCATTAATACCAGTTCCAACCACGGCACTAAAGTAAGCAAAACGTTTGGATTTATAACATAAGATACTAAACGTGTCAAATTATCATGATAAAGATACAATTGATTGATGCACTGTTCATTTTGACTCTATGTTATAAAATAAAGCATAGAAAACACACCTCAACTAACTCCTAGATTAATGCTAGTTTCTTAAACTGATCACTGACCAAGAAACCTCAGGTTTAACAAATATGTTTGACCATTTATCAATATTTTAAATATATACTGGATAAACTAGGTTTGAATGAATACCGTAATTTGCATTTTCAAAATATAAAAAAAATAGCATCAGGCTTTTGTTGCGATGATCATTTAACAATCTTTGAAGATGAAAACCTATGCCTAGATCCCATGTAATGCCATCCAAGTTTCCATACTAAATTTTAGTTAAGCCATTGTTCACATGGTTTCATTTGAATCTTTGACCATGAAAACCCAAGTTTAGCCATAATGTCCAACCAATGACAATGGTAGGTTTTTCAGGTATTGAGGAAGGTAGATATTTCATCAATGGCGGCTCTAATTTACATATTAAATTTTTAAATATGAACTTAACAGTTGTTGATATGGTTTCATTAGAATCTTTAGCCATGAAAACCTAGTTCTATACACAATGTTCGGCCAGTTATCATGGTAAGTCTTTCAGATATTGAGGAAGGTAGGCTGTTCTTCAATGGTGGGCCTATTTTACATATTAAAATTTAAATTATGACGTTAACCGTTTCTATTATTGTTTTATTTTAATCTTTGACCATGAAAACTTAGGTCTAGACACAATATTCGACCAATTATCATGGTCAGTTCTTGATATATCGAAGAAAATGGAATTTTCGTCAACGGCGGCCCTAATTTGCATATTACAAAATACCAAAGTCGTCGTGAACACAATCCAACCACAGGCGCTTGAATCACTATTTGTGTTGATCTTGATTTGAATAGTGTTCAATTTACCTTAACACCAATCCCCTACCGTTGAATGAGCTTTAAACCATGTTATATTGTTTGCCGGTACTTGTTTATATAATAGATACACAAGGCCGGCATCCAAGTCTGCGGACGGGTAGGCAATAATACAAGTAATCAATTGAAATTCCCAAATATTTCAAAGATTTTCGAGGAAAGAAACTTACAGTGGTTAAATGGCCAGTTCTTCTTTCTATAAAAGCATCAACAATTCCAATACACACAGTGTACCACTTGTAATGAGCTCTTATTTGTAACTAGTCTGCATCCATTAAGCAGCTGTTACCCCAAACAAGGAAATCCCCATGTATCTTGGTCAGCAGTAAGGATTCCCCCCTGGAACCTAACACCTGATTGGTTGATAATGATGGAAATAGTAATCTGGGATAAATCTGTCTGTTCGTCGCTTAATGGATACAGACTCGTCCGCAGACTTGGATGCCGGCCTTGTGTATCTATTATATAAACAAGTACCCGCAAACGATAAAACATGGTTTAAAGCTCATTTAACGGTAGGGGATTGCTGTAAAGGTAAATTGAACACTATTTAAACCAAGAGCAACACAAATAGCGATTCAAGCGCTTGTGATCCAACTCAAACGTATCAGTGGACCCCTACCGCCACAAATCTATAAAAAAAACCTTGTACTACAGACAATTCATATGTACCCCTTACTGGCAACTCGACTAAAATGCTCGCATACCATGATCAACCACTTAGCAGTAGGGGTAACCTTTAAGTAAAAAAACAGTCATATCTCTCTACAGAAATAAAATATTTTGTCAAAATGGGTTTTAAAACACAGCCAAGAAATTATCAAATGTATCCCAGTATAACATACAATAATATGTTCATGGATGTAATTGAGGAGAGAGAAGTCTGTGAAGTGACCCTATAAATACGCAGTATTTTATGAAGAAAAAAAATTACCTAAAAAATCATCTTTTATAAAAAAATACGTTTAATTTGACACTTTTTCATTATATTATCTAATGTCATCATACCATTAGTTTTGAGGTAACGGAAATGAGGATTTGTAATGTCATTTAAGTCAAAATCCACAATTTTTAGCTCAGATGACTGAAAGTCATCTGAGCTATAGCGATAACCCTTTGTCCGGCGTCCGTCCGTCCGTTAGCCAGGCACAAATTGTAAACGCTGGCCCTGGAATCTTCTAACTTGACATCTAGAGAGGTCCATGAAAAGTCTCTTTGGAAACCTGAAATTAGGACTCTGTTACTCATATTATTCGAGCTATGGGGCCCCGAAGTACCCCCGAGAATAATGGAAACTTTGATACACAAGCTCAAGTATCTGAACAACTAATGCATTGATCACCGTGATTCTTTGTATGGATATTGATCATGGAGTGTTTCATCTGTTTCTGCAGATTGGTGGCGCCACCTGTATTTTTTTCATTGTTTACGATTTTTTTTCTCTATTTTTGAGACCTTAACAGATGGAGGCATCTGTTAACAGGGTACAAATCGTAACGACTGGACCTAGAATCTTTTGTCTTGACATGCAGGGAGGGCCATGAAAAGTCTTCTTGGAAACCTAAAATTACCTCTCTGTTACCCAAACCTTTTGAGCTATGGGGCTTCAAAATACCTCACAGAATAATGGAAAATTTTATACAAAAGCTCAAGTATCTGTACAACTAATGCATTGATCACCATGATTCTTTGCATGGATGTTGGTCATAGAATGTTTCATCAGTTTCTGAAGACTGGTGGCGCCACCTGTATTTTTTAATGATTCTTTTTTCTTTGTTTTTGAGACATTAAAAGATAAGGTCATCTGTTAACAGGGCACAAATCGTAATCACTGGACCTAGAATCTTTCAACTTGACATCCTGAAAGGTCCATAAAAAGTCTCCAAGGAAACCCGAAATTATGTCTCTGCTATCAATATCCTCTGAGCTGTGGTGCTCCTACCTACCCCCCCCCCCCCCAAAGTAATATGCAAAATGTAATACAAAAGCTCAATCATCTGAACAACTGATGCATTGATCACCATGATTCTTTGCATGCATATTGATCATGGTGTGTTTCATCAGTTCCTGCAAACTCGTGGCGCCATCTGGATTTTTAATTTTTTTTACAGATTTTCGCCCTCTATTCTTGAGACCTTTACAGATGTGGTCTTTTGTTATCAGGACACAGATCGTAATCTCTGGACCTCGAACCTTCCAACTTGACATCAAGGGAGGTTCATGAAAATTTTCGAAGCTATGGGGCTCAGAATTAGCGGCCAAAATTTAAGAATTTGATACATAAGCTCAATTATCTGAACAACTAATGCATTTATTACCATCATTCTTTGCATACATATTGATCATGAGATATTTCCTCATTTTCTAAAGACTGGTGGCGCCACCTGTATTTTTTTAATGATTTTTTTTCTCTGTTTTTGAGACATTGAAAGATGTGGTCATCTGTTAACAGGGCACAAATCGTAATCACTGGACCTAGAATCTTTCAACTTGACATCCTGAAAGGTCCATAAAAAGTCTCCAAGGAAACCCGAAATTATGTCTCTGCTATCAATATCCTCTGAGCTGTGGTGCTCCTACCTACCCCCCCCCCCCCCAAGTAATATGCAAAATGTAATACAAAAGCTCAATCATCTGAACAACTGATGCATTGATCACCATGATTCTTTGCATGCATATTGATCATGGTGTGTTTCATCAGTTCCTGCAAACTCGTGGCGCCATCTGGATTTTTAATTTTTTTTTTACAGATTTTTCCCCTCTATTCTTGAGACCTTTACAGATGTGGTCTTTTGTTATCAGGGCACAGATCGTAATCTCTGGACCTCGAATCTTCCAACTTGACATCAAGGGAGGTTCATGAAAATTTTCGAAGCTATGGGGCTCAGAATTAGCGGCCAAAATTTAAGAATTTGATACATAAGCTCAATTATCTGAACAACTAATGCATTGATTACCATCATTCTTTGCATGCATATTGATCATGGGATATTTCCTCATTTTCTGAAGACTGGTGGCGCCACCTGTATTTTTTTAATGATTTTTTTCTCTGTTTTTGAGACATTGAAAGATGTGGTCATCTGTTAACAGGGCACATATCGTAATCACTGGACCTAAAATCTTTCAACTTGACATCCTGAAAGGTCCATAAAAAGTTTCCAAGGAAACCCGAAATTATGTCTCTGCTATCAATATCCTCTGAGCTGTGGTGCTCCTACCTACCCCCCCCCCCCCCCCCAAGTAATATGCAAAATTTAATACAAAAGCTCAATCATCTGAACAACTGATGCATTGATCACCATGATTCTTTGCATGCATATTGATCATGGTGTGTTTCATCAGTTCCTGCAAACTCGTGGCGCCATCTGGATTTTTAATTTTTTTTTACAGATTTTTCCCCTCTATTCTTGAGACCTTTACAGATGTGGTCTTTTGTTATCAGGGCACAGATCGTAATCTCTGGACCTCGAATCTTCCAACTTGACATCAAGGGAGGTTCATGAAAATTTTCGAAGCTATTGGGCTCAGAATTAGCGGCCAAAATTTAAGAATTTGATACATAAGCTCAGTTATCTGAACAACTAATGCATTGATCACCATCATTCTTTGCATGCATATTGATCATGGGATATTTCCTCATTTTCTGCAGACTTGTGACGCCACCTGGATTTTTAAAAATTATTAAGATTTTTTTTTATACTTTTCAAACCTTTTAAAGATGCAGTTGTCTGTTAACAGTGCACAAATCATAACCACTGTACATAGAATCTTCTAATTTGATATCTAGGGAGGTCCATGAAAAGTCTTCTTAGAAACCTGATTTAGGTCTCTGTTACCCATATTCTTCAAGCCATGGGGCTAATAAGAACCCTCAGAATAATTGAAAATTTGGTACCAAAGCAAGGCTAAACATAACCTTTGGACCTAGAATCTTCTAACTTGACATCCTGAGAGTTCCTCAAAAGTTCTCCTCAGAAACCTGAAATTAGGTCACTGTGACCTCTATTTTCTACGTTACAGTCAATGTTTCAGCACCCCAGAAAAAATGCAAAATACACACAAATTGTCAGAAAGAAACCTCAGAAACGTCTGGATGGATTGTCATCAAATTTGGTGTGCTTATGGGTCTTGATGAACTTGAGCTAATATGCATGAACGTTGATGCCACCTACATTATCCTAATTAGTTTGCCTGTTAAAGGACATATTGTCAACATGTCAGTCGGCTGAGCGTCAGGTCCCATGGGCCTCTTGTTAAAATTGCCACTCAATGTATAAGAAAAACGGAAAATATTCATATTTCCCTTTGGTTGATTTTGATAGACTTTTAGTATGTCTAACAACATTCCTTACGAAAACGCATTGTGCAAACAGAAATTTTGTTGCAATTATTTTGACCTTTCTGGCTAAATCTCCTGGCCTATAAGAAGCGGCTATCACTTTAAGCCTGTCTTTAATCCATACCCATTTAGTTATCTATGTCCGCAACAAAAGATTATTTTTACTTAAAAAAAATTAGTTTTAGGCATGTTTAACGAAATGCCGATAATATCTGTATCTGTAACAAAAACTATATCGCATTATGCAATAATACTCGTAACTATAAGAGTAGGTTTTAGTTGCCCATCCTAGTAAATTTATTAATATGTTTACTTTATTGACATTAGCAAAAAAGTGCCTTTTATGACAGATATAAAGTATCGAATACATGTATCAGTGTGATAACATGTTTCAGGATGTTTTTATATAATATGCGTGATACAAGTAATTTTTTTTAATTGTTCATACAATGAAGACCAAAAGCAATCATTTTTTCATTATTTTGAACTTCTTAAAGAGCTTTTTAATGGATGCTTCTTTTTTTAAAACCGACTTGATAATATCCTGCAATAAGATGCAGGATCTAACACGGTATCTATGATTGAGTGTCGTATCGAATGCTCTAAAACGGAAAGCCGAACTCCTAATAAGCCCTCATATCAAATGGTTCATCGCGTGCAGTGTGACTATTCAATGGCCCCCTCGCCTTAGTCGGTCGCGCAGTCCTGCAAGGAATTAATATCATTCCATAGATAAATCCAATAGATTTTCAACCGGGGCAAATATCATTAGATCCCGCTTTCACAATGGCATTCTTTCTTAAATCTCATATCGCAGCCCACTAAATTCAGAGCCTTTGTACTGTCATTTAGACCTCGGTTTCTTTCTGCGTCATACAGACTATTTAGTTTTCATTCTCTGAAGAAAAGAAAAATTTAATATTCAGGGTATATGATGTCTTGTTGTAAACAATGTATCTGTGTTTTTTTTTTGTTTCCTGGTATTATAATTTCTTTTAAAATAAAAAATAAAGATTATTCCAATGGAACCTTGCAGAGTCATGAAATAACAAATTCCTGGGAAAACATCCATACTGGTTAACTATGACCGCCGTACCAAAACTCAATAAATTATTGCATAATGATTATGATATATGGGTTGAAGGTTAGTAAAAGAATTAATAAAAGATGCAAAGCGCCAATAATGCGAAATTCTCATAGATTTATATATATAGACAGACAGAGGCAAAGGGATATCATAAGACACTTAATAGTTAAGACCATATAACGATTTATGGTCATGCACTATTTATATTGTTACGTGGACAAATTATTCAGGGGGAAAATACTAGGCCGATCCGGGATTCGAACCCATGTTGGTGGAGCACAAGTCCGGCGTCCCAACCGCTTCGCTAGCTAAACAAGGTTCACAAGCGAGACAGTTCGGTCCACTTTTATGTCACCCCATAACACACCCCCTCTACACCCCACCTGCTATTTGAAAAAGACTAATTTTCCCAGGAGTCACACTTTCGTGAGCTTATTCCCTGGGCCACAGGTTTACCGTCACGTTGGACGAGCCCCAATTTTGTTACGAGGACAAATTATTCAGGGGGGAAATACTGGGCCGATCAGGGATACGAATCCATGTTGGTGGCGCACATATCCGGCGTCCCAACCGCTTCGCTAGCAAAGCAAGCTTCACTAGCGAGATAGTTCGGTCCACTTTTATGTCACCCCGTAACAATGTAGATATTAGATTCTATGAAATTGTTTTGAAAGATTAATGAAAGCTTACGTCAAACGTTATGTTAAGTCGGCAATTTATGCACGTGTTGTATATGTAGATGAGATAAAATCCTACATCTTTACAATTAATATGGATATTAAAAGTAAACGACAGAGGGCTTATCCACAGAAACTTTATCAGACTATTAATGTAATTTTAAAGATTATAGACACTTAATGTAAAAGTGTTAATACAACTAATCATTTATTCCCGGTTTGCAAAGCCTTGTATAAGTTGGAGGTGTATGGATGTCTTTAACAAAGCACAAAAGAGTAAAAACGTTATTTAATCACATATCTTTAATAACTATTGAATTCAAAGAGTTTAGAAACATTGTTACATCTGCAATTGCAGCAGAGATCCATAAACGAGGAAATAATCGTCAGATTAACTAAAGCCACTAAATACTCTCATTTTAATCAGATAATTATTGCTTTAACCCAGACAAAGAACGATTAATTGATTCTCATCCTAGAGGATCTACGGATGCGGCGCAGCGCAGTCAAAATACCCGGTGGTGGCAAAGCTTACAACAAAGCGATAATTTTACTTAAACGAGGTGTAATTAAACAATGAACCGCGGTTAATTAAGGTAAAACATGGCTGTGTTTGGCAGAGGAGTTCGCCCTGGTAATCCTGTAGGACTATTTGTCGATTCGTTGCCGGATTAATTCCTGAGGAATTAAATGTAATCTGTAATTATACTCCTGACACAGCTGGACTAATGATGTATAGAGCACCGGGGGACTGTGAACATCATAGATTCATCCAGCCCCATGCAATTAATATTATTGTAATCTTTATATATATCATAATCTGAATTTCATAAAAAAAATTAGGCTTCACTACTAAATTCGGTATACCAGCTTGAAACTTATCTTTTCTGGAGTTTACATTGCAAACAGTCTATTTCAACACAGTAAGAAATATTTCCAAATTGGTGGATATATTCAAATATATGCATATTTTTTTCAATGATCTGTTCTCTTCAATTGCCGTTAAGATAATGCGAAATTGAGTTTTGCTCTTAAAGCCTGTAGGTCCGTCTTACTACGTCCTTCCGCGACGTCTCACGGTCCAGTCACGGCCAACAGGAACATGGCATTTTCGGGAAGGAATGTGATGAAATAGAGGACCGCGTTCTCGTGACATTTGTGGCACGTTCTCCTCACGGTTATTCACGTACATTATAACCATGTTCTGTCTATGCGTTAGGTGGCTTCACATAGAAGAGAGTAAATAGACCACGTTTTTCGCAGTATTTACCACGTTCCCGCTACTGCACTGCTACTGTTATCTGCTACTATCACCTACGGCAGCAACACAGTAACAACGTCCAGCCACGTTTTCCTGTAGCATCTTAAGCCTCGGTCACAACCCGCTGCGGTCAATGCATACCGTAGATCACCGTTAGGTTTTTGAAACCGCAGGAATACTTCTGCGGCCGACGTAAGCTAACCCTGCCCACGCCGCAAGCTAACCTTGCGAAAGCCGCAAAGACCCGTTACGACAGCCGCAGGTACACCGAACGTTTCTCGGGTAGCCGAATGACGTTAAAAATCGCAAGGGCATCCTATGACATCCGTACTGGCCGTACGGAGCCCGTAGGTGGCTGCCTGACGCACGGCCGCCGCATCAACTTAAGCGCTTTCGCTAATGTCACTTTCGGTTGTTGCGGAGTCCCTGGGGCCTTCGAAAAACGCACGTTTGCCGTACGTCGACCGCACGAAATAGCCCAAATCACCCGCCGAATCCCGGTTGTGACCGAGGCATTACGGCGAGGGGTGACGTTCTGGGATGACCAGATTATTTGCCGTGGCCCAACAGCCAGCGTCGGACACTTCAATACTTTCCATCCAGAGTGCCATGAGGGCCACATTTCTGTACCTTTGGCCACATTCTCACCTTTGGGGCGGTTCCAATAAAATCTAGTTTTTTTCCATGTTAAAAGTTTATTTATTTAAGAAAAAACTGGTAACCTGTATGTCTTGGGACTTATTATAAATTCAACGACATTTATTCTTTGGTATCTGTTAGTTGCGAGCCTTTTGAAATATGGCAAATTTTGCTATAATGTAAATGTTTCTCTTTTTTCTTAATTGAGAGTGAGCTGTTTTTATATTCAGTATTATATCATATGCCATGCTACGTTGCTCCTATAGCGCTAACTGAGTATCACTTACAGAGCAGTCATAAATAAAGGAACACAAACAAAATTAAACAGTGCTACTAGGTCACTTATGCGTCAACATCTCTAGCCTGGAGAGCATAAAAGATTTCAGTTTCGGAGAAACATGACACGAAGAAAGAAACACTTTATTGAACATTAAACATGCTCAAATTCAGTTTGGATTATCACGATAACTGAGGGCCTTGAATCCATAGCTTTATAGTTCAAAGGTCAGGTATAGATGTAATTATCCGTGAAGATTTTGTACATTACAGTGAGAAATGACATTTGAGCCAGATGGCAGAGCGAAGCAGTTTGTTGCAAAATCGACCCTGAGATGCTGCAATAGAACAGAACGAGAGCGAATACAGAAACCCGTGTCCAAAACCATGTGTTTTCCCATTTTTGTCCGCATCAATTTTCCTTTGCGACAAGATATCCACATTATGTGTGGATCAGAACACAGCCAATCCTCATCGACAAGGAAACGGCTAATACCTTCTAATATCTGGCGGGAGGAGCCGGCGGGAAAACAGGGGCTCGCTCCTCTTCTTTCCAAGTGATTTGTGGCTTCTAATCGACAAAGAGGTTCTTTAAGCGTTATGATGCACGCCATTATAGCGTTAGCCGCTCAAAAAGGACCCTATGTACATTAGGCATATTCATAAACCTATCGATTGTCTCAAAGCATATCGATATGAACCGGTTTCAGCTGTTGCCGATTATTGTTTTCGCCTTATTCACGACGTAATTGTCTTCTCTCGTTTTACTTCCGATATTTTCTTCAATATGAAAAACGGATCTTTTACTAAATCGACAGTTGGTGTTCATTTATATAATTCCTCTTAGATATTTCTCGAAGAATACTTTTATTGACCTGGTTCTTCCAATGTTTATCCTTGATCTACTTGTATATAACTCCCAGTTGAACGCGGATATATTATATTTATTAATTAACAAACTACCTTGCATTAGACAGTGCCTATACGAGGGAAGTTTTCTTTTTATTTCAGGGCTAAAACTATTGTTTTTGTTCACTATCGAAAAACTATTTTTCGTTGTTGTATCTAATTTAGAAGGAAATCAATTAGAAAAAAAGTTGGGTCCCTAAAATAATTTGCCTGCCCGTCCGTCGGTCCTTTCTAAATTCGTTTCAGGATTAAACCTGTACATATATGACCCAGCACTGAGAGTCTATCGATTTCCGCGTCCTTCAGTCAAAATTCAAGGTCACAGATCAACGTTATTCACAGTTATATTTACACATGTTGGTTCAGGACAGATATCATAACTGTATGATATAGAAAGCTTCTAGTTAGACTGCTTAAGCTCATATATTGGCGAAATTGTGCATTTTATGATAACAGCATTAGTGATAGGTCATTCCCTAATATTCATTTTTTGATAGGGAGGCAATTTTGAAATGAAAATTTATAACTCCTGAAAATGTCATGCTTTTATCATAAAATGCACTTATTTCACTTCACACCCCAACTTTTCAGCTTCATATTTGGATAAGTCCTAATGGGATCACCTAGGAGACCTGAAATGAGGTCACTGTGACCTATATTCTGCTGCATGAGACTGTTGCCGTTGTACATATCTTTCTTTTTATTTTTGGTGAAGAATAATTTACAGCTGTTGTGACGTCATACAGAAGGAAGATGTTTATAAAATTTCGAGAGAATGGTCAAACTTATTCAGAATTTGATTTCCAGACGGCACCTCGTTTGATTTATTTAATTCAAACTTCACATTGTGAGACACATACCTGAAGGAAGGGCCATGCTGATTTTATATCATAGGTCAAAGGTTACAGGTCACAATTAACATTAGACAGGAGTTCATGAAGACTGTTTACATTCTCTTCAAGACTGTACTTTTCTACAGTCCAATATGTATTATATATGTATAATTTACCCAGCTAGCCAAAAATAGTTACCTCAACGTTGTACTAACCGTCGTGTTTTAGTTGGGATAACGTTTTTCCTTTAAAGGTGCCCATTCACCTACGTTTTATAAAAATTATGTGATTTCTAGCTTCCTCATTAATAATCTTAGAGTAATTTTGGTTGTGAAAATTACTTATAAATCATCCTGAAGGATGTATGAACTTGTTTATCAACAACATGTTTGTAAACACAATAATGTTGACAAACAGGAAAAACGTGTAACCTAAGGTGGCAAGTTGCATATATGCGGAGGTAGAAAGGTCACTTGTTACTAAACGATATTTGCAAAGCTCTGGCTTATCTGACTTACTGCCAGAGGCCCTTGTTATATTTGTTTTGATTATTCTGGCGGGCCCCCAAATATTATTAACACGTTGAGATAAACAAAACAAGCAGCCGGTGTGCGGTGATATCCGCGTTTTCTGACCTATTTTTACAAAAGCTCCAAGGCATTACCTTTAGTTTATAAAGGTCAGATAGGTGATTGGGTCCCTTTAACAGCAAAACAACGTGAATCAGGAAAGTTTTCTTGTAGTAATAACAAACGTTGCCACAACATTTACTCAACCTTACAAAATCGTTTAAAATGTTATCAGAACGTTTTGTTAACATTAAAAATATGTTTATTGTTCCAACAACAACCTGACAACGTTACCGTAACGCCGAAAAATGGTGACCCAACGGCGTCTTGGCGACGTTTTCACAACGCCATTAGAAGTACACTCATATGCCATCTAAGCAATGATTCAGCGACATATTAAAGAATATGATATGGAGCGTATCTGACGTTTCTGCAATGTTGTTAGGACGTGTTTAGCCCAAAATGGTTACCTCAACGTTGTACTAACTGTCGTGTTTTAGTTGGGATAACGTTTTTCCTTTAACAGCAAAACAACGTGAATCAGGAAAGTTTTCTTGTAGTAATAATGTTTTTTTCACAACAAACATTGCCACAACGTTCATTCAACCTTACAAAAACGTTTAAAATGTTATTAGAACGTTTTGTTAACATAAAAAATATGTTTATTGTTCCCACAACAACCTGACAACGTTACCGCAACGCCGCAAAATGGTGACCCAACGGCGTCTTGGCGACGTTTTCACAACGCCATTAGAAGTACACTCATATGCCATCTATATATATAATTATATATATACATATATACATACATATACATATATGATATGTAAGATGAAATAAAAATTTAAAAGACTAGTTTTTTTTAAATATCAAGGACAAAATCAATATCAAATGAAACAATTTCCCATGTGCTGAATAAATATTTATGATGATATTCCCAATAATTTTTCTCATTATTAATACACTCATTTTTATCATTTTATTATAAAAATTGAATAAATATAAAAAATAAATATATTTTTTTATTTTGTAATCAAATAACAATATTTTTTCCTTATTAATGTAATAAAAATGAGCCTTGAGGATTAATGTCAATATTAGTTGACCCTAACCAAAATAAAAAAAAATAATAACTTCCAGTGTAAAGGATAGAAAAAATTAAATTCGTTATAATCATGAACCAGAAATTTAAAAAAAATTGTAATTTCAAATAATGAACGTTCCTTCTACTTATACCACAACCTTTATGCGCATTCGTTGATACGTCATTTATTTGTGAGAATCAAATGCTATGTACCTCATGACAAAGCGTCTGAGGCCACGTGACTGTGTGATAAAGCAATGCACTCAGTTCACCCTTGTGCATAAAAAGAACAATAATAAACCATCTATAACGATGTCACGTGCAATTCTTGCTGAATTATACATTATGAAAAGCATGGGTATGTATCATATGAGATATTTACAGAGCCATGTAAAATTGTTTAAAGTTTAGTAATGATAATGTAACATTTTTACGCGTCATAAAATAAGAGTGCACGATCAATGTCAGGTTTTAAGCGAATAAAGAGAGGAGCCACCCTCAATTGAAATGCGGCAGAGTTGAATCCGTAAAAAGCTATTAACGACACGCTTAGATACCGCATAAAGCTGATACATTTAGCTCAGCAAAACCTTTGGGTACACCTCAAAGCATAAGTGCAAACCGTAAATGATTCCACCGGATAACTAATGATTACACCAGTCACAATTACTCAAAGTTCAGCTGGAAAAGGCTTGAGATGCTTGGACGCGTTAATACGCCGCGTTGCACTTTAGAATTACAGGTATACTTCCAGTTGCTAAGCACCTACGAAAACATACTTTACCGTGGTTGTTCCGAATGTAAGAGAAATGAAGCGACACCGTGTTGACCTTCGTGAGAGCTAACTTTAGTTCTCACATGTCAGGCTGTTTCCTAAGTGGGGCAAAAGCAAAATCCTGAGTTAAATAATTGCATAATCCCGTTTTAGGGCACCAGGTTTAGTATTTACAATCACCAGAGGTCCGGGGATGTAGATCTGCTCCTAACACATGGGAAAATACCAGGTGCGCATTAATACACAGTCATTTAAGGCGCAAAATAAGCGAAGTCGATTTCTCTGTTGACTTACTGGTTGCTTGTACTTCAGGTAAACTACAGATTAGTGACATCTGAGGCAAGATGGGGTGGAAAGGCTCTAATCCTCCTGGTAAAGACTGAGTCTGTGGTGTACCGGCACGTCAAATCGACCTGTTCTGCCCTTTGTAGCTGCTAATACAAACTTAAGTCGACCCTAACACCATGTAAAGAAGCCGGGCTTCATCAACCTGAGCGGTACATCAATAAACCAGCCAGACAATATCTCCGCAAGTCTTATTTCTTATTTATAAGCAAGGCGGGACTGACAATGGCGCCACATAATCGGCATCTAGAGTGTTATCCTTATTATCCCAGCTTTATTTAATGAAAGGCCGTCTTATTGTCGCAGCTGTTTTTTACCTTTCTCTTGTAAAGCTTCTATATCTGTTTGTTCTTGTATTATCACATAAGCCCAGGTGGTTTGTGCCTTTGTCATTATCTCCTATATTAAGCAAACAATTTAAAATTTATATTTGGAAATTACGATTTGTCCGTTCATTAGTCTTCATTTTATATATACATATAAGGAGAGAGAGAGAGAGAGAGAGAGAAACAGACAGACCGACGGACGGAAAGACAGACAGGCAGAAAGACAGAGACGATGATGATGACGGTCAAAGTATGTTGACTATGATTTCTGAGATATTTAAGCCCTGCCATATGACCTTGTATCATTAGCCACAAACCGGCCATGGCGGTGACCTGAAAAAAAAGAACACATACATAAAACAGCTACAGAATGGTTGTTACTGGTTGAATGAATATGCTACAGATCTGCTTTGTAAAGTGGTACTCTAATTATAAAACAGTTAGTTTCATGACTGTGGTTTGAACTAACACTTGATTGACACAATGAGTTTGAAACCATAGAGCTGTCCGAATGTTAACGTTCCAGAATTGTCTGCGTTACGACACATGAATTGCAGCGTAACACGTATACATGTAACGCTACATCTGACGTACATATAACGCTACATCTGAGTTACCTTTGCGTTACGTTTAAGACACGAAAAAATTGCAATCATGACGCCAATGTGGATTTACGTGTACACGGTACCACGCTGCTTTTCAAAAGTTAGAACATTTTCTAAAATCTCTGAACGTAACGCAGACGGATTGCAGAAATAAAAGTTGGGTTGCCGACACGCAAACTTTACGCAGACGAAGAATCATTTGCACACCCTGCATAACGGAGCGTAAAGAGCGGTATCACATTTGTCGATAATGAAGACAACAGTGAGATATTGGAAATTATGAAAGAATTACTAATTTATATAGAACAACTATAGCATTGTTGGTTCTGGGTTAGGAGATGGGATTTTGGTTTTAATCACTGGTGTAAAACTAGAGTTCGGTCTTATACTTGAACTCAGAGGTCAGTAGTCCATAAAGCAAGCCCAACTATAATAACAGTTAATATTAAATTTTGCTACATTGTCAAGTTGTTAATAAGTTTTATCCAAAACAAATTCAATATTATGTTCTCCCACCGAATGAGTTGTTAATATCACTGTAAAGATGCAAGTGTCGCGTCACCATCTTTATTTAGTACATGTATATTTAGTAAATATTTAACTTACCCTGTAAACACTTTGGAAATATCTGATATTATTAATCTAATTTGAATAATTCAAAACTCTGTTAGCTGTCTGAAGGAGGCATGTGGGATTGTTTTTTAGGGGATGGTGGTATGATTAGTTTTAGGTGTTAGGGTTGCAGGACAGGCCTAGGGAGGGACGATTGCTGGAATGATGCAGGGGTTGGCAATTTTAGAGCTGGTCTTGGTTGTGATGGTTGAAGGATTTCCTTTAGGATTCGGTGTAACGTTTGTAGGTTGTGGGTTGGGCGTGACAGATTTACGTATGGTGTTGTTTGTTTCAAGTGATGGTTTTAGAACTAGTGTCAGGACTGTTAGTTCAGGATTGTTGTTGGGAATGATGGTTGTAGAATTGGTATTGTGAGTGACATCTGTAGGGTTGATGTTAGGAGTGACTGCTGTATAGATGGTGTTAGGAGTGACTGTTGTACGGTTGGTGTTAGGATGGTTTGTGTTGGGAGTGACTGCTGTAGGGTTGGTGTTAGGAGTGACTGCTGTAGGGTGGGAATGGAGAGTGGCTGCTGTAGGGTTAGTTTTAGGAGTGACTGCTGTAGGGTTGGGGTTGGAAGTGACTGCTGTGAGTTGGAGTTAGGAGTGACTGCTGTATGGTTGGTGTTAGGAGTGACTGCTGTAGGGTTAGTGTTGGGAGTGACTGCTGTAAGGTTGGTGTTAGGAGTGATTGCTGTAGGGTTGGTGTTGGGAGTGACTGCTGTATGGTTGGTGTTGGGAATGACTGCTGTAAGGTTGGTGTTAGGAGTGACTGCTGTAGGGTTGGTGTTAGGAGTGACTGCAGTAGGGTTAGTGTTGGGGTGACTGCTGTAAGGTTGGTGTTGGGAGTGACTCCTGTAGGGTTGGTGTTGGGAGTGACTGCTGTAGGGTTGGTGTTAGGAGTGACTGCTGTAGGGTCGGTGTGCGAAGTGACTGCGTGGGGTTGGTGTTGGGAGTGACTGCTGTAGGGTTGGTGTTGGGAATGACTGCTGTAAGGTTGGTGTTAGGAGTGACTGCTGTAAGGTTGGTGTTAGGAGTGATTGCTGTAGGGTTGGTGTTAGGAGTGACTGCTGTAGGGTTGGTGTTGGGAATGACTGCTGTAAGGTTGGTGTTAGGAGTGACTGCTGTAGGGTTGGTGTTAGGAGTGACTGCAGTAGGGTTAGTGTTGGGGTGACTGCTGTAAGGTTGGTGTTGGGAGTGACTCCTGTAGGGTTGGTGTTGGGAGTGACTGCTGTAGGGTTGGTGTTAGGAGTGACTGCTGTAGGGTCGGTGTGCGGAGTGACTGCGTGGGGTTGGTGTTGGGAGTGACTGCTGTAGGGTTGGTGTTGGGAGTGCCTGCTGTATGGTTGGTGTTAGGAGTGACTGCTGTAGGGTTAGTGTTAGGAGTGACTGCTGTGGGGTAGGTGTTGGGAGTGGCTGCGTGGGGTTGGTGTTTGGAGTGACTGCTTTATAGGTGGTGTTGAGAGTGACTGCTGTATGGTTGGTGTTGGGAGTGACGGTTGATGGACTGGCGGTTGGAGTGATGGTTGTAATGTTGGTATTTGAGAGTGACTGCGTGGGGTTGGTATTGGGAGTGACTGCTGTAGGGTTGGTGTTTTGATTGACGGTTGTAGGATTGGCGCTCCAAGTGATGGTTGTAAGGTTTGTATTTGGGGATGACGGTTGTAGGGTTGGTGTTTTGAGTTACGGTTGTAGGACTGGCGCTTGAAGTGATGGTTGTAAGGTTGGTATTTCGGAGTTACTACCCTAGGGTTAGTGTCGGGAGTGACTACTGTAGGGTTGGTGTTTTGAGTGACGGTTGTAGGATTGGCGCTCCAAGTGATGGTTGTAAGGGTTAGAACTGGGGAGTGACTGCGATTAGGTTGGTGTTGGGAGTGACGGTTATATAGAACTGATGATTGGGTGTTTCAAGTGTTGGTTTTAAAACTGATCAGCGGACTTAGTGAAGGCTTAAAATGCCATTCTGGGTTAGTACATATAAGGTAGCTGATGGTAAAATTGTTCTGTTGCCATACCATGCCTGCTACATTTGTTAGTAAGTGGATGGAAACAGACAATCAAACAAAATTAGACTTTTTGTATTGCACAGATGTGCATATTTATTAGAAACCTATGAGTTACCTCAAAATGGAGTGAAGTCTTTTGTGAGTATATATGATATAGGCTCAATACAGTGAATAAGAGTTAATTACTCCCGCTTCCAGAGCCACCAAGACTTGCCCTTGCTGAATCACCACGCTTAGAACAAGTGCTGCCACCTGTCGGCAAATTATATGGATAACGTACGGTTCTCTGAACGACCAGATGTATGATAAGAACCGGCAGTTAGCCGAATTACGTCGTTCGGTGCATGGGACCAAGTTTTGTTTTACACTTTTAATGAAAATCATAAATACTAACGCCCTGACAGGGCTAGACATGATATAAACAAATCTCATTGGCTGAGCTGGTTGAAAAACTGGTTGAAGAAACCAACAAAATGTATGTGCATTGTTCTTCTACGAATCCACGAGAGCTCAAACCAGACTACCTGAAAAATAACGCTTAAAATTGGAACCAGTGATATATATGTTACTCTGTATGTGTATTTGTTAATTTTCCTGTGTATTAGAATTAATTTCACAATATAGGAAATCTGTATAACATACAATGTTGCTTGTCTTCGCAAGCAGCACACTGATCACAGTGCGACATTAAATGTTATATGGATAGTCTGATTGGTCGTCCATTTGTCCATTTAATTGTCAAATAATTATCGTCATCAAATATACATGATCGTCCTACGCAGGCGTATCTAATTCTGACCAGGCGTCGATCCGACTAATTAGGAACAGTATACAACCGCGCATGCCATCCTAGTTTACTGTTTACCCAGATACCCATTGCCGCTCGCAGGAAATTTGTTTCAGAGCGGGTCGTTAATAGGATGGGCGGGTCCGACAAATTTCTCGCTTTCGGATCGATGACAAACATCAGAGATTTCCAGCTCACGCGCACGTCAACAAAAGCTTAGACTCCTGCCGCATTGCCAGAATCAATCCCTCATCAGCCCCCCGCCAGAATGGAATATGATAGATTTAATGTAAGAGATGCTGTATTAATTAGGCTCTCTGTCATCGGGACGTTTTGTCGCCTACCCTCTATCGTACTGCAGTCGCTTATCCGATTGTGAAGGCAACAAGCCGATAGCGGGTGTAAATAAGGGCTAAATACAACAGGAACTGGAATTACTGGCCAAATGGCGGCCTATGAATTCATGTCCCACTGATATTGGATTGCTGGGAGGTTGACAGCAAATTTTCTAGCAGCCATTGTTGCTTCTATCAGCAACAGAATCATAGACGGAGCGCTCATAAGCCAAGCAAACATTACAAGTGTACCGTTACGGCATACGCGTGTTGTATTTTACATTCCGCGCCCGTCCTAACAGCTTACACAGCCTCAAGCATGAATAAAACCGACTTTCCCCGTAAAACACAAATATTTTCCGTCTCACACGCACAGGATATCATGCGCTCACTCTCGTCTAGGGAATGTCATTAAAAATCCGATATATTTTGTTTTTTTCTAAAATTGCTAAAATGCTTGGATTGAGTATTCAAATACCATCTCAGGTAGACCAGATATCTATAACGTATTGTTTCTTACTATCACGCATTAAAAGTTGAATTATACATTCCAATATCGTCAAAAGTCGTTGCTTCTGTCACGCCTAGGTCATTGGAAATTTAATACGCAGCACTATTTTTTTCCATTGGTTATGAGAAACAGAACCACTATACGGCCGTCTAATAAAGTACAATTTATTGCACTATGTTCCATAAGTATAAGCTATGTTATTCTTACTTTATATCTAGAAAATATCCGTTATATTATTTTGAAACATTTAAATTTTTTATAATGTGGATCATCTTAAAATATGAAATAAATGTTGCTCGGCTAATTCTTTCATTGCATGGGTTATATGGATGAAATCATCTTATGTTGCAAGTAAATCTCGCTCCATACCTATTTTCAGGGTCCTTTATTTTTTCACAGACTTTATCTATATTGAGCCAACTAACCAAACTGTTACATATCTTAATATTTAACTATAATTTTTATCTTAAAATTTTACTTTTTTATTCTACAAAATATTCAGTGACTTTTGTTATTAAAATTAAATGTACTGAACTTATTTGATTTTAGGAACTTGGTTTTTACAATCATTAAAGAAAATCTGTTTATATGTTGTGATACCGGTAGAGGGCATTTGCACTTATGATATACAGAGTTAAAAAAAAGACGAATAGTGAAACATTAATTAAGCCCACATGTAAACCCAACATTAATCTGATGCACTTTTAAAGTGTCATTTTATTTTCTTAAGGATACAGGTATCATAGTTTGCTGGTGGTACCGCCAGTTAGATAAAGATGAAGGTAACAATGCAATGAAAATGTTATATTTTATACCCCCTGGATTTCAAGCTTTACATGTACGAGGCTAGATATTACCTATATGTCATCACATATCGCTACGAAATTGATGCGAGTCTCAGAGAATCTATCGTGAGTTCACAAGTTTATCTTTGAGAAGCTGGCAGAGTTTTATCATTCACGGTAGTACCGCGTTTACTTCTCAGTGCCATATGATGTTCTTTCAGTGAACAGGCGTTCCGAAAGATGTTATGATATTTTATTATATTTCTAATTCCTTTATTATAGGTCTGTGAATATGTACGAGGTTATATCCAAATTGCATCGACATATGAGATCAAAATTCACGTTTAATAATAACAAGAAAATTAAAATTTTTTCAACCTCACACTTAAGATGGCTCTGTTGAGCAAATGGTGTATTTCCGTACATTATGATAATGCTATCTAAAAGCCTTATATAGCCGTTGAGGTATGCTTTATTTGTAACAATATTCTTAATTCCATTCACATAGAATCTAAAATCCCTAAAAATATTTGAATGTATCCAGTTTTATTTTTCCAATAGTATTCAGAGGTTTACAACAAATATGGGTATCTAAGGTTAACTTCATGAAAATTGTTCTGTATTCCGGTATAGACAATCCTTTGTCTTAAGAATCTCAAAACCTTAAATAAAGAATACTATATATATAGTATATGACACGACGGTGAGCTTATATTGTGCTTAAATGAATTTCGTAATTTATTTAATATTACGACCTATATTTTTTTTTTACAAAGGAACAACAACAACAAGTACATGCAAAATCTTAAAATATGTCAGAGTTTGAATTAAGTCACCGACCTTTAGATACTTTAACCCCTCTCTGAACCCCCCCCCCCCCCCCATTGATTATCTCCCCATGGTAAGGAATCCTTTAAATTATTATGATGATCCAGATTTTTTTCCAAACTTTAATCTATTGTTCCCTGGGTGTTGCCAAGTTTAATAACAATAAAATCCGCTCCTAGCTTGTAAAGTAAAGATGAGAACATGCAAACCAACCGACCAACCAAAGGAAACAGATACAAAATGCTTCATCTACCAGGCAAAGGTATAAAGACATGTAATTCTAAACGGCATTTGCTGCCGTGCGGGCCCCTGGCTTGTTACTTTATTTTCTTGAGAAATCTTCGTTGATGGTTGTTCACCGGAACAGAGCGGCTGATCAAAACACACAACGCGCATGCTCATGGAAAGGTGTACTTGATTATTACATAAACAGATTTAATAATTAACCGACATGAATGCTGGACTAGTATAGTCATTCCACTCACATTATAAAAATAAAATTACGAAAACAAAATTGAAAAGTTCATCATAACCTTCTTGTAGATTTCATTTGTCTGACGTAATTTCTTGGATGCGTTTTAATAAATACGCGCCAGAGTAAAGTTATATAATGTATAACAATGTATTGAAAGTAAAAACTATTTCCAAAATGTGCACAGCACATTCCTATAAATGTTCCAGATGTCAGGGGAAGAATTAATTTATTCACTAGAAAGCACCCAGAGACCGCATACCTTTGTAAACATTCTGGATCACCAAATCCTGAATATCACCATGCCAAATCCTCATCTAACTTTGTTTTGTTACACGTAAGCGGAGAAAATATATTAATCCAAGACAAGATAAATACGTTACGCTTCAATAACCCCACTGTTGTAACACAGGTCGGCTTTCCAAAATAAGGGGACTCCAATTAGGTATTAGAATTGTTCGTCAAAGGTTTTCCCTTCAATTTATATATATATATATATATATATATATATATATATATATATATATATATATATATATATAAATTATATGTATGGTGAGAAAGTTTCTTTATTGCGATATTTTGTAACGCATATATGTGATTTTGGAAATTAATAGAAATTATCAGTGGCTACTTGTAAAACCTCTTTACTCTGTCACTGCGTGCATGTGTTTATCTTGCAACTATCTTTCTAACATTGACTTCTGTACAATTTACACAAATAAACACACACACACAAACAGACGGAACTAAACAACGAGAACTAAACTTCATTGAGAAGGCTTCATATTTCAGCCAGGACAAAGGGCGCCCCGAATCAAGTCATGTTTGGTCGTGTTGCGTTATGCCATTGTTTCGATTTGGCTACGGGAGGTTCCCTAAAATGTTTAGCTAACGTGGCTATTTGCCACCTCGGGCAGCTAAATGCACGGCTAAACACAGATTAAAGCTCGGAACAAAAGCGGATTAGATTATAGACCCGGCTTCTGAAGGCGTAAGGATCATTATGTAAATATTGGAGCAGGCAAGTCGTTTTGAGCCATGTCGTAATGTACACTTCCGTCAGCATCTATATCGATGTGTTCCGACGCGCTATTGCCAGGGTATCGGTTTCAAAAGTCCGAAGCTTTTGTCGCAAGCATGCATCACCGGCACACTTTACATGTTGTAATACCTGGCCATTATGTGCACGGACAGTTAATCACTTTGAGAGCACAGGTGAAGAAGCGTGACGCTAAATTTGCTCATTAAGGTAAAGCCCATGTGATCTCAGGAAAAAGAAGAGGCACTCATGACACTGAATACGTCGGCCCCTCTGAGCACTGCACCCAGTCAACTTTCTTATTTAAAGAACAATTTAGTCTCTTCAGTATCGACCGGCGTGAAATTCACTCATCCTTAAATGCGTGGCGAATAAATGGCGTTTCGTGAAAATACATAAATACACAAATAATGCGTATAATTGTAAAGAGACCTTTATTGTAAAAAGTATTAAAAACGAAAGACTATAGATCATATAGAAAATGTATTAATGTTACAGTTGCACAAAAAAGCGAGTACATGACCAATATTAGAAGAGTAATATAGTTGAAGTAAAAGTGTCATATATATAATTAAATTAAAAGAGTATTAAAGATAGAGTAGAATAGAAATATAGTTTAAGCTGAAAGTTTCAGGTTTGAACCCTGACAGTCCCTCAAATGCAAATGGTGAAATATGGGCAAGACCTCAGAGATTCACTCTCATGTCTCAAAGGTACGCTTTAAGTTCGATTTTGCTGAAAACAAAAGTTCCCCAGCAAACCATCTGTCATACCGATTGACTCTTTCCTATTTATCTGCATGCATGTTCTATACTTATTGTTATGGTTCTATGTGTGAGTAAACACAGTCCACGTGTATCTGTTTACGACAACAAGACCTCATGACCACAGTTTCTATCTTGCGCATGCGCGACTAATTCCCACACAAGGGGAAAAAATGAAAGAAGATATACAGAAGAAAACAAAAATGTGTTGATGCTTGAAAATTTTGATTTGTGAGCTAGGTTGCGCTGTGGGGTGACCAGGTCGCGTGCGCTATGTTCATGTTTTGCGAAACTAATCGCGTCCGATGCCAGCTTATTTCAACTCGCGTGCAGGAGTTAGCAACAGTCTTAGAACGAATTATCGGCATATACCATAATATTTAAAATTGAACACACTATATATATTATGTATATTATGTATATTCAACATGCTTGGAAGATGCCTATATAGATCCCTTTAACGACAGGTTACGACTTCTAGAATATTCCTGGACCCTTGCATAGAAAACAGAAACCAAGACGAATGGTAGAGTAATATGTGTATATGTGTGATGTCATTAATGTATAATCCTCTGGGAATAATCTATTCTAATTCATCTGTCTAATTTTAAAGAACCACTTTACACGCAGACTAGAATACTACTCCTTTGCAATAAAATACTATCCATATTTAGATGGTGCCATGGTCCACAAAAATTGTTGTTTTTTTTTATTCAACTGCAAATGAACTGATCGTCCGCTGGGCCTAAATTCTCGAAACTTCCAGTCGGTTGATAAAAGCCAGATTAAGCAACATAAAACGTGGATTAAATGCCAGATGTGACGCAGGTTTTCTCTCGCAACATCAGAAAGGATTTTAGCTTAACGTTAAAAAGGTGTGAAACCAGCGACCCAGCGACAAATGCTGGTGTCCCCCTCCCCTGATATCTCGCCCGGAGGGGGTATTTACTGGGAATGGAAAGATAAGGAGAGGAATTTAATGTCATGAGCACATGGTTGTGAACCGACTGGCGGTGACAGCTTAATGCATTGTGACTGGACAACTCTCCTTGAGTCTCTCGTCTTACTGAAGATTAGCTCTACATAGCCCGTTATGCTGGCTGCAGATTTAATCACTTAGCAGTTGATTCTGTCTGCAGCTGACCCGGCATCAAGCAGCACTTCAACAGCAACTATATTCACTAGATGTAAGATCCAACCCTCATTCGAGATCTGGCCATTGTGACACTAACATATATTAACGTACGGCTAACAAGAAAACAGTACAACATTGTAGATCACAAAGAGTTTATACATTGTACTTATATTGAAATATATTGAATTTCCGTTTTGTTAGTTTCAGCATTTGGGCATTAGCTAATAATGTCAATAACTCAAACAATATATATCATATAATTTACGCTCTCAGGAAGGTTCTAAAAGAAAGTTCTGTGCATTTTATCATTTTGATAATTACTGAGTTCTTTTTTTAATAATAAATGTGTTTAAGATTAATCATAAACATGATTTTTTTAATCATAAACATCTTTTTTTTTAACCAAATAAAACGATATATCAATTGTTTTGACTGCTCATGTAATATGTTAATTTCTTCTAAACACAATTCGTATACTTCTTAACACAAAATCTTATACTTTTTTTGCAAGAAAATGCGACAACAAAATAAATACTATTACTGTAGTGTCGTGTTTTATGCCAATATTTTCATAGCAGTTAGCTCAGATACATCTATCAACGTAAAAAACATGAAACTCTTCTAAGTGAGAAAACTATTTGCTGAGTCCGTGAACTGTATCAGTTATTTGTGTTATTGTTTTATAATTGATGACGTTTGGCCTGAGACAAGGTTAAAAGATTTTTTTTATAAACATCCACAAAGAGTGCTAGGACAGAACACGAACATATGTATGACCAAATGTCTCCGGGCCTTACTACATTTAGATCACTTTAAGATCTTATCTCCTATGAGAGAGAGAGAGAGAGAGAGAGAGAGAGAGAGAGAGGAAATGGGCGGGGTTGCTTGGGAAAACTTTCGTGGGCAATATGTGCTTTATGTGTTCTTACTGTAAGTTTTATTATCAGAGATTGGGCGTTATATATCAATATGTATTATTTTTTATTATTAAATTACCGCGATGTATTGTTTTATTATTTCAATAGAAATAGACTATTTTTACACATATCTTTTATTTGAATTTATACAAACGTGCGTATTCGTGTCTCTATGTAAGTCCTTAAAATGACTCGATATATTTGGTCTGCGCTTCATAGTTCTTTTACATCATATCCCGTATATGTGTGTATGTGTGTGTTGGTGGATAGGTGTGGTGTTGGGACCAGGATTTGTATCTGGCAATAAAAGGTATCCGTTTTATTGGATTATATTTGCATGAAGACTGAATTTTTATGGAATCTATATATATATATATTTCCGTGAAAGGGAAATCCTCTGAATAAAGAGATATAATAATGACAGGTTTCCTTCAACGTGTGTTTTATTATTATCATTTGAATATTTTCATAATATAAGATTCTTATTTGTGACATCTCTCGGCGACATTGGATATTCTCGCAAGAAACCATAAGACATTTCCAGCGTTCTTACGTTCTCTGACTGGACTATCATATAAAACCATGTTTATATTTCCACGTGCAACATACGCATAAAGAATTATCAAGTTAAATATACCATCACTCCTCTATATGCGTACAGAATTATGTTGCGTGCAAGTTTAATTTGAACCTTTGCCCGTTCCATATCGATCAAATTTTTCATAAATCGCTCAGGAGAGCATTCAAATTTCTTTTGAAGTTGCAGCCAAATATAAACTTCAGCCGGAAAGATGCTTCCATAAATCAAAGGTATAGTACCAATCAGAAGACTGATACGTGGATATTTTGTTACTATTATTTGGGGAATTTGGTCTTTATTCTATAAATGCTTGAATCTCCACATAATCGTTCACGCGGGCTAGAATTACAACGCACTCAGGCTAAAAACGGAGATCGAATGTCCATGATGCTTGTATACCTGTGACTTTTGTCCACGAGTAAATACGGACAGGTGTTTAAGTGGGCTTTTGGGAGAATGTTAATCGATTGGGTTCTACATAGGGATGAAATTGAAGAGTTAAAGGAGAGAAACAAGGCATTTTACATGCCTTGCATGAAATGCTCTTGATGAATAATGTTTCATATACCGTGGGCTATAAGTCTTTCATGCTGGTGTCCCTTTGCATACAACTCAACTGATAAACCTACCTCTTTGGTAGTTCAGTACCTTTATCTTTTGTTGTGAAAAAGAATTCTTAAAGCCACCCACATCAGAACCATAGATACATGATACAAGCACACGCATCTTCTGTTACTTCTTTTGTACATAATGTCAATAAAAAATGCTGTTATGTGTGCATTTATGAATGCTGTGAATTCAGACAATTTCCACGGTTTAAGAAAACGTGGTTTTGGCTTCAAAAGGAGTTCCCATGCAGCGTTATCAACTTGGTTGTGTTTACATTCAGTCAGAACAAAATACAGTCAGCAATTAAGATAATCTCATTAAGAATCGACGATTCTCATTATTTGTTTTGATTATATTCTTATTTCAATTTTATGCATTTCCTATATTTTCTTTATTTTTTTACGAAATGATTCTCATGTATAACTGTAAGATGTTGTCAGTGTATTAATGTATTAAGGCATGTCGATCGTTCTTTAAATTTACACTTTCACACAAAGTGTCGATCCGCTGTGTTTTTAAATACGGCCAAATGGGCATAGTCATAAAATTAATATATATATATATATATATATATATATATATATATATGAATAAAAAAATCAAACTGGTACTGCTTGTTTTAGTGTATTTATATATTTATCCAGGGTACTTGGGTACATTTAGATGACCTCAAGAGTTAAAATAAAACGATTTAAATTTAAATTTATTGTACAATTTGCAGCATGAGATATGCATAGCCGATGTGTTATACTCTTCATTTTGGCAGATATGACATAATATGCAATTAATATGCAGAATATGCAATTAAATGAGTATTGTGAAAGAGAAAAACACCAAACTCTGGTTAGGTGATACATATACATGTAACTTAAATTTTTAAAACACTTAAAACAATATTTTATACTGTCTATTATTCTGTGTCATATTACAAGGCTTTTAGTCTACAGTATAAACACTGCAGGCTTCATACATGTACAGACATCTAAAAGGAAACAAGAAGGTTCCATGTTGGCAAGACCATAGTAAATCCACTCATCAAACAATCAACTTCATTAAGTTTTACATATGTTTAGGATTGAAATTTTCCCAACAATGTTCTGTACAGGATATAAAACAAATCATTATCTGCAAGAGCCTTATGTTAAATTACGGAAATCAATGTTTATACCAGAAGGTTAAGCACGAAGAGAAAACAAGGAAACGCTTAGTAGATACATGTAAAGAAAGTGCCATTACATTCAATTAAGTTTCCGCTCGCCTCGAGAGTGGTAATACCTGTCAAGAACCTTCTTCTTGACACTTCCTTTGCTCCGGACAATAACGCCGGGCGTTCAAAAATTAGTATCATCATCCGGGGATTACAAAGTGAAATAGTTTAGGTAAATCACCGTAAACCTCTCGAGTCGTGTGTCAACACAGATTACTCCGAGCTTTGTCCCTGCATATCCAGATTATGATGTAACTTCACCATAAGGATGGAATATTAGCTTGGCCCTCAGTCCATTATCCTTCCCAGGACCGAGATCACCACGGTATACACACGCGAGGGTGGTATGCTAGCCAAAGTACTTTGTAATTAGAGTGTCTATTCAAGGGGTTAAAACTCAATTAGACTTGAAAGATGAGGGAATCAACATCTATTTATATACATATAAGGAACACCTGTCATGGCATAAAAGCAGTCACAGTAAAAAGTGTATGTTTGTTTGTATGTATGTATGTATATATATTGTTGTATGTATGCATAATTATGAATATGTCTACGAATTTATATATAGCCGGTTAATAAAAACACACACACACATATATATATATACATGTATTACAATAAAAAATGATAACAAATAACATTAATAACAGTAATAAAAATAGCATGCGCGGATATGTGAACATATGACGTGTAACATCATCAATTTTATAAAAAAGGGTATACAAACATGCGCGTATAACAAGCACAAATGCAAAAACCGGTGGCTATTGGCAGATAAATTGATGTCTTTTGTTTGTCGAATAAAATATCGATACTTGTCTGATTATGAAATCACCATATATCAAACAATATATTAAAAAAGAACAATATATACATTTACACAACCAACCTTAGTTAAAATACGTTAACAACAAATTAAGACTAATTTTATATGTAACTTTTATATTATAAAAGAATGTACAATGAAATAAATAATAACGGCGGTGTTAATCTGAGTATTAATCAACTTAGTGTTTCTGCTGTGAATTGATTGAAAATTACCATCGAATAACTATATGTAGGCCTATTTATATATGTAAATATATATATATATATATATATATATATATATATATATATATATGTATATAATTCAAGGTTATGCATTGAAATGCAGCTTACTAACTTTTCTATTTTTGTAATATAGTTACACATATATGTACATGTAAACCATTTAGGTATACGTATAACAATACACTGTGTATAATAATAATAATAATAATAATAATAATAATAGCAGTCATTCTGTAAAAGATTATATTTGGATGTAAAAAGGCAATAAAAACACCTGGAAAGGTTTCATATATGGAAAATTAGAAAGCATGGAGATTTATAAATATGTATAGTATATGTTTAGATCCGAATCACGTGTACGTCCTCTATAAAATGTGGCATTATATGATTTCCATTTATAGTTTTATCGTATATTTCGAAAGCCTAATCATTTAATAAGCGGTTGACTGATGAAGGTGACAAAGGGTACAAAGGGGCCTGGATATCTCATTGTACAAAACTGCTATTATATACACAGTAGTAACTTAACTTCACACTGGCGTTAAAGGAGGGTTCATATGTCGATTAGTGCTCAGGACTAGCTTAATCGTCTTAATTGGTTTTAACTCACTTTCTTTACTCAAATCCAATTAATAATTCTCTGTAGATGAATAACCATACGTACTCCCACATATTGGATTTACTGGTCAAGAATTGCAATTGTAATGCGCTTCAAACCGTGATCAGGTAACCGCATCAAACCAGTCTCTCAAATCATGATGGCGGCAAACACATCAGGGAAAACGTGCTAAAAGCAAAGATGTTCTTTGAACTTTGTGCAAAACCAAGTAAATAATACCTTTGATTTAAATTTGAACTGTTTTCAACCAAACAGGATATTTACTGATTTTCGCGCCTTGCTGGTGTCGTCTGCTTTACCTTTGCAGGGTGACTATATGTCCGCAGAGGTGCCAGTTCACACATTGACCCCATCAAATATTTTCCTTCGTCATTAGCGCAAAGTAAGAGTGTGCAAGGATTATGCAATAAATGTATAACTCCAGCAAATCTGCTGTGTCAAGCTTGTTCCAGAGGCATTTCACTCCAGCAACTGTCAACAGGATTAATAGTCCCAGCAAACAGAATCTGTAGTCACGCGGTAAAGCCAATGGGAAGCTTTGTTTGGCCATTTTACACAGTGTATGCTAAAACACGGGCTCGTGTTCGGAACATGGCAGCAGGAATTTTCCGCCGCTTTCAAAGTGCCAGAGATAGATGCTGCTTAAACACATTTGGGCTGGTCGATAGTCAATTAGAATTAATTTTCAGGATGTTACTTAAAGCATATTCCGCATAGTCTGTTAGGACTGCGAGTTTTTGTTACGATCGTTGTGTGATTTGTGTGTACTTTACGGGGAGATCCCAGGCCCATGTCACGGCCTGGTCGCACGGAGCGGGCGGCAGGCGGAAAAGAACGATAATACGGGCACTAAGAACCATAAAACATGACTGGCATTTGTCCATGTGTGCTCATCTCTTTTCTCCGTGATGGTTAACAGTGATAGAGAAAATGACATCTCATAGTGCATGCATTATTATCCCATTCATGCATTATGCTGATATTACTGATGGTGTAACAACTGTCATTATTAAAAAATAAAAATTATGGACATATAATGCAATTCCTGCACATGTGCATAAGCATTTATATATTTATTGGTATATATTTATATAATTTATATATATTTACATACATGACGCCTTCAAACATGAACTGCTTTTAAAACCTTTATGGATTATAATTCGAAAATGTTATAATGTTTATCATTTTGTTAATATCCTGGTGGAACAAACGAGTTCATTCAGAAATGACAAATAATAATATCTAGTGTACCTGATTTCAACATGGAAGATCGAATATAAAACATGCATATTGTTACATTTATACAACACAAACACACACAAACATACATGTATATATTATATATATATATAAACACATGCACACATATATAGATATTATATACATATATGTGTATATATACAGAGAGAGAACAAAAAAGAAAGAGAAAGATGAGAGAGAGAGATAGAGAGAAAAGAGAGGGGGGAATATTAGTCATGTGCCGCTCCTATATTTTTATGTATACCATAACAGACACAAATGTATATATATATATATATATATATATATATATATATATATATATATATATATATTGATATATAGGGTTATAGCTAGACATTTTTTAGTGCCGGCTAAATTTATGGACATTGGCAAAGCAAGCGGAGGTGGTCACAAAGCCCTGACGGGGGGGGGGGGGGGTGGGGGGGGGGGGGGGGCAGAGGGCATATTTTATATATAGCATTTGGAGGCTCTCAGACACTCACATTTTCATGTAAATTAATACATATATTTTCACGTTTTGATTTTCTTTTTGACCTTTTGATCTCACTTTTACTAACATGACAGTCCTCATATAATGGACTTTATGACCCATCTTTTTACTAAGCTGAGGTCCGACACTGCGACATGAATCCAGACTAGCTGTTAAATCCTTTCATAAACCTTTAAATCTTGCCTTAGAAAAATTCTGGGAATTTTTTTATTTATTTACTCATCAAAGCATGAACGAAAGCAATAAATAAATGCGATAAAAGTTTATTTCGCTCGGGTCACTCGGGTCACCAGTCTCTTACGAAATCATTGACGTATGAGCAAAATAATGTAAATATTCAACAATTATTATTGATATGCAAGAATTATTATTTACAACGGTCTTTAAACAGTGAAAAACATGCTAGGAGTAATATGGCTCAGGTTTTCAAGCGATATTAATGTATATTTTTAACTATCAATTGTATAAACCATCCTTCAAAAACTCTTCGAATATTCTCTGTGAATTATCTGGGTCCCTCCGGATTCTCCGCCTTTTTAACAGACCCATTAGACTGAAACATTCTGGATGTGCACTGTGACCTCAACACCGCAATCACCCAATCACAGAGGGGATTCTGGGGTATTTTCCGTTTCATCACGCATAAATTATGAAAATGTCAGGTATTTTTCACAAGGTGCACACATTCGATTTCGGAATATTTAAGCTTTATCTTTCTGTGTTCCATGTTTTATAACTATTTTTAATGACTACTTTAGCTCTCGAATAATTCATTTTTTTTTTGTAAACTACTTCTGAGGTGCAAATTAAATGTAGTTTAGGGTATAAATAATAATCAATGCTTGACTGCTGGTAGCTGTTTTTTGACGAACTTTAAGGTCTTTTGTGCCGGTCGGTGAATTGTATATATCTTTGCTTTGTGCCGGTCGGCAGAAACCGGTCCCGGCTACCCCCGACTGGCGTGGCAATAACCATGTGTGTATATATATATATATATATATATATATATATAAATATATATATATATAAATTGGCAATGACTACAATTATCATCGGTTAAATTAAGAATGTGCTTATCAGTGGAAAAAAATTATTATTATAATTGTACTACGTGTATTAAGAATATGTGTATGTGTGTTAAAGGCATTTGTGTTAGAGCTGAATTAACCGGTTATAGGGGAGGGTGTTGAACTGGCCTCGGTCTAACGGGTTTTCCTTGGAACTCTATCCTTTAGGCCCGGGGGCCGGGTTTTGCTGTGGACACAGGTTCCAAAGGAACTCTCTCTAACACTTTGTCCTGGGTACGTTTGACCGCTGGCTTTAATTGTGCCGCGTGCAACACCTTTGCTTTCTTGGAGGAAGTAGTCTTGAATGATCAGTGTGAAATCCCGTCACAAAGCTTTCTCAGGTACCAAAACCGCTTTGTTTACCTAGCACGGACTTTGTTGGCCATTTAGGTCATTTCCTGCCCGGAGAATAGGGTTCCTTTTAACCCGATCCTAAGACGATTAAGAAAGTCAGAATAAACCACTAACACTTCACACAAATTCCCCCATCTTTTTAGCATGATTCGAAAGCCTGACAAAATGTGTGAAAACAGCTCACTGGGTGAATAATATGAACGTTTTTCCGAGGTTACAAACCTGTAAATTCATACGCGCTGGTCATTTCAGTATATGATCACCTCCTTTCAGAAGTGACCAAATCGATACTCATGTCCGGTGTGAGGGTCAGGCTATTAGATCTGTATGGGCTCTTGTCTAAACAAGATTTAGTGCAGGCTTTTTGTCAGCTCAATCGCTCTTAGCAAGCACGGCCATTGTCCCCCTAACAAGAGGGGTGGTTCCCATCGTCACCTGCCAATCAAACTTAAAGTGGGTGGGACCAAAGCGTGAGCTCTGAAAGTAGGGTTACTGGTGCGTAACACAACGAATTAGGACGTCATTGTTAACATTGAAAGGATTGGGTGTTTTATGGTTAAAGTCGCCGCCCCCTTTTGAGTCGATGAACTTAATCAAATGATTTAATTATGCGCGCTTGCCTCTTATTAACCGCCCACAGCCCAATACAAAACGGCGTCACAGCAGGGGTTTCACCATTCTGGCACGTGCCACATGCGAAGACGTGAGCTGCATTCAGGAGTGCTCATTTCATGTACACGTAATCTACAAGACATCGTCGTCACCACACAGGGGAACTTACACTCTACGTACAACATACGTAGTTGGAGCAGAGTTAGAAGGAACATTTTGTGGTATTAAATACGATTTTATTCCGACAACCAAGTTAGGCAGACCGTCTTGGTGGTGAAACCATGCATGTACCTAAACAGTCACATGGGCGTATAAACTTCAGTTGAATCCGAAAGTGTTCAAGTCGTGTGTTTTCAGCTGCCTGGAACATTATTGACAGGAACATTGTGCCCGAGAACGTTTGCTCTGTGGACTTTATATTTTACACGTGGAAGTCGAGAAAAAATGAGAGGACTCGGGATTCAAGGATAGGTGATAATACAGACTTTAAATAATAAGAATAACGAGCGGAATATTTATATTATAAGAGCAGCGACTGTGCAGCATATACGTTGAGAAAATGCATCATTTGTCACCATATTTCTACCCCACGGCGGAGCAGCTGAAGGCGCTGTGCCCGACCCCCGGGGCGCCCACCCTCCCTGCCGCCCACGCCCCCACTCTGTTCAGCATCGACAACATCTTGGCACCCCGACCGTTCCTGCCCCACCATAGACCATCACCGTTCTACCCGTACCCGGCACTGGCACATCCGCATCCGGAGCTATTAGGTAAGATCACATGATTTTAATATATTATTGTTATTTTATATATTATTTATTTTATTCTTAATATAATATTATTATTATGATTAGTATCACTTTATTGTTATTATTATTATAATAATAATAATAATTATTATTATTATTATTATTATTTTTATTATTATTAACATTAGAAGTAGTAGTATGAGTAGTAGTAGTAGTATGATGATGATGATTATTATTACATTACGATATATATATTTGAATCTTAAAACAAATATACTATATATAATATATATACACGTATATATAAAATATAAATACATATATATTATATATATGTATATATTTATTATATATATGCATATATATCTTGTAAACGACGTGTTTATCAATGGTCTGATACTGTACAAATTTTAAGTATTTAGAATTAAAAAGATTAAGTCAGATGACATAGCTTATCTCTCTAAATAAATATTGCATTCCAATCAAATGATAAAATATAAAATATATGAATTCTTGACACTCTATGTAAGCACAAATAATAAATGTACAAACCCATAATATTAAAAAAGTCGCAGCATACAAAATCTAAAATATTCTGCAGGTAAAAATCCCAGACCGAGTGAACAGCATGCATGCACATGTAGTCAGGTTTACAAAATGTACAAGACGACTTCAACTTTATGTACAAAACTCAATCTTATCTACATTATCTTATGGAAATTACGATATATTTCCATAATCTAGTATCTTGGTTTGGTTAATTGTCGTCCAATTAACTGATAAATTAAGTATAATGAGGAACAACACACTTCTTTTTTACTCCAAAACATATTAATGGCAGCCACGGGCTAGAAAAGTCAACCTCCTGCATGAAGTCAAAAATACGACTGTCTGAAATTAAAAAGAGGCTAACGCCTCTTGTGCCTCCTGGAGTATATATAGTCATTGATACAAATATGGGTGAGAAATCTTAAATTCTAATTAATATGGAAAAGTGAAAAGTAATTATTGCGACAAGTTCGGGATGATGAAATCTTTCAAAATACAGTTTAGTCAAATTTTATTATTCTTATGAGTAATTATTCCAAAAGAATAAGTAAATTACTTACAGGTAATAAATTGTGTAAAATACATAATGCAGGAAACATAAGAATAAAGTTGGGGTGATGACTAAATAATGTTGTAAATATTTAAAAAAAGCGACGGACTTGCAAGTGTATTTGTGTATATGTTTACTTTGTATTACTTTGATTTGTATTAAACATTGTTTATTATTTTTCATGTTTATTTGATTTCCAGAACTAAAATACTCACGAAGGACAAATTTGTCTTCACAAACACGCACACGAATATATATTTAAGAGGCCGGTTTAAGCATTGTATTTTTCCAATAACAATATCATGTTAATGATAATATAAAATAATAATGTTTGTACTGTTATTTTGTCTGAAGTCCTAAGACTAAAAACGAATTATTAGACCCCCCCCCCTAAAAAAATAAACATAATATATACCCTAGAAATATATTCTCTTCATCTAGTGTGTATAAAATCAGTCAACATGGATATATATACCTAAATGAAAAGAATTCGTCTAACTTTATGGAATGAAAGGAAATATTCTATCTTTAAAAAATGAATCTTTTCTGAAATAAAATATCCAGAAAAAAAGCAGATGCTTAATCTGAAAAAAAAAATAATGCGGAAAATTAAGAGGGCAACTATATATGTCATGCAGTTAATACAACCTGATGATCAAGCCCTTCTCCGCAGACCTGGGTAACTTCTAACCTTACACAAACTCAACATGTCAGATACATACACGCCATATCCCGTCTACACACCAGTCTGTTCCAAGGTGCCTCAAAACATAATATGAGGAAAATACCTCAATTACGGTCCAAATGACATCTTAACCCCAATCAGTTTAAATGTTTATCCTTTATTTTCTGTTGTGTCAGACCGTCTCCCAGCCTGATTGAGAGCTTGTAAAGGCAGGGCTTCACAATCAGGCGTAACATATTTATTTTGCTGTCGACGTCGGCCTTATCACGGCTGACTTTCCAAAATGACAAATTTCCCCGCGCGGGCCTTTTCTGTGGGATGACGCGAGCCTTTATTAAGCTTCATGCCGGGGTAACTCGTCCGAGGCGGTGCCCCAGCTCGCAGTTACCCCTGCAGTGTCGTGTAACCTTCAACCAATCTGATAAATGTCAATTGCACTTATATAAACACTTGAGACCATAGGCCACGCAGGTGAGAAAATAAAACCTTATAGGAACAGAAACGGAACGCATTAGCAGTTTACTCATTAAAGAATAGCTGAGTTATAATAGAATGCTCGTGACACAAGCGTTCATGTGGTTACCAGAACCATGGCGAATCAACTTGAAGTGAATAGCGAGGTGAAAATAATCTCTGTAAACATCTGTAAACAGCTTTCGGGATAAAACGCTTTTGACAATTTAGTATGAGAGCTCTTGTTACACATTGGCTACGCCCACATTCGTTCTTTTGTGAAAGATGTAAAATGGATTAAAATGTATACGATCATATATAAAATATATTTTATTATTTTATTTCACCCCCATTATCATTATGAAATAAAAGTGCTAAAATAAAAGTTATCTGCAAGATCTTTTTGCGCTTATGTTCTACTTGTTTGAAAATGTTCTTTAATGAGGATATAAAAGTACCCATGTTTACCTCCAACATTATAATCAAGAAAGACAAGTTTTTGTTTTTAATACACTATTAATAAATTTAACCATCAGTAATTTTAAACACGCGCACACACACACACACACATATATATAAATGTATATTTGATCATTAATACACATAATAACATTTAACCCCCCCCCCCCCCGCAAAAAAAAAAAAAATTAGTTGACATAGTAAAACAGATTTGTGTTTATGTTGCGGGGGATACACAGGCAGAAATGGACAGACGTAATGAATAATGGTAAAAAAAAATACATAATATTAATAGAAATGGACTAAGCTTGAATTCTGGATATTATATCTTTTTTCCTCACTTTCAAATAAATGTACGTTTATACTTATATCCAAGTAATTCTTTAATATCGCTGTTTGTTTTCCACAGCGTCCACATACCCAGCCTTTCCTGGCTTCTTGACCCCTGGTGACCTCTTGCGTGCCGGACAGAAACGGAAGAGACGTCACAGAACAATATTCACTGAAGAGCAACTAGAAGAACTGGAGAAAACTTTTCAAAAGACGCACTACCCGGATGTCCTACTGAGGGAAGAGCTAGCAGTCAAGGTCGACTTGAAGGAGGAGCGAGTAGAGGTAGGCCATGAATGTGATTTTTTAGTTTCGCATTTTTCGATGATTCATTTATTCCTACTTGTAACGTTAACATTTCTTGATTAACTTCACCTTATGCTTTTGTCACCCTCTTACTGATATCTGTAAAGCTGAATGATTATTTTTCACAATTAATGCGTCGATTATCCTCTAAAATGAGGTAATCAGATAATATTTTCTTTTGCTGTCTAAAATGCGTTTTCATTTGACAGATCACAATCAGGTGTTAAGGTTAACCCGAAAGTACTTGGAAATGATTTCACATGCTTTTCTAGAAACTAAGAACATTACATGAATGCACACACATACATAAAACATTAATGGTCCCATCATATATTTATTGCACGGAAAAGGCTATATTTCCCTCACATATCTTTCTACTGTAACATTTTAACATTTTATAAGCTTTACATTTGGCATATTTGGACTCAAGAATTCCTCCATAAAAATGTGACAATAAGTCTCTAAAATTTAAACCAAGTGAAGAATAATAAGAATATGAAGGTGTATTATAATGTCAAGTTTTGAATTGCCGCGCTAGTCTGTTACTTACAGAAAAGAGTATTGTAAATGCTTTACACCTTTATAAAGACTGGCTTTATGCAGGATCTTTCGGGTGCTTGGCCCCTTTCTTCAGGTGTGAATGGAGCTCACTGTCTATCTGGGCTTGCTTCCTTCTGATGTCAATGAGGCTGCATATGGTTCGGCAACATTCACACCTGAGGAAGGGGGCCGAGCACCCGAAAACTAGTGTACAAGAAATGGTGTCAAGCATTTACATTACTTTTTTTCTGTAAGGTGTATAGAACACGTTTATTTAACAAATGGCCCACTAATATTTCATTTGTGCCCTTGGTTTATTTTATCTTTCCCTAAAGATCCGCGGTCGTCTAAAGACGATGCAGGCGTTCATCAAACGGTATCAATTAAGTGTGAAGTTATAAACCGTGTAAATAGTATCCCCTTATAATTACCGTTGTTCCCACCTTTGATGGCCCGAACGTTTAAACATGGAAGCCTAGTTTCTTTATAGCTAGCAATATAAATGGGCATTTAAATAAAATGAAATAAAATAATCATTAAGGATTAGGATTAATATTTTTCATAGAGGAAACCTTAATGGTCACCCGAGTGGTTAATGTCAGCAGAGTTTAGGATGAGGAAGCTCATAGAATACAACGCGTTTAATAAAATCTTCATAGCTCCATTATCAAACCAATAATATACTTTTCTTCATGTTCATTGAACGCTTATAATATTGACCCGAGTAAAGATGCCTAAGAGTCAGCCGACTTGTGCCCGAGGCCGGGATCCTTTTGTTCTTTTCTCCGCGGGTATCGTGTATCCTAAACATAAACGTACTCGGTTTTCACCTTTAAGCCTCTTGAAAACCAACAAATCTGTATGTAAAACGCATTCACGTCAGAACCTATTAAAACGCGGTCCCTTTCATCTCGGGCCAATTTCACCATCAGTACACTTGGCACTTGGCTGTAATCTCCCGCTGTTTGATCAAGAAGGTCGATTCCTTTATACCCTACTACCGTAACATAATTGCAGTTTAAGACTCTACTTCGCCCCCAGGTGAAATGTTTAGGTAACAGTTAGTTCTCATCCAGGTCCATTATGTGGATTGGCTCTTGATGGAGGAGTGTGAGGATTTGGCTTATATCCGGGAGGAGAGCAAATCTCGATAAGTGCCACTTAAGCTTCTGGGATGTCTGTTTAACTGATATCTTTATTAAAAGTGTGCTCCCTTTTCTGAGAAGTCTTAAAGCCTTATTTAAATATCCAATCGCGCATTAACAGTATTCATTAGTTTATAGCACTTGAGAAATAATCCCTTCTACCGCGTAGAGCACAGATGCCTTCCGTTTGTAAACCTGGTACAACAATGAACCTGCACAGTTTGTCGGAAATTCCTTACTTAATGCATTAACTTTGTTTAATAATTGGAGTTCGAGCAGGCACTGATAGATCTCCATTGTACATTATTCCTCAGTTGTTTATATATTTAGCTTTATGTATGATATAATCAGCAATGCAGATCATCTGCATACATAAAAGAATAATCGCTATTTCAAAATAAAATATAAATATATATATATATATATATATTTTTTAAATCTGAAGGAATTACTTAAAATTATTTTTCCAATTCAATACGGTAATACGAAATTATCATTGGTGATTATCAAGTTTGCACTTATTTTCAATATTCTTGCGCTATTTTCAAAATACTTTTTTTCCTATGATGTCTTGGTTTTTTATCATAACTTTGAAACTGATAGTTTCTGATGATGTTCAAATCTAATACTCCGGTGACTCCCTTGAACACTCGTTTACACTAAATATCCCTTTTATGTTGTGGCTTATCATTACCAGAGATTGAGACTTCCAACTGATATTTATTTACTACATGTATACTTAAATGACTACTTTGACTAAATACTTAATATTCTGTCAAATATACATGCATACTTATACCGAATTATGATGGTATACTGTTTGTGTCGCAAATTGAAGCTCCTGTAAAATTTTATTCACTCAAGTTTATGCATACATTTTAGTGGAATTAAAACATCTTTTGAGTGAAAGCTAAGGTTTCCATTGTACAAACTGAACCTATTATTCTTAATACCTAAAATATAATTTTTCAGGTTTGGTTCAAGAATAGGCGAGCAAAATGGCGGAAACAAAAACGGGAAGAACAAGAAGCAACGAGGAGATCAACAGAGGCCACCTCAACTGCCGGAAGTAATGACGTCACTGAAAGTATTTCTCAGTCGAGTTCTAATGACTCCACAAAAGGTGGTCAGAGTAAAACGTCTGAAACGGACAATGTTGACGTCACCGGTGTGACGTCACCGTCATTAGATGACACTCACGATACCTCTAATGAACTAAGTGACAGTGAACTTTCCCATGGGAGTCCGGGGTCTTCAGAAAATCCTCCCGAAAGGACAAGATGAAGAAAAAAATGAGAAACTAATGTACTGTTGCCGCTGATTCTGTTTTTGTGTATATCGTGATGCTTGCTATCAAACAGACCTTGCCATAAGTGATTTAATTAGTATCCTTCGGCGTGGATTTAGAATGGTTCGAGGTGACTTTATTTTCGTGGGTATTAAAATGAAAGGTTTATCACCGTCATTAGGGTTGCTGAAGAAAACACGAACTGAAACACAGCACGAACTATGAATCCAGATATTATAGATGTTATTTAAAAGTTGTTAAATTCTAAAACACCACGAAAATGTTCGTACTGGTTATATGTTCGTGGGTGTTCAGACATGATTACATATGTGTAAAGTTCAAATGAATGAATGTATTTCTACGAAATAATCTGAACTACGTGCATTCTTTCATTTATTTCACTCTCAGATGAACTTCCGTACCACTAGACGGATATCGTTGTGTTTGTATACATGTATGTATATTATTAATATAAAATGTTGTTGATAGGAATAAATTAAATTTATTGATATTTTGTCATGTTTTTTCATGTTACTTGACACAATAATGGCAAGTCACACTGCTTTCACATGTAATCTAATTCCTTTATCATAGAAATTAATAATTACAATATAGTTATACTGATATTTATATATTACTTAGAGATGTGTCATATGTCGTCGGTACAAATATGACATCGGTACATCACGCAAATCAGTCGCTCTGACCAAACTATCGAAGCACTTGCGACATCAGTGGATTTGCCTGTTGGTCTTTCACCGAACGATAGCGCAATCGACCGATTGGCCAGATTGGCCAGCTGCAGATTCTGGTATTATTAGATAATAAGTTGACAGAAATAAATTTACCTCCATTTTAGAGTTGTCCGGTCAAAATTTAAATCTGTCGGTGTTGATTTTATGTCATTCATTTTTACAGCAAAAATATTTTTTTTACGGAAAAATTATATATTGAAAATTTATAAAACGAATATTAAATGTACCCAGATCCGTGACAAACTCCGGATATGACTTGTATATAGAGGGTGAACGTCTTTTCAGGTATAACTATATATAGTGGGGTTTAAATGTCCTTCATCATTGATCCATTGCTTAATTGGAATTTACCTAGAGACGCTCCGGGCATATTGAATGCGCTGTCTGTGTTTGGGTGCTGATTGTCACAACAAACGCAAGGCTGTACATGGCTCTTGGCTTACTGGGAGCACCGGCTAAAATTTCACTAGCTGCCCCAGGTTTCACCTGAGGAAATCTTACTGTGGACAGAAAATGTTTTGAAGCGGGTAATCGGCTTTATTATCTGACGTTAAACCCAGGTATATCTGATACATAAATTATAAATGTAATAATCGATGTGGGGGAAAATTGCAAATGCCAAGGACCAACAAAATATTGAATGCAAGCCGAACCAGGGCGCCTGCAGTGTCAACACAGGACCCCAAATGGAATTAGAAACGGCCGCAATTGGCCCGAAACAAAAGTTGCGTCCGTTAGTTGCCGGAGGCCGACGGAAACCAGACAATGCCCGGCTGCGTATTAAAGTGTTACCGAAGGGTAACGATTAGCCCCGACAACAATATCTAAAGGGTTCGATCTGCTTCCCATTGTGGCCAGAGCCAATCTCATCACAAGAAAAGAGGGGGATACTCTTTCACTCTTTGTCAGACATCGTATATCAGCAAACATTCGCTGCGCCTTGCAGATATTTTATATTGGCGCTGCGTCCTTCCACGTGAGTCTTCCATATTTTATTCATCCGCATGGCTGCATCCCCATTCAACCCTTCTCTTCGGTATTGAATCAGCTTGCCAAATCCTCCTCTGTAATGTTTTCATCGCCAAGGTGCGTTGTGAGTTGAGAAGGGTTCTCTTCTAGTATAATTTCTGAAAACTGTTAAGCAATTTGTAATTTGATTATCAGTATAGGTAAATAGATCCGCTACGGCAATAGACGGGGGCTTACTTTATAGTATAATTACTATATGTCACGAGGGGCCAGTGGTTCATGAATATTCATCTGAAATCAGGAATAACAAGTGACCCATGGGTCATGATGCTCAGCTGAATTGTATGTTTTTTTTGTATGCAAGGAAATTTTACCAAGGGTCAACCAGGATATTATGAAAAAAGTTTCTACGTCAAGCAGTTATACGATTTGTGTCTTGATAATAAATGACCAGCCGTGATTTCTAAATACAACAAGGAACCTTGAACAATGGGTCACATGACTCCCAGAGTGCTCAAAATTATGCATTTTGCCAATAGACCTTAGATAGAGACCAATGACCTTATTCTACATTTAGCTGCCACCATTTGTGCCCATCTGAACAACAGTGTGTTAAAATCATGTTCTTTTAGACAGCTCGCAGAATATAGTTCACAGTGACTTTATTTCTGGTTTCGAAGAATTTTATTTCAGGAAACTCCTGGATCTCAATCAAATTAGACGTTGCTAGATCCAACTAACCAATCAAGCAAACGTGTCCTGAAAGATGATCAAATCATGTACTTTCACATATCTTGCAGAACATAGGTCGCTGTGAACTAATTTCAGGTTTCCAAGGAGAATTTTCATGGACCACCCTGGATGTCAAGTTAGAAGATTCTAGGTCCAACGGTTACGATTAGTGCCCTTTTAACGGAGGACCGCTTCTTTGAAGGTCTTAAAAAGAGAGAGAGAAAAAATGCGTCAAAATTAAAAAAAAATACAGGTGGCGCCACCAGTCTGGAGGACCTGATGAAACAATCAATGGTCAATATGCATGCAAAAAATCATGGCGATCAATGCATTATTCAGATACTGGAGCTGAAGGTCTCAAAAATTGAAAAAAAAAAATGTATAAAAATGGGAAATAATATAGGTGGCGCCACCAGTCTGCTGGAACTGATATATCACTCCATGATCAATATGCATGCAAAAAATCATGGTGATCAATGTATTAGTTATTCAGATACAGGAGCTTTTATATAAAAGTTTTAATTATTCTGGGGTACTTACGAGCCCCATAGGTCTGAAGATATGGGTAGCAGAGACCTAAGGAGATCTTTATGGACCTCCCTGGATGTCAGGTTAGAAGAGTCTAGGCCCAGCGATTATGATTTGTGCCTAGTTAACGGACAGACAGACGGACAGACGCACGACGCTATAGCTCAGATTACTTTCAGTCAGTCGAGCTAAAAATTATATTAAAATGAGTGCGTGCGAGATTATATGCAAGACTTGGGGAGATTCATTTTACACGAGAAATGCTGGATTTTCTGCATGTAGGTTGTTTGGTTGTCTTGTAAATAATGATTCATGTACACCTATTTACCAATCCATGCGTTCCTTTAATATCTTTCTATTTACAAGTTTACCTCAAATGATCAATTAAACATTAGTACATAGGCATGTGATATTTAGATTCCTAAAAATATTCGTAATCAGATCAGAGATACATTAATGAAGTTAAATCTCTTTCAAAGTTTTTATTTTTTGTTCGAACAACTGTGTTATATCAAAGACCTATAAAGCACTTCCTTTACAATTACACCAGCTTACAATATATCCAAATAATTCAAGATTCGTTTTTACCCATATATCGTCTTGCTTCTCTCTTAGAAGTTGAATTTAATGTTTAATTTTATGATTTATTTATATAATTTATTCATAATCACGCAAAATATGGATGCGTTCTCTCAAACAGGCTGTGAAATATCGCAACAGAATTTCGTGAAATAATGTTCAATATCGCCTGACAAAACACAGCCGCTACAGATAATTTGCTCTCAATTTGAAGCCGCTAATAATCAATCCATTTTTTTGTCGTGAGTTTGGCTCCGAAGTCCTCAAAGTTTCTTCTAAAATCATTAATAGATAACATTATGAGATTGTGAAATTATAACTGTGTATGTTATAATCTGCTCTTCATTCGGAAAGAGGTACAGTTGAAATTCAGAATTAACACCTCGGTATTTTAAACTCTACTTCCATCATCCTCGACATCAAGATTAGATGTTTACTTTTAAGGTTACAGGATTATAGAGTGCTGTGCTGACACCTTTGGGTCACGTGGGGATAATCAACACCTCAACAACGTCCATTTTATTGACGTTGTTACTTAGGCAACTGCCTTATCTTTCTCGCGCCTTCAAGAACGAGACAAAAATAAGAATGGCACATAAGAATGTAATTTTTTAACTTTACAAATAAGGACTTCATGTTCATGGTTTAAATCCAACTGAAATAAAGTTTAATTAACCATATACACCTTATAAAATTAATATTTTGTCAATCTATAAATACATATGAGCCTGATAGAACATTATTACTTTTGAGATTTTCATTTTTAATGTTAATCTGTCCATCAATTTTGATAATGAAAGTTACAGGCACCAAAGGATCTACATTCAGAGAAGAATATTCTTGAAAAATAATTAAAAGTTGACAAACGCAAGAACACATATTTGTTAAGTTAGGTCCTTAGTATAAGAAGTAGAAACCAGTCGGCAGAAAGTCCTTAAATTTATCAATAATATGTGATGTAGAAAACTAAAAATTTGATTGAACTTAGTGATATCTAAATTTAAAAAGGTCTTCTAAAACAAGCGACTTCGTCAGACTGCAACCCTTTTCAGGCTCGTCAGGGGTTTTGGACTTCAGAGAACTGAAATATTATAGAGGGGTTCAGGAATACATTTTCTATAATATTGAACAATTTGCCAATTTGGGATGTGTGGATCAGGCATAAATCAAGTAAAAGTAAAACCTTTGCATGATCACAGATATATGACAGAGCTTACATGATAAATACACTTTTACTTCTCTAGTGGTATGTACAATGCCTGTACACAAACTGATCATACTTTAATGACTGCTAAGAGCTGAAAATAAAACAAAGTCCCTCAGAAAAATATATTTAATGCCAAAAAAACCTACTTTTACCAAGAAACGAATACATTGGGGCAACATTAGATTAAAATGCAAACCCAACCTAAAGAACAAAACCAACTACATCAACAAAGGACTTAATTCAAGGTCACAGGACTGTCTCAGGAGCGTGTATAAATATTTTCGAGCATATCAATTAAAATACTGACGACCCCTGGACATTTTATGGTCAGTTAAATAACCCATACTAGTATTTTTTAATATGGGTGTTGAGGTTGGAGCTTATGATTTTTTTTATAATTTATATATTTTTATTATGATCATTGTTCAGTTTACAAGAATAAAATATATGTTGATTTTTTTTGTTAACAGAATTATTCAAGATTAGCCATCCATGTAATTTCAAGAAAGTACAATGATCCTACTACAATAAAAAGATTATAAAAGCACAATCCTGTAAACAGATATAATGATGTGAAAATTTCCCCAGATTTTTCATATCTTAACAAACTTTTGTTTATGCTTACAAAAACTGAAAAATAATAATAATATATTTCAATCACAAGTAAAACTGAGAGTAAACTGATCAGACCAAATAATAAGAGAACTGAGGAAAACTAAATAGCTGGCAACAAGAATACAGGGGCCCCGAGCAGCAGTTTGGTAAAATCATGGGATAATTCAGGGGGGAAAATATTTACACATATTCAAGAGAAAGTCCTGGACCTTAACAGATGATGATTAGAGAATTAAAAATTTGATCAAACCAAAGTAATACAACAGTATGTGATGGAGGATGAGCCAACAGCCTGCAGGGTGACCAGCAAACAATAACTCAAACTAGATTAAGAATAAAAGAGTATTCAGGTGCAGGCCATTGACTATACATGTACAATGAGGCGCCACAACCTTCTATCTATCCATTTTAAGAGTTTCTGCAATGATTCTGAAAAACTGGTTTATTCAATTGTCCTCAAACTTTGCATTATAAGAGGACTACATCTCAGGAGCATATAATTTTACCTTAATTAAATTATTAAAGATGCTAGTGATAATGCTTGAATACACTTAGATGACTGCTAATTTTAAAGTGATGAGAAATGACTAGAAATCCTCATAATATTGTAAAAATGTAAACCCCCCCCCACCCAAAAAAAAAGAAAAATTACCAAGTGACGTGCTGTCATCAAGATCAATAAATGTGTACAATAAAATGAAAATTCGTACAGCCTTTGCTGAGAAAAGCCATCCTTTGTGTCCGAGGTCAATGAAAAAGGGCACGAACAAGGGTTAAAGTACTAATGTGTCTGACATGCATGGTTCTGAAAAAGTGGTTGCATTATAGGCCAAAGATTACATTTTCTTATGGGCCTAAAACACACAAAAGTGCACATAAAATCACCAGTCACCTGGATGTGTCCAGACATTGCTGAGAAAAGCCGCTAGTGTCAACAGACAGACGACGGACGACAAACGGACGCCGCACCATGGCCATAGCTCACAAGTGAGTTAAAAATGCTAAAGAGCCAATATGTTGATCCGACCGTTCGAATTATGACTTGTGTCATGACTCCAAGGCCCCTCAGTTCATTTATAAAAGCCTGCGAGTTACGTTTTCATGGCTAGCATCCAGAAAGCGCGCACCTCAATTATGTCAAGATAATAACAGTTCATTCACAAGAATCACATCAGTGTTTAATTAGCACTTTCTTGTATTAATGCTTATATCAGACGATTAAGAATATACATATATAAGAGACTGAGGTAATTATGACATCCAAGTTCGGACAAATATACTGGACAAGAGACCAAAAGGGTACAGAGCGACTGGAGATTTGCGTATTAACTGTCACAGCGTAACGGCGTGACATGCCCGCATTTCTTTAGCTAACACTAATCCGTTCTTCGCAGCTTGGGCAAGCAAAGCGATCAACCCGATTGACGGATCCACCTTAGCTTAAGTGACCACTTTTCCGTTTAGGCTACTTTTGCTTTCGATCTTTTAATACAACACTTGCTGCACAAATGGAAAATCTGTAATCCCCTAGCGAGCCTGCAGGCAGAGTATGGCGCACTTGGCTCTCTTTATGTAGGATATAAGGCTCGGGAGACTCCTTCACTCAAGCATACATGTTGGAAACATGCGCCTTTTCAACTGTAATACTTTCCAAATGGCCTGGCCTTTGTGGCCTTAATGTTTGTAGAGATTTTATCAGACAAGTCGGTCGAATCTCATGCCACACAATCCTAACACCATAGTTCCTTAGTGGAAAGCACACTAGCGTACCCACAATCCTTTCAGCGGTTTGTTGGTGTAGTTTTATGAAGGTCGCACCGCCCCAGGTGTGGTTACCGACCGGACCACATCCAACAGAGTCCTTTCAATACAGATTAAATGAACAAACCCTCACTTCGGACGATCTCTTAGAATCACTCCGTTCATCTCCGAGGTGTTTATAAACACAGGTAAAATTTCTGAATAAGCGCATAACGCGCTTTCATTTATGGTCTAAATCTCCACTAGAGTGCTGTTTAGCAGTTTAGCTCCTAGCCAAACTTGATCCCAAACAGACTGCTTTGTAATGTTGAAGAAAATCGAGGCGGCCTGAGAGCTTAATGCATTGGATACACACCTCACTGGTCGCACTGGAGAGGTTCTCTCGGTATCATATTCCCTGGTAAATTCAACTGTCAGGCCCCTCCGGCCACTACACGGGTCTAAAACTCTGGCTTTCATACCCTCTTAAGCCGGGGGTATTTTAGTATTAGGCTAATTGTGACAAGCTGATGAATATTGTAAATTAAACAGGTTGTCGCAACATAAAGAACAGGTGGTGGTGACATGAGAAAGAATGTTTTGTTTAAACACTAACAGATGCCACAATGTGTCTGATGATGCACATCTTCAGAGGGCACAATTATTTCTGATGATGCACATCGTCAGAGACCATAATTAACGTGTCTGATGATGCACATCGTCACATGCCACCATGTGTCTGATGATGCACATCATGATAATAATTTTGTTGTTGTTGTTGAATAAGGTATTACCTGAACGAAAATATATCTTGTGATAGAAAACATTTGAACTATGGAGATGCTATTTCACAGTTAGTTTTGAGGACTACAGTTTTTAACTGTTGGTAGTTGTTAATCCTCTCTGATCACAAATCGTATATAGGTTTTCATAACTATTTTACATTAATATGGCCTTGATTATCGTAATCATCATAATTACCAATCTTCATTTATTCTAGGTCAGGATTGTTCGGACATGGAGAAAGCAAATCAAAATCAAGTTGCAGAAACAACCATGTCTGCACTGCAAATTTGTAATACTTCCTACCTCCTAAATTGGCATTTGAATTCCAAACTAAGCCCGGTCTTTTAAAATGAGACATCATCAAAGAAGCCAAACCCATTTTCATTGCCATTTTTCGAAAGAGGGTGCAACTACTGCAGAACAAATGGGAAATCACTTTTATTCATACAATCACCAACTAAACATGAAAGAAAGTCTTTTGTATTCATGTTTCCAGAAATGACAACATGGTCATTCTCCGCATGACAATCCATCAGGTCCGTTTTTAACAAGCTTACTTGATCTTTAACCAAGATCTTTGAGAGCTTTTGCACACTTTTCCCTTTTTTTCAAGATCCTCAAAAACTATATCGTTATAAACTTGAAGTTTAAGTGCCCAAGATTTATTCAAAATGGGTCCGAAAGAGAAGTCTGAAATTGGACCAGCCCCTTCCCCCCCCCCCCCCCCCAACACACCCCATAATTTGTTTGGTCGCTACTCTCCCTCGCATATTGGCATTACCAAGTTTTGGACCCATCATTCACAAATTTCCTCATTTGCCCTGCAAACCTGTTCCGTGGATCATTGGTCACGGGTATGGAAATCATGAAAACTAGATTCAAAACTTAATATCATCATTAAACATTCATCTTCATGTTAACAAAATTTAATCTTCATCCAATAAGACACCGCCTTTACGTCACTATGATCCTAACATTGTAATTATTTTCTTTAAAATATTTTTTTTTTAAATTTTCTGATTAACATCCAGCTGCCTAAACTCGTTCTCTTGCTCTAATAAGAACTCTTTCCTCTGGTCTTCTTGCTGGTTTATTTGTTGTTTGAAATGATGAGTGCGTGTTGCTATGAAAATAAAACAAATCCAGAAAACTTTATCGTATATTACCCACTTTGACAAACTTCATTTTACACACATGAACAAATGAAATATATATATATATATATATATATATATATATATATATATATATATATATATATATATATATTCCGCGATTGGTTTATACCGTAATTATTATTAATGAACCCATTATCCCCAAAGCTTTTACACCAGGAATCAATATGATACAATTCCGTTTAAAAGCCTTCCACATGAGTTACATATCCCTGTAAGGGCTATTTATGAAGAATAACAGGTGTTTTTTTCTTTCTTTTTTTACTTGTGCCTAATATATAACTATATATAATCGAATAAAAGGTGTTTATTTATGGGGACATTTTTATTTCCTTTTTTGCATCACAGTTGTTTTCATTATTTTTTTTATATTTAAAAGACCTCGTGTTAAAGGTGAAGTCAAAGTTTATGAGCTTCTCCCAATATATATGTTAAACATGGCTCATAAACCGAAGGAACAGGGACAAAAAGGAAGAAATCATTTCCCTTTTGATAATTATATATAAATCTATGCAATTAATTGCTGGAGAAACAGTCTTTATTTCGAGACATTTTGATTTTGCTGGTCATGCATTATTATTGGTCTTATGCAAAATAAAAAAGACCAGTTACATAACTTAACCAGCTAAGGTGGACGCAGGTGATGAAAATGCGAATAATGATTTGTTCTAATCAGTAGCAAAATCTTTAACAGGTGAAGTGTGTACCAAGTGAGGAGAATTCAGGGGAAGGCAAAGAAAGGTTCAAAAACTCAGATTCAGACTGAAGGGACCTCTGTCGTTAGAAATGCAAACTAAGCAACCGGGACATGTGAACCTGTAAGTGTACCAACTGAGAGTGCATGGAAACTGCAAGACACTATGCAAAAATAAAAATATCCACAGTACAATGCGATGTAATTTAATAACATGATAAATTAAGCCGTGTTACAAGACAAAAGTGGACCTGCACCATTAACGTCGTCATTAGAAATACAAAGCCTTTACTGACACCTGTTGGCAGAATCGAGAACTAAGTGACAATACAGTTTCTCAATGTCGTTAATTTTTTTTTTTTGCTGTCTTGTACGACATAATTTAAAAAAATGGTTATTTATATGAGTAATTAGGTCGAAAAAAAAAACAAAATCTCGTTTAGATAACTGAAGTACAGGGGGATAATTAGAACAGGATGACCTAAATTGATTGAATGCTGTATACTCGATTGTTCTTGACTGGTCAACATACGCATTTGTTACCAAATAACACTATTTTCTAACTAACAGAGCGATAGTGAGTTTATCATTTACTCCTGCGAATCAAGTTTTGGTTCAAGAAATGTTTATTTTGTGTATGTCGGTTTGTGCTGTGTGACATTACATCGCTGAAGCCACACCAGCGAGAAATGTCATTCTGGGAACTGAATACACCAAGGCTGCATATTACCCACATCAGGGTATTCTCCGGCAGATAGATGAGTTACACGTCACATGAAGTTTAATAAGGTTATCACACCGTCTGAGGATTTAATGACGCAAACCGGTATACATACACACCAAAAGGTATATGTGCTGATGTTCTCACTCGAATTTACTCGATCTCGACTGCCCGAAATTCTTCATTTGGAGAACTAATTCGTCCGTTGTATGCTTCTTTTTTCTCATATCGCACGCCACAAGAGCAACAAATATATTTGTTCAGAGGTAAACGCGCAATTAACGCACTTCATTTCAGGCGCAGTCAATAACAGCAAGTGGTCCTGCCGAAGACATGGAGTTTTGTTACGGCCTATAGGCGACAAGAAGAAATCCAGTAGGCCGCATAAGGACCTATAAATTCGCGCAAGCACCCAAACACACACACACACACACACACACACACACACACACACACACACATACACACTCAGACAGGTATGTCACGCAGCCATGTTCATTCCTGTTGATGACAACCACAGAATCCCTGTTTAGAGTATGCTTACCAACTACATCTTATATACATGGGACCCATACGTAGTGAATCAGTGTCATGTTATCCAGTCCAGGGAAACACTGGGAGTATTTGAAGAATACTAGTATGCTTGATTTCCTGGAATCATGCCTCGGGGAGGAAACATTGTATCACTTTCGGTTTAATGTTTCATGCATAATAATGACAAATAGAACATGCATTAGTTATCACAAATTTAAAAAATATACATTTGAAGATTTCAAGTTCACATTAGTTAACTAAATTCAACACGGAGTATTCTATTTCATAAAATGTTTGTAATCTTGTTAGTCAACCATAGGCAACGTAGGGGTTACAGGCACTATTTTTTAAGAAATCAGTGCGGGCGGACGATTTTTTAACCATTTTAAGCTCAGCTGACTGAAAGACATCTGAGCTTTAGCGATCACCTTTGTCCGTCGTCTGTCCGGCCGTCTGGCCGTCCGGCTGTCCGTTAACAGGGCACAAATCGTAATACGCTCTTTACACAGCGCTTTACCTATAGAGCTACTACCTATGTCGTAAAGCGCTGTTTGTTATGACCTCGTATCCTGAAATGCTACACGAGAGGGGAGCACTGTATTTATGTCCAATCAGATGAGACCTTGTGCTGGAAGACAAAGCCAAGCGAGGAATACACGGAGCCAATCATGTTCATTTCGTTTTGAGTGACAGCTCAGCGCCCCGCGTAACCGTCTGAACGGGCCACATGCTCAGAGAGAATTGCCCCTGACGTGGTTTGCTTAGGGCCTTGGGCACATAGGATGCTCGGCCGGTGAGCTGTAATTCAAACCAAACGTAACAACAAAGGCTGCGTGCACACCTCGCTGGCTGGTTTCAGTTCTGCAAACAACAGATACATGGCTACGCTAACACAGTCATAATCAAATCGGTCGATGATGCGAGAATGCAGAGGGAGCAATTTAAATTCGACCGGAAACTCATCAAGCGGCGCTTGAAGCGCAGCAATGGGCGGAGCCAGGATGCCTGTCGAGTGTTTGTTTATTTGCATCTGATTGGCTGCTTGTCACATCATACGCACGTTTATTTCAGCGGACAACGAACCGCCATCTGGTGTCTAAATATATCATAAACGGTCAAAGCTGGCAGCGTGAAATCAGTTGCTTCTTTAGAAGCGCAAGATTTCCGCTGCCTCGGGAGCGTAAAATCGTAACCACTGGACCTGGAATCTTCAAACGTAACATCCAGGGAGGTCCATGAAAAATCTCCTTTGAAGCCTGAAATTAGGTCTCTGTTACCCATACTCTCTGAGCTGTGGGTCTCGTAAGTACCCCCAAGAATAATATAAAAATTTGATACAAAAGGTCAAGTATCTGAATAACTACAGCTTTGATCACCATGATTCTTTGCATGAATATTGATCATGAAAAGTTCCATCAGTTCCTGCAAACTAGTGGCGCCACGTGTACTTTTTCTAATTTTTACGATTTTTTTTCTCTGTTTTTGATACTTTTAAAGAAGCTGTCATCAGTCAACAGGGCAAAAATCGTAACCACTGTTCCTTAAATCTTCTAACTTGACATGCAGAGAGGCCCATGAAAAGTCTCTGTAGAAACCTGAAATTAGGTCTCTGTTACCCATATCCTCTGAGCTATGGGGCTCGTAAACACCCATCAGAATATTTAAAAATTTGTCACAAAAGCACCAATATCTAACTTAACTAATGCATTGATCACCATGATTCTTTGCATGATATTAATCATGGAAAGTTCCATCAGTTCCTGCAAACTGATGGCGCCACCTGTATTTTTCTAATTTTTACTTATATTTTTCCCTTTTTATACCTCCAAAGAAGGTCATCTGTTATCAGGGCACAAATTGTAACTGCTACACCTGAAATCTTCTTACGTGACATCAACGGAGGTCCATAAAAAGTCTCTGTGGAAATCTGAAATTAGGTCTCTATTACCCATATCCTCCGAGCTATAGGGCTATAAGTACCCCTCATAATAATTAAAAATTAATAATTAAAAGCTAGAGTATCTGAATAACTAATGCATCAATCACCATGATTTTTTGCATGAACATTGATCATGGAGTATATCATCAGTTCCTGCAAACTGGTGGCACCGTCTGCATTTTTTTAATTTTTACGATTTTTTTTTTTCTCTATTCTTGATACCTTGAAGCAGCTGTCATCTGTTAACAGGGAACAAATAGTTACCGCTAAACCTGGATTCTTCATACTTTACATCTAGGGAGGTCCATGAAAAGTGTCTGTGGAAACATGAAATTAGGTCTTTGTTACTCATATCCTCCAAGCAGTGGGGCTTGTAAGTACCCCTCAGAAAAGTAAAAATTTGATACAAAAGCTCAAGTATTTGAATAACTAATTGATCACCATGATTCTTTGCATGAATGTTGGTCATGGACTGTTCCATCAGTTCCTGCAAACTGGTGGTGCCACCTGTATTTATTCAAATTTTTACTTCTAATTACTTATTTCATTTTTTTTCTCTTTTTTTGAAACCTTACAAGAAGCAGTTATCTGTTGACAGGGCACAATTCGTAACCCCTTGACCTTGAATCTTCTAACTTGACATCAACGTAGGTTCACAGAAAAGTCTCTATGGAAATCTGAAATACGGTCTATGTTACCCATATCCTCCGAGCTGTCCTCTGGAATAATTATATAATACAAAAACTCTGTGTTAGTTTCCAGGGAACTCCTCTGAGACCCTTCGACCAACCTTTTTGAAACCCAGCATAGTTGTTCCTTCACCTGTGTTGTTGTGCCTAACAAAGACAGATGGCACCACCAGTTATCCTTTCTGTGCAGTACGAATCTGGGTGTCTTTTAGTTAACAGCCCATATCTCAAGAGTGGCTCAATGTATTGTACTGAAAGTTTGCATGTCCATGGATCTTGGATCTTTCTATCTCGTTATTGCTACTGGTGGCGCCACCTACAATACTTTTTTGCGTAGTGTCCATCTGTGCATATGTCATTTGTTCGTATAAGTAGTTCTTATTATGCATGTTCATAGATCCTAAAACCTACATCTCGTAAACAAGACTGGTGGCGCCGTCTGCAGTTGTTTTCGTGTGGCGTCCATCGGTATATTTGCTTTCGGTGAAAATTGCTTATATCTCAGGAATCTCAGATATTGTTCTGAAATGTGGCATGTCCATTTATCTTGGAAAGTTTTCTCATAAACCAGACAGGTGGCGCCACATACGTTCCTGGTTTTGTAAAATAAATAAAAGCCCTTTTCTCAGGAGTGATTTGCCACATTGGCCTGAATTGGTGCATACCCATAGATCTTGGACTCTTTCCTCTCGTACTCAAGACTGGTGGTGCAGCCTGCAATAATTTTCCAGTGGCATCAATGCATACTTGTGGTTTGGATGAAAATTGCTCTTATCTCACGAGTGGTTCTAGGTGTTGGTCTGATATTTGGCATGTCCATCAATCCTGGAGAGTTTTCTCGTAAGCCAGACAGGTGGCACCATCTACCTTCCCGTAGAAGGTAGAATAAATAAATTTTTTTTTCTCGGGAGTGATTTGCCGTATTTGTCTTAAATTGTCCAATGCCATTAATCTTGGACTCCTCCATCTCTTCCTCAAGACTAGTGGAGCCACCTGCAATCATTTTCCTGTGGCGTCCACCAGTACATGTGCTTTTGGTGAAAATTGCTCATATCCCAGGAGTGGTTCAAGGTATTGGTCTGAAATTTGCCATGTCCATCTATTTTGGGAAATTTTCTCGTAAACCAGACAGGTGGCACCACCTACCTTCCTGTTTCCGTAGAATAAATTAATGTTCTTTTCTTAGGAATGGTGTGCAATTTTGGCCTGAAATTGTGCAGGTCCATAGAGCTTGGACTCCTCCATCTTGAACTCAAGACTGGTGGCGCCATCTACAATTGTTTTCCTGTGGCGTCCATAACAACATGTGGTTTGGGTGAAAATTGCTCATATCTTAGGAGTGGTTCAAGATATTAGTCTGAAATTTGGCATGTCAATCCGTCTTGGAGAGTTTTCTCGTAAACCAGACATTTCTAAGGAATCTTCACAAAATTCATGATTTTTTTAGCACTCTGGCAGTCACTTTGCTCATTGTTCAACATTCCTTGAATTCAGTACATGTGTATGGCACAGATGTAATCATATCCAATTATAAAGGTCGAGTAACTGAAATTCTGAGTTTAAAAAATGGAAATCATCATAGAAAGGATTTATATAGTTGTTTAAAACGCTTAACATCAGTTACGTGTCTTAAATTATTGGAAAGTTGATTCCAGTGATGCGGGCCTGCGTAAAAAAAGCTTGATTTAAATCTGTCAGTTCTTGGTTTTATGATGGCAAGATTGCCACTGGTTGTGTGACGTGTATTGTATGGGTTACGTGCATATTTGAGGCCATGTCTAAAAATAGGAGGTGCATCACCAAATAAACATTTAAAAACTAAAAGATTTACAAAACAGCGATATCTCTGTTCCACGGTGATCCAACCTAATTGAATCATTAATGATGCTGGAAAAGTATTTATATCGATTTTTTTTTGTAACAATACGGGCAGCTTTATTTTGGAGTTTCTGGATTTTTGACTTGTACGTTTTCGAGCATCCACCCCAAACAGAAATACAGTAATCAATATGGCTTTGAATAAGAGAATGATATATAAGTTTTAGAGTTGGTGTTTGAAGAAAGAACATGTAATTTTGTGATAATTTTATCGTTAATATAATCTACGTGATCCTTCCATTTTAAGCGGGAGTCGACGATTAAACCCAAAAGTTTCGTGTTATTTTCGGGAATTAATGTAACATTATTAATGTTAATATTTTTTGTAAAATAAGAGTTATGACTAAATATCACAAAACTTGATTTAACAGGGTTAATACATAAATGATTTACTCTGAACCATTTTAGGGCCATGTCTATCTTGCTTTGTAAATGGCTGATTGCATTATCGGCTGAATCAGCACAGGTAAGCAGTGTGATATCGTCAGCATAAAGTATACACTTATTATTCATATAGCTCGGGAAATCATTCATATAAATAAGAAACAGTATATAGACCCTAGTACTGTGCCTTGAGGAGTACCGATGTTTACGGTAGAAGTTTTCGAAATTGAACCACAGGAGGAAACGAACTGGCGTCTGTCGGATAAATAAGAATTTAACCATGCGAGCTCTACATTTTTATTCCATACTTCTGGAGCAATATAGAATGATCGAGGCTGTCAAAACCCTTCTTTATGTCCATAAAGCACGCAGCTGTAATATTATTATTATCAAGGTTAGTAAGACATTCATCGACTAGCGTATGTAAGGCCAAATGAGTTGATCGATTTGGTAGGTATGCGAACTGTTTATCAGTAAACATTTGATTTTTTATTAAGGTGTGCGACAACATGGCTTTTTACAAAATGTTAAAAAATTTTTGGGACATGTCCAGTGACGGAAATAGGACGATAATTGGTAGGGTCACACTTGGTACCAGAACCCTTGTAAATTGGAGTGATACGCGCAGTTTTCCAGTCCTGAGGAACAATGTCAGTTGAAAGAGAAAGATTAAAAAGATGAGCCAAGCATGGAGAAATTATAGATGAAGCTATTTTAAGAAAGAATCCAGACATCCCTAACACATCATCCTTTAATGTTGCATCTGATTCCATTTACGAGAAAAGACAAAACGCGTAAAAACACGAGGAAAAATAGAACGTTTTTGCAGAAGAATTGATGATAAACGAATTTGTTTCAATTTTCCCTTGGAAATCTTCGTTTATAAGTTTTCCCACAGAACTAAAGAAATCGTTAAATTTATCACAGTCGATACAGGTATTTGTTTTTTGCGTGTTCTTATTTGAAGGGATATCGTGCTTTAGTGCCTTCCAAGTTGTACTAGTTTTAGAGACGTTTGAACGAATTAGGGCAGAATAGTATTAATAGCAATTTTTGCGAATTTCAGGAGTAACGATATTAGGAAGACGTCTGTATTCATTCCAGTCAGAAGCACTTTTTGTCCGTCTTGCTTTTTTATTCGCAAATTCACGTGCATATATTAAATTAAGTATTTTATCAGTCACCCATCTATTGGGGGTAGAATTTACTCGTCGTTTGTAGAACGGAGCATTATTATTGCAGATTTTTACAAATTCAGATTGCCACATCTTCCATGCCAAATTAATATGTTAGGAATTAAAGAGACATGAAAAAAGATGAACATATTTCTTGAATGAATTTATCCTTGTTGAAAAGTCTTAAGTTGCGATAGGTTACATATTTTGGATTCTTCTTTACATCGTTTTGTTTCTTTAAAATTGTTGCCGTTAGAAAGTGATCACTCAAGGTCAACTAGTAAACTTTAGAACTGAAATGCATTTAAGGATTGGATGTATAAATAAGGTCTATCAATGTTTTTGAATGTTTGGTAACACGAGTGGGTGTAGTAATTAGTTGTTTCATCCCAAATAACCGTTCTGCTAAATCAAGTTTACTTGACTTTAACCTGTTAGGCTGCAAGTAATCAACATTAAAATCTCCTAACAAAATGACGTACTAAGAGATCTTAAAAGGTTGACCAATAACAACATCTAGCAAATCATCAATATATTCACTTGATGCATTCGGAGGCCTGTAAACGGATCCTATTAAAATAGTTTTCATTCCGAGAGCAATTTTCACCCATACACCTTCAATGCTACCAGACACTGGCTAAAATACTTGCGGTTTTAGGGATGTTAAAATATACATAATTACACCTCCGCCATGTCGGTGTCTGTCGTGTCTAAAATGCACATAATGTTCGATGGAGACCTCAGAATCAAGTACATGTTTGTCAAGCCATGACTTGGTTAAAGCTAAAACATGTGGCCTGAAACGAAATCTCATCAACTTTCGGTATTAAACTGCGTACATTAAGATGCGCCAAAATTGTACCCTTAGCTTCTAATAAGCTGGGCAACTCATCAGCTAATGAGTACACGTTATTTATTATCGGAAGCTTTGGTTCGTCATTGAGTACGGTAGGTAGGTTGAATGACGTTGAGTTTTCATCGCTAAACTAACTCAATTGATTCTGTACCATTATGAATATGATACGATTTTGCCAGCAAGTCCATGAGATGTGCAAAATTGCTCTGCAGAACTCTACATCCCCGTTTGTTCAAGTGTACCCCATCCCGACCAATGTGTGAACAATCAATATTGATATTGTCAAGATATGACCATTTGTTATTTATGCACATAACCTCTATGGCAGCGTTAACTAATCTAATTTTCCTGGCTTCATATGATGCACACTTCCTAGCTACAACGGAACTGAATATGATATTTTTAACATTTGCGTTATTTTTCAAGATTTCTTCTAGTTAACTGAGAGTCTTAATGATCCATGTCTGTTTGAAAAAAAAGCTTCCACTAAGGAATACAGATAGTAGAAGGTTGTCAGAGCCTGATCACCAAATTCAAATTAAATAATAAGGTCATAATACAAACAGTCATAAAACAAAAACGGTTGTTATAAAAATAGTTTATTGTAAAAATAAAATGTCTCTTAATCAATGCCATCATGCGGGGTATCTAAACCTTATTATTGTAAATGCACTAAGGTAGAAATAAATACTTTTAAAATATGAAAACCTCTCACATTTATAAAAATAAATATATAAATCCATAAATAAATAATTACTGTCACCGATACATTCTTTGAAAAAATAACAATGTAAACTTGAATATTACTCGATATGTATAAAAGTGTGTCAAAAATATTTTTTGGACATCATGCTACATTTAAAAAAAAAGTATGTCTAGTTCATACTATTTATAAGAGAAAAATATCGAAATACGATATTTCTTATGCACTTAAAACAGTCATATCACTGATGTCACTATTCTCTTTATTATTAACTCTTTGTAGCCCTAAATCTTAATTTATTCTGGTACTTGGCCACCACTGCCTTCATACACACACAGTATGCATGTAGTCTTTATGCTTTGACATTATATATGTAAAATACAAACACCCTGTTTACCCGTACCTAATGCCATCATGAAATTACATCTTAAATGGTTGAGAAACTAAACAGTCTTTAAGAACGGACAATTGAAGTACGAAGTATGAGTATTTTAATATTATGACAAATGTGGTTATATATATCATTAAATACAAGTTATCACGGTTAAGCCGGATCACTTAAATGCCCACTCGGGCTTTGCAAAAGTCCACATGTTTCCAACTGTTTTAAATCAAAGTCATCCATGAGCAACAGTTCCATCGCTTCTTCTGCTGTGAACATGGACGAAGAGTCTGTTAGTATGCCCGCATTATCTGATGACGTAGGGCACATTTCCAGCAGATTTTCCGCACACAATGATGACGTGTTACACATACTGCTGGCCTCGTTCGAGGCAACCGTCAGTGCGCACTGATGAGACTGTAACAGCAGCATCAGTTCCTGTTGCTGTGCTGCTAGTCTTCGTATTTCTTCTTGTAAAGCTGTGTTTTCGCTGGACAGCTCTTGGGATTCCTAAAGAGATAAAATGTTTATCACCTGTAAGAATAAGTAGTAAATAATAAAGATCTAATCTCTCTGAAGACAAACAAGGCAACCTTTATATATATATTTCCCATTTGTTAATTTAAAAATGAATATAAATCCTGCATATTCCCATGTTTTAACCTTTAACATATGTTTACGTTCTTCAAAGATATATAGGAATATAGGAAAACATAAAAAATTAGAGATTTTTTAAAATCATGATTATTGTAACACTCTTTCTCATGTCCTTATATTTGTTGTGATTTCTATATAAACAAACCTTAAACTGTCCCATCAGTTTTCTTGCTCTTTTACAGAGTTTTATTTATACTATCATAATAATTTTCAATCACTTTCCGAAATAAAGATACATGTATTCATATTAACGTATTCAATAAACAAATACCTTCAGTAATTCATCTCCCCTGTCCTGTAGCCTCTTTCTGGAACGACGCGCCGCCATTTTGTTCTGTTCCCGTCTCCGTTCTTGTTTTGCTGCAAGTGATGTCAGCTGAGACTGTAATTATGAAGAAGATAAAAAATATTTATATACAAATACAACTAATTACAAGTGGAATCGTATATAATTAAAGCTCTAAAACAATTAACCATCACATCAATTATTAATACAATAAACTTTTTCCAAATCAAACACCTCAATTGGTTCTTTATTTTTAACTTGAACAAGGTCCTAATATCCCATATCTTATTATTATATTTAAAATATTTATGACTTTACAACTAATATATATTTTATCAGACACTTGGCTATCAATTTTACATATTAGTGAAGAAATACTTGATGTATAATTAAGAGGTTAAATATTTCTTTAGAAATCCGTGACGTAGTACCGTTACCAAATATTTTCCTCATGTTCGAGGTACTCTGTAAGCTTTAATTACCTTTATCGTATCTAGATTGTCTTCGTCACTGGTGCTGTCTTCGCAGAATTCTCTGAAGTCTGGGACGCTTGTACTCATCTGCTGGGTGAAATTTGCTGACGCCGCAGACGACAAAGAGACTTGGATGGCGGTAGATGGCGCCACAGACACCTGCTCCATCCACGGTGGAATGCCTGGACCACTTTCTGTCACTACCCCATTTGCCATGCGAGACCTGGTCATTTTCTCGTTATTTTCACCTGTAAATGATAGGTTCAGTTATCATACCTGAAGTTGTCAAACAGCTAATATATACTTACATGAATTTCACCATTGCAAACTTTCCAGTTATATATATATATATATATATATATATATATATATATATATATATATATATATATATATATATATATATATATTTGTTTGGAAAATTGAAATGAGATTCAACTTTTCTTAATATATCATAATCCCTTCAAAACTACAATACTGAAATGATTAGTATTGATTTTGGCCTAAAATATATTTAATCATTACTGGATTAATTAATAAACTTGTCAATTATTATTGTTCACCAATTGTGCCCATTGCAAATTTGTGAATGATTTTTTTTAAAAATATAAACCGTTAAACTTGTTTTTCCATCTCGCTCTCTACCTGAACGGTCACTGAACGTCACAGTCCTTCGTGCTTCACTAATTTGATGAACCAGAGATACGCGGGCATTATATACCAAACACTCCGTGATATAAATAGATACACACAGTCATATGCTCAGTGACACAAGCCGTGTCCTAGCTTTTATCCTCTCCCGCTATATGTATACGCCACCGAGGTCACCTGTGACGTCATAACAACCACCAGGCTAGACAGGAACATTCTAGAAGGGGATCACGCAATGTGCGATACGTTTTCCCCAGTTACATATTTTTTTTCACGCAGGTATAGTAATGATATATGAAACTTACACATTGTTTCTTTCAACAAAGTACTAAGAGAAAATGAATTAATCACAGGCTGCTGATCTGGTCCAAACTGAACCAACCTGCGATCTCTATACACAGTAAACTCGTCCGCTCTGACTATAATCAGATGAGTGTCGAGTCGACTGATCTACATCCTATTGAAAGCGTACACCTGGATTAGCTCAGTATAGGGGACTCTTAAATTCTATGCATGCCACACATACCAGAGGCCAAAGCGAGGCCAATGGGGAATAACAAAGACACGTGCTCACTTGTCACAGCAGTAACACGTGCTGATACAGTTTAGCTCAGCAAGGCAGGTCGTGTCACAGCGTATTCTGTTCCTTCATCCTACTCATTCACTAATTGGACATCAGATTTGATTTTTCATTAGTTTTCATAAGTGATCCAGGTGGAAAGAAACAGTGGAAATTACTAATTAATTCATACATCTGGACGAGGGACTCTTTGTGATTGTGTGTTCATATGTTCCTGGTTTGGTCTGCTGTTTGTTATATTTGTTCATAGAATTAAGTAAATGAACAACCATTTTAGAACAATGATTTTTAATGATCTGTATCAATTTATAAAGGCACATATTAAAATATCATTTTTACATGGTCCATGCCCTCATTTGTTTTGCCTTACCTTTATTATGTACGTGTCAAGATATTTTAAAATACTGTGCTGTTTCACAAAATCTGTGTCCATACACATGCAATTAATTGTACTTTATTAAAATAAATAAATAACATAAATAAATAATGATAGAAAACTACCAACATATTTAACTTGATGGTGACATTTAGCAAAGATCTGCATATAGTTTTTACCAGCCAAGCATTGATCCCCTTACTGGTTTATAGATAATAGATACATTGGTATGTCTCAATTGGTTGAAGGGGCTTACATTTATATTACCAAAACTAAATGTCATCATTTTACCTCATTTTTACTTGATGCCCTCTAAGATGGCATCTGTGGATAGCTTTAAGGCCCTTAAATTACATGACAGCGAAACAATTATAGATATATCCGCACATGACCAGCCTAGACTCACTGCAATTTAAAGAATATTTAACTCATGCAATTCTTGTGTCACCGTTTCCATTGTTTGTCAATGCAGTTTATGTCACACAGCTGTAGGACACGCCGTCAGTATATTTTAACTCTTTATTCATAACAAATATGAAGTTTTAGTATATGACACATTACTTTTCATATTCGATTTATAAAGAATTTTTGAAGGAACTAACCTGACTTAAAAGGTGTGGAGCTGGTGAAGTGTTGAGCATTAATTAAAATGAATATATTATTCCATAATTCATACCTTACATATTTTTATATTTTTTTCTCAAATTATGTAAAGTCTTGCGGGAAAAAGGTGTCATTTATAAAATTCTGTTTCAGCCCATGCACTGATATAATCCTTGCCATGCCCAGGAACTCACCATATCACTATCTTATGAGGAGCGATATATTTTTTTAAATGACCTGTGACATAGTGTTTCACTTGACAGCTATGTGTTGGTTATGTCACTAAAAATACAGTGTATTTTCTATTGGTGCCAGATACAGCATACCTACATCTATATTTTTAATAGGCTTGTGAATAGAAAACATTTCATAATTTAATTTCAGAACACTTTTAACAATCACAGAGGCAGACATGTTTCATTTATGCTTTATTAGTCTTTATTAAGTTAATGACTTCATAATGGCAGTATAAGCAGCGTACTGCCGAAAGTGTTTTGGTGTGTGTGTCTCTCGGTGCCTACTGTACATGAAATAAGAAACTTAGTATTAATGTACACAATCACAGGAACCATGCACAGACCACCTCATTCTGTGCCGTCTGGAATGTGTATCAGTCAGCACCGGTGCCCGACACTTGTATATCTTGATATTTTAATTGACCTCGGGCGATTAATGGCATCCTGTGGTTTGATTCATAGCTAGCATACACAGGCACTCGTTTCCAGCACTACAATGGTCTAGAAACCGACAACACATTGAGTATCGGCGATATACCCATTATAAAAGAACAAGGTAATGAACTCCACCGCCACGCGGGCAAGACACCTTTTTTTCACAAGTCCGAATTCCGGAGAATTATCCGCTTCACAGGTATGATCACGCGCCTTTTTGTTGAAAACATCTTTATTTACAAGATTAAACTTCCAAATATAAAAGTTCCCCACACTATCCGCGAATTCCAGAACGTTTATTCCAGCTGCGACACCGTCTTTTGGCCTGTATACATTTACTAGTTGCGGAAGGATTTTTGAATGGATTTTCCCCTGAGCTGACGTCTGTGATTGGCTGCATGGTACCAGTCGTTTTCTACATCTCTTTTAGGTGCACAATTCAAACAGCTGTCAAATTGTCAATGAAGTTGAAAATCAGTGGGCATGGCATTCAAACACAACTAGGACCATTATATCACTTGTTTTGTATACATTAAAGTCTGTTCTATAACCATAACACACATTAAGCCCGGGATGACGTCAACTTCCGCAACTAGTAAATGTATACATGCCAAATGATGGTGTCGCAGCTGGAATAAACGTTTTGGAATTCGCGGTTAGTGTGGGGAACTTTTATATTTGGAAGTTTAATCTTGTAAATAAAAATGATTTCATCAAAAAGGCGCGTGATCATACCTGTGAAGCGGATAATTCTCCGGAATTCGGACTTGTGAAAAAAATTGTCTTGCCCGCGTAGCGGTGGAGTTCATTACCATGTTCTTTTATAATGGGTATATCGCCGATACTCATTGTGTTGTCGGTTTCTAGACCATTGTAGTGCTGGAAACGAGTGCCTGTGCTAGCATAGACCGTAGAGCCAAGTAGATGTGAGCCCAAGGGTCTTTAACTTTATTATGTTAAGAGTCACTGGAAAGTAACCTCCCTTACAAGTCGGGTTCACATTGTGCTCATGGCAGCAGATTCCTTTGGATTTATACTTCTTTCCAGATGCTTTTAACAAAATTTGTTTGTAAGCATTCACAAATTTGAAGTGGATAAATGGAACAACTGACAGGTCTGTGTTGCTGTACATAGCCATGGTGAGTGAGCACGTGCTCCCTGTTATTCCCAGTAAGCCTCGCTTTCGCTAGCTGATTAATTATTCATGAGGAATATTAAGAATCCCCTATGGGCTGTCTACTGTACGTTTTGCGTCAGTTAGATTTAGTGTTAAATTTCGAATACTTTCGTGGGTATATCATGATTTATTTTTTATGATAAACAAAGCATCGAGGCAGAAAAAGTAAGGAAATCTATTACATAGCTATACTTGCACATTCAGGTCTAACAATTACTGAATTAGTACACTTTTAGTGTGTAGTATACATGGATAAAATTGAAATGTTCAACATTTCAATTTTATCCATGAATACTTCACACTAAAATACAACGTACTGCTTTAACCTAAAACCATTTATGTATATTCAGGTAGCAATAGTTACAGTGCATAGTCGCTGCCCGTTCTGATCTGCTTTAATCTGGGCCTTGGCGTTCTCAGGAGGGAATCCAGGGCAGTACAGGGAATGCAGAGCAGACAGGTGACGCCCACAGAAGTTGTGAAGGAATGAAAAAAATGGCGTACGTTTGAGTTGGATTCTTAAACACAGAACTGTTGTGGGTTGAGGGTCTTCTGGCAGGGATGTTCAGAAATTCAGGATTCTGGTTTGTTGATGTGTTGGCTTGTTTTGGACCTCTGTTTGGCTTCCCTCGATCTGATCAGTTGACTCACCGGTGTTCGACTGGGCACACCGGGCTGTCCCGGTTTATTTATAGAGGTCCCTCAAGGCCGAAGATGACGTCAATGCAGATTAGAGGATTCCATATATGGATTCCCTCTAGTGGCTTCTGTTTGTGCTGCCTATTTGCGTATCTAGCGCGTCGCTAGGTCAGGTGATGTTTACACGCTCCGTTGTGTTTACTCGGATGTTTTGCATAGATATCATGAATGAACGGGACAATGGCTTTGTATCCTGGGACTCTATTTTCTTGTTGCCACTGTTAACCACAAACCCGCAGATTCTTTTTTTTCTATTGGGCGTTAACTTTATCATGAAACAGAAACAACACGAGCGGGAAGTACAACGCGGACCATTTTTCTGGGGTGTCCATGTAAACACAACATAAAATCCTGAAAACCCCACTGACATCGAGATATCAGATATATATATAAACCTACAACATTCAAGTATTAAAATTAAGGTATTTATGGGAATTTTAATGGCATCATTTTCGTCACTGGCTACCACGTGGTTGTAATTTTATATATTTTGTGATCAAAACTTTCAAAATCAAAACGATTTGAAACTAATGAAATTACTCCCTTATTTAAAATTATTTGTCATTAAAATTATTTATAAAGTGTAATAATCGAGCTACTTCAGGTTATTGTTACATCCACGTGATTACATTAAGTTAAATGAGGAACTTTAAACTTTGCCACTCAGTGATGTAACTGTGTTTAAGTTAGCACAATCGGCTGATTACTCTAAGAACACCCTCCAAGAAAACGCTGATAAATTCTTATTTTGCCAGACCTGACCATAACAATTTTCTGGAAAACTCTTATTTCTTTTCATGCATGTGGGCATTTAACTGTGCCATCAGAATGATCATTTTCTTTAATAGCCAAAGAAATTCTGCGTCGAAGAATTTTGCATCGAAGCTTAATATAATTTAACATTCATGTAAATAGCATGTGTACTGGTTCACACCTGCCTTTCTTTTACCATACTTTAGCAGGGGCGTAGCCGGGGCAGGGGGCCATACCCCCCCCCCCCCCCCACCGGTATATATATATATATAGTTGAGTACAGCTGTTAGATTAGCATTTAACAAACTGGTCAATAAGGAGTTGGGCAAACATAACTAAAACCACACTCAGACATTCTGGTGAGTAAAGTAAAACTGTGACAAATCACATTTCAATGATCAATCAGGAACCATATAAATAACACTTAGAATTTAATGTGTTCATTCTGTTCTCTGTTGACATCAGACCATCTTCGTTTTAAGACCAACGCTTTAAGAATGCCAACTATTTGTTTCACTTATGTTTTTTATTTCAAGCATCCCGCTAAAACGACCACTTTGCCTGGTTCCGCAGGTGGTCGCGTTAGCGGGGTTTTACTATATATATATATATATATATATATATATATATATATATATATGCATGCATTAAATTGCCTTTGCTATCAGTGGCGAATCAAGAGAGAGCGACTTCGGCGCGCGGCCTAGCTCCTGTCGAGCTGCAATATCTCTTATTTTGCAATTTTCATGATTTATTTTCATTTTTCATATTTCTTTTAATTATTAAGTGATTAGATTTTATTTAAGTTATCTGCAGTTTATTACTTTCAAATTCATTGGATTAGGATAATTATGAACAGCTGTAGAACAACTCCAGATCACCAGGCCCTGGATGGGGTCGACCATGAACAATCTCACGGCTCCTCTCGTGATACCGGTACTCGAACTCACCATCAGTCCTCTTAGGAGTCCTGTGTGCTGTCGAGACCAGGGGCCCCGTTAAAATGCAAGGTTTAACATATGACTTCAACATATCAGTTTTTTTTCACTCCGAGCATTATATCTAAAAGAGAATACTTTGCAAGTTATAAACGTAAATGCGCCTTTGCGACATTGAATGTAACATGTTAAAACGATTGAAATTTTATATCCTTATTTTGAAGAAATATGATAATCAAACATTTAACCTCTCTTGAGTTTGAATACATAACGCAAAGACATAAGGGAACAGTTTTTCAGGAACAGAAAATCCTCATTTATTTGGTGAAAATTGCCTCAAAATGTCCTCTTTATATTGCATATTCAAACAATTTTCCAATATCGGAGGGGGATACCCCCTCCCATACCCTCCGGGTGTACCTGTAACTTACCTTAATGAAACCATGGTTCATAATTGAACGTAAAAAATTATATTTTCATACACTTAAATATATAACATATAGTAATAATAATAATAATAATATATACCCATACATGCATATTAGCCCCCCCCCCCCCGTTTTCGAATGTCTGTATCCCCCACTGATCATGGCCCCCTCCCCTCCCTCAATCCTGGCTACGCCCATGTTAAGCCCTGTTGGCATTAAACCAGCTATTTGTACAGATTACGGCTTGATCTCTCTTGAATTTAACATCACAGTAACATCAAAATGAAGCCTATAGGGTATTGGAAGTTCAATAACACTTTGTCAAAAGACACAGAACAATGTGAAGGCATTACATCTGTAATACAGGATAATATGCAAATACATAAATCTGAGTCAAATAAATGTCTTGTTTGGAACACATTAAAATGTATGATCCGGGGATTCTCAATAAAATACCCCAAACACAAAAATGAGAAAGATGCGTTGTAAGCAAACTGATCTGGAAAAGGAAATTTGCTACTTGTCAGAAAATCTTAAAGACAATCACGTCACTTATACGTCTTAAAATCAGAACTTGAAGAAATATATGAACATAAAGCAAAGGGTGCAATCATGAGGTTACAGGCTCGTTGATGCGAAGAAAGAGAAAAATACAAAGTATTTCTTATTTTTGGAATCTGAAAATTACAAACAAAATTAAACAAGCAAACTTCAGACAAATCGTGGCACAATAGCAGGTGAGGAAAATATATTAAGTGAATGTCATAATTTATTTTCGAATTTATACGAGTCTGGGGGAAACAACAATAGTAATAGTGATTTTCTTTTCAAACAGAGAGAAATTCCAAAACTTCTAGAAAATGGTAAGCATATCTTAGATTCATTAGATTCTTAGTAACATTGGAAGAATGCTCAAAAGCTCGCCTGGACTGGATGAATTAAATGTTGAATTTTATAATTTTTTTGGGAGGAATTAAAAACAACCATTTATGGAATCATTACATTATTCTTTTGAACATGGAATTATGTCTTCTGAGCAGAAACGGGTAGTTTTTTTCGCTGATCCACAAAAATTGAAAGAATAGGACATTTATTAAAAAACTGGCGACCCATCTCTCTTTGGTCTGTGGATTATAAGATTATTACAAAGCGTTGGCTAACAGGATTAAACCGTTAATGTCCACTTTGGTTCACAGTGACCAGACTGGTTTTATAAAGAGTAGATATTCGCTTAATAAATTATGTAATACATGTACATTTTACAAATTAAGAAAACTTTCCAGTATTTTCCTTCAAATAGACTAGGAAAATGGCTTCTGATACATTGGAATGGGAATATATAAACATGGGACCCATGGGTCACTGTGCTCAGCTGAAGTTAACGTTTAAGGTAAAAATAAAAATAATATCAAATGGAGATAAAGGCTGAGAACCAGAAGTCATGTAACAGTATGCCGAATTTCCGGATTTGTAGGTCTAACGGTCCCAAAACGTGCCAGTCTAACGGACGTATGGTCGATGGACAATGGACCACGACTATAGCTCAGATGACTTATAATCAGCTGAGCTAAAATTGGCTTAAAATGCAACCACAATGCTGATAAATAAGTGGGTCCTGTGACCTTGACCTTTGACCCCAAAAATAATTGGGGTCTTACATTGTTGGTGTTTCATATGTAAGTCAAGTTTGAAACTAATATGTCATGTCAAACTGGAGTTATCATCTGGAAACAAATATGCAGACAGATGGCCCCTGTGACCTTGACCTTTTACCTTGTGACCCCAATATCAATAAGAATTTTCCCCTAATGGTAGGTCAGCTATATGTGCAAGATTGAAGGTTTGAGATGAAAAGTTAAGCTTAAAATGCATCCATAATCATTCTTATAAGTTGGTTGGGTGACCTTGACCTTTGACCTCATGACCCCAAAATCTATAGATTACTTGCGATACAGATGGGCCATATATAGGTCAAGTTGAAATCCGTATGTCAATCCAAACTGGAGTTATCACCAGGAAACAAAATGACCAACGTACAGTAAGACGAACAGACGGGCAGACAGACACACAACAGGGTGATTACTATAGGGCGTCCGCTTAGTCAAGCGGGGCCCTAATAACACACGAGGTTTCAGGACACAAGATAAAACCATAGTTGCAAATTTGATAGTTTCAATATAAGTTCGCATTCTAAAAATTAAGGGAAAAAGTCTTTAAGAAAAATAGAAAAACTACAGGTGGCGCCACAAGTCTCCAGGAACTGAAGAAAACAGTCATAATCAATATACACGCCAGGATTCAGGACACTAGATGAAACTGAAATTTAGAAACGGACTCGATTGCTATCATTTGACGGTCTAAAAAAGACAGGGGAGGAAATCGTAAAAATTAGAAAAAAAGCTAGTGGCGCCACCAATTTTAGGGAACTAACAAGCTAGTCATGGAAAATATCAAAGCCAAAATTCAGAGCAATCCATGCATAAACTGTCAAAATATTGGAGGTTTTGTATCAAATTTTCAATTATTCTGGGGGGGGGGGACTTACGAGCTCCACTGCTCGAAGGATATATGTCACAGTGACCTATTTCAGGTTTCCAAGGAGACTTTTTAAGGACCTCTCTGTAATTTCAGTTATAGGTTTCTACGTCCAATGGAGTCAAAACGGACGGACGGACAGACGGACAGCCCGATGGATGGACGGACGGCACGACGGACGGACGACGGACATGGAACACGAAAATAGCCCAGATGACTTATAGTCAGCTGAGCTAAAAAAGCATTGGAAGCTTTCAATGTTGGTGATCTTTTTATACGCTAGCTAGATATAATGTACAATGATGCATGTAACAACACTTATTGTCAATAAAGGACACCTATAAAGACCTTTCAAGCCAGAACGAGCCGTCAGACAGGGGTGTCCGGTGTCTCCTTTCCTTTCTGTCCTCGCAGTAGCTCTTTTCAATATATGTGCGAAACAATCCAAATAAACAAGGTATTACAGTAGGAGACACGGAAATTAAAATATCACAATTTGGGGACGATACAACCTGCTTCCTAAAAGATGTAAAATCAGGAAATTAACTGGTATCATCACTACAAAAGTTTTTTATGTGCTCTGGGATGAAAATCAATTTGGATAAAACTGAGGCAAGATGGTTATGGAACAGAATGGGCAAAGACGATGGTTACCTCCGAGTTAAATGGTGCTCAGGATACTTCAAAATGTTTGGAATCACATTTGGTGCAACAGAAACAGAAACGGTTGAATGCAATGAAAGATATAGAGGATGTATTTTAAAAAGGGAGCATGAGACCTTTACCCTGAATGGAAGAATATTAAATACGAAAGCATTAGCAATATCTAAGCTTATATTACCCCTGCCTGTACTCAATATTCCAGAGTAAAATCTGATAAAAGCTCAGACAATTATCGAAAGATTTATATGGAATCACAAACCCGCAAAAATAAAACATATTGTTTTAATGTCGACAATAAGAAATGCCCCAGAAATAGTGACGCAAGATATTCTCACATTGGTATAAGGCTGGAATTAAAACACTAGGGGATATCTTAGATGAAAATGTGCTTTTTATTCTATCAAAGTAATATATGATATGAACTATTAAGATTTCTATGGATTACAATGTGCCATACCAAGGTCCTGGAAAAAATATACTTCGAGACGATAAAGAACAACATGGAGATTCAACATTAAATTTAACCGATCAATCCAAAGTAGACATATTTACTGGCAGCAAACTCTCGTGTAAATGTATAGCCAAAGCACTAACAGCTCCAAATTGTGATCTACCAGCTGCAGTGCAAAAATGGAACAATGAGATCCAGATACCAAAAAAGGATTGGCCTAATATATTTCAATAACCCTATAAATGTACCTAAAAGGTAAGAATACAAGACTTTCAATCTAGAATAATTCACAGGATAGTTTCACGTGACAGATGGCTTTATAATATGAAAATTGTAAGTTCTCCTGTTTGCAAAAATTGTCACGAAGAAGAAAAAACCCTGATACACAAATATTATAAATGTAGAGTTTTTTTGGGAGGATCTTGTCAGCTGGTGGAATGGTATATTCAGGGTTAATATAATACTTCAAGAAACTTACATATTATTTGGAAAGTATTATGACATATCGGAAATACTTTTGAATTATTGTCTCTAAATTGGACGGTACTTCATTTACAATAACAGGTACGAAATGAAACTTGTTTCACTAATATTTTGATATTGAGCAATACAATCACTCAAACAGAGTGTATGGACAAAATTAAGATCTGCTCTTTCAGATAATTTATTTGTATAAAAATCGACCCGTATTCCCTCCATAATGATGTGACGTGCATAAGATATTATATATGTATTTTTGCGTGTATGTGTGTATACATGTTTTACATGTTGCCAATATTGTATATGTGTGGTAACAAAAAGGTGCTCTACATCCTCTGTCAATACATACATGCGAACCAAAAGTACAGATGTGTTCAGAACTGTTACCTGAGAAAATAACACTTATGATACATTAATATAATGTTTCAACAAGAATGGAGATCTTTTACCGGTCTGACTTTAATATATTATCGGTATGTAAATGAAATGAAGACCGTTGTGATATTAATATCATAAGCAGGTTCTTGGAACTTGAAGTAGAACATGTGAATTATTACTTGTACATTCATTTTATTAATCTTTGTCAATTTTCTTTTCGGTAAAATAATTATTATAACCCAACCTCGATGATGGAAAGAAGGAAATTGCTTTTTTTGTGAGAAAGCAATCATATTCTCAGACGATTTGTAAACATAAAAAAACCATGTATATACCCAGGGTATAATCTCAAATGTCTATTTAAAATGTCTTTCGATAAAGAGATTTAATGGACTCGGGCTTGGACTGATTCCAGATGACTCGGGCTTGAAGAATGTGGATTTGGACTCAAATTAAAGGCCTCAGACTTGGACCCGGACTCGAGTATAGCCTGAACTCGGACTTGCATTCGGACTGAGATGGTGATCGACCACGTCACCGCTCTCTGTTATTGCTCAGGTGGGTGTCGATGGTGGGGAGATCGCTCGGCCAAGGGGACTATTTCTTGCTACCTTTTTTGGAATCTTTGTCGTCACATTCACGAAATTCCCTCAAACACACCTGTTCGTTGTTTTTTATCGGTTTCTATGGTTTATAGGTTCAATATGAATCATTTCATACTTTATAATGTTACATATATCTACATTCAAACCATTACGGAAATAAACTAAACAGAATAATTATAATTTTGGAAACTTTAAATCTCTCTCTCATATATATATATATATATATATATATATATATATATATATATATATATGTTAAATCTCTATCTCATATACCTATATGTGTATGTATATGCATTTATGTGTGAAATAAAATTCACAACACCATCAAAGTTGTGATAAATATCCTACAAAGACATCACACAATTTGTAAGTTTAAATTTAATTTATTTGCAAAAAAATATACTTCGACAAAATCAACAGATGAGATATTTGTGCACTCCGTTTTTGAACACAACGGATAAACCATATATCAAATTTATCATTAGAAAACAAAACATTGAGGTGGCTGCTTAAAATAATTATCTCGAGATAAATTTCTTAGCAAAAACAAAAAAACAAATCCCCGTTGGTATTCTAGATCTTGGGATTTTGTTTCTGTGTCCTATATCAGCCATGGAGCGGTTGCGTCCATGAAAACATTTAAAAATCCATCTGTGATGAGAGATACTTGGAAGCAACGGTCACTTTCTGACAAAACTTCTAGTGCAATAAAACTACAGAATTACTTTGCTATTCTGTTCTTGAGACATTTGCTGCAACCAGTGTCTGGCGTACATGCTAGATTTCTATGTAAGGGGATGTCCTATCACATCTTTTCTCAACTGGATGAATTATCAATATGTTTTTTTTTAAATATCAACTTCATACATGCATGTCAATCTATAAAACTATAAAAAATATAAAATAAATTAAACGTTAAAAAATGTTAATTCATGTACTCTCAGTAAAAATACAATATTTTCAACATGAGACAGACGTCAAATAATTTTTCTAAATGCTTAGACTTTGGGAAACCATCAAAACATACATCACAACCTGATTATAAAGTTATCCAATATTTTGAAACATTGATTTTAGTGACAATAATTAAGTAGTCAACATTTAGACGCGTTCAATGGAATTATCATAAAACTGTCTTTCGGAAACTATCGGGAACTCCTAGGTGTATATTTATTATTTATGTTATAACCTAATCTACATGCAAAATCGTTACTTTAATGACCTGAAACTGCAGTGTTATGTTGTTATAAGGAACCTTGCTGTCAGTTTCAGTAAAACGTGACTAGTTCCAAAAACTAAATTTTGACTAAAATTGAGTCGCAGGTTGTTTATCTATCAGTATCAGATAAGACCTGTTATCAAACCGGAATCCGGGTAAGTGGTCCATTTTCCTTTAACAAGGTAATCTGCAACCATACACCGTTTCACTACAAGAAGGCTATTGGTTTCATACGTAAAATAGGTGTGGATGAGAAATGACAGTGGTACAAATATTAAGTCAAAGTGTACTATTTGTTTGATGCTTCAAATGCACCCCCCCCCCCATGTTATATGGAAAATCTATTATGGTGCAACGGTGTACATTTATATATATTTGTTTATATGTAAATATAGATTAAAATTCCAATCTTTCTGCATTAAAATTCACAAAAATTCCGTAAACCTAATTAAATAAAATTAAGTTTAAATTTGGATTTAATATTAATTTTCATCTATTCGTGAAGTTCCTTTCTTGTTTTGTTTCTGTAGAGAATACTTAATGTGAATTACTTACAAAAAGATTATTAGAGGAACTGCAAACTGCAAGGTGTTCCGGAAATATTGGTGTTTGCAGTTTAAACGGTTGTGTTCATACAGAGATGGCCGATAGAGGGCGGGTTTGTAAACTTGGGAACCAGCAGTACAATTGATTAAATTGGACTTACTATCACATTTCATCTAATCGGTCAGATTTTTTTTTATATTTACATCATAACACTTTAACACAATACAGATCTTATATCTATTCGTTTTGAAATGTACAACCCAGTCGTATGAACTTAAATCCAATCAAACTGTGTGCTTCTGATGACCTGCTAGACAATCCGATTGTAATTAAAATGTTCAAATGTTTTCTTGTTTTTTTTTATTTTTACATATCCTTTTGCTTTGATGTTATTTCGGACGATGACACTTCACACCACGATCGCGGATCCATATCAAAATAATATAAACTTATATATAACTTTCAGACTGTGCAATGAAACTCCTGCTCAATGTTCAATACATCCTCATATATGCACCGTGTGACTGTCTTGACACTACATTCAAGTGTATATGCTGCATCATGAACATGCATCGACGCACATGTGGTTTTTATCCCGAACATTTTCCTAAACGGCACGTCCATGCATGTGCCCTTTGCATACAACAGTCCAAGAGTCTTTGGAAAGTCCTCAGGTTCTTCTACATGTATGCCATTTGCAAGTAGTCCCTCCTTACGCAGATCTTGGCAGGAGCATACGCCTTTCTCCGGAAGTGCAGGGACCGTTCAAACAGTCTCTTCAACAGATATGGATAGGAAGACTCCAAGGCCCAGTTACCCAATATAAAGAGAGCCTCCGTCTAATGAGAGCATGTTGGAGTTCTGGTTATGTCGAGAAGAAAAAGACCACGCAGCTGAGTCACGCATGGTTGGTTTATTCGAGGATCACTGTAATGAAACATCGACACGCGTGAACTCGATGTGGTTATAATATTTAGTGAGAAGTGAAAAGATGACTTCAGCCGTAATGGGTTTGGCGTGAGGAATCTTCGAAAGCCACTCTAATAACCGTGACGTCAACTGGGTAACCGAGGTGTTTGGGACTACACTTCGGCCTAACAATTATACAAATGATCAAAACAGCCCCATGATGTGTTTGTTATACGTTACCTATTAATGGTTTAACTGTCATAAACCCACCTGTACAGCATATCCTGTTTGGGTATAGCTTTGGCAGACAAGGAAATGCTCCTGCAACTGTAGTAGCAGTTCTGCCTTCTGTGCTGACAGCAACTCAATTTCTTGTCGCAAAGCTGTATTCGAGCTTGAAAGTTGCTGAGTTTCCTACAATTAATAAAAACATGGACATCCATTAAAACCCCTTTAACAAATAATAACTAGCACATATTATACATTTATATATTTGAACCATAGTTTTCAAAGATAAGAATTCTACAAGAAACATATTTGTGTGTATATATATATATATATGCGACAATGTAGATTTATCTTTCTAATTGCAGAATGTGGTTCGCTTAATAATTTATTTAATTAAATCACAGTCACCTCTGCATCTATTACCAACTATAATATGACTCCAAATATCTCAAAATGACCGCCAAAAACGTTATCTATCTCGAATTTAGTTTCGTAATTTTAGGAATGTCGTTTACCTTGGTGAGTTCCTGAGTTCTCTCCTTGACCCTCTTCCTTGCCCGTCTGGCGGCCTGTTTATTTTGTTCACGTCGACGGTCTTGTTTGGAAGCCAGTTTATCCAGCTGAGCCTACAAGAAAGGATGCAACTTAAACCTGATTCTGCATTGGCCTTATACATCATTTATAACAACAGCAATCAATAAATGTCCATTGTGAGGTATTTACGTTGCTGTGCTTTATGTTCATATTGAATTGGGATACATCAGTTGAGTCTACCTTGACTATGTGAAATAAAAAGATGAGACAGATATTACAAACAATGAGGTAAAGGAAGGCTATGTGGTGAAGAGATAAAAACACTGTTAAATACAAAGTATAGTCTGTTACGATTAATATTCCGTGGCCCCTTTATCTAGTTAATGCGCTCAAAGGATGTCCACAGACAAGTGTTCTTTGCAATATTTCTGCTGAAAGAAGCTTACGAAGAAAGAAAAACGAAGTGAAGGGGGCTATTCTCCATAAAAGCAAAGAAAACCAAAGATCAGCACTTGGTCGCCAAAACCAGGTCATCATTCAAACCAAGGCCATTTTAACTGAAAGGTTAAACACAGCTTAAAAGAAATTCATAAAAGTCGATAACTTTTCATCTTTCCATTCGCCATGATAATCTTATGAAGAACTGCTCAAAACTGCGGCGATCTAAACTAAAGATCTGCTGGTTTGGCACAACACCCGGGGTCTAAACTCAAGAACTGTTCATTTCCATGACATTACAGGGACATAAAATCACAAACTGTTCATCTTCAAGACATCATAGGGATACTAAACAAGGACCTGCGCCTCTTCACAACCTAAAAGTGTGTAAAGTCGAGAACTTCTCGTCTTCACAACGCCAAAGGGATGTAAACTCAAGATTTGTCCGGTTTTTTTTAAACTACAATAATGTGGACACAAGAAAGGTTCGTCTTCACAACAATCTCAAAAGCTCTTTTTTTAACGACATCGAATACATGGACTGCTTGTCTTCACTAAACCAACAGTATCTAAACTCAAGAACTACTCAAGAAATTTCCTGTCATCAGTTAGGGGAATTCAAATCGAGGTACTTTTCACCATTCCAACCACAGAGGGAATCCGCATTCCAGAAATGTTCAACTTCATGACACGAATTTAAGGGAATCGAAACTCAAGCATAGCTGCATGGTAATCAATATACTAACAAATCGAAAATCTATCAACAAATCGAAAATCTAGCTATCTGCTGAACACCAAGGAATCTAAAATCATATCAAATGCTCTTCTTCTTGGCCACCATCAGAACAAAAACCCGTGGCCTAGCTGCTCATCTTCAAAAGGAAGATAAGCCCAGTTCGTCAATTCATCCAGGGTTATATATCTGATAGTTTCTCGTTTTCGCATGACTAAGCAATACTAAACTACTCAGCTTGTCTGAGGGGTGGCTGATTGGTGGTTGGAGAGTAAATTATGCAAATGTAACATTGCATCACCTCTGCAATGGCTAGACGACTTCAAGGAGAGTATCAGTATAGATCAAAGCCTGAAAAAATAACTCAAGAAATTCATTTTGGTGAATATATTACCTTCAGGGTGGTTACATCATCCTCATCACTGTAATCATCAGATGGCGAGATCATGGAAAATTCAGGAATCAAGTCACGTGAATTTCCGCACGCGCCTCCAAGGTTACGCTCAATCAACAACTTCTTCTCCGGTGACGGGACCGGGTTCGCCGCGAGCCAAGCTTCAGCCAGAATATCAGACACTGTTGCTGACGGCATGGTTTGGGTTCTTGTAGGCATTATGTCTTTATCAGCTGGAACAAACAGACATAAATATAATCTACTACGATTTTAATACTTATTACAATAATGCTAATAAATATAATAATAAATTTTAATATATAAAATATATGTGTATTATAATGGCACATTTATATACACTTGATTTCCATATGATAAAATCTCTATTGTCATTTTAATTAATTAATTTTTTTATACAACTTTTATATCATACTCATTGTGTTTGTTACAAGTTTTGTTTAAAACCATATTTTTGTTCAGGAGAAGATTTATACTGGCCATCATACCATTTTGAAAGTCTGTTTAAACAAACAAATTAAACTAAAGTTTGTGCTGTATTGAGTGTTAGATAAACTTGGGTCGAAAATGTATAATCGGATCAAAACCCAAGCATATACTGGACCATGCAGATGATAGCAGAAAAAATGATATAATATAGACTCGATAACAGTTAATCACCTTTAAATGTAAAATAGACTGAGGAATAGCAGTTGAACCTGATTTTTGTACGATCCGATCTGAACGTGACGTGGACATGCAATGATACTTATTATACATGTATTGGGGGGTACATTAGAAAGATAAGGTGAGAGCTAACTGATACGCGTGTTTCCCAGTAAACAATATCTTTATGACTCATACTGATATAAATACGGTGGCCAATCAGGAAACTTCAACCGACATTTCCATGACAATCTATACCATCATATGTAAGGTAAAGCGCTTGACCTAGTAGATTATATATATAAAAAATAAGTATGTTCCACAATAAACAAGACGCGCATTACCTTTACACGCGCACGTGACCTATACAAAATACCCGATTTCTAGTATAAACTATAACTGATTAATAATTTTCGTAATCGTATAGGAGTATATGTGTCCTAATGTGTGTGTGAGAAAGAGAGGGAGAGAGAGAGAGAGAAGAGGAGGGGGAGAAACAGCGAAGGGGGGGGGGGACAGACAGAAAGATATACAGGTAACCGGGAAGGAGATCTGTGAGCAAAGGTATGTGTGTGTGTGAGAGAGAGAGAGAGAGAGAGAGAGAGAGAGAGAGAGAGAAGATTAAGAGAAAGAGAAAGAAAGAAAAAGAACTTGAGCTTTTCCTACCTTAATTGCGGACATACTGGCCCAGGTTTAAGTTAGACTCGATCCTGTCGGCTACAGTAGTGATAACTTTAAAACATGCTTACCGTGCATGTAGTAAGGCACTTCAACGCTTTTCTCTCACTGTCAGTACCAGAATGCTTGACTCCCACGCTAGGTGTTTATATTGGTGTTAAACCGGGCGTGCCAGCTGGAACCTGTTTGTTTTGGTTTAGATGTAAACAACGATGAGTCATCGGTGACGTTAGCTTATGCATATTCATGGTCTCATGATTATACCATATCGTGCGTCACCGCTGTATCATACACAAAGACGTGCGTTGTGCTACGTGTAGTGTGGTGACCCTGTTTCACATTGTTCATTATCCTATATATTGAACTCTACCCTTTCTGACGCGTTGGCCTGTTTTGCTGATCGTCAGATTGAGAAAGCGGTTTGCCTCATTTCACGCTATTCAGCATATATTCTAAGAATCCACGGAAAACCCTTATTACGCATGGATATCTGATATACAGTTCTCTGAATTTTTCGACCCAGACGTGAAGGGAGCGAATAAAAGCATAAATATTAGCGTTCAGTACCGATCGTAATTCAAACGGGAGAGTTTTTTTCATGTCTAATTCAAAAGTAAATTTTGAATAAAAGAGTACCGTTAACCGAGGAAAAAGTCATTTCCGCATGATGAAAACATATGGCAGAGTTAGAATATGTGCATGGTGGAAGTGGTTAAAAAGATGATATTCCGGGAGAGTGATTTTAAATTTGTCCTGGGCTGCAGGTTTTTTTTTTTTTTTTTCGGGGGGGGGGGGGGGGTATTTTTTTGCAGATTTTGACTAGGTGTCCTTTATTCAGGAAGGTGGAGGGTTCTGTAAGTCCTCCTGAGGATTATCTCCCTCACTCTTTCTCTTTCTCAGCAAACAAGGTAGCCCTGACAACCCGACTAAGTAGGCACTGATAATCTGACGTACAGCCAGTAGGCTGGTCGTAGACTCAGAGGGCCGGAATGACGCTACAAACAATTATTATATACATTAATACAAACAAGGCCTCTGATTAGTTTGAATGTCATCAAATTTTATTTATTTTTTATTGCAGATTGAACACCTGCAGCTTGTCGTCACCTCTCAAGTAAACAGAATAAGCTGGGTGGGACTGTGGAACTAACTGGTTTTTTAACTCTCGTTACCTGCAAATAGGAAATATGTCAATAACTGGCCAGTTCTTTGAACTTCATTTTTATCATTTCATCAACCAGATTTGTACACAAATTGTAATTTTAGCCCATAAGGACGTGTCCTGACAAATATATTCAGACACAGGACAGAAGACTCAGCGTGCTCAAAGAAGTTTCATTATCCTTGGGTGACCATGCGAGCGTTAACGTCGAGCCCTGCAGTAGGTGGTTTTGATTATGACTATAGTTACGCAGTAGCCCTTATCTTGTTATCACATCTCACATGTGACACCTCACAGAAGAATCTGTATATACTGGAATGATGGAGATCTTACCAGAATCCATTTGAAACGTTCGCATTAAAAAAAAAAAAAAAAAAAAAAAAACGCAATGCGCTAGATCGAAGACATTAAATCCTGACATAGCATTCACTTCGTACGGGTCGTATTCAAACGGAACGTTACGAAAATAAATGTCTGATGCAACCTACTGAATATATATGTAGATATTATTTTGCTGTAATATATAGAAAAATAATATTAACTGAAACAACATCTCTGAACAAAATCACATGTTAATTATCCTTTCGAGGAAGTAATACCGATGTAGTTCTAAAATCTAAAATATTTCCAGTATTATAGTATGATAGTTTTATATTATATTATATTATATTATATTATATTATATTATATTATATTATATTATATTTTTATATTATATAAGATTATATTTGTAGTCATGTTATGATATTTTCATGTGCATTTATAATTAAAATATACTTCATTTTGAGAATATCATATCATAATATTCATACATGACACAAAGTCATATACAGGGCCTAGACAGGCATCATTATGTTAATTAGTCGCAAATTAGCAAGAACGATATCCATGGTTATATCAGATAAAATTCAATTTATACTTTATTATTTTCCATATGCCGTCGAGCCCTAGCTGGTTATATATGGTTTTGATAATAACTATGGTTTCGAGTTAGCCCATATATCTTGTTATCACATCTAACATTTGACACCTCACAGAAAAAGTTTGTAAATACAATGTACTTGAAAGACTGCGATTATACCAGTATCATCAGTGGGAGATCCAAGGGGGGGGGGGCACAGGGGGCGATCGCCCCCCCCCCCCTAGAATTTTTTTCGGGCTCATGAAAATTGCAAATTGTATCAATGTTTTCTGGGATAAGGTACTTTTTACCTTGTCCTTGTTAACTTCTTGACAGTGAAATATAACATCAAGACAAGAATTCAAGATAATCAGCACTGCATTTAACACACAAGGAGCAAACAGTACCAGAAATATTAACTTGTCACATGAGTAAATGCTAAGGAATAAAGTCATATCTCCGCTACTGTGCCCACTTGAAGCTAGTCCTTGTACTGGCATCACTGGAAGATAAAGTCCAGTAGGCCTAGGACCATTCATTATACCAACAAGTCACTAGGTATTACAAGGTGACAAACTGTTAACCTATAGAACCTTTCAGACATACAGAAGTGATTTATGCCAATATTCTAAAATTTTGCTTTGTATCAAATTTATCAGAAACACAAATGTCTGGTTAAAGTGCCCGAAAATGCTCAAATTTGATTTCTTAATCATCATATCTTCAAAACATTTTCTGACTGTGCATGCGAGGGGGACACCCCCTCCCACACCCTAAATAGGATAAACAGAAGTAATTTAGGCCTATATTCTAAAACTTTAGCTTTGTATCCAATTTATCCGAAACAAAAAATGTCTGGTTTAAGTTCACGAAAAATGCTCAAATTTGATTTCTTAAAAAACATATCTTCAAAAAATTTGCTCACCGTGTGGGGGGGAAACCCCCTCCCACATCCTCCCCCCTCGGGCGCTACGCGCCCTCGACCAACATGCAATCTAGAATCTAAGCCGTCGCCCCCCCCCAACAGTTTGTTCTAGATCCGCCACTGATCATCTGTCACGTTCACGATATATTTTTTTCAATCGCAACGCACTGTAAATGCTCACATAACATTCACTTCGTTCGGATTGTATTCGAAGCGTTACGTATACATCTGATGCAACGTGTTAAATACTATAGTATATGCAGATGTTGTTTTGCTGTGGGATATAATGACAAGATTAACTTAAATAACTTGTCTAAACAAAATAACATGCTAATTTTGTGTACAAACTAAATTTACTTTAATGACATAAGTAATAAATAAATAATTAATAACAGGCAGCTTGTGAGAGAGCTATCAGCTATTCCTGTTTATGAACGTTTATTGACACGCTTGTATATTCGCACTTGATGGCAGCAGATCTGTATCGTTTAGTCAATACAAGTCTCACAATTACAATCATAGGTATCAATAGGTATATACACATCGCTTTTAACGACATATGGTTCATGCAGCCTCCAGGAACTGGACTGTCCCCTATGTGAGATGTAAACAACAACGCATATTGAAGTTGCTCTTGGAAATGATGTTTTTTTTTCAGCATGAAAAGTCCATCTTCCACAAAACCTAAAGTTTCAGCTTTTACGACATAGATTAGTGAATTGCGCAATTCCAATTGGTAACTGATGACTCAGACGATATTGATTTAAAGGTCATACAGGTACAAACTATGATTAATGTACCGAAGCTCTTGCAGTTATCAATTGAGGGTGTGTGGTGTATATATAGGGCCTACACACACCACGAAACGAAATCTAAGAAAATCATTTTAAAACTTTTAATACATATCTTACCTGTTTGTGACCAAAATGTGTTTTTTTTTTAAATGTTTGAAATAAAAACAATAGTTATCAGGTCATTTAGATACTATAGGGCGTGTTACAATTTAATAGAAAAGTCTGACTGGGAACCGTAGCCTATATGACACGACTGACTCGATTTTGCCGCATATGGACACATTTTCATAGACTAAAGCAGGTATGGAAGGAAGTTTTATTCGCAAGTGATAATGAAAGCTAATGTTTACTTATGCTGTCCCAGTTATACTGGCTTTACTGACAATGAAAGCTTCTGTGTATTAGGATATGGAAATATCCGAGGTCATTCGGAAAATCACATATTATCTCGACCACCAGCCACAGTCAAGGTTATGCATTGTTCAACAAGGCTGGGTACATTCTGTTAACACAGTAAGTAAAGCTGACACAGCTTTTCACAGTTTTTCAAATTCACAGGTTGAGATGTCTATATCGGCTCGAACCAAGCCCCGGTTCACCGACTAATATGAACTAATAGTGTGCCAGAAAATTCCCACAATCCAAACAAACAAAAATTGTCTGCTCAGGCTTTCTTCAATATACTCTTTCGGGCAAATTATATTGTACTAGTGTACTAGCATTAACACAATATATTAATTTTCAGGTATTTTAAATATTGACTTAAAGGAATGAAATACTATTGTTCTGAGATAATAAAGATTTATGGGGCATTTCGTTTATGCATATATCTTACTCTTACAAAATATTAGTATATTGCACATCATATTATTGCACAGTTTACTGTTTGATTACAGAATCCATGCATTCGGCTTAAAACTGGCTGTCTGGGGGGGGGGGGGGGAGCAATTTCCCTTAGCACTTGACTTTAATTGGGAGTAGGTGTCCCCCATCCTCAGCGCGGGGATATTGTTATAACATTTCAGCAATTTTGAAGCAATATTTGTAAATTTTACAGGAAATTTTCTTCAATAACCAACAACATATATACGTGTTTGACCTAAAAAGTTTTGCCAACCCTTCCCCCAACCATTGGATCCGCAACTGGTTATTTCACAATAAAACGACGTCCTTTATTTCCAATTCTGAAATCTTCATGAACTATTTAATTTGTGCTTTAATACTTGGGTTCCACAATGTCACGAAAGCAGGGAAATCTTGCCATATTATCAATTATCATTTTATTTCTAGTTATTTCTGAAATATAACGCTTCGTTTATATTTGAAGATATATTGTGACACATTTGTATGTCACTTTTATTTTGCGAATGGAAATAAGAGCATATTTTATGGCATAATGATATTCTTTTATTTGATAAAATGGGGTTCGGAGGTAATATTGTATGTTTACTATATTTTGAAAAGTTGGGGGATCCGTCCCACCCCATTCCCAACCAAATTGCCCTCAAGTACTGTCTCAGTAAAGTTTACTACTCAACACAACCAGCAATCACAGTTTGGCTCAACCCAAAGAATGTTGATTGTAAGTCATCTCATCTAACCATGCATTTAATATTTACTGCTATAAAGCTGGGTTATCACTCATCATTCTTCATCATACATTTCACTAATATTATTGCACATATTAAATTATAGTCTATATAAACAATAGCTTCCATTTCACTTGATTCTCGTTCTTACCCATAAGCAAAGACTTAGTTATGCATATATGAGATGTATAGTTGTATACATATTTCATGATGTTATAACAGTCAGCATATTTCATCTACATTACCCCTCACCAGTCTGTATTTAAGTTCGATTACCTGATTAGTCACCTTCATAAATAGCCTAGAAAGAAGTAACAGGAAAAGCGTTTACCCTCAAAAGGAGCTGATTATACTACATGACACTGTCTGCTTCACAAAAATGAGAAGTGTGAAACAAAAGACTATCTCATATCGATTCAAACAATCTGTCCCATAAACTGACTGATTTTTCGGTCAATTTGTTAAGTGTCTGAGTACTTTACAATATATAAAGTACTCAGGCACTTTGCAAATTGATATGTGTGTGGCATGTGTTTGTATGTGTGTATCTGTGTAATACTATTTATAAAGGTTCGGGCTATTTCACACCATAGATTTTCTAGCCACATTTGCGTGTATTGTTTGAAATATCAGAGATATATTACCCTGCAATTATACTATAGAATAAGTTAAATAACGACCAACCAAAAAGACCAGTTTTAAATTCAGTAACATTCGAACCATCGTCTTTTCGACGAAAGTACATGATATTCACGTGCACTCGCTTGAGAAAATGGATATACGTGTGATGACGTGAGTCATTGTGATAATATCATTTTTTTATCGGAAAATCAGGTTTTTGAGTTTTGGCTTTTCATTCATGTGGGCTGGTTAATATAATATACGTATACTGAGTTATCCGAAGCCGTTGGGGACACTGACTCAATAGTTATATAATAAAAACCAAATATCATTGCTCTCGCTGTCACGGTTAGTCAATGTTATGTTCAACGTGGCTATAAGAGTATTGCACATTCGCAGCTGTTGTTTGCTGACACAGCAGACATGGATTTCGGGGTCAAACAGGTACAGATGTACTCAGAGAACGTTATACACCATTCCTCGGCAGTTATGATTCATCAAGATATTCCCATAATCCTTGTGAGTCCTTGATGAGCTATCCACCGTGATAGAATTTGTTTGACAGGATTTCTTATTCAGATTTTTTTGCAGTAAATTTCGTACGAATCAGTGAACTGTATATATAGTTGGTTGAGGAGGGAAAATGTTATGTTTGTGTTTTTTCACTTTTATTAAATTATTTCCAATTGTACCCTATTCTTATTATTTCAGTTGTATTTTTTGTACAGTCTGTCCCGTAAAGAAAAACGTATATACTTATAACGCAATTAAAGTTAAATATTAAATCAAGCAATCAACAAACTCTTATTCGAACTTAGCAATATAACATTCTTCAAATTGGGATTTGTAATCAAAAGTATTTGATCTATACTGACAGCGCGTCTTCTGCGGCATTACAATATTTGCTGTATATGCTGATAATAAGCAGTTGTAGCCTAAGAAAAGATCAAGTGAAATTTCTGTTATTTCGTTCTGTGTTGAACAAACACAAATTTTTAATGAGTATATAAAAAACAGTTGAATGAGAATTTAACTGAAGTGCAACTAATTTATTCAAAAAGGCGAAAACTGCTGATGGCCCATCTCATTCGCGAAACACTTCAAGACTATTTTCTGAGACACCACAGGATACATTGCGAATACAATCCAATTTAGTGATTATCTTTTTTACATATTTTACATATCTTTAACTTTATTATTAATTGTGACTATAATATTTCATTGAAATATATATATTCTATATAGGTTTCATGATTCTGCAACATCGGAATATATAGGTTTATGGAATATGCTTATATGTATATATATATATATATATATATATATATATATATATATAACACAACACAGCGTATAATAAAATATCACTACATATATGTATGTAATCATAAAAGGGCTTGTTAAATATGTATGGTATATATGTAATATATAAAGATTGCTTTGACAGCTTGAGATGGTATATAATATCAAAATAAGTCATTTGGTAAAATAAAATATTATAAATAACAGGAAACGACTTTTCATTATTGCTTTCATAGAATAAAATCCTAAATCATGCATCTTTGATTTAATACATACATATATCGTATATCACTTTGTCTGAATACAAATACACGTATATTGTACCTGAATCAGCCGAACAGTTTCCCTTCCCCTAACTCACATATACATACTTTATACATGTTAGTAATTAAATGAACTATGTATGTCCGAGTGAAACGTTTATAAGTATCAGACAACAGAACGAGTTTGTTCATTTTAACACCACACTGAAACAAAATACGTAACATCACACTGTTAGAATTTTATGATGCGTAAAAATGTCGCATGACAAATACAGGCGAAAAAGAAAATCTTAATTCTGCTTGTTTAAATATATAAAAAAATGTTCACAAAATGTTCAAGATTTTAGGTCTTGACGTCAGACGAAATGAAATTGACATCGTTGTGCTGCACTGACTGACCTAAACCATCTGTGACACTGATACTGACAAGGTATGACACTGAAATTGACAAGGTGGGAATTGTGAGTTTCAAATGCATCGACGCACCTGTATGCCCTCATTAATATCGGTGACCATGCATTGTTGCTCTTAAATTAACGTTTATATTTAAGGTACAGTCAGTTATATTATCTAGATTTAGTGAGATTTAAATATATATATATATATATATATATATATATATATATATATATATATATATATATATATATATAACTTATCTGGATATCTTGTCTTCATATAGTCCATATTCCATATATTGTCTTCATGGGTGGCATATCAGTATTAATTCTGAGGTATCCTTATAATTAGTGACATTTGAGACACCAATATATAATAAGCTTCATATATAAAATTCTAGTATTTACATTTGCTTTAACAAGGAAACAGGTAGTCCAAAAGAGAAACGTTAAATTAACTGTATTATTTGTATATATACATATTACTTGTTATTCAGGAGGTTAATTGGATACTTTTGTATACTCCCATGCATGCATGTATATACTTTTGAGGGATATTCAAAAAATGCAAAAGAAAAGATTATCTATAATGCATATATTATGTATATATATATGTAGCACATTACATATTACAATTTTCACATCTCCATCATAAGGTATTTTTATGTCGCCATTGTCCTGGTTTTTTTATTGGTTAGTTCGTATAATTTAGCAAACATACAAAAAGTTAGTAAAGGAATGTGGCCTAGCTAATGTACATAGAAAAATCCACAAAATTTTGGGAGGTAACACAATAAATTGTTTATCCCAGTTAAGGACAAGAGCCATTCATTGGTATTAGGGCTCGCCTTTGTTTTTATTATGAGTTACACCTACCGCCATACACATATATATAAATATATATATATATGTATAAATATAAATATATAAACATATATATATATACATATAAATATATAAGTACATATGAACACTATGTCATATGACCTTTAGAACGTTCTGTCTTGAAATGTTATCTTTTCCACATATAAATTACAGTAAATTTCCGGGGGGGGGGGGGGGATACAGACGAAGATATATTTTTATATTTTCACATATCAAACCATAGTGAAATTCCAGGCTATAAAAGGATAATGAATAAGAGAATAATGTACTATGTTCCGCCCTTTTTTATAACTAACACTTCGGAAACACACAGCACGGACCAACCCGACGTTTTGCTTTCTTTTAGCAGATTATGTAGGGGTTCGTATAGCATATTAAAACAGTGGGTTGAGTGCCTTAAGTATTTGAAGACACTGTGGTTCTATTTTCTATGACTAGAAACACACATGAGACTTAATGGATATTAGTACTTCGTAATATATAACTTTGTTAATAGAGCAATGAATGATTTATATATATATATATATATATATATATATATATATATATATATCGTTACGACTGCCGTTTAACTCATAAATATACCATCATAAATATTCGTTCAATCGTGTAATACCTGGCAAAAAGAAAGAAAATAATAAAAATATAAATACCTTGAGTTTACTCCGACAATTAAGTAACTGACATTCAGTCATTTATGTACATAAACCCAATCATGCATGCAGGCGTATACACATTATCACATGCAACTCCTTTGCCTCATTAGTCACTCTATAGTCAAGACAGAAAATCCCTGTCTGACACGAATTCCCCATGAAAACTGATTCACCAGATCAGCAGTTTGTAGGTGAGTAACCGGCAGTGAATCATTGATATAGCCCCAAATATAAGTGGTGTATTCTATATGCAGAGTAGGAGAGGACACGATATCTTTATGAATGGGCGTATTTGTATAGGACTCATGTGTTTACATGACGACACGTGAAGTGTATGAGTTCAAGGATATATCGACATCGCGTCATATACTCCACGCTTATCTGACAGACTATAGTTCAGCCGTTATTCTTTATACAAAATTATATACAATATAAATATGTATGTATGTAGACACCTGAAGAAGGGGGGCTGTACCCTCGAAAGCTTGTGTTAAGATTAACAACAACAGCTAGTCTACATTAAGGTATCATATGTCTATACTTCACTTACTAATATGTATGTATGTATCACACTTGCAGACATAACAAACGGACGAGTAAAAAAATAAACAGGAACCTTTCAAATTTATGTTTGAAATGTCTTTTAGTTTTTAGGTCCTGAAATAATGTCAGTTCCATCATCATATGTTGAAAACTTTTACACAGACAAAACAACTTCTATTTGACATTTCAATTAGTTGTTTATCAGTCCTGAAATCTTCAATTCAATCATATATCAGAAAGTTTATAAACCAACAAAAACAAGCAGATCCGCTCTTCACATAAAGTTAAATAAAAAAATGAAATTAACATAAAGTAAGTAAAAGAAATAGGCCGGACATTTTGATAACAGCATGAGCCACCAGTGGATGAGGACATTCTAAAGCACAAGCGAGTATTAAAGTTATCACACTAGGTCGACATTGACCTGGATGCTATCAATAGCTTCACTATATCCAAGCAAGTGTTACCTCCTGCCTGCAGACGCTTAAAATTTGTCGCGTCACTTCACAGGGTGAAAAAAAGCAGATCAACTGCGTCTGTGTCTTTAAACATCATCTGTGTTATTTAATCATGCCTGAAGTGAAGAAACCAACGGAGGGACCCGCACTTCCACCATACGTTTACCAAGCAACAACATATATACTCAGCACTCTGTCTTGATGAATATATACACACCATGCTGATAATGCACTTCTAGGCGTTACATGGACATATATAGTAAGAAAGAACGCACGTTTATTACATTCTGCTCAACATCATTCATTCTGAACGAGGGGCGCGTCAGATACATGAAACATACAAATACTGACAATAACCCCCCCCCCCCCCTTATATATATATATAGGTGAAAATTTAAACTATTTATATGGGTATCACAACTCGAATGGAATGTGAGACCTGTAGGGGGAAAAAACGTATAACAACTGCAGAACTGCGTAATCTGCATGTATGGTTTATAGTCAGCCAAGCGTCACGATCTGTTACGGTCGGATTCGCGTACACACGTCTTCGCCTACGCAAACAAAGGAACGTTTAGCCGTTCGTTGGGCAATGGTAAGCCATCCGTTGTTGGCATGATATAAAGAGGTCAAATATATATGTACAAAAACAATATGGTTGAAATTTGTTTAAATTCTACACGTCTGATCCCAGCTCAAGGAAATTTATAAAATGAAAAGATCAGCCAAATAAGTCGAGTTTTAATTCAGAACGCTCCTAAAAGGGCAGGGGATTACGTGAGGCAAATATAAGCGGACCGAACTATGACATATTCTGCGTTTTTCTACATTTTACAAAATTATGCAAATTATATAATATTCTGGATATGATGTGATACATGATACGATACGATATGATATGCTATAAGTGATATAATGACTTAATAAAATACATGATATGATATTGTATTACATAAAGTGATATAATATGCCATTGGGCACTTTACACCGGAGGGAAAATCTACCTTCTATTTTATATATAAATATATATCGTTATAAAACAATGAAGAAAAACAACACTGTAAATTCACTACAGACTCTTTCACGGGATACGACCCAATCCTCAGGCGAATGTTATATCGGTTATATCGCTCTGGCCTTGTGTGAAGGCCATAGAGCACTTCACACTGGAGGGTAATTCAACTTTCTATATACATGTGTGTATATAAATGTTTTTATGTTATATGATATTTTATTATGTAACATTATACAGTTATACAAAACATGTAAATAAATTGTAATTATGATGTGTATGAATAATTTTATAATGTGACTTATACAACAAGGTATAACAAAAGGTAACATAAAACATGTATATATTGTATGAATAATACAAACAGTATGTATAATATAATATAATATAATATAATATAATATAATATAATATAATATAATATATTATAATTTAATACAATATAATATTATATCATTTCAAATGATAAATATACTTTTATTTCTTTGATGTTTTAATTCAATTTAAAATAATATATATAAATATATATATATATATATATATTTATATATATATATATATATATATATTAATATTATATACAGAAGCTCAGACTTTTCCGAGCTAGGCAGACATGTACATGTATTACAGACATGTTTCTGGGCTAGCTGTCGCTTTATGACTAAGGTCCGCATGTGTTTACAGATTAATTAAACTTAATTTATCACTGTTTATCGCGTTGTCTAACAAATGGGTTTAGTGTGACAAATGTCAATAGTGTGGGTGTATTTCAGGCTGATCTTGTTTATAAAATACAGGCTATTACGTGGTTTATCAACACCATACAACAGAAAGTTTATAAAACTCGTCACTTGACTGGATGCTTTCCGCCATCAGTAGGTGGCTTATAAACACTGAACGCTATACTAAAACCAGCTGAATAAATATTGCAACAACAACAACAAAACTGTCATAAACTGTGGTTACTCACGGAAGCAAGAAACGTTCTTACCGTCGTTGGTTTGTCTCATGGTTATTTTGTCTGAAAATCCGACTTCCGATTCATGCGGTTTTCTCCTATACTCTAGAGACTACCGAATGCCACCCTATATGCCATGGAGAGTGCCTAGCAGTAGTCATTATAACTATACGTACAATCCATTTTAAATAAAAATAAATGTTATAAGTAATAATTAATGTAGCAGATCGAAGCGGATCCAGGGGATCCGGAACCCCCCCCCCCCCCCCCCCCCCCCCCACCCCCCACCCCCCCCCCCCCCCCCCCCCCCATTTTCAGCCGCCGCAACCTCTTCAGACCAATATTTGCAGCCCAGACCCCCCTGGACTATAATACATCCTTGTTCGCATGATTAATAACCATTATATACGAGAGGGAAATGTGTTTATCCCAGCCAAGGGTCAGAGTTATTCACAGGTATAGGAGTTCTGCCAGCACGGCTTACTTTTGGTACAATAATGGAGTAATAATGCTAGAAATGCTCCTGTTTTCAAATTAACATATTGCATGCACCAATTCTGTGCTTTATAATAAAAAGTATTCAGTAGATATTTATGTTTAACTGTCAAGATGTATTCTGAAAATAACATGGAATTCGAATGTCTGAAAATCACATATATAAGCACAATTAGTAAAGCTGTGTAAAGATGCTCATTAATATATATATATATATATATATATATATATATATATATATATATATATATATATATATTCCATTAAAATAATATTAATGGTTTAACAAGCTTAGCAAGCTTGTGTGATACTCAGCATCAAACCAACCAAGTAACCATGTAGCCGTGACAACCCGACTCAGTAGGCAATCGGATAATTAGGCTGCGCCAGTAATCTGGTCTTATAATGCCAGAGGGTCAATATGACGCTAGTAACCATGCAGCGTAGATGAAAGATGATGGCGGAATTTTAAGGATACATGTGTTAGAATCCTGTATCTCACGCATAAATGTTTTACTATAACAAATGTTCGGCACCGGGTGAAAAATGTCTTTTAAGACAAGATGTGCATGATGAATCAGTTCGTCTCGTCAAGCATACAGTGCATTCATGATGTCATTGTCGCCATATAATCTCCACACATTTATTACCACCGTTTGGCTATACGGTATAATGACTCATATATTTTATTCAATCTTTAATTGAAACATGGAAAAAAGTAAAGGCAAAGATGTTATGGTTGGGTTTTGAATATTTATATGAATTCCAATGCGAAGTGACTAAAAATACTGGAAATCTGAAATCATGAACTAAGCAAATTATGCCACATATAAGAAGTGAATTATAGAACCAATTTAATATATACTATATAGAATCACTGAAGTTTTCTTAAATTATAGTATTTTATATTTAGAGTTCAAAAGAAGCGACAGGATAAAGGGCAACCATTTGGACGGTACGTTGTAATAAGATAAAACCCTAGTTGTAAATGGCACAACGGCAGTTTAAACATATTTATTTTACATGGATTATACAAATAAGGTATAGGTATTACTTCTTGGTAACGTTATCGACGGCCAGTGCTCTTTCCTAATTTTATTTATTTATTATTTTATTTGTAATACGTATATTTAACAAGGATGGTCAATTAAGTATACTAGCTGGTTTTCCTGTCCTGTTCAAGGGATATTAGAATGGATTGGCAAAAGCGAGGTGGGATCTAGGTCAAATCGGTACAAGTAAACTGGGCAAGTCCAACAAAATTAAACCAACTTCCGCCCATACATGCATTCGGCCCACGCAGGCGGTCATTGAATGAGAAGACATAACATTATTACTGGACAACCAATAAGCAATTCAATTACCAAGTTAAATGCTATCGTTTAATTTGAACTGCAATAATGCATGAATTAATATATCCGTGATCGTCTAGAGGGGTATTTTCATATCAATGAACATGCACTTGATCAGTTGAGTGAGAAAAACCGATGACACAGCAGTTTTTTTTTATCCAGGTCAAATAAGTACAAGTTAACCCGGGCAGGACTTCCAATGTCCCCACTTCCGCCCACCCTCACACATCAGATCAAAAGGAGTGTTACTTATACATTTGGGATTTATCGACCCACACATGAAATCCCTGAAGTTGTATATGTGACAGTTTTTTTTTTCTTGCGTGTGTGTTAACATGTTGATCGCTTTTGTATAAGTCTGCTCTCCAAAGTTTTACAAATAAGGACTCTGGAACGATTAATGACGATGCATTGTCCATACAACAAACGAGGTATGACCTAATTATATTTCTACCAATCTGTATAATTAAGACAGGCTGGTGAGACCCGACTTTTCGATGGACAGACATGGAATATCCCGTGATATAATTAAGTATTTACATCCCAAACTCATTGATAACTTATCATTTTTATCAATTGAATTTACCAAAAACATGTTTATTTATCGTGTATGAACTGAATTCGTAATTTTACGGCCGATTTTGTAACCAAAGGAGGATACGCAATGGAAGGCTCGTTTGTTTGAGTTTTTAAATCGCGGCGGTAAACACATCATGTCTCACATCAAGAACATAAAATAATAATAACTAATAATCAGTGATGTAATCGAGACCATACCATCCGAATCCGAGGGCAAATTCGAGTCCCGGCCACCCGAGTCAAAGTCCGAGTCCTTGTGCTTTTGTCCAAGTCGACCTTCTTCGAGTCCGAGTCATTTGGAACTCATGTCCAAGTCAAATAAAATTCTTCTTATTAAAAAAAAATTATAAAAGGATATTTGAGATAATCATGCAAATTTTATGTGAGTTTACAAGCGCCCTTTATACTCGAATATTTAATTACATTTACCCCATGATGCAGATCTAAAACTTTGTATTTATAGTCTTATTTCTGTTTATTCTGTTGGTAGTTCACCCATGTGCACAGTGTTTATATATAATTTGTGACTTTGTAATATTATTCTATTTCCCATATAGTTTTGCTCGAAAGAGGTGGCGCGCGTCCCGTGTGTCCGGTTTTTATCCGTCAAAGGTGCTATTCGAGTACACGTTACATACATAATTTAAAAGAGGCGATTCTTGCAGGAGTTTTTTTTTTTTCTTCTGGTCACACCAGATAAGCACTGCAAGTGACAATGAGTAACAGAATCTGAATCACTAATAGTATGCGGCCTTTATTCCACGTATATATACACACACACACACACACATATATATATATATATATATATATATACATATACTCACACACGGGTCTTTATGACGTCATTAAGTCTCCCCGCCCGTTTGGATGACAAATTTATTTTTTGTATCAATATTTGGTTCAAAATTTTATGGGTGGACATTCTTAGGTTCTCCGTAGTACAAAACCACCAATTACAATTTGTTTCCGTGTTGCACTAGATCTTAGATACGACTGATTTTCAAAAACTGAACTTATGATACAATATTAGTTATAATTCATTATTATTTTTAACCTTGATCTAATATCCTAGGCCGTACACAACATAGGTGATTCCTTATTATCGCTCAACTATCGGCATCGGGGGAGGCTTTCAGTGATAGCTCGCCGATTGCAAATATCTAGTTTAAGCATGCTTTCAAAATATCTAGACCAGCGAAACGACACCGTAAAACAGTGTGTAGACACGTGCCTGTCTGCGTAAATTTAGTAGAAACAATGTGTACATACGTGCCTATCTGTTTTTGAGGTGGAGCAAAACATTGTGTATATATATGTACGCGCCTGTCTGCTTAAAGGCGGAGCAAACCGTGAAGGCACGTGCCTGTCTGCAAAAAGGACGAGCTTTAAAGTACGGAGGCACGTGCCTGACTGGAGAAAGTAGAGCAAAACAATGTGTTGATACGTGCCTGTCTGCTTATATTGGTAAACTATACATCCATGTAATCCTTGATTCCAACGATATCACGATACAAATTATACTATCATGCAAAATTTTATTTTTGCGCGCGTCATTTTACAGAGTGGGACAACAGACACAATCTACAGTTTACACAATTTTACAGTCAGATCCCAAGTAACGCGAGTATTTATTAACTATTTGAGAGGATAATGCTTAAAAGGTTAAAGCAGTATGAACATATTAATAATATTCAGTTCCCAGATCCAATGCAGGGAGCATATCAAAAGAAACGCAGTTCCCTGCAAATGTCATTTAATTTTATTGAATGTGTTAGCAATTCAATTGAAAGAGGATCAAAGGTTTACACTTGCTTCCTCGATGCCACTAAGACTTTGACACTGTATAGCAGAGTGGCTTGTTAGTGAAATTATACAGATTTGGGATAAATGGGAAACTCTGGAGATTAATTTTAGATTCGTGCAATAATACTTGCAGCGCCGTATGGGTCAACGGTACTTATAGCCGCTGGTTTACTGTAAATCAATCGGTGCGTCAAGGTGGTGTCCTCTCGCCTTGGCTTTCCCTACTGTAATGATCTTTTGGTTCAACTTCGGCAATGTGGGTACGGAACAAAAGTAGGAGAAACTTTTGTGGGGGTCAACTGCACAAGCGGATGACGTTGCCTTAATGTCATGGTCACCGTATGGACTACAGAAAATGCTTAAAATTTGTTACACGTATTTTCACAGGTGGCGTTTTAGTTTTAATCCTAATAAAACGGTAGTACTAGTCTTTTGGGATTCTCAAAAAGCGTTCAATAAATTTGATAAAAAACGTCGATGGGTATTAGGAAGCCAAACAGTTGGACAGGTTTGACAACATAAGCACCTGGGCTTGCAAACTGAGGCGACCCTTTCTTTTTCAGGCCAAACAGGTGAGGCATGTCGCAAAGGACGGGGTACATATTTGTAACTATTGGGTTCAGGTGTTCGACCGCAAGCCCTTAATCCACTTACCTCATTAAAGGTTTACAAAACAGTTGTTCTCCCGAGGGTATTATTTGGATCTGAACTCTGGTGCTCGATGTCACAAAAAGATTTGCTTTCTTTAGAAAGAATGCACAGATTCTCCATTAAACACTTGCAGGGGCTTCGTATAAGCACCCGTACCGACATTGCTCTCCCATTTCTAGAAGTTCCCTGGATAAGTGCATTCATTGAAAGGAATAAATTATTGTTTCTTCACAACATCTACACCGTACGTGAATCCCTAATTTATCACATATCAAAAACAAGATTAGACAGTTTTTCACTACGCAATAAAAGTATTGGTGTTGTAGCAGATATATGTACAGTATTGGAGAATCTAGAGGGATTTTTCTGGTCACTAGAAAATCAGTATTTTCTCCATACACGGCTATGGCAGTCAGTCATTTCTAGTAATATAGTTGAATATGAACAAAACCAATATTGGGAAAGAACCTGGCTTAATCCAGTTTTTAATATGTATAACCTTGTGAAATGTAATTGTTTCCTTCCTTCTTCCATATGGCTGTTTGCGTCGTCTATAAACAGGGCAAAGTCATTTGCTGTGTTTCTCCTTTCATGTTTTGATGTTATTGGAAACTTGCATTTCTCGGGTATATGTCACTTATGTGGGAAAATATTCAATAATCCATTAACACATGTGATTATTTCATGTGACCAGACTTCAAATAAGAGAGAGATATTACTGAATGAAATAAATATTTCATTCAGTGTACATATAAGCTCTTACGTACATAATATAGACGATCTGACCTTCATTTCTAAATTATTCAGTGCTGAAATTCCTCTTATGGCAGAAGATGAGCTAAAAAGGTTTCAACAATATGTTTTAGATTTTCTGTATAGTGTTAGACATGTCATTGATGCGCTCTGGCCGCCAGCATGGGAATATCTGATATTTGGGAAATCGTACAGGATGAGGATGAGTTAAGACAATCACTGTGGTTATATGTCTATGTGGCAAAACATTAGTTTTGCGTGGGTTTGTATGCCATGTTCATTTATGGGTAAATATACGTTGTTATGTCAAAATTACGCACCAAAGAAACTTTCGATCTTTATTTCTCACCTAATTTACAGTGAACTGCACATTTTGTATTTTCATGTAAACCTTTGTATATTGTGTTGATGCTCTTCAGACTTGAAGGAAATAAAGGTGATCAATCAATCAATCAATCAATCAATCGATCAATTAAGTGCGCGGAGATACGATACGAAAGTACTCCCAGGACAGCGTCCAGGCAAAAATCTATCTGCGGAGATTTGGTGGCAAGAGGGCATTTACACTGGAATAATGCCTTTTTTCTACCACGCAAAAATACAGTAGGATTGATGGTTTCTTTTCAGCCGAATTCTTCAGACTAACAATTTGACTCTCTCTTTGAAATAAATTCCAGTTCCACAGTGGACCATCAAATTCCAACCAAATAAACATTGACCGAAGTAGGCAGTTCTCTCTATAGCAGGTAACAGGCAGTGCACGTTAACGTGTTCTCGATCTAGCCATTATACATCCATTGTCCTGGGTATTCTGTTTCTTGACAAACCTCTGCCAATAACAACGACTCCGTTTACGAATGTGCGAAAAAGCATTACTCACCGCATCAATTAGTATCACCTATTAAAGTCTACGTTAAAGAATTAATCACAAATTTAATGTGATAACCCACCCTCTTTGATCCAACATCAACGTACACCACCCATTAAAGGTTAGCAACGCATAATATTTAACGCATTAAATGAAACATTAGCCTTAATTATCCATGACATACCCACTGTACAGATAGATATATGCACAAACGTACACAGATAGACCAAAACTCATATATATATTTATACACAGACTTAACATGTGGACCTGTTCTGCTAGGCATATTCATGATGGCTTTGTTTTTCGTATCGTTCTCTGATTCGGGCTAGTGTTATGTTATTTACCCTCCTCTCTCTTCCCTGTTTTACTTTATATGTTTTGTTTACACGAGGTATAATCAGTCCGTATATCACTCACAGTGACGTCACTATGGCCTGATCACTGGAACACAACTTGTAAGACGCCACGGGGATGATTTTTATCGATCCTGAATGGCCATGATAAACATAATAACGTCTCAATTCATGTTTATCATTTTTGTTCCAGAAGCGAAATGAATTTCCAGTTTCCCCCTATACACATAATTCAACATATATATATATATATATATATATATATATATATATATATATATATGTGTGTGTGTGTGTGTGTGTTTGTGTGTGTGTGTGCATATTACCAAATTGTGTAACTGTAGATATCCCGCAGACTGCCCTATTCCCGGACAATGCTTAACAGAGTCAGTGATATATCAGGCGACAATCACCACTCAAGACAACAAAGCAAACCAGTCATATGTAGGCTCAACACAGAGCCCTTTAAAACTAGATTTAATAACCATAAAACCTCATTCAATAAACGCAGCCAGCAAATAAAGTACAGAACTCTGTAAATATATTTGGGAACTGAAAGATAGCAACGTGCGCCACAACATAACATGGTCTTTAATATATCTCATTATATGCCGACCCCAACTTGCAACTCTAAACAAACGAAATGAACTTGTGACGTCATGTAAACTCGCAAATAAATTCCTACTGCGGAACCTATATAACATCAACACCAAACAATCTACAACGAACACCTTAATTAGCACCGAGGCGCATTATTAATCTATAGGTTACGTAACCCCCAGCACTCGGACTCGGTGACAAAACCAGATGCTGGCCCTTAGCAGAAATAAATTATCAGTACAGCTGACCCTGACCCTAGTGACCTTACAATAAACAAAGACCCCCGAGAGTGCAAACGGACAGGCTAAATTATCTGAAGAGTCACACGTCCTGTGGATGTGGTACGAAACCAATTAGTAATGTAATGCCTTAAACAAAACTTAGTTTAGTTCATTCTACATAGCATATATATATATATATATATATATATATATATATATATATATATATATATATATATATATATATATATATATATATATATATACATGTATATATATATTTATTTATTTATATTAGTATAACTTAAACCGTACCAAAAACAAATCAGGTGTTAATATAAAGTACAGAAGAGCAACGGTTATCCAAAAAATCGTGTATCTGATATTGACAACACTAAGAAGTTGAGAACCGACATTTTGATCGTTTATCCGAATTAGGAAACAATGAACAAACATTGAAAAGTTTCTAAAAAAATCCAAGTAAATGTATAGAGATTGGCAGGCATGAGCAATGCAAATGTATTTTCCAGGACTAATAAATAATGATTTTAATGTATTTTATATCATACATTGATCAAAGTAACTTCACAAAAATGTTGTTGTCAAAGTAAATTTTAGTTTGTCAGTATCTGATAATGTCCAGTATTTGACGAATCATGGTGAATCCTGGGAAATCGGTTATCCGAACGATCGTTTCTCCGAACAAAAACCTTGTCTCTCGAGCTTGTCGAATAAACGACGCTCTACTGTATATATATCAGTGTATTACAATATATAAATATATATATATATATATATATATATATATATATATATATATATATATATATGTATACATATACATACATACAAAAATGTTGCCCAACTTTGATTACCCTCCGATGTCTGAAGTCATCCTCCCCCCTTACCCCCATCCTTACAGATAAATTGGTACTAGTATTGTTTTTGCAGAGAATGAACTTTCTGGCTTGTTCCTTCCAAATCTCTTTCGTCCTTAATCATTGCACGAACCACATTAACCTCGTGAGATACTGCAGGACCCTCCATGTCATGTATTGCCACCTGTTGGCGAATCTTGTTACCAAAGTGTTATTCGAATTCAGCGATCTTCAGTTCAGTATGTTTGGTTCCTCTGCACTCTGCGGATAATTAATCTTCATATCTTACGTTTCTATTTCACATGAATTTAAGTTTATAAGAGGGCTGTCGTTATAATAATAATAATAATAATAATAATGACAATATTAAGAATAAGAATAATAGAAAATTGTAAAGGTAATATCCCTACATATTTGGAATTAAGCCATGAATGACTTTCTGTATGAGGAATCATATTTTGTGCTTATTGCCGTGGGTTTCAGCAATGACTTCTGTTTACTGTTTTCTAAGGACGTGTAATAAATTATAGGTGTCATTAGTTATTCAAGGTACAGGGCTTCAGGCTATAATGTCTGAAGGTGCTGCAACTTCTTCAAAAATATGTAAGGCTTGAAGGGAAGGTCTAAGGGAAAGATGGCTGTCCATACTTATTAGTACATTATCCGAAATCCTAGTCCCACTGTAAGTAAAATGGCTCGAAATCATAATGTTGACTTCATTTCAATGGAACGCGGCTATTCGCATATTCAAAAATATATACGTTAAACCTCGACCAATTGTATGAATGGAACATTTTGTATTAAACTGGTCAATTAAGATTAATTAAGGTAGTTATCTTGGAAACTGAGAAAAAGTGTCTTGACTCAGGGCCGTAAGTCCGAAATATAAAGCGCATTCAAGTAGTGGAGAAGTGCCACAGGGATAGAATGCAGGAAAAGGAGTAGAGTGAGTCCTGAAGGCTAGGTGGAACTGAAAGAAATGGAGGGAGTGCCAACAGGAGAAGTGAATGGAAAGGATATGTAGAGGGGAGGTGGGGTTCAAGAAGGGTTGCGAGTACAAGGAGAAGGAAAAGGAGTGCTAGAAGGAGAGGGGGAGGGAGTGCAAGGGGAGGGAGAGAAGGTGCCAGAATGAGAGGGGGAGGAATTGCCAGGAATGTGTGAAGGAGTGCCAGAAGAAGAGGAGAAGGGGGTGCACGAAGAATAGGGGAGGGTATGCCAGTAGGAGAGGTTAAAGAGTGTCAGAAGGAGAGGGGAGGGAGTGCCAGGGGAGGGAGAAAGAGTGCCAAAAGGAGAGGGGGAGAGAGTGCCAGAATGAGAAATGGAGGGAGTGTCAGACAGAGAAGTAGAGGTGTTGTAAGAAGGAGAGGGAGGGAGTTTCAGAAGGAGAAATGGAGGGAGCGTCAGAAGGAGAAGTGGAGGGAGTGCTAGAAGGAGAGCAGGAAGGAAGGCCAGAAGGAGTTTTTGAGGGAGTGCCAGAAAGAGAAAATTGGAGGGAATGTCAGTAAGAGAAGTAGAGTCAGTGTCAGAAGGAGAGAGTTTCAGAAGAGGTAATGGAGAGATTGTCAGAAGGAGAGGGGAGGGAGTGTAAGAAAGGTCCGTAGGAGAAGTGAAGGGACTGTCAGAAGGAGATGTGAAGGGAGTGTCAGAAGGAGATGTGAAGGGAGTGTCAGAAGGAGATGTGAAGGGACTGTCAGAAAGAGATGTGAAGGGAGTGTCAGAAGGAGATGTGAAGGGAGTGTCAGAAGGAGAGGGGTTGCCGGAAGGAGAGGGGAGGGCGTGCTAGAAGGAGTATTGGAGGGAATGCCAGAAGGAGAAGTGGAGAGAATGTCAGTAGGAGAGGGGAAGGGAATGCTAGAAGAAGAAATGGGGGAAGTATCAAAAGAAGAGAGGGAGTGAGCGCCAGAAGGAGAGAGGGAAAAAGTTCCAGAAGGAGAGGGGGAAGGAGTGTCAGAAGGAAAAGTGGATAAAGTGTCAGAAGGAGAAGTGGAGGGAGTGTCGGAAAGACAGGGGGAGGGAGTGACATAAGGAGAAATAGAGGAAGTGCCAGAAGGAGACGGGAAGGGAATGCCAAAAGGAGAGGAGAAGGGAGTGCTAGAAGGAGAAATGGAGGAAGTATCAAAAGAAGACAGGGAGTGAGCGCCAGAAGGAGAGAGGGAAAAAGTTCAAGAAGGAGAGGGGGAAGGAGTGTCAGAAGGAGAAGTGGAAAAAGTGTCAGAAGGAGAAGTGGAGGGAGTGTCGGAAAGACAGGGGGAGGGAGTGACATAAGGAGAAATAGAGGAAGTGCCAGAAGGAGAGGGGAAGGGAATGCCAAAAGGAGAGGAGAAGGGAGTGCAAGAAGGAGAAATGAAGGAAGTATCATAAGAAGAGAGGAGAGGGTGTCAGAAGGAGAGAGGAAATAAGTGTCAGAAGGAGAGGGGGAATCGAGTGTCAGAAGGAGTTGAAGGGAGCCTCATATGGAGAAGTGGAGGAAGTGCTAGAAGGAGAGCGGGAAGGAGTGCCAGAAGGAGTTTTGGAGGGAGTGCCAGAAAGAAAAAAATTGAGGGAGTGTCAGTAAGAGAAGTAGAGTCAGTGTCAGAAGGAGAGAGTTTCAGAAGAGGTAATGGAGAGATTGTCAGAAGGAGAGGGGAGGGAGTGTAAGAAAGGTCCGTAGGAGAAGTGAAGGGACTGTCAGAAGGAGATGTGAAGGGAGTGTCAGAAGGAGATGTGAAAGGAGTGTCAGAAGGAGATGTGAAGGGAGTGTCAGAAGGAGAGGGGTTGCCGGAAGGAGAGGGGAGGGAGTGCCAGAAGGAGAAGTTGAGGGAGTTCCAGAAGGAGAGGGGAAGAGGGTGCTAGAAGGAGAAATGGAGGAAGTATTAAAAGAAGAGAGGGAATGAATGTCAATAGGAGAGAGGGAAGAAGTGTCAGAAAGAGAGGGGGAAATCGAGTGTCAGAAGGAGTTGAAGGGAGTGTCAGAAGGAGAAGTGGAGAGTTTCAGTAGAAGTGGGGGGGGGGGGGGGAATGCCAGAAGGAGAGGGGACGGGATTGCAAGGAGGAGAGGTGATAATATTATTATGTTAACATTGCATTTATTAACTTTATCAAATTCCTTTATAAGTTTTCTTTCAATATCATTATTTTTTTATATCTTACATTCTTTGAATACGAAGAATGTCGCAAAGAAAATACACATATTAAGATGTTGGTATTACCAGTAGCTACATGTTGAAGGACAGACGTGCACAGACTAGCAAATTTAACAAAGAGAATGCTTTTAGATATAACCTGTAGAAAAAACCACGCGGCGCTCTAGGCCTTATCTAGAACCCAAACACTTCCTTTCCAGGAATATCAAGTGCAGACAGTTTAAACAAAACCACTCGTAAAGTATGTGATGACTCAGAACACAAAGATTATAGGGATGACGGATGCTAGATGATAAAAGCTAAATCAGGGATAACGAAAAGCAAACCCTCCACCTTTGACGTCAGAAATCGTTTACCGAGTGCATGTTTTGATTCAATCAATAAAGTTGTAGTTTTATTCAAAACCATGATATCCCGGTTTTCCCGTAACTATCGTTCGTTAATGTTGTCTTTCAAACATTATAGATAATTCACTGTAAATCTTATCTATCATTTCCTCACCAATATCCGATTTAGTGGCTATATTTTCAACCAGAGAGTTAAATCTTTGACACTAGTATAAAAGAAATTTCCGTCTGTTTTTTCCGTAGTTTTCATTCATTTATGCCCAGCTGTTCGTGATAGTTGAAATATAACTGGTTAAAATGGGATACTCGTAAATATCGTTATCATGTATCCACACATAAGATATATTGTCAATCGTTACTAAAACCGATCTGTTGCATTACAATATGTTATCCTAGTTTTCCATCACTATGCGCCCGAAGATTTGTGAACGACTTTGTCAACCGATATGTCACAGGATATGGGTAAATCTGTCCTATATAGGAAAATATTCCAATTACTTATATTCCTACATAATCAAATACACTGAAAATATAGCAAAATAGGTATCACAGTGAGCCTTAAAATATCGTAAAATATTACAATATGAAAAATAACTCCGATATAATTTAAAGGTTATTGTATTATTAACCATTTATCCATGTAAACGTTCGGGGAGCATGTTAACGTTCCCATTCTGATTGTAAGAACTTTTTATTAATTGAATTGTAAGCTGTATTTTTCGTGTAAGATACCCTCTCAATTTAAAGGGACCGGTCCATTTTGCTTGATTTATGTTGTGTTTTTTATACATTATAACTATAACCAAGGGCTGATAAATCGCGTATGCACCAGCTTTTTTGAAGACAAAGAAAACATATCTACTATCCTGTTATTAAATTCCTTACAATCCGACAATAAATAAGCATTAAAAATTGAGCTGGTAAGCCTGACTCGGCTTGTGATACAAGTCATATCGAGGAATGCATCGCAGTGGTCTCCCATCCTGACTCAGGTGAAAAAAGTGTGCTCGGACTATAGGCGTCTAGACTTTATATATAACAAACACATGCAGAAGGGTATAGGGAAGAAAACAACCTGAGAAGCAATATCCTGTGCTGCCCCTCGGGCTAAGTGTAATATCTCTTTCCCAAGTTTTTAGGTTGAAAGAAAAGGGGCGCGAACCCCTGTGTCCGCTCTAAATCCGTCCCTGCATCCGACCTTGCTGTAGAAATATACTGAACATGAATAAATATTAAACTATTTGAATTAATTTTTTTTGCGGAGGACACGGAATCGCCTGGACGTATAACGCACAAGCAAATGTTTACTACAAATTTCAAATAATATACGTGATTCAAATACATACAAACTTGTTAAACAAACTGATATAAGGTGCATCGTGAGATTTGCACATTTTGTCAATATCTTATTACGCAACACTCCCAATATTAGGCCATACACAAACCATTCCTGCTTGCGAAGTTATACTATGGTTTATTGTTCAAGTTGCACGGAGGTTTTGTATGGGATAACCTTGGCCGAATAAGCGACCTTCCATACACGGTCATGTCCGGTATGGACTACATTAAATCAGGGATTTCAGCACTTCTGTGTTTCTTCCTTGGTAGCTATAAATCAGTGTGATTTTCTTGAATGGCGACTGTATTCATTCTATCGAATGAAAGTTTTAATTCAAATAAGTATAGGGAAGTTGACTGAACGACATTCTTTATAACATCATATGATAATTCAAAGTTCATTTCAATGGGCATGTTTCGAGATGTCTTCCATTTTCATTCTTTTTTATCAGTGAGAAATATGCGGTAAATTGAACAGAATGCCAGAAGTAACATCGTATGATAGGTCGAAGGTCATGTTTCAAAGCCTTAAATGTTACCTACTTTCACTACAGAATCATAAGATGAGGTGATGATGATCTGGCGAGGTCTATGTAAGTTAGTTTTATATAAGTAAAACTAATCAAAAAAGTATCAAAGATTATGAATATACATGTGGTATTATTAAAATTTGGTATTGACACTGCAAGTTTAAGTGAATGCCGATGATAAACTTTCGACTTATATAAAAGGGAAGACCAATAAAAAATTGGCATTCCTAAGAGAGTTTGTTCAGCTGCTCATACAGTAATGTCCCTTCAACTTTAATTTATATTTAGATTTTTTACCCATATCTGACATCATTGCTGGGAAAGAGCTTCTGTCTTACACATAACATAGGCCCTTTTAAAATTAATACTGTAACTATTGCACACAATGTGTAATATTATATATATACCTTTTATAGGTTGAACCCCAATTAACTGGTAAATCTAAATATAATTCATGGCTGAATCTTAAAGCAGCGGAGAGGGAAAAACGTGACGTTACACGTACACGTGATATTGGCACATACCCGTATAAGAATCACGTGGATCGATCCGCAATGTATATATAGGATACATTCAAGCAAAGAATCAGGGTTGCTTGTGGCGTGAAGTAAAATAGTGAAACAGTTATTTACAAGGCCGAAAATTATATAAAGTCAGTTTATAAAGAAAAGCAGAGATCATTTACAAAACAAGCATTTTTCTTTCGTAATAGGTGAGTTTCCTATTTATATATTTGTAATTTTTTTAATTACTCGACCACAGTAGGCATACGACCATATAATGATAAGGGTTGTTTCAACTTTTGGGGGGAGATAACATCCTCCCTTTTTTTAATGCTTACTTTATTAACTACATGTACATCTATTTAAGTTTAGGACTCTTTGAAAAGGCGGTAGCACACGCTGCTTCTCATTGTATTCTCTGGTGTGAACATATCCAGGTGACTACCGTACCTGCGGGCCATGATTGTGTAATCATTCTCAATGCTTTATTACCCTAAAGGTGCATTGGTGATGATATGAAACTCGGTTGTGAGCATAGCTCACCCAGGGAGAGGGCCGATAGTAAAATTCTCACAATCACGATCCCGGGGCTTAAGTAAAGTGCTCTATTCCTAAACCTCAGCAAAGATTCGTTTCTGTCTTGAAAGTTGATAAAAAATCTTTAACTGGTCACGAGCGCACTTTTTTAAAAGAAAATTGTTATAATTAGAATTATTTTAATAAATATAATTTTGAAGCTTCATGTAAAACTTAATGCTCAGTTTAATTATGTTTTTAGTGTGACCGTTATATCAGCGGTGTCAATTATGTTTAAATTGAATATTGATAAATCTATTTCTTATTGTATTCTTTAATTGTGTGCCAAAATAAAGTACAGCACTACCCTGAACATAAATATTCTTATAATATAATGGCGTCAAAAGAAATATCTTAAACAAACTAGAGCAAGAGTCTACATGTACGGAGCCCGGGAGACGACATGGTGAAAAATATTTATTAATTCGTGCGCACGAATTACTAATCCGTGCGCACGCATTACTAATCCGTGCGCACGAATTACTAATTCGTGGCCACGAATTACTAATCCGTGCGCACGAATTACTAGGTGTAAAAATTATATTTCCAAGGTGGAAAAAAATATTTATTAATTCGTGCGCACGAATTACTAATCCGTGCGCACGCATTACTAATCCGTGCGCACGAATTACTAATTCGTGGCCACGAATTACTAATCCGTGCGCACGAATTACTAGGTGTAAAAAATATATTTCCAAGGTGGAAAAAAATATTTATTAATTCGTGCGCACGAATTACTAATCCGTGCGCACGAATTACTAATTCGTGGCCATGAATTACTAATCCGTGGCCACGAATTACTAATCCGTGGCCACGAATTACTTATTCGTGCGCACGAATTACTTATTCGTGGCCACGAATTAGTGACCAATGAGAACAGCTCTCTTATGTTGCTGGCTCAATGCTCATTGGCTACTAATTCGTGCGCACGAGTTATTAATTCGTGCGCTCGAATTACTAGCAAATGAGAAGCAAGCACACATCGACTCAGTCTAGGCACAGGCTGGCAGTTTCAGCGGGCTCACACGGTTGTCAAAATGAAGCCCAGCGCCTTCCGACAGTTCCGTGACTTTCTACCTTGGAAAATTCGGAACTCTGTATATTGAAAATAGAATGGGCTTTAAGCGATACTTAAAGAATATAAATATAAAAATCACAGATCCAGTTGCCGTGCATAGTGGAAAATTTCATCGTTCGGGCATAATGGGAACATTATTATAGATAAAGCCGATCAGGCTGAAAGTTTTAACAGTTATTTTGCTTCACAAAGTAACTACAGTTCTCAATCGCCATTTGACAGTGATGTTAAATTGCAAATTACGCATAAACTAGGTGAAATGAACTTCACAGAACTTCTCATGTCATATTTGGGATTCGCTTTCCTGACAGGAACACATAAACATGATATGTTTGAAAGCCAATAAGCGTTTGGAAATTTTGAAAAAATTATAAATTCCAATTCTCTATGAAAGTTTTAGGTCGTATGTATAAATCATTAATACATCTAGTACTGGAGTATGATGTTTTAATAATAAACGATTCTTCTGTCAGAAAGTCATACCAACTTGAGAGTATACAACGGAAGGATGTTTAACATGTACTGTAGCGCTCTCGACTTCCAGCACTGGAGCTATGGTAAAAGAGCTATAATGGTCAAGTATAAAAATAAGAGAAGAGCTGGCTATACAATCCACATTTTATGAAATGATTAACGGACTAGCACCAGATTATCTGCTTATATATTAACTCAAACTCTGTCTCATGCTTCGCCCTATACAGTCCGCGCATATCGCATTTGCTAAAGATACTGAGGTTCAAACGGAAAGGCTATCGCTTTTCTTTCCTTCCAATTTTCTTTTCTTTCCTTTCAATAGCCTGCAAACTTTGGAACAGTGTCATATATTTAAGTCTACTTCAATCGATTCCTTTAAGGAAAATGTTCGTGACTGTTTAAACCCTGCCTCTCGAGAAATATACAGTTATTATTGCGACAATCATCGTCAACATGAAATTATCCATACTCGGTTACGACTTGGTGCCAGTTACTTAAATCAATACCTATTTTCAATAGGAAAAACTGATGTTTTTAATCTAATTGATATGCTCGATTTGGACTGAGACGTACGCCTACCAGTAATAATATATGTATAAGTATCAGTTAATGTGGAATGTCAATCTGTATTAACGTATATTAAGTATATATATATATATATTATATATATATATATATATATATATATATATATATATATATATATATATATATCTTATCGTGTGTGAATATCGTGTTTTCCAATCTGATCATTTAAATATACATATATGCATTCATGTTAATTTTTCACTTTCTTTTAATTTATATATGCAGGAGAGCAGTTGCATTAGCGTAAACGGCTACTTTGTTATCCTATTGAAATAAATATTTTTCCACCTTGGAAATATATTGTTCACACCTAGTAATTCGAGCGCACGGATTAGTAATTCGTGGCCACGAATTAGTAATTCGTGCGCACGGATTAGTAATTCGTGCGCACGAATTAATAAATATTTTTTCCACCTTGGAAATTTATTTTTTCACACCGAGTAATTCGTGCGCACGAATAAGTAATTCGTGGCCACGGATTAGTAATTCGTGCGCACGAATTAATAAATATTTTTCACCATGTCGTCTCCCGGGCTCCGTATATACATGCATACCCCGTAATCAAACTTTCCTGTGATCTCTAAATGATGTACAATCATTTGAATAAAATAAAAAAAAACTTAGTATCATAACAATTACGTAAACAATGTAAAAGGTTGTTTCGGGGGTGTTAAGCTAATAAACCACACGATTTCATACACATCTGTTCATAATCTTTTGCGTAATGTTTCTAACAGACAAACCTTGCCGAACAATCCATCAACCAAGGGGGAAAATAAAAATACTACGTCGTCTAGCGGAGGTAAAACCAACATGTCACCAGTGTCTCCACATATGTAGACCTTATACATATCTGCTCATAAACAGGACATGGTCTTATGAAATGTCTCTAAAGTAAGCAATGGAATCTACACGGAAAACCGCAAGTATCCGTTAATTGTTACATGGGTCATCACGTGGTTTATGTAACTGTCGTTCTCTTATGTCCTTCTTGGAAGTTAACTTTTCCGGTAATATAGGTCCGGATTATTATGTGCATATGGTAAACAGCTATAGCCCCCCATGCATATAATGTGAAAATCCAGTGCTCACAATCATGGCCAGATTTAACGTATATTGGGAAGCAGTTTATATTCTTTTTCCTGGAATAATGATTCAACTGCCAGTTAAAACGCCTCGGTGTTTTCTTCCCTACGTACCATTAACCATTTTATGTAAACATATTTGCAAGGGTCTTGTTTCATGGGGGTGAAAGGGGGGGCATGTCCCCCATACATTTTTAAGGGTCGCTGACAAGGTACTTGTTAGGAGATTAAACACATTTCTTTTAATTTCGCGATATTTCTATCAATTAGTTTATAATTTTGTTATATTTTCATCAATGATCTTTCACTTATGCATCTTATAAAGAGAAGACTTAGAATTAAATATCTGTCAATTACCTTATTGAATTGTCATAAATGTTAGCCTGTCTTTGAATATTTAATCAAGAGAATCATGTATACTGTTCTGTATATTAAGCAAAATTTATTTTCGTACGATGAAAATATATGTTTCAAATATACGCGATGGAAGCAGGGGCGTCAATTTAAGGGGGAGGGTGGATGGGGTATAAAAACTCCCCCACTTCTTTGGCAAGGGGATGATCTATGTAATCGTCCCCCCTGAAATTCAGAGAATAATATTTATATATTGGAAATGAAATATATCAAAATTAGATATTATGCACTTTAGTTCAGTTTCTGAGTTTTATATGAAATATTTTATATCTAAACCTGATTTTGAATTAACATATACTGGAAACATAATACCCTATTTTCTAAAACCTTATACTTATTGTAATATATTTAAATGTTTCACGCAGACAATTAAAAAGAGTAATTATATAAATATATATATACAGTGTGTGTGCGTGTTTGAAAAAAGTTGCGAGTCATTCCTCCCTCCCCCCCCCCCCCCCCCCTTTAGACAAATTGACGCCACTGGGAGGAAGTGAAACAAATAATGCCATTCTGGGAGTGGGATTTTGGCCCGTCTCCTTGTTGTCTTAAAGTGGGGCGTTTGTTCTGGGTTTGTGTCTTTTATTCCGGGATGACAACTGGGGAGTGGAATGTCCACCACCCTTACAAATTTTCTCAATATCTGGCATGTTGGAGTTATAAAGGGACTGTATAATAGGTTTTCTCGTAGCAAAATCATTTCCTGGTTGTTAGTCAGTTGTAGCCGGAAATTGTTTTATTGTTTTAGGTTGATTCGAATGCTACCATATACATCCTACCCTTATGTCCCATATCAAGTACAGGTTATGAAAAAAAAATCTCAGTTTTGCAATTTTACATTTGTTTCTATATCAAAAGAGAGGGTGTTGTAAATGGGATCATGTGGAATTCCTTGTTTCTATTGTTAATCTATATATTTCTTTCCACTAAAACCGGTGAGAATACTCTGTGACTGAGACTGTAACCTCATCAGTTGAATTTTTCAGTGTAAGTAATATTCATAATATGATTAATTGTTAAGGTGATGGGACCATACTAAAGTTAAATAACAACGATACTTTTCTTCCCGTCTATTGTTTGGTACATGAATATTTTTTTAGCTTTTCTCAGCTCCATGATACAAGGAAAACGCACTAGATGTGAACTCATGCCAGATTTGCCAGAATGGTTGACTGTTTTGTTAGAGGAATAGGCCAAGTTTAAATATCTTGAATCCGTCACTCAGTGTGCACACTGAAAATTAAAAAGATATATGCATGTATGGTCGAGCAATAAGAATTTTGTATGAAATACTACATTATGTAAATTACGTAACGTCTATGGTGGCTGGTACATATCAGACATAACCTGGAAAGAGAAAGTACACACGCCTTTCTCGGAAATGAAATGGGACACATTTGTGGAATAGTCGGAGGAAGTGAAACTACCTTATGGATGCCTAGATCAGGTCATGACATATGATTGTGTTTTAAACAAATTGAGAGGTGTTACAATCATATACAACACCTTTCTGTCGCCATGAACGGATATGTGAGGGTTTCGATATGGTTAAGGTTTAATGAACCATATACCATAGAATACTGCATTTTATTGTACGTATTGTTACCTTTAATACATCTTCATATTACCAAGCCTCTGTCCGCTTCGCTTTCAAGACCTTGATTCAGAGGCCCGAACTATTTCATTAATATTGAACATGATAACAGGGCCAATGAAATGAATCGCTAACATTTGTTCTACGCGCCTGTCTGAGCAGGTGTGATAAACACCATATGATAATCATTAATTATCGATAAACATTATCATTTCGTGTCATCATTAACATTTCTGTGTTTTAATCTTCTGTACTTAAAATGTACTAGATATTAATGCCTTAAGAAGGAAATAAAAATTCATATTGAAGAAAAATGGGTGTCTTCGATTATGCTTGGGGAAAAAAACGTTTAAATGATAATTATTAGTAATTTTGTAGCGTTGATAATAATATATATTATTTTTTAAAGAATATATGAGTTGATACAACCAAAAAGATATGCTATAGAACCACTTAACTCGTTAAATATATTTTTTTTCTAAGAAAAAAAGGACACTTCGTTCCTTAAAATACCCGCGAATATTGAGGCACCGTTGCTGGCTTCGGTCATTAATTTTGTTTAAATCGTTACCCTAGTAGAACCCATTCATGTTCAAAACGTCTGCGATCTTTTTATTTCTGCCCAACAAAATTTTGTTATAGCTCTTATTTATTTTCGTATTGTCACCAGTTAAACATGTGATAGTATAAAATAAGTAGGCTTGTTAATCGAAGAAATAATACTAACACTGTTAGTGAATATGAAAGACTAAATAATAATAATGATAATAATAATGATTTTAGGATGATGATAATTTAATAATAATTATGATAATGCCAATAATCATCATTATTAAAATAAATAGTAGGAGCATAATTGTTGTAAATATGTAAACAATTATAACATTGATAATATACATTATTATAATAAAAGTATAATTTAATTATCATTTTATTGGGTTTCTTTATTCTTTATTGTAAACCTCCAATCTTATTGCAGCTTTGAAGTTCTTAAAACATATATGTTTCAGTTTTACAAACATATGCACCTCTTTTATTGTAGCTGGTCTGAATATATGCACGCTTCGTTGCTTCATACATTGTACGCCCTCCGTACATTGTACGCCTGATACTTTCACTTTCGACCCGATGAGTAGACGCCATGATGGTGGGATTTTCCATCATATCGCTCATCTGTAATGAGTTTTCCTTCCAAATGAATGACGTCAAGAACTCATATTATTTTATTTAAGTTGAAACACATTTGTAGTATCGCTATTTAGAATCCCATTTTAACTAACACTAGTGAAAGCTTGTCTCAAAGCTAGGCGCTATTGTCGTGACGTCGGCATATACACGTTTCAGTTGGAAGGTTTACACTGATTGGCTTCCTCTCCCCCTCAAACTTATCAATCAACAGTCGTTTGGTACTCTCGTGTCTTCTTCAAGATGTAATTCATATTTATGATAATTATTAACCATTACAGGATGCTTGAAGGAGATTCTACGCAGGCTAAATTTCAAAGCCTGCCTTGCCAGATGATTGACAGTCAACTTGATCTAGTTACATACTTAAATAGCCCGGTAAGAGAGGTTTCCTCAGGATTTTTCGTGGAACAGCTTTGCAGTAACGACCAGCCTTATGGTCCTTTAAAAAGACCATGTGACAATACAGTGGAACAGGCAAGACCAAATAAGGGTTTAAGCGGTCAGGGTCGTACCCCACAAAACATTCGCATGGAAGAGTTGGGTCCCAATGAAACGTTTACAAGTGAAACAGAGTTCGCAAATAAAGAGCAAATAGAAACGAACAACCTAGCCGAGCAGATAGGTATTTTACCAAACTCGTGTACAGAGTGTTCAGCAGAACAGAGAGGGTACACTGAACATTCATATCATCTGTGTCAAATCGACTATAACAACTCGAGCCAGGATGAGCAGCCAGGATGTCCCCTCCATAATATAGAGGCCGGTGCTCTGCAAAGAGCTCCTGCTGACATTATAGTGAAAGAGGAGTCCGAACTTCGTGAACGTTCAAATGTCAAGTCGTGTGGTCAGATGTTAAATTTCAACAGAAAGAGGAAAATCCCTGAAGGGTCAATTGAATTATTACAGGTATGTCTGTATTATTTCTGTGTGAATCAAAGCAAGTCAAATGGATATTTGTTATTAAAATTATAGTCATTTTCAACTCTTGAATAATGCCCACCATGAATTTTAACGAAACGAAGTAAATTTTTTTGGAAAAAAAAAAGAAATAGAATATAATAAGGAAATTTACAGCGAACTAAACAACGTATCATTCTGGAGGTCGGCAAGCTGAATGCTGTGGATTGAACCCCACTGGAGTCACAAACTTAATTGTGATTTATTGCGGCGGTAGCCATGATTCCAAAGACATAGTTTTTATTTCATTTCATTTTTATTTCACTGACATTTAATACGTTATAATATGGTTACTTCCATCAAAGTCCAATAAGCAACAAGAGCTTCCAAAAGTTAACATCAAGTATAATATCCTCATACATCATTCGATAGATTTATTTTCAGACATATATACAATCTATTACATATTCTACATTATTACATAATCTATATTTAGATATATGGTCATGTTATGACAGTTAATAAAATCTTATATAATTATATGTCACAATATATAAATAACAACATCTTAATTATTTATTTTCCAGACGGAACTTTCTATCATGAGAGCCAAATTGTCAAGAAGAAGAGAACAAAACCGTCAGTCGGCAAGGAGATCCAGACAGAGACGCAGAGCGGAGAGTGACAGACTGGTCAAGGTAACAGACAATAACATCCACAGTAATAACACACCTCTTCAAGGTGACACATGATATACCAACAATCCAGGGTAATATACAATATATATTTATTCAATGTAACATATAAACATGCAGTCATCACAATCCCATATGTTACTTCCTTCGCGGAATATGATAACAAAACACTAAGCACCAATGCTGGAAACCTTTTTTGTTTGGAGATTGCTTTTTACACATTTATAAACCGAAGTGTAGTTTTACATGATGATACTTATAGATAAGTGGCAGTGGGACATTTATGTCCATGGATATTTGTTGCACTGTTTACTAAGTCTGATTCGCACAATAGATGCCCCAACAAGTCCAAAATGGATTTCCCATTCTTGAACCTAGAACTAACTGCATGTGCCATTATGTGAACTCCCTTAATTCTGTTCAATAAAACGATCTTTTAACTATATGTCAGTCAGGTTTCGAGGTTAAGCGAATCTATGTAATTACTTTTTTACTGCATTATATAAATGAGATATTGTTAATGTATATATTCGACTATTGTAGTATAACACGGTAACGCATTCTACCCGTACGCATTAAGAACGAAAAAAAAGAACGAACAGACCCCAAAAAAACAAGAAATAAAAAGTATGAATTCGGTTGATATTGACCTGTCCTGAGACATTAGACACTAAACCCACCACCTTTTTCGTGTAATGTACGGATCGCTTTTCTTTACAGGAAAGCCGGGAGCTGACCAATATTAACCAGCAACTCACGGAAGAAATCAAGGCGTTAAGAAAACAATGTAAACTCTTGGCAGTAATATCAACTCAGTATACTCAGAAATGTCAAACATGTCTCTAAAACGATATGATCTCATACAGTTGAAGATAGAAACAACAGTATTAATACTGTCAATAATATAGCGATTTGTATTGATTTGAACCATCAATATAACCTTAATGTGACTAGAAGAATTCATGGATGTGAATATAGACAATTAACATAGTTTAAACAAGACACTCACAAACTAGATCGAGACTAAACAGCGTTACCTACTGGCAACAAGTTATCATACTCATGGTTAATGTCAATTATCAGGGATTCAAAACGAGATGTCCTCACAGTATTGTCAATAGATACGCCAAGCAGACCGTATTTAATGCATCTATAAAAGCAATGTTGTGATAATTTAGACAGCCTACAATGGTATCAATGTTATCTGTGATACGGCCATTGTAGATAGTTTATAGGCATATAGATTGTTAGAAGTTTATTTATTACAGAGGTTTGTTAATTGATGTTTGTTTGTAAAAATGATACATGGAATCATTTAAAATAACGTTGTTTCCAACCTGCAGTGGAGTTTGTTACACACTCCAGTACCTTACAGTTCCAATAAGGAACAATATTTGTACCTTAATTGACTTAAAGGTATCAATTTACAATATATAGAGTGAAATCCACGATAAAGAGATATACATATATAATGCATAAATTAAATAAATATATATATATATATATATATATATATATATCAGTTATGGTTATAAACTAGAAAAGACTTTTGTGTGCCGGTATGACTGGTTTATCTTGATTGAGTTTGGATAAGGTTCACAGCTTGTTAGCAGCTATATATCAACAGCGTACCGACCGTGACGAAAAGTACTATAATATACAGTACTCTGCAATTTTGTACACATATCCTGTCACTTCCGCCTTGCTAGCAGCTTTACATCCGATCACAAATTCACACACTGACACAGCTAAAAATATTGATGAATATATCACCCTCCTTCTGTCAAACGTAACGATCAGTGTGGGCTGTTTCCCTTTCCAAACACAGGGCTTTGTTGGCAGTGAGGTTGTCCTTTCACGGAAACAATTTAATTATTCCACGGTGATCAGTAGTATTATTTTCATAGAGTATGCGATAATGTCGACACCAGTCACCATCACCCCTAAAAGAATCAATAAACTTCCATCTATTAATATAAGAATATTTTCATATCTTAAACTTAAGGACGATTTATCGTGACCAGCATATTAATCGCCTACACGGTGTAAATCCGTTACTCATTTTACAAGTGAAAGGGAACATACCAAGCCAAAACGCAACTACATAAAGCAATAGCCAAATAAAAAAATGTGTTACATAAACACCGTGAATAACTGTCAGCCGTTTCCTCTAGTGTGAAGGAAAGGTACAACTCTTGGTATGCCAACCGTTACAGCCCCCCCCCCCCCTTCTGGAAAAGAATTTTTTTCATTATATTTATAATAAAAGTAAAATTATATTTTTTTTGCATTATTGTGTGATATACTTAAGACCTTTAACAGATATATTTTTAATTTTGATATTAATTGTTTAATATGTATCCTAGATGAGTAAGTGTTCATAATTTAAACACATTTATGTACCGTGTTCTTCAATTGTTTTAAGGCTGCTTCTCAAAAAAATGTATTTATCACATTTTCCTTTTTCCCCGCCATTATTTTATTCTTTACCAAGTCGAGGTACCTATAATTGCTGTTATTCTTTATGTACAGTCAAAAAGATTCCGTCATTTTTCTTATGTTATATTATATTTCAAGAATAGTTAAAAGCATCTGTGTAACAAATCAAACAATTATACACATTTAATCGCATCTATGATATCTGTGTAAGCTGTTATAAAAGTACCAATACTTGAATAAAGATATATCAAATTTGAGTTAAAATTCCTGGGTGTATGGGACCATTAGGAAGAGTTAAAAATGTTTAATAATCTATTAAAACAAATATTTTAAAAAGTGTCGTAGGCCTGGAATAGAATATGTAATTGCATTTTTATTGAATATATTAAACGGTTATCGGCTCGGATAGTAAATTCAAATCACGTGTTAATGTGGTTAAACCCAATCGCACGTCATTTATACTTTATGTACAGGTACATGTCTTAGTTTCCAATAGTTAGTAAGTATTCAGATTATACCTAAGGTACCGAATTTTGGCTTACTGTGCGCCCGATTTACATTTTTGGAAGTTTTTATTTGTTTCAATTTTAGTCTCACCATTGTCCTCATACTCCAAAACGAAGCTCAGAAGAGCTTATATCGTACTTTCAACTGCTCGGCTCCAATAGTACAATCTGAAATGAACATCATTTGTTTAAATGGGCATGTAAAAAGAAAACTTATTTTCATAGCGCCTTTATAACATAAACATTATAATTATCAAAACAACACCTTTAACACATTATTGAATATTTTACAGAAAGCACACCTAATCCATTTCTCTAAATTTTACTAAACAAAACCATGTTTGCCTTAAGAACACTTAAAAGGATAGTGCTTCCTCTACCTGAGAGGTGGCGCTCTGAATAGCCTGCCTTTTCATGGATCTATAATGAATGTTTCACGCGTGGAAAGTGAGCATGAGAGTATTCACACCAGACGTAGCCGTGAGAACACGATTAAAAGTGGGCACCTAATTCGAGCTGGTAAGTCTAACTTGAGTCAAGCCATACAGAGGAATACATTGCAGTGGTCTTCCATCATGTTGCATTCCTAACGTGGCGAACAGCCCATCGGGCTACTATTCCGTCTCTGCTCCGATGTGGCTTAAGCCCAGAAAAAAGGCAGCCCGTCTTTTTCTGCATAGACTTAAGAGACAGCGATGTCCAGACATTTGTGTTTTGTTCTCGCAAAACACATCGATAATCTGTGACTGTTTATAAATAACATATTTGTGATCGAGAGGGAGACGATTGCTCACTTCAACAACTACAAGTTGTGGTCCTTGAAGGTCAGGTATATATAAATATATTAGATATCAATGGCTATTGAAATAAAAAAACAAGTAAATCTGCAGATAACTGCAGATAACTAGTGAAGAAACTGACATAAATGAGCCCTCAGCCCTGACGATGGCCAATAAAAAAAATTTGAAGCGTCCTTGGCAACCAACTGCACATGAGAACCTGAACGAAACAGTGTTTTGTTTTTGCTCTAGAATATCTGACAGTAAATCCCTGTGTACAAGTTATTAAAAAAAAAACAGTTAATAAGGCTCCTCATTGGGTGGAAGAAATGTGTGTGTACTATTTATTCATGAAATATGAAAAAAAAAATCCATTATTTCCCGACAACTGGTAACAATAACAATACAAAGTATTGCACTACAGATGGCGTATTAGTTAAATTCAGCAGTAATGCAGACTTGGTTGCAAATCTTTAAAACATTATTCTTGCATATCATGCACATCAACCCGAAGTAATAACCACATGACACTTTTTAACTAATCACTCCCTTTCCAAGTAAACCAAGTGCAGATAGTTTAAACAAAACCCACTTGCAGCATGCGATAATTAAGAACACCAAGATTATAGGGATGACGGATTTTGTATGGAAAGACCTGAAAAAAGGATAACAAAAAGAAAACGTTCCAGTTCTGACGTCAATAATGCACCATTTACAGAGGTTATTTTTTATTAAAAAACCATGGTGTCCCGGTTTTACGGTTTTCCCGTAACTATCGTTCGTTACTGTCGTACGTCATTCAAACACTACTACTGTTCATTACAGATAGCCCACTCTTAACCTTATCTATTATTTCCTCGCCTATTTCCATTTGGTTACTACTCTTAACCATTGAGTTAAATCTTTGATACTTAAATTAAACATCCGTCCGGACATCCCGTAGTTTTCATTCATTCAGCTGTTCGTGATATTTAAAATATATCCCGTTAAATTGAGGCACTCGATGGTATCGTTATCATGTGTCCATATATATCCGATATTTTGTCAAACGTTACTTAAACGGAATTATTGTTTTACAATATGTTATTGTAGTTTTTCACCTCCATTCGGGCGAAGATATGTCTACGATAATTTCACAATGTCACTATAGGTAAGTCCTCTGAAGACGTCGTATGATATTCCTATACATAAGAAAATAAAATGAATATATAGCAATACGTTTCAAAGTGCGTTTTCAGATGTCGCGAAATATTAAAATATGATAAAACAAATTATTATTCAAATATTTTTTGTATTAATTAACCATTTTCCCTATGGCTGTAATATCCAGGGGCGTAATTTTAATAAGCGATGTTGGGGAACGGGGACTTGCCCCCCCTCCCCCTACCTCCACACTTGTAACGGGAAATAAAACATTTAACACCCCCTATATTTTCATAAGAGTGTAACAATAATAATATTAATAATAATAAAGTGATAAGTGGTGGATCCAGAACCAGTTAAGGGTGGGGGACAAGCGTTTTCAGGGATTCGAGTGGGTGTACCGGCTGAGGGGGTTGGGCGTGGGAGGGATGCCCCCACCCCCGGTGTTGGGAATTTTAGAAATTGTTGATACAAATTTAAGCAATATTGAAGCAATTTGATAATTGATTGGCTGAGTACCACAGTGTCGTGGTAATGGGGTAAACATATATTATCTGTCATTACGCTATTTTATTCATTTATGAAACAAAGCATTTTATTGATATTTGAGGAAATGTGCGACACTGTTTTTATTTAGTTATAACTAAAATTATTTTATAGTCTTGTTGTAAGTAACCCTCAACATTTGAATGCACCCGGTCCATTTTGCCCGAGTTATATATTTGACGTGCGTCCTTGCGGGACAGCGTTTTAAAAGTATTATAACAATCACTAGGGGCTGATAAACCTCGTATGCATCTGCTTTTTGTACTCATTCACTGTCCAGTCAGTACATGCCGAGTCTGATGTTTGACATTCCAGGGACGGAAACAGGATCATTGAAGGGATGGGGGGGGGGGGGGGGGGGGGGGGCACCACCCTTACTCAGGTAAACAAATGTGCTGGGACTGCTAGCTGCTAGACTTTATATAAACAAAAGCGTGTAGATGCTACAGGAGAAAAAAAACACGAGAAGCAACAACCTGTGCTGTTCTTCGGGCTATGCGTATATTTGATTATTTCCTAGTTTTTATTGAGGGAAGGGACGCGACCCCCTAGGTCCCTTCTAAATGCGTCCCTGCTTCCGACCTTCCTGTAGAAATATACTGAACACTAATATATACTGAACTATTTGTCATAATTTCTCTTGCCGAGGACTCGGAATTCCCTCGACGTATACCACACAAGCAAAAGTAAACTGCATATTTCAGATAATAATAATGATTCAAATATATACAAGCCTGTCAAACAGTGTGATGCAAGGTGCATCCCTCCCAATATCAGGTCTATATGAACCATTCCCGCTTGTATAGTTATACCCTGGTTAATTGTTGCGGATGTATTTCATGGTATAACCTTGGCCTAACAAGCGACCGTCCATAAACCGTCATGTCCGGTATAAACTACATTAAATCAAGGATTACAGCACTTCCGTGTGCCTTCCTCCTTAGCTATAAATTAGTGTGGTTTTCGTGAATGGTGACTGTATTCATTCTATCGGATGATAGGTCAAAGGTCATGTCAAAGGTTATGTTTCCCGGTCTCCCCTTTTCCTGTTTTTAAATCAACAAAGGATTGGGAGGTTGACTGAACGACATTCTATTTCTATGTAATATCGTATGATAGGTCAAAGTTCATTTCAAAGGTTATGTTTCGATATGTCTTCCTTTAATTTTATCTACTTTCACTACAGAATCATAAAATAAGGTGATGATGATCTGGAAAGACCTATGTAAGTAAGCTTTGTATAAGTAAAATTTATACAAAAGTATAAAAAGCACAGTTATCATACATGTGGTATTATTAAAATTTTGTGTTGACGCTGAAAGGCTAAATAAATCCCGAGGATAAACTTTCGGCTTATATAAAAGAGAGGCCAATAAAAAATCTAGCATTCCTAAGGGTGTTTGTTCGGCAGATAATAAATTAAAGTCGCTCCAAATTTAATTTATATTTAGATTATTGATCCACCTATGACATCATTGTTGTGAAAAGGCATCTGTTTTACACATAACATAGGTCCATTTAAAATTATTGCTGTAACTAATATACACAACATTTTATATTTACCTTTTATGACTAAATCTTAAAGGAGCGGAGAGGGAAAAACGAGATGTTACACGTTCACGTGATATTGGTACATATCCGTATAAGAATCATGTGGATCGATCCGCATTGCATATATATGGGATACGTTCGAGCAAAGAATTAGTGGTTTCCTTACGTGAGGGAAAATAAGAGAACAGCTACAAGGCCGAATATTAGATATAGCCAGTTTATAAAGAAAGAACAGAGATCACTTATATACACACCAAACATTTTCTGTCGTAATAGGTGAGTTTCCTATTTATACATTTTTAAGGGATTTTTTAATTACACCACCATAGTAGGCATACGACCATAAAATGATTATGCATTTTGGGGAGATAACGGCCTCCCTTTTTTTAATGCTTACTTAAGTAAATATATGTACATCTATTTCAGTTAAGAACTATTTGATAAGGCGGTAGCACACGCTTCCTCTCATTATATTTCCTGGTGGGAACATATCCAGTTGACTACTGTACCTGCGGGCCTTGTTTCTGTAATAATTCCCAGTTCTAGGCCATATCACCGTTTAACATCCTAAAGGTGCACTCGTATGGATATGAAGCTTGGTTGTTGGACACAGCCTTCCCAGTAAAGGGTTGTTTCCATGTGTGCGTATATGCGTGAAGAAACGCTCACCTATTTTTTCACGCATATATATACGCACATACTACGCGCACATGTAAACACAGCTTAGCATGCAGAGCGCTCACCCAGGGAGAGGGCCGATAGTGACAGTCTCAAAGCTGCTCGGTAAGGTATGTTCTATCCCTAAACCACACAACAACTTGTTTTTTTCTTAAAAATTAATGAAAACATCATTAAATGGTCAAGTGCGCACTTGTTTTAAGCAAATTATATTTTTATAGGTAGAATTATTTTAAAATTATATATAAAAGTTTCATAAAAATTAAAGGTTTAGTGTAATACCTTATCAATGTGGATAAGTACATCTGCAATTTTTGTCGAATTTGTATCTTACCTATATATCGATTCCGGTTTGTTACAGGAGTTTGCATCAATCCTATTAAACTCTTGTAGTGATCATAAATGGATTGTTTGGGTGTTACCCTAATCAACAACAACATTTCATACTGTTTATAACCTTTTGTGTATCAATCCAACAACCCAGCGGAAAATATAATACTGCGCCACCTAGTGGAGGTAACAACATAAAACAGCTGAATTCCTACGCAATATGTCACTAGTGTCTTCATATGTGTGGCCCTTAAACATATCCGCTCATAAACAGGATATGGTCTTATGAAATGTCTCTGAAGTGAGCCATAAAATCTACACGAAAAATAAAACCCGCAAGTATCCGTGAATCATGGGTCATCACGTGGTTTTTGTTACTGTCGGTATCATATGTTCTTTTTGGAAGTTAACCACTCCAGTTATATAGTTCCGGATTTAATGTGACTGGAGTAAATAGGAATAGACCATAATTCATACAATATGTTTTCTTCCCTAAGTTCTATTAGTCATTTCATTTTAAAAATATTTGCATAGGTCAAGTCCCCCTTACAATTTTAGGGGTGAGCGACAAAGCATTTTTTTCAGAAGATTAAACACATATTTGTTTTAATTTCGCTAAAATTTCATCAATTACTTTATTATTTATTTATTAATTACTTATTATTTTCTCATATTTCCGTCAATAATCTGTCAGTTATGCATCTTGTATTGTGAATATTTAGGATTTAACATTATTGAATTGTCATAAATGTTATCCTATTTTTTTGGATTTTTAAATCAAACAAATCGTAAATAATAGAGCTGCTATAAACTGAGAAGAATTCATCTTCGTAGGATGAAATTATATGCATCGGAATATGCGATGGGAGTGAAGAAAATTATGCTATTCTGGGAGTGTAATTTTGTTCTGTTTGTATCAATGGGCGGGACTTGTTCTGAGATTTTGACCAGGGGCCTGCCGGAGCACGTCTGATGATATATTGTGACCAATTGTTTAGTACTGTCGAGAGGACATTGCTTATCTGACCAATCACATAAAGCCATATAAACCTGAATAAAGGTCTCTGAAAGTCTAACTGTCAGAAGTTTGATAGTATGAAGATGCCTTAAAACGAGAGATGTACAAGGCATAGAACTTAGAATTTTGGAACTTCCACTAAACTGGATGGTATGCGACATCGGCGGATCGACGGGTGGCATATTACGTCGTTATACTGTACACATTGTGATGTTTTACATCATTGCGTCTCAGGGAATGCTGATTCATTCGGCTACAGCCGTTTTGACAGTTTGAATGGATCTGTTGGTTAAATTTGGAAATGGTGGTTCCCTATTTCTGTTTAATCATTAAACATTTTTCAAAGGGCTTGAAGTTTTACAGCGAAAAAAACTTTATGATAATGATTAATCATCGATAAACATTATTAATTCGTGTCATCAATAACATGTTTGTGTTTAAATCTTCTGTACTTAAATTGTACTAGACAAGAACTTGAAGAAAAATGGGTGCCTTCGATTATGCTGGGGGAAAATGTGTGAGAATGATAATTATTAGTAATCCATGTTGTGTTGATAATAAAATAATATATATATATATTATTATCTTAAGAATATATGAATTGTTACACGGAAAAAGATATGCTATAGAACCACTAGACTCGGTATATATATGTGTGTTTTTCTTAAAAAAAGGAACCGTATATAAGAATATATAAATCGTTACACTAGTATAACCCATACATGTTCTAAACGTGTGCGATACTTTTATTTCAGTCCAAAAATTACTTTTTCATAGCTTTTTATCTTCGCATTGCCTTCATGGGTATTACAATTAAAACACGTGATAGTAATAAAATTAGAATAATCAATAGTTCTGGTGACAATCCATGCAGTATTAGATGATAAAATAAGGCTTGTTATTCGAAGAAATAATACTGACACTGATAGTAAATATATAGACTAAATAATACTAAAAATGATAATAATAATAAAAGTATTAATAACAATAATTTTAATGATAATGATGATAATTTTAATTATACCAATAATCACCGTCATCAAAATTAATAGTAGGGAGCATAACTATTGATAAAATAAATAATATATTAATAGTATTATGTTAATTATCATGTTTAATGGGTTTCTTTATTCTTTATTGTTAAGCTCAAATCTTATTTTAAAATTCTCAGTTTTACAAACATATATACCTTTTTCAGTGTAGCTGGTCTTTATTTATGCACGCTTTGTTGCTTCGTACATTGTACGCCCTCCGTACATTGTACGCCTGGTACTTTCACTTTCAACCCGATGATTAGACGCCATGGTGGTGGGCTTCCCATCATATCACTCATCTGTAATGAGTTATCCTTCCAAATGACTGACCTCATAAACTCAGCTGATATACATGTCTGGTGTCGCTATTGCTATTTAGAATCTCATTTTAACTAACACTATATATATATCTAGTGAAAGCTTGATAAACTGGGTGCTATTTTCGTGACAGCGGAATATATATACACATTTTAGTCGGAAGGTTTACATTGACTACTTGACTGTCCACCTCACATTAAACAATCCACTGTCATTACAGTCATTTGGTACTCTCGTGTCTTCTTCATGATGTAACATATATTTTTGTTAACTACCCATCACAGGATGCTTGAAGGAGACTCTACGCAGGCTAAATTCCAAAGCCTGCCTTGCCAGATGATTGACAGTCAACCTGACCTAGTTACATACTTAAATAGCCCGGTAAGAGAGGTTTCCTCAGGATTTTTCGTGGAACAGCTCTGCAGTATCGACCAGTCTTATGGTCCGTTAGAGAGACCATGTGACAATACAGTGGAACAGGCAGGACCAAATAAAGGTTTAAGCGTTCAGGTTCGCACCCCACACAACATTTGCATGGAAGAGTTGGGTCCCTATGAAACGTTAACAAGTGAAACACAGTTTGCAAATAAAGTGCAAATAGAAACGACCAGCCGAGACGAGCGGATATGTATTATACTAAACTCTTGTACGAAGAATTCAACGCAATATACTGGGTACACTGAACATTCATATCAACTTCGCCAAATTGACAAAGAGAACCCCTTGGAAGGACCAAGTCAGGATGAGCAGTCAGGATGTCCGCTCCATAATATAGAGGATGCGAGCTTTCCCGGTGCTCTGCAGCGAGGTCCCTCTGACACTACAGTGAAAGAGGAGTCGGAACTCTGTGAACGTGCAAATGGCAAGTTTTGTTGTCAGCTGTTAAATAGAAAGAGAAAACCCCCTGAGGAGTCGAAGAGAGTCGAAGTATTACAGGTATGTCTCCATTTCAACTGTCTGGATCAAAGCAATGCAAATGTACTTTTGTTGTTTAAAAATAATATAATATTCTTTATTGCCCATGCTTCAGATGACATACCTTGGATAATGTCCAACATTAATATTGATAAACCGAAGTGACTTGTAAATAAAATAATTAGAATATAATAAAGAAATTAGAAGTGAATAATGCAAAATATTCCGGTGGTCACTTTTTTTACACAGAGAGCTGTCTCTCCTGGATGTATTTTACTACTGAAGTGGGTTTGGGAGCCTATAGTGGTCATGACAGTGCGCTCTCACGCTGGCTGTTCAGGACTGAAATCACGCTGGAGTCACAACTTAACTTGCGATTTTTTTCACAGCCATATCTCTTATATTACTTGATGGCATATAATATTTTTGTATAGGTTACCTCCGTGGAAGGCCAGTATACAACAACAACTTCCAAAAAATAACATGATGTAACATATATTTTTGTTAATTACCCATCACAGGATGCTTGAAGGAGACTCTACGCAGGCTAAATTCCAAAGCCTGCCTTGCCAGATGATTGACAGTCAACCTGACCTAGTTACATACTTAAATAGCCCGGTAAGAGAGGTTTCCTCAGGATTTTTCGTGGAACAGCTCTGCAGTATCGACCAGTCTTATGGTCCGTTAGAGAGACCATGTGACAATACAGTGGAACAGGCAGGACCAAATAAAGGTTTAAGCGTTCAGGTTCGCACCCCACACAACATTTGCATGGAAGAGTTGGGTCCCTATGAAACGTTAACAAGTGAAACACAGTTTGCAAATAAAGTGCAAATAGAAACGACCAGCCGAGACGAGCGGATATGTATTATACTAAACTCTTGTACGAAGAATTCAACGCAATATACTGGGTACACTGAACATTCATATCAACTTCGCCAAATTGACAAAGAGAACCCCTTGGAAGGACCAAGTCAGGATGAGCAGTCAGGATGTCCGCTCCATAATATAGAGGATGCGAGCTTTCCCGGTGCTCTGCAGCGAAGTCCCTCTGACACTACAGTGAAAGAGGAGTCGGAACTCTGTGAACGTGCAAATGGCAAGTTTTGTTGTCAGCTGTTAAATAGAAAGAAAACCCCCTGAGGAGTCGAAGAGAGTCGAAGTATTACAGGTATGTCTCCATTTCAACTGTCTGGATCAAAGCAATGCAAATGTACTTTTGTTGTTTAAAAATAATATAATATTCTTTATTGCCCATGCTTCAGATGACATACCTTGGATAATGTCCAACATTAATATTGATAAACCGAAGTGACTTGTAAATAAAATAATTAGAATATAATAAAGAAATTAGAAGTGAATAATGCAAAATATTCCGGTGGTCACTTTTTTTACACAGAGAGCTGTCTCTCCTGGATGTATTTTACTACTGAAGTGGGTTTGGGAGCCTATAGTGGTCATGACAGTGCGCTCTCACGCTGGCTGTTCAGGACTGAAATCACGCTGGAGTCACAACTTAACTTGTGATTTTTTTCACAGCCATATCTCTTATATTACTTGATGGCATATAATATTTTTGTATAGGTTACCTCCGTGGAAGGCCAGTATACAACAACAACTTCCAAAAAATAACATTGTGTAAAATTATACTCAAACCTCATTCAAACAATTCTTTTTAGTCGCATGAAAAGCCTATGACATGTTATGTACTCAGCCTATTATACAAAGCCACTTTATGACAGTTAATACATTTTTGTATGGTTACCTTTGTCACAATTTTAAAACGCATGTGAAAGCACAACAAACTTGTTGAAAACGCTTCTCATCAAAAACATTTTCCAGACGGAGCTTTCGGTCATGAGAGCCAAGTTGTCTAGAAGAAGAGAACAGAACCGTCAGTCGGCGAGGAGATCCAAACAGAGACGTAGAGCGGAGAGTGACAGACTTATCAAGGTATTTAACACACAGATTATCTCTTAAATGTGACTCACGATTTACAAAGCCCCGATGTTCACAGACACTAAAGGTGTATATTCAAGTAAGCTTATAAGCATACAGTCATTAAAATTCCATATGTTAGTTCTTTAGTATCAGAAAAAATAGATTGAACACGAATTAAGGCAACCTGAATGTCTGGATAATGCTTTACACCTTTTTCAAGAGAGGTATAGTTTTACATGGTGGTACTCAAGGATAAATAACGGTGTAAATAATGTGAAACCCCTTTCCAAATCTCCATGGTATCACATATATATGTCCCTGAATATTTGGTATACTGTTTAACATATTCTGACTCGCACAATTAACAAGTTCCAAACGGATCTCCTAACCTTAAACCTAAAATTAGCTGCATACGCCATCAAACAAAACACTTTAACTTCTTTTAAATCAAAGATCTATCAACAATATTCAGTACAGGTTTCAAGGGAAAGTGAATTTATTATTAATAGTAGTATTATTTTTATTATTGCAATATATAAACTAAAGATTGTTAATGTTTATATTCAAGTATTTAAAACATCGTCACCGTAAATTCGCACAGGTCGTACTTCCAGGCAAGTGTCGAAGTTATAAATAAAACGTCAAGTGTTATTCATGGTGCTTTGGATTGATGCCGTGTATATTAAGATAGGCAGGTTTCAAGAACGGTGCAAGAAGCCAAGAAGGAGAAAATTGTGAAGTCGGTTAATTGTAACCTTGTCTGAGACACCAACCTCTAAACCCATCACATTTTTGGTATTCTGTATTGATATCTCTTCTTTACAGGAAAGTCAGGAGCTGACCAGTTTAAACCTGAAACTCATGGGAGAGATCAAGGCGTTAAGAAAACAGTGTAAACTATTGGCAGTAATATCAACTCAGCATACTCAGAAATGTCAAAGCGGTATGATCTTGCATAGTGGCACATAGAAACAACAACTAAGAGTCAAAATATACCTAAATATATATATGGACAAATAACATAGATTTAACAATCGACAGAATTAAACAGATCAAGGAGGAGCGTCACCTGTTTGCAGCAATATTATGTTTACACACTCATAATAAATGTCAATCGATTCTCTAAACCGAGAATGCATCGCACTGTTGACAAAAAATACGCCAGTAATTATGTAGTGCATCTACCATATCAGTTATGTGATGATTTATACAAGCTAAAATTATACCAATGACATCTGTGATACGGCCATGGCAGTTCATAGACGTATATTATTATGTAATAGTGGATTATTTATTTCAGCGGTTGGTATATTTATTGGTTTTATAAACATGGTACATGGATTCATTTTAAATAATATTGTAAGCAGCAGTGGAGTTTGTAACACACTCAAATAACTAATAGTTCTTATAAGGCGCACTAGTTATATCTTAATTGACTGATACAATGTATTAATATACAATATTTTGAGTGAACTCCGAACACGATAAAGAAATACAAATATATAATACATCAATCAAAAATAAATATATCAATTATAAATATGAACCATGGAAGACTAGGAAGACTTGGTTGTAATGATTGGTTTATCCTGATTGTGTTTCGATGGTGATCACAGCTTGTTAGCAGCTATATATCAACAGCGTGCCGACCGTGACAAACTGAGTACTACTGCACTCTGTAGCATGGTATGCGTCATATCGCTTCCGCCTAGCTAGCAATGTTTCTCCTGTGTTCATATCCTATCTTATATGTACACACTGACATAGCTGATAATATTGATGAAAGATATCACCGCTCATTATTTCAAACATAGCGCTCAGTGTAGGCTGTTTCCCTTCCTGGTAACAAAATGATCATATATATATATATATATATATATATATATATATATATATCACACCCCTGAAACACACGGTTTACATGAACACATACTCACTGAAAAAAATACACATTTATTTATCAAGAAATATTATAACTAATATCTATAACAAACCAGGACAAGGCATGCACTTATTTTTTTTAAATTAAACTGTTATAAATGTTTGGTTACCAAAAGGCGATAACACAATTTTACTTGACGGACCACATTAAATTGTAGATTAACCAGTAAGTTTGGTTGATACCTTTTAATCACATATAACTTCCGAAATCATATTATATGCATGCATGCAACTGCGCAATGTTATACCCTTGTTTATTTGTGCGTGGATCTACTTGGACGGATAATCTTGGCCTGGAAAGCTACTTTCACTGCACCGTCATGTCCCGTATCTAATAATCAAAAGGAAAGAAATCAAGCGCTTCCGCTTGCCTTAGTTGTTAGCTATAAATGTAATTTTCTTGAATTACTACGTCGGATGACAGGTCAAAGTTCATGTCACACGTCAGGTTTCGAGTCTTCCTTTTTCTTTTCATTAGAGAAGGATTCATAGGATGAAGAAATAAAATACAGAAGTAGCATTGCCGTCATTATCAAAACCATACAGGCTGCAAGTGATTATACGACCTTCGAACTGGTTGAGGTTCTTCTTAAATCAGAGGATAATACATGCTCACTTACACTTGCAATTATTTATCGACCACCGAGTGGTCACAGTGTGAACGCGTTTTTGACTCAGTGGAATCTCAATTATCTCTGTCTTAGATCTGAGGAGGTCATATTCACGGGTGACCTTAACATCCATGTAAACAAATCTACTGACTCCTTTGCAAAAAAAAATTCTGAACCTTTTGGATTCGTTTAGCTTAATGTAAAATGTTCAGGAGCCTACTCATTTGGATGGCAATACATTAGATTTGTTGATCTCAAAGAAGGACTCATCATATTTGATGTACTCGTAGACACCTATCTATCTGACCACGCTGTTGTTCTGGCCGAGGTCGAAATCGAGTTGAAAAAGCCAAAATCGCAAAAAAAAACCCCAGATCATTCAGAAAATTTTCGAATATCAACACAGAGGCGTTTCAGAGCGATATAGAGAACAGTCCGTTTTTCACTTTTCTGTCAAACAGTATATTTGATCAAGAAATGATTGTACAATATAATGAAGTGTTGTCTTATATACTGGAGAAACCTGCTCCGTTTAGACATGAAACAGTTGTTGTCAGAAGTGAGATACCCTGGTATCACGATACTATCCTCAGCGGAAAACAAAGAACACGAAGGCTTCAAAGGCAATAGCGTAGAAGCCGGTTGCAGGTCAATCGCCAAATGTTTATTGAGCAACAAAATCGCTACCTAGCCGCAATATCTAGTTTCCTTTATTGCCGAAAAGGTCCGTGAAAGTGACCCTAAGCGTCTTTTCAAAATGATAAATGGTCTCTTTGGAAAGGACAATCCTAGTGTTCCCCAGCTTTAAATCCACTTCTGATTTGGCTGATGCTTTCGGGACGTTTTTCGCAGAAAAGATAGAGAAAATACGTTTTACTATAATTTTGCACCAAGACGATTTATCAACGGAGCCAACTACATTCTCATGTCAGCCTTTCTGTAAATTCAATGAAGTCACTGGAGAGCAAGTCGGGATGATCACCTATGCAAGCTCGATCCTATTCAGACTTGGATGGCTAAGGACTCAGCTCAGCCTTTGTTCCTGTTATAACAAGGATTATCAATGAATCATTAATGAAAGGAAATGTTCATAACTCTTCGAAAATTGCACATGTCACCCAGTACTAAAAATAAAGTGGCTCAATCTGGACGAGTTTAAAAACTTTCGGCCAATATCAAATCGTTCTTTTCTCTCTAAGATGTTTGAGCGTGTAGTCGCCAGTCAACCATTGAACCATTTGGAACAAAATAACCTTCATGAACGTGAAACAGTAAGCCTACAAGCAACAACATGGCGTTGAGGCAGCCTTGCTCCGGGTTAAAAATGATATTTTATGTGCTCATGATAGGGGAAAATGTAGGTTATTAGTTCTCCTCGCCCTATCGGCAGCTTTCGACAATACAGAGCATGGTATTATACTCAGTCGACTGCAAATCGTCTTGGAATAACTGATACTGTCCTGTCTTGGTTTTCATCTACCCTTTCAAACCGAATCCAGTATGTATATATTTATACAAAAGGTACCAGATCTAAAGCATTTCATCTTTCCTTCGAAATGCCCAACGGATCATTCCTTGGGCCAATTATTTTACTGTGTACACACTGCCTTAGGCTGAACTCCTGCGGGATCACACCTTTTGTTTTCACTTGTATATGCTGATGATACACGGTTGTACTGAAATTTCACACCTGGAAAAGAATCTACTGAAATTTTCGGCTGTTGATGTCTGTGTTAAAGACAAAAAAAATGAAAGGCTCAAATTTCCTCAAACTGAATGAGGATAAAACTGAGGTACTGATAATGGTTCCAAAATTCTACGACAAAAAGTACAATTGCCGTAGGTCCAGATTGAGAGATTGCGAGATCGTACCCGGTACTTCTGTTTGTAACTTGGGTGTCATCTTTGATGAACATTTATCAATGAATCCTCATATCAGTTCGTGAAGATTGTATAAATCCATCTTCGATATATTGTTAAGTAAGGCGTAATTTCTCATAGAATGACTCAACTGCTTGTTGAGACCACGGTGACGTCATGTTTTGACATGTGCAATTTAATAATTCTTTACCTGTTCAAAATAGTGCAGCCCGTGTTATATATTGAGCAAAAAGGTTTCACCATATAACACCACTTTTTTTATTAATTTACACTGGTTACCAATACGTCAGCGTATCGCTTACAAAATTTGTCTTATTACATGCCATGCATTGCACGGTCTAGCACCAAAAAGTATCCGCGAACTGGTTTCATCATATCAACCATCTCGCGTTCCTAGATCTTCCAATCAGTTCTGTCTCGTTAAACCAGCAGTCTATTTATCCAACGTTGTTGGCAGGACTTTTGCAAATGCTGTCCCAGACATTTGGAACAAATTCCCATTAAATGTTCGTTGTCAAGACACACTGACTTTTTTAGGAGTCGTTTAAAGACTCATTTATATAGGAAAGCGAACTAGAGCGGTTCAGGATGTTTTCGGGATGCTTATAATATACATGCGTGTTTATTCATTTTAATGTTTCAGTGTATGTACAGTATACGATTAAGCATACATGCTCCGATTTGTTGTGCTTTATAAATGTATATAACGTATTTATTAATAAATATAATGTATGATAGTTCAAGGTTCTTGTTTCGAAAACCTTTTACGAGAAAGAGAGAGAAAGAGAGAGAAAGAGAGAGAGAGAGATAAAGAAACCGATGGTGATCTAGTGAAGTCGATGTACCCTAAACCAATACTTTTTATGTACGTGAAACGAAACGTCATCTAAATTCCGTTAGTATGATCAGTCTGCTTACACATATATTATTATTCAATTTGATTTGACATTGAAAGGCTAATTAAAAGACAATAGAATTCCTTGAATAAAGGTTCACATAATATGTAAGAAAAATCGATATAAAAGATAAAATATTCCTGAGTGTTAATGCAGGTGGTAAGTTAGTCGATTCACTGTAACTGAGGTATATTTTTAGAATCTTGACACATCTATGATGGTACTGCATTGCCCGAGCGTCTGTCTGATACATAACACGGGCCCTTTTACAATTATTACTGTGATTATGATACACAATATTTTCTATATACCAGTGATATGGTGAAACCTGAATAAACTTACCTTACCTGTGGGCCCTGGATGTGTAATCATATGCACCGTTACATTTTTATCGAATTTGTGTGTATCGATAAATTCAAATCGGGCTGTACCAGAAGTTAGCAAACAACTTAAAGAATTTATGTTTATTTTGCGGGAAAAATAAAAAAAAATAGTTATACTGCCGAACGCTAGCCAAACTAGGTCAAGTTTTATATAAAATGATATACTATGTGTCTAGAGAAATATTATATACTAGAAAAGTAGGATTCACCGGGATCCTGATCAAACGCTCTATGATATCTCAGTCATATGGAATTCCTTGAGTTGAAATAAATGTCTAATTGTGATCAAGACAACCTCCTTAAAGAATGTATTAATTGGTTTTACCCAAACACTCCGATAACAGTTCATCAAGATCCGTAGAGTTTCTAACATACAAACCATACCAACCAACCAAGGGAATATCCATGTAAAATACGTCGCCACCTTAAGAGATAAGTCATAGAATAGCTGATTTCCTGTACAATATGTCATCGGTGTTATCACATGTGTGGACCTGAAATACATCCGCACAACAACAGGACTTCCTCCGATGATATTTCTCCGAAGCGAGGGCAAAACCAACAAATATCCGGTATCTGTCACATGGGTCCCCACGGGGTTTGCGTTATTACTGGAATCATGTGTCTTTCTTGGACGTTAACCAAACCGATCATACAATCGCAGAATTTTAGGCAACCATGGTAAACGACTATGTAAACGCCCAAACATCGACTGTGACCAGCCAGGCCGAACTGTTATGACCAGATACAACGTGGATTTGGAAGCATTGTGTATGCTCATTGCTCTGTAATTATCATTAGCCTGCTTGTGAAAACGCTGTTTTTCCCCTCATGGAACGGTTGAGTAAATAAATTTGGTTTGATTGCATACAAAAAAAATCCCGGTTTTAAGTCTGCTGTAGTCGGGAATTGATTTATTGTTTAAACTTGGCCTCGAATGTTACCATACATATACCACAACCTCGTTCTACATCTAAAAAACAAGGATACTGAAATAAAATCTAATACGTTCTAAGGTTTTGCAGTCTTACATTTTTTCCATAGTAAAAATAGGCTATGTTAAAAATAACATCGCGCAGAACTTCTGGTTTTCTATTGTTTATCTTCCTTTAAGTCTGGTAAGAATACCATACACTGAGGTCACATTGGTTGAATTACAGCAAACATTTATCTTTGTATGAGGCGAGTTGCCTATATATCACACACCTACACACACGCACGTGCACACCAACCTTTTAAGTATTAAGTATGTACATCTGCAAAACTCAATTTAAGATTATACATGAAAGGGCGGAAGAACACGCTCCCTCTAGTTTCATATTTTGGTGTTAACAAAGCAAATTTACCTGCTGGCACTGGAGGCTTAATCATCGCGATTTATGTGTTACACCACCGTTGTATCCCCTAAAAGTGCATTCTTTTAAAAGTGAAACTAGCCTGTAGGGCACAACCTTCCCAACCCACCGCTCCTGATAGAGATTGAGGAGTCTTCAACTCTACCCCGAGATCAAACAAATAATACTTTATAATAATAATTGTTCTAATGCGTATTTGTTTACAATAAAGTAAACTGTTGTAATAAGAATAATTAAAAACTGAAACACTTTCATGTAAAACTTAATAAGAGTGGATCAGTATATTTAAGGGGGTCTAATTCTCGTCTACTTTACGTATATCGATATATTTAAATAGAAAAAGGGTTACATAAGTTAACAAGAAACATTCAAATACACTACCTATCTAAGGAAATATCATAAACAAGCTAGAAATGTTATCTGAGCCTACATTGATACCTACGCCGGAATCCTAATCAAATTCTCAGGGATCACTCAATTATACAGAATCCTTTGAATAAAAAAAATATCATATGATGATCAGGAGTACCTCCTTAAAGATTGTTTTTCGTTGTTTTTACCCTAACGCTCCATGAACGCCAGCCGTCAAAACTAGTCGATGTAAAACCTCTTTCATTCCCTGTGCCTTCTCACTAGACAATGACCTATTAACCGCTGAAATACTACTTTATCATTTGTTTCCTTCCGAACGTTTTAATAAGCAGTATACCATGCGTTATTTGCATGTGGAGAGTGAAGTGATAGATAAGACTGTGACATTCTTACTATGATGGTGTATTTTATTGTTTGTATATCATATAATATTTTATATTGTATGTATTTTGTAATTTTCTGAATGAACCCTATTTTGTAGTATTTATAATGATGTTTGCTGTATTTAAATAATAATGGTGACTGGTTTTTCCTCTTGTTTTTACTGATATGCCTGCACAATTTAATTTTCCTGCAAGGGATTAACAAAGTATATCTTATGTTACCTAACATTCATCAAAATGCGTAATTTATTTTGTACCAAACCATAACACCTAACCAGGTTATTAAGGGAAAATACATGTATAATACTTTGAATAACGATACTATGTTATTATATATATGGTTTCCTACGCAATGTATCATCAGTGTTTCCACATGCGTGGATCTGAAACACATCCGCCCTCAAACCGGACATGTTCTTATGATATCTCTCTGAAGCGAAGCATGTAACATGAAAGGGCAATACCAACCAACTGTGCACCCGTTTACTGTTACATTGATCATCACGAGGTGAGGGTTATCTTATGCGGAGCGTGATGGCGTAATGGTTAGTGCGCTGGACTTTTAACCGCAAGGTTGTGGGTTCGCTTTCAGCGCTAAAACAAGCCAAAGTCTTCACTAACGCTCTGTCCACCCAATAGTAAATGGGTACTGGTTATAGGCGGCTGTAAAATGTAGAATGAATAACTTTCTATCGGCTGTTTTGTCTGTTTGGGTTGTATGCTCCCAAGGGAGTGGAGAAAAGCTACAAGAATGAACAGGCCCGGTAGACCAGGAAGGCAAAGTGTCGTCGGATGACACTGACATCGTCGGTGATATCAGGCGATAAAAATCCCTCACCGTTTTCTTACCTTTTATTACCGGAAATAAACGCCTTTCCTGGAAATTAAACAAAGCAGTTAAGCAGTCGCGGAATTGAAGGAAGCTTTGGTAAACTTCTAAATAAACGCCCGTTCATCGTCTGTGAAAAAAAACAGACCCCACATTCATCGACAGATGCAACGTAGTAGCAGTTTATATACCCATTGCCCTGTAATTTTTATTGGTTAACTTGTTTAAACGTTTTCTCTCCCCCCCCCCCCCCCTCCAGAAGTAATTGTTAAGTAGGTAGTGATCATGTTTGCTTGCATTCATTTCCTAGTTGTAAGTCAATATGCGGAAACCTGTATATACGTATACTACTGGTACAAATGTAATACAATAAAAATCTAATACGCTCTTAGGTTTCTTAATATTTCTTTATATTAAGAGATGGAAATGACATTGCATGGAACTTGATTCCCATTGCTAAACCATATATTTCTCTTTTTATAACACAGGTAAGGATAACATGAACCGAAACCCAATTGGATCAGTTATCAAGTGTACGTAAAATTCGTTATATGATTAAATGTCATTAGAAGTGGGACCTTACTGGCTATAGTTTAATAACACCAATTTTGTCAGTCTAGTCCACTGACACCTTTTCTTTCCTTCTGTCTTTCGGGGAATGAGTATCGGTGCATAGAAGGCAGGAGAGATTAATTCTTTCTATATCTGATTGCCTGGGTCCATGTGACGGTGACCATTTTGTTAGAGAACTAGGCCAAGTTTGAATATCTTCTCTCTGTTACTCAATATACACACTGATAAAGATATGAAATGATAAAGGGATATTGTAAACAAGTAATAACATACTCATATATATATATATCAAGTCTCTAGATGATGGTGCATATCGGACACTGGCCTGGTTGACTTGCAAAGCGGAAGCACTCGCATATTTCTCGGAAATGAACTGGGACTCATAAGTGGAATAGAAAGGGAAAGTGAAACTACATTATGGATGCCTAGATCAGTCATGAAATGAATTCGTTTTAAACTAATTAAGACGGGTTTCAAAAAGTATACAAACCTCCTTTTCTCGCCACCACCAGGACTACAGGAATTATCGGCGATCGATGAGGGTTGATAAATGACGGCTAGTTTTAATAAACTATAAGCCACAGAATGCTGAATTTTTGACAGCATGACTTTTGCCTATAAAACGGCGGATAATTAAGGTGAAGTGATTTATCAAGAAATTATTTATTGGCTGGTATTTCTTTTCATTAATTACAGAGGTAAAAAGACAATAAATATAACATTTGGGCCTTTCACTAGGTATAAGTTGGACGGTGGTGGATTTGGCAGTTGAGTGGCTGGTATATTAACGAGTTGATACTGTGCTCTACCGTGCCAAATGATTCAGCATTATGATTTCTAGACCGTTTGTTATTTTTTCATTCGGCTAAAGTTAAAACAAAGGCGTCTCTATATATAGTAGTAACATTTTTGTCGACTAACTTAAATGCAACAATGTGGTTATTCCTTTTAAATAACCGTCTTGATACAAATCATAAAAAGATAGAGGAATGATAAAAAACACTAGTGATGATCACAAATATGATAATTAAAAAAGAAAATTAGGCTTCTTATTGGAAGAAATGATATAAATGTCACTATTAACAATGTATATAAGCTTAATAAAAACAAAAATAATAATAAACATATATTAAAACAATATCCATTATGTTTTATCAGTTATTTTTTTTATGTTTTTATCCAAAACATTTTTAGCATGGAGAAGTCTGTAGCTTTTTTAAGTAGGTAAAAGTCACAATTTTACTAGCATAATTGCCTTTATTATTTAAGCTGGTATTAATTAATACACACTTTATGGCTTCAAACATTTTACGCCAGTTGACTGTTGCTTTCACTTTCACGACCCTATGGTTAGACACCATTGTTGAGGATTTTCCCATGATAGCGCTCATATTATGTCAGCAAAAGCCCTGTGGATATTCTTCTATTCAAGTTAGTAAAAGATTCTCGTATTGCCGTTTAGAATTCCATTTAATTAACACTGTACGCTGGTCTCAAATTCCAATTCAAGGGATTTCCTTGCCCCATTAGCTCTCCACTAACCTTATACTATCCATGACTGCAAGTAAGTGCTTTGATGTCTTTATCACAAGAAATGATTCATATATTTATTTGCCAATTACAGAATCTTCAACAGAGATCTTGCGTCGACTGAATTTCACATCATTACATACTGTAGTAGCCCTTTTACAAATGTCTCCTTTGGATGTGCTCGTGGGACAGCTCTGCAGTGAGTGTAAGCATTATGGTCTTATGCCAAGACCAAGTGACAAAAAAATGAAAGGTTGCACAGCGTGCCACCATTATCAAATGACAGCCATAGAGAAAATATTCGCTCCAACGATCGAATAAATATTTGATTAACACCTGTAAGAGGATCAGGGGCAAATCCAGGATATAAGAAAGGCGCGGGGGGGGGGGGGGGGGTCCCACCCCTGAGAACAAATTACATAACCTAAAATAAGGTCCGTATTTAGATCCGGAAAGGAGGTGGGGTTCCGGTCTGAAACCCTTTTACAGGTCGCGGCGGCTGAAAAAAAGGGGGGGCCCATCCCCCGGATCTGCTTCTGAGCTAGCTGATACGTGTGCAGAAGGGAGATTCTGTATGAAATCTGTGAGCTGTCAAGTAGAAGGTCAGGTTGTCCGTTATCAAATTTCATGTTAATTCCACTATAAAAGGAATCCCCGTGAAGAGTCGTGGGAAGTATTACAGGATGTAGTTATTATTTCTGTCTGGAAAGATCAAAGCAATGCAAATGTAAATATATGATTCAAGAAAAATAGTCATTCCTTTACCGCCCATACCTCATGTGGCACTCGTCGAATCATGGCCAGGACTTTTGTTGAACGGAACTGATTTGTTGTATATTGAAGAATGAGGACAAGATGGATAGGAATGTACAGGAATTATTCAGTATATCATGACAAGGGGCACCAGCTCTCAGTTCTCGCAGGCTGAATGATTCGGTTAGAAATCCCGCTAGACTCCCAAACGAACTGATTGTTTACACCGGTGGACCCCTTTTTCAGAGCTTTATATGGCTTTAAGATGGACAAAATTTTTCTTATAGTACATTGTATACCGATATGCAATTGGATATATTTTTCCAGACGGAGCTTTCTGTTCGGAGAACCAAATTGTCCAGAAGAAGAGAACCGAACCGTCAGTCGGCGAGGAGATCCAGACAGAGACGCAGATTTATCAAGGTAACAGACTGTATATCAAATTGTTATATACTTGAATTAAAAGAAAGTCGTTACTTTATCAAACAAAGTAACTGACATATCTGTTGAAACCTTCCCAATTATATGTTGTGTTATCTTGTTTTCAAATTATTGTTGACTCTGTCTTCTTTTTAAATTATTTATTAACACTTGCGATATCTGAACAATTGCTTTCGTCGCTAGTTTCAAGAGAATTTCTTATCTTTACGTCAAAAATTAACTTATAAAGCACCTTGTTCCTATTCTATTATTTCTGATAAATATAATTAATAAACAGCTTACAGTCCTGTTACAAAGCAACATGGAAATATATATATTACAGTTTAAAAGATAAAATTAAATTACAGTTTATTACAATAGATATAAATAAATCGCATTGTACGGAGTAAGTTACTGCTGGTCAAGGCGCCAAACAAGTGTCGGATTAATAACTTGCTAATAATGTTAGCTCGGACTGTATCCGATGTATGTTACAATGAGAAACGTACAAGAACGATCAGCGTCCAAATACCAAGAGGAGAAAAATTATCGATAGTGACAACTTGAGAGTTTACTACTAAAATTATACAACTCTTTATATGTATCTCTGTTCTTTGATGCGATCTCTGTGCTTTGCATCAGTAAGATTACGAGGATTATTATTCTGTGCCACTTGGAGCTTGCGGAGCGTCTTGTCAGAAGACCCAGAAGAAGACCATTGTGATAATCTAGGTGTGATGTGACTGTAGCATAAATGACTTTTGCATATATCTCAGGAGTGAGATGATGTTTTGCCCTTGAGATGCGCCTGATTTTAAAGTACATCTTAGACGTAACAAGGTTAACCTGCTGCTGCATCGACATTGCCTGGTTTGATTTGGCACCAATGTTCTTAACTACAGGCTTTGGTGTTATCTTTTCCGACCAATTTGGACAGAAATATGTCTTGCCATGTCGACCTGGGCTTTCTTTGTGACTATCGTTACCTCTGTTTTTCCATCATTGATTTTTAGTTGGTTTACTCTCATCAACCAACGTACCACCTCTAGACATTTCTCTATACTTTGTACTTGCTGAGCAAACTGATTGATCACACAATGCCCGGTGCAATACAGCTGCGTGTCGTCAGCAAAACCATGTCGTTTGATTCAATAACGCGCAATCACCCTCCTCAAAGGTAAAAGGTAGATCAAGAAAGGGAGCGGCCCAAGGACAGAGCCCGGAGGCAATCCAACGCCATCTGACTTGTTTGTGTTAATGTGCACTGCTTGCGTGCTGTCGGTAAGATAGGACCGTATCCAGCTAAGCGCGCTCCCTTGAAGGCCAACTGCCTCCCGGAGTCGCGTCATCAGAATATCGTGAAAAACAGTATAGAAGGCCGCACTAAGATCTAATAACAAATCAGACCACCGTCATCATTATTAACTATATATGCCTGTGTCGTAGGCATTTTGTTCATTTATTCATGGAACCTGTTAATAACAATGCATATAACTAGCAGAGAGGTTTATAAAATACTCAGATAACTATCAATTCCCATAGTTAAAGGATATAAGTTTTAAGTTATTTCCTATTTGACAGCAGTAACGTATTATTATAAAAATAATTAAAATTAAGTACCACTATTAATTCAAGCCGGAAAAAATTAAATCCTTCGCGTGTTTGTGATGAATGATTTATACTGATTTTTGAAGATATATACCCGCAAGGCACTTCAGGAATTGGTCCAGATTTTGGTGTATTTCTGGCACATGATCCGGATTCAAGAACGTCATCAAGGAATATTCACGAATGTAAAGTCACTTACGCACGTATGAACCTGGGAATATTGGCCGAATAAGTGAATGCAAACATATGGCGGAGGCTTGCTTTCTTTGAAATGCAGATTTCTAGTTTTTAATTGACAAATTAAGTACGGCTGCACCAAGTTTAGTTCACAAGAGCTTTCTCTTTCACTTTGCATTTAGCATTTAAATTGAGATATGGTCTATATGTTTACAGACTACAATAACACAAACAGACCAAAAACTATCAATACTTCCCAAGCATGATTACAACCTATCCCATGGGTATAAAGACCGCAAACAAAAGAGTCGTCAAAGCACAGATATGTGTATAATGCTAATGTGAATTTGTTAACTCTGTCTTGGCCCTGGTTCCTAATAAAATGTTATTATTGGAGTATTTTGTATACATGATCCCCAAAATCATGCACTTCCATCTTCTAAAATAAGTACATGGTGAATAATCCGTTAATTATTTAGGTGACTTTCCTAGTACAAAACATTCCGCTGTCAAAAAGTCATCAGGGCTGGTTTAAACATTCCTTTCACACTTGGTAAGTAAAGGCCAATCTACCCATCCAAAGTATGAATACAGCTGTTGCAAAAAGGAACGACCTGGTAAAGGTACTGTGCGACGACAGTAGAGTAACATGTAACCATGTTCCCTCTTTGAATATAGACAGGTATATATTGTATATAAATAGGGTAATACCGAGAAGGTAAGGCCACACCGTGGTACCACCCCTCCCCCGAATGCCAGCGCTGAAGCAAGTGCTATTATTGCTTGTGCCTATTTATTAATTTCCTCACCTCTTGAGCCTGCTACATACGACCGTTACACTTCCTATAGCCCAGGATTATATATTTCTCATTTTGATATAAATAGCCCACTGAATACTGGTTAGAAAAAAATGACATTATTCGAAAGAAACATTCAGTTTTTGCTACAGTACAGAAGGTAAGTTGATTGGTGATTTAATGATCAGGACACTGAAGTTGAAGCCAGTAGGTCCGCTTTCTTTACCGTCTGTTCTTCAAGACCCTTGACTTTACAAAAACGTTTCTTCCATGCATTGCTTGTTATGAATGGTAATTGATGAAATTGACTCTAATGTCCATATGATTGTTGTGAAATTTTATTACTTGTTTTCGAAGGCCGCAGCTATTTCTCCAGGTTAGGTGTGTCATTAATATCATAAATATGTGTCATCATACTGATATTAATATTGGTATATTACTCAACAGGCTAAAATATTTTACTCAATATATAACAATTACCTACTTTCAGTTTAGCTCAGTCCATTCAAGCCTTAAATACCAAAATAAAGGAATAGATATAATGATATGTACTAAAATAAAAGTTGTTCTTTATTTTAATAGACTGTGATAGATATACTCCTGTCAGTTTAAAAGATTATTAACAATAGGAATTAACTTCCTTATTCATCAATTGGAATTTTCCACAGAATTTGATACATCCGGCAATTACTAAGCATATTTGTCAATAGAATATACAAGCAAACATTAATGAACATTAGTTCCTTAACTGGTATACACATATAATATTTGCATAGGCAGTTATACCAAGGTTTTAACCTAGAGTAACATGAAAGGATGCGTTTGACACGTATAGACAATATAGACTCATGAGCGCGCACTGATATACGAGAGCTTTTCTTTCAGGCTTGCATAAAGACGTTTAATTTGTATTATTTTTATAACAATTCTTATTAGCAGTATTAATGTTATTATATACAATATTTTATATATACCTGTTTTACGATAAACCCCAATTGATCGTTTTTTTTTTAAATATATATAACCACAATTAATTACAGCGGGAAGGGGATTTTGACGTTATGACATGTGAAATGAACACATGATGTTATGCTCACACGTGATTCTATGCATACCCATATGGGAATCACGTGAATCGTCACTATATATAAAACATACATGGACAGTTATAACATACACTTATGTTATAACTTTCTCATACCAACCGCATGAGCGACAATTAAAAACGTAACCAGGCCGGAAAAAAATTAGTAATTCTTTTGTCCACAACGAAATCGCACACCAATTACACAGCAACCTTTTCCCTGAGCAACAGGTGAGTTTCACACACACACACACACACACATATATATATATATATATATATTTATATATATACATGTATGTATATACTGCCATACAGATTTTTGACGGAGAGAGAGAGAGAGAGAGAGAGAGAGTAGGAAAAGTGGTAAGTGCTTATATACGCAGCTTACTGCTTACGGAAAAAACATATATGTTCCCACATACACAAACAGGACATGTTAATTTGACGTTTCTGTGGAGACCTGCACGGGCAATACCGACAAGCATCCGTGTCATATTTACATCGGTCCTCATGTGTTTTATCTAACTGTCGGAATCATATGTATGAGTATTAACCGAACAGGTAACTCGCGGGAATTCATTAAACTATACAGTAAACACCTTTAAAAGTGTAAACGGCAGGACCGACACTCATGACTAGAAACTACCTAATAAGTTCCGATATATTCATAATGGCCACATCTACATGTATTTATGATTATATCAATTAATATACTAAGTAAAATGGTTGAACCAGATATTTATATTATTCGCCGAGTGCTATGAAGTTTATATATAGAACCATCAGAAACATGTGTTTAAGTTCTAACGGCACCTACCAACGGTGGAAGTGATTCCGTAATAACAAATGATATGGCACATGTATGTAAAATATTTGTCTAACAGCCCCTTTAACTTAACCAACATTCCACGGTGAATCAGGTCTAAATAAAGAGCCCATGCAGGAAGCGCATTAGCCACATCCACGTAGATTTCAATATCAGTGGAAGTAAGTTCTAGATGCACGAATGTTCCTGTGTTCGCACCATCAACTATAAATGTATTAAATGACGTTTAGGTGGAGGTATATTTATTTTTAATAAACAGAAACCATCAGACACAAAAACATAGATGAACATTCTCCCCGTTTGATTTATCGATAGAAAGTGAACTCTTTTTATTTTCCATGTTTAAAGCCGTTCAAGATTACTTCTATAATGAACCGTGGTACAACAAGTATTTTAAGGAAAATCAATCAACTAGGAATTTCGCTTTTCTATCTACATTATCTTCATACTATCACGTCTATGTTTGCTACGCTTTGTCTGGCGAATATTTAATGGAAAAAAGGCAATTCAACCAACTAAATGTCCAATTGTTTTTCGCGGCTGCCGGATCACGTATGCTGCTAAAGTTATGACTAAACAGTAGACCAAACATTTAGCATTGCCGGGTGAGCATTAATATTTTGACCAATTAAATAAAGCCACATAAACTTGTGTTGTTTCTGTTGCGTTTTGTTCTTGTTCAGACTTCTTGTGAAAACTGTATTGTTTACATTTTATTCGTTGGATTTGATTGGCAGTTGTGATTTCGGCCTGAACTCTTGCAGGCTTGTTTATAATGAAGATTATTCATGAAGTAGACACCATGTCGGCTCGGTGAATCAAGGTCTGTGAAAGCGTTACTGCCACAGACTTGATTCTATGAAGATGTAAACTACACTGAACACATCACATATGCCCAGTAAGTGAGGCTTGCCTATGTCTAAAATCATATCCTTTTCGTAAATGAAACGAAGCCGGAAATTATTTATATATACGTTAAACCGTTCCGAATCTTGAACAAATCAATAAGTTCACAGACATCTGAACTCTGGGGTACAGTCATCTTAGTTTCCTAAAATAAGAGAAGGGGGATATTGGAGGTGACTTCGCCTTACACGTGTTAGGTCAAGTTTCGAACCGTTCATCAAGTTATTTACCACTGAGACTGGAGAGAATACGATAAATGATACAGATCGGTCAAAGAGTTACATGTAAGTAAAACTCAGATTGTAATGAACTAAACATATGAAAGGATGGTGGGGCTACGCTATGTTATCACAACTGAAGTCTATTCTGGTTCAACATGTTTTGGTCTATCGTCTGCGGTGAATTCTTTGAGCTTCTCGTGCTCCGGGGAAGCCTACAAGGAAATGGGCCAAGACAAACGCCTTGAGTATCACACCATTCAGCTTAATATATATATATATATATATATATATATATATATATATATATATATATATATAGACACAGAGAGAGATAGACAAATACAGCCGCTTTATGTTCCACAGAAGGTCAATATAACGTGGATATATGTAATGCAAACTGCATACATTACAGTGCTATGTATTATCTTTAAAACATGACCATAAACTTATACATATTATCATGCATGAGATTTTGAAATTTGCACTGTAATTCAGTAGACCTGCATATATAATTTCTGATTCACCCACGAAAAGTGGGATGAAAGGTTTAATGGCGTAATCCACAAGATTCCACTCTTTTGCTTTAAATTATTGGATTTGGCAACCTTCCACCGAGAAAAGCTGCCAAAAGGACCAGCCAATAACAACACGTAGCGCTAAAGAAATAGATATGATATATAATATTATGAATGTATATTCGAGAAATGAGGATATTTCATATAGAATCATAAAACACTGGTCCAATGGTTTATTCGTTTAACGGAAGTTCAATGTCATTTTCAGAAATTAACAAGACCAACTAACTTTGAAATGATACTACGCTAAAAAAAAACATATATGTACATTCATTAGATGAATATGTTTAGTAATACATGTACACGTATTATTGCAGGCTCATTGTAAATATTCATCAATAGAAATAACACAAATGAATGAAAATAATACAAACATCAGACATGAATATATATATATATATATATATATGTGTGTATATTTATATGTATAAACATATATGTATAAACATATATATATATATATATGTATACATATATTTATACATATTTATCTGTTTCTCTTGGTTTCAGTATTAAATATCCCACCATAAAATCATAACTCTACACGTTTTACAACAGGCCAAGCGTCATAAAGGAGAAACCGTGCACCTTATCTGTTGGGTCTCAGTGACGTATCAAGTCAATAACTGTATACTATTCATTAGATTAGCCCGTTTGGCATTTTTAATTTACTCCATTTGTATATGGGCTTTACGATTCTTGTATTCGAAAATGTACAGCCCTTGGGACGTTAGATGAGAAAAAATGGACAAGACACATTTTCGAAACGATCGATCTTAACGAACGTTATAATAATCAAAATAATAAAAATAATAATAATCTTAATTATAAACATAAAAATTAAAAGAATGTTTATATATATATATACGTTTGTGCTTATGTATATACGTTTGTGTTTAAGTTAAGCACGTTGGAGCATCTTGTTATTACTCCGAGTTTCAAGCCAGTGTAGCGATGGTATGTCTACCTGAGCGATCACCAGATAACTGACGCTGACGGGATGGACGCCGGTGAAGCGGATGGTATGACCCCCTGACCGATCATCAGATAACTGACGCTGACGGGAGGGACACGTTGTAATTACTCCGAGTTTCACGCCGGTGAAGCGGATGGTATGACCACTTGAGCGATCATCAGATAACTGACGCTGACGGGAGGGACGCCGGTGAAGCGGATGGTATGACCACCTGAAGATCATCAGATAACTGACGCTAACGGGAGGGACGCCGGTGAAGCGGATGGTATGACCACCTGAGCGAGCATCAGATAACTGACGCTGACAGGAGGGACGCCGGTAAAGCGGATTGCATGAACACCTAAGCGATCATCAGATAACTGACGCTGACAGGAGGGACGCCGGTAAAGCGGATTGCATGAACACCTAAGCGATCATCAGATAACTGACGCTGACAGGAAGGACGCCGGTAAAGCGGATTGCATGAACACCTAAGCGATCATCAGATAACTGACGCTGACGGGAGGGACACGTCGTTATTACTCCTAGTTTCACGCCGGTGAAGCGTATGGTATGACCACCTGAACGATCATCAGATAACTGACGCTAACGGGAGTGACGCCGGTGAGGCGGATGGTATGACCACCTGAGCGATCATCAGCTAACTGACGCTGACTGGAGGGACGCCGGGGTAGCGGATGGTATGACCACCTGAGCGATCATCAGATAACTGACGCTAACGGGAGTGACGCCGGTGAGGCGGATGGTATGACCACCTGAGCGATCATCAGCTAACTGACGCTGACTGGAGGGACGCCGGGGTAGCGGATGGTATGACCACCTGAGCGATCATCAGATAACGGACGCTGACGGGAGAGACGCCGGTGAAGCGGATGGTATGACCACCTGAGCGATCATCAGCTAACTGACGCTGACGGAAGGGACGCCGGTGAAGCGGATGGTATGACCACCTGAACGATCATCAGATAACTGACGCTAACGGGAGTGACGCCGGTGAGGCGGATGGTATGACCACCTGAGCGATCATCAGCTAACTGACGCTGACTGGAGGGACGCCGGTGAAGCGGATGGTATGACCACCTGAGCGATCATTAGATAACTGACGCTGACAGGAGGGACGCCGGTGAAGCGGATGGTATGACCACCTGAGCGATCATCAGATAACTGACGCTGACGGAAGGGACGCCGGTGAAGCGGATGGTATGACCACCTGAGCTATCATCAGATAACTGACGCTGACGGGAGGGACGCCGGTGAAGCGGATGGTATGACCACCTGAGCGATCATCAGATAACTGACGCTGACGGGAGGGACGCCGGTGAAGCGGATGGAATGACCCCCTGAGCGCTCATCAGAAAACTTACGCTGACGGGAGGGACACGTTGTTATTACTCCGAGTTTCACGTCGGTGAAGCGGATGGTATGACCAACTGAGCGATCATTAGATAACTGACGCTGACGGGAGGGACGCCGGTGAAGCGGATGGTATGACCACCTGAGCGATCATCAGATAACTGACGCTGACGGAAGGGACGCCGGTGAAGCGGATGGTATGACCACCTGAACAATCATCAGATAACTGACGCTAACGGGAGTGACGCCGGTGAGGCGGATGGTATGACCACCTGAGCGATCATCAGCTAACTGACGCTGACTGGAGGGACGCCGGGGTAGCGGATGGTATGACCACCTGAGCGATCATTAGATAACTGACGCTGACCGGAGGGACGCCGGTGAAGCGGATGGTATGACCACCTGAGCGATCATCAGATAACTGACGCTAACGGGAGTGACGCCGGTGAGGCGGATGGTATGACCACCTGAGCGATCATCAGCTAACTGACGCTGACTGGAGGGACGCCGGTGAAGCGGATGGTATGACCACCTGAGCGATCATTAGATAACTGACGCTGACAGGAGGGACGCCGGTGAAGCGGATGGTATGACCACCTGAGCGATCATCAGATAACTGACGCTGACGGAAGGGACGCCGGTGAAGCGGATGGTATGACCACCTGAGCTATCATCAGATAACTGACGCTGACGGGAGGGACGCCGGTGAAGCGGATGGTATGACCACCTGAGCGATCATCAGATAACTGACGCTGACGGGAGGGACGCCGGTGAAGCGGATGGAATGACCCCCTGAGCGCTCATCAGAAAACTTACGCTGACGGGAGGGACACGTTGTTATTACTCCGAGTTTCACGTCGGTGAAGCGGATGGTATGACCAACTGAGCGATCATTAGATAACTGACGCTGACGGGAGGGACGCCGGTGAAGCGGATGGTATGACCACCTGAGCGATCATCAGATAACTGACGCTGACGGAAGGGACGCCGGTGAAGCGGATGGTATGACCACCTGAACAATCATCAGATAACTGACGCTAACGGGAGTGACGCCGGTGAGGCGGATGGTATGACCACCTGAGCGATCATCAGCTAACTGACGCTGACTGGAGGGACGCCGGGGTAGCGGATGGTATGACCACCTGAGCGATCATTAGATAACTGACGCTGACCGGAGGGACGCCGGTGAAGCGGATGGTATGACCACCTGAGCGATCATCAGATAACTGACGCTAACGGGAGTGACGCCGGTGAGGCGGATGGTATGACCACCTGAGCGATCATCAGCTAACTGACGCTGACTGGAGGGACGCCGGGGTAGCGGATGGTATGACCACCTGAGCGATCATTAGATAACTGACGCTGACAGGAGGGACGCCGGTGAAGCGGATGGTATGACCACCTGAGCGATCATCAGATAACTGACGCTGACGGAAGGGACGCCGGTGAAGCGGATGGTATGACCACCTGAGCTATCATCAGATAACTGACGCTGACGGGAGGGACGCCGGTGAAGCGGATGGTATGACCACCTGAGCGATCATCAGATAACTGACGCTGACGGGAGGGACGCCGGTGAAGCGGATGGAATGACCCCCTGAGCGCTCATCAGAAAACTTACGCTGACGGGAGGGACACGTTGTTATTACTCCGAGTTTCACGTCGGTGAAGCGGATGGTATGACCAACTGAGCGATCATTAGATAACTGACGCTGACGGGAGGGACGCCGGTGAAGCGGATGGTATGACCACCAGAGCGATCATCAGATAACTGACGCTGACGGAAGGGACGCCGGTGAAGCGGATGGTATGACCACCTGAACGATCATCAGATAACTGACGCTAACGGGAGTGACGCCGGTGAGGCGGATGGTATGACCACCTGAGCGATCATCAGCTAACTGACGCTGACGGGAGGGACGCCGGTGAAGCGGATGGTATGACCACCTGAGCGATCATCAGATAACTGACGCTGACGGAAGGGACGCCGGGGTAGCAGATGGTATGACCACCTGAGCGATCATCAGATAACTGACGCTGACGGGAGGGACGCCGGGGTAGCAGATGGTATGACCACCTGAGCGATCATCAGATAACTGACGCTGACGGGAGGGACGCCGGTGAAGCGGATGGTATGACCACCTGAGCGATCATTAGATAACTGACGCTGACGGGAGGGACGCCGGTGAAGCGGATGGTATGACCACCTGGGCGATCATCAGATAACTGACGCTGACGGAAGGGACGCCGGTGAAGCGGATGGTATGACCACCTGAGCTATCATCAGATAACTGACGCTGACGGGAGGGACGCCGGTGAAGCGGATGGTATGACCACCTGAGCGATCATCAGATAACTGACGCTGACGGGAGGGACGCCGGTGAAGCGGATGGAATGACCCCCTGAGCGCTCATCAGAAAACTTACGCTGACGGGAGGGACACGTTGTTATTACTCCGAGTTTCACGTCGGTGAAGCGGATGGTATGACCAACTGAGCGATCATCAGATAACTGACGCTAAGAATAGGGACGCTGGTGAAGCGGATGGTACGACCACCTGAGCGATCATCAGATAACTGACGTTGACGGGAGGGACACGTTGTTTTTACTCCGAGTTTCACGCCGCTGTAGCGGATGGTATGCCGTACCACCTGATCGTAAGAAACTAGTAACTGACGCTGACGGGAGTGACGCCGATTTTCACGCCGGTGTAGCGGATGGTATGACCAACTGAGCGATCATCAGATAACTGACGCTGACGGGAGGGACAGTAGACTTATACAAATGTTTTAATATCACAGAGTGGGGTAATCTAAGCGGCTGATCTTGCGTATTTTAGTCCTATGTTTTACCTTATCATCCAAATCAAATACCACAAACACTAAGTTCAGGTGTGTATAAGAACACACAGTAACGTTATCGAAGTTGTAACATTTATCACTGTATGCCGGAGAATAATAACGACGTTTATCATGATTTCTTTATATTTATCATATTAATAGGGTGCTAATTAAGGAACGCATTTTTGCATTTGCCCTGTCCCCTACAGTTAGCCGACTATGTTATCCATAATAATATAAAAATACTTGTCATTTCAAGAAGAGGTAGCATTAATAGTAGCAATAATAATTATTATAATAATAAAGTCCTACTAACAATAGGAAGAATGGGTTATATTATTTGTTTTTTATTATTACTATCACTTCAAAATTATTTAATGTATCATCAATACTTAGTACAGTTTGTAATTATGCAGTCCATTCGTTCAACATTGAATGTGAGGCATTTGCAGAGAAAGAATATTTTATTAATTCTTCTCTACATAACCGCCAGCGTTGGGCGAGGTTAATTTATGCACGCTGTATGGCGTGACTCTGACGTCACACCTCGCCAGTGACCTGGTACTTTTAGTTTCAGCGAGATGGTTTGACAACTCTCCGGTGGTTTTTCCATCATATTTCTCATTTAAACTCGGTAAACCAGTTATCCCTCTAATACACTTACGTCCAGGACTCATTTCATTTTATTCAATTTAATTTGAAACATTTGAAACAATTTGAAAATTTCCGGTGTTTCTGTTTAGAATCCTATCTTATTGTACATTGTATAAAGGTGTGGCTACAGCGGGCATACCGAATCAATGTACATGTAATGATCTAATCTTATCTTCGTATCGACTAGCTAAGCAACTCTCCAGATTATATATAAGTATCCATAAAAAATGCTCAAATTTAGGGATTGTGTAGCTTTAACACATCTACTGACTCATATATGTATTATGTAATACCGATTACAGAATGTTTGAAGATCTTACACCAACTGGATTTCAATGCTTGCATTGTCAGATGATCGATTGACAGCCAACTTGACCTAGTTACATACTTAAGCAGCCCTATAACAGATGCTTCCTCTGAATTGTTTGTAGAACAGCTCTATAACAATGATCAGCCTTTTGGTCTTGTGATGTTAATGAAAGCTTAAACAGAGAACCACTGATCTCATATGAAGATCAGAAAGGAAGGATATGCCAAAATGAGCATAAAGATATATTGCTAGAAACGAGTATAGATCCGTCAGTAAAATTCCCTGGGTCATATCGCCTACGGTTAAATGCCTGTAAAAAGACAATGTGGACATTTAAAACAACTTTTAATAAAGGAACATAGGCTGGACTCTGATCATGTTGACTCTTTAGTAATAGAGGAGTCCGAACTCCATGGACAGTCGAACGGCACTTCCGTTGAACTAATCAGACTAAAGGAGAGTAGTTTCAAACGAATTAAGCAGAAATAAAGAGAGGAAAACTGATGAGGAGTCAATGGACGTACTAAAGGTATGTATATATTAAGTGTAATGCGATTATTGCAATAACGTTCATGTTTTTATTGCTATAATGCCCATACTATAGCAGAACTGAAGTGATTTTGAGGTAGAAAAGCAAAACAAAGGAAATGAAACAAAATAATTGGAAACTATGGATTTTACCATTATTGTGCACAGTTCGGCACACTTCGAATTAAATATTCACACTGAGATTATCTCTGTTATATATTATTGTCGGCAGATGGGGCTTCGGAACTCTACGGCAATGCAAATATATTTAATTACTTTACATACTAAATGTCCCTTTTGAACTGAACTGGATAGTTTTTCGTGATGGTGAGAGGATGGGTGTGAAAAATATACATTTTTAGTATATAATAATAAATAAATATAAATAATAGATAACAAATATTACATTAAAACATAAAAAAGTAAGCATATTTTCCAGATAGAGCTATCTGTTATGAGAGCCAAATTGTCCAAAAGAAGAGAACAGAACCGTCAGTCGGCCAGGAGATCCAGACAGAGAAGAAGAGCGCAGAGAGACAGACTGGTCAAGTACCAGACAGTATAGCAACTCTGTTTTATCTGTAAAATGTGTAGATTATATTGCACAGTAAAATAAGTGAAATCTCCCAAAAGCAGTGGATAACCTGTCGATTACTACCCCCTAGTGTGATGTTAAATATCGGTCTTTTACTCACATGAAAATAAAGGAATTTAAACACAATGTGATAACTTTAGTCCGTATACTACCTACCCCATGAAGCCCGATGTCAAAACACAATCTGAACACTTTTCTCACCCAATTACATAAACAGGGCATGTACACTGACAAAGTGAAATTATGTTCCTTTTTGCGGGGTGATTCCACTGTAAATATAAATTGACTTACCTTAATTAAAGCCTAAGGCAGACAGACCCGATATGAATGCGGGCGGGTATTAAAATAACAGATGAGTTATCTGCTTTAGGAGGCAGGGCTCCTCGTGGATTTTATTAGACGCCAGTCAATTGTCTACCACACGTTTTCCACTATTCACTGTAACTAAATCCCGAATATAAAAAAAATATTTTAACATTTAGTTAGTTATGAACTTTACCGGACATATATAATGACAATAAACCAGAGTTCAGATTTACATCCCCCCTACATTAATGTTATTCTTTTTTTTTCTTTTGGAAAGCCAATAATTATTCCCTGTTTTTTTAATTTATTTTAGTAACTATAATTTGCACAGTAGATCATGGTTAATATCATTGTTATCAGGCGTTCTGAAATAGTATTTATGAGTAAATATGATCCACTTAGAGATAAAACACAGTATCTCTAATGAATGTGCTCTGTGGTTACCTAATCGGAGCTTTGTGATGTATATTGTTTAGCAAAAGTTCTGCTCTCTGACATTTGATAGTCTCCGACCAGACTTGTGTCACACCTCAAATACAGGCTTACCGACTTACTTAGTTGTGTATTAATGGCTATCTTCACCATGGAGTGAATATATACTGGTCATGGCAGACATGTAGATTTCAAAACTTTCTAGCGCTTGTTATGTTTATTTGGGTTGTATACTCCTTAAATATGCAGCTTAGAAAAGCTGAAAACATATACTGACCCGAGATGGAAATTAATAATTATAGGTTGATAATATAGATAAGCGATAAATTAGACTACAAACACACTGTCTAAATGTTATTCTGTCTTTTCTGATCTTTCTAGGAAAACCAGGAACTGACCAGTTTAAACAAGAAACTCACTGACGAGATCGAGATCTTAAGAAAACAGTGTCATTTCTTGTCAGCCATATCAAGGCAGCATATTCAGAAATGTCAATTGACTCTACAAAGTGACACGATCATGAGATAAATGTAAAGTTTAAAAGACACTCGAACACCATGATTAACAATATACATAGGTATATAATACAAAACAAATCAAACGACGAAGATGTAACTATAGCATTTTGCATATATACAAATAAATTATTAGCTTGTTAATTGTCAAGTCAAGTCGAGCAAACCCGGAAAATATTTTGTTTGTAATGATTGATTTGTTCTGAGCGTGTATAAATATTGATGCTGTGATGCGCAGCGCTTATCAGTGTTAATATGATGCCCTTCAGGACACCTGCACTTGGTATAGTCTGGTACACAAGCACTTTCTGTTTCGCCGTTATCTGTTCCTACAAGGTATGATCCATGTTTATAGACTTTCGCGAATGTACACACAGCTTAAAATCGGGTTTCCTCATTGAAACAAATAAATTATCATGTCCGTATGTGTGTCTAAATACAAAATGCTATGGTAAGTTTGTCACCACTATCCTTTCCCTGTTTGCGGCCCCATAGTCTGTCACAACAGATAAAAGTGGACGTTGACTCGGAAAATTAAAGCAAGTCCGAATATAAGAATGACCTATAACCATCCTTTGATGTTTCAAATAATACTATAATAAACCCCTTCCAAATTACTTATTTTCTTATTTTAAAGAGGTACATTATGGTCTTTTAATGGTCATCATTTAAAGAGGTACATTATGGTCTTTTTATGGTCATTATAAATTATATACCAAAAGAGGCCGCCTTTTCATAGTGCCAATGCAGTTCTTTCGGTCCAGCTCTCTTGTCTGGAATTTCTATTGGTAATACATGTATTTACTGCAATCTGAATTTATTGTCCCATTCTACAAGAAACCTTTAAACTGGATCTTTTAAAAACGAAACGGCTAATGTCAAATACAAAAAGCCAATTGTAACGTAATATTCGATATCTATAATGTGTGTTGCAAGGGTATTCCTCAATAACCCCTGGCTAATATATTGCCACAAGGGTGCACCATACTGGATTTGTTGTACGCGAATACTTGCCATGAAGGTTGAGAAATATTTATATATATACAACGCAAAATGTTCCAGAGCGATATACACGTGAATATATCATGTCGAATATGAAAAAGTATTAATGAAGGCTACACAGAGTTTTATAAGGAGAGTCATTTAGAAACTATTAATATATGGCATACCCTGATATTGAAAAGTTCATATTACGAAACAGGATCTATGTGTCTCCTTGTCAGGGTGTTAAGCCTAAGTCAGATGATTTCAACCCACGTACAATCAACTGCAATTAACTACACAGTTGGATATATCGAGCATTAATCAAGAATATTTAACACTTAAATGCGTATATCAATGCCCGCAACATATCTAGATATAACCTTGTTTTAACCTGGAATATATCGAGCATATGTATTTAACTGATTAAACTTGGCCTCGAAAGCGACTTCCCATTCACTGGATTCGTGTCCGATATTTGGTACATATAAACTGAGGAAATGTAAAATACAAGCAAATGTGGGCTTCCGGATATCTTAAAAATATGATTTTCCCATATCCTCATTGTACAAAACTCTGGAATTATCTGATGATAGGTTAAACGTCATGGTGAGGTCATATTTTTGAGGATTCCTTTTTACCTGTCTTTTTGGGGAATATTGAGGGAAATAATCAATAGAGAGAGAGACTCATTGAGAGGAGCAACAATTGAGAATTCAATAAATGCAAATGTAAATTATAAAAGCCAAGGGTGTGAATGTTAATAGAAAACGAGCATTAAACGAAGTTTATCCTGTCACGTGTAATAATGAACATTTACCCTTAATAAAGAAGCTTTATATATTAATAAAACGGGTATTTCAAAATTTGTTTGCAGTAGCGGACAATGCTGTCCATGATTCTATATATTTTAGAATGCTTTAATACAACCAAAATAGCTTGTGTTACGTCATTATTATTATTATAATTATTATTATTATTATTATACCAGTTATCCATGAAACCAAATCAAATTATATATTTAACATAAATATATGGCCACATGCAAAAGCAGCGGGGTGGTGATTTTGAGGGTCTCATGTATGAAATGAACAGTTGATGTTACATTCATACGTGATGCTCTGCATACATCTTGTATTATATATATATATATATATATATATATATATATATATATATATATATAAGATATACATGTACCTATTATACGTGAATTTCCAATTAACCGTTTTTTCTAAATATACACAAACATAATTAATTGCAACGGGAAGGGGATTTTGAATTTATCATGTGCGATATGAACACATGATATTATGCGCATCCGTGATGCTATGCATACCCATATGGAGATCACGTGGGTCTTCATATTATATAAAGCATACGTGAGCAATCAACACTCATACTTATATAAAACGTCTCCATTTTACCTACCGAGTAAACGACAATTAAAACTTTACTAAGGCTGGAAAAAATAAGTCGTTTCTTTTATGTATACAGAAAGCGCTCACCCCTTACACAGCAAGGTTTACCAGGACAACAGGTGAGTTTCGTTCATATATATATATATATATATATATATATACATATTATATATATATATATATATATATATATATATATATATATATATATTAAGTACATGTATGATACAGTTTTTTATGCATGGAGAGAGAGAGAGAGAGAGAGAGAGAGTGTGTGTTTACAGAATATCTCAGGTCCCCACATACACGAACAGGACATGTTCATTTCACGTTTCTGTGAGGCATGAAACCTGCACAGACAATACCAGCAAACATCCGTATCATATTTTCACCTGTCCTCACGTGATTTACATACTGTGACAATCAAACGACCATTGATGAAAGTGATTTCGTAATAACAATTGATAATGGCAAATGTATATTTTTCTAACAGCTCTCTTCCCCCGACCAAATTACCACTTTGAAACAGGTATAAATAAAGAGCACACCTAGTCAACACATAACACCAACCCAACTAGATTTCAACATCAATGAAAGTAATTTCTAAATGCATGATTATTCCCGCGTTTGCCCCATTAACTATAATTAAAGTCATTAATACAACTGATGATTCAGTGGAGACACAACAGACATGGATAAAATATTCTCCCTCGTTCGGTTTTTCGATGGAATGTAAACGTTTTATTTTCGAAGGTTGAAGCCTTTCGACAGTAGTTTTATGACGAAGCGTACAACAAGTAAATGTTAGGGCTGGGTGTCGCCTATAATTTTCGATTTACAAGGTATTACGAGCGTATTAGGGTACATATCGCGATATTTTTCATTGCTTGAATTTATAGGAAATAGGTAAATTTTCTCGTATATGCAAAACATTAAATATGTCATTAGTCCGTTTCCTCGTTAAAAATAATGACAAATTGAATATATATGCAGATCAGTTTATTTCACACAGGTAATATAGCAAAGTGACTCTGTGAAGTACTTACTTATTGTAGACATAACATGGAGAAACATATAAAGGAAGTTTTTGTAATTTTCTTTCTTTATGACATGCCTGTAAAGGATTTCTTAGCTATGTATGCTCACGGAGAGTGATATCGATATATCGATATATGAAAACCATATCGGGATAGGCAATATACGAATATACCCATATATCGATAATATCGTACACCCGAAGTAAAAAAATTGCAATTATCCGAGAGTTTTTCCGTTTTCGCTGCATATTAAAAGATTAATTGAACCAAGCAAAAGACCCGCATACATTTTGCTAAAGCTTCTGTCGGAGCACGCCTGCTGCTAGTTAAAATTGACCAGTCAAATAATGCCATATAAACCTGTCCCGTTTGAACAATGTAGTGTTTACATTTTATTAGATTTGTTAGCTCCGGGGAAGCCTACGAAAAGGGGCCACTACGAACGCTTTAACCATCACCCCAGCCCGCCCCACAAACAAATATACAAGGCTTATAAAATCGCCTTATGTTATATATGCACTAAAGTAAAGTATCAGGTGAATTTATTATTTTCAAAATCCATACATTACCCTGCAATTTCTTATCAAACATAACCATGAACTTTTTTATACATAATCCTGCATAAGATTTTGAAATATGCACAGTGCTGCAATAATCCTGTATATAATATAATATAATGTAATATAATATAATATATTATATATATATATATATATATATATATATATATATGTGTGTGTGTTCGCGTGGGAGTAGAGTGCCTGTTAGTGACGAAATGCACCTGACTTATGTTTTGTTTCCAGAACATTGGATGGGAAAGCCTTTCGCCCAGAAAAGCTGCTCGGAAGAACCTCAGCTCTCTGAATATCCTGGACACGCCACTAAGAAAACAGGGTGAAAGCTACGGTCCTCACGCAGGGGCTTTCCACTGCAGTCGTCCCTAACGCCTCGCTTGTAATACTGCTGCTTTGTATAGCAGTTTTTTTTTTTTTTGAGTTCACACACCAAGGGTGTGTTGCAATAAGGTGACTTAAGGAGCAAAGAATTGAGAAATGAGAACGTAAGGTCGATTTGTGCATCCAGTTCCAAATCTTAAACATTCGACACCCGCTCTCGTTGGTCTGATAACAGGGCCAAGAATCAGACCAAGGAGAACTGGTGTCCCGGTGTAACCAGACGAACGAGAGCGGGTGTCGCATTTTTTTAATACTCTGGGACGACTGCAATGTAAAGACTGTGTTAGGATCGTAAGTGAAAACGAGCTAGATCTGATATATGATCATGAATTTATTTTCGAAAAATGAGAATATCACATAAGGAATCATATAACACTGGTGCATCGCACTGGCCTATTTGTATAACGTAAGCCTCATTGTCTAAATCAGAAATGAACAAGACCAACTATAACTTGAAATTTTATTTATTTATTCGACTTTACATAAACGCCAGCGTTGTGTGAAGTTAATTTATGCACGCCGAAGGGTGTGACTCATTCACTACGCTTCGGCCTTTTGAAATCAGTTTTGAAAATTAGCCGAACTGATTTCAAAAGGCCGAAGTGTAGTGAATGGGCGTGACTCTGACGTCAAATCTTCAGCCAGAGACCTGATGCTTTCACTTTCAACAGGATGGCGTATCAACTCTGCTTTGGTTTTTCACTCATATCTCCCATTAATATTCTGTATATCAGAAATACAATTACGTCAAACCTCACCTCATTTAATTAAATTTAATTCGAAACTTATTTTCCAGTGTTGTCGTTTAGAATCCTATATAATGTAAACTGGTGAGTGCTGGTCGCAATATTATTGTATATTCGGTTCCAAACACTATACAAAGTCGTGGAGACAGCAGCAGGATGTACATTTCGTGTTCGAATCCTCGCATCGACAGCTAAGCAACGTATTTAGTTAATATTTAAGTATTCATGGAATTTGCTCACATTTAGTGTTCGTTTGGCTTTATCACGTCACAGTTGTACTTTACCGATTGCAGAATGTTTGAAGAAGATCTGACAGCAACTGGATCTCTACACCTGCCTTGTCAGATGATTGGCAGTCAACTTGACCTATTTACATATTTAAGCAGCCCTGTAACAGATGCTTCCTTGGGACTGTTTGTAGAACAGCTTTGTAATAATGATCAGCCTTTTGATTTGATGAAAAGTGCAAGTGATAGTAACCCTAAACAAAGGATGTTCAATAAAACGACAAAAGGTCTGTTTCCCTCTCAAGACCACATCTTCCAGGAAAAGATTGATGCTAACGAAAACTTAAACAGCGGATCATTGTTCTCAAGCGAAGACCAAACAGGAAAGATTTGCCAAAATGAGCAGAAAGGTGTTTTGCGAGAGGAACATATGGATAGGAAAGCAGAATACCGCATGTGTCAAAATAACTGTAAAAAATCCTTAGAACAACTGTGGCAAGACAAAGAGTTTGACTGCATGCCCCTGAAGATAGAAGAAGAACACATAAAACAGCCCTCAATAAATGAACATGGACTACACCGAGTTTATGTTGACTCTTTAGTAACAGAGGAGCGTGACCTCTGTGAACAGTCAAAAGGCACTTTAGTTGAATCATTTGGGGCAAATGACGGTACGCCAGCAAATTCTAGCAATCTTGGCTCAAATAAAAGGAGGAAATCTAATAAAGATTCAATGGAGGTATTACAGGTATGTATAATATATCAAACGTTTCACAAGAATTACAAGAATAATTATTTTTTACTATTGTCGGCGTTATATCCATAAAGTGCGCCGAAATAAAGAGATTCTATTGTAAAACGGAGGAATTGAAACCAAATAGCTGGAAACAATGGACTGTACAACGGTTATACACACATCGTTTTGTATATACACATTAACTGAAATGATCTCTGTTAGGTTTCTGTTTGCCTGATGGGGCTGGGGGCTCGGCGGTAATGTAATAATTTATGCCATAACTTTTCATGCTAAATGTTTAACTTTTGAACTAAACTAAGGATTTCAGAGTAGCAAGGGTTATATATATATATATATATATATATATATATATGCGAATAGATATTATCAAGTGTGATAACAATTATTAAGTGCAAATGCATGCACGTACAAATGTTTTGTTATATCTTATTTGGTTACATAATACGCAACGGGATTCTAATGATTACATTTGTTCTACAATTTATGACATGATTGTAATCACTGGTTCAATACATAAACAGGGCCTGTTTCTTGGAAAGTTGTGTTTTTATAGGTGATTTGGAGAGAATCCTCACTGATATTTGTATTTTCTTCGGTTTTTCATTTGCTCTTTTCCTGTGTTCTGGGTACAAGACAGAACATGTCTACATAGCGCACAATGAGCAACCCTCTTGATAATCCTTCTTAGTAGCCGCTCCGTGCTGGTTACACTACAATGAACTTCCTTTGTGTGTGTGTGTGGGGGGGGGGGGGGGTCGGAGGGCGGGTTGATATAAGGTGACCAACATTCGGCCTAGCCCACTCTACTTGAAAAGCCGTATGGATGCAAACCAGGCAATTACAAATGGAAATGTCCTTGACATGGTTGAAGGTTTTGCAGTATAGTTCACACTCTCTAACATTTTGTTAAAATCTTAAAATGATACATGAGGAAAATATAGAAAGTATTGAAAATATAGGGTTATACAGCACACTTAAGAATGTATAGGATTCATATGGTTTACGGGACAATCCAACCTGGACACCCATAAATGTGCATTGCAAGACGCAAATGCAAATGTAAAGAGTTATAGCTTTCAATAAAATGCAAATGCAGAGTTACTGGTAGCTTTGTATTTGAATGAAAATGCGACATTATCAAATGCATTTGCATTTGCACCCAAACGTGATATATAGGTGTGTGTGTGGGAGAGGGGGATAGTGTGTAAAATATACATTTGAGTATAAAAATAAATTGTATAATGGAATATAAAAACAATACATTGAACATTAAAAATAAGCACTTTTTTCCAGACGGAGCTTTCTGTTATGAGAGCCAAGTTGTCAAGAAGAAGAGAACAGAACCGTCAGTCGGCGAGGAGATCCAGACAGAGACGTAGAGCGGAGAGTGACAGACTTATCAAGGTTACAGACAGTATAGCAACTCTGTTTTTATCTGTTAAATTTATAAATTATATCGTACAGTAAAATAAGTACTCCAAACCAAAACGTAATACTTGACATAGTAAATATATTTATATTACCCTATATATTTTTCCCATCTCCCTAAAGAATTTGGCATAGCGACTTATTTTTGCATTTATTCACCTGCAGATAAATGTCTCGAGTGTGATGTTAACAATCCTTCGATTCTCAGATAATTTTATACAAGCTGTCTTCAGAATAATTCGTATTTGAATTACCCCGTGAAGCCCGATGACAAAACATTAGTTCGGACACTATTTTCACTCCATTGTGTACGCAATTGCGCATACACGCATCAGGCCATGTACACTGAAAAAGTGAGACTAAGCTGTTGTATGTTTATATATCAAAATTTACCTTGATAGGTGTATCTCAATTAAAGCTTTTTGCAGATAGTCATCCGCAGTATCTGTCAAGGCGATTCCCCATGAGTTATCTTAGTAACCTGGCCGTGGTATTTCCAATTTTCTGCTGTATACTCTTTGCCTAAATCTGAATTTTAAATGTTATATAGCTAATATAGTTGTATTATTTATTACCATAATTGTAATTTGCATACGAAATCTAATATTCATTATTATAAGGTATTCTGAAAATAGTATAAAATATATGACTAAATATGGTCCATCGATAGATAAAACTCATTACCTCTATACGTTGAAACTGACTTTATGAATGAGGTTCGTGGTTACCTAATAGGATCTTTGTGTTGTATTATAATTAGATCCCTGAACTGGGACCTCAGAGGTGCACCGTTTTCCCCAAGGAGTGAATATTTACTCACCGTGGCAGACAGATGTAGATTTCATAACTTACTAGCGCTTGTTATGTTTACTTGGGTTGTATTCTTTATATATAAGCAGCTGATAAAACCTGAAAGCATTTACTGACCCGCAAGACCCGGACGAAGAGTTATAATATAGTTGGAAAATTAAAATAATGGAGATATTAGAAAAACAAAATCTAATGTTATTCTGCATTTGTGTTTTCTTTTCTTTCAAGGAATGCCAGGAACTGGCCAGTTTAAACAAAAAACTCACTGACGAAATCGAGGTCTTAAGAAAACAGTGCCACTTGTTGGGAGCTATTTCAAGTCATCATACACAGCAATGTCAATGGACTCTGCAAAATGACATAAAAATACAGAGATGAATATAAAACGACACCAGTTTTATCAGTGATAAACAAGTATAGAAAGTTTATTTAATATAGTGCATATACCATGCAGTTTAATGTATGCATAAGTTCATTTCAATGATACTGTACCAGACACTCAATGGGGTTTATAAGACACTTAAATACCCTAATTCACACATTCATGTATCGGTATAGTATAGAAAATAAGCAGGACTAAGACATAAAACTGTGTTTTGTATCTGTGCAAAGAATTCACTAGCTTGATAATTATCAAGTCAAGTCTACTTTAGATTGTGATGTCTGATTTAGCCTGAGTGTGTTATGATATTAATTCAGTTATGCGCTTATCGTTGTCAATATGATATAATCATGACAGATTCAGAACAGCTTTACTTTGTTGTCAGCTACACATGCAAGCACTTTCTGTTTCGCCGTTATCTTTTCCTACAACTTATGGCCCATGTTTATAGACTTTCAAGAATGTACACACACAGAGGAAAAATTCTGTTTTCCTCATTCAATAAAATATATCACTACATCAATTTCAGTCAGGAATGTTGCTCAATATAAACTGTATTCCTACTGTAAGCTGCAGACACAGTTCCATGGGTGTGTTTAAATACAGAAAGCTACGGTAAGATCGTTGGTTTGTCACCAATGTCCTTCTCCGGTTTGCGACCCCATTTGCTGTCAACAAACAATGGCCGTTGACATGGAGAATCATTCCATGTGCGAGAAACAATGATCATCCTTTTGATATTCTCAATGACACTGTGGAAATTCTTCTAAATTACGACTATCATATTTAAAGACTTACAGTATGTTCTTCATAAAAGTATAGACAAGAAGAGGCCGCCCCTGATTCATATGGCCATGATCCAGCTGTCTTTCTGGGATTTTAATCGGTTTCATGCGAATTGAATTTATTAAAACCAGCCACTGGATCGCTTGAAAACGAAACGACTAATTTAAAATATAAACGGTAAGTTTTCACGATACATACGATATGATGTATGTGGTGATAGAATGGGTGGAAATCAATGTTTGTTCTTATGCAAACCCCTTTGCAAAGTTATTGCCACCTGGGTGGACCCTATTAGACATGTAGTGAATGTGTACTGGTCATTGAAATAGGGAAATATATATACAAAGAGGAACGTTCTTGGGTCATGTATACTGGATTCTCTCGTTGATGGAATATTAGAAATTATTTACGAAGGTCAAGGTTTCAAGTTTAAGGTGCGTAATTTAAAAACTTTATCAAAAACTTTACCCTGATATGCAAAATACTTATATTACGAATCACCTCGCCCTTCAAAAATTGCTCAGTAAAAAGGATGTTAGAAGCCTCACTCGAATGATTTTGATACAATGTGGGGTTGGGGATGTCCCCACACTGTATCACAAGCAGTTGCTGATGTTGGTGGCTGACAATGTTCCAAGACCAGTTTGATGACAGAAGTCTTTATTCAATAGCAAGCGGTCTGGAACAGTCTCTCTCTGTGAGAGAGCCGCCCAGTCTCCCTGACTCTCTCTCTGAATCTCAGTGCGCACTTCCAATAGTTTTGTTACAGAGCTTTCACGTGACACATGAGAGGTACATATCCATATTTCTGCATTTCGTTATAAAAGTTAAACTTTATTGGATGACTCAAAGTAGGTCACAATTACATCAGAGTTATAAGTTGACTTAATAAGTTTTGCATGATTTTACTGGATGAAAGTATTCTGGAAAATCCCAAGTCTGACCTGACATACATCCAGTTATAGACTGACCTACAAGTCCTATTTGGAGGACAGTGCTTATATACACATGCGGAGTCTCATAAAATAACATGTTTTAATTGTGTTCTACCATTCCCTCATAAAGACTAAACACATAAGTCATTCTGTGACACTATTTCTGTTTGTACAGACTTAAAATAGACCTTATAATGGTTTGGTGTACTGTTCTCTGATTAAACTGGGAGAGAAGCCTATATGTGTGTGAACGGATGACTGGTTGTCGGGTGTCATCAATTATGAGAAGTCATTAATTGTTCAGTCTGACATGCCTGAAACTGAGCTTAAATTTGTGAAATATGAAATGTGAAATATTCCTTGAAATATGTGTTAAGTCACAAATATGCACTTTCCTACTCCATAACATATCCCTCTGGTATTCAGAATGAGGCTCCGGCCTCATCGGCTAAGTCTAAGAAAATTTAGTTATTGCAAGAAATATAACTGGGATACAGATGACAGAAATACATTATGTGTAAGGATCAAGATATACTGCTTAAGTCTGCATTAACTGCAAGATCAGGTACCATTATAGTGAATAGAACTATATATTGAGCTAGCACTAATGAAAATGTGATGGATATATGCCTGTAGAGAGTAAGGGATTACATCACTGAGGTGAATAGATTACACATATCAATATAGCCGGAAATACATTAACATGTCACAGTTCCAGATGTAACAGTGTAAGGAATAAGGTAGTGCATGTTTTAAAATTATGGAGCAGTACAACAACGCCTAAGCTAAAGCTTAATAAGCTGAGAAAGGAGATAAATATAGCTACACATATATGCTAACTAACACAGAATTTCTTTTTTTTTTTGTGAATGGACAATCCTAAACAATATCTAGAAGATAAAATGCTGATTTCTAAGTAATCAGGAACAAAATCGCAACTATGATGACATTATCTGACATCCCAATATAAGCATTAAACATTAGATTAAATAAGTATGGCAGTATCTAAATAGAATTAATAAATAAACATCTTAATAGATATGATTATAGCATCATGTTCATAATGAATGCACAGCTAGAATATACAAGTACTAGGCATACCATGTAAGCAATGGAATAAGTATAAAGGATGCGAACCATTTGAACATAATGTTACTGATGTTACATAAAGATGTTCTGTCGAACAGCAATATGCATTTACAATTATAACAAGTGAATTAGCAATGCCTGTAGCTAAACATAATTCCTATGGGAAAAGTGATCATGAATTCTTAATCTGACAAAGTTTATACTCTTGAGCCTAAGAGTTCTACATATACATAGGTACATGACAATCTGCTCTGTGTGTTGAACAGTACCAATGATTCAAAATACATCTTGGCTTTCATACTTGCCATTGGGACAAGTTGAATTGTGAATAATGGAAGGTTGATTTGCTACTCCTTTAGCAAAACACAACTGGTGTACCTTACCAGCGGATAAGTACATGACAGAATGAGGTCATTCCTAACGACAGAGGAATGTGTACATAGGTTCCCATTTATTACCAATTTTTGTGCAGGAGCAAGGCGAAATTTGTGTGAAAATGTGATGAAAAATGAAATAATTCACTGACAGTTGCATGTTTTGATCTAGTCCTAGGATTAAGATGGTAATTTTATTGCTAGCCATTTATGTGTAAGATCAAACATACATCTGCAGAGTGATGATGTTAATTAAAAGAATACTGTTAATGCTCGAAATCCTTGTCACTCCACATTTTGGTTTATGGGTTATCAGTAGCATAAATGCATGACCGGAATGCATTTGCTCACGAAACATGTCTGTCATAGTACGCGTAAATGTGAATTCCTATGAGAAGAATTCCTGTGCTAACCTACATATCTTGCCTGGCATGTCCAGCTATTAATGAGGTTAACCATATCAAACCCGTATTTAGGACAATAATGTGACCACAGGTCAGTGCATTATTGACTTTTGGAGTCATCACACTCCCCAGTTTGTCCAATTCCCTAGATATTGGGGGGCTTCCAATGAACCCGTGTTTGAAGACCAAACTGTGACATTTGAAAATAAGCATCGCATTGTGCTTTGGTTACACAATGTGCAACCATTCCATTAAAATTTATAGCCAAGAGGGCATTATGATACCTGATGATTTGGTATGGACCAACACATGAGAAAATCTCAATATAAATGAAAGATAACATGCTGATGGTGTTGCATCTTCTCTACTTTAGGAATTCTTGTATTTAAATCAATACAGTCATTTTGGTGACATTACATGTAAACATCTTAGATAGACATTATTACATCAAATCTAACATTGACAGTTCTACACTGTTTAATGTGTTTTTTTGTAACAATTATTCCTAACCATATCAATAAGATAGAGACATTAAATTATATCATTTTACAATTATGACACAGAAATAAGAGAAAGTTATAGTGTACTACATACATATTTTTTTTGTTTACAACATATACATGCAAAATATTCTGAAATGCCCCAAATTTACATTGGGCATGTAAAGTTCAGAGTCTCTGGGTTTTTTTTTCATTACCTCAGGAAATCTTGTCTTCTTTGGGTCTTCTGTTGTCTTCTCTGCTGACTTGGCGTCTTTTTTCTTTCTGGAGTCATGGTATGGAAGGTGATGCAGAAGATAGCGGTAGAACGGCAAATCTGCTTCTAGTAGTTGCAGGAACATAGCGAGGAACTTATTGTGAGATAACACACAGTGCACGTGGTATGGCCAGTAGTATTGTTGACATAGGCCCGAAGCTGGCTTGTCCTGATATTGATTTTTTTTGGTGTGGCTGGTCCGAAACAATGATGATCTTAGGTTGAGATATCACAGCACTTTTTTTAGCGAAAAATGTCATTTTTGCAACTTGAAGTCACTGTTAAAGCAATATGCTGATTTACAGTGTTCTTTTGGTTTAAAGATACAGAGAGGTCGTTGATCCTCTCAAGCAGAGCACTAAGAAACTGCAGCCAAGTTAAAGTTTGAAGAGAGAGTTCTTAGCAAAAGTGTGATACCTTCAGCAGCAGAGATGACATTCTTGATGTTAGGCTGTGATTCTGCAGACATCTAGGTCGAAGTTCCAGTACAGTTGTGAGATATGGGAGACCAGTCAATGGCACCTGTGGCTGTGAGGGGGGATCTTCATTCTTCACTCCAGCTGGCAGCTTTGTCATCATTTCTGGTGTTGATGTGCTGGAAGTGAATCCTGGTTCATCCACCATAATGATACGAGATGGGGTTGGGGGTGTCCCCACCTGTATCACATACGGTTGCTGATGTTGGTGGCTGACAATGTTCCAAGACCAGTTTGATGACAGAAGTCTTTATTCAATAGCAAGCGGTCTGGAACAGTCTCTCTCTGTGAGAGAGCCGCCCAGTCTCCCTGACTCTCTCTCTGAATCTCAGTGCGCACTACCAATAGTTTTGTTACAGAGCTTTCACGTGACACATGAGAGGTACATATCCATATTTCTGCATTTCGTCATAAAAGTTAAACCTTATTGGATGACTCAAAGTAGGTCACAATTACATCAGAGTTATAAGTTGACTTAATAAGTTTTGCATGATTTTACTGGATGAAAGTATTCTGGAAAATCCCAAGTCTGACCTGACATACATCCAGTTATAGACTGACCTACAAGTCCTATTTGGAGGACAGTGCTTATATACACATGCGGAGTCTCATAAAATAACATGTTTTAATTGTGTTCTACCATTCCCTCATAAAGACTAAACACATAAGTCATTCTGTGACACTATTTCTGTTTGTACAGACTTAAAATAGACCTTATAATGGTTTGGTGTACTGTTCTCTGATTAAACTGGGAGAGAAGCCTTGGCGGTTCGTTGTCCGCTGAAAAAAACGTGCGAATGATGTGACAAGCAGCCAACCAGATGCCAATAAACAAACACGCGACAGGCATCCTGGCTCCGCCCATAGCTGCGCTTCAAGCGCCGTTTGAAGACAAGTTAACGTTCGAATTTTAATTTCTTCCTCTGCATTCTCGCATCATCGACCAATTCGATTCTGAGAGTATGACTGTGTTAGCGTAGCCATGTGTCTGGTGTCTGCAGAACTGAAACAAGCCGGCGAGGTGTGCACGCAGCCTTTGTTGTTACGTTTAGTTTGAATTACAGCTCAGTAAGTAAGGCCCTAAGTAAACCACGTCTGCGGCAATTCTCTCTGAGCCTCTGGCCTGTCCGTACGGTTACCGGGGCGATGAGCTGTCACTCAAAACGAAATGAACGTGATTGGCTCCGTGTATTCCTCGCTTGGCCGTGTCTTCCAGCACAAGATCTTATCTGATTGGTCAAAAATACAGTGCTCCCCTCTGGTGTAGCAATTCAGGATACGAGGTCATAACAAACAGCGCTTACCATATAGGAAGTAGGCCTAAAGTTAAAGCGCTGTGTAAAGAGCGTAGGAACTGTGGACTTCCGGGCATCTTACTTATTATAAAAAATCGGATTTTCCTGTATGTTGTTTGTTCAAATTTCAGGAAGTTTTTTTTTATTTTTTTTGGTGGAGGTAACCGCCTCCATTTTTTAATGCTGACTTATCTAATTCTTAACCTAGTATGTACATCTGCAGAGTTTCCATTTCGGTTTGGGACTACTTGACAGGGCGGTAGCACTCGCTTCCTATCATTTTTTTTGTATCCTGGTGTCACCCAGACCCGGTGTCTACCGCACCTGCGTGTCCTGGGTGTGTAATCATCCCCATTGCTGGATCATAACACCGAGGAACCCCGCAAAGACGCACTCGTATGTGAGTGATACCCGGCTGTGGGGCACAGCCTTCCCATTAAGCCTGCAGAGCGCTCACCCTGGGTGGGGGCCGACCGTGAATAACCTCACCCCCTCGGCTGAGATTCGAACCCACGATCTCCCGGCTTTGAGTCCTGCGCTCTACCCCTGAGCCACAGTAAGTTGCTGATAATAGATCAAAGGTAATGTCAAAGGTGATATTTCTGATTGTTTGTAGTATAGCGACGAAGGGGATGTTAGTGGTGTCACGTTTGATATAAATACGTGATGCAACAAGTTATGTTAAACATGCCCATATATAAAACGTGTGTCCTCGCTATGTGTAAAGTATAATTTTTTAGTAAATTATCAAATGATGCATTCTGAATGAAGGGCAGTATGAAAACGTTGCCAAGTGAAAATTGAATACTTTATCATATGAATTACCCTGTTATGCAAATGCTTGTATCATTATAGAAGATTTAGGTACCCCCTCGCCCCTCACAATGTGCTCAATAAAATACTTTTTCTGTTTAAGAAGAAATAAACAGAGGGCCTGTTTAGGTGGAAATAAACAGAGGGCCTGTTTAGGTAGAAATAAACAGAGGGCCTGTTTAGGTAGAAATAAACAGAGGGCCTGTTTAGGTAGAAATAAACAGAGGGCCTGTTTAGGTAGAAATAAACAGAGGGCCATTGCAACAACATTGTCATTCAGTACTAGGAGAGAGAGGGTCGACTAGTTGTAGTCAAAGGTGTATCACTTCAGTCAGGCATATCCCTGTCAAACTTGAGGGAGATTTATACCCGCCCCCCCCCCCCTTATATTGACAAATCGGACACTGTACTGTCTGACTTGTAAAGCGGAAGCCTGCCTTCTTGGAAAATAACTCGGCGACTTTGGCAGAATTTTGCGGAAAATGAAACTACGTTATAAATGCCTTAACCCGTTCATAATGTGATATCTTCATCAGCAGGAACTTTTTCATATCAATCCCCCTGACTCCTTTATGGTCGTTAATTTATTCGTTTGTGTATATGGGTATTTACATTTTGAAATATAAGTGAATCGTAGAACCTGTGTGTACTTATATCAAGTGCGTGAACTGTACATGCGTTAACATGAGGTTGAGATTTACGAGGCAAACAAACTAAAACTACTCTGCCATTGTTTTATCCAAAATGTAAAGAGCATGCACACACAGCCTGTAAAACTGCATGTCAGAGAGGGTGCAGGGTGTCTTTAGGAGGTTTGACCTCTGAGCAGATATCGTTACCCACGTAAAGACACGATACCACGTTTTGACAATTCCAATGATTTTTTGATTACACGCTTTCTAATTTTGTGCCGTGATTACAAAAGTCAAAGGAAAGTCAAAGCACTTTCAAGGTTTTAAGAATTCACACAACGGTTATTTTTGTTATTGTAAAAATTTAATGCGCAAACCGAATTCTTTTCTTTTTTTTAAATTTGTGTACAAGATGAACTGTCATTGTCGAGAAAGTTCTCTGAAAGATACGCTCACTGAAATATAAAATTAAATTTATATTTGAAGAAAAACTACAAAAATGTTAATATGTCTGAACCTTAAGACACTGTTTGTCACAGACACAGAGCAAAATCACAAAAAAATCTCAAAACTATTTATATATAGCCCTTATTTTAATTATTTTATATGTAGTTAGGCATTTATTTAACAATCAAATGAGTGTAAGTATGCATCTGTAACCGCGGCGCACATTCGGATATAAATTACGTTTCCTTACTTTAAAGCGGGGTTAAGTAAACAAAACAAATAAAACGTCAGTATATTTTTGGTTGATTAATACAGGCCACAAGGCGTGACTGTGCCGTCACAATATATGTCGGTCACCTTTCACTTTCGTCTGTATGGTTTGACAACATCGCCTTATATTTCCCGCCGTATCTCTCATTTACATCTAACTGGGTCAAACAAACTCATGCAGTTCACTTTATTACATTTCATTTCGCATTTTCAAAATCCCCAGAATCATATTATCAAAATGCTCAGTGTCGTTGGTTAGAATCACATTTAAATGATCACTTACCAGTGCTGGTTATATAAATCGGTAGGCTCCTGACATTTATAACAGGTGTCGCGACATTAAACAAGTAGGTCTCCATGCAACAAACATTGCAATAGTGCTCTGGTAGATTTATCAGCGCAAGTAATTATCTCCACCTATTAATAGGTGAGAGATACTTGTTTTTCCAGTTATTCTCTTTTTATGATTTTTATCCTACTACTTTTTTTTATATTTCATCTATTCTTAATCAGGATGTACCTGACTAATGCCCAATAGCATTGACCCCGTTTCAGAGACCTTGACATATTTTTTGTCACAGGGCTAAAAATTTTGTGAATCAAGGTTTCAGTGTCGCTTTTCTTATAATCTATTAGATGTAGAAAAAAATTATAAAATAAACTATTATAAAATATGGCACAATTTTATAATTCACTCCTGCGGAAAGTTACGACTTAAAATCTTTCAGTTAAGACGCATTTCCACGTGAACCGTTTGAGCTCTAAGGCTTAATCTTTTACAAAAATAGGCAATAAAATTATAATGTAGCAGCTTTTTTAAAATGTGCAAATTACATGTTACATAATAATTACATAAAACGAATTACAAATAACGTCACAATTTTCACCTTATGAAAATCAACTCAAGAAGAAACAATCCAATTTCAATTATATTTCACAGAACTATACGGTAGTTTTTGATAGATATTACACCATACAGACAATTGGGTCATTGGGGCCATAGGTCAAGTTCACATTAAAGGTTAAAAGGTCAGATTCAGGGCTGTTTTAAAGAACCTTAGCTCTTCGAGACGGGTAAAAAAATTAGAGACAACCTGTAGCGTAGAATCAGTGTGTACGTGTGTGTGGGGGGGGGGGGGGGGGGGGGAGGTGGAGATGCGTGGCGCTCGTATGACAGTCACAAGAAGTCTATAAAGATTTAGTTATTTACCAATTACAAAAATAAGGAAGACCCTGTGCCAATTAAACACCTGCGATGCTAGATAAATGATAGTCGCAACTTGGTCCCAATATCAGGTAAGACATCGAACCAATGTTTTTCTTTTTAAATACATGCAGTTTGCTAAAGTCTCATCGGGATTTATCAACAAAACCTCCATAATTAAATGAACGGACGCGATATCGTGGGTGTTAATCAGCAGTCAAAGTGTATGTATGTATCTATATATGACGTCACGCCAGAATAAATTATGACGCTCAGTTGACCGCAGTTAGTGTAGTTGTAAATGGAAATGTGCAGTTCTAAATCTGGATTTCTGCAGTTTAAAATATTTAAACCCCACTGTTATGCCCATGAGTAAATAATTGAAATTCAACGACCTTTCATATCAAGACTATACACAAAATGATCGGCACAAGTGTTAGTTTGTAAGTATTGTTAGATTGCTGTATTGATTATATAAATGTATGGTAATAATTTTATTTATGATTCATTCATAATAAGCATATTTTATAAATATACTCTATATTCTTTCTCTAGATAAGCCGGTAATGGTTCATTCTTAAATTTAAAAGCCCATGTCTCTGATTAACCTGGAAAAAAATTTTTCATGATATTTATAATAAAAGTAAAATTACGACGTCTATATATTCTTTGGCATTATTATATGTGATATATTCAAGACCTTTTACAAATATATTTTCAAATTGTAGATAATTTTGATTGTTTTATATTTATTCCAGATAGTAAGTTTTCATAATTTAAACACATTTATTTACCGTGTTCTTCAATTGTTTTATGCCTGTTTATCAAAATAATGTATTTATAAAATTTTCCCTTTTCCCGTCATTAATTTATTCTGTACCAAATCGAGGTGCCTATAATTGCTGTTATTCTTTATGTAAACACTTAAACCATTCTTTCATTTTTCTTATGTTATTATATTTCGAGAGAAAGTTAAAAGCATCTGTGTAACAAATCAACAAGAAAGTATAAAGACAATATAATTGCACACAAATAATTGCATCTATGCTAGATGAAAATTGTTTTTAAAAGTAACACTACTTGAAAAAAGATATCTCAATATGAGTCACATTTCTGGCATTCAGGAAAAAGTAAGAAAGAAAACGTTGCCAAGTGAAAATTGAAAACTTTATCATATGAATTACACTGATATACAAATGTTTGTATCATTAAAGAAGATTTAATTGTCCCACCCCCCTTCACAATTTGTTAAAAAATATTCTTTTCTGTTTAAAACAAATAAACAGAGGGCCATAACCACAACATTGTTATCCAGTACTAGGAGAGAGGAGGGTCGACAAAGTTGTAGTCAAAGGTTAATTACTCTAGTGTTACATCTAGGTTGAATTAATTAATATTGTTGAATTTGTATATAAATTGCTGAATTAGAGAAATCTGTATAGAACCGAATGTTATATAGTGATGCTTTTCATAAAGACCGATGACTCAGGTAAACAAACAATGGAACTGCTTATTCCCTTCCTTAATGCGATCCTCTTACAATAGAACATGATTTTAAGAAGTTTAGCTGAAGCAAGTCCTTCACGAAGCAAAACAATTCCAGAAAACATCCGTGTCAGGTTCACGTCGGTCGTCACGAGGTTTGTTTTAATATTATACATATATGACCCTAACCCGTCAGTCGCGGAATATAGTAGTCCAGGTGCCAAAATGGGTTTTCAGACCTGACCTTGTTTTATGGTCTGCCCTATGTTACTTTGATAGTTATACCCTATTTTGAGGGTGCTGAATTCAAATCTGTATGATGCCACTCTGGCATCATTGAGGGTTTTGAGATATTCAAGATGGCCGCCAAGATGGCTGCCAAATATGAAATCATCATATATTTGCAATTATATGGTGTATATATGTACTGCAAAGGGTTAATTTGCAATTAATTAGGAAAGAATATCAATTATGTGCAATACTGTGAACAACTAAAAAATAAATCTTTGATTTTAAGCCAAAATGGCGTCCAAAATGGCCGCCGTAACATATAAAGAATGTATATTTTGAAGGAAATGGAAATGTGGTGTGCATGACTCGCACTCGAGTGGAGTTGAGGTGCGGAGGGTCAGGATCTGTGGCCTGTATCCAGATACACACTTGAAGGTGAACGCGCTTAAAATTTTCTGCAAATGCTTCTGAAGTTGGTGGAAGTGATTTCAGGGCGGGCGTCTGAGTGATCTTCCTTTTACCTGTTTTGGTAAGCCAGACTTGAAAACGTGCTTCCGACAAGATTTTTCCTTGGCAACCATAACATGCAGCTACAAAGTGCCTGGCCTCATCAATGACATCATGGATATTACTCAGCAGGTCTCCCACTTTTCGCAAATTGTGTCCTTTTTTTCAGTGTTTTGAGCATGGTGGACTTTCCTACGCCCCACATATATGCAGTTGTATCACAGCCAGTAAGGGCATGAGCAGCCAACAGGTCTGGTATTATATTCTGGTGTTTCTTGACTGTGTCCCCAATATTGCAGATTGTTCGTTTGGCACTAGTACTTTCCATCAGAATTGCGCAGTCAAGATTGTTCTCATGATAGTGGTGTAACAGAAGAAGAAACACGTCGGTATCATCATACTGTAATCCCAAAGTGAAATTCTGGCAGTGATCCGAAAGGTAAACTGAAGACTAAATAAAATCCGTTACAAATTGAAGAAAATCTCTAACTGCTGCATGTATTGGAGAAGGTTCCACTCTTCTTTGTCCGCTGGAATATTCTCTCGCCTCTCTCCCCGGCTCTAAAACACAGCCCCATATGTATAGCTTCTCATCTCAAGCCGAGAACTTTCCATTTTCCGAACAATCTAAAGAACAATACATAATACACAGTATACACGCGCGTTACAGGAAACATCGAGGACAAGAATACTGTGTTTCTACATATTAGGGTTCACACGTGAGCCGGCTCGCCTCGGTCAGGCGATTCTGTCATGGCAACGAGCTATGCGTGCTACACGAACCCAATGTCAACAACACATGGAACATCCCGAACGTATCTGGAGACAGGCCACAGATCCTGACCCTCCGCACCTCAACCCCACTCTAATCGGCTGGCAAAAGGATGAGTCTTCCATGTCACTACTTCCAGTTCCTGTTCCTAAAGGCACTAAGCCAGCTCCGGCAGAAGTCTTAGAAATGATCATATGCGGTTGTGCCAGCGATACACCATGCAAGACTGCCAAATGCAGTTGTATGACAGCACAGATATCGTGTACAGTTTTCTGTGCATGCAACAGTGCGTGAAACTGTAACAACGGGTGTACAAGACAGGAAAACATCAGTTGTGACCAAGAAGATAATGATGAAGAGGAAGAGCTCCTCGAGGTCACAGAGGGTTAAACCTTGAGAGTTACTGGCAGTTGGGACTTCATATAGAATAAATATACTTGCCCTATGCCTGATGTCATATATTCTGTAAGTTTTATATAATGTTTAATATGCTAAATATTTCGAGCATCAGTGGCCATCTTGGATGCTGAATTATTATTTTCTAAATCTTACCAAAATCAGTACCAGACTATATTAACTTTTACTTACTTTACTAGCTCAAGTGGTCTAGGGTAAATCTCAGTACTCTTTAGCCTTAGGGTAGAGCATAGCACAAAGGTTGTGAGTTCAAATCTCAGCCTCAGCAGAGGTAAGAGTTTTACGGTTGGTCTTCATCCAGGCTGAACGCTCGGCAGGCTTAAAAGGAAACGTTGAGGAGACCAAAACCTGTGTATCACTCACAAATGAGTGCGTCTTTGGGTGTTTCTCCGTCTTATGAACCACTAATGGGCTTATTACACACACAGGACCCGCCGGCATGGTAGACACCGAGAAGATGTTTATACTTAGATTAAGAATTATATAAGACAGCATAAAAAAGGAGGCGGTTCCTTCCACCAAAAAAAAATTCTGTCTGTTCATAAACGCTTATATGAAATCAATGTCACCAAATGTCTGTACCTTTTTTTGCCAAAATATGCTTTTATTAGCTCAGCTGACTGTAAGTCATCTGAGCTATAGCGATCACTCTTTGTCTGTCGTCCGTCCGGCCATCCGGCCGTCTGTCCGTTAACAAGGCACAAATCGTAACCACTGGATCTTGAATCTTCTAACTTTATATCCAGAGAGGTCCATGAAAAATCTCCTTGGAAACCTGGAATTAGGTCTCTGTTACCCATATCCTTTAAGCTATGGGGCCCTAAAGTACCCCCAGAATAGTGAAAAATTTCATACAAAAACTTCAATATCTCATTAACTACATCACTGATGGTCATGATTTTTTTGCATACATATTCATCATGAGATGTTTCATCAGTCTCTGCAGACTGGTGGCGCCACCTGTATTTTCGATTTTTACGAATAGTTTTCTCTGTTTTTGAGACCTTTAAACATGCGAACATCTGTCAACAAGGCACAAATTGTAAAGACTAGACCTAGAATCTTCATTCTTGACAATCTGAGAGACCTATGAAAAGTCTCCATGGAAACCAGAAATTAGGTCTCTGTTACAAATATCTATCGAGCTATGGGGCCCAAAAGTACCCCCCAGAATAGTAAAAAATTTCATAAAAATTCAATATCTGATTAACTCCATCACTGATGGTCATGAATTTTGGCATACATATTGATCATGAGATGTTTCATCAGTTTCTGCAGACTGGTGGCGCCACTTGTATTTTTCAAATTTTTACCATTTTTTTCTCTATTTTTGAGACCTTTAAGGATGTAGTTATCTGTCACCAGGGTTCAAATTGTAACGACTGGACCTAGAATCTTCATTCTGGACACACAGGGAGACCCATAAAAAGTCTCCATGGAAACCTGAAATTAGGTCTCTGTTACCCATATCCTTTAAGCTATGGCACTCCAAAGTACAGCTCAGAATAATGGAAAATTTGATACAAAAGCTAAAGTATCTGAACAAATAATGCAGAGATCACCATAATTGTTTGTATGGATATTGGTGGCACCACATGTATTTGTTTGGGCTTTTTTTCAATTTTTTTCTCTATTTTTGAGACCTTTAAAGATAAGAACATCTGTTAACAGGGCACAAATCATTACAGCTGGACCTAGAATCTTCATTCTTTACACACAGGGAGACCCATGAAAAATCTCCATGGAAACCTGAAATAAGGTCTCTGTTACCTTAATCCATTAAGCTGTATGGCTCCATGCAATATACCCCCCAGAATAATGAAAAATTTGATACAAAAACTCCAGTATCTCAATAACTACAACACTGATGCTCATGATTTTTGCCATACATATTGATCATGACGTGTTCCATCAGTTTTAGCAGACTGGGTGTGCCACCTCTATTTTTTCAAATTTTTACGAATTATTTTCTCTATTTATCAGACCTTTAAAGATGTGATTATCTGTCCCCAGGGTACAAATTGTAACAACTGGACCTAGAATCTTCATTCTTGTCATGCAAGGAGGGCCATGAAAAGTGTCTGTGGAAACCTGAAATTAGGCGTCTGTTACCCATATCCTTCAAGCTATAGGACTCCAAAGTATACCTCAGAATAATGGAAAATTTGATACAAAAGCTTAAGTATCTGAACAACTAATCCAGAGACCACCATGCTTCTTTGCATGGATATTGACCATTAAGTGTTTTTATTAGTTTCTGCAGACTGGTGGAGCCACCTGTAATTTTTTAAAGTTTACGCATTTTTTCTCTATTTTTGAGGTATATTAATACAGACACAATCTCAGCCTGTTGGTTAATCTGTTTGATGCTTCAGTTCAATGGTTATATACTACCATTCAGATGATAAAATTTCCTTTTGCAAATCTCTTCCCAGTCAGCTGAGCGTTATGACCCATGGGTCACTTGTTCAACTTGGTGGTCGTTTGACTGTCATTTTATCTTTAAAGGACAACCTCTGGTTGTTTACAATAGCGTAAACTATTAATTTATGTGCCGTAAACCACTCGAGTGCAAGTCATGCACACCACATTTTCATTTCCTTCAAAATATACATTCTTTATATGTTACGGCGGCCATTTTGACCCCTTTTTGACTTAAAATCAAAGATTTATTTTTAGTTGTTCACAGTATTGCACATAATTGATCTCCTTACCAAAATAATTGCAAATTAACCCTTTGCAGTACATATATGAACCATATAATTGCAAATATATGATGATTTCATATTTGGCAGCCATCTTGGCGGCCATCTTGAATAACTCAAAACCCTCAAAGATGCCAGAGTGGCATCATCCAGATTTGAATTCAGAACCATCAAAATAGGGTATAACTATCAAAAACATTAGGCAGACCATAAAACAAGGTTCCACCCCTGGCACCTGGACTATAGGCAGCTTCGCAGTAAACACCTTTATACACCAGTCCATGACCTGTTCAAATGTCAGGCCTCATACTTATGGCCAGATTTAAATAAATTATGAAGCGGTTGATTTTCAATGTAATATTTTTGCATATGCCTGTAGTAACTATTATTGCTCAGCAAAAAAATACCAGTCTAACATATCTTAGAAGAGCGCTTCATGAACTATATTTACTTATGGAGTGTTGTGGAGTACCGAACGTAATCTAATCATAACGTTCCCATTACTTCAAATAATAACCTACCCAACTAAAAGAAAATTTCATACGGTTCCTGTGGTGCCTACAACGTATAAGACAAAAGTAAAATGCTAAATCCCCCGGTCTATTTGTTAAACAATATAGGAGGATGAAAGCCCACCTTTGTCATATTAACCTATAGGAGAAGTAAATATGTTTTATCCTCCTTAACATTCTTACATGATATTAATCCATGGTCTGCAATTACAATGAAAAATGTTTTTTTTAAATGATGAGACAGGTCAGAATCGCACATCTTTCCAGTTTCAGAAGGGAAAGTAAAAGTTATATTTATTGATTCAGTTTATACAAATTTAATCTAATTAAAACGTATCCCTGTCAAACTTTACAAAAGGCCAATTCGAAGCTAACAAAGGGGGGGGGGGAGATATACCCCCGGCATCCCCATATATTGATGCCTCTGGATTCTGGTAACTGGAGTACTAATCGGACACTGTACTGCTTGACTTGTAAAGCGGAAGCCTGTCTTTCTTGGAAATTAACTCGGCTACTTAAGTAGAATTTTGCGGAAAATGAAACTACGTTATAAATCCCTGAACCCTTTCATAATGAGATTAAGCTCTTCAACAGCAGGGACTCTTCCATATCGATCACCCTGACTCCTTTGCAAAGGACAACCACACGTTGTCGTTAATTTATTCGTTTGTGTATATGGGAATTTCCATTTTGAAATGTCTGTGAATCGTAGAACCTTTTTGTACTTATTTTAAGTGCGTGAACTGTACATTCGTTAACATGAGGTTAAGACTTACGAGGCAAGCAAACTTAAAATACTCTGCCATAGTTTTATCCGACATTTAAAGAGCATGCATTCACAACCTGTAAAACTGCATACCAGAGAAGGTGCAGGGTGTCTTTGGGAGATTTGACCTCTGAGCAGATATCGTTACCCATGTAAAGACACGATACACGTTTGACAATTCCGACGATTTTGAGAACACACACTTTCTAACCCTTTCTTTTTCTTTTCTTTAAGTTTGCCTATACAAGATAAACTGTCATTGCCGAGAAAGTTCTCTAAATGATACCTTCTCTGAAGGTATTAATATGTCTGAACCATAAGTCAGTAACTCGGGTAAGTTACTGTGGTTAAGTGTTGACTCACAGACAGTCTTCGGTGCGCAGAGCAAAATCACAGAAAATTCTCAAAACTATTTATTTATAGCCCTTATTTTAATTATTTGATATGTAGTAGGACATTTCTTTTACAATCAAATGAATATATGTATGCAACTGCAACTGTGGGGCACATTCGGATACAAAAAAGATTTCATTTCATTTAGGCGGGGATAAGTAAACAAAACAAATAAAACGTCAGTATATTTTTGGTTGATTAATACAGGCCACAAGGCGTGACTGTGCGTCACAATATATGTCGGTCACCTTTCACTTTCGTCTGTATGGTTTGACAACATCGCCTTATTTTCCCCGCCGTATCTCTCATTTATATCTAACTGGGTCAAACAAACTCATGCAGTTCACTTTATTACATTTCATTCCGCATTATCAAAATCTCCAGAATCATATAATCAAAATGCTCAGTGTCGTTTGATAGAATCACATTTAAATGATCACTTACCAGTGCTGGTAATATAAATCGGTAGGCTCCTGACATTTATAACAGGTGTCGCGACATTAAACAAGTAGGTCTCCATGCAACAAACATTGCAATAGTGCTCTGGTAGATTTATCAGCGCAAGTAATTATCTCCACCTAAATATATATATATATATATATATATATATATATAATATATATATATGTATATTTTAAACGATTAGCGGCTCGGATATTAAATTCAATACACGTGTGAATGGGGTAACAGGTGACGTCAAGGTGCACGTGGTCCGCCATGGTTGTATAGAGTGGTTGCCCTAGCAATCCAGGTCAAACCCGCTGTAGTTCCGTGTCCTGTGCACAGCCTCTTGCAGGGATCTATCATTGTCTCAATAGAGCTTGATCCTGTACGGAGTTTGCTAAAAATGAATGGCTCATGCGTGGAAAGTGGGTAGGAGAGAATTTAAGCCAAACACTGTCGTGAGTACACGACTTAGTGGGCACTTAAATCGGGCTGGTAAGCCTAACTAGAGTCGTGATACAAGCCATACAGAGGAATGCGTTGCAGTGGTCTTCCTACCACCATGTTGTATTCCTATATAAATCGTGGCTAACTTTCCATTAAGGGGCGTTTCCAAGTGCGCGTATATGCGTATATGCGTGGAAAATCGCTCATATGATTTTGTAACTAGGGTGTTTCCATGTGCGCTTATATGCGTATATGCGTGGAAAATCGCTCATATGATTTTGTAACTAGGGTGTTTTCATGTGTCTGTCAGTGTATATGCGTATATTCGTAAAAATCGCCACAGGAGCAGTTTTCCCACATTGGGTCTGCGTGAACTCAGGGATTATGGGAAAAATGACGTCATTTCATCATCTTTTTTGTGGAAGACATGCTACATCCGCTGCACAAAAATATACGTCTTTCAGTTAAGGCATACATATACGCATAAACGCGCACACGGAAACACACCTATTTTTGACACATATAACCACATACGCGCAAATGGAAACACACCGTTAAACTACGAATGATGAATTAACACAAAACAATAGATGTGTACTCACAAACTTCGTCTGTATAGTGACGACTCATTTCCTGTATCGTGAACAAGTTGGCTTCCGTCCAGTAACCCGCGCGAGCCATGCTTGTATTCATGCGGTCAGAAATTCAACAAAATGCGACGGGATTTACCAATATGCTAGGTTAAAGCGGAATTTATTTAGCTAATGGTAGGTGTTGTTAGAAAGAATATTAAATAAGCTAACGATTGGTCTTGTTTATGTCAAATTACAGCGAATTGTAGGCCATTAGGCGTTGCCAAAAATGACGAAAATATTTGCATCCTTATGGAGCTTTAAAGTGTGTTCCTCGTTGAAGGATGAAAAGGCACTCTGACAGCCAGTACGCAGGTTGTAGACTCTCTATAGTGTCAAAGGGCCGACATGTCCCCGTATCCCCGGGGCACCTCAAGTAGTTTCCTGGTATTGGTGTAGAGCGTAGCGCCATGGAACATATAGCATTTATCCATATAAAACTTAGGACGTCAAATATACACCAAAACTTCTATAAATCATATAAATATGATGAGATCATATTTTAGAAGGGGGAGGGGTTATGCGTGAAAATAAATGGCGTTATGAATTGAATATGATAAATTAATGATCATAGTTGTTTTTTTCTATTTCTAATTAATATTATTATATTTTATTTATCTGTTTCATGTCTGTTCATCAAATTTTCAATATTAAAAAGTTTTCACAGCGCAAATTAAAATTTAGAATGGTCGACAGAAATGCCCATTATTACAATCAACTAATTAATCATTAATTTATGATACATGATTCCATTTATCTTCAGTTTCTCGGTTATCTCATGACAAATTCAGGGGGCTTCGCTGGGAGATCTCGAGAGGAAAACATAATGCTATCAGATCATATTAAACAACACCTCGTTTTGAATGTTTTCGGCACTCTAAGCAATGTGGTCCCTTTAAAGGGATGAAGGAATAGTTATATGAAAATGATATGGTTTAAGGTAATAGTATAATATAGTTAGAGTAATAATAAAAAAATTTAACCCGGAACAGTAATAGTAATAGTAATTGTAACGATAATAGGAAATTACAGGTTTAAAAGTAATAGCAATACTAAGAGTATATAATAAAAAAAAAAGAAATTTAACCCGTAACAGTAAATGTTTTCTAATAATAGTAATTGAGAAGTAACTGTAATAGTGATTAAAACCTCTGTAATAGGCCCAAACCCTGATCGTTTCGGATGAAATGAAAAGAATGGTAAACCTTTAATTTTTCTTGATACAAGCAGCCCGCTAAGGTCGTGCCTATACTATCCGGCACGTGGTTTTGTGACAGATGAACAGAATGGATAGACAAAAAAAATTAAGTATTAACTTGACGCGTGCACCTGAAAAATACAAGTGTACTTATCACAATATGATTGCTCCAGTTGTTGACCAGGATGCTAGTTTAACATCCGGGCCCGTATGGTATAGATTAATGACAAATTGTCAAAATGTCAGGGACAGTTCCTTATAATATTACCAATTATACAGTGATCCACTAGTATATATCAATTGGAGAGTTAAATATGGGCATATATGGGAGCAGCAGAGAGCGATCTATTTTTAATCAAAGCAATTACATGGTTTCACGCTTTCTTTGGTAAATTTTACATAATTATAACCTTTTGGACCTGAATGGTATATACTCACAGATGTATGTGGACTTTCGATTTTTATTTTTTATTTTTTTATCGGAAAGCGAAATTCAATAAATTCACAAATGTCCTCAGCTGGCCTGTCATGCTCGGTTTACAGACCATATTAATATTAGTACTTGCACTCATAGGGCTGAGCACTAACGGTATGAACAAATTGTAGGATAGGTACAAAATAATAGGATAATCAAGGATAATATTGTATCATTATATAATTTAATATTAGACTTTATTCAATTATAAGCACAGTTTGGATGCTCAGCTGCAAGGGTCTGCATGTCTTTGATCGGATATAATAATCTGATAGTAAGGGTAATTTAATTGTGACATGTGCTGCCCTCTGTCTGCGATAAGCCAAATTAGATGTTTTGATCTCGCATCGTTCTTGAAAAAAAAATATGAGGCAGAGAGCTCTCTATGTCTGTCTGTCTGTCTGTCTGTCTGTCTGTCTCTCTCTCTCTCTCTCTCTCTCTCGTCTTAATATGCAAGTCATATGCAGGCAATTTATTCAAAAGAAGTTGCATGTCCATCCCGGACCAGCCGCTAATATTATAATAGGTTTGGGCAAACAACTTGAGGTAAATTAATGCGTCCTTGTCAATTTGTGCGGGTCAAACTTTCCCGCATGGTGCCTTCACAGGATGCAATTTTTTTTTAAAATTCAGATCAATTTGATATTAAACATCCTAAAATAATCTCCGGCTGTAATTATTTGATCAACAAAAGGACATTACTCTGAAGCAGAGTTTTAACTTTTAATTTGTTCATCTTTCATTACAGAGAAATAAGGCAATATGGTAAAACTGCCAGAGTAATGTGCATATTCTTTGCTTCTTTTAAATTATATTCTGAACAGACTTGATTTTTGAACAGGTCGTTTCTAGCAAACCCACATTTGCACATTGCTTGCAGTATGCTGAATCCTGATTATAACAATCTTGTACAGGATTTTGAGATGTTGCATACACTCCATTAAAGCTTGAGAAACTGTTTAATAAAATTTATGAAGCATGGCCCCGTAATTAATTCCGTTAAATTGTTTAAAGTTCAAGTTACTATCTTTCTGTCTCTCATTCGTATATATATATATATATATATATATATATATATATATATATATATATATATATATATATATATATTGGGATATGTGGCATGCTTGGAGATAATGAAAAATTATGAAAAATAAGCTAAGGTTTTGGTCAAAAATAACTTACAATATATCCTTTATACATCTCTCACACATATATATATATACATCATATATATTAAGAAATATTAATATATAAATATACTAGTACTTAACAATGAGTTTACATCAGTCGACATGGATAAAAAATGTAAACAAACGCACGTGGTTGTATGTGTTCCTGCATGCTATCAGCCTCGTTTTGACAAGAGCGTCAACATGGCAGCCCGACAACGGCCTCATGGCCGTAAGCAAGAGATTTTTTCTTGTGAAGTCCCTTTTCAGGGCCTTATTGAATCTTCTGTCAGGGCAAAACTGTTAATAGAGTTCATCAAGTATATCATCTACCAAAGACAGCAAATTCCAATGCCGCTGGACCAGATAAAACATGAGGTGGTTCGGGACCAACTTGAACAGGTGCGTGTGAAACTGAAGGGAATTTCCAAACAAGTTTGAACAGACTTAGTGTCGCCACAATAAATTTTATTTGTTCTTGTTTTTAAAAATTTAGATGTTAATGAGCTTTACGTTATATTAGGTGTTACAAAACGAGATCGACTGATTAAATAGTCTTTCGATCCACTCACATCCAGTAAAAATTGGGTTTTCACCTCTTGGGCGATAATGAGGGTAATTTCTAACTTACTGTGTGTTTACAACCATTATCACTCTCCTGGTAATCAGTATCTCTGTACTGTGAGAGTATTTGATCGGTAGATATACGGGCATGATTATAGATTAACTCATGCACCTCTCTCCGAGACATGACACTCGTGTACAGAAAACGTTTTTATGTCAGATACTTGTGGCTTGATTTTACCACTGATTTTTACCTGCCTCTTACTTCTTCACTATACATCTAATCATCATACTGTCCCTTTGATACGCACATACAGTTGAAAGTCAGTCTGAGCTATAGCAATCACACTTTGTCTGACATACATCTGTCTGTCTGTCTGTCAGTTAACAGGGCACAAATTAAGACCAAGAAGACTCTACTTAACATCCAGGGAGATGCTTGAAAAATCTCCTTGGAAACCTGAAATTAGGTCTCTGTGACCTATGATCTGCAAGCTGTAGGGAAAAAAACATGATTTGAGCATCTTGTATGTCAGATGGGCTCAAATTATATCTGTTAGGCCTAGATTCTTCTGACACAACATCCAGGTATGTTCTAGGCAAATTTTTTTTGAAACCTGAAACTAGGTCATTATGATCTCTCTTCTGCGAGTGATTGGCTACAAAAGTGATTTGGAGCACCCAGACTGTCAGAAAGGGAGGTCCTGGGCAAGTCTTCTTTAAATCATGAAACTAGAATTTCTTGGCACCACAGTGCCATTGTATCCCAAGACTAACCCCCCCCCCCCCCCCCTTAAGAATAGGCCCCCCCATCTTCAGCAGTATTTACTGACACTTGGCAAGCAACCATGGTTTCCCCATCTATTAACTTGAGATACAATATTTTTCACTTAATATGGATATATTAAAGGTCAAGGCCACTCTCCCAATTTAAATATACCTCATCCCATAACCAGAGTACTGTAAAGTGGCAATGAAGGGGGTATTAAAAGGTGCAAAAACAAGAAAAGGACAGAATGTATTCTATAAAAACAGAACAGCGGGTGGCGCAACCTGTCTGGTCTACAACAAAGCTATCCAAGACACATAAACATGAAAAATTTCAGGCTGATACATCCATCCACTCCTCAGATATGAGTGATTTTTACCTGAAGCAAATAGATGGATGGGCGCCACCCAAAGGAAACTGCAGATGGGGCCACCAGTCTTGAATACAAGATGGAGGTATCCAAGATCTACAGACATGCACAGTTTTTGGCCAATAAGGCAAATTACTTTTTAAGAGCATTTATTTATACTATGAGAATAGATAGGTTTATAGCGCCACCTGTCTGGTCTATGAAAGAACACCAAGAGGTATGTATTTGCCAAAGTTCAGAACAATATGTTGAACTACTCCTGAGATATGAGCAATTTACATCTAAACCAAAGGTACAGATGGATGCCATGAGAAAACAATTGCAGATTGCGCCACCAGTCATGAACACGAGATGGAGGTATCCAAGACCTATTGACATGCACAATTTCAATCCAATACAATGAATCACTCTTGAAAAAAGGGGATTAATTTACACTATGTGTTACAAAAACACGTTATTCAGGGGAAAAATATTGGGCCAATCCGGGATTCGAACCCGTGTCGGTGGCGCACATGTTTGGCATTCCAACCACTTTGCTAGAAAAGCAAGCTTCACTCAGAGACAGTTTGGTCCGCTTTTAAGTCACCCCATAACACACCCCCTCTTAAAAGTGTTCTGCTATCAGAACAAGACTAATTATCCCAGGAGTAACACTTTGGTTAGCTTATTCCCTCGGCCACAAAGTTTACCGTCACGTTGGATGAGCCCCCATTTGTTACAAAGACAAATTGCTCAGGGGGAAAATACTGGGCAGATCTGGGATTCGAACCCATGTCGGTGGCACACATGTCTGGCGTTCCAACTGCTTCGCTAGAAAAGCAAGGTTCACTAGCGAGACAGTTTGGTCCACTTTTATGTCTACCCATATGAAAACAGTAAGGTAGGTCGTACGCTCTTTACACAGGGCTTTACCTATAGGCCAACTACCTATATTGTAAGCGCTGTTTGTTTTGACCTTGTATCCTGAAACTCTACACCCAGGGTTGGCAAGTTTTAGGCAGGAAGGTTTTAACCATAGGTTACAACCTGGTTAAAACTGCCGAAAAGTGCCTAAAACCCAAATTTGTTTGAATTTTGACTTAAAGATCTACAATATTGCCAAACTGGCTAAGGTGATGTGGTCACAAGGCTTTGCTTGGCTACTGGAAGGTTTCAGGTATTAGTAATGCATGATTCCTGTTGGCTGGCATCATGCAGTCTTCAAAGAACCTATATAGGTTTCTTGAGCATGAAACCATGTTTGTGTGGCACATAGTTTCCATGGCCAAGGTAATATCATTATCAGAACCCTTTGGGTTTCTTGATGAGTGCTGTGTACCTGGAATGATGTAATACAGCCTCCAGTGTGCCTCTTGTAAGGCAGGGTATCAGAAAGGGTAGGCCAGTTGATTAGACCAGTTAATTACTATTTATCAGGGTGATGGGGTCATAATACCCAATGGTCATAAGTCCCACTGCTTGTAGATGTTCATGTGAACTTTCTTACAAGACTAAAATGATGCAATCAAAGCCCTTGCCTTGAAAACTGTTCTAGAGTCAAACATTTTTCTGACCATGACATTCAGGTATCTCAGGCCTTTAGGTTGAAAATGGCCCAAAATGATTATGAATATTCTGTGGTTTGCATATTTTCCTTTCAATATATTTGCATTTTTCAGTTTTATTCTAATTATAGTATTTCATGAGGGTTCCATTTTCACAATCGTATCATAACATTAACAGAGCATATCCATCATTATATAACCAGTAAGTTTGTACATAAAATCTTAAAATTAGACAAAGGATGACAAAGCTAAGGGAATAAACAGCCAGCGCATTTGGATATTCTTGTTCATTATCAGATAATGTAAACTGTTATAATTTAAAAAAAAAAACAATCTTTTGCTTTTTTGCCATTTGAAACTACAAATATATACAAAACATATATGATATGTTAGTGAGACAACAGTACAATGGGCTATTCATCAATGCAAATTCTAAATTCTGGAAAACTTCTTTTGCATATATAACAAAATTTAATCCCTTGAGATCAAAAAACCAATCAAAGTATCTGGTTATAAGCTTACAGCATGAGCTTACAGTATGAGCTTCTTTTATAAATTGGCAGTAATGGAGGTGGGGGACCTCAGAACATGATGTGGGGATACAAGCTAAAACTGTCAGATAATGGTGTATAGAAAACCTGAGGTAGTGTTGTATTCATTTGTTGCTTTTTAGCTCAGCTGACTGTAAGTCATCTGAGCTATGGGGATCACCTTTTGTCTGTCTGGCCGTCCGGGCTTCTGTCCGTTAACAGGGCACAAATTGTAACCGCTAGACCTGGAATCTTCTTACTTTACTTCCAGAGAGGTCCATGAAAAATCTCCTTGGAATCCTAGAATTAGGTCTCTGTTACCCATATCCTTCAAGCTATGGGGCCCCAAAGTACCCCCCAGAATAGTAAAAAAATTCCTACAAAAACTTCAATATCTCATTAACTACATCACTGATGGTCATGATTTTTGGCATACATATTGATCATGAGATGTTCCATCAGTTCCTGCAGACTGGTGGCGTCACCTGTATTTTTAAATTTTTTACAAATTTTTTTCTCTATTTTTGAGACCTTTGAAATTATGGACATTTGTTAACAGGGCACAAATCGTAAAGACTGGAACTAGAATCTTCATTCTTGAAATTCTGAGAGACCTATGAAAAGTCTCCATGGAAACAAGAAATTAGGTCTCTGTTACCCATATCCTTCCAGCTATGGGGCCCCAAAGTACCCCCCCCCCCCCCCCAGAATAATAAAAAATTGGATACAAAAACTCTGTATCTCAATAACTACAACACTGATGCTCATGATTTTTGGCATACATTTTGATCATGACGTGTTCAATCAGTTTCAGCAGACTGGGTGCGCCACCTCTATTTTTTCAAATTTTTACAAATTATTTTCTCTATTTTTGAATCTTTAAAGATGTGGTTATCTGTCAACAGGGTACAAATTGTAACAACTGGACCTAGAATCTTCATTCTTGTCATGCAAGGAGGCCCATGAAAAGTGTGTGTGGAAACCTGAAATTAGGTCTCTTTTACCCTTATCCTTTGAGCTGTGGCACTCCAAAGTAAAGCTCAGATTAATGGAAAATTTGATACAAAAGCTGAAGTATCTGAACAACTAATGCAGATATCACCATAATTGTTTGCATGGATATTGATCATGGAGTGTGTCATCAGTTTCTGCAGCCAGGGTGCGCCACCTCTATTTTTTTATTTTATATGAATTGTTTTCTCTATTTTTGAGAACTTAAAAAATGTGAACATCTGTTAACAGGGCATAAATCGTAAAGACTGGACCTAGAATCTTCATTATTGACATTCTGAGAGACCTATGAAAAGTCTCCATGGAAACTAGAAATTAGGTCTCTGTTACCCATATCCTTCGAGCTATGGGGCCCCAAAGTACCCCCCAGAATAGTGAAAAATTTCACAAAAAAACTTCAATATCTCATTAACTACATCACTGATGGTCATGATTTTTGGCATACATATTGATCATGAGATGTTTCTGCAGACTGGTGGCACCACATGTATTTGTTCAGGCTTTTTTAGAATTTTTTTCTCTCTATTTTTGAGACCCATACAAATATGAACATCTGTTATTAGGGCACAAATCATAACAACTGGACCTAGAATCTTCAATCTTTACACACAGGGAGACCCATGAAAAATCTCCATGGAAACCTGAAATAAGGTCTCTGTTACCCATATCCATTAAGCTGTATGGCTCCAATGTACCCTCCAGAATAATAAACAATTGGATACAAAAACTCCAGTATCTCAATAACTACAACACTGATGCTCATTTTTTTTGGCATACATTTTGATCATGACGTGTTTGATCAGTTTCAGGAGACTGGGTTTGCCAACTGTATTTTTTTTCAAATTTTTACAAATTATTTTCTCTATTTTTGAGACCTTTAAAGATGTGTTAATCTGTCAACAGGGTACAAATTGTAACAACTGGACCTAGAATCTTCATTCTTGTCATGCAAGGAGGCCCATGAAAAGTGTGTGTGGAAACCCTAAATTAGGTCTCTGTTACCCATATCCTTCAAGCTATAGGACTCCAAAGTATCCCTCAGAATAATTGAAAATCTGATACAAAAGCTGAAGTATCTGAACAACTAATCCAGAGACCACCATGCTTCTTTGCATGGATATTGACCATTAAGTGTTTTTATTAGTTTCTGCAGACTGGTGCAGCCACCTGTATTTTTTTTAAAGTTTACGCATTTTTCTCTATTCTTGAGATATATTAATACAGACACAATCTCAGCCTGTTGGTTAATCTGTTTGATGCTTCAGTTCAATGGTTATATACTACCATTCAGATGATAAAATTTCCTTTTGCAAATCTCTTCCCAGTCAGCTGAGCGTCATGACCCATGGGTCACTTGTTTTGTATCATGGTTTAATTTTAGTTTGAATATAGTGTTCCTCACTTTTAATTTGATGAGCTTGTTTCTTTTCTGCATTTAGCTATGTAACACTAAAAACATAGTTAAACTGCAAGTCATAGGGTTGTCATAGGTAAGGGTATGTAAGATTTTAGGCAGTAAAAGGCAGTTTAAGGCAGGTTAAAACCTATTTTAGGCAGTTAAAGGCAGGTTTTAGGCTCTGCCCTGTCAAAAACAGGTTTTGGGCAGCCTAAAACCCAACATTGTCTACACCAGAGGGGAGCACTGTATTTTTGTGCAATCAGATGAGACCCTGTGCTGGAAGATAAAACCGTTTACCAGCCAAGTGAGGAATACACAAAGCCAATGTTGTTCATTTCATTTTGAGTGACAGCTCATTGCCCCAGCGACAGTTTGAACAGGCCACAGGCTCAGAGAGAATGGCCCCACATGTGGTTTCTGGGTGGAGCCTGATGCCTGTCGAGTGTTTGTTGACTTGAATTTGGTTGGCTGCTAGTCACATCAGCAGTTTTTCTGCATACAGGCCCATGTGCACCACTTGGTGTTTAAACAGTAAAAACAGGCAGCGGGAAAATCAGTAGCTTCTTTAGAAGAGATATTTAAGAATATGTGTTATTTTCCTCCAAAATGGACCTATTCAAGGTCAAAGTCACTCTCCAATAAAGGTCATGACCCAATTTTAAAAAGGCTTTGTCTGCTCCCCAGTATCTATGCACATGTCAAATTTGGTAAAGATTGGTAAAATATTCCTCGAGTAATCGTGTCCAAAAGAAATCTCGCCGGCGGTGCGACTGTGCTTAAACCATAGTATCCCGACTTTGTATGGGGATACAAGTAGGTAACTCTGACCTATGGTATATTCTGTGAGCAATAGGGATAAAGAATTTTGAGCATCAAGAAACTTAGACAGGGCACAAGATTTTAAATCTTAACTGTATGATCTGGAAATGTCTTTGACATCCAATATAAAGTCACTGTAACCTATAATTTGTGAGCTTTGTGAAATAGCAATGTTTGAGTAACCTATAGGTCAGATGGACATAAGTTATAACAGAATCTTCTAACGTTGCATCTAGGATGTTCTTGGAAACCTTAAATAAGGACTATGGGCTGAAAACTTTATCTAGAGCACTTTGGAAGTTATTCTACCCATTGTTCATGGTTCATTAACAAATTCCTTTACCAGATCATCAACAATTAATACATGCCTCACCTGCACATAAAATTTAGCTGAGTGTCATGACCCATGGGTCACTTGTTATAATTTCTTTTTATATTTTTATGGTATTGTTTATTGTATTTGATAATTTATATCTCTGATTATTTTGCATTGAATGGTGATAATTGTTTTCATTACAGAAGCCCCACGAGCCATTATCACCATCACAGAAAGCCAAATATAGACGAGCTGCAAACAAAGCAAAAATACAAAGTAAACAGGACATCTTGGACAAAATGGAAGATATTATAACGGTGATGCAGCAAGTCTTCATTATGTCCACTCGACCCATAAAGCAAGTCCTTGTCGTTCTTGGAGCCACAGTTGTCAGTCCAAAGGAATATTACTTGATACGACTCCCGACCTCATGCTATGATGGTCCACTTTTGGAGCTGAAAGCGTGCATGTCTGTGTTATTTCGTAAACTTATTTCATGTGATGTTACTAGTGACCTAAAGGCACCATCACCAACAAAAATTACAGTTTTAGTGTACGCACCTCGAGACTGTGATAATCTGAAGTCACTGAATGGATTTCGTCCAAGAGTTAATTATAAACCTCCCTTAAGAGGCAAACGGATAGTAATTGATTTTCTATACAGAAGTCAGCATATATGTGCAAATTCAAGTTTTCTGGGTGATACTGAATTCAATGTTTCTGGGATTGAGCCTCTTGACCAATCTGATATGGAGCTATCCATAGGAGCACCTCATGCACACAGCTCACGGAGGGTTTCATTAACTGAAAGTGGTATCATGGACATAGGATCTTTAAATTCAACTGGTGTTGATAAAGACAACATGAATATGCAAGAATCCCTGTGTACCGTAACGGAGCAGTATGATGACCCCGAGTATGTATGGTATCAGTGTAGTGCAGTTATGAAAGGCTACAGAGAAAGAGCACAAAAGTCAAGTTCAGGCTCACAGGGTATATTTTTATGATATACAGTTCTTAGTTAAGTTATATAGCTCTAGATACAGTAGAACCATTTATAATATTTGTTTGATCAATAATTTATTTTATAAATCTAAATATATCCACATTTAACTGGATGTCATGAGATGTATACATGTGTTTACTTATTTATAATATTCTTGTATGCTGTGTTGCTCTTATATATATATATATATATATATATATATATATATATATATATATATATATATATATATAAGGGTAAATGATGTTGGGGATCTGTTTTTATTAATAAATATATTCCAAGATATATCAGATAAAACATTAACTCTTTTCCAGCGATGATATTCATGGTTGGTTAATGATGAAATGTAAAATCCAATGTACTTAGAAATAAATGCAAACATATCTTCTCCAGCAATGATATTCATTGTTGTTTTAAAATGAATTTTTAAATTTAGACTTCATAGCAAGGTCTATGCTTGCTATTTGATATGATTGGCTTAGAAGGACTGGGTACCAGTCTATCATCATGTATACCACAAATGGTCAAATAATATTCTTATGGCAGCTTTTTTTTATACATTGTGCTTTGGTGTTCCCACTTAAAATTACATGTACATAAATCAATGTTGGATGTATGTCACTACTGTTCAGAAAGAGGTGATAATGTTGTGGAAGTGAACAAGTGTCATGGTCTATGAAAGGGCATGCATGATGTTCCCTACTGAGAGAGTTGAGCAATGTTTGATGGGATTGTGGGATAATGAATAAATATAAAACTGACTTGAGTTTGTTTCTGAATGTGATGTTATTGTTGTACTCAAAATAAAAGGAAAGAATGGTGTCAACTGCAGTGAAAGTATAACCAAATGGTGACTTTGTTCAATATTCCCAGATTTTTCTGTGCTTTCCTCAGATTGAATTTGGGTAGAAATGCATGAACTTTACTGCATAGAGAACCATTCAATATAAGGCCCACTATGGAAGGGTGGGGGTGACAGGATTTATTCTGTTGGCCTTTTGGATGGGGGGGGGGATGTTAGTTCTTACAAGGCCACCTTAATTCAGAATGTCAGGCATGTGGGCACAAAGTCTCTCCATTTATCCTTTAATGTGCAATATGTTTGCTCAATTTTAAAGAAATTCTTCGATGATCTTTTGCCTAATTTAAATTGTGAGTGATGGGATATGCAAACTAGAAAAATCTTAACACAAGACCCTAAAGTTTTAAATTAATAGTGCTATATTGCATGATTGTGGTTAAATTGAAACAAAACTTGATATTTAAAATACCATTTTAGCTGTCATGTTTGTATCTGATGTGCAGGAATTTACACAAATCAGATCTCCATAGGTATTATTGAGAGAGTGTGCAAGCAACATTCCAGACGAACTGCTTAAATGCGAACAACAGCAGGATACACCTGCATCACTTTGCAAGATAATAAGACTGTAAACTTTGTTGCTGATAGCTGCAGTCATACCTTGGATATTTGGTAACTGAATTATCTGTAGTTCCACAAAAATTCATACAAATAATCAAATTTTAAGTTAAGGTAATACCAAATGTTGAAACATTCAGTTTACCCTCATTTTGTTCCCCTTGCTCAAAGTATTTGCTGAAATTTTGACAAATAAGATCAAGAAGAAAGAGAAGAAAACATACCATTGTGAATCTCATGTAAACAAATGGAATCCGTTGCATTTTATGATCACATGCAAGTCAGATTTCACATGCAAGTCAAATTATCAGTATTATATGCCTGTAAAATCTGATACAAATTGCTGTAGCAGTTCAAAAGATATTTAGTACCATAAAACGGGGTTACTTTGGCCCAAAATTGTTTTAGTATTGTTTCAAAGAACCACAATTAAAACCTACAGGTAGACTTCCCTATAAGGTATTATTACCTGGACTTGAACATATTTTTTATAATGTCCAAAGTGGTTTATTCATAGTCCCAACCTATTTTGACTTTTTTTTATATATGTGTGGGCCAAAGTATATGTGTGTAGGCTTAATGATATGGCTGTGCCCTGCAGCCGTATTTCACTCACAAAAAGTGTGCCTTTCAGAGTTTCTTGTGTTATGACCCAGCAATGAGGATGATTACACACCCAGAATCCAGAGAATGGTAAATCTACTTCCATGTGGAGCTTGACTACCGAGCTCTAACTGGATTTAGGATAAACCTATTCTTGGTGACACAAGGATATTCCTGTGCTACTTCCCTGTCACATAGTCTAGAACTGAAATGGAGAGAATCCAGCAGGTGTACACTTAAAAGTTAAGCTGTCATGTAAAAAAAATGGAAGCGGTTGCCTCAAAAATAAATAGAAAAATAATGTTTTAATTGATAACTTTGAAAGCAAATGCAAAAAAACAATGAATCCCATATTAAAACAAGGCCTACAGGCCTAATGCAAACCTGTGCAAAGTTTGGAAGTATGAATGGAGGTTTATTTTTAAAATTAAATATTGATCCTCTTATGTCCTGCATATCTACCTTAGTCATTGTGATTTCAGCAAAATGGACTTTCCGGACCTGAAAGTTTCAGGCCAGGACATTTTAAAATTAGAATATGGGTAGTCAACAAGCGACTGTGTATCCGCAGAAATAGAGTGGGACGGGTGAACTGAGGCATGGATTAAGTGGCAAGGGGAATAGAGTTAAGTGTGTTGCATATTAGCATGGATGTCTGCAGCGTAAACGTGAATGTAGGTGGTGCCACCTGTCATAAAATCGAGGAAATTGTCCAGGATGTATAAACCTGCAAAATTTCAGGTGGATAAGTCAAACCACTGCTGAGGTATGAGTGATTTTATCCCAAGGCAGATGAACAGATGGACGGTGTTCATAAGTGGTTGAAGGTGGCGCCACCAGTTTTGCTTATGATGAACAGCTATGTGAGATATATAAACAAGCAAAATTTTGGCCCAATCCTTCAAACGGTTCCCAAGATATGAGCTTAGATGTCTGCAGAGGAAACATGAATGTAGGTGGCACCACCTGTCATAAAATCGAGAAGGCTGTCCAGGATGTATAAACCTGCAAAATTTCAGGTGGATAAGTCAAACCACTTCTGAGATATGAGTGATTTTATCCCAAGGCAGATGAACAGATGGGTGCTGTGCATTAGTGGTTGCAGGTGGCACCACCAGTTTTGCCTATGATGAAGAGCTATGTGAGATCTATACACATGCAAAAAAATGGCCCAATTGGTCAAACAGTTCCTGAGATATGAGCTTGGATGTATGCAGAGTAAACCTGAATGTAGGTGGCGCCACCTGTCATAAAATAGAGAAAGCTGTCCAGGATGTATAAATTTGAAAAATTTTAGGTGGATAAGTCAAACCACTGCTGAGATATGAGTAATTATATTCCAAGGCAGATGAACAGATGGGTGCTGTGCATTAATGGTTGCAGGTGGCACCACCAGTTTTGCCTATGATGAAGAGCTATGTGAGATCTATACACATGCAAAATTTTGGCCCAATCGATCAAACGGTTTCCGATATATGAGCTTGGATGTCTGCAGAGTAAACATGAATGTAGGTGGCGCCACCTGTCAAAAATTGAGAAAGCTGTCCAGGATGTATAAACCTGCAAAATTTCAGGTGGATAAGTCACACCACTGCTGAGATATGAGTTATATTATCCCAAGGCAGATGAACAGATGGACTGTGTGCAAAAATGGTTGCAGGTGGTGCCACCATTTTTAGTGTATGTTATAAAGCTATCAAAGGGCTACATTTGTGCAAAATTTTTAGCCTGATCGGTCAAACGGTTCCCAAGATATGCGGATTTATGTGTGGAAACAGACGCACAAATGGACACTGGGCAGTAAGGAAAGGTCAGAGGTCAACGAAAAAAGAGGGCGCAGCAGTTCACATGTGACCTGATGGTAAACCCAATTGGCTTAAAATGCAAACCAAGTTTTTTCAAACAGTTGAAAGATATAGTTCAAATAATCTGGGAATCCTGCATCTAAACATTGTGTCTAGACGTCTAGACGTTTTGTCTAGACGTCTAGACACAATGTCTAGACACCCCCACCCCCCCCCACCCCAGCCAGGTCAGTTGCCATGGTGATGTCTGGACCCCACCTGTTTGTACTGAGTGACCTCTTGACTTGGCTGCTGAAAGTCAGCATGTTGTCAAATCTCTTTTCAAATACAGAAAGCCTTTTTCAATTGGCTACAATTTTTTTTTTAAACTGTATTAACCCAATCTATTCTTATAAAACTTGCGGAACCCTACCATAGAATAATTCTTGTAAAGTTTAACCAATCAGCTTAACAGTTTAATCATACATCAGTGTATAAGCTAGAAGAGTTTAAAATTACATTTTTGCTTGTAAAAAACACATCAATGTAGGTGGCGCCACCAATACCTCAAATCAGATATGACATATGTGACAAACATTGGTATAAAATTTTGTGATTATAGCTCTAGCCGTTTCTGAGATTTTAATTTTAGTGTGCTTTTTTTGACAGTTGACTAAGTTCAACCTCCTGTAACTCAGCCAAAAATCTCCGAACTGGAACCATTCGAACAAACTTGAAAGAGATTGTTCCAGTGATCATTTCTGTGAAATATTGGACAATTTGGCTGGAAAGTTTCAGAGAAGATTTTTAAAGGTTTTTAAGCTTTTTCTCTATAAAATCTAAATTAATGCAGATACCCAATAATAAGCTCCAGGGCACCAAAATTCACATGTAACTAATTCTTACATGTAATTTGGCGCTGCTAGCTCCGACAGTTTCTGACTTACAGCCATGGACGGCAGAAAGCCAGCCCTGGACGGCTGACGATGGACGGACGCTGCGCCATTGCATAAGCTCACAGGTTCGTTAAAAAAAACATTGGTTTGAAAATAAGAAACATTTTATCATCTAGATAAGACATTGCCAGAACACCAAGTTCTGATAAAACTTAAATCTGTTTAGCATGGGGAGTTCTGAGTGTCTTTATGTTTTTTTTTTTAAGTATTTATATGTTATAGTTCTGCCTGTCTTAATGTACCAGAAAACAAACCTCACATTTTTTATCAATTAAAATTGAATATATACCTAAAATAAAAGTAATATAAAGTGGGCCAAAGTAACCCCAGTTTAGCGGGCCAAAGTTACCCTGGTGAAAAAAAAACAGGTTTAAAAGAATAATTTACACTCAAAATATATTTGTTTTCACATAGATGTATCACTCAGACCATGGACAGTATTAAAGAAACAGCACAAAGTTGATTGCTTTCCATGTATTCCGTGAAGCATTAAAAGTTTGCAGAGATGTGAAAAAACCTTCAGAAACTTACAAACTGTGACCTAAAAACTTACTAATGTTCAACCATGTAGACATGTATGAAAGAAAATACATCAATTCTTTTAAAGGAAATACATATAATCAGTTAAATATAAGCCAAAACCATAAAAGAGTGGTGTTAAAACATTTTTTTGAGGTGGGCCAAAGTTACCCTCCAAGGGCCCAAATAACCCCGTTTTACGTTAATGGATGGTACATAGGCATGTAAACAACAGAAATTGTACAATTTTGTGAATGACACTGATAAGTAGAGTTTATGATAGAGTAAAGAAATAAGAATTTAGTTGGCCTTACTCTGCAGTATTGCTGCAAATAATTTGAAAGCTAAAGTGTTCAGGTTTAAGAACTTATTTGAAAGTGTCAGCCTCCAAATCTGAGCCTTCGTCACATTGTCATGTACTGTGTTAATATCCGAGTATGATATGTCAACAGCCAGTATAATGGCATGGTCTAAAGAATTCTGATGAAGATAACTGTATGTGATAGTGACATGTAATTACATGTATTAGGAATTCTTGAGTCCTGGTTTGATTGCACAAGACTTGTAATCCAGATCTTATGATGGTTTGCTTGGACATCATATCTGTTGGCGTCTGTTGCAGATTTGAGACCTGATATAGCTCCAAAGGCCAATAATGTATCCATCAGGTTATTTTCTCCTATAGATGTTCTTTACAGAAGTGAATGATTAAAACATTTGTTAAAAACAGCACAGCTTTATTAATGATACATGCTGCATACATTACATATGTATAAAAATATCACAAGTACATATAAAAAGAAGTTCATGTATGAATAATTGAATATGTACAGCAAACAACTTTTGTAGCACTCCTAATGAATAATAACAGAATAACAACAGATGCTTGCATTTGAGTATTAAAATAATCTGTGATAATCTTATGATGAAGAAATATGGAAACACTTTTTGAAATGGAAGCAACATATAATAATTTCTTGACAATGTGAGGCATGAAATAATGTATTTCAACGTAACATCATTTTTATAAAATTCACTCTAAGAAAATAAAGGAATGTCATGTCTGCAGCCAAAAAAAAAACAATGAATTTCATTTAGCATACAAGATATCAGCATAAGAGACCAGATCTTTGGGTTTTCCATACTGGATATGGAAACAACATGATTTGCATTATTATCTTTCTTCATTTTAGTGATATTAACACTGGAGAGATTTTCATGATGTCTTTCTTTCATGACAAGATTCAGCGTAATAATACTTTTAACATGATAAAATCATAACATGTTCAGAATTATTTGCTGTTTAGCCACATCAATTTGTTGAGCTGATGGAATGCTCAAAAAAGTGTGCTCAAAAGCCTACCTACAGATAAAGAATATAACACTATAACTAGCTATATCAAAAATGCTATATCAGATCGCACATAGAATGTTATGATGTGTCAATATCAATAATGGTAACAGTTCCATACGTTAACCGACAGCTGGTAGTGGTATCATATTATTGTCATAAACTGTAATGCATTTCTCTTACAATATAAAACCTTGTGTTCCAATACTGTTTTACATACATAAACCTTCAAACAATATGCTGTTATTCTTCATTTATAGTTTAAATCTGGTATTGAAATCCATTTGTGCAACTGAAGACTACAGCAAATTAACCAGTTTGTGCTTCAGGTTATCCCTACCCACAGGTGATGTGACTAAAAGCTATATACAGTTGGTATTTATAAATGTCAACAGCACATAAAGTGGCACATTCAAGTTCCCCTTGAGTAAAACATAACTCATCAAGGGTATGCTTTTATGAATTATGCTTTAACCTACACCTTGAACAAAATTTCAGACCACGTTTTTACAACTGATGGTCTATCATGAAATGTTTATTATAGTTTTGCAAAACTCTATCACAGTTTAGGATATTTACTAAATGCAAAGGGGGGGGATAGATAATGTGCTGATGATAAATCCCTGCAATACTATATGCAAATTAAACTAGAATAAGGTTGTTTTGCGATTCAAAAACAGATATGTCTCCCCTCCATATGGGCCTCCCATCCCCAAATTTTAGGGAAAAAAATACTAAATACTTCAAAAGTCACTGCAATTTACAAATAATATTTATTATTTGACCATGAAGATGAAGGTCAAGGTCACTGGTTTTTTAACACCTGAGATTTTGGTAGAAACTTTCACAAGTCAAATTTCATGAAAATATACTGAGTGGTTCAAAGGTTATAGCGTTCACAAATGATTTCTATTCTAGCTGATTTGATCTTGAAGATCCAGGTCAAGATCACCAGTTTTCTAACTTATCAAAGAACTTGGTTAAAACAATTATTGTTTCAAATTTAAGGGGAATAATGCAGAACATCAGAAGTAATGGGGTTCACAAAAATTGTTTGTTTCAGCTTATTCAACCTTGATGTTGAAGGCCAAGGTAACCGTTTTTCGAACTCTTCAGAGATACTGGTAGAAATAATTAAAATTTCATGAAAATATGTTGAGTTGTTCAAAATTTCACAAGAAATGACACCGATGACAACAAAAACTACAGATGCTGATGACAACAGACCAAACAATACAGGGGAAGGAAGACATAATGAAACATGAGGAGTGCTCCTCTAAATGATATGATAACATTTTGTAACAAACATACACATTACACAAGTTTCAGACTGTGGTTAAATGCCATGAAATAGTTCAGACTGGTAGCATTGGGTGTGGAATCATGTTATGACCACTCTATGTCGCAATCGGCAGACCACAAGTCTAAAAGTTCAGTTATGTTACATCTATTTAAACTAATCATGCTGACAGGTGCAATAACTGAACTTTGAAATAACCTAATGTAAGAAATAAGAAAATATATTATTTATATACATATTAATATTTCCAACATGAATGCCTGTATGTGCAAACTTTTAAATCTGATAAAATGTTTGATAAGAAACAACAAACTATCTGAAATATAAGAAACATTTTCAAAACAGCCTGTCCTGCCCAGTACATCAAATATATCAAAAGTTGGTATTATCTGAAATTAGGACTCATTTCTTAAAGAGTTGAATCAATTAGAACCAAAGTTTACTGTTAGTGACACCTGGTGGCAGATTACCTTATTACAGTAAACTTTCCAGCAGGTGGCACTGTCACCAGTATTTTCTTGAATGATCTAAAAAAAACTAATTTTTTTGTGAAGAGTGGTGTACTTCAACCATTTAGGTATAAACAATTACACATTGTCTTATATTTATATTTTTTGGCAGATGGCACAAGCATGTAGTAAAGAATATCATTTGGCACTGTTTAAATCAATGCATTTTAACTTTGGGTATCAAGAAAGATAACATGCTCATAAATGTCCAAAGTTATGGTGTTTCCCATCTGTTTATAGACTTGTTGATAAAGTGGCATTTAAATTTTAATCCTTTACCTTCCAGATTTATTTTGGATTTCAAACACATTCTGTCACTGGGAATATTTTGCTCATCTTTTGTTGTATCTTCAAAATATTTTCAACAATTACTCTTGTCATGGTTTGCTTTAGATTAATAAGAATCATTATTTAAAAAAAATATGCAATATGGTTATAATCAGCCAAAATGAGGGAATTCCAGGTGCACTTCTTAAATGCATTTTAGTTGCACTCAATCATAATTTAAGTAATAACTCTGTGATGGAGACCATTTTTATTTGAAAAAAAAAAATTGAGAATATTTACTACTCCTTATAAAACAAAACATTTCTATTTCACCCTTTATACATAACCCTGAGCTTTTAAATACAAGTAGAACACCACTTGGTATTTTACCGTATTAATTAATGATAACTGCACCAAGATATCATTTAATAAAATCACAAATATGGAGTAATAATTACCAGTTCATTAAAACCATGAGCCTTAGGTAATATATTTCAATCTCTTTCCCTTTTAAATAGACTCCTTACAATGGTACTAATGTTATATCCATATTAGTGTTGGCAACAGACCTAACTTTATACCCCTGTTGCATTTCCAACTAAGAGTCTATGTTTATATGTATCATTTATATGCACTATTGATCCTGGCCCAGCAATATTTGATTGGTTAGTTGGTCTCATGAACATTCATACTACTCCTGTCTGCTTCCTGCCTTTAGTTGATGGAGCTCTCACTTTGGATTTCACTGTATCACCTGAAACCATAATAATTAATATTTAATCAACTGATTAATATATATATATATATATATATATATATATATATATATATATGTGTGTATATATATATATATGTATATATATATATTGGTAGTTCCCCATTATGTACAATGAAGGTTACTGACTGTAGAGGCTTCTTTCCATCAAATCATGTTTTCTTTCTATAACAATGATGGTTTTAATAGAGATGATACCATTAAGAGAGTTTTCCATGAAGTACTGATATCACCTGTGACATACCCATACATATATCAATTATCATTGTATATAAAAATACTTGGGCTACTGACTACTGACTTCACAGGCCAATATATATCAAATTCATATGTAAAATTACTTGGAAAATTATTTATTCATAAAATAGATTATATAAATATATCATTTTTCATTGTTCTTTCATTACATGTATAAGTGAGGAGACCATACCAGAGGTGTTGACACCACATACCATGTCTGTTGAATGTGGACACACACAGCTTATCTAGGCGTTTTACTGCTCCTGGTAACTCCCCACTGTGCCTGCTCACAGAAGCTACAAATAAAGAACATAAAATCAAACACTGTTCTGTCAGAATTCTGTTTAATTCCCTGTCTGTGTCAAACTTAGAAGCAAACTTGAAAGCAATAATATTATTCATAAGAAAAATCATACGGCCTTTTTGGCCTTTTTGGTTTTAAGAAAATGTTTTCATTCAGTCACTTTGACACAATATTGTTAGGCTTTTACCTTCTCTTATTTAAACATACTTAGCAAGCCTACATTCCTCAGGCAAACCTGTGTAATAGAATATACAGTAGATCTATTTCTTGGTTGATAATCAATTGAGTATCTAACTGGTTGTTCCATATGTCCCTTCATCCATTTCTGGTAATATGCAAAAGCTATTTATAGAAAATAACAAAATCTTGACATGTCTCCAAACCTGATAAAGTGTTGGCATTATGCCACAGCTATTTATAGATACTGTCATATCCTGGCAATCACCTGAAATGTGTTGGCACCCATACAACAGATATGCACTTATTTCTGAATACTTTATGTTTCTTGAAAGTGTTTTAAATTAATAACACTTGTACAGATATCCTAATATGTTATTGAGTCCCTATCCAGATGATGGACAGAACAGATATTTTTTAGTGCCAAATGACACATATAACCATAACACAAAGAGCAGACACTTAAACTTGGTAGTAGTGATAATAATTAATTTCCAGATATCAGATTTTATCCTGGTTTGAAAAGTGCAATGTGACCATAGAAAAATGGCCTTCTAATATTTAAAGGTTGGATGAGTTTTGATGTTAAATAAAAAGGGCTGGCTGGAAATAACATTCAATATCACAATAATCAATCAATTTGTAAAACTGAGAAGACATAATCATCAATGAAATACAAAAAGAAACAACACACAAAAAACAATGGGTCCAATCCAATGTGACATCAAAATTCAGTCAAATATCACTAACTGGTATAGCAAAAGGAGCAAACTGTCTTATTAAGACCTCAAAATCTAAAAAAAAACAAATGTGTATTTAGTGTATTAAGATATTTCAAGGCAGAGTATATCTGAATAAGTGCTCCCAAGACCATCAGGTCTTTCTCCTATCAATGGTCAACAATGGTAATGTTGCTGAAAGGAACAAATGACCTTGTGCCAATTGTCAATTTGGAAATTTCCTTTGATACTCACATAAATATCATTAATAATTGATGACCTATCCTGTACTGTTAATGGAGACTATTGTTTGTGTTGTCAGTCTGCTTTATAATATACATCACAAGTACAGAGACTTTGTTATCATTTGAAATAAAAGAGATTGGGCTGATAAACATTATTATAATTAACATATTACAAATACGAACAAAGATGTAACTATCACTGCAATTACTGAATACATCTAATACATCCTGTACCCCTTCTCAGGCCTTCCAGTAATAAATAAATTCAAGTGGGAGTTAATATGAAGAGACAGACATGTTCTGACTGAATCTGGTCATTCTAAATTTGCATGTAAGCACCCCATGATCAATTGTCCAAGCTTAATTTTTTTTAAATGCTGCTTTTAATAACACCAGGGATTTTCCCACTTTATAGCAAATACCCTCATAAAAACTTGAAATACATCCTCATTACAAAAAGAACAAACAAATAATCAGAACTAAAGTTACATGCACTGTTTAAACAGGCTAAAACCAGCAGTATTCATAATTTGTTTTGTTCACTGCTTGCGTCACAGTTCATTGTAAATATCCAATTTTGTGATATAACTGACAAATACAGGCAAGATCATAGTTTGCAGCTTAATTTTAGGCTGGTAGGGGCATATACCAGCATGGTCATTACATACCAAAGCAGAATTATGGGTAATTTAGTTGGATAACACAACAGTCAAATTAAGGGGCCTGTCATGGTTATTAATTTATTTGTTTGCCAAGGTTTTCATGGGTAAAATGAATACTATTGTACTTAACAAATTTGTAATTCAAGATATTTGGGAATCAATTTTCTTTCTTGCAAAGAATTTTGTTAATTTGATTTTTTGTTCTATATTTTAAAATTCTTTAAAATATGATCATTATATCAATATAAAGCCCATGAAAAAAAGTCCTTTACTACAGAGCATAAGAAAAGAGGCAGGATTAAGATGTATTGATAGTTGCTTGTAGATACATAGATAAGCATATACTGAAAACAGTGATGTAGTCAGGTCCACATTACCTGTGTTATTCTGTGCAAGTCTGAGTCACAGCCATTGGAGTCCATGACTATGACTAAATGACTACTGAATCCTGTGTTCATGGCTATACAAAGTGTCATAGTATTACCCCTAGAGCTTGCAAAGACCCACTTTACAGACACATTATCCCCAATATCTAATAATGACATGCTACATCATAAAATGTGTAGCTGATTCCTTCAGGAGGGTAGGTGAGTATGTGTGTGTGTGTTTGTTCACCACATAACTAATGCAATCATGAATGAAATCCCATAAAACTTTCAGGGCACCTCAGGAATGGGCCAATGAAGAAATGATCAGATTTAGGTGTGGGTCTGGCTCATGATCGGAATCCAAAATTGATCCCAGGAATATTCATAAATGTGCAGTCACAGATGCAAGGGAAATATGGGCTGAATATGTGAATGCAAGATTTGTTGAGGAACATATGCACTAATGAACCTGATAATATGGGGCAATTAGTGAAGGAAAACACTGGTTGTGGAATACCCTTTATTAAGGACCACCAACACAGCGGAGGCCTGCATTTATGAGAATGCATATTTCTAGTTGATTATTCATCTTAAACTCAAACACTCTTTTTTAATATACCATAAAATTGCATTTAATAAATTCTTATACTGGGTCAAAGGTCATACTACTGGCATGACACAGATGACATTGTGTACTTGTAGGTGCTCCCAGACTGTCTCTCCTGTCAATTTCCTATTGCACCATCTGATAATAACATTGTCATGACAACCAACTTCATCTGGCTGTCACCAGGATACAGGAACAGATGGTGTTGTGTGGGGTAGAAAGACACAAAGATCATCAAACAGATAGCCCCTCCCCGTACCACACATCCTTCCCTGTGTCATAAACTAGGAACAGATACAGGGAATGTCACTAAGCCCAGGACAGACAAACTTAATTATTAGTTACAAGCTACATATTTAAATATGCTTTATAATCTTTATTCTTAATTTTTTATTGATATTCAATTTTGATATTTCTAATTTTTTTTAACATTTGAATGAAAAAACAAGGGACCTATGGGTCACGGCGCTCAGCTGTTATTTAAGATAAAAAAATATGATTTTGAAATGAGGCACATGCTGGTTTTGTGTGGAAATAAATATAAGCTGTATTATGAGTTGTTAGTTTTAAGCTTATGTATGATTTTGATAGTTTCTTTGGAGACAGGGAAGAGATTGATTTCATTTATTTTATTAACAAATGGAGTGCCACTGTCATACAGATTTTGACTTGGCCATATAACTGATAAGCAGCACATATAAGATAAAGAGTTTAACTATTTATTAAAATTTAATAACAAATATTGTGCAAAATATAATTTTTATTAAAAATAATAAGAGAATCATATGATTTTTTTAATAAAATATAACTGAAATGATTATTAAAATAATATTATAGAATATATTCATGAATGCATTCATGAATACATTTTGAAAGTTTTGCACTGGTATTCAAATACTTTCATTTTTACCTGAATTCCCATTCTTATGCAAGAAATTTTATAATGGAGTACATATTCATATTTATATTACATACATTTGCCAAGTATTTGCACCATGTCTGGTATTTATTCAGTTTTAGCCTAACAATGATGTTGAGAATCCAGAATATAAACAAAGGACCCATGGGTCACAACAACCAGCTTAAGTTTGAAATTTTTGCAAATGCAAAATATGAAAAATATTCTATTGTAATGTATTTTATTTATATAAGCATATGAGAAGCTAAGAGGAAAGAGCCCTCCTACTTGGTTATAGTAAAGTTCTCAATATATGAAAAATTCTTTAAAAATATCAGTTTCTAGGCAACCAACAAGTTTCTACTTGTAATTATTAATAAATTCAGTGTAAAAGATCACACATTTTTTATTCATCATTAATATACTTATCATATAATGTTAACTTATACTGAGAAATATCATCAAGGCTGCCATTTTTACTCAACTTGAGGTTTAAGAAACAAGTAATCCAAGGCTCATGGCACTGAGCTAAATCTGACTGATGATAACTTTTGTAAAATCTTACCAGATGGAAAAGCACATATTTTTGTACTTCAGAATACGTACAACAGAGAGAAAATGCTCAACACATGTTTTGGTGCTAAAATATAAAGTATATAATTTCTGAACTAAAACTATGACAAGACTGTTCATTATCAGTCTGAACATATCATAATTCTGACCATACCATAAAGAAATTCATTCAATAAAATAATTTATTTCACCCAGCCTGAGCCTTGTGGTTTTAGGGAAAAAGCAAACAGCAAATCATCAACTTGTGCACACATCATTATGTACTTAGTCAGCTGGACATAATTTTTTCAGGAGGATCTGCTTAATTCTATCCAACTAGGATCTCTGACGTGTGGTTATCATAGGTTTAGATTGGCCACACACAATGAGTGACTCATCCATGCACATGGTTCACCCGTATATTTCCTGTTGCTTCCAAAAAACAAATAATTTACACACAAACTGAGCAGTGACAGACTGGTAGCTTGTCTCGGGACGTATGTACTGAAGAGTTTTCTAGATACTATTTATGGTGTGAATTCAACAAAATATAGTTTCAGCTGAAAAATACTTATTCAACATCAACAGTAAGTAAAATTTCTTTCACACATGGATTGCTTTCATTTGATTCAGATTTTAACAAGCAACTACGTGTATCCGCCAAAATCAGAGTAGGACGGGTGAAGTGAGGCATGGATTGAGGGCAAGGGGAAATAAAGTTAGATGTGTTACATATGAGCATGAATGTCTGCCACGTAAACATGATTGAAGGAGGTGCCACCTGTAATTTGAACAAGAAACTATCCAAGATGTTTTCACATGCAAAATTTCAGGTGGAAAAGTCAAACCACTGCCAAGATATAAGTGATTTTATCCCAAGTCAAACAAATAGATGGACAAGGTGCAAAAATGGTTGAATGGTGGCGCCACCAGTTTTTTGTATGATAAAGAGCTATGTGAGATCTTAACACATGCAAATTTTAAGGAAGAAACGTCAAACCAGTCCGGAGATATAAGCATGGATGTCTGCAGTGTGAAAGTGAATGCAGGTGGCACTACCTGTCATAAAATCACGAAAGCTATCCAGGATGTAAACACATGCCAAATTTCAGGTGAATTAGTCATACCACTGCAGAGATATGAGTGATTTTAACCCAAGGCAGACGAACAGATGGACACTGTGCAAACATGGTTGCAGGTGGCGCCTTCATTTTTTGTGTATGTTATAAAGCTATCCAAGGGCTATATTTGTACAAAATTTTTTTCCTGATTGGTCAAATGAGTCCGAAGATATGTGGGTTAATGTATCAAAACAGACGCACAGATGGACACACTGGAGAGAGAAAAGGTCAGGGGTCAACGCCAATTGGTGAGGCACCAGTTCACATGTGACCCGATGATTAGTGTAAGTTTTGGAAAAATCAGTCCAGTAGTCTAAGAGGAGTTCTCTGGAAACGAACGCCGTGGCAAAACCTGGTAAAAAAAATAGTAACCGCAAAACTTTGTTTTGGTGGATACAATTATTATCACAGGTACCCATGGCAAAATAAACATGAAATATACTTAAAAGTATAAATCCTTCCAGTATAACCAAAACCTATTCAGGCACAGAAGCAAACAGGATATGCTTGTTTATATTTTAGACAAGTTTATGTCTGAATTAGTAGCATCTCTGAATCATGAAATTTTTAAATACTTTGTTGTATATAACATATTCTGAGGATTGACAGACTGAAAAACAGAAGAATGACATTGATTATGACATGTCCTAACCCCCCCTCCCCCCCCCCCCCCCCCACTTTGAGTGATGTCAGACAAAACAGAAATATTCAGCTGCTCATACTGTAATAACATGTAATGAAAGAACAACAAGGGTTCACTGAGATGGAGCATGCAGAAGTGAAGTGGTTAGAAAATGTGTCTAAAAGAAACTTGATACATACTTATTCATTGTGAGAACTCTCAAGCAAATGAATCAAGGTAAAACTAGTTTCAAGTACAGGGTCTGATTGATACACCTAGTTCACCAAAATATCTTGGGCACAGCATGGGAACTAGGCTAAATGAGCTTTGTTCATTAAATGCTAATTAAAAGTGTAGAAAATAATTTGAAATATCTTAAAACTTTAGCGTTGGAGCAATAACCCTAATGTCAGAAATGAATTTTTAACTCAAAAATCAAAGAGGGATTCTCTCCCCCCCCCCCCATTCAATACATTTTTAAAATATGAAAGAGTTAACCAAAACCATATACCTGAGCTGACAATGGATGCAGTAATGCAGATGCCAGGGGTATGGTTTAAGCTCTCCTTAACTCAGTTCCAACCAGCTCATGATCAAAAGCAGGAAGATTTTGGGAAATTAATGATTAACAACCCACTCTATGTGAATGTTAATTATAATAAACTGAATGGGTGATAATAAAATAAAACAGTGAAATTGAAAATACCAAAACTAAGCTGTTGCACCAGCTCATACATTTAGCGAAAAATTAATGAAAACATTCAGTCACAACAAGAAGCAAGTGAGAGCTAATATTCATTGTAAAATGACACTTCAGCAAAGGTGAAGGTGACATTAACAGCTCGGAATGACGTACATCCTGATGTAACCTGCATAGTCCAGTATAATTCTGATCAACATTTGTACAGAAAATCAGCATGATAAGTATAAGCCAACCTAGTTTCACAGAAAAATGAGGTGACAGTGACCTAATTTAAGAAAATGCAATGAAGAACTGATATATAAGAACAAATGACCAGCTTCCCTAAGATATGCATACGATAATATTTCAGGAAATCTAAATCAGTTATTTCTTACAAAAAGTGCAGATTAAATCTGCAGATACTTGGCAGAGAAAATCAATAAACATCACTAATGATACCAACATGTTTTTCAGAGTCAATATGGAAACGACAGCAAGGAATCTAATTAAAAGTGATGGATCAGAACATACAGGTAACCGCACCCTCAGGCTGAGAGTCTCCACATCCACACATCAGGTCCAGCAGGAACCTACTGTCGAGAGTTACACCAATGTAGAGTGGACAGCACTATATACTGATGGAACAAAACTAGAACAAGCTGAAGACAACTTGGAGCAAATTAGAGCAAACCAGACACAATACATTTCTAATACAACAGGTTTTGACATTGTGACCTCCAGTGTGACAGATGGTACACCACCTGTTGTCTTAGATGGAGCCATGGATCCTTGGGTATCTAGGATCTCAGTGGAAATTCCGTTGGTAGTAGGGCTGAACTTAACATCTAACTTTGGAGACTGCAATGGATGTTTTAACAATACTGAAACACCAAATATGGTTCAGACTGCTGAGGTGACTAAACATATCATGGGTGCCATGTTGGCACTTTTGGCTACAAGTGGCATTATTCTAAATACTCTGATCATTATTGCCTACCTTTGGTCAAAGCACTGTAGAAAACCTCATCACCTCTTCATCATGTCAATAGCAATAAGCAATACACTTGTGAGTGTCATATACATGCCTATTCTCCTTGCAAACCTGTTTGCTTTCAGTAGACTTTTTCTGGCTCCGATGTGGCTGAAGCAAATCTGGAGTATCGTTACACTTGCAAGTCTCTTGGTGTCACTCATCACCATGGTAACACTGATCATTAACCGTTACATTCGACACTGCACATCATCATCGCAATATTTTCACTTCTTCAGCCAAACAAGGACTCTGGTATATGTTTTCAGTATTTGGATCAGCAGTTTTGTTTTAGTTTCACTAACATACACTTTAATATATACAAAGAACCAACTTGATCCATTCTATGGTATACTGCTTCCCGTGAACATCAACCAGAAATATAAACTGCTCATGGTCTTTTTTTCCATCTTGGCTACACTGACTGTCCTTATCCTTATGTTAAGTTTGATGCTACTTTGTGTTATAAGAAACGCAACTGTACACCCTGCTTCATCTGTCAAAGCATCCACCAAGCAGTACATGTATTATGCTAATGCACGAACATCAGCAGTCTGTGTAACCCTGACTTACATATGCTGTTACATACCAAACTTTGTAGTCCATACTCTGTTAGCAAATAACATCAATGTTCCAGTTCCTCTACACATGGCCTGTTATGCACTACTGCTCTCCTCATGTATGTTAACCTCTGTCGTTTATACCTATCAAGTTCCAGAGTTTAAGCGTGCTATTCACGCCATTTGGTTGTGTGTTTCACCCAATAAGATTTCTGGGGAGCAGTGTGCAAGCCGTGACCTGGAATACATGTCTGATTTTCTCCCGTCACATACACCTGATGGAATATCTATTACAATACCCCAGAATGCTGAGGATCCCACTTCTGACACCATTTTAAAACCATAGTATTGTGAAAAAAAAGTGCATATATTTGTAAAATATTAAGATAACAGATTTTCCCAAATCACGTGTCCAATGATAGTTGCATCATAATACTCAAGTGCAATGAGAATCCAAAACTAACGAGATATAGCAAGTATAGAAGAACAATTCATGCCACATGATGTTATAATGGAAATATTATATAGCTCTAGAAATTAACCTTGTACAAAAAAGAGTTTGACTGATGTTGTATATCTTAATAAACGAAATAATGACAAAGTGAGTAAGGTGATGGAACCCTGACACAAAAATAAGAAATGTTGAATATATTATTTAAATGAGACCATCTTATCAACTAATTTTTCTTTCAAACTAAACCTAACATTTAACCGTTTGTAAAAGACGTTTAATACTTCCACAGAGATCAAAATACTTTTTCACCTTTCCAGCGGAAAGGCATTTATACAGATTTGCCTTTCCACAGAAAAAAAACATTTCTGCTAAAGGTGTATCCTACCATCATATCAAACTTTCAGTCACAGTTTCCTTAGTGTAAACTTGATTCTGCCATCTTACATGCAGGGCGTGAAATAGAGGGTGCACAGATATACATTTGCATGTAACTTTCCTTTTGTGCAGGTAGAAATCATACCGAGGGTGCACTCTGTGCATGTATTATTAACCAATGAAAAAAATCTTATTTTTTACTATTCATAACATCACAATCATAAATTACATTCTTTGAGCAACAAAAACTCCTTAACAAGCAACTTTTCTCTCTAGTATTACAAGGTGCATGTTGAAATCTTTAGGTGCATGTAAAATATTTGGTTTTGGTAAAACAAGCAGAGAGGCGTTAATGCATCAGTTACATTAAAGAAAGATTTATATACATATACATCCTTATATAAAGGTTAAGATAGCTTGTGGTTGGTGTATGCCTGCCCTAAAACAATATGGGTACAAGGTTTTGTATAAAATTATCCTGAGTGGTGTTTGCCCAGATTTGGTTTTAGGACAGTTAGAAAAACCATGAGGCATTGACAGTCTGTGAAAGTGAAAATGTTCGGCTCTGATAAGACTGATGACCCTTCTATTGATAATATTGTTTATAATATCCAGGGAACATCATTAAAACTTGCCCTGTTGCCCAAGTTAATAAAAACACCATGCATGCCTTCAATATGGCATCTGACGACTGAGTACCTAAATATTTTATATACACTGTATAATATAATAAATATTTTTTTATATGCTGTTTTGTTGTATAACTCACCTTTTTAGACTGATACTTTTCTGTTAATATAAAACCATAACAATAATTTAGAATAACTGTATGGTATTATACAATCGCCCAAGTATATTGCTCAGTTTCATAACTTGGTATGATCTAATGCAGAGTTGATGGAGAATATACTGCTAACTGGATAAAGGATACCCTTACTGAGCAAGCTATATTATGGATGAATTGAGTACTTTAACATTGTGTATTCGTGAATTAAAGAATTTGTTTGGACAAACTGAAGTTTTTAATTGTGCTTCCATAGTCAATACGGGATATCGCTAATACCGATACTCTCGTGTGTGGAGGTAGAATCTGCCTGCCTGCCTGAAAAATTGCAGGCAAACAACTAGCACCCAGGCAGACAGCTTGTCAACCCCATTTATTCAATACAGCTGCGTGTGCACCGTGCAAAGCGCTTTTCATTTCAAATTGTCCTGAAATTTAATATGGTCTTATCTTCATTGACTGTTGTTGAGTTGAAATTAAAATGGTAGCATGAATGTGAAAAAGCTTAGAAATAACATACTGCATTATAACTTTATCTTATATCAACGGACTCGCAAAGCTACACATGGTCTTTCATTTTCGGATAAACGTCAGGTTTTGTAAGTTTCATTTAATCTTCCTTGCAGCATACCAACAATATTAATTGCAGCCTTATATGTGTTCAATGATCACATTAAATAAACAGAGTCAATAGCATACATAATTAAGCTGATGAAAAGGGCCATGGTCAGATAAGACATTGCTAATGACCATCTGGCTGAATCACGCTTGCCTGCATAAATGGGCTTCTGGCTGTGCCATTCAGTGGTTTTTCTCCTCCATTTACACGAGAGACTGCATTAGCGATATCCCGTATTAAGCGAATATCCATATAATTTACATATAAACACATATTTATGTCTGTCTCAGGGTAAATATTAAAAGTATAAAACTTTATATACATATAGAGCTTTTGACAGTACAAATGAATATTCATAACAAAACTGACCTGAGTAGTGAAAAATAGAAAGTTAAACCATTCAGCACACTGGGTGTGTATTTGTGTTTTTACATGCATTGTCCTAGTTTTCTCCAGACACTGTTAAAAGTGAAACAGAATCTGTTTGTGTGGGGAATCAGCTTCTGGCTGGTCATATATCTACCATGACACTTCATGTCCATCACGATTCAATTTGAAAAAAAAAACTATCTATTAAAACTAAGTTCAATCTGATTGAGATATTTAGATGACTGATTTTTGGCATATAACTAAGTGCTGCCAGCTCCTGCCATTTTTGAGATAGTATGGGTAAACGTGTGGATGACAGCTGACGGCCAATGGATGATGTCACACCATCACATAAGCCAAAAGATTCGCTAAAACAAATAGACACATACTGGTAGATGGTCATTATATATCACCTAAACTGTGCTAAGGTGACCTTCACGTTAGTCTTTGCCCTAGTATTATCAAGTAAATGACTTATAACCTTTGACTTTTCAATTATTATAAGATAATGAGGTAGTGACATTTTGCACTTTTCGTCATGAGTAAGAACTGAGGCCTTTGACCCTTTATTCATGAGTATAGTATGACTGAGAAAGCTATGTCATTATTCATGCCCATGAGCCTTGACTCTTTTCTTTTACACATGAGTAAATAACTACGACCTTGACCCTTTCCAGAATTAGTCACCATGACCTTTAACCATTTTCTTCAACAGTGACCATGACTTTTGACCCTATCCTTATGGAGTGAATGACCATGACCTCTGAACTTTATTCAGGATTGAATGATTATTACATTTGACCTGGACTCATAAAATTGTGATGAATATTTGTTTGTGGTAATAGTAATACTGATACAAATCCTGTGATCACACATTACTGGTTTTGGTGTTCTAAAGAAGTAAATGTACATTTCTCGTACACTAACAACTAATCGAGCAGACATGCAAATTTCCTGGGATGGACCTTTGATCCAACTTGAAAATTGCCCATTAAAAGTCTAAAGAAACGGTAGCAGTTTTCACTTAAGGCAATATATACAACATGCGAATCACCGTATCACGACATATCAATAATATTGTGCAGACATACTGAGAACTAGGAATAAGTTATATAATTTGCTACCAGATGGCAGTAACTGTCTAAAGAGTTTTTCGTTGTTGAAATGTTGTGACAGAAAGAAGGTGACTGGACCAGTCTGTGTTTGTGTGGTTGTTCATTAACACTTTCAGGTAAAAACATTCCTGTGATTGCTTCATTAACTAACCTGGTCTGTTTCTTAAGCCTCCTTGCTGAGCACACATCCCCATACAAGCCTCAATTATTGCATCCATCAGCATTGCCTGAAAGTAAAGATATTCAACTTATAAAGCATTTGAGAAACTTTAGTTCCTGCACTGAATAGCATACAGGTGCTGACACCTTGTGGCTAAGTAAGGTACAAAACATTTGCAGGTTACATGTCTTTAAATATTCATCAAATTGTCAAACCTGAAAGACATGGAAAAGCAGTTGATATTTTGGCTAGATTTTGCTGGGTGTGAGCAATAAGCTTAACAGCCATAAAAAAACCATTGTTTATATGTATGTTCAGCTTAATCTTTACTTTGATCTCTGCTAAAAGAGAGAGCTTTTCAAGGTTTTTTTTCTTTCTGGCTCCAGAAAAGTTTGGAGAAGGAGATACACAACACCTATTTTCTTGCCTTTGTAACTTGATTAAAATGACCAAATCTTGAGGCTAAACGCAACATTGAAAATTAGAAGAAACTTTTAATTCATTATACTCCTTTAAGAAATTTTAATATAGCCCTGTGACATGATGGCCAGCATGTAAAGCCAAATGGTGCTGACACCTGATGACTAAATGTTACACTAAAATATTTGATACAAATAACAAATACAACTGTTGAAATCATACAGAATTGAAAGATGCTGACATAAATGACTAAATATGACATTTGTGTTTTAACATTCAATATCTTCAGTGAGTACATATTTGAGGTTGATCTTGTTTTGTTATTTTTAGCAGATCTTAGAATATGAGCACAGCAAATGGTGCATAATACATCAGTCATATGTCTAGAGACCTCTGACCTAATTAAATATGCATGAATTTTGCTGATAATGTAATTCAGGTGAGATATTTACTATGATTTTCATGAAAATCCATAAGATTTTTGGCAACACCACAATGGGTGAGATAATCTATCGGTAATTAGTTATTGCGAGTTTTGTGAAAATCCATGAAAGCCCCATAAAGTTATCCCGGTGACACTAAAAGTTAAAGGAGGGACAACTGTTGGATGGACTGTGGGTATACCATAATACATCCTGTCACAGACAGGCATATCAAAAGTTCATAAATATCTTACAATAAGTTTATAGAATGAAAATGTGTCATACCAAAGTATGGGGAGACAGCATATGGTGACTGAACAACTAGAACTAAAAATAATTTCCAGCTTAAAACCTTACATTTAGCTTGTTATATTGACCAAACATTAATTAATGAACCTATACACACCTCCTTGGAGAATATCTGTAGGACTCTTGACACACGGCGGTCCTCATCCCAGTCCTCAAACTGTAGGAAAAGGCATGGCATGCGGTCCTTGTCACCGTCCTCTACTGGCTCAGCAACGTCAAACGACATCTCATAAAACATCAACGACATCAACAGCTCCTGTGAATAGCCAGAGGTAATATTACGAGGTGATTACAAGTATATAACATGAACACATCCAGCATAATACAATGCTCACAACCTATGTGTAATATTTCATTAAAAAACCTGAAATTAGTCATCAAATACTGTGGTTGCCTTTATAACGGCGGGGCTGAATTTTCGTGTTTTTTTTGTATTTTTTAATGTTTGACGGGGTTCCTTTTTCGCGCTCTATCATTAGTCATGTAATATATTTTATTTATCAAATTTGAAACTATAAATTGTAGTGACCAAATAATTTCCATAGATTTCACTATTATCTAGGCCTACTATTTCTCTGTCCGGATATCACATGTCTGAACAGTCACAGACGGCTGAGCAGAAGCGTGCTGGGATCATTGACCCCCTGGCTGTAATTAGTTCATGGCCAAGACCTGCTCAACCAACAAGGGATGCCTGTAGGCCGTCAGGGTTGGGGCCAGGTACTTGTACCTGTACCTGTACCTGTACCTAGGGACACAATTGAGAGTACCTGTACCTGGCTGTCATAAGTAGGAAGTACCTTGTACCTGTACCTGAACTTGGAACTTAAGTACCTGTACCTGGTATAAGGTACTCCAGGTACAAATTTGGTTTGGTTAAGTAAGGTACTAAGCTGTCATCCCTAGCTGTCAGGGCTGTTACCTAAACCAGGCAGGGGTAATTACTGAGCTTTCAACCCTGCAGCCTTTGAACTTGACTGGACCTGGGCTAGTAACATGCTGGCCCAGCTACCTCCAGCCTCTACACAGGAAGTTCATTGTGGCTTTATCAGATATAAAGGGTACAGAGCAAAGGATATGGACAGTGTTGCTTTTATGCCCCATGTAGATACCTGTTGTCTAGTATGTATAAAGAACATTGGTGTAGGATAAATGTATAAGAAAAGAAAATTCAAATTATATCACTGAACACTCAACATAAGCCAAACAAAAGCAGAACTTCCCATTTAACAGAAATAAAAGTCCCAGCTCACACATTACAAACAGGTGCTCAAAAAATCCTCAGTGAGACTTACTGCCATGAATATGTGTATTGTTACTTCTTATTTGTATGTATCATTGTCATGAAGTTAAAATATGAAGTAAAATGAAGTATAAAATTGATTGTAATATTTTCCCTTTCAGTCAAGCTATTAAGCCTCTTTACTTTAAAGTGTGGTGCCCTCAGAGACTTTAAACCATTACTCCGAAGCTCAAAACTTGATTTGAAATATAGACATTTTATTAAGTTTTATATTTCTGTATAAATAACTTTGTAAACTTTATCAGCTTTGTTCATTTATCACACTTACCTAAGGCAATCATTAACATTTGCCAGGCCTGTATTTTTCCTGATGACATAGGAAGTGATCATTCAATACTTTTTAATGATATATTCTGCCATTCTTTTATAACTTATTATTGCACATCTAGATCAATTTAATGCAATTTTCATTAGTTCGTATATCATTAAAATGTACCTGTACCTGTACCTAGGTACTTTTTAAAGTACCTGTACTAGTGGTGGGAGTCGGTTCCTTTTTCATAATCGATCATCAGTTTGAGCAAACCGACTGATGATTGATTATTAATCGGTTCAGACAAATATATGCAATTATCAAAGAAATATGCAATTATCTGTGAAACTGTACCTACGTTTCCCCGACAGGTATTCTACTCTCACACCCAAGTGTAACGATCCTTCCACTAATAAAGACTAATTATATGGATCAAATTTAATGATCAGCAACGTCGGGTAATATCTTTCATAATGGAATTTAAGAGCATCTAAGAATGTTTGGCCTATAAAGGGGCTGGTTTTCTAGCACATGAAGGCAGATTTTATGGGCCAAGGTGCGCTTGGGGCAGTTCATAGAAAAAAAAATTGCAGACTAGTCCAAAAAAAAAATTCGAGCTGAAATCCAAATCCTCGATCGGCCGGGTTAGCCTCAACAAAGAAAGTTTTAAGGATGGCCTAAACAGCGGCACCTGGCTTTGGTTGAACAGATTATTTCTGAGAGAATCTCTCAAAATTGGCATAGACCTGGAGAATTTATGGAGTATTTTAACGCCTTCCCACCCACATTTTGCAATGTACATTTTGTTTAAAAACTCTCCGCTAATTCTTCAGCTCCCTTTGAGTTCACAGATCATAAGTTTAATAAGTCCTCCGTTCTCCCATCTACCGTGTAATACTCATTTAAACACGGAAGTTATCTGGGAACACAGACTCATTATATGAAGCGCGGAATGTGGTAAAAAATGGAAGAATCATTTTTGGCTATAACATAAAGGAATTCTGGAATAAAAACAATCATTTTTATGATGTAATCGATAGTTGCTTTTGGTAATCGAGCGCTTGAAAGTGGCAGCAAACCGACTGACTTTCAATAAAACTCAATGATTGGCCCACCACTAACCTGTACCTGTACCTAGGTACTTTCCAAAAATGCTGTACCTGTACCTGACCATTTTGCAAGTACCTGTACCTGTACCTAGGTACTGTCACATGTACCTGGCCCAAACCTGTAGGCTGTAGGTAGCCCCCTTGTTGCAGGATCAAAGGCAGGGATGTGCTCAGAATAATTTGAGTGCCGTCACGGTTAATGTTGCAATTACCTGCCGTATGGGCGGAAGAAGGAACCGTATATTCAGTTTTTACAGTTTAAATCTGAAGCCAAACATCATATTCCACTGTTCTACAGCAATCTGGCCCCATTATGTACTGTGACCTTTCAAATATATTTAAAGATTCACGGGATCACTTGCGAATCAATCATCGTTTGGAGCGTCATGATTTCGGTAGTCCTTTACAGTTTCAAGGTGGCGCTACCCTAGTGGCTACGTTCACTACTTTAGATGGCAAATCTTATTCATTATTAATAACTAAATACGGCACAATGTGAAAGAGTACCTTCTACTAAATATTCATTTTAAGCGGCACTGGATGTCATCTTGAATGGCACACATACACGTAATTTTTAAATATTACTGCCCAGTGGGCATTGACACTTTCCAGTTATGTGCTGATGGACAGGAAAAAACGCAGGCCGCGCCAGCTGCGTCAGCACATCAGTGCAAAGGGTCACAGTTTTTGCATATAAGTCAACCGATATTATTATAAATGGGCCCTTTTATTCTCCCTGAATTACTTATAGTATATGCATCAGGCTTGTCGGACATCGTTACGTGGCTAATATTAATCTCAACTCAACAACTATCGGCAGCTTCTGAAATTAATAATCATGGCGTGGTACATATGCATTCAAAACTGCGTGGTTTCAATTTCGCGGTCAGAGAGCGACCGTTAATATTGCGAATTTGAAACCACCGCAAATAAGAAGACAACCACAGTAGTCAAATTCCTTCATGAAAAACAACAGAACTGACTAAAAAATAACCTTGCTTTAATTTTGCCCAGAGATAAATACAATAAATTTTTTGTTATCAACTTGAAAGATGTAGGAACATATTTATAATTCTGAAGAAGATCTGAAAAAAAATAACAAAACCTAATGTATATATGTTAAATGACCACCCACCACATGTCGATGACACACACCATGTTTTAAGGCCACAAACACAGGATTATAACTATTATAAATAAGCCAAAAATGTAACAAACACATATACTATAAGGCAAGTTTAAATTATTTTCTGATCACTCACCACTTTGTCCATATCAATGACACACACACCCTCCGTGTTTACGGCCACATATACTGGATTATCATCAGAACCGAGAATGTTAAAGCGTGACGGCTTTTCTATTTGTCCATTAAAATAGGCAGCCCTAAAAAGGTAAAATGATAATTGTTAAAAATATTTGTATCCAAAGACACTGTTTAGTTTAATAAATAAAAAGATGTGATATATTAACACATATTATCTTTTATGTATAGAAGAGCAATGCTGCCAGACTTGATAAGTTACCAGTTATTTAATGACTCTCCTTTACAACTTAACAGGAATTGGTCAGAAGCATACCAAAAAATATATATAAAACATACATAAACAATTATGTTAAAACGGGTGAACATTTGGAATCTGGTACTGTTACTGGTCTTAAGATATAGATGTGCAAAAATATAGTAAAAATATGGCACCATATTATGAAATGTTCATTATATAATAAAATACTGAAATTAGAAATGTTCTGTACAATTATAAACTTCTTCTACACTTCAGAAAGCTGCACAAACCATATATACTGACAACTATTCTTGTGTTACAGCAAACATCAAAGTATCCTTTTGTTGTGCCTTTTGTTATATACATATTAATTTTTTTATTTTTTATAACTATAAGTATATATTCCAATTGTGGACTTCATGACAGGCCAGTGTCACATGCTTCCTCTAATTCTATATCCAGGCCCAGTGATTACTGTACCTGCAGGTTCTGGGTGTGTAATTGTCCCAATTCCTTGGTAATACCACTGAGGAACCCCCACTTGTGAGTGAGGCACTGCCGTTGGGCATGACCTTCCCATTAAGCCTACAGAGCGCTCACCCAGGGTCGGGGCTGACCAAGAAAAACCTTAACGCCTCGGCCGAGATTCAAACTCACAGTCTCCCAGCTTTGAACCCTGTGCTCTACCCCTGAGCCACAGAAGCTGGTATACACATTAATATCTATAAGATTATAGTTATACGCCTCCACCTACCCATAACACGGTAATTTCCAGCACTGCTGCAGGTAGTCCCGCTGTACTTTCTCTATAGTTTCAGGATTGATGGGCTGATAGGATCTGGAAGCTGCGAGGTGCTGGTCTGACAGACGTGCCTCTGGTCTGGTCTTTGGTGTGAAAACACTCCAGCCTCGTTTACAATAGTTAGCGGGATAGTACTCATTTAACTGATTCCTGCAGGTATAAGTAAGATAAAACATGTAACCTATGTGTTGTGAGGCTCAGCTTACAGTTTGTTTTATTAGACAAAATAAGTCATGTTTTGAACATTATGTTTTTTTCTGTTTTGCTTATTTTCAATTGATATATTACTGTGGTTGCAGATTTTTATAATTTATTAATGCTAGAGTGAAACATGTACAATCAGAATTTAAAGGAAAAGTGGAACATCAGACCACATTGATTGTCTTTTTAAACAGATGCATACCAAATAAATTTTTCAATGTAAATTATATATCTGCGACAAGAAAACTATACTACAAAGCTCAAACAACAATCTTGCAAACAAGAACTCTTAAATAAGTGAACCCACCATTTACTCTAACCTAGAGAGTTCTACCTTTCTAAATATATAAATAACTTCAAAACTTGATAACTATTTCATAAGTACCAGTTTATTCCACCAGATGTCAGCATCTGATGTCAAAATGCTGACCAGTACAAATAGACAGAAAACATGCAAGAGTTCAATCAAAATGAAATGATCCTACTAACTTGTAAAAGTCTGCATTGTGCTGTTTTAGATTGAACTGGCCATTCTTGACCAAGGCATGCATGCCGGCCAGTCGGTCAGCCATGGCATCATCGACAGGATATCGGCCATCAACAACGTTCTCTTTGGCTTCATGGTACAGGAGACGAATCAGACGAGGGTCCGATATCTATCAATAACAATATATATACACAATTACATATACAAAATATATACATACATACATATGCTAAAGTAGGCATGTTTTCATGCAACTTTAATCTTTTACTGACTGTGGACCAAAAATTCCTTTATGGGATATATTTAAGCTATGATCAGTGAGTATGTAAGGTCTAGAGTGTAAGTTAAGAAAATAATCATTGCTTCTACATGTCTTTGTCCTTATATAGCATACTTCTGAGTATGCCAAAGCAAGAAATGTAGATTATCTGTAGTGAGTACACAATGGGTAAATTTTAATTTTAAAGCTTACTGAATAACATAAGATGAGTTATATGCCACCTAAATGAGATTAAATAGCCAAGGATTGAAATATGTGCATGCATTAAAACACACAGTTATACATGCACTGCTAACAAAATATATAACATTCAGAACCTATACTAAACAATGATGAATGGAAATAAAAAGGATTCTGTAAATATTCATATTCCAGTAAATTTTTAAAATTTATTTTGTTATTTTTATATATTTTTTTACAAGGATAGGGCCACGGCATGTTGGTGGCACTGTCTATTGAATGAGGATGAAGAGTATCATACAATAAGAATGATATGTTATTATTACACCCTCTAGATTCCAGGTTTTATATGCATAGGGTAGGAAAAATCCAGAAGTCATAACCTTACATTAAGACATAAGAGCAAATCTCTGAGCTTCTAGCAAGATTTCACCATTATGCCCTTGAGGCATTGGGGGGAGGGGGGGGGGGGGGTTCCAACTTGGTACCCTCAGCTTCAAAGTCCCAAGCCTAAACCACTCGGCTTTGTCCTACCCATATTCCAGTGCTTATTGAACAATTATTTTTTTTCAGGCATTGTATAAGGGAAACAGTTATGGAATAATATGCAAAAAAGTAATGTAAATGGTTGACACCTTTTTAAAGACTAGCTGGTTGAAGTTTCTTATACACTAGCTATTGGGTGCTCAGCCCCCTTCCTCAGGTGTGAACTTTTAAAAAATCTGCAAACCTAAAAATGATTTTTCAAGGATGTCAGAAATTATTTACCTAAGGATGTTAACAAAATAAAGAGACTTTAAAACTTTTAGATTAAGAGAAAGCATCAATATACTAGATGTAGTCAGACAATGGTCCTCAGAGGGCCCTGCATTTCTGCAAGTTTACATATGGGTGAAAAATTGAGTCAAATTTGAAAAAATATGACAAACAGAAACAGGTTTTTATCCATATGCATGAGGAAAAAATCCTACTAGATCAAATGATATTAAATAAGATATGTCTAAAATAATGAGTGCAATAGAAATCACCAAATGTAATCTGTTAGCCATATTTGATTTTGAGCCAGTCCTAATGTGATAGGTCTAGAGCCCTCATAGGTACCAATCAACCCTATGAATTTGGGAAAGCTGCAGTATGTTGTTGTTGAGTTATCGCGCGCAAAAGAAAATCAGCGATTGAGCTGTGGTGGCCATACTGGAATTCCGACAAGTTTGTAATTCGATAGGTCTTGAGCCCTAATAGGTACCAATCATCCCTGTGAATTTGGGAAAGCTGCAGTATGTTGTTGTTGAGTTATCAGGCGCAAAGAAAATCAGCGATTGAGCTGTGGCAGCCATATTGGAATTGCAACATGTCTGTAATTTGACAGGTCTGGAGCCCTCATAGGTACCAATCATCCCTGTGAATTTGGGAAAGCTGCAGTATGTTGTTGTTGAGTTATCGCGAGTGAAACAAGTGACCCATGGGTCATGACGCTCAGCTGACTGGGAAGAGATTTGCCAAAGGAAATTTTATCATCTGAATGGTAGTATATACCCATTCAACTGAAGCATCAAACAGATTAACCAACAGGCCAAGATTGTGACTGTATTTATATATCTCAAAAATAGAGAAAAAATGCATAAACTTTAAAAAAAAATACAGGTGGTTCCACCAGTCTGCAGAAACTTATAAAAACACTTAAAGGTCAATATCTATGCAAAGAATCATAGTGATCTCTGCATTAGTTGTTCAGATACTTCAGCTTTTGTTTCAAATTTTCCATTATTCTGAGGGACACTTCCGAGTCCTATAGCTTGAAGGATATGGGTAACAGAGACCTAATTTCAGGTTTCCATGTAGACTTTTCATGGGTCTCCCTATGTATCAAGAATGAAGATTCTAGGTCCAGTCGTTACGATTTGTATCCTGTTGACAGATAACTACATCCTTAAACGTCTCAAAAATAGAGAAAAAAAATTGTAAAAATTTGAAAAAATACAGGTGGCATCAACAGTCTGCACCACTGATAGAACACCTCTTGATCAATATGTATGCAAAAAATCATGACCATCAGATTTGTAGTTATTGAGATGTTGTAGTTTGTTTTTATCAAATTTTCCATTATTCTGGGGGGGGGGGGGGTGTAATTGGGAGCCCCACAGCTCAAAGGATATGGGTAACAGAGACCTTGTTTCAGGTTTCCATGGAGACTTTTCCTAGGTCTCTCACTGTGTGAGGAATGAAGATTCTAGGTCCAGTCTTTACAATTTGTGCCCTGTTGACAGATGCACACATTTTTAAAGGTCTCAAAAATATAGAAAAAAATTCGTAAAAAATTATTAATACAGGTGGTGCCACCAGTCTGCAGACACTTATGAAACATCTCATGATCAATATGTATGCAAAAAATAATGAACATCAGTGATGTAGTTAATGAGATATTGAAGTTTTTATATGAAATTTTTGACTATTCTGGGGGGTACCTTGGGGCCCCATAGCTTGAAGGATATGGGTAACAGAGACCTAATTTCTGGTTTCCATGGAGACTTTTCATAGGTCTCTCAGTTGTCAAGAATAAAGATTCTAGGTCCAGTCTTTACGATTTGTGCCCTGTTAACAGATGTTCACATTTTTAAAGGTCTCAAAAATAGAGAAAAAAATTCATTAAAAATTCGAAAAATACAGGTGGTGCCACCAGTCTGCAGGAAGTGATGAAACTTCTCATGATCAATATGTATGCAAAAAATCATGACCATCAGTGATTTAGTTAATGAGATATTAAGTTTTTGTATGAAATTTTTGAATATTCTGGGGGGTACTTTGTGGCCCCATAGCTCGAAGGATATGGGTAACAGAGACCTAATTTTTGGTTTCCTAGGAGATTTTTCACGGACCTCTCAGAATGTAAAGTTACAAGATTCTAGGTCCAGCGGTTACGATTTGTGCCAGGTTAACGGACACACGGACAGACAGACGGACGGACAGACGGACAAAGAGTGATCGCTATAGCTCAGATGACTTACAGTCAGCTGAGCTAAAAAATCACCGATTGGGCTGAGGCAGCAATATTGGAATTAAAACAAGTGTGTAATTCGAAAGGTCTGGAGCCCTTTTAGGTACCAATCAACCCTATTTATTTGGGAAAGCTGCAGTATGTTGTTGTTGAGTTATCGCACGCGAAAGAAAGTGTCACTGACGGAAGGACGGATGGACGGAAGGACGGACTGACACGGTGATCACTTTAGGGCACCGCTTGTCAAGAGGGGCCCTAATAATAAGTATTTTCAAGTTTTTCCAGTTAATATTATAACTATTTTTTACCTTACATTAACCTGACTCTATACACATTGTTTTTTTTTTTTTTTTACAAATTTTAAGGACTGCCTCACTTGATAATGTTCTACTTCCCAATCAGCCCGAAAGGAATGGCATAATCAATGTTTAGTATAACATTTGCAATTCACTGGAAAGTTATATGGAAAATTATATGCGCATGATATATAGTTTTGTGATTTTATATACAACTGATATAGGAACTGTAAACAGAGTAGTACACAGAGTGGTTATATTTCACCTTAACTAAAAATAAATACACTGATCAAAGTATTTCCAAACTGGCAGCAGATATAATTTCATTATGTTTTCATGAGTTTTTAAACATTTTCTAAAGTTTCTTATTATAATTTAATATTTTTTAAGATTTTATTGGCATATGATGCCAGGAGTTGCCTGATGCACAATGTAAACAAATATATGATCAATCTCACCTCTTTTTCTTTGGCTTTTGTATAAAATACATTTCTCTGGAACATGACCACAGGTTCATCTGGAATGAACAGATGTACAGGGTTATAAATCCAAAGCCTTTGGCTACTCATGATACAACACTATTCAACTTATATAGGCTTTTCCCTGTAAAAATATTCTCAAAGCCAAAGCAGCAGACTTAGAAGTTACTTTCATTTGGATGTTAACTGCTTGCAGTCATATTGACTCAGGAATACAATTTTCATCCATCAGTTTCAGATGAATTTAATCAGACCGATGACACAATAGCACATTACACTGGACCATTTATAAGTAAGCAAATATGCCCCCAATATGTAAGGATAATTCCATATGTTCTTGCATTCTATAATCCTCTTACTACTTTATTAGACCATAGCTTTTGACAATGTTCTTAATTCTGCTTAGAACTCTTAACATGTTTCTCCCATAACAGTATGCTGACATTCCAGACTTAGATCTTTAAAATTCTACAATATATTATTATATTTAAAGGTAAAATGCAGAAAACAGAAAATACTAAACTATAAGTAACTTTTTCTACAAGATAATCTACTGATCTTATAATCCTACTGATCTTATTACACTTAGTCAATCAACCCAAGTCATCACTTTCTACCAAGGCCTTTAAAATATTCAAACCCATACATGATCTCAATAACAATGAAGTTAGAATTTATTGTTCTTCCAGTGTTTTTATTCAGCCTTTTACTCGCCGACACCGAGGTCCTGCTCACCTCTCTCTATGTCCTCCTGGTCTGCCTTGGTGTATTTTTCAAGAAGTTCATCCCACTGACACGCTAACTTGAAAGGAACATGGTTTGGTTTCAATTGCAACTCTGCAACAGTAAGCACATAACTGACAAATGAGTAATGAACAATGAATTATAAAAATAATATTTAATATCTTAATAAATGCATTTGTCAGAGTCAGTAACTGATCATATTCTGTAATGTTTTGACCAATCTAACCAAAATAATTCATATAATTTAATTCACCATAAAATTTTTTGGCATGTTTAATGGCTTCTTTTTTACATTTTCCTCAGGGCTCCCCCACAAACAGTATGTTTTTATTAAGAATTGCAAGAAAAACACTAAAATAGAGAAATTAGGCATCTGACTGAATTTTAAAGCAAACTAAATGCTGCTACAGCATCTAATTTTTGTTGGTTTCATCATCTTATCATTAAGGGATGGCATACATCAAGGCTATACCATATTTATTTTATAAGGATTACAAAAGGATATTTTATACATTATTCATATTTGAAAAAATAGTCTTTTGCTGAACCTGGGTTCATCATATAAATAAATGTATTGACTGGTAGCCACATCCAGTTTACTTTAAGAATAACTTTCAGTCTATACAAAGCATGTTTCATACATACTGGGCATTTTATGTAAATAACATTTATTGAATGATACCGTATTTATTCCAATTTGGCGATCCCTCTTATTTCTCCACCCCAAAAAATTTTTTGAAAGCATAATTTCTAAAATGACTCTAATTTTGCGACTGTTTTCTGTCGACGATGTTAAGGTGTAATGCCTCCGTCTCTCACAGGCACCGCAGTTTGTATCTGACTAGATTCTTATTACACTGAGCATCCACATCAAACTTGTTTCCAATAAAATTTTCGAAGATACAAAGATGCGTTTTTCATAATATATAATCATAATAAAGCGTTCAAGTTCCAAATGGGTGTCGTCATGCAAACTCGTGTACCATTACTGCGTGTGCGATTCACGTGGCATCTTTAGCAATAATATTTACAAGACACAGGTGAGCGCGCCTGGTGGAACAACTGTGACCCAGTTGGAACAATCATCTTAGTTAAATTTAAACGACCCCGGTTAGTTTTTGGATGGGTGACCACAAATACAAAACAGGGCCCGATCGAGGGCACGCGAGCTAGGACCATTTCAGGTCGTATATATTTTAACACACCTTTACTTTCCTATATTTATTACGTATTATGCAAATAAAATTTATCAGATAATAGGCAGTTATTTTTTATAAAGTCTTCTTCCAACTTGGTGCTGCAGCTTCTCCCTTTTCGGCCCACTGATTTCGCCGCCTGGTGGGTTAACTTGTGACAACTGGTAGTTACATGAGTTGCCGTCTATGCCAAGTGATCGTACCTATACGCGAAGTAGTGATCATTTTGTAAAGTGATTGAGCTCAGTTTGATTAATCATTTGCGGACTCCATGTAATTCATGTGACGGTTGGAAGCCTGTTTGTAGGATATACTGTTTTGCTAACAAAACAAACTTATAAACAACCAAATTATCACTCAATTAATATGACCGCTCGAGTGTCAGAGCGGCTCTGTGGCTGTAGGAAAGGTTATCAAACCGCGTGCCTCTTAAATCTCGACCACCGCAAACTCTGCAGGAAGATAATTTTCAAATATCCTCCATTATCTCGACCTCTGAGAAAATTAATTATTTTTAAGTGGTCGCCAAATTAGAATAAATACGGTATATGTCAGACATCTCACCTAACAAGTCTGACACCATCCACAGGGAGAAGACTTCCCTGGCTTCATGGGGCAGGTCCATCTCATCCATGACCATCTCAAACAGCTCTCCAGCCTCCACATGCTGTCCGTCCAGCACTGGCATCGTCAGCCCAGTCTTGTCCATAAAGTACACCACAATGTCCAGCGCTGAAGCATACGTGCTTGACAGTTAATATAAAGACAGACAGTGCATGCAGTGACATAGCTTCAAATGCATAATACGGGGGTAAAGTTATGCTCTTATTCCAAACAGAAAACAGTTTAGTGTTCAAAACATTCTACCATTTAACAATTAATTTAATACTCAAATATGTTATAATCTGTAGTATTAAACATAAAAAAAGTGGGTTCATTAAAACACCATTTTGTTATCAATGTTTAAACATATTTTATCTCATCATGTGACTTGTGCCAAGAAATATGGGTTCATTGGGTATGAAACAAACAGTTTGAGCTGGTTTCCATGACTGAGATACAATCACTTCATAACTGTTTCTATTTGTCTTGGGTTTTGTGGATATGCAAGTTATCTGTTTTAAAGAATTTAAGAATAAACTTTGGTGATATAAATTTGAGTTAGGACAATAATACTGCTACTGTGTATCATTTTATGTGCATCCATCACAAAACATTTGAACATGAAAAATTAAAGACATAAAAATTAATTGCTTTAAGGGGTCTTTGGTTTTAATAAGGTAATACTGTGAGATTATAAACTATTTCAATTGTAAGGAAATCTTTATGGAAAAAATTGAAAATATATTAAGCAACATATTTTGAAAAAAAATGCAAAAACACCAATCATAACAGCATGCATCTACAGAATCTAAACTACACAATACCAATTAACGTCAATATTACATTTCTGATCATTCACAATCATCCAATGCTGTAAAAATTAACTGGACTATAAACCAATTAGAACAAATTACTAAACCTCATTCATTCTCCAAATATACAAACTCATATTTGACTGAATGAAAAAGGGCAGGGTTCATATACTTTAAAAAGATATCATTTCATTCATTTAAAAAAATGGATGAAACATTGCCTGAGGAAAAACTAAGTAAATGTCAGACTCACATTTTTATGATTTTTTATTGCCATCCAAAAATATCATAAATTTAATGACTTCTTATAGATTTTAAAAAGTGCACAAGCCCTACAGAAACACTGAATTTTAACTACTTTAAAAATATTTACAGATATGAAAGGAGATATAACTGATGTATCAAAATATAATTTATCTACAAAATGGTAATACAAAGAAATAACTGCACAAGGAAAACAGAAGTTAAAAAAAGGACATGCACTTTTTATACAGATGACCTAGAAGGGAATATAATGGGAGACATGCATCAGGAGAAAAAAACCCTTAAATATACAAAAGTGACTACCTCAAAGTATATAATTAAATCATATGGTTATGTAAGGAGGATGAAAAATATAGCATTGCAATAATATTAAGAAGAATATATCTGGATTAAATTGTCTTTTTGAAGACTGCATAGCTTTGAAAAACATGAATATACAGCATGATAACACTTGTCTTATAGGTGAAAAAATAAAAATTCAGATGTACCATTTATAAAAGATAAATTGTGCTCATTTGATCACCTTAAGTTATACAAGTGAACATTGTATTGAAGCATCAGATTTACTAATGTGCAACCATTCACCACAGGTGGTCTCAGCCAGATTTTTAACCTAGCATTTAAGTCTTAAACAAATTTCTCCCATCCCATTCCAAATGTGTTGAATGCAGCTTTTAGTAGCCATAAAAATTATACTGTGACAGTTAAAGGTGCCCATTCACCTACCTTCTGAAAAAGAATTTATGTGATTTCTGGCTTCCTCTGTTTATATATTAATGATTGAAGGGTAATTTTGTGAAAAGTTCTTTAACGCCTTCATGAAGGATGTATAAACTTGTTAATCAACATGCTTGTAAACACAGCAATGTTGATAAACGGGAAAAAAACATGTAACCTAAGGAGGTAGAAAGGTCACTTGCAAACGCCATTTGCAAAGCTTTGGCTTTAAATAGGACTCCCTGCCAGATGCAGGCCCCCACATAGTGTAAGCATGTTGATATCAACAAAACAAGCAGCCTGTGTTTGGTGATATACATGTTTTCTGGCCTACGTTTATAAAAGCTCCAATGAATAACCTTTAGTTTATAAAGGTCAGATAGGTGATTGGGCCCCTTTAAATGTAATATTGTACATACTGGTCACTAAAGAGTCAAAGCTAATCTATATTCAGTCTTTCCAACCTGTGTCAATCAGTTAGGAAGTTTACAGGTGAGACTAAACTGACCAACCTGTTTTGCATATTATCATAGTGGTGTCTTTGACAGTCAAAGTAACAATTATAACATCAGTTAATTAGTCCTTAAATCAATAAAAACCATTGCACTAGAATAATAAGAATGGCTGCCACACTTCCTAAAGGAGAGTATTAGTTAAGAAGGCATAGCATTTTATAGATAGCCAGGGTACAGCGACATGCACTTACGTGGGCCCGTAGCCTTTGGAGCTTGGGCCCGCCGTGACCCCGGTGAAGCGATCTGACCGGGGATACTAATCATGCCCTGTTTGGTCTGCGCAGGCACCTCCAAGCCACCAGACCCCGCATGCTCCATGCCTGTACCTTGGGGTATACTTATAATACCTTGGTCTGTGCGGTGACTAAACCCCTGCCCTATCTGCACCCCTGGTACCCCCTGCTCTCTAACTGGTATTTGATGACCGTGCATTTTCAAAGGTGGCAAGTTTCTCATCCCTGTAATGATAAAATAAAAGTCCTAAAATGTCTACATTCTGATGATATGTACAGTTTTCACAGTCTAAGGTCTAATTTGATTTTGTTAAAAAAATGGTTGTGTTTAAGAAACAACTATGATGTAACTCTGCCTTGATTAAAGTATGTTATCTCAAGGAATGTTTTTTATATTACACAGTCTTAACGCACACAAAACCTGCAACACATGAAGAACAATAAAGGCTTAGCAGTATATTTTCATAATGTATAAACATGATGATAACCACAAGCCACTGTCAAATATTTAATCCTATTCATTAGGAAATTCAAATTCACATTCAATATGATCTTTATATCAGTATATGTCTATATAATTTAAATACATATTACTTACTTTAAATATCAATAACAAAAAATCTGAACACCAAGGAACTGTACTTATGTTAGACCATTGTTAATATTCCTCTGCCTCTCATTCAATAACTTAACTTTGAAACTGGCTCTGAACTTTGTACTACCACAAACTTTTTTGAAGATTTACCTTTTACAGGTTTTTCATCAGTACCTCTGGGTGTGTCTGTGGAGTGTAACACTTTCTTGTATTCAGCCTCCATTTCCACTGCATCAGTGTCCGTACATGTTTCTGTTTCTGAGTCATCATGGCGAACAACTATTTCAGGAGTATTTTCAGCCATCTGAAATATATACCTGGATATAAAAGTTCATACTGAGGTTGCTGAGTACCTGTTTTATCAAAGTTTGAACAAATTATTTTAAAGAGACCAGGGCTGGCACATTCTTTCCAGAGAGAAGAAATACTTTCTTCTTGAAGGGGTAGAAATATGGTCAAAGTAGTTGAAAATAGTTGATACATGTCATTTATGTTCTTTAAATGACATTTTGGCTTGTAAAATTAGTATTAGTAAGACTGTTTTCAGGTGTCCAATGAACCAAATGGGAAGTGACTACATTTCCTGGTGAGTGATATGGACTGTGGGACTCCTTTGAGTAGTCTTCAGTTGAGTACAGTAATTATGACAAAATCAACTTGAGTACACAATGTAAGCACAGGTGCATGCAGAGTGTATAGTTTGGCTGGTCTTTCAATTTAGTCGAGTAAATAAGATGATCTTAAATAGGGTACACACACTCGAGGGTTTTTTTTTGTACAGAAGGGCAAGTCTGAAACTGAATAATTATACTTTAAATCAAATAAAATAAATACCTTGTACTTCTAATACAGTTGCATTTGAACTATTCAGGGAATAATTTACCCATAGTAGATTGATTGTAATGGTTAAACATTAGGTCTAGGTAGTGCCAAGCTACAATTTTGCATATTGGAATGTATGGTTTGGGAGCATATTGCAATATGTATTGCAAAATTTTTCTTTGTATCAATTTACAGGGAATAAACTTGTGTGTTTTCTGGTGTATACAACACATTTTATATGCCATTAATCCATTACCATGTTACATGTAATCATACATATTGTGAAAGTACATGTATATGCAGGTCAGTTTTTTTTCACACATGAAACATGACAAAATTATTCAGTTATGTACTTACAGTACTTAATGTTAACAGAACACAAAGAAAGATTTAAAATTAGCAGGGTTGGCAAGTTTCTGCCATTGCCATTTCTGACTTGTTTTTGCCATAAAGGGAGAAATACCCTGAAAACTACAATTAAATGAATATATAACAGCTAACCAGTTAAAATATAATACAGCAATAACACAGCAGTAATGAAAACAAAAGTATGACCATATTGTACACTTCAATTTTAAACAAGTTACACCTGCTCTCGTTGGTCTGATTACAGTAATTTACACCTGTTCTTTCACAGAGCCAAGAATCAGACCTACAAAAGAGGACGTCTCGGTGTAATCAGACCACTGAGGGTGAGAGAGGGTGTAACTTGTTTAAAATTGGGGCTGGATGCACAATGTTATACTTAACGCTTTCATTTGTCTGATTACAATTCTTTGCTCTTTGCCCCCCCTGGTGGTCATGTCCAGACAACACTGCCATAAAAAGCAGCAATTAAAACAAAACTTCATGGTATACCCACTGCTTTAGGAGTGTACCAAACTAAAGTGCATGAAGTATTTTATAGTCGCTCCAATCAAGATAAGTGCTTACAACCTGCAGTAGGGAATGTAAATGAGTAAAATAATCAAGAACAACCTGCAAGAAGATCAAAGTCAGAAAACAACTTTGTACAACTAGAATACGGGTAGTCGACAAGCGACTACGTGTATCCGCCTAAATCAGAGTGGAACGGGTGAAGTGAGGCATGGATTAAGTGGCAATTAAGGGGAAATAGAGTGAAGTGTTGCATATTAGCATGGATGTCTGCAGCCAAATTGTGTATGAAGGTTGCCCCCCCTACCACAAATCCAGAAAGCCGTCCCAGTTGTATACATATGCAAAATTTAAGGCAGATAAGTCAAACCACTACATGTATATGAGTGATTTTAGCCCATGGAAGACAATCAGATGGACGCTCAGCAAAAATGGTTGCAGGTGACGGCACCAGTTTTGCGTATGATAAAGAGCTATGTGAGAACTATACACATGCAAAACTTTGGCCCAATCGGTCAAACGGTTCCCAAGATATGAGCTTGGATGTCTGCTGCATAAACTAGAATGCAGGTGGCTCCACCTGTCATAAAATCAAGAGAGCTGTCGGGGATGTATAAACCTGCAAAATTTTAGCCAGATATGTCAAACCACTGCCGAGATATGAGTGATTTTATCCCATGGCAGACAAACAGACAGGAGCTGTGCAAAAATGGCTGCAGGTGGCGCCACCAGTTTTGCGTATGTTATAAAGCTTTCCAAGGGCTACATTTGTGCAAAAAAATTTTCCTGATCGGTCAAACGGTTCCCGAGATATGAGCTTGGATGTCTGCAGCGTAAACGTGAATGTAGGTGGCGCCACCTGTCATAAAATCAGAAAAGCTATCCAGGATGTTTACCCATGCCGAATTTCAGATGAATTAGTCAAGTTACTGCAGAGATATGAGTGATTTTAATCCAAGGCAGACAAACAGATGGACACTGTGCAAACATGGTTGCAGGTGGCGCCACCATTTTTTGTGTATGCTATAAAGCTCTCCAAGGGCTACATTTGTGCAAAAAATTTTCCTGATCGGTCAAACGGTTCCCGAGATATGAGCTTGGATGTCAGCAGTGTAAACCTGAATGTAGGTGGCGCCACCTGTCACAAAATCAGAAAAGCTATCCAGGATGTATATGCATGCCAAATTTCAGGTGAATTAGTCAAGTCACTGCAGAGATATGAGTGATTTTAACCCAAGGCAGACAAACAGATGGACACTGTGCAAACATGGTTGCTGGTGGCGCCACCATTTTTTGTGTATGTTATAAAGCTCTCCAAGGGCTACATTTTTGCAAAAAAAATTTCCTGATCGGTCAAATGGTTCCCGAGATATGAGCTTGGATGTCTGCAGCATAAAAGTGAATGTAGGTGGCGCCACCTGTCACAAAATCAGAAAAGCTATCCAGGATGTTTACACATGCCAAATTTCAGGTGAATTAGTCAAGTCACTGCAGAGATATGAGTGATTTTAACCCAAGGCAGACGAACAGATGGACACTGTGCAAACATGGTTGCAGGTGGCGCCACCATTTTTTGTGTATGTTATAAAGCTCTCCAAGGGCTACATTTGTGCAAAAAAATTTTCCTGATCCGTCAAACGGTTCCCGAGATATGTGGGTTTATGTGTGGAAACAGACGCACAAACTGACGCAGAGCGCAGAGGAAAGGTCAGAGGTCAAAACAAAATCGGGGCGCAGCAGTTCACATGTGACCCGAACATAATCCCGGGTTTCGTAAAATTCCGCCCAGCGGTTACGGAGGAGTTCTTTGGAAACCTACGCCGCGGCGGCAGCGTGCAGCTGAAAACATAGTATCCGCAAAACTCTGTTTTGGCGGATACAATTAGATTTACTGGAGTCTTGCATAATGTATAATTCAACTGCCCAGTTTGTCTTGTCCCAAGATGATTGTATGAAATGCTCCACAGTAATTTGCAATGACACTAGATTGGGACCCCACTTTGTTCTTATTGCTGTTGGTAACAGCAAAAGTGGGCATTAATATGAGTCTGTGTAGGGTACCAGTTGTCAGTCAATCAACGTTAACTCATAACAAGTTCATGTTTGTTTTGTTTAAATTACAGTGGGTTTACAGTTCATCCCAGTACCCGTGTCCAGTTGTTTTTCCTGGATAATTTTAATTAAAAGTGAAGAGGTATAAACCTTTCTGGTCCAAAGGTTGCAGGAGCTACTCTGCTGACTGCGTGCATAAAAATAAGCCTTTACCTTGCTTTTTTTTTCATTAGAGACATATAATCCAAAATATGATAAAACAGATTACAGTCAAAATCGCGTCTCCAATAACATTGTGGCCGACATGGTTGATTTGACAGCTTCAGTAGGCCTACTCGCGGTAAGTGGCTCACTTGAATTGGTGGCCGAAATTGCCTGCCTCTGTGCGCTGGCTACCGACATGGTCAGCTTGAGGCTGACAGCCGATATCAACGGTGGTCAACATGTCCTTATACCGAATACAGGAACTCTCGGCCCCAGAGACACTCGTCCCAGAGACACTCGGCCCCAGCGACTCTCGGCTCCAGAGACACTCGGCCCCTGAGACACTCCGCCCCTAGTCAGCAGGACCCAGCAACACTCGGCCCCGTTCGGTCGCCGCCCCCAGAGACACTCGGCCCAGGGCATCGGGTCCGATACTGGCCTCGCGAAACCCCTCAGAAAACAACCTTCCCGTAGTTATCTCTTCTGGATTGTTATCACCTCACTTGATGAGCCACGTGAATTGGAGAAGTTCCTTAGTCGTGGTGGCCTGCATGTAGACCCTAGTTGAACGCCACGAAGCAATTAAAGTTAAATTTTCCATAAAATAAAAAAATATAGCACATACAATATATATATATATATATATATATATATATATATATATATATATATATATATATATATATATATATATATATATATATATATATATATATATATATTGGTGTATATAAAAATTAAAACCATGCTTATTTCTGAAACAATATCTGTATAATAATCCATATGATTTTTTATCATATTCCACAAATTATATGTATTTTACACACAATAGAAAATGCATGGCCAGGTGTTATGTCTCCTCTTAAATTATTAGTTTTCGTAAGCTCATGTGTTCGTTTATTTCAACTGTTTCCTGAAGGCCGCATTAACATACCCCAAAAAAATATTGGGGCCAGGCCTCGGCACGGACCGTCCTTTCTTGTGAAACATTTCTTCGTGTAGCCCTGATATCACAAAATTATCTTTGTATATGACTTATAAAAAATTTATAGATGGTTAAATAAGGTGCTGAACCATTATCCTGTGGTGGTCATGCCAAATAAATGGATGCAATAAACGTTGTAGGAGCCAAATATAATCGGTGTTCATATTTTTTTTTATAATACGCTGTAGTATTTATATAAATGAATCAAGAAATAACTGATATAAAATGAGAAATTGTCACCGTTAAATTTACCTCGGTATTGATCCGTTTGTCTCGGTATTGATCAAAGTCTAATTGCCGTCTTTGTGATCTTGTTGGCTATGATTACTGCCGTCATAACAATGACCTTTGATTGCTTAGTAAGTTCCCCGATTGAGCATATCCATAATCAACTAACCATGAAGTCATTAACAAGCCAGGTGGACAGAATGGCTGAATGAACGAAAGAAAAGAAGAGGGAGAAATCAGAACAAAATTATATATATATATATATATATATATATATATAAATTTCTGTATTGATCCGTTTATCTCGGTATTTATCAAAGTTAAATTGCCGTCTTTGTGATCTTGTTGGCTGTGATAACTGCCGTCATAACAATAACCTTTGATTGCATAGTAAGTGGACAGAATGGCTGAATGAACGAAAGAAAAGAGGAGGGAGAAATCGAAATATATATATATATATATATATACATTGGCGGATCCAGAGGGGGGGGTTTAAACCCCCTCGTCGCGCAAGAAAATTATCTTTTTTGCAGTGTTTTCCCCAGTTTTTAAGGCTAAACCCCTCTGTCAGGTTTTGTGGAACTTTTAAAGGGTATAATTAGTCCCTTGGTGTAACCATAAAGCCCTCCCTTGCCAAAATCCTAGATCCGCCCCTGATATATATATATATTGGTTTAAGTGAACATTTTAAGTAATATTGCATATGGTGCATACATATCGATTACTGTTATCCCCATGTTGGTTTCCTCTATCTCTCATTTAGCCTTAAATCATACAAATATTCTCTCTCTCTCACCTAAAGAAATGCCGCCCCAACCTATTGCCATTATATCAATTTATAAAAATGTATTTATTCAAATTTATTTTTTCCGCATCACGCATATCATCATGGGCAGAGCAGTCAACAAACTCCGTGAGAGGATGCGCCCAAAACACCCATGGACCATGGACCCCGGCAAAATAAAAGTTTACCAAGATAATGTTTTGCAAGTTATTAACGTAAATGTGCCTATGAGTCTTTGACTTTAACATGTTGGAAACGATTATAAATTTTATATTCTAATTTTGAAGAAATATAAATATCAAATATTGAACCTTTCAACAGTTTGACTACATAATGCAAAGACATTATGAGAAGTTTTTCAGGAACTGGAAATCCTCATTTTTTTGGTGAAAATTGCCTCCATATGGACCTGTTACTAACCTTAATGAAACCATGGTTTAATTATAAAATTTTTGGCCGTTTTACCCACCTGCGATTTTATTACAATATGGGCCGTTTTACCCACTTGCGATTTTATTACATTATGGGCAGTGTATGGTTATTACAATATGGGCTGTTTTGTATTACAGTATGGGCCATTATTACAGTATGGGTCGTTTTTATTACAATATGGGCCATTATTACATTATGGGCCGATTATTACATTATGGGTCGTAACAAAAGCTCTTCAGTCTGTGGGACAGATATGTGGATGGCGACCTGTCCGTGTGAGAACTAGTCAAGGAGGTGGCCGACGTGTACAATCCACCTGCATATTTCACCAGAGTTTGGAATGTAGCGTACACAGTGGAACTTTGATGTGTGCTTGATGTAGGCTCTATGGCCTTTGGAATACTTCATATCCTTTATGTATATATGTGGAAATAGTCATAAATTACTGTTCCTAATGGTCGTAAATTACAGTTTCTTTATGATTTTGGCTTTGTATATATATGAATTTTGTATACATATTAATCCCATAAGAGAAGTTTTTATACCATTGCTTTTTTACGTACGCTCTGTCATTAGTTAAAACATTAACGATATTTGATGTGTATATGTGGAAATAGTCATAATTTACCGTTTCTTTATGATTTTGGCATTGTGTGTGTATTCTTGCTTCTTTATGTACGCTCTGTCATTAGTTAGAACATTAACGTTAGTTAACATTAGTTAGAAATTAGAAGTAGAAAACACGAAGTAGAAAACACTTTCTACTTTGATTTGTTTTATATATGTGTGTAAATTGACAGTAAACTTGTATATAAGCCTACTTTTTAATTTGTAATTTGGTGACTTTACGGGTAACTTTCATATACTTCATTCATACTGTGATATTTGGAACGTTTTCTATTTCGGTTTGTGTATATATTGGCTATTATCATAATCAGGAACTAAATATTTAACATTAAACACTTTTCAATTAATAAATACGTTTTACTTTCACTTTCTCTCGTTTTTGTTTTGACTCATTAAACTCTTACCTAATGAACCTAAGACGGTAAAAAAACGGGCTTCCATTCTCCGACTTCCGACTCAGTATATCTACGGGAAGGTTGTTTTCTGAGGGTTTTTTCTAAGACGGGGAGCTAGTATCAGACTTCTGGCCCGGAAGGGATAACTATGGGAAGGTTTTCTGAGGGGATTCCCGAGGCTAGACCCCTGGGCAGAGTGTCTCTGGGGGCGGCGACCGGACGGGGCCGAGTGTCGCTGGGTCCTGCTGACTAGGGGCTGAGTGTCTCTGGGGCCGAGCGTCTCAGGGGCCGAGTGTCTCTTGGGCCAAGAGTCGCTGGGGCCGAGTGTCTCTGGGCCGAGTGTCTCTGGGGCCGAGAGTTCCCGTTACCCCTTATACCCCTTTAACTTGTGTAATAACACTTTTTATTGGGACAGAGTTAAGATGAGTGGTGATAAACTGATAATGTGATATGTAAACCCTTAAGTCAAGTGCTATGTTCTAGTCACATTACAGTTTGACATTTCGACATTATCCTTGGAGTAAATCCTGTAGGCACCTATTCTATAATCGTACCATACTATAGTTTTTGAAGACTGAATACACGACTTAAGTGTACCAGTGTACTGGTCATTCCCACATATGTAAGTGTGAGTAGCACAGTTGTGGATTCCGCAACAAGTGAAAAACTGTTCAGTGTGACAGATACAGTCTGTAGTGTAAGTGTAACTGAGCAAGTTTAGAGAACTGAGTGTTTACACTGAACTGCAATGAGTCAGTCTGGGTTTCCGTGACCTCAGTTTTCATCATCATTTCCGTATCAAGATTCACATTGATTCACTCTCTTTATCATCAGATCTTACCTTCACAAGGAAATTAGATGACCGCCGTGAACAAGGACATAAAATCCAACTTGTTTACCACCCAGTCCTCAACCAGGTCGTTACCACAACACTTGGTTACTCAGAGTGTCACTCGGTACAACCCTGGTTAACGGAGACTTCACCAAGTGCCCGAACTGGTTTCGCCATCTGCTGGAAAACTCAGAGACTAAAAAGGTGGCCAGGATTGTTTGACGGAGGTAATGTTAACAACTGTGCATACATATTTTTGTCAATGCATGCGCAATTGTGACTTAGATAATCTTTTTTTACGGAGACTTGAGCCCTCATTAATTTTAAAATTTATCGGGAACTGATGGTCAAATTCCAATCAAAGCTAGGATTTAAACAAAAACAAAACATGAAAAATTCTTAAATTTAAAAAATTTTGTTTGTTTACATCTAAACATTCTTACCGTCTGCGTGAGAGTCAGGTCTATGGCTCGGTTGTACCATCTAGCCAGAGATCTGGCTCACAGAAAGATGTTCTTTTCCCTTTATAGAAATGGCTTTTTTTAGTTTGTCACTTGTACCAGTTACCATTTTGGAGAAATTGGTCATGAATTACCTTATTAAAGTACCCAGTCATTGTATTTTTTTTTCTTAATTCTCAATTGTTGTTTATTTTGACAGAGGCATGATTTTATTAACTCTGCTTTCATTATATTCTATGATATTTTTAATGTATCTGTATTTCATGGGGACTCATTTTAAGCAACTTTCCTCGGGTGACCGATAGTAATAACGTGCGAAAACCGAATTTCCAGTTTAGTTTCACCTCTTCTTAGCTTCTTTGCCTCATCCAATCGTATTAGATGTGAATACTCACTGAAATTCCATCGTGAGATTTAGGGTAAACCTTGCCCTCCCAAAGGCAACGATAAATAAATATTAGAAACCTTAAATTTAACACGCAACAGAAAAATCAGGTGACCAGAAACGTGTTAAATATGATCGTCGCCTTTTATAATTAACCCCTTGTTGAGTTGCACTTATTTTCTTCACTAAACGTTAACATAATTAATCTTCATTTATCGTTACTATGGAGTACATGATTGGTGAAGTCAGACTGATTAGTCAGAGTGCTTACACATTTATCATCTTAGATATCGTTTGACTGCTTGGGATTGGTCAACATACCGTGCCGGGACTTTGGTCAGAACAGGCGATGTCCCGGGGCAGTACAGATATAAGCAATACGGATATTTTCCTGTAACAGCTGTTGCTATACAGGATTAAAACACATATGCTACCGTAAAGATACATAAATAGGTGTAAGTAATGACTGCATGCGATGAACGGATAACCTTAAACAAAGTGAGGGAAGGGCCTGAGTGGTCACATGCAGGATACTGATTTATAACTGCACATGTCAGATCTGCTGGAACTCGTAGTACAGTCATGGCTGTAAGGACACTCTCAGCACCGTCTCTCAGTTGCTTCTTGGTTTTGCTGGCATTGCATCTTGGGATATCAGAGGGATGTATTCGCGTTAACCCACGCTACACTGCAAGTGAGTTAAAAAGGTGTATCTCATAACTGATTTCACACATGTATCTCAAAATAAAAAGTGATATCACAAAGTCTCTATTTTTGAATGTAATATAAACTGTTTAACCTTTTATTTTTATTTAATTTTTCAATTAATTTTCTCACATATATGCTATCGTAAATTATTTTGGAATACTTAAAAGAGAATATGCAATATATCTATATTTCACATAATATTCAGCAATTCCCATACTTTAAATGCATAAAGATTTTACCGTTAACTGCGATAAACTAATATTTAAAAAAAACGATGGATGATTTATTAAAGTTTTTTAAAAATATCCCATAACAAAAATGCTTCTGGCTTGTATGTACTTCCCCCAGTCTACACTATTTTGAAATGCAACATCAAGAAATACTTCATTCACAGAGAATTATATGTATAGGAGCATCAAATGAAAACTCGAACCTTGATCTGAAAATATTCAGTGGTTCCCTGTTGAATTCTGTCCCCTAAAACAATTTAGTCTATTACATAGACACAAACCAGCGCTCCGCTACCCGTAGTGTATCGACTTACATGTATTAGTGGAAGACGCCCCAAACAGTTTGGTCATCTGAGCCGTTTGAATAGTGAAATCAATCTGATGTACATGGGAAAATTTTACTTATTAATTCTTTAATGTACATAAAATCTCTCATAATATTCCGGTGTAATACTCGGTTGACTCATATACATTGTCACATGAATTAATGTAGCACCATTGATAAGAATGTTGCCAAACATTCATGACAATGTTTTATCTGTGCATGGCTTGCCTTTTATTCATCGCCTTAGGTCCAAAATGAAAGTCGACCGAGGTTTCTAAAAGTCCTTATACACGAACCAAGGCAATCAATCGTGAGTTGTACAAAAATTAGTTTACATAAAATGTGATAAATGTGCATCATTTATCTTATAACCTCCGGGAACTTGGGCAAAGGGAAACTATGCATGTTGAACCCGGAACCACACTCGTGATTGCATGGCTTGGACAAATCATGGTTGACCCCAGTTGGCAGCCGACTTTCATGGCTCGACCTGTGTGGCAAACAGTCGGCTGAGTTCAAACGGCTTAAAAGTATGTTTTAAGTTCAACTGATCATATATATTTGAAGTGCATTATATTTTATCCATCAAGCTTAAAACTAGGTTATCATAACATACTGAATTGATGTTGATGGTAGTTTTGTCGGTGTACACTTCGTATTCGTAATGTTACTTTATCAAACAAAAAATAGAATTAGATAAAATCATCAAGCTTATGCGAACCTATGAAATGGAATTTATATATCAGTTATAATCCTTGATTGATTTTCAGCCTGTAGACTGGCTGCCCCTTCATCTATTCCTGACACTATAGTGACTATACCAACTACATTCATAAATACTGACAGAACTTTAGCAGCCAAAGGCATTTATAGCTACTGACAAAGTCATGGCAGTCAGCTTAAAGTGTAGCCCTGCCAGGGCGTTAGTATTTAGGTTTGTACAAAAATGCGTAAATAATACGTGATTTCATGCACCGATAAACTTAACTCCGTGTTGGCTCTTACAAGAAATAAGAGCGTCAGAGAGTGGTAAATTAGTTATATGAGTTGCCGCAAGGTGGCGGTGCCGATACTAAGTGTGATACAACAGGGAACGTTTTATTTCTCTGTCAGAGGCAGCTATAAAGCCTTAACCAATTTCTTGGACTGGGCCAGTCTACTTAAAGTGCAATGGTCCCCGTAATAGTCCAGTTATGCGTGTCACTCGATCACTTTCAATCAATTAATGAATATCCAAGCGAACATTACCGGTGACCAAACAGGAATCTCAACACTGGAGCCCACAAAATATTACACCAGTGATCTATATGTTTTAATTTCGGCCTGTAACTATACGTTTGTCAATAAGCAGGCTTGACTTAACAGTCGGCCTTACAATCAGGCTTTACTATACCGGTCAACTACTAACACGTGAAGTCCCAAAATTAGGCCCTTTTGTGGGTTTCTTTTTTTTTAATTACATTCTTACTTCTAAAATTGGATTTTGTCGTGCAAAATCGGGTCACCTTAACCTAACGAAATTTTGGCGGCGACTTCAGGTAAACCCGGCTTGGCTCGGCTAAATCATCTCTCCGCTGGTGGTGGCGTGGTAACAAAAGGCTTTCCATTATTATATTATTATATATGCAGCGCCAAATCACAGTGTGTTATTTTACGTACTCCATTTTCAAACTTCGCTTTTTTACCAATGCCAGGTCATAAATAATCGTGTGACACTGAGATCTGTAAAATGAAACGCAGTTCCATGTCTCTATAGGCGTGACTGCGCTCGGAACGTCTGTTCTGGTTCATAAGGAATCAGTTGCAGGATCTGCCGTCAGGTCGCAGTATGTTCCTAAGGTTTTGTCAAACTAAAATCTTACCTACTGGGCCAGTTTAAAATGAAATACGTTCGGTAAATTTTGAAAATCTGTAAAATTTTCCACGAGTAAAATTTTGTCATGCAACATCCATACTATATGCTATAGTCAAGCGGTTAAGCTCCCATATTTGGAAGAACTGTGCGAAAAATGAAAGAAGCATGAAAGTTGGCAAAACTGTTCTTTGGAGCTTAATGGTGAATTTCAGATATAGGGCCAGGCCGAAAATAAATTATCTTGGCCAAAACCCAAGATGGCGGCCAAGAAGGCCGCCGGATTAAAAAATGTCAATAACTTGAGTTATAATGTTGCTAGAAAGCATTGCAAGTACTCTATTTCTAGGCTTTTGGGCAGAGAAATTCAATTTTTGAGGTTCAAAACCTCTCAAGGTACTCATCATTTGTTTTTTTATAACAAGTCTTCGGTAATATTCCGAAAGGTTCAGCGGTTAAGCTGCATATTTTAAAGAATTGTGTAAAAGATGAAAGAAAAATGAAGCTTGGAATAAAGGTTGTCAGGACCATACTCAATATTTCCAGATATGAGGCCAAGCGGAATTCAGAATATCTTGGTCAAAATCCAAGATGGGGGACATTGTGTCCGCCTAATTATGAAATAACAATGTAAAGGGTGTTATTGGTCCTAGAATGTATTGCAAGTGCACTATTTCTATATTTTAGGGATCTAGAAATTCATTTAAATAGGTTTCAAGTCAGGATAGTGACTCTGTGTTTATATTTGGTATTATAAATGTGCTAAATTGCCTTTTATCAAACACATGGAACGGTAAAACTTTTTATTGAATACTGTACTGAAAAGTAATATATATGTTAATTTTAAATATTTGAACACTATGTCTTTTTCAACGTACTGAGTGGTAAAACGCTCGGCCCTCACAACTGGTGACAAATGTTCTATAACCGGTGTTGCTATGAGAGTGGGATGTAATGTTTTCTCCTGGATTTCTGATTCTAACCACCGAACACCACCATTCGAGCCATGGAGCTGCCTTGTATTAGTTATATATTATAACTAGTTGTACAATCCATGTAAAATAAATGTTATTTGTTTATAAATATTATTTCAGACTGAATGCGTGCATGGCAGGATACACACACGTTTAGAAGCTCACATCGTCAGGTGTATAGTTCCATTGACTCTTTTTACTATGAGGTGATGGTGCAGCTCTTTGCTTGCATGAAGAAAGAATAAGAACACATTTAGAATCTTACAACATTATACTGTATGCTTTTTTTAAAGGATAGATTTAGACCAGTTGGTATCTCTTCCTATGTTAATTAGCTTATCCATACGATAAAGACGGTATCTTATTAAAAAGAAGCCATAACCTATCGTTAAGACATTAGAAGGAATCTCTTGGTTTCTGGCAAGATTTCACCACTATGCCATTGAGACATCGACGGGGTTCGAAGTGGAGACCTACAACTCCGATGTCCAAAGCTGTAACCACTAGGCGACCTTTATATGCTATCTTTGTACTATGGTGATTGTGCATGACAGAATCAGCAAACTTGTAGATACTTATGCAGTTTGTTATTTACCTGCTACTTTGGTGATATGGTCAGATTATCCTTACCATTTAGCTTACAATGACTTTGCATTTCCCATCATTGTCTTAAAATACTTCAATTGCTTACATAATGCACATCTTTTATATTACATATTTATAAATATTATTAGAAATAAAAATATATTCACTACATTTATCTAAAAAAATAACACCATGTGCACTAAGGCAAAATTGTAGATCGCACTGAGCCTTGCACATATGATAAACAGAACCGATAGTTGTACATTGGAATTGTGTGATTATACAGAAGAAAACACCGTTGTCCCGACAAATCTAAAAGAAAACATTCAGGCATAAGCTAGAAAAAAAGTTAATGGCAATATTACAAAATTTTATGTAATAAACTATTCTGTTTAGTAGTTTTAATATTCAGGAATAATTTTCAGAACTAATCAATTCTCATTGATGTATGTTCACTTAATGAAGCATGTGTTATGAAATACAAGTTTCCAAAACATTCTGCATTAGGGCCTAAAGCTTACATAAAGAGAAAAAAAAAAAACAATTGACCGCCATAGCACAGCAGCTTAAAGCACAGAACCGTTACATTCAGAAATCAAGTGAATGAAAACCCAAACCTAACTTTGTACTGAACTTTGATGTAATCAAGATGATGAAGATAAAATGTGTACCTGAAACCTAAGGGTTTATTATATTTTTAACCTTGTGGTGTGAAGTCGAAATTTTATCTGGCGCCTTGCTCTTTCCTGCCCTGATCATACATCCATTAAAATTCAAAGATCAGCTGTCTTGAACACTGGCATCTGTGAGTCCTGAAGTTTGATACATGTGGTAAATATTCTAATAATATATGCATCTACTACATGAATCTACAAGTGTCGATACCGTTAGCAAATGAAAGTATTTTGCTGACACCAACACATCATGCAAAGTGAATGCCAACTCGTAAAAAGGAAAAGGTTTTAAATCACGAAAATAGCATCACACCAAAAAGTAGTGACATTTTACTTATACCCGTTTCGTACGAGGATCATCAAAATGTAAGCAATCTGCAAGGTATCTATATATATGTTGATTATGTCATGTATTCATCATCCATAGCAAAAAGGTAGCATACACCAGCATGTGCTCCTTATGTTCCTCAAAATGTGTGCTGATTCTGTCTTTATGCCCGCATACAGTGTGAAAGCCATCACCTTATGGCAAAAGAACCATAGAGTCTATACAGCAAACAGGTGTCAGCTTCTTCATATGCCTGTATCCTGTCATGCACACATGTAGTCTAAATAATTTATGGTAACAATTTTCCGTTGAAACACGCATGGTGTTCAAATACATGTAACTATTACATGTATATGAAATTCAAACACTACAATGCACTACAATTCGATATTTCCCAATATTACTAATAAAGGTTTATATGAATGTTAAGTTGATCGTAAAATTTAATATCATGATTGTAGATTTAAAAAAAAAATCCGAAAATTCTTCACAGATATATCAAGCTCCAAATTTGATATTAGACATGATAGCTAAATTTCTTTCATCAAACGCCTCTAAGGAAACAAAACAGATGAAATCAGAAAAATTAATATAATAAAACACAGCTCAGCAAATGACACTTTTATTTGAAAATGGAGTATTCAACAAATTTTACCGCTGGATATGTTGATGAAAAATACACGTTTGGCAAAATTTCAATACGTGCACATAGGGCATAGAATCTGACAGGTGTGAGGTTCTTACATATGTCTTTATCCTGCCTCGCACGCATCGAGTCTGATAAAATAATTATAAGCAAGATAACTTTATTTATATTGATTGTTTATTTATATATTATATATCTTTTATGAAGATTATGCAGTTAAGTATAATAACTATTACAAGTCTCTCTCCATGGCTCGATTTGTTGCGTTCGTTAATGCATATTAAGGAAATCCGAGGACACGGAGAAAACAACCGACTTTGGACGGACCAATGCAACCCACACTGACAGGAAAGATGTTGATCAAATCCGGGGCGCTAGTGTATAGATAGACGAGCGGTGTACCACTCGACTGTCCATTTCATTACATTGAAACAGACATAGAGCTCAAATACTTAAGATTAATATATGTATATCAAATGTCAGCACAGTTTTATTTATGCATTTGATATTTCCCAATTGCACTAATAGAGGTTTACATGAAAGTGACGTTGATGCGGTTGATCGTAGAATCTAATTACATGTATTTAGGTTTCAAATATCCTAATGATTCGTGTTTTTATGGACATATTAAGTTCTTAATTCTATTTTAGATTTTGTCAGACAAGTTCCTTGCACCCATCACCTTTGCAAAGAAATTACATCGATCAGCATGCAAATAAAGAGAAATTAAAAGGAAAAAATATTAAATATTGCAATCAAAACTGTTCTACAATTCAGGCAAAACTGTTCTACAATTCAAGCATCAAAATACATAACAAAACAGACTAACCTAGCAAAGAAAATGACACTTTCATTTGAGAACAATCACAATGTGTGCGACAGCTGTGCAGAACTAAAAAAATAATGTTTGCTGTTCGATGTGCTAGACAAAGGCAAATTTTGAATAATTTCAAAATCAACCAAACCAGAATTTATTCACAGAGTCATTATACAGACTTGAAACCCATATAAATGAATTTCTGGACCCCAAAAAACTTAATATACAGCATTTGCAATGCATTCTAGGACCAATATAACCAGATATATTGATAATTCATAATCCGGCTGCCATCTTGGTCGCCATCTTGGATTTTGGCCAAGATAGGGTGAATTCTACTTGGCCCCATATTTGAAAATATTTAGTATGGTATGGACAACTGGTATGCAAAGTTACATGCTTCTTTCATATTTTTCTCTTAACAGGAATTTTGTCCTGACAGGTTCTGCCCGGACAGCAGCTGTTATGATTATGAACGTCAATAGTTGTCGAGTTGTCATCCATGTATATATATATATATTCCTATTCCATTTTCTACCACAGATTACATGACCAGTTTGTGCAGGAGTGGCCGTACAGAGGCTGTACTTAGATTCTCAGAAGTGACTCGGCTGCAGCCTGCCTTCTCCCGTTATCCACGTAACACTAACTGTACCGTACTTCTGCATGCCGGAAACTTTGATTACAGCCGAATACAAATAGAACTGCGTACTACTGACATCTTCCCAACCCCCAACTGTAGCGCGGACCGGTTGCGGATCTACGAGGTCTACAGTCACAATGGTACTCACAAGGATCTCACGGGTCAGTGTATGTTATACTTGCACCCTTCCAAACCGCCTTTGTTTTATCTTATAGCTCCCCTTTATAAGTATATGTCGTTTCTTCTAAGCCCTGCCCACCAACTTATTAGATTTTCATGTTTTAAAAGTAAATTTCGTCTGTACCTTTAATACGCTCTTTACACAGCGCTTTAACTATAGGTCTACTTCCTTTATGGTAAGTTGCTTCTTTAGAAGCGTAAGATTTCCGCTGCCTCGGGAGCATATACCTTTAACTGTTACACCAGTCCGCACCTTCAGGTTTTTGGGTTATTTTTTATTATAAAAAGACTCGCTTATTTACTTGAGTTGAGGGGATGATTAAACCAATGGGAAGGACAGAAGTACTGTATTACCAGGTAACAGTCTAAAATATATGATTTTTTTTATTATCTCAGCCATGTGCATGACCCCACACCGGGCGCAAGTTAGTGATGTAGTTGAGACCAGTCATTCTGAGACCAAAACTGACCGAGACAATGGAATCCAAGAGCAAGACCTCCAGACCATTAATGTGATCTCATACAACTTTCATTTTGAACTTCTTATTAACGTAAATATTCACGCATATATCAGTGAACCGTCTACAAAAATTTGGTGTTATATTGCCACTAAACCAACGTACAAGGCACAAGTAGAAAATATCGGTTTCTTAACTGTAGTTCATATGGCATTAGACTAATCTTAACTGAAGACTTTACATTGATCGTATCCCTTAGCATGCCAGTTATTGCTTAAAAACTGCTCGTTTCTGGTTTTGAGAGAGTGACTGACCGGAGCTCACCGTCATCTGAGGTCTCCTGGTAACGTTAAACTGCTGGTAACCCTTGCCACGGAATAAGACTGGCCAAACAATCTTTGTAAATATGTTGACAACAGTGTAATATTGTGTTACTGGGGAGTGTATATATGGTGGTTATAGAGTACAATCGCAGAGTTTCAATCACATACGCATACCAAGTGCATACGCATACCTAATGTATATGTACATGTGGATGCAACCTTTATAGTCAAAAGATAAATAGCAGAACATGACAGAAGTGTTTCGCGCAGTTACAAGGACAAAAAGCTGGAATTTATAACCTTAATTGAAAGCTTTGAATTGTAGCATTAAACCAAACCTGCATTGCTCTCTTTGTGTGACTTGTTATCTAAATTTACTAGAACATTTTCGGCAAATTTCTCATTATCTGCTATATAATTTCAGTTCTGTTCATCATGCATGCAAACGGTAAATCATGGAGGGATGAATTTATACAGCCCCGGAAATTAATCCATTTTTATAGACCTTCTTCATTATTTCAATTTTCCCGGTGCTGGCAAAAATAAAAATTTGATAATTTAATGAAACTCACTGTATTTTTCACATTTATTGAAAATCACTCACGACCATGGTTCTAGATTTAACTGATTTATAAACAATTACTCCTCCTCGTGGGCACCTCCATAAAGTTGGCACTCAATTTTTTTCTCCTCATTATTTGTATTGCGGTCTTGACCTGGATTAAGTGGACACTCAGATCAGTTTAGATACCAAAATCACAGAGGTTACCTGTATATGTTTTATGAAATGATGAAAAAAATTTTAACTAAGAAAAATAAATTTTAATCAAAGCTCTTTTCCTCTCAGATGGCAAAATGTGTTAAAAAAAATTTTCTCTTTTGTTAATTCCAGGTACCATTAGGGAATTTCTCTACGATCTTCGCAGCGACTTAATTATTTCGTATATATATATATATATATATATATATATATATATATATATATATATATATATATAAAGTGAGCCCCAATGGTTATATCATACGCACGCCGGATATAACGTGATGTTACAATGTCGCAACTTGTGTTATCGTAATTTCAGGACATCATGGCCTCTGTGGACGGTCGTTTCATGCCGTGATGTATGATGCAGCAACGTCACAAGTGGCCGTCAAATTTACGTCAGTCAACAGGTGGCGCTACCATCGGGGATTTGACATGATCGCTACAAAATTCTACAATGGTATGTATGTATGAACATTGTACACAAAAATACTCCCGAATGATGACATCACGAGCTGGTCGCGTCCGTGCACAGCTATAAATTTATTATAGCTGTACCCGTGCGATCCTTGGCCAAAGATGGTGGTGTCAGGGGTATTTATATTTATTTATAATTATTATAATTATATATCAAATACATGTAATTGGTTACCTGACGATTGCCGGTGTGTAAACATCGGCATGAAACTGAGTAGTGACCCAATGCCTCAACGGGTTTAACATTCAGATTGTCGCTGTAGATTTCATTAGCACTAAACTTTCTCTTTCAGTATTGAAACCCCCATAAATTGTATAGCAAATGCTAGATTTAAAAGTGATTCACGAGCATTACTAAATATACAAAAAAAAATCTTCAAAAAATTATACCACCAGTAAAATATTAATTCATTATAACCCTACCGAGAACAACGTTTACTTGTTGTTGTTTGTTATTTATTTTCTATTTGTTAACATTAAAAAAACATTAGATAACGTTTATTTTGACAGGAACGTGTCTCGGGGGTGATTTCAAGTGCATGAACGGGAAGTGTATCCCTGATGCCCTCCGCTGTGATAACTACAACAACTGTGGGGATGACAGCGACGAGGCGTACTCCATGTGCAGAGGTAAAGGACAGGTGTCAAAATAAAACATTTAACGGTAAACGTTTTGTAAAGATTTTTAACATACGGTTAAATAAATGTTATCTTCAAGACAAAAGAGGAAAAACATGTGTAAGGAGCCTGGATGGTCGAGTGGTTAAAACTCTCGGCTCTCTCATCTGGCGAGAATGGGTTTTAGATTCCCGTCAAAGGTCAGTGGTTTTCTACGGGTCCTCCGGTTTCCTCCACCTCTACAGACTACCGAACGCCACCATCCAGGTCATTGAGAGTGCCTCGTAAAGTTTTTAGCTAGTTGTACAATCCATGTAAAAAAAAAGTTTATATTTATAAACAACTATACCTGATATATAAGTTAAGTTAGTGCCAACGTTTAACCGCATATTCTAGGTAACTTAATGTCAAATTGAGTGTATTATAAGCGATCGACTTTAAACAATTATAAATTAACTAGCTTTCCCCCCTTCCTGTTCATTATTTTGCACTTTAAGGCCATCCCAAGTACCACAATATAAAATGAAGACTGGCTAAACTAATTTAATATTAATAGAAAACCCAACAACACACCATTTTGTTCCATAGGCCATAGGAATAACGTGCCTAAAGGTAATTTGTAGATTAATAGGCAACAGATATGGCAAATGTATTCTTACCATCTATTTTATTAAAATGATCAAATGGTCTTTGTTGATGCTCTAGGAATGACTGAACATTTTGTAATGTTTGACAGAACCGTGTCTGAAAATGTAAATATAAGGAGGGCATAAGGCATTGATTTTGAGAAAACAACCTGCCTTGATACAAAATCGTAGTTGCCGACAGGTGGCGCTGCGAAAAAATGATTTGAGATGTCTCACGATTTATGGAGATATAAAAAATGACCCCCCTTAGGACACACTTTGCATCGTTCTCTACAGAAATTTCGTGACAGAAGTCCATTGCGACCATTATAATATAGACGTTAATGATATTTATTGACTATTTGAAAAGCTTGATAAATGTTTGTAATATATATTCAAATACAGGAACCGATTGCAAATCGTTTTCATATAAACATTAACGTCGATAGTGTATTTCTGTTCAGGCTGCCACAGGGGCTGCCGAATCAGCATCGCGATAGTGATTATCATGCTGGTCATAGCTGCTGTAATCGTCATCACGGTCCTCTGCTGCTGCTGCTCCTGCTGTTTGTGTTCTGCCTGGTGTATGGGCAACAATTGTTGCAGGAAACGAAAAATCACGGTAGGCGCAGGATTACATATCTCATTTAAAGACAAATGATTCTTTGGTATACGTCTATAGGTTCCAAAAATGTGTATTTATTACTAAGTTCAGCTAGCTTGACTCTAACTTTCCATGTGTTATTAACTCCCCGTCGACCCTCGCATTTAAACCGATTTCTTTACCTGTATCATACTACATCTATGTTCGTAGGATAATATTCTATATAAAAGAGAAGTTAAATTAATAATAAATGTTACAGTCAAATTTTATATCCCACATTGTAGGATCACAGGCGATTAAAACAAGTGTGATACCTCTTATCATTTTGTGCAATAAAAAAGAAACAATATAACTAGTCTGATAAAAAAAGGCTAAACAAAATAAGTCGAAACGCGTCTTTACAAACAGACAATATAGAGTTATAATGAAAAGTAAGTTAAAAACCTGCTTTTGATGTTTTTTATATATATATGTTTTATTATATTTTGTTTCAGGATATTACCCGACATAACGTTATCCATATGCAAACTGACGCCGCGCCAACTTATGCATATGCAGTGACTCACCCGGAACCCTCAGCGCCACCTCCGCAAGTTGTTACCGCCCCATCACACAAAGGATATATGTAGGTTCGAGTAAAGTGTAAAATACAAGTGTGCTGATGTGTATTTTTGGAACATATGTGATGTACACATTCCAATGGCCAGCAGAAATGCTCTCCTACCAATTTCCATTCATCGGGATTTGAGAACATCTTAACGTTGTTTAACCCGTCCACCTTACCTATTTATCGACGAACCGCCTGCGTGTGGTTGAATCTGCTTCTGATTAAATATCTATTGACTGCACTGTTTATATTGTGTATATTGTGTTAACCCTCACTTTGACATTTTCTGTATTTTTGCTTACCTTTGTGTATTTGGGTATACATTACTGTTTTAGGTGTTTCAAAGGTGTGATAAGATATTGATATAAGTCATGTATACGCACGTCACGCGTATATACACAAACAGATTTACACACATTATTTCAATATATTTTAAAAATATATTCAAGAAAAAAGTTTGCTCATTTTGTTTATTTTGCTGTGATAAGATACTGATATAAACCATACATACACACGTCACCTGTAAATACACAAACAGATGAACACAGATTAATATAATATATTTTTAAAGATATTTTAGAAAAAAAAGTTTGCTCATTTTGTTTGTTTTTTTAGTTAAATAACTCGCGTACCTGAAGTACCTTAATGCTTGATCTGACGAACGGTTAAAGAACTCCAAGTGAAATGATGTCACTTTGATTTTGTCTGTGAATAAAAGAAAGAAGCGAAAGTTTCTTATCAAATCTGTACAACAGGTGCTTTACGAAATAAATTCCAAAAGTGGGCGATATTTCAAAAACCACTGGCCCATGCCTCTGCAACTTATCTATCTTATCAAACACTTTTTCCCTTACTTTGACTGCCTGTCTATTTAAATTATGGTTTTTTTTTACGAGGTAACCGCCTATATTTTTTAATGCTAGCTTAACTTAATATATGCTCTGCAGAATTCCATTCCGGACTACGTGACAGGGCAATATTACACGCTTCCTCTCATTTTATATCCTGGCGTTAACCAGGCCCGGTGACTACTGCACCTACGAGCCCTGGGTTTGCTAATATTCCTATTGCTCTGTCATACCATCGAGGAACCCCCTAAAGGCGCACTCTTTTGTGAGTGAAACCCGCCCTTTAGACACGGCCTTTCCCTCAAGCCTGCAGAGCGCTCACCCTTGGTGGAGGCCGACCGTGACAAATCTCACCACCTCGAATGAGGTTCGAACTCACGATCTATCTCGCTTTGAGTCATGTGTTCTACACCTGAGCCACAGAAGCCTGTATTAGTTACGTTACTATCAGCTCGATAAATAGCTTAAAACAACTGCTCCGTGTTTCTAAATGATGGGTTTCACTCATGTTCTGATATGCTGATAACGTATGCAAATTGACATAAACGCAGGGACGGTCTTTTCGAGACTTTATTATAAATAGTCGTGAACATTCAGTTATCAGGAACTATATAAACACAGGGAAGGTCATGTGGAGACTTCATTATAAATAGTCGTGAACTTTTAGTTATCAGGAACTATTAAGTGGCCATATTCTGCAGGTGTCTTGACAAACTCAGGGTTATGTTTTGATAAATATTTAGATAAAACAGAACCGTATAATGAAACAGCTATATGGGCTCCGTAAGATTCGGGTAAGAGGCCTGGACAGCTGAGTGGAAAAACGCTCGGCTCTCTTTCCTGGCGACCCGGGTTCGATTCCCGGCGTGGCTAAGAGAGTGGGTTGTAGTGGCTTATCGAAGGTCGGTGGTATTCTCCGGGTCCTCTGGTTTCCTTCATCCTTACCGACTACCATGGAGAGTGCCTCGTATTAGTTATAATAACCAGATGTACAATCCGTGTAAAATAAATTAGGTTCATATTTAATTGTAAAAAATTTCTCTGCTGTGTTGTATTAAATTACCAAGCCTGAACCTACCCGGCTTCCAATGACAACTACAAGGTTTAATGGATACGAACTACAGTTTAAATCTCAGGATAATCCATTATAAATGCACGTATGGAGGTATTAGGTCTAATATATTAGGATAAGCGGCATTTTGGATCATGTCCAATTTGCACTCACAAAGCTAGCACCCAAACATATTCACCTATAATATCGATGCTCATTATTAACCGATACTTATTATATACATTTCAATCTAATAAAATAATTATATCATGGCACGATGGCTTTTAACACAATGATACGATGAAAAGGTGAAATACCGAAACATTCAATTTTTTCATAATCCTTCAAATTTAACATACAATGTTTATCATCTCCCCTTGGGATGATAAAAAATCCCATGTGATGAAGAGTCCTGGACTCTTCACCTTTTCTACCTTTGCAAAGCACTGGTGATATTTTACATTTTGGCAACGGCTAAATGTTCGGATGACAAGGTCAAATTCCTATCGTTTTTGTGATTTTTTTTTGGTATTTATTAAAAAGAAACCTTTGAAGCTTTATTGAAGATTCATGTGGGCGGATCCAAGATTTAGGAAAAGGGGGATCCAACCCAAGAGGATTCATTAAAAAACTAAAAAGAGGTCGCAAGCCCAGGTAATGACAAGTGAGGGGGGGGGGGGGGGGGTTGTCCAGGCCGTAAATTTGGTCTGGAACCTTTAAAAAAAGTTGCGGCGACAGAAAAGGGGGGGGGGGTCCGGATCCCCTAGAACCCCCCCCCCCCTGGATCCGCTTCTGTAAGTAACTCGCAGTTACGATACTTTGACTTTGATATGGTAATGGTGTATGAGAAAAAAATGTAAATTGAAATATACGTTTTTGGTAGGACATTATTATACAGGTGTCGCTTTAACTGTGCGCTATTGATATTCGGATTCGTGTAAGGCTCAAGCCCTGGGCGTTGCTATGGCTTGTAGAGACACAGCGCTCGGTGTAATCCGTACTGGTTGACACAGCGTTTGTGCTAATCTGGAATTTTCTGGGCTGTTCGCATTCTATGAGCGCGTGTGTCTTGTTGTGTTCTTTGGATTTTTCGTGAAATGGAAAGTTCTGGGCTTGAAGTGAAAAAGTTATAAATAGGAGCTGTGTTAAGAGCCGAGGGGGAGAGAGAGAAATATTCCAGCGGACACGGAAGAGTGCGAATACGAGTTTGTGGACCTTTCCGATAAATGCAGCACTTATAGATATTCTTCGAAATATGTAACGGATTTTATACAGTCTTCAGTTTGCCTATGGGATTATAAGCAGAACTTCACTTTTGGATTACAGCAGATTGATTTCGAGATTTAATTCGACTATTATTCTCTGAGAAGATTTACATAAACTGTTCATCTAGATTATATGTTTTAAAGGACTTGTTGAGCTGTGACAGTGGTGGTATCCAGAGGATCCGGACACTCTGGTACTCTATTTATTATACTGTTTAATTGTATTGATATACTGTTATACTGTTGTTATACTGTGTGATTGTATTGATTTAGTTTACTGTAATGTTAGGGTTGTTTAAAGAATAAATCATAATTATCTGTTAACAAAAAACACTGACTTCTTTATTCATTTCCCTAGACATTTCACGCTGCCTAATGTTTCAGAATCTGATTTTTTATCTCCATAACAACATTTATGCTCGTCACAACTACGTGATCTGTTGTTATTAGGTTCGTAACAATTACTCGCAGTGAGGGTCAAGGCGACAAACACTTTAACCGTCATATCAGAATCTTGTTCAAACGGCCCTCCCAGGTCAGCTTAATTTTTCCGTAAATGAGGTGCGGTACAGCGAGTAATAGCGGAGGATAGCGGAAGTGTAAACCCAAATGAATTAAAATATGCACGGCCTCTAAGCGGCATATCGAAAATAATTTCGCTCGTCCTATGGGCCTTCACATTTGACTAATTACTGTTCACAAGCCCCAATTTGAATTTAAAGTGTTAGTAAATACCAGAGTGTACGAGTACCTTTGCTAGAGAAACAAGATACAAATGTAGTTTTTTTCAGTTCTCTAATATCTTTGATGGAATTTTATATAAATAAGCAATACATAGATAAGAATCAAATTATTTAACCTTAATCGAATTTGTTTTGAAAATTTAATCTTTAAACTTCGGCAGGAATTTGTCCCTGGGTTTAGAAAAAAAATTTGTTTCAAACATAACCGTAAATTATACGTTTTATGTATGAATGAATATAAAGGGATAGGATTGATGGACGGACGGACGAATGAGTGGTGATTAAAATCATCGTACGGTACATACAGACGGCTTGAACATCCAGTGCACATTGGAAGAGAAAGACCTAAGATAAGATTTATCTATACAGGTACTTCCGGGTCGTAACGTCACTTAGGTCAACCTTCCTACAACAACAGTGACTCGCACATGGCCAAGCTGGGTCGTATATAATCACCTGCAAGATGCTTACCCTCTTGTGAAAATATTTAATTGAAAAAGTGGATGTTTTGTGAAAAAGTATAATGTGTTTCGCTTATGTATTTCTATTCAGTGTATTATTTTTGTTTTCTGTAAATTAATGTATTGCTATTTAGGTATAGCTAAGTTCATATGCAAACATGTCTTTCAATTTATATTGTCGGCCAACAGTTAATACTGTTCAATCGGTGACGTCTTTTGGAACTATTATTTCGGCTTCTCTTTCACCCTGTGTCTCTCATTTAAATATTATAATGAAAAACACTAAAATGATGTATATAAAAAAAATAATATCTGAAGTAAACTACAGACACTAGTACATCCGAAGCATATTTTGCGCGAGAACCCCCGAGACAAGATTGATCTGTACTAACGAAAAGAGCATGTGCTCAGGTGCTTCCTTTTCGTGACGTCACCAAGGCCAATCTTTTCATCGCAAAACAGTGACAAATATTCCTTTGCACAAGGCTATAATGATCTATAGGATTACCATGCTTGTTTCTGTTTGTTGTACGGAACAACTTCACCCTTTTTTTTTTTTTGCTGTGTTTAGTTCAGAAACTAGACAAAGGCAAAGACAAAGCCGTTTTAATAATTAGAAACCAAACCAGAGTCCTGCTATTAATATTTCCTTTGTACCATCTTTCATTTTTTTATTCTAATCACTATGTATATGTTTTTATTTTATTTTAATAATTATTATTTAATTCAGTAACATCCAATTTTAGGAGTGAAAACAATACATATATCAAAAGTTAATAAAACTCGATTAAAATAATAAATCCCTTTGGGTGATGCTTTCCTGTGACAGGCTATTCTGCAAAATATATATACAGTCATATAAATTACAAAGCTTCCAATGTTGAGCGAGAAATGAGTGTGAATACAGGCGAACAAGAATATACAAACCTTGTATTATTGCGCGATAAATGGTTTTAGGGTAAGGTAGCATTAAAGTCTATTTTTACAATTTTTCACTCTTATAATAAGTATATCCGCATTATTTAATTTTGAATATAACAAAAATGGTGGATTAACATTTCACCTTCCTGCATGGTTCAGTCAGTACAATCTTAAGTACAGACCACAGTGTAACTCATACATGAGTAATATACCTTATCAATGACAAATACACATCCTTCATTTCAACATATCATATCACTATTATCAATAACAGACTAGTTACTTGGATCTGTCACACCTTCTGCCTCCGTCAAGATTTGCGCACTATTCTAACCTGTATACGTGCATGGCAAGTATAAAGGTAAGATGCATAGAGTAGCAAAGCATATACCCAGGGACTTAATTGTAACTAAGTCGCACGAAGACGCTCAAACCAGAGGATACGGAACCGACCCCTAGAACTGCAAGTATTAAAACATTACGCACAGTTACCTGCAGCTATGGGTGTACGCTTTACAATCTCCATTCAAGTTTTTGTTCTCTTTGTGGCGTATATTGGAACTTCCTACGGTTGTTGGCGACCACCTCCTGCTCGATGCAACGGTCAACCTACATGTAAGTTATTAAGATTGTGTAAAGTGGTGCCACTTCAGACTTTAAAATATATTGTAATTTTAAAGAAAATACATTATCATGCTTGAGAATACAATACTTTTACTACTTTTTTTACATATAAACCACATAAAGTGTCAAAACGATCTTTTTCAAAACGGCGATTTTATATTCTTTTAATATGGCATTTAGTGATGTACACTTCTTCGAACCCTTTTTCAGAAGATAACACGTGGCATTTAGTGATATACATTCATTCTTTATCTTACTGCTCAAAATACTAAGTTTATATGTATATATGCCAATATTGTTAAAATAGAAATATTCATTGAAACATTCCACGTCAATAGAAAATCTAAAATCAAAGTTGACAACAAGTAAATACATTTAAAAGGACAAAAAATAGCAATTATCAGCTTGTATGTAACATATTTTTTTATACAGATTGCATGACGAGCCTTTGTAGCGGTAACGACACGATGTCTTTTCTGACCTTCTCAAGGGTAACACAGTTACGGCCCGCTCCGGCCGAGTACCCGCCTAACATGGATTGTTCTGTTTTAATGAAAGCTGGTGTTATCAGTTCTACACGCATACAGATAGAACTTGTGTGGACCAACATAGACTCCTCACCAAACTGTACTGAAGACAGTTTACGGATATACGATGGCTCTGCCACGGACGGAACGGCTGTGGAACTAACTGGTTGGTTATCTTATTTATTTATATTTTATGTCTTGAAATTTGTTAAAATCACGCAACAAAGCTTTAAGTGTTAGCTATAAGTAAGGAATGATAATTATAATATTATATAATAACACTTATACATATAAAACTATACATTGTTTTGATGAATTTCTTTTTATATGACACAGGGTGACGCACAGATAATAAATTTAAACATATATATATATATATATATATATATATATATATATATGTATATATATATATATATATATATATATCCCAGTAATTTAAATGTAAGAAAAGGCGTATCGTATTTTTGGCTTTTATATTTCATATATAGTCACGTGACTTAATGCACATAACCTGTTTGCCATGTGTCAAACTGCTAAGCTGATGTCGCGTTTGTCAGACCTTTAACTTTCTGGTTTGACAATATGCTTTATTTTACTGCATGGCTATCGGGGGAATGTTTTTCATTTTAATTATCGACATTTGCTTAACATACCTTTAGTTAAATCTTAAAGCGGTATTATATTATGAAATTAAAGTTTTTCCTTTAAATAAAGGCATAGACAGCTATCAAAACAGAATATACATTTCTGTATTTTTTGCATTACACATAGCATATGTTGGCTTTAAATAAAGTAAAATATAACAAACTTAGACCATAAATATTATTAGTTCTCGCAAAAAGACCGTTCCTTTGATTAAACGTAAGGAAAAGCGACCTCATATAGGTCACGCAAACGTTTTCCAAGTCTCATTATATTATCATTTAACACATTTTTCTATAGAAATATTAACCCAGATTTTATATAAACTAAACCCATTTCCTTACAGAAAAAAAAAACAAATTTTCTCTTCCTTTCGTGAAAAAATGAGGTCATGGGAGTATAAGTACAACTTGTGCGTCTTGCTGATAGGATATCGGCACACTGTAGGCACTGTCAGCTTGGAGATGTGGCAATGCCAATTTACATCACTGTCACATGTTGAACAATTATAAATCTTTCCCATTACGGTTGCGACACCTTTCGGAAACGGTTAACACCGTGTAATCGGGTCTGCATATATTGACAAGAAAAAATTTTTGGTTTTATTTAAACTAATTAATAGTAATAACCATAACTAAAATTGAAATTACGTGACATTATCGTAAAATTCCCTTTTAAATAAATCTGTACCTGCCAAAATATTGCCTTAAAATAATTTACTTACGCCTGTAAACGAGTGTTAAAATCAGTGGGCTGGGCGCGATCACAGGTGTCAACATAAACACAGCTCGTGGGGTCGTGTGCATCGCGCAGCCACAACATATGTCAATCAGGAGATGCCCTGACTGACTTGGCCCAAAAAATGTAAACGTCTCGTTTAATTGAAATGATAGTTTGAAAGAACAGGCATTATATTGCTCCTGATTATGTCCCTTTAAGCATTGAATTTAAGTTCTCTAAGGGTCAGGAAATATGTAGCTCGAGATTTTTAACCCCTAACATCAACCTATTACACCTGCCCCATGGACTTATATTAATCACAGACAAGATCAGTAATACCATTGTTCTTTTGTAGCCCCTCATGGCATCTGTGGGTCACATACACGACCAATCTTCTATGATTCGTCTGTCGATGCAGTAACGGTCAAGTTTACTTCTAACAATATGACCAACTTTTTCGACCGGACGGGGTTCCTTATCAAGGCTACTCAGTTTTATTATGGTGGGTTCTCATCTGATTTTAATTTAGTCTTATGGCATATGTTCAGTTAATTGTATCAAAGTAGAGCGTAAGATACTGCTCACAATTGATTCATTTTTGCCACTACTCTCTCTCTGTATGTCTGTTTATCTGACTAACACACACACACACACACACACACACACTCTCTCTCTCTCCGTAATGTCCTGTTTCAATTACATTCTCTCTGTCTCTTAGATAAAGTGACATGTAATAAAATGTAAAAGATATAATTTGTTTAAGATCAATTATTCTGCTTGTACGTTTTTGAACAAAAATTATGGAATACTTGAAATTATTGATGCAATATTCATCTGTTCTTATTAATGTTTGCGTAATACTTATATGGGTATAGTTCAGTATATTTATTTACAAACTTTTTAAAGGTTCATGTGGAAAGCAAGATTTCCAGTGCCGGAACCGGAAGTGCATACCGCAATGGCGACAATAATTGCGGAGACGGCAGTGATGAGGATCAGAAAATGTGTCAGAAACGTCAAGGTACATTTTTTCCGACATTACATACGTGTATTTGAAATATAATATCCTTATTCTCTAAAAAAATAAGCCTTTATACTCTAACACCCATCTTCCAAACCAAGTATTTTTTGTTGAGGTAACCGCCTCGATTCTTTAATGCTAAATTTTCTAAATTTCAACCTAAGTATGTACATCTGCAGAGTTCCATTTCGGTTTTGGAAAACGTGACAGGGCGTGGTACTTGCATGCATCGTGTCGTTTATTTTATATCCTGGTATCACCCAGGTCCAGTGTCTACCGCACCTACAGGTCCTGGGTGTATAATCATCCACATGGCTCGGTAATAACACCAAGGAACCTCAAAAAAACGCACTCTTTTTTAATGATACACAGCTGTGGGGTACAACCTTCCCATTAAGCTCGCTGAGAGCTCAAACTGAACGATTACACAATGTTATAAGCGTTTGGCTACCACATACTGTATACACCGTTGACAATACATGTTTATCATCACTTCTTCAGGCTGCAGTTTCCTTGGATGTGGTTTCCATTATTTAGTGAAACTGTCCATCCTAGGGTGCTCGTTTGGCGGATGGTTACTTCTGGCGACAATCTGCGCTGGCTGCTGTGGATGCTGTCACAAGCTGAAACCGGTAAACTGTATTTTTTTTAAAACGCTTATCAAGAAGACCTGCGGAAAATACTTGGGACTTCAGGAGAAATCTTATAACGGTGATCGTATCGATACTTGTCAGAGCCATAGATAATCCAATCAATGAACCAGGATCGGTCAATAAAAGCCTAAAATTAACCTGGGAAAAGGGCTCTCACACCGGAGTAACACCCCCCCCCCCCCCACTTCCCACCCAACCACCCACTTTCTCAATTTCCGATCGTTAAATGACTGATATTGGACCCTTTTATTGAGTAATAAAACAGATATGCCAAAAAGACAACTTTCCATAGAGTGAACTGTCATAATATTAGACCTTTCCAGATCCAGTATTCCTGTACTCCTTCATACATGGATCGTGCGTGATCATGTAGGACCTCATGTGTGTGTGTGTTTTTTTCTGCTGCAGAATGTATCACCGATCCATGATGTCAATCATGCCGAGGCCCCACCCTCATATGAAACAGGTACAACTGCGTCATCACAAGGACTTGGGACAGGAGAACACATAAAGCACAAGAAGTATGCTGATGCCGAATATAGGGGTGGTACTAATGTCATGTTTACTAAATAAAGTGGCATGGGTGAAATGACGCGTCTCATCTGACGTCATGATTAACCTTAACAAGACCAGCTGGAATACATAGCATGGGAAAGAGAAATTAACAGACATTCGAAGGAACAATGTCCGCTGAGGACTTTAACATACAATGTATTTTACCAGAATGATATTATCAATTATCAAAGTAATGTTCTTCTATGTGAGGACGAATATAAAAATTCTTTTTTAACGTTCATGTGAACCTAACTATATATTTGTTTTTCGAATTTTGGATCTTTTATTGATATCTTGGATCACGGATATTGTGGTCAAATAAAAATAGAAATATGAATAACAATACGTTTGGAAATAAGTGTGCTATTTTTACGTAAAAACTTAACGTAGAAAACGTTATTTTATATACCTGTAACCATGAAGTCACGGTTGTAAACTTTGTTTTTATATTTTTTTATTCATCATGTTTATCAATATGAAACATTTGATGTTTCCGACTTGAGAAAATTGTAGGTTAGTTGTTGCCGAATTAACTGCTAGGTGGCATTCGACCAGCAGGTGTCCACATCAGGAAGTGGCCTTGAAATGTTGTCTGTAAAACAGTCTATTTATAGTCTAATGTCACCGAAAATGTCAGTCTCATCCGACTATGCTCCTGTGCAACCCTAGGGTTTCGTGTTTGTTAATTCCTAGCTTTTCTCAGCTCCCCATGGGGTACAAAACCCATACCAGACGCTACAGGTTATCCAGTTTAGCTCAGATGACTTACAGTCAGCTGAGCTGTAGCGATCACCCTTTGTCAGGCGTCCGTTAACATGGTACAGATCGCATCTGCTAGGCCTAGAATCTCTAACGCAACATCTAGGGAGGCAGAAGCGGATCCAGGGGGGGGGGGGTCCAGGGGGTCCGGACCCCCCCTTTTTCATCAGAAACAACTTTTTTTAAGGGCTTTAGACAAAATTTTGCTGCCTGGACCCCCCCTTTTTCAGACGTGAGGACCTTTTTTTTTAGGGTTTCCATTTGTCCTCCTGGGTTGGACCCCCCCCCCCCCTTTTCCTAAATCCTGGATCCGCCCATGGGAGGCTTTGGCAAAATGCCTTGGAAACATGAAATGAGGACATTGTGACATATATTCGACGACTTACGGGCCGAAAATATGATTTTGAGCACCCAGACGAGGCACAAATTGTGTCCATTAGGCCTAGAATCTTCTAATTTATATTCATGGAGGTCCTTTGCAAATGTCCGTAGAAACATAAGGTTAGTTCACCGTTAACTATATCCTGCAAGCTTTAGGAATAAGATGCCATTTGAGCACCCTGAATGTCATATGGGTACAAATCGCATCTGTTAGACCTAGAATCTTCAAACGCATTATTGAGGGAGGTTATAGGTAAAATGCCTTGGAAACCTGAAATTAGGGCACAAATTATATCCATTATCCCTGAAATTTTTTAACATATCATCTAAGAAAGTCTTGGATAGATCTCCTTGGAATCTTTCAATTAGGTCATGGTGACCTATATTCGACGACCCACGGGCCGGAAATATGATTTGAGCCCAGACGGGGCACATCCATTAGGCCTAGAATAATCTTACGTTACATGTTCTTGCAAACATGAAATTAGGTCACCATGACATATTTACTGCGACCTATTGGAAAAAGATGTCAAATGAGCAAAGTGAATGTCAGATGGGAATAAATTGTATCTGTTAGGCTTAGAATGTTCTAAGGTAACAATCTGGGAGGTCCTTGGCAAATGTACGCTCTTTACACAGCGCTTTAACTATAGGACTACTTCCTATATGGTAAGCGCTGTTTGTTATGACCTCGTATCCTGAATTGCTACACCAGAGGGGAGCACTGTATTTTTGTCCAATCAGATAAAACCTTGTACTGGAAGACACGGCCAAGCGAGGAATACACGGGGCAAATCACGTTCATTTCGTTTTGAGTGACAGCTCATCGCCCCGGTAACCGTACGGACAGGCCAGAGGCTCAGAGAGAATTGCCGCAGACGTAGTTTACTTAGGGCCTTGGGCACATAGGATGCCCGGTCGGTGAGCTGTAATTCAAACTAAATGTAACAACAAAGGCTGCGTGCACACTTCGCCGGCTGGTTTCAGTTCTGCAGACACCAGACACATGGCTACGCTAACACAGTCATACTCTCAGAATCGAATTGGTCGATGATGCGAGAATGCAGAGGGAGAAATTAAAATTCGAACATTAACTTGTCTTCAAACGGCGCTTGAAGCGCAGCTATGGGCGGAGCCAGGATGCCTGTCGCGTGTTTGTTTATTGGCATCTGGTTGGCTGCTTGTCACATCACACGCACGTTTTGTTCAGCGGACAACGAAACGCCATCTGGTGTCTAAATATATCATAAACGGTCAAAGCTGGCAGCGTGAAAATCAGTTGCTTCTTTAGAAGCGTAAGATTTCCGCCGCCTCGGGAGCGTAGGGCAAATGTCTTTGGAAACATGAAATTTTGTCAGTATGACCTTTATTCTAGGCTTACGAACCAAAAACATGATTTTGAGCACCCAGACAGTCTGTTGGGGCACAAATTGTATCCTTTAAGCCTAGAATCTTCGTATGTATATTCATGGAGGTCCTTCGTCAATGTCCATAGAAGCGTGAAATTAGGTCACTGGTACCTATATCCTGCAAGCTATAGGACAAAGATGTCATTTGGGCAACCTGAATGTCAAATGGATAAAAATCGCATCTGTTAGGCCTAGAATCTTCAAACGCAAAATCCAGGAAGGTTCTCGGCAAAATGCTTTGGAAACCTGAAATTAGGTCATGGTGACCTATATTTTGCGAGCTACGGGCCAAAAACTTTATTTTGAGCCCACAGACTGACAGGGTACAAATTATATTCATTATCCTTGAAATTTTTATCAAGGGAAGTCTAAGATAGATCTCCTTTGAAACCTTAAATTAGGTCATGGTGACCTATATTCTATAAGCTCCTGACAAACAACATGATTCACCCATGGGCAGACAGTCACACAGGGAACAAAACTTAACTGTTGGACCCAGAACCTTCTATTGCAAAATTCAGGGAGGTCCTTGGCAAGTCTCTTGAAATCTTGAATTTTGTAATTAGGTCACCATGACATGTATTCGGTGAGATATAGGAAAACCATGATTTTAGCACTGTGAAAGTCAGATAGGCACAAATCATAACGGTTGGACCTAGAACCTTGTTACTTAAAATTTAAGGAGGTCTTGGGAAATTTTTAACACAATGATGCCCTATATTCTGTAAGGTACGAGAGGAAACCCTAATTTTAAGCCTCCATAAAGTCAGACGTGGCCATAATCTAAAATGGTGGACCAAGAAACGTGATTTTAATGTATCCTTGGAGGAATGTGACATTACATGATTGTAGTACCGTACGTATTTGTCAGATGGGTACAGATGGTAGCGGTCACACCTAGAAATTCTATTTTAATTAAGATCCAGGAAGGGCCGGCCCTGCAAGGGCGCTATTAAATCTTTCAAGAAACATTAAATAAGGTCATAATTACCCATATTCTGTGAGCATTTAGCACCAGATAAGTTAGATGGACACAAATCGTAGCAGTTGGACATAGACCTAGCATCCAGGGAGTTCTTGGTAAAATCATCTTGAAATACAGTATATAAGGTCACCGTATCCTTTTTTCTAAGGCCTATTGACAAAACGGCTGATTTTTAGCACTCTGGGAGTCATTTTATCCATTGTTCAAGGTGCCTTAACAAATATTTTTCACCAGATCATAACATAAATAATAAATACATGCTTCACCTGTATGTCACATTCAGCTGAGCGTCATGGCCCATGAGGCACTTGTTTATATTTGCCTGCGGTCAGTTGTCATTACCCATTCACTCCTGGGTGGAGGGGGCGCAGCATTGTGTGAATAACTTTTATGCCGGCGGTTCAAGTAAGGGGGACGGTCGTAAAGGGCGGAGAACCCACAATCTTGAAGTCATCAGTTCAACAACATAACATTACACGACCACAATAAACGCCTTCAGGTTTAGTGATTGTTTTATAAATTGCTTAAGTAGAACATAAGGGGGCAAAGGCTCTGATAGAAAAACATAACTCACAGAAAACCATGGAGGTGTCGATTTTCTGTTTCCAACAAAGAGTACACAATCGGGACTGAAAAAAAGTTTGCCCATGTATAGATATGGGTTAAGGGAGACGCCTATTTGAAATTTGGATCATGACTTCAACAATGAGAATGACTTAATCTAAGTGTTTTTTTTAATTATAGTAAAATCACTTAAATAAACATGAATTTATGAAATTGTGAAGAAAATGTTGCTATGTCACTTACAAAAAAAAGTCAAAGAATGATAAATTGATACATTTGGCTGGAAGACAAAGCTCCCTCTTAGTCCTGTGGCCAATCCTGCAATTTTAAGTTTTGCTGCTCACCCCCCCCCCCCCCATAATCAGGTTTGATGCCATTTTCTATTAAAGTGATTAATGGAGATCATATTTTAAAACATTACCCCTCTGGACAAGTGTCAAAAAAGGCTTAAAATCGGCATTTTTATAATCTAACCTCGGTTCATATTTTTTTTAAATATATGGGTAAATGTCAAGGTTTCACTCTACGAAACTGTTATGTGGAGAAATTTTTACGGCTAATTTCAATCAGAGCTACCACCTTTACCTTATTGTGATGTGCTGAATCCATTAAAATCGTTATCTATACTCCATTTCAAATTTTTAACCTTCAAATTTTAAAATTTAAAGTTTATAACATAAAAAAGCATATAATTTAAAAAACCTTAATGTTATTTGGAATAAAAGGAGGCAAGATTTGTCAAGATTAGGCAAAATTTCCTTTAATGGGAGGGATTCCATTATCTGACGTGTATTTGATAAAAATATAATTTTTTAAACCTGTGCAATATTTTAAAAAAATGCCGATCCGACGGTGCTTATGACGTCTTTTTGATTGTTCCATCGTATATATAAGATTTGCGGTGGTCTGATTTTATGTCGCCAGTCCAAACAGGTCCAATAGAGATATATTATAGATGCGGCAAATCAGACCAACCACAGTTTTGTGAGCTTCACGTGATCTCACCCATCCTCCACACAGAAGATCTGTCTAAGAATGTCAAGGTTAGATATACACAACAGATCTTAACCCTGCTCTGGAGGTTGGCTCTCACCAGCAAAAATTAGTGGCCTTTCAACTTACACAAATGCGCAATCAGCCATGTCTGATCATTGTATTGTCATTTAGACAACAGAGGCACGTGGGGCAAAACAAGCTTATACACCAGTCACAGGGATGCTATAGGAATATTTGCGATTCATTAAATGCAATCCATTTAAGTGTACCCAGAATTAGCAGAAATCCTATTATTTGCCCATATAAGGCAGGCGTATAGCCGGCATAAAAATAAAGAGGTTAACTAGCTTGCATGGAGTCTCATTGTAGGTTAGAGGGAAATATTTCTATTACCTGTATATATTATCATAAAAGGTACACGTACTGGATGCCCCAGGACTGTTGTGCATCATGTTATACATCAAACTGAAGCTCAATGCCTGCACTTGAAAAACGGGCGTTTGGTATCTCATTTCCGCGTAATATGGCAGCTTACAAAACAGGCCATAGATGTCGTCATGTGTCATATACGCAACGATATATCAGAAGCGGATTTCGGGGGGGGGGGGGGGGATCCAGGTGGTCCAGACCCCACCCCACCCCCTCCCCTCCCCCTTTCATCCGAAGCAACCTTTTTAAGGGTTTCAGAATATTTTCTGCAGCCCTGCCCTATTCACTGCCGTATCCAGTATTGACTTCATAAAATGACTGACCTGACCTGATGAAGAAATAGGTCACTCTAACTGTCATGTGCCTTGACATGTTACATGGTGCACCTGGTCCGCACAGGTGATTAGTGAGTTAAATATGTATGCTGATTTCAGACCGGTGAAATCAACATGACACGCGATGCAAGTGTTCCCGACCAGCTGTGCACCACGGCTCTGAAATTAACAAATCACTTTACAAACGTTGTCACCTGAAGGCCTTTCTACTATTCGCTTGCACACGATACTATGCACTGAGATAGTTTACCTCCTTTTAAGAAATTATTGAACAGTTAACATCAGTAAATATACTTAATCTGATTTATTGAAACGAACGTACACTGAAATTAAGCTTGACCTGTTAATATATTATATTCAAATTAGTTTGGATACACAAGTGAAAAGTTGGCAGATGGAACCAAACTAATTAAATCAACGGAACCGTATGATATATACCTATATGATATATTAATATTAACTACAGACTTTAGTCATTAACTTTCATACACATAATATTAAAAAATAATATAATTAAATAGTTATATATAAAATTAAATAGTTATATATAATGATAGAAAGCAAATATGTTACGCTTCAGTACGCGGTCATGTTTTCTATCGGTGTAGCGATGCAAAATGCGTAAATTGTAATATATATATATATATATATATATATATATATATATATATATATATATATATATATATATATATATATATATATATATATATATATATATGCAGTGGCGGACCCAGAAATTCGAGAACAGGGGGGCGCTGATATTTGGTTGGTGGCTGATGGGTGTTATTAAATCTAAGTTCTTAAAATTTTCGTGTTGTAAATCTAATATACATATATACATATATAAATGTATATATATATATATATATATATATATATATATATATAATCAGAAATATTTATTTTTTTATTTAATCTATTTTCACCATATATCCCTTAAAATTAATTACAGGGATATGGGGGTATTGGGAAATTTTGGGAAATTCTTTAAATGTGCAATGTAAAGAGGACATTTTGAGGCACCTGTCACAGAAAGTATGAGGATTTTCTGTTGGAGGTTGGGTTATATTAACGTGTGGCCGGCTTTCATGTTCATAATTCTTCAAAATAAAAATATTAACTTGAAAGTAGAATGTTGATGTCAATGGGAAAAATGCACATCTATGTTTATAACTTGCAAAATATTATTATCTTTCAAAAGTAATTCTTGTGGTAAAATAATTGTTAAAATGTTCAAGTCGTATATCAAAGTTTTTACCGGCTTCTCCTCAGGCTAACGGGAAGGCAGTGCCTCACTAACCGGCGAATGCAACTTTGGGGGGTTCCTTGGTGTTTTGACCCAGCAGAGTGTAATAAAAGAAATAATTGGATGCTACCTTATAATATGGACTCAATCACAAAGCTGTACATTAATATCCTAAACTTATAAATTGGAAGGTAAAAAAATGTTAATAATTTATGAATCTTATTTCTAGGGAATTTAAAAGAAATTTGTGAAATGAAGCGAATAAATGGGAAGAGAAATAGATAAAATAAGAGATGTTTTAGCTCAACCGGGGGGCGCGCGCTGCGGGCGCCCCCCTCTGGATCCGCCACTGATATGGACTTAATGACGGTGCCAGAGCCATTGGTTACATGGTTATACAGACACGTGTGATCGATGCTGACTTATAGGTTTAAACAGATATGGATTTCGTGGTCGTTATCCACAAAAATATTGATAGATCTATTATAAATATATATATATATATATATATATATATATATAAAGGATAGCCCAATAGCCTGAAGGCGACATTGTACAGTGAAGAAGGATAAAGATAACTTACGTTAAGAATGAACAATTATTAATAATCTTTGTGTGTCCCACGTTTTATTTGCACGGGTTTAGGAATAATCCAGGCCTCAGAACCATGCAGGCCTCAGGACATTATAGGTGTCTTGTAGGTACTATTGAACCGGTTGCTTTAAGATCGGTAGTTACAACGCTACTACCCACTAGGCTACCGCAAACTTCTTATATCGAGTTATCGACGTTATCGATTAATTCGTATATTAAAATCACAAAATCAAACCGAAGAAGGGGGAAAGCTGGCCCTCCAAGCTTCACTGGCGGTGAGTCACTGTGCAAGGTGACGTCACGCATTTGTGATGCTTGTCTATTTCATTATAGGGCGTTGCGTCAATGCGTACACTGCGTGCATCGCTGTAACAGAATTAAATCAGTGTGTATAAGCAGTATTAACCTTGCATTGAAATGAGCCTTGAGTGACGTGTCGTATCGCCGCGCTATCGCATATGCTGGCGGCTCTGTGTTTGGTTGATAACAAGCGTACCCGTTTGATAAATCGACATTTTGATACAACTGATGCCTGACGTCGATACGGTCCGTTAATATTTAAAGCTAGCATCGCCCCATGGAGGAAACACAATGGCTACTTACAGAATGCTTTAGTTTTTGATGTTTGCACTTATATTTGAGGGTTTTACCATGTGGCTGGTCCATATGGCTCGCTAAACCAAACAAAAGTCACACGTGTGACACTTTTCACACAACTGATGCTAAATTTCGGTTTAAACAAATTGAAATGGTAGGTAAAGTCATGATAATATCTCCGCTATAGGAGGCGAGTTATTATTTCCCCTTAGTCCGTTACTTCGCTTGTCTGCTAGCTCCTTGATGTAAAAGTTTCTTGCCACATTCTGATGAAATTCTGTGAAGGTTTATGTAGCACCCGTGACACAATCCATCAATTTTGGTGGTAGCCTGAATCACCATAATATATATTTCACTTCAGTTTATGATTTACCTTCGTGGAGCTTTTCACACAGGTAAAAAGGAAAGTTAACATCCTGTTGAAAATAAATGAAGGCTCCGACGTTGGTTTAAATCTTGGTAAAGTACTGCTACATGCTCTTACTCTATTTGTTTTTAACCATTTCTAAAACCAAATTAAATTCAAAGCCCAGAGCTTTTATGAAAATAGCACACAAGAAAACACGAAACATATCGTAGACGCGTATCATGTATCCCTTTAAGTTTATTGCAATAGGTATATTTTAGCTGAATCAGATCGACTGATATACCTATCTTGAATATTACAGCAAGTAAATTTTCTTATTGTATTAAATTTTGTAGCTAATACAGACCTGTGATCATAAATGGAAAAAAAGTCTTGCCGAAATCTTACGCTTTAATACAAGCTCCGATTGTACATTAAACTATAGCTGATAAACCAAGTAACCGGGCTTTTTTATCGGAATTTGGAGATGTATTAAATGAGATGAGGAATGTTGGCTCACTTTTTTTCTAAAAGTTGAAATAAAATATATAGTTTAGTGGGATACTCTCCCAATAAAATATGAACATATATTTCTACATTTATTTGTGGCGTACTGCCCGTGGTAAGAAATTCATACATCGGTATGTTTACCTTAAAGGCCTGGTCACTTATGTCACAGGCGCTTGAATTGCTTTTAATGTAGATTTTGGTTAAATATTTTTCTTTTCTTTTTGCCATGGCATAGCAACCGAGGACGCACTTTCTGATTGGTTGATTTGTTTACTAATGGAGTCTTCAGATGGTGACACCGCTGACGTAACAACGTTTCAGCCAACCACGCATGTACTTCAAATTTAGCCTGAAACCGATGTGCCATGGCTGTCCGACCTAAATGCGCTGCTTCTTGCCTGCCTATCTAAAATATTAAGTAAATAATAAAAAGATGGACAATATATTACGAAAAACGCTAGGAAAATGTCAGAAACGTAATAGTTATAAGAAAATGACCAAGAAAAATAACAAATTTAACCGAAATCTACACTAATAGCAATTCAAGCGCCTGTGTTTATGTTTACATTTGCGAACCGGAATGGGCCGCGGGGCATTCAGATTTTCGAAGATCTTTGACTGGATCACCATCATATATATATATATATATATATATGCATTAATGGGGTTACTTTCCATTGTGGCACAGAGCTTTTTCTTTTGTAACGTCGAGAACTAACGCCATTGTTACAGAGCTTACCAGTGAACATATTTGTTGTAAGTAGAAGATCAACCGGCCATCAAGGAGCAACCCATTAATTTTGGATCAAATGAGTGCTAAGGGATCGTGAGTCACAGGTTTTTCACATTTACTGGCCATGCAAGTGGGTCACTGATTGGGTCAAATGTCAGGCCAAACATTCTTAAATCCGTCACTGACAGCAGGGTTTTCGATATGCACAATAGATCTTAATCCTGCGCTGTGAATAACCAGATCACCAAGCCACCAAGCAGGCATTCCGGTCTTTGCCGAAGGCAGTTCGGCTGTTCTTGGTGGTAACCTTCACGCAATTAAAAAACACGTACAATTACACGGGAACAATTACCTTTTAAATGAGGTATAGGACGGTGTCAAACGCAAGGCGGTTTCAAATAGAACACTGAGGACAAAAGTGGACCAACTTCCTTTTATAAGAATTAGATATATGGGCTGATATTAGATAATGTGCTGTGGAAAGAGCCGCGTATCTTCATAGAGCAAGTGTCAGTTAATTATTGCTGATACAAACCTTAAGTTGAAATTACCTGTAACATGTGGAAAATTTTGGATCTGTAAATACTTTGCTTCTGTATTAAAACTAAAATGCTAGCTGTGTTGTAAAATAAACTTATGGTTATTTTATTTTTTTCGTCGTGGTACCTTACTTTCCTGCAGAGTGACATTTTCCTATTGTCAGTCAGCGAACAGCATATAACATAGGCAATGCTTCAGACCTTATACAGCATAATGTTGTGTCTTTATACATGTTAAACTGTCTTTGCTTTGACGATATTAACTGTTACTTTCCTCCTCAATGGGGGGGTCAATGGGTGGAACTTAGCTTTCTACAAAACAAAAAACATATTTCTGGTATGTTACTCAGGATATTTTATAACAAAAATGAGACGGATATGTTGGGTTTCCTCATTTGAGTTATTGTTGATGAACAAGCATTTTGCCACGATCGCTTACAGTCTTCATTTATACTTGAAAGACCTACACATATTCCTGTGTCTCCGTGCTCAAGGTTGTATACAGATGTTTCAAGCGATGATTAGCCACATGTTTTATATTATCGGATTGAATTATATATAATCAAGCCGATAATAACGTTAGACTATATTTTTTATATAACCTTGAAATTCGAAAGACATTGTCCTCCTCAGATTTAGATATCTTCACAGACACAGACAATCTTCTCACTTCTCAACCATGGATCTAGCAAGGTCTTTCGCTTCTCAGAAGTGATTCCAGGCCTCTAACTGTAATCTTGGATATCGACCAATCTCATCAAGGATCCAGGCCGGTCCTGATGCCGATCCTGGCGTGGACACTGTTCGAGAGTGATTTCTTCCTGTCGGGCGGATCCAGTCATCTCGTCTTGGACAGAGATTTAGTCTCCACCCTTCTCGCATGATCATCGATCCTCTCAGTATTGGGATTGGCGGTTTCAACCTTCTTCTCGGAGGTGTTTATCCAGTATTCATCATCCCATGAATCAGACTTCGTATTTCATCATTCATATCCGTCCTTATATCTCTACCTCCTTCACAATCATATGCTGATTTAGATTCTAATCATCCCACATTAAAATATACGATTTGGAATCTTGTATTCGAATCCAGTTCAGCCTACACCCAGCCAAGTAAAAACTGCCATTTAGCAGATAAATCAATAAATAACAATGGCTGATAAATGCACAGATCTGAGGCTATATCGATCGTTTGTTTCTATTTTCTGGCCATGTTTTCGCTTTTTTTCGGCCGATAGGTGGCTACTTAAAACGCAGAATCGGACTCACAAGAATACGATGTACCAGGGTTTCTAAAGACACCAGCAGCGGGGTTGTAGTGAAGAGAGTAATGTAGACCGTTAGGTTAGAATTGTTTAAAGGCTAATCAATTCACACAATAAATAATATTTTGAAAGCATGTGTGAAATATAAACAGGTCTACTTGAAATGGAACCAATTTTTATTTAAACGTTTGACAGTTGAGACAAGTAGTCACAACCGTCCAACACTGCCCAATCGTTTTGAATAGAATCGACATCTGGTGGAGTGCTAAAAAACTCACCATTGCAGTGGATACCTGGGTCAGGTGTTCTTGACGAAGATAAAGCGGTTGCGACACCTTTTGGCGACTGCAAACACTAAGTGCTCCGGTCAATTCCATCGACAAAATAAAAAAAATAACATACTTATTATATTTGAAATGATAATGTAACAAAAAAATATATTTTGCATACCTGATTGATAATGATAATAAAAAAATATCCTTAAAAGCGATTTTACTCTCGGAGTTTCTGTTTAATTTCTGCTCCCGTTTCATATAGGAATATCCTCCCAATTCTACATTTCTCTTTTCACTGGAAGGTATGTCAATCCTGTGGCTCACAGCTCTCTTTAATGGACAAAGCAATCAGACTCTGGCCAGGTCTGTGATTTATAGGTACATTATACACACTATGCAGGTCTGCCCGTACAAGAATTTAATTTAATCAATCTGTTGCAGCTGTTAATCATTGATCACAGAGACTGTACACAGCTCCAAAGAGTAATTCGGATGTAAGTGGTCTTTAAAGTGCGTTTATGTTATATGTAAAATAACTATTTCCACCCTTGTGAGAACGCGGGAATCTTTAGAAGAGGGTTCCCCAGTGTCCAGGAAGTCAACCGCGAATGCTTGAATGCCTTTATTCAGAGAGGCGCACGGAGCGTGAACGAATGTGTATAGTACGACACCACTAACAAGCATGGAGAGATCGTCAAGGCCAGGCTACAAACAACACAACAGTGTGTAAATTCGATCAGTTAATGGGAATACGATCACGTTTTACAAAATATATTTTTCTATCATGTCGTATCAAAGATTTACCTCATCACCTGGCCAAGAAACACACCCTCAAAAGCGGCTGTCAGGTAGGATGTTTGTTAGAACACATTATATGCTTGTTAAAGTGCATCTGTAGGGAGTTTCAAATCTGAACTCTAATTTTATTGGTATAACCATGACATATGTATAGTGATTTAGGCGTTAGGTTTTTATGCATGGAGTTGGCCCCAGTATCGACCCCCGCCGTAACCTACAAAGCAAACTGTTAAAATCGACATAGGAACTGAGATTACTGGCTCTAATACTTTGACTAAGGGTTAAGACATCCGGGTAACTCCGTGCACTATGTATGCAAAATAAACTTAACCCCAGAAAGAATAAGAGTAGACCTATGTCATTCATGTCACCCTCATATTTTTCTACAAATACAACAAAACAATCGGAAAAAATCAGTTTATTATCTTATAAACGTACTAAGTTTCATTTGTAAACGGATAAAAAAAATATTTGGAGATACATAGTCAAGGAATTTTGAGCAATAACTACCCGAATTTATATGTGGGGGAATTGATTGATCTGGGACAAGGTAACTGTGTTCAATAATTTGAATACTTTTATACTGACCTTGTCCGGCATTACATTCACAAAATGCTGCCTCGTCTACAGGCCACTTCCCGTCATGCTCCGATTCACGCAGGTCGGTGGTGTCTTTGTCACAGTAAATTGACCACCACACAGAGCAGTGGGGGCTCCAGAGGAGGGCGCCCCCCCCCCCCCCCCCCGAGCTGTGACATCTTTCATTTTATCTATTTCTTTTCCAAATTATTCGTTATTAATTTTCAATTTTTAGATATCTTTTTATTCCCTAGCATTAAATGATTAATTTATTTACAGTTTATTACATTCTAATCAATAATAAGTTGAGGATATTAATGAACAGCCCTGTTATTATATTTATTATTATTTATTATTAATATATCTTTATTCAGGGTGGCTTGTTCAGAATAAACTGATCTTTCACAAGGCCCTGAGAGTAATTGGAATTTTAAACATGATCAAAAAGCATGACAGTAATATACAAGCAAACATATATGTGCAGAATATTGTAACTGAATATAACATATATTGTTATTTCCTGTACTAGTATGACCATTATTAGGAGTTTATTATAGAATATTATTTAGATAATCATAGGATATTCAGGTTATTAACAATGTTATTAACACTGTATGAAATAAGTCCAAAGAATAATATAAACCACAAGTGCAATGTATGCAAAGTTATGTTAGTGTTAATTCACTTATTGGTATTCGTAAAGCATAAAATATCAACATGCATGCATAACATGTAAAAGTGGTATAATAGATTTATTGTTATTATGTCAAGTGTTTAGAGAATATTGCTTAAGATCTTTTTTGAACTTATCTAAATTATCTATCTTACGAAGAGCTTCCGGTAACAAATTCCATAATTTCGGTCCCCGATAAATAAAAGATTTTCGCATCAATTCAGTTCTAACTGTTGGTTCTTTCACTTCACAAGAATATTTTGTGTTATAAGAGTGTATTTCAGATCGGGTTTCTGATAGATAATTAAGATAACAAGGTGCTAGGCCATTAAGGCATTTAAACATGAATATATTAAAGAGGTACAATAATCGTTGATTGATTTTTTGCCATTTTAAGGCTGATATCAATGTTGAACTAGCTGTATTCCTATCATAATTCCTAGAAATTATACGGGCAGCCCTATTCTGGAATTTCTGGAGAACGTTCATATTAGTTTAGCTTTGATGGCCCCAAATGATTAAACCGTAATCAATATAGGGTAGTATGGTGGTCATATAAATATGAACGAGTTCCTGTGAAGGTAAAACTTTACTCAGACGAGCGAGGGCGCCTAGTTTAGGTTTTAATTTGGAAGCAAGTTCATTGATATGTGCTCTCCATGTAAGGCAACTGTCAAGTGTTAATCCGAGATATTGAGCCTTATAAAAATTATTAAGATAGCATCCCAAATGTTCCTATACTGAGTGAAGGATCTTTCCGTTATTACGCTCTGAAGGATCATAACACCGCGAACCTGTGAGTGAGGCAAGGCCTTCCTATGCATTTATCTATAGAACTCAGCTGGGGGTAGGTCAACCGTGACAAATCTCGCGGCTCCTCGGCTTATACTCAAACTCACGACCTGTGCTCTGCTGAGTCCGGTGCGCTGCCCAGACCACAGAAGCCGGTTAAATGCAAAGTTTAATATTCTACTTGAACATATCAATTATATTACCATGATGATTACATTTAAACGATGATTTTGCAAGTTAAAAACGTAGATACGCAATTTTACCATATAGATATACCCTACCCCATGTACTTTTTATTTACTTTCCAAATGAACATGGTTAAATTATTATTCATACACGTGATATAAAAATATATATTTTTTCTATGCTGCAAATATATTACGTATAGAGTAATAATATATATATGTATATATATTATAGTATATATATAATACAGATCTATATATCTTTCCCCTTTTATGTTCCAGCATTGCACGTGTACTCCGACTAATCCTATTGTGCCCCCGAGGACAATAGGATCATTTTTAGTCTTGCTCCCCCCTATACGCACAAAGCATAATCGCGTAATCTCGTTACGTCTCCGCTTTTCAAACCATGCCGTTAGCTTCATTCTTACAACATTCCCCTGAGGATCGGGTCGCATCCCGTGAAACAGTCTGTTGTGTATTTACAATGTTGTTTTTCTTCAGTGTTTTATATATATATATATATATATATATATATATATATATATTCCTTAACACCCATCAACAGCTAATCCAGTATATAATAATATATATCATGGTGATTCTAATTACCTCCAAAATCTAATGAATTTCTATACGGTTTCAACCTAACCCTCCGCAAAATTTAAGCAAAATCCGTAGTACTTTTCCTCGTTAATTTGCTTAAAGACAACGAAGCAGGGCTGATATTGTTTCTTTGCCAAATAAGTTGACCTACCTTTTTTATCTGGGAAGGTTGTCAGTTTTCGATCAGACCTGCTTATTCCATGACAATCAACAGAACAAACTTTTTTAAAATTGCTCTAATCTATTTATCTGAGCCTGCATGCTTTTTCACACTGGAAGCTGCATTTTCCCATGCAATAACCTGAATACATGCATGCATCTGTTTACAACTATAACATCGTTTTTTTATAATATCCCTTGAGCTTCAATTTAAACAAGGTATCTCTCATTAACTTTCACTTTGCTATAATAAGATAATTTCTTCAAAGTATGATCACGGTAGAATGCTTATATATATATATATATATATATATATATATATATATATATATTTATAATATATAAACACACAAAATCGTTATATCTATGATATCTTCATCATTCAGCAATGTTGATGTCATACCCATGCTGCATATCAGAAAAACAATTCTCACTCAAAATTCGTACACCATATATATTATGCCACATGTCTCTTTCCAAAACGTATTTTTTATGTGATTTCTGGAAAAGTACAATGTGCCATTTTTTGTTGAATTTTTAGGGGAGGGATTTGCTGGAGAATTCAAGCATAAGTAAACTTTATATCATTTAAGTGAAATACATAGAAAAGTCCCTGCGAAAACCTCAGTATTAAAATATCGGACATTAATCCACAACAGCTAATTACAAAACTATCTGTCTTATAGAACCGTGGACTTCCACGGGTGCATTTAGTCTTGATGCATAGCGGCGTAAGTAGGGGTCTGGGCGAACAACACGGTAAAATTTACCCAAACCTGCAACTAGTTTAGTTTTATTTATTTTATGAATACAAATTCCCAGATATTTTCCAATATTCACGTTCAGAATACACTAGTATATACTAGTATATGTATAACCCATAGCCCCCAGATACGCGGGAATGTGCGTCAGGCAAACCCCCGGGATCCTCAATATTGTCAGTGAACTCTTCAAATTTTGATTGTGAGTCCATGACCCTCCAAAGATATGGCTACTCCCAAAAAATATGTGAAACAAAGTAACATATTTTGATGACGGACTACCTCCACCAGCACAAAGGTTGTATTCTCATCACTGCTCACGACATATAACAAAACGCAAAATCACCTTGCACGAGGCACCAATCATACAACGAAAAATATTCAGTGGAAAATATTTTTAAATAGAAGCCTCATTTCATCAAAATTCAAGCATACACCTTTGCAGTTTTTATAAATAAATTAAGTAATATTAAATTGAAAACACAACAACACACTAGCAGCAAGGTTGCCGATGAAGAAAAATTGGCAAAACTTGCATAACCGGGAAACCTGGTTAAAAGGTCCAAATGGCCGAAATCGCAAGTAAAAGGGATATGGGTCTCGAAGTAGTGTCGTTCACAAGGATCGAGTTCGGCTCTCGAATGGCATGGCTGGGTCTCCGCTGCTGGGATCGGTGGAGGGAATGCGGGTTGCTTCTGGCTTTGTGGCTGTGGATGCTATAGCTTTCTAAAAGGACAACGGCCCGGAAGAGACGACGGCGCCCTCTACGGCTCCCTGCTTAGCTTGGCGTGGCACTGCGACTGTTGGCTCGGAGAACATGCTTAGGGAGCGCACAGGGCTGAGGTCTTGACCGCAGCAACCTGTAGCTGCTCGATGAGCGTTACTTCTTTTGGCCAAACATATGGCCTATTGAAAGCCCTTATATTAACCCGAAAATCATGGGGCGATTTTTTTCAGGGAATGTCTGTATGAGTTATGTATATTAATTTTAACCTGATCTAAATGTGTGTGAATTCTATTACTTTGTTTAGACGGGCGATTTTCCATTTTATATAGGTCTGCTGTGGTTCAGGGGCCGCAAAACATGTCCACATCTGTCTTTTGTATCTACGTTTACCAAGTAATAGCTTAAGCAAACAAATCCTATAAATCTAAAGTATTTTAATGCACAGTTGCATAATTTACATAAAACAATACATACAAAATGGAGCTATGGATCAGAACCGTTCACCTGCACATTTATGTGTTCATGTACTTATATAATTATTTTAAAAATTAATCAAAATAAATCAAAATAAAATTTGATTCGCTTAAAATCTCCATACCTAATAATTTACATTCAAGGATAGTCCCATATGGTCATATATGGGAACATGCAGATACACTAGATTTGTATATGGCCATGTATAGCAATTGTGTGCATCACTTATTCAATTCGAATTCGCAGATATACCAACATATACGATAGAAGATGCCATTGAACATATTCCGGTTGGTCGGTTTCATTACAAAATGGCGGCAGTCACTGGCTTGTCTTGGGTAAGTTAGGAATAGAAAACACGTGATAGCTCTTGTTATGTTTATATTGCATGCTATTTTCGGTGACATGTCAATGCTTTTCTGCCCAAAATGCAAAAACATCTAAAAGAGACATCATAAGTAAATATATATATATATATATATATATATATATATATATATATATATATATAATTTTAAATATCATATAATATGTATGAGCACCCATATTCCTATTATGAAACAGACTATATTATCAATTTACGCACTTTGCATTTTTTACGCTGATAGCATACATGTATAATTATTGTGTTCATATATATATATATATATATATATTAATATATACATGTATATATATATATATATATATACGTGTATAATTATTGTGTTCATATATATATATATTAATATATACATGTATATATATATATATATATATACGTGTATAATTATTGTGTTCATATATATATATATTAATATATACATGTATATATATATATATATATATATATATATATATGATTGTGTTCATATCTTGAACTTGTGATACATCTCTTATTTTATCATGATTATTATCTCCTAATGTTGGACGTTACTAAATAAGTTGGTATTAATTAGTATTATATTACTAAGCTCACAACTTAGAAGGGATAGACCGCGAGGCAAAACAAATGTCTGGTTCACAGTATAGTCGCCTACAAAAGGTTTTTAACCCGCTTCGTTTAACGTAACATACATTTTTTTTATAAACATACACTAGTATGCCGGTACTGATTTTGTGTATAAGATTACATGAATTTCTGATCATATATTATTTCATGTAATGCACATATCAGATGGCGGACTCCCTGGAGGTCATGTTGATCAGCATCCTGGGTCCCGTTCTGCTGTGTGAATGGCATCTTTACCGATACCAAGAAGCACTTTTATCAACAGTAAGTATACACAGTTACATGATACCAATAATCACTTTTATCCATATTAAGTAACCGAACATACGGTATCTGGATATAAATTAGATACAGCGTCACAGAATTTACACCCTTGAAGACAGTACTTACAGTCACAAGATAAAAAGATTTTATTTTTTTACAGTAAGTGCACTGTATTTACATTCCACTGCAACGGGAGAGAAGACTTTGTAGATTCAATCTTACTGACGATTTTAGACCGGTCCAGTAATTATGATAGAAATTTAAGTTCCCAGTGCATGGATTTAAATTAGTTAAAATAGTTGCCGCTAGATGACAGCACACACGCCCATTTTCTATACTCGTCATACTGAAGAAGATAACTGCATGCTATATTACAGAAGTTCCTGACGAAATTATGTCTATCCATGCATTGAATGACGTTTGATTTTATTGTTGGTGGTAAATATAATTACCAATAGCCTGGAAGGTCTATGGAGAGATAAAAGAGAAGCAGCCCAACTGAGAAACACAGTGACCAAGTTTACAACAGTTAAAGTAGAGACATATTTGGAATAAACAGTCAACTCTTCCAATTCAATTTTGTATTGTTATATTTAACCAAGAACACTGTAGCTGCCACGTGGCAAAGAGAGCAAACATTTGTGGATACGGCTTTTGGCGGGCAACATTATTAAGTTGATGTTTCGAATCTATAATTGCGATTTATTTTGTTCCACTGTATTCTTGAACGTCATCCTTATTTTCAGGTTCTGTTTGCCGGGTATTTGATTGGGTGCCCGCTGTTCGGCGTAATCGCTGACAAATATGGTCGCAAAGCGGTAAGTATCCAAAGTTTTACATCACTCCATCTTTTTTCAGGTTCCTAAATCACGCTAAATATGAGGAAATGGGCGTGGTCTGGAACGAGTATTTCGCCTTAAATTTTGCCGAAAAACGTTTTTAAAAAAAAAAAAATCCACCAAACTAAAACCCGGAAGTCACAGGTTGCATGTCTAAACCATGGTAGAAAAATTAGCAAGTGACCCACTGGTAATAATTGTTGAAATAATTACTTCTTTTCTCTTTATTGCAGTCTTTGTTACTGGCTATTGGACTGACATCATATTTCGGCCTTTTAAGTGCCTTCTCGCCGATTTATACCATGTTCTTGTTCATAAGGTGTCTGGCGGGTGTTGGCCTGGGAGGGACTCCACAGTCGTAAGTTGGGTATCTTTCTCCATATTCATTTTCGGGTATTAACCGTAAAACCTTCGTTCACTGTTTTTCTTGTTGTCATATCAATACTTCTATTATCTTCATAGTTTTATCATTATCCCTAGCAAATTTAAATTCTATTTTACTCAAATACAGTTTTGTCGTTATATTGCACCCGAATACACTTTTAAGTTTACCCTTTTCAATTATCGTATTTCATGCCCCTTCCATTGTGCGTTCTAGGTAAAAATGAAGAATATGTATAGTAAGTTGTATATAAAAATAATAGTGAATAAAAGCTTGATTAAGAAAAAAAAATTAAGACTATATATCAATTTAGCGTAATCATACAAAGTATCAATTTTATGTCATAGTACCTAGTTTTATAAGACCAGGCTTTACACAAGCTTGTGATTTCCCACTTGTTGTATTATGAATGTTTGTGTTTGTAAGTAACAATGCGCATGGATAAAACCATAATTCTATTGATCACATGTTTAAATGTTTTACCTTTAGAGCGACTATTTCTTCCGAATTTGTACCAAAGAATTCACGTGGAAAATACCTGATGATTCTAGCCGTAAGGGCAATTTTCTTACTACTTTCTTACTCTTATTCTGGGAGACCAGGTATTTTCTAAGGCGACTGCCGATATAAGCCAGCCTCGGTACAAACTTAAAGAACGTGTACAACAAAGATTATAGTGTAATATTTGTGTATAAGAATATATACGGTTATTGACACACCATTAAAGTACTTTCAAATAGGCGTAAGCACAGAAACCGTAGATGATCAAAATTATTTGACATTTCCATTTGATATACATTCATTTTAAATTTGCAATATATCCGGGCATGTTATTTTAAGATTCAACATTGCGATTGCCTTCGGTAATTTACCATGTACAAAGCTCAAAGAAACCTAATCAATACTTTTGATTTCCTTCCAAGCTGCATAATTCGTAAATGAAATTCGCACAAGCAGTGGTGTAATTCCTATCATAATGATATGCAGACCACGTGACATCAACGACTGCTGACACCCCCGGCTACTGAAACACTGCGTCGTTTCAGGTACCCCTAGCCGCTGACACAATGCTGTTAGGGTAAGGCCATATATCTGGCAGCTGACAAGATGCTCTAGAATCATGCAATATAACTGAAAATGGAATCAAAAGAACAAAGTGTGGCACTAAATATGTTCTCCCGACCGCTATATTTTCCAGATGTGCTGGTCTGTCGGTGGCTTGTTGGCCGTCATCCTAGCACTCACTGTTTTACAACCGTTCGGTTGGAGGGCCTGGCTGATCACGTGTGCTCTACCTTCACTTGCATTCTTTGTGATAGCTTGGGTAAAGACTTATAACAACTTTGTAGGGAGATATTGGTTATTCGATAATCAGGGACAAGATTTATGATTCACCGAAATGATGTATCCAAATCGAACCTGTGAACTATAGTTCTCCTTTGTTCCGCACACATAAGATAGCGGAGATTCCTAAACTAACTAAATTGACCACCATCTATTTATTTTGTGGCACATTTCTTTGAAAAAGGTTTAATCTTTCCCTTGCTGTATGTTCTTAAACCTAACATTTTTAATTACCATACAGTATAGTCGGCATAGCGTTGATTTTAGCAGTAATATCAACATTGTAGGTAGTAAACTATTTTCATTTAAACTAATTGAGTTTTTTTCGCAAACAAAAATATTATATTTTTTAAATATAAATTACATGATTAAAACTAAAAAATTATGCATAAGGATGAATATATAATCATGAGACCCCCGTTTGTTCTCATAAGTTTTGGATGCCAGAAAGTCCCAGGTTCCACGTGGGTAACGGGCAATACAAGTCAGCAATAGATACTATACACCGCATCGCAAAAGACAATGGAGCAGAACCCCCAGTCGGCAAACTCATCCCGGAACCGCAGGTGAGGTACCCTCAAGTGTTCTACTGTCAATTTATAAAGTTAGGGTTAAGTTTACAGTTTTGAAAGTTCTGTGTTCCTTAGATATGTATAATAAGAATATTATTGAAACAAATGCATGATTGGTAACCGCTGTATGTACCTTAATTTTAGATAGCCAGAGGAAGAATACTTGATGTTATAGCGCCCTCTGTCCGCAGGTTAACCATACCAATGTGGATTATATGGTGAGTGATATGTGATAACATTAATAACGCCATCAGTGAATCAAGTGTTAACTTTCTGATATTTGAAATGGTTAACCAGCTAGAATCTAGCCTTTACTGTTGGATGTTTTTAATTGGTTCGTTGATATTTACTCGACAGAATACGAGTTAATACTAACTAGAGTTTCATGTAATAAAATAGAGACCGTGTATTTTAGGTTCTCTGTATCCTTTGCCTATTTTGGTCAGATTCTGTTGACAACGGAACTTGTAAATAAAGGTTCAACCTGTGGTGCAGGTAAGAAAACTGTTCCTCAAACATTAATATTGATTCATATTTAATATAGAAGCTGTTGTAATGGTATCTCGTTCATACGTTCATATGAATTGTTAAACATCTTAAAGTCCAGGCAATGCTTCGTAAAGCTATCAATGCAGAAAAGCAGCAACAAATGTAATAAAGATCGCAGTGGAACCTATACTGCATATTCCAATTTTATGAAACACCCATTTAAAATGAACAAAGTTGTAAAAGGAAACATCGTTTGTTATTTATGCATATAAATGACTTCCTCTCTTCTGTTACTGATCTACTCTGCTCTGTTACTCTGTTTTGCTAATGTTTATATTTTATAGAGGCTGCGGCTGATATCCAGACCTCAGACTGTCCTGGTTATTGCAAGTCTTTAAGTAACAGTGACTACATAGAATTGCTGTGGACATCGTCAGCCGAAATTCCAGGTAATGTGGATAGATAGGTTAAAATGCGATCTTTAAAATGCAAATATGAAAGCCCTGAAATTAAAATACGAATTAGAATTTAGCTGAATACGACATATTCCTTAATGAAATTGTACAAACACGGGTCACAATGAACCTATGTATAGGGCTAATTTCAAGGAAATTTTAACATGGCTTGTTTGCATGTACAGTTTGAATTACCTATATCTAATCGATAGAATGTATGCCCTTATGACTATCTAACCGCTAGCATCTTCATGTAGATATGCTCTTCCAAAGGATTAAAAAGGAGCTGTAACATTGCATTCTCAAAAATCTCTATTAAATTGCGTAAACATTTATGCATTGTCTTTGGGATATATATAGTACAAAGTATTTAAAAAAATAATACCTTGTTTAACAACAAGCAGTCTATATAGTCTTTCTTGAAATGACAGGCCTTTCTATGAAATTTTATTAATCCGAATAATAACTTTTGAGTTGTTCAGACGTGATGTTCATACGAGTCTTCAACAATATCGGTCACAGTGACCTGATTACCCTGTCATAAACTCGGTATATAATGCGAGTGAAGGACGGTGTCGTCTAAAGAATAGATGATTACTTCTATAAACCCGTGGCAGCACTAAACCATTACTGTTTTCGCCGACTAGCGATATTGCAGCAGTGTCGATTGTTAATTGAATTTGACGTCTTTCGTATGCATGTTTTCTTTTCTTTCAGGTCTTCTAGCTAATGTTATCCTTGTGGATCTTCTTGGGAGGAAGAACACTTCCGTCTTGTGGTTTTCCGTCCTTACAGTTGACTTTATCCTCTTATGTTTTTGCTCTTCAAGGTTAGTTGCTAAGTCTTTGAATGAATAAGATTAACACAACGTACAAAATAAGCTGCAAATGTCGTTGAACACGCAATGTCGCAATGTTTCTTTCTTCACGTGGAAATAAATCTTAGATCATATATATGCAAAGCAAATCCTCAAAAGCAAAATAACCAAATCAGCGTAAACAATTTTAAATGTTTTAATAAGCCTAAGAACTAAGATAATTGTATTGCAAAATCGTTTTAAATACTTTATTATTATCATATTTCAGAGTTTTTATGCTGATTCTCCTGGTAATAGGACGGAGCGCTCTTGCTGCTCAGTTCCAAGTCACATACTTGCTGCAGCTTGAAGTACGTATAAAACTTATTTCAAATCACGTTTTGCATAGTGCCAGCCTTGTTTCACACATCCGTTTTAAAATTAATAGATACTTTTCGCTTAACATTTACCTTTTTATCCAATAATGGTTGGTGAGTTCTTCGAATGATCGCGACTCCACAGTGTCATGAATATGCATGATAATGCTGCAGTACAGTAAGTGCCATGCATATCTGTAGGATCTATAGGATTGACGATCTATATATATATATATATATATATATATATATATATATATATATATAAACTAGAATAACATTACTTGCAGGCTTATCCAACTTCTATCAGGGGTCTGGCGCTCGCTGTTGGAATGACTTGTAGCAGAATCGGCGCTATCATTTGTCCTTTTGTTTCACAAGTATGTTATTATTCTGATGCTCGGTCATGAATATAAAACATCTTGTTTGTACCGTAAATGCTGTAGATAAAGAGTTTTAAGAATGGTTAACATGTTTGATAAATTCAATCTTCAAAGGGGCATGGGGGTTTATGGAGTGAACTTCCACGACATTAGGCGCCAGTAAATTATAAGGTAATTATGTAATTTACATAAGTCTACTGGAGATTATGCGAATCAATGTTGAAATTATTAATGTTTCTTAATCAATATTATACATTAATCGTCATGATATTTTTAATGTTGACTGATTTAATTTATTTTCTAGGTATTAGTAAACGTCTCTTTATATTACGGCATGGGTATGTACGTCCTTGCCTCGCTGGTCGGGGCTGTGGCGTCCTGTTCCTTACCGTTTGATACACGAGGACGTGCTCTAAAGGTCAGTATACAGTATACAGTAGCCCCTGTCCATTTTACTTATTACATTTCTATCACGTATTTTTTCCCCTTTCAAACTAGGCTTCACACGGCAAGACTTAACGATTTTTAATGCTGCGATGTGCTAGATTCCTGAAATAGCCGGAAAAATTATATATGTCATTTTTCCGGATGACCCAACCGTACGCCACGGTTTCTTGCAAAATATTTCACAGTTTAGAAATGTAAAATAATTTCCCACCGTTTGTCTCTTGCATTGTGAAAGAAAATTTGTTCACCTTTAACACGCTTAGCCATGGCCCATGTGATTTATTCTTAGGACAATGCTGTTAAAGGTGACACAAATGTATATCAGGTATTCATTGAGTTTATGTATATGAATTACAAATCGAACGTTTTTACTTTCTTTGTATGTCCACGTAGGTGATATAAAAGGACCTATTAAAATAAGCCAGAAAACTCCGACCCCACAGGCAGTTCCTTTGGTTTATGTTTACGTGTTCATACTATGTGAGTGACCCAACAAGGATCATCCAAACACATTTTTTTTGCAAAGGATGATTTCCAACTTCCGATCTTTTAAGTTGTAAAATAAACAACTTGTGCATAAAACAAGCTCATACAACCGTCGCAGAGGTGTTATAATAGTATTTCCTAATAGTTAAAGTTCCAATAGTTATAGTTCTTTCATAGAGGTCATTAATATGCAATAAATGTAAACAGAGTAAGCCAGAAATCATATATAAATTCTATATAAAAGTAGGTGAAAAGCTAGCTTTAAAGAAACAAACACATATAGACTTTAAAATAATTCATTGATCCATCGACCGTTTGCACGATGAACATTTTCACAACCATTTTTCGGTCTTTTCAGATGGGGTTAGAAAGTAGCTGAGGCATTCGTTACTCCGGTTTTATGGAATTGTGTATCGGCAGACACACGGTCATATAGCTACATAAGACGGAGAAAGACGGGTGTTATTAGTTGGGGTTTAATGTACATTATTCAAAAGCTTGATTGAGCTCTTTCAGAGTTGCACATTTCGTTGACCATTTCCATGAACAATCCAATAAATAAGTTCATAAGATTAAACGTTCTGCCCTGTTAGCACTGGGAGCATTTAGAACAAGAGGTGGCATAAGGTGATTCAACGTCAGTTATACGTCTATATATATTTGTGATTGAATGGTTTGCCCGATACGCAAATAATTTATGCCCTTCCTCATAAAAACTTTTTCAAATAATAAATTCAGACCGCTTCTTCGAGATTTCAAGAAACAAAATCTTTCATGTTTGCAGACACAGAATTTCATGATGCAGTGTAATGGCGAAGTTGTTAGACGTCAAAGATATAGTTTTGCAGTTCGTATTCCTTCACGTGAACAATATCCAAGAGAATGGGAAATCTCAAAATTATATCTTAAATATTCTGTCAAATGGGTTGATGACAGATTTTATTGTTAAAACGTACACAGAACCAAACTACTGTCAGAAATATATTGATGTTGATATAGAAAAGAATTGATCAACACTTGATGAAAAGCCGTAAAACTGTGTGTACTTTTTTGTATTAGATATTAAGGATTGTGACTGTGAATGAACTTAGCCTGATAAAAAAAATCATCAAACATCATTGGCTTGTTTGTGCGATGCTTCATAAAATCATCGATGTTATTATTTGATGAGTACCATATAAAAATCGTTATGCTTCTATTTGCCCCTTTTTAATTTGTTGTACAATCAGTGTCACCCATGTTGGTTTACATATCAGAACTTATGGATTTACAGTTTCGAAATATTTTGAGTACCACTTTAGATGTGTATGACACACACATCTGTGATAACTCTGTGAAGAATATTAAACGTTATTTATTCCTGCAAGTACTAAAAACGAAAAGTAAATGGAACCAGTTATTACACATGTTATTAAGCAGGCCGCACATGGAACGATATCCGACGATTAACCAGGTTTTCTACAAAGTCACAGAAAATCGCAGGCAAACTTCTGTAGTAGCCAGCGTTGCGAAATTTGGATGCGACAAGATACGAAGCAGATACAACACGAAATGCTAGCTTCTTGGCTTCTATCGCAACGTGTGTGTTGAAAAACTTAAAATACAATACGAAGTCCTGCGATCGAGGCTTCGTAAAGAATTATATTTTTTTGCAGCATGTTTAAAATGTTTGTATCGTAAAGGCGGTTTCACACCGGATGCGTCCGAACGAATATGACACGAACGAATATTTCTGTCGTTCCGACTAATATCCTGTCGCATCCGAAATTTCATTCACACCAAATCCGAACGATATTTTTGGTTTCCGACCGAAGAATTTTCTTCTCCGAAGTTCGTATTGGACAGCTATATGTGAAATATATCGGATGCACTACAATATAGACTTTATTGCCACATATATATATATAATTATATATATATATATATATATATATATATATATATGACTTATACAGAAAAATGTCGAATATTTTTGAACTTGTAAATTGATTTTCTCCTAAATTTTGTGATTAATTATAATTGCAGGGATCGAAATATTACATTCCCGAGGAAGCTTACTTCGCTGTCGGGAATGCATGGTTTTGACTCGGAATTCCCGAGCGGGAATGTAGAATTTTTTTACTTGACACTTGGCCTGGATAAACTGAAAAGCATACGTAGAATTTTTATTACCAAGTTGCATGGAATGGCCATTTTTAATTTTGCAGTGACCTCAGAAAGCCAGAATCGTTTAATATTAATTCGCGATGGTGCACTTGTACCCACATTCATTGTCAAATAAGCGCGCCTTTCATTGCAAACAGCACGGGAGCTCGCTTGGTTGCACGCAATGACCCAAATAGAGTTGCACCTGCTCTGCGAGTGTACCCAAAATGCCACAAGGTTGACCTTTATTCAAATTCCGCCGTGCGACTCTATTCGATCAGGGGAATATCCTTTCCCAAAACGGCAATGTCAGGAACAGAAGCTTTTTTTCCGTGCACAGAGTACGTGCACAGAGCGTAATCATCAAGATATTTTACGTCAGAGTATGCTATTACGATTAGAAGTAACTTGGTGCGGGTCTCTCCAATCTCAAACAGTCTCACGGCAGACCAATCGAGCCAATCAAATGTCGCCATTTCTTTTATTTGCATATTTCTACTCGCTGAACGTGTCATGTCTTTTAATTTGAATAGGAATTCCCCTCATACTATTCGTGCCACACGGCCATGTGACCTCGCTGAAGCCCGAGCTCGGGAATATACCTTGACGAAAGTGAGGTGTTTCTCGTGACAAATGACTCGCTATATCGCTGTATAATTCATACGAAAACGTCACAACTCAGAAGAACGGAACTATTCAATTGTCGACTGTTTTATATTTATTCGGACCGGGAATCTGGACGTTTAATTCTTTGATACTGGTCAAACAATTATGTTGAGGTGACCGTCACCGCGAGGAGCTAGATTTGAACGGACGAACTTACTTAGTTTCCATGGCTACGTAACATGAATCAGGTGTACAGACAAAAAGAATATCTTTATAATGATCAGTTTGAATTTTTATTGGAATGTTGGTGTCTGCCAAACAATTATAATAAGGAAGTGCAAGCCGAAAATTTTCAAGGCTCCGATCGCATAGTTCCAAGGCCATACGCTTACGCATAAATGACACGGAAACGTTACATTAAGTTCCAGTTACCGATTTTTAAAATTTTATTGGGAAAAGAAATTTGGGCGTTTATTCATTTCATACTTGTCAAACAGTTACTTCTTATAGCCACAGACCTGAACAGAGAGACATTGTACCAGGGCAACGTACGCTGGCACGGTCAGCTGCCTAAATTGCCTATCCTTTTTTAATAAATCAACGGCGAATAGAGCCTTACATAAATGTATACGCGATGTCTTTTTTTTTCTTAAGTTCAGTTTTCATAACATAACAATAAGTTTCAATACTGATTTGCCACTTTAGAACTTGTATGTCGGCAGTTTCCATCGATGTATACTGTGGATCTTGAGACAAAGGGCTTCCATCAGTTGTTTTGGAAAAGCTAACGAGTCAGCTTTTCATCATAAGCCCAGTTCAAAACTAATGGACCTGGCTGCCAATAATATGAAACGAAAGGGATGATTTGAAATGCATGAATGAAAAGGAAAAGCATTGTTTTTGAATCGGAAAATTGGCTCTAGTTCTAAGTGTTAAGTAACAAATCAGTCATATAAAGTATGACTGGGCAACGCTTAATAATCCATGGCGTAACTAATAAAATATTAATTGTATATGGATTTTCTGTCCAATTTACAGATTTAAGAAAACATAATAAGTCAGAATAAGTGTTGATATGCAGATCCATAGGGAACAGATTATGAAGATAAAGATAGCCTCTTCAAAGGACAAGTTCTGTTGTTAATTTTACTAATAAAAAAAACAATTCTGTATGAGGGAATGTAGCTTTTGAATGGGGAATGTAACAGCACTGCAAAGCATTCCCTCAGGGGAATGTAATTTTTTTCCATTATTTCTATTCCTGAATTGATTAAGTTTATCTCTGGGTATTTTGACGGTATGATTGAAAATTATTGGGCCTTGCTAGATACAAGCTATAGTCATGAGTTCACAGGTGACATATATTTATACCACTCACTGGACCAAGATTCTCATTTCAAAATGCCTTTAAAATAATTATGCAACATGTTGTTTTAACAGAACAGATTCCATTGCATCTCCTGCATTTCAAGTTAAGTTAAAGTTTGAATCACTAGTTTAGTTTGATCTTTATTTGATTTTTAAATCTGCCAATATGATTTAGAACAGTCTGCCCAAAGCTTTAAAACTTCCGTTTATATGTAAAACGTTTAAATATAAATAATACTTTGTAATAATAAAAATGACACATGATCATGTTTTTTTTCTAAATTTATCGCGGAACATTTTATTTTCGGGGAGGGGTTGGGTTATGAACACCAAGTCCTGAATAATGTTGCTTATTTGTGTACATATCGCTTATACAGCTGACTTATATTCAAGGGCGTAAAAAAAATGGGGGGGGGGGGGGGGTAGGGGGGATGATCAATGTAATCATACGCCCCCCTCTTTCAGAGAATAACTGTAATATATTACAAATAATATATTAAGAATTAGAATTTACCATGAATTGATATATCTTAACCTGGTTTAAAAGTCTAAATGTTTTGTCCTCGATTGTAAATTAAAATAAGTGGCCAAGCGTCGATTGAAATCCTCTTTGATTAAAATATAATCACCCCCCCCCAAGGAAATATACATATTATATAAAAAGAAGTCTGATTTTAATGGATATACCAATGGAGCTAAAACCGTAATAAATATCTGTCTAAATCAAATTAATTTGATTGAAATAAAAATAGTCCCTCTTTTCATATTTTACCTTTATCACATAATGTAAGGAAAGTGGACAATGAAACAACATTTGTTTGTTGTACAATATTATTACCAAATAGGTGACGTACAAATGAACCAGTCTGGTTATAAATGTTCCATCTCTCTTGTGTTGAAGGTGAAAAGAAGCCATTCTTGTCCGATGCGAACGACAAAAAGTAGAACATGTTCTATTTTTTTCGTTCGGATAGCATCGTTCGAAGTAGGTGTGTATACACCAACATAAAATAAAGGATTTAATTTTTTCGTTCGTACAGCAAATTTTCGTTCGGACGTAAAATTCGTTCGGACGCATCCGGTGTGAAACCGCCTTAACTGGCTTCCTGTTGTATCGAATCCAACTTTTTTTTATATAATATGTTTATTTCCTGGGGGAAATTGTATTTTAATCAAAGGGGATTTCAAGCGCCGCTTTACCACTTATTTTCATTTACAATTGGGGATAAAACACTTAGACTTTTAAACCCGTTTAAGAAATAATATTTCATTGTAAATACTAATTCTTAATATATTATTTGCAATATATTAAAGTTATTTTCTGAAAGGGGGGGGGGAGAGGCGGGATGATAACACCCATCCCCCTATATTGACGCCCCTCAATATAAGTCAGTTGTATAAGCGATATGAACAAAAATTAGCAACATTATCCAGGACTTGGTGTTCATTACCCAACCCTTACCCCGAAAATAAAATGTTTCGAGATAAATATAGAAAAAAATCATGGAACAATAACTTTTTTCATGAATCCTTTTTTTATTATAATAGTATTATTTTAGTTCAACCTTTTGCATATAAATAGCTGTGTCAAAGCTGTAAGCAGACTGTTCTAATTCATATTGGCAGATTTGAAAATCAACTATAAATCAAACTAAACTAGTGATTCAAATTTGAAATGCAGGAGTTGCAAAGGAATCTTTTCTGCTAAATCAAAAGGTTGCGCAATGGGTCCCATCTGGTAAAATATCTGTTACCTGTGAACTCGGGACTATAGCTGGTACCCAGCAAGACCCAATAATGGTTCAGTTATACAGCAAGTACACTCAGAGATTAACATTATTAATTATTATTAATTACAGATTGATGAGATAATCAATTTACAAGTTCAGAAAGTTCACCAGAGAGCCCTGGTGCATGAAAGAGCACACAGGCATACCGCAGTTGCTCTGCAATTGAAGCAAATTTTGATGAAGTTTTTCTTTGTTTAGAAGTCACATTTTTGGCCAGGATATATACTTACTACTATATACTTACTAACCTATTGTTAACACAGGCAAGGGGTATTATATAACGCTTTTGGCTGTGGTCAGCGGAGCATGCACAAAGCACCAGGGCTCTCGGTCAGGTTATTGTGTGGGCAATTCAAGTGCTTGATAAAAATGTGCTATTGAACTACAGTCCATGCCTGGCAGTATTGACAATGTTATATTGATGGGTTGATTATCACTTGTGCTAAACATTTCTCTGAATGAAAGTAAGATTATGATATGAATGGTAAATAAAAAAAAACAAAGATCATATATATCTAGTTCATCCTCGACATCTCAAAACAGTCCACAAAGAGTTAAAAAGATTATTTCATCTGACAAACAAGATAAACCACATAGTATAAAAATGGCAGGTGTGTCAAAGGAAACCTTAAAGAAAATGCTTACATAGCTTGAAGTGAAATTAGTCAGACAAGTAACTGAGAAATATGAAAAAAAAACTGTTGAATGTTTAGAGGCTAGAGTACTTACTCTTGAAAATGAAAACAAAGAAATCAAATCTGATATGGCAAAGCTTTCAGACAGAATTGGTACTCTAGAGGAGCAGTGTAATAAGTCAGCCACTGAAGCTACAGATGCCAACAGAAGGGCAATTGAATTAGAGCAATATTCAAGAAAATCGAGTGTTAGGATATTTGGTGTACCTGAAAGTCACAGTAACACAGATGGGTCAGAAAACTGTGTAGAATTTGTTAAAAAAAACTTTGCAGAGAGAAACTAAGGTTTTATCTGGATGTGACAGAAGTTGATGTTGCCCATCGAGTTGGCAGACATCCCAGAGACCCTGACAGTAAGCCAAGGGCCATATTAGTTAAATTTGTAAGAAGGGAAGTCAAAAGATCAGTCATGAAAGAAAGGAGGAAGTTGAAGGGTACAGGCATTGTCATGGCCGATGACCTGTGTAAAGAGTTGCATCAACTCTTTAATAGGGCAAGAACACATCCAATGGTTAAAGACTCTTGGACATGGGATGGTAAAGTTTTCTTAAAAGATTTAAAAGGAAACATATATGGTGAATCATTCCAGCAGTTACCTACATCTGAATAGATATGTATAAAAGTAAAATACTGTCTGGCATTTAAATAACCTGACAATTATGTTTAATTTTGTATGTGTTGTATTTTTTCATGTCTATTTACTGTTAAGAAGGTCTTGTTTTGTAATCAGCTGAGTGACATTGGAGAAAGCAAACTTCTTTTTATAACATTAAATACCCAATACTTATGAGAGAAGTAACTTTACACAAGCAACATGGCAGATAATATACAATTTCAGGTCCTTTCTTTGAATGTGAGAGGGATAAGAAATTATTTTAAGAGACGACAGATATTTTATTGGTTGGTGAAACACAAAGCACACAATGGGATCAGTTTCTTGCAAGGATGTCATTGCATTAAACAAGATGAAACCAAATGGTCTAAACAGTGGCGTGGAAAATTTTATCTGTCTCATGGAAGCACCAAATCATGTGGAGTATCTATACTTGTCGGTAAAAATGTTGTAACAAATGTGAAACAGGCTTCAGTCAATAAACTATGTTCTATGATGGAACTATTAGATATATGTGATATATGGCGTGTAAAACATAAAAAATGCAAAATCATTTACTTGGCGATCCTCAACTCCTTTAATTCAAAGGCGTCTGGATTATTTTTTTTATATCAAACACTGTTCAGTCACTTGTTGAATATTGATATCATTCCTGCCGTAGGCACTGATCACTCAGCAGTTTTGTTAAAGGTAAACAAATTAAAAGATGTCAACAGAGGACCGTCGCACTGGTGTTTCAATAATGATTTAATTAATGATAAAGAATATATGTGCTATCAAATATGTTATTACTGTATGGAAAAACGAAGTGAAAGGTGACACAGCAAGATTTACATGGGAGTAATTAAAGTACAAGATTAGAGAGTATACTATTAAATATAGTAAAGATAAAGCCAGAAAGTTTAAGGAAAAGGGTAAACTATTGAAAGAAGAAGTCTCCAAACTAGAACATAACATAAAAAGGACAGATACAATAGAGTCTCAACAGGCATATTACAGTATGGGACATAAGTTACAGGATAATTATGATAAGATTACTGAAGGTATAACAGTGAGATCAAGGGCACAGTGGTTACAACAAGGTGAGAGAAACACAAAATACTTTCTGAACCTCGAAAAACTTAATCATAAGGAAGGTGTGATAAGGACTCTAACACAAGACGAGAAAGATATTGTGTGTCATGCAAAAAATCATGTCATTTATCAAAAATTCTTTTATGGATAAATACCAGAAAAAAGCTATTTATACTAAACAAGAGTTGAAGGTCTCTCTCTACATGAGAATACATTATGTGAGTCTGAAGTGAAATCATTTGGAGGTAAGATTACAATAATGAGGTACATTCTAGTTTGAAATTAATGAAGAATAATAAAACACCAGGTAATGATGGATTGACAAAAGAATTCTATTTAGCTTTATTTAGTGAACTTGGTAATTGCTTAACAGATTGCTTAAATGAAAATTATGAACATGCATCTTTGACAACTTCTCAAAAGCAAGCCCTTGTCAAGTTAATTCCTAAACCAGGAAAGGTTCTTAAACATTTAAAGTGATCGAGACATATAAGTTTGCTAAATGTTGACGTAAAAATATTGAGTAAAATTTTAGTAAAGAGATGGAAAAAAATCTTCCAAAAACTAAAAAAAAAAATTACCAGTGTGCTTTCATACAAGGAAGATATATTGGAGAACCAATAAGATTAATATGGGATGTGTTGCATTAGACTCAAACAGAAAACAAGCCTGGAATAATGTTTGCAGCTGATCTAGAGGCTGCTTTCGATAGTGTCGATCATGGTTTTATGTATGAAACATTGAGGTATTTTGGTTTTGATGATGATTTCATGAAGTGGATTAAAATGTTATATACTGATGTACAAAGTTCAGTTTTGAACAATGGTTTTCCCACTGGTTATTTTCAGTTACAAAGAGGAACACGGCAAGGTGATCCACTGGCTGCATATATTTTTATTTTAATTATTGAAATATTTGCAATCAAAATAAGGAATAATTATAATATAAAAGGAATAGATATTGGAAATACATATATCAAACTATGCATGTTTGCTGATGATACTACGATATTTGTTGAAAATGTTGAATCACTTGGGCATGTACTTACTGTAATTGAAAGATTTGAATATTTTTCTTCACTTAAGATAAACCATACTAAATCAGTGGCTGCGTGCATAGGATGTATGAAACATGTTGCAAGACAACTGCATAATCTGAGATGGATAGATTTGACATAGGTATCTATAAAAATACTTGGAATTTACTTTTCTTATAATAAGGATTTGATCAATAAAGATAATTTTACACGTGGCAACAACTCTGTCAATTTGGAAAAGCCATATCAATATATGGTAGGGCAGAAGTTGCACGTACGTTAGCAATATCAAAGGTTTACTATGTGACAAATTGATGATGTTGATACCACCATAACATACACTAAAAAATCTAAAAAGACTTCTCTTTGACTTTATATGGAGGGGTAAAAGACCAAAGGTCAAATATAACACTATCATCGGGAAATATGAAATTCGGGGAATCAATGTCCCAGACATTGAAAGTAAGATACAGACACAGAGAATTATGTGGGTCAAGCGACTTTTTAATAATCCTTCGTCTATAATAACTGAGATAATAAATCACAAGTTAAGGAGAATTGATGGATTAAGGTGTGTCATAAGTAAATTCAATGTTCATATTTTACCTAAGATTTTACCTAAATTTTATATCAGGTGTTTTGAAGACTGGGCAAATTATGTGTCATTGAAACCAAAAACACATGAGGATGTTATTTATCAATTTTTGTGGAATGAAAAATATATTGCTATGAATGAAATGTCTATTTACAATAAGAGATTGCACAGTGTGGGCATTTGTTATGTTAAAGATTTAGTGGATGAGAATGGAACATGGATAACACATGATATATTTAAAAAAAATGCTCTTGATTATATGTATTGGGTTGCATTGAGGAATGCAATACCAAAACAATGGAAAACTTTGTTTTTGAATACTTAAATACATGCAGTTGATGCTGATACAGAGATTATTGTAACAACCAATTGACTTGAGAACATAGACAAAATATGCTCGAGAAAAATATATGCAACAGTGGTTGAAAAAAATGGAAACCTGCTACAGCTCAGAAGTTTTTAAATACATTAAATGTAACAAATAACATTGATATTAAGTGGCAAGATGTATATGAAAGTATATATAGAACAACTATTGATACCCATATGAGAGAATTCCAGTATAAACTGGTGAATAACTATATTCCACTGAATGAAAAGCTATATAAGTGTAATATAAAGGAAACACCCAGATGTTCATTTTGCTTCAATCATAATAAAAGTATACTTCATTTATTTTTTTAATGTACAGTAGCCAAAAACCTTTATTTGAGAGCAAAGTCATGGTTACATAATAGCGATATTATTTTGCTAGAGCTGTCAGTTAATACTATATTGTATGGTGTTGTCCCAGTCAACTCAGACAATTTATTGATTAATCAGATTTTGTTGTTATTTAAGTATGTACTGAATATACAAAGAGAGGACAACTCATCCTCTTTGTTTCCAATGTTTAGACAGATTTAAGCACAAACAGAAGTTACAGAAAGGTACATAGCAAATGATAAAGGTGTTTTATCTAAACATATTATGAAATGGGGTAAACTTAAAGGTACTAGTGATGAAGACCACGAATTATGAATGTTTGTAAAAACCGACTTCATTATCTTGTGGCGTCCTGTACAATTATGTGAACTGTCTTTATTGTTTTTAAATAGATAATTGTAAATATAAGGTTTATAAATAAATTTGACAATGATGAAGCATGAATATAGAATTAATCTTTATAATCTGAGGCAAAAAAAAGAGAGAAAAAGAAAAAAAGGTTAAGAAATATATATATATATATATATATATATATATATATATATATATATATATATATAGCCATAAAACCTATATTGTAGTGCATCCGATATTTTGCTCATATAGCTGTCCATTCCGAATTTTGGAGACGAAAATTTCTCGGTCGGAAACCAAAAATATCGCTCGGATTTGGTGTGAATGAAATTTTGGATGCGACAGGATTTTAGTCGGAACGACAGAAATATTCGTTCGTGTCATATTCGTTCGAACGCATCCGGTGTGAAACCGCCTTTATGCTGCGTTCGGTACTGCTCGTGTTTACGGTAATCATGAGACAAACGCGTTTGCTACCGCTCGGAAGTCGTGTTTAGAACTGGAGAATTTATCTCAGCACTGACTTGGCGTCCTTGGCCCTGCAAGCAAATATTTCGGCATTCTAAACAACGCATGGGATTAAAATAAATGACTTCAAAGTGGGTCTGGTTGGTTTTATTCAAAGAAAGAACATGCTACTGTGTTGAATTCATGCTTTATTGTTGTTTTAGAGAATTATGGAGCGATCCATTATTACTAAAATTTGTATATATACATATATATACACATACATATATACTTATATAGTTATATGTACATATATATACACATATGTACACGTATATAAATATTTATACACATATATACATATATTCTTGTATATGCACAACAACACACGTACATATATACATATTTATGCACATATATACATGTATACATGTACAAACATATACATATACATATATATATAAACCTATCATGCGGGTCAAATATGGATTATTGTAACCGAAAAATATCTGCATCATTTATTATATTATTTGATTTTATTGCGGAGAATTTAAACAGTTTTGCCTAAAGGTACATGACTACGTTAGTGAAGCGCTTTGTTAGTTTCAGTGTCACAGCTGGTCGGTCACACCCGGATCGCGTGTTAGGAATGTCTGTCGATTTCATTAGCACCGAACTAAAGATAAATCGTTTATCGCACAGTCTACAACTGGACCTTACTTTGGCCGATGTGCACAATGTAACCCGGTGAATATCCCTCAAAAGATAGGTGAAAAGCTAACTATCAGCTATTGAATAAAAAATCGATACGATTGATTGAGAAACTCTTTTTTATTTAAATACCGAAACTGTCTGAGCGTATACTTTGTCCCAGATAGATTACTGGGCAATATTTTCAGTAGTTCAGTGCCGAAACATGAGACAGAATAAATGAATGAGGCCTAATCCTAATTATCTCCAGCAGGGAGGTAATTAAACATATCTTCATAATGCACGTATATAAGAAATCTTATACATGGCCTAATTACTCCGAAACACCCTTATTTCGACCTGTGCCAGAACCGGTAAAATCAGACCAACGACAGTTGGTGTCGCATATTTAAAATTTTGAGCTGGATTCACAATGCGATTACATGCTCTCATTGGTCAGATTACAATCCTTTGCTTTGTGCCCATCCTGGTGTTCAGACCCAGAGAACCTTGTCATACAAAGCAGCGGTTACACATAATCATCAGATCACGTAATCGTGACGAACATAAATTTTGTAATGGAGATTAGAAAAATCAGATTCTGTAACACTAGGCAGCGTGAAATGTTTAGGGGATTAATAAAGAAGTCTGTGTTTTTTTAACAACAAATAATTTAAATTTATTCTTTAAACAGCCTTAAAATTACAATACACTAAATCAATACAAATACAGTGTAAAAAAAGTACAACAGTAAATCAATACAAGTATATAAATAAAATGTACAGTACCTGGATACCACCACTGTCACATTGACAACAAGTCCTTTATAACGTACAACCCAGATGAACAGTTCACAAAAATCTTTTCAAAGAATATTAGTTCAGTTCATTCACAAAATCAATCCGTTGTAATCCAAAAGTGAAGTTCTTGTTATAATCCCGAAAGCAAACTGAAGACTATATAAGATCTGTCACAAATTTAGAAGAAAATCTATAATTGCCGCACTTATGGGAAAAGGTCCACTACAGACTTGCTCGCTTCTGTGTCCGCTGGAATATTTCTCTCCTCTTCTCCCTGGCCCTAAAAAAAACAGCCCCTATTTATAACCTTTCATCCGAAAACGCTAGAAAATTCCCTTTTTAACGAAAAATCCAATAGAAAAACAAAACACGTGAACATTCGAGACAAACACGACAGCGAGAGTTCAACCAGTACGGATTAACAGAGCCTGCAACACCCGGCCAGGCGAGGCCGCTACAACAGGAGTTACGCCCGTGTCACACAATAAAACAGACACATGTAAGACTTGAGCACACAATAAAAAGGGGCACCTGTAACACATATAAATCTATGCCAACAGCTACATATGAGGATACCTAAACCGGAGTATGGTAAACGCGTTTATCCAGGCCGACCTAATTAATGGGTCGTGCACATGGTGCGTGACACGAAAGCTGCTACCGAAAAATATTTGATTGCTAGGGAAAGTGCAGCCCACCAGCACGCTGAATTACGGTCAGATCCTGCCATGTTTTATCTGAGATAGTCACTCAAAATAACTAAGGTAAGAATTTAAATGTACAGCATGTTCCTTCCCAAGTTGAAATTAAAATATTGTTTTTAAATATGTGCATCGGGGTGAGTTATGCATCCTGTGTTTCAGTCATCAATTATTCAGGTGAATGTTCATTTTATTAGATTTTGTATGTGTTCAACAAGACCATATTTTAGTTAAACACCTGTAAAATGATTTATTTAGATGAGAACACTTGGTACAGACACAACATTCTACTCTGACTATATATGGTTCTTCAAACATTTATCGAGACAAGAGCCTTTAAAACATAACCTGAACACCGGAATAGTCACCCGTGTACATGGAAGGATGTATCTAACTCTAGCCATTATGTTCTTAAACCAGACATCTAGGACATTTTGAGTGTGTGAGTGTGTTTATTTAATACAAATACCGAAGGTTGTAAATCTGAATATACATACTTGAAACATCATTTAAACAAGAAGTGATGTTCTAAAACAGTTGCATGTGAAACAAGACAAGAATGTAAATAAAATGTTTAACAAGAACTAGCGAAACAAGGAATTGCCCAGTCCTTCAGTTTTATGAGGTAGGCCGAATTTCCAATACATGAATAAGGCTACATGTTTTGCCAAAGCATTATGAATATAAATGGAACACCGCACACGCATAATAACAGCCTGTGTCCTATAACAGATGGTACGTGAAACATACGCTAATGTGCGACTGTGGTCGTTCTGGTTTGTGACTATGAGAGTCATATAAAATGATGCGAGTTCATTTACAGGTTCAAGTAGGAAATAAAAAATCGGATTTTTACAAAGGTCTTATTTTTTATCCTCTTTTGCACCATCCACTTTAATTGAATTGAAAAATTATGCTTTTATGAGCAGTTATTATGTTTTGCGTATAACTATTGCATGCAAAAAGCAAAATTCTGTCAGGCGCTATGAATGGAATATTTAATTTCTTAATAAAAATGCATTATAACAATAAAGTTATTATTATGTTATTATTATTATTATAATTACTTTTATTTTTTATTAGTATTAATAATAATAATAATAATAATAATAATAATCATATTAATACTATTATATTATAATTTTTATTATTATTATTATTTATTACTCCTGAAAGCTGAAACAACCTTGTTAAATGTGTCTATTTTATTGTGCGCAGGAGTGTAGCGCAGGCATAGTTCGTTGCTATGGGAACCTCGCTTCTTGGGCGCTGGCTCGCTTGTGGGGTCTGTATCGTAGAGACACAGCGTTCCTAATTTGTTCTAGATGTTTCGGGTCGTGTGGATTGTTCTTTGGAATTTTCCAATTCTGGAATTTTCGGGTTAGAAGCTATAAATTAGGAGCTGTGTTTGGAGCCGGCAGGAAGGAAAATACCAGCGAGCACTGAGAGTGTTACTTTCTCGTCATTTTTGGGCCTTTTTTTATCATTGCAGGTGTGACAGATATTAAACGGATTTTATACAGATTTAATACGGACTGTCTCCAGTTTGACTTTGGATTATTACTATTTACGTGGATTACTGATGTCAAATGACTCTTCTTGAGCTGTGACAGTGGTGGTATCCAGAAACCAAAGCCTACTTTACATTTTATAGTTATGCAATGTTGTATACCTCGTCGTGTACAGCGACACCTGGGAGAAACATCTGCAAATTCTTCGCGACCTCTTCGAAAGATTCAGCGAAGCTCGTCTGACCATCAACTTAGTAAAATCTGAGTTTTGTCACGCAATAGTAATATTTTTTGGGTTATATTGTAGGGCAAGGTCAAGTAAACCCTGTTGATACTAAAAAAATTGCTATTTCTTCATTTCCTAGACCAGAAAACAAAAAGCAAATAATGCGTTTTCTTGGTATGGTTGGACACAACAGTAAGTTTGTCCAAATTTTTCTGCTGTAGCTGAACCTTTAACTGATTTGTTAAAGAAAAAAAAATTGTATGGAACGTTCAGTGTGAAAATGCATTTCAGAATTTGAAGGCAATTCTGCAAAGTTCTCCAGTTTTGGCAGCTCCAGACTTTTCTGTACCCTTTAAGTTAGCTGTAGATGCTAGTGATATTGCTGCTGGTGCTGGGTTGTCACAAGAAGGCATTGATGGCATAGATCATCCAGTTTGTTATTTTTTTCAAGAAAGTTTAATGCAAACCAGACAAACTACTCTACTATGCAGAAAGAATGTTTGGCTTTGATTTAGGCATTGCAACATCTTGAAGTTTATGTTACTTCATCAGTCAAGTCTATCATTGTCTTCAGTGATCACAATCCCCTCGCGTTCATTAACAAGTTAAAATGTAAAAATGAAAGATTTTTTAGATGGAGTTTGTTTTGAGCTGTAACAGTGGTGGTATCCAGAAACCAAAGCCTAGCATCCGAACACTCTGGTACTGTATACATTTTATTGTTATTCTGTGTAATTTTATTAGTTAAGTGTATTGTAATGTTAGGATTGTTCTAAGAATAAATTATGGTTGTTTGTTAAAAAAAAAACCCTTACTTCTTTATTCATTCCCCTGGACATTTGACGCTGCCTAGCGTTACAGAATCTGATTTTTTTTTATCTCCGTAACAAAATTTGTACTGATCACGATTATGTGATCTGTTGTTATTAGGATACATAACAATATATTTATTTATTTATCTATATTTAAGATATGCATACTTATACGGTAGAGGATGCTATTGAGCATATTGGGGTTGGTCGTTTCCATCATAAACTGGCGGCAATTACCGGCTTAACATGGGTAAGTTAAAACAGGTTAACTTAATGCTTTCCACTCTAAATTGGGAGCCATTCTATCGCGGGTTTTATAAGTTAGTATAAAATAAGTATTACTTGCCAAGTGGCTATATATAGTAAAGAATATTACATTTACTCTCAGTTTACGTAATAAATAACCACCTCATGTATCTGCTCTGGATAAATCATAGGTGTGATATTATGAATATTTTATTAATTCGTGACACATTCAGCCTGTTTCTGGTCTTAATAAGGCCTTGACATAAAATCAGTGTCATACAAAAATTTCGAAATATCTTTTGTAAGTAAAAGAATATATATATATATATATATATATATATATATATATATATATATAATGTAGCATCCACTTGTCACCTAGGACATAGAATGTAACCTTTTGACGACTGGTACATGGTGTGGAAATTTCACATATCAAACACGTATTGACTACATAATAGATTACATATAATTATATGTAACATGTAATTATTCATTTATATATATATATATATATATATATATATATATATCCTATTTGTATATATATCCTATTTGTATAAAATAGATTTCAGACTCGGTAGAGGTCATGGTGCTTGCAATCCTGGGTCCCGTTCTGCTGTGTGAATGGCATCTGTACAGATACCAGGAAGCACTTATATCAACAGTAAGTACAACTCACATTTTACCATGACATACTAAAATATAAATACAACACGCACTCCTACTTTACCAGTCACAAAGTGTTTTGAACCAAAGTACATGTAAATTACAAAATAACTTGACATTTATATATTAAAAATTATAAATTACTTTTCCATTCATATATTCATAATTCTATGAAGAAATCCATAATCTTCTTTTCGGGACGGGGACAAATATCAGAAAAATATCACCTATGAAGTCTGAATTATTAACTTTTTAATCAGAATACGAAGTGTTTCATCCTAACGTTTGTTTGATCTTGTCACTAATGTATAATGAACATATCATGTATGTTGTAAATTAACTTTCCAGATTTTATTCGTCGGGTTTATGATTGGTTGTCCTGTGTTCGGTACAATCTCAGATATATACGGCAGAAAAGCGGTAAGTGTCATACAAAGAAAAGCAATAGTGATTCAATAAATAATCTGGTAAATCGTGAGGACAAATAAGCCTCCACAAGCGTCATTGAATCGGCTCCAGCTTGTTGATTCTGCTGCCATCTAGCGGTTTATTTAAGAGTTACGTAAAGAGGCTTTAACAGTAAACCAATAGTTGCATACCCGTAGGATTGACAATATATGATTGTGTCAGACATTTCTAACTCTCTGATAATTAAAGCTCTTGTTGTATCGTAATTATCACAAGATTCACATAGAATGGCCTCAGACTAAGCATTCCAACATGGCTGCCTCGTTCTGTATCCTCAAAATCATTCTCTGTTTGTTTCAGGCTGTGATGCTGGCCAACGCCTGGGTCCTTTACTTCGGAGTTCTCAGTGCATTTTCGCCGTTGTATATCATGTTGGTGTTACTGCGGGGTTTAGCGGGTATAGGTCTAGGAGGAATATCACAGTCGTACGATTTTTTTTCCTGTTATATACATATATATATATATATATATATATATATATATATATATATATATATATATAAACGTTGCGCAAAACGGAAAAAATCGAAGTACCCGCTATTCCGATGCATACAGGGGTACATATATATAGAGAGAGAAAAAGTAACCTTGGTCTTTTTCCGAGGTGGTCGTTGGACAGGTTTCTTCTCTTATTTTATCTCTTCCAATTTTCTGTTCCCGTTTGTTTTTTTTTTCTGTCCTTCCGTATACATTAACATTTCTTGTGTTCAGTCAAACCCGTCAAACCTTCTCTGATAAGTACCTATCTGCATAACACATATCTACTAGTTGTAGATTTGAATATTTCATATTTGTCCTACTCTAAGGATTGATTTCTTTAACCCATAGGCTTTAAGTTTTTAGGTTTTAAGTGATAAAGCATCAAAGCGCTTTAAATTCAGGGAAAACAATGCTTATTGCGATACTGGCTAGCATTAATTATTCTGTTCTTGAACGAATATTTTGGCAACAAAGCTTTTACCAATAAAAAAATACGATATATACATACATATGTCAGATTTTCTCTGCATGGATTTAATTCTTATTTTTAATTATCATTATTTATCAATATAACAAATAACTCTATTATTATTTAACAAATATTGAATGTACCAACAAAAGGTTCTTTTCAAACATGTGAATAAATCCTTATTTTTTGTAGACTCGCTTTAGCTTCGGAATTTACACCAAAGAGTTATCGGGGAAAATATATGATGATCCTTGCAGTAAGTTCCAGATTCGACTTCCTTTGGGGAAAAGTTTGATTTTTGTGGCATGGCGTGAGGGATTTATACGGGGAAACAAGAGATCCACTTATATTTTAGCTGTTTTACTTCGCATCTCTCACGACATCTTTAATTGACCTGACAGATCCTACATAGAGTCGTGACATATAAGTTTCATGTCGAGACATGCATCATATCAGACTATATGGTCTACACTGACGTGAGCCTCTCTCCAGCAGTGAGGGGAGGAAGAGAGGAGATGATGAGTTTAATTTTCCAAAAAAAACGATTTGTTGACGCAGATTTTGTTTTACGGAGGTTCTCGTAGGTCTCTGGGGTTCAACATCATTTATTTTTTCTATGGCAATGTTTATACGCTCAACAGATCATCCAACACGGGTGATTTTTTCAAAAGTGATAATTGTTACAGCTGACAATTTTGCATAAGGTATTTATGTTTTGCCTTGACCTAATGTTCAAGGTCGTGACCTGCTTAACCTATTGTCGTTAATAAGTCAATTATCGCTCAATATTTTTTCAAAGGACGGCTTTTATGGACAATTTTTCTCATGGACACAATTCTTTAAAGATGTGCTAGCTTGTGTTGAAGGTCAAACTTGTACAGAAAAAGTTGTACAAAGTCTGTATTGAACTGGATATGAGAGAACACTTGCGAGTTTTAATTGAACATGAAAAAAGTCTGATAATAAAGATTTGAGGACCCGTAATCCAGGGTCAAGGTCAAACTGCCTTTAGAAGATTAAAAACGGTTATTAATGGAGCTGTAGGCGTAGCGGGCGAGTGGGGGGGGGGGGGGGGCGTTGAATTTCCCTGTCAACATATTCTTGGTTATGAAATTTTAAATAATATTTAAATAAAATTAACTATGTTAAACTATTTATCAAATTAATCAGACTAGTTATCTAATTAGTGTATCGCTTATTTTGTGTGTGTACTTTTTATGGTTTCTTGTGAACATCCAGAACACAAAGGGACACGCTATCGGAACATGTAGACACTGTTTTACCACATGTACATAATATCAACTGTACTCTTAAATCATAAGTATATTTTTCCTTTTCAGGTAGGCTGGTGTTTGGGAGGCATTTTAGCAGTGATCTTCGGCTTACTGGTTCTGCAGCCATTCGGATGGAGACCATGGCTAGTCACGTGTGCTCTACCTTCACTCACGTTATTCCTTGTAGCTTGGGTATTACCTTCATTACAAAATTTCTCCGTTGAAATGTAAAAAGTTCAACACTCATAAATTTACAGAAAAGTCGCCTTAATGTTACAAATTACGTATTCTGTATATAGAATTGATCATCCGCTTGGCACATGCAAGAAAATCCAAGAGACAAAATCAAAAGAAATAATTGTCATATTGTCTTACCCCTTTAAAGTTTTGGATGCCAGAAAGTGCGAGGTTTCAAGTTGGCTCTGGACAATACAAATCAGCCTTAGATACAATACACCGCATCGCAAAAGAGAATGGAAAAGAGCCTCCTGTCGGAAAACTCGTCCCAGAGCCTCAGGTGAGAAAGTCATAATCACTCAAACCATAATATAAAGGAGAGCGCTTTGTACTCTTTTTCCTTTCTCCTAGTTTCAGTTTTCGCGTATTTCATGATTTAAGCAGTGATTTCACTACACACTGCATACGATACTGACATGACACTTGATAATCTGACAATCACTGGGACCCCAGGGGTTTCACTTTTAGTGCAAATGTTGAGTCAGTTCTCTGAATGCAGCAACACTTAAAAAGGCGCTTAACTGAACGTTACGTTATACTTAGCTATCCTCGCCGGACTTCAAGCATTTCTCTTGACAGTCATGATGTGGATTCACTTTAATTATAAGAGGGCAGGGGTTAATTGGATTTGGTTTTAATGCCTACAAACCTGTTGGTTTTTATAAAGTGAAATAATCTCCAAAAATTGAAGCCACTGTGCTCGGCGCCTACAGTGGTCCTAATAGTGGAATTCGACTGTATTCATATTTATGTCCCAAGAGGTCATAATCTATGTCTCTGTCAAGATTCCGTACGATTATTGATGTCTCTAGCAAGAATCGATAAAATTAATGAGCAAGTAAGTACTTTTATCATAAACTGGTACTACTGAGGGTTATTCTAAATCTTTATCCCACGGAACATAATATAACAGTCTATTAAGATATTTCAAGGCAAATTAAACGCATATGTAGCTATTTATTTGCTTCGCCAAAGCCTTGGTCCCAACTGGACGCACGAATTGGGGATCGTACGTCCCCTGCGAATTATGGGTGCCATGGAGGCCGTGGAGGTCGGAGAGGTAGAGGAAAAGTCTAGGTCACAATCGGCTACCTGGCTCCTACGGCATGTTTGCGTCAAAATTTTGTGCAGAATCTCACGTGCCATGCAAGTCTTTCTTGCGAAATTTCGAGGTCGTAGACAGCCCGTAACCGTAGGTTATGTGATACTTTAAATGAAGGTTATAATTTTCATGTAATGATTATGATAACCTGAAAGTAATTTGTTTCACACGACGTGACATAACCCTATGGTCTTCTCGAACAATAATTTTTAGTCCTGAAGCCAATTTCTGCGATTACCTTCAGTCTGAAATCACTGAAAGCAATTGTTAATTTTACTATTTGATTCATTTGGTTTTTTGGGGGGAATAATTTCTACTCAGGAACTTCTGAACTAAATATTGCATCACTGCAATACTTCTAGACCTATAGCTGTATTAAAGCCATGTACATAAACTACTCATTATATCAGATCTTTCTAACTAAGCTGTTCTCTACATAGAACAGCATTTGCCTCTAGCACAAATTCACTGATTGCAGTCTGCCAAAATCAACATAATAAAGTTTTACTTGCCATACTTCATTTTTTAATTTTTCTTCAGAATTCTAACTCTTTCTTTTAATGAAACAACAGTTAAAGTCGCCATTAAAATAATTATAAAATATGCCTGAATGGAAATTCTGGATATAATTACGCAGAATGAAAGATTTGAAATGAATATTAAGCATTTCGTTATGTTGCTCTATGTCACATAAAAGGGAGCCTTTTTAACTAAAGATAATCCTTTGAATCTTGGATAATAATAGGCCAGAAACGCCGATCTGAATGCACGCAGGTTGTTATTGTTTTTATATACGTGTTTATTACAAAATAATCCAAACATGTTCTATAAGGACATCTGTCAGCAAGAGACTGTTTGCAAAGGGCCATTGGCAACTGGTCACGTTTCAGCTATGGCATATATTCAACAAGACACCTCAAGTTACTTTATGTTTGTCAACATCGGCACATTTACCGTATTTACTAAAAGCTTGTAGATAAACAAGTATAAACCTGGTATATCCGTCACAGAAGCGTTACAAGAACTTTTTAATAGGGATTACCACAAGTTCATTATTAAAGATGCAGAGTAAGCCAGAAAGCACATAGATTCAACAGAAAACTTAGTTTAAGGGCCGGCTTTAAGCACATATGTATATTTTTCCATGTCATATGATATCAAGCATGCTGATGTATTTTCTCATGACACACGATATTTCAGGTGGGAAGGGGAAGGGTACAAGATCTGCTGGCGCCATCTGTCCGCAGGATTACTATCCCAGTGTGGATTATGTGGTAAGAACGAATATTTTGATTATAAGTAACGCGAATAAAGTATGGTTGACATCATTGGGTTTTCAGGGTTTTACTTGCTAATTATCTTCATCGGTATTTTTATTATAATAATCATTATTACAATCATCATTATTAATATCATAATCACCCCTATACAACACTACAATTTTTTTTTCTTATGATAATAATGATACTAATAATAATAATAATAATAATAATAATATAATTATAATTATATTAATATGACACTACTACTTCTACTGCTACTACTTCAAATACAACTCCTACTACTAATACAACTAATACTTATACTACTTATACTACTACTACACTACTGATTCTACTAATACTACTAATACTTATACTAATAACAACAACGATAACAGTAATAACTTCAATACTAAATTATATTGTATTTGACTTTGACTACAAACTGTGCATTTCGCAGCTGAACATACAATGTTATGGTATTGCAGGTTTTGCATAATATTTACCTATTATGGCCAGGTCTTGCTTACTACAGAACTTGTCAATCATGAAGGAGCAACGTGTGATGGCAGTAAGTAAATGTATATTAAACATTGATTTTAAACAACATGAGTACAGAAATAATGTCTTTATTTAAATATTTTATATCATACGTTACAAATCTGAATAATTAATTAAGAATACTTATAACAAAATCCCATATCTTTTCTAATTGGTTTTCGCGGCAGTTGACAGATCAGTCTCGTCAAACCCGATTAAATCAACAGGATTTAGATAGTGAATTGATCTTCCTTATCTGAGTAATTATTGTTCATCAAATTTGTTTCTGTTTTGTGAGTAACATGGCTCCGCATTATTTATATATATATATATATATATATATATATATATATATATATATATATATATATATATATGTATGTCTGTATGTATATATAGATGCAATGTCTGACAGCCAGACTTCAGATTGCCCTGTTTCTTGTAAACCTATAACAAAGGATGTGTACATTGTTTTGCTGTGGACATCGTCGGCTGAAATTCCAGGTACTGTAGACTCTGCACTACGGTGACAGCATCGCTTTCGCTACTAAACTCTTACACCACCAAACGTCACCTGGCGGACGTTAAAGAAAACACAGTCTCCTATCAAGTCTAGCCTATAAATTTCTTGTTGCTTTATAATCACATTCATTTTTAGGAGACAATGTTTGAATTTCCCCTTTTGACATAATCCAAGCAATTGCCTGCCCCCTGCTTTCAACCGCTTCAGATAAAAAAAATCGATATTATATTACATACTCAATTACGGAGGAGCATCCCCCCCCCCCATACACATACATAGGCTCTCGAAAACAGGTCTACCCTTATTGACACACAAATCTAAAACACACAGATTTACACGGAATAATGATATATATTATTCGCTAATTTTCGGTCAAGGACCCACTATTCGGAGGGGGAGGGCGGCAAGGGGTCGCGAGTATTATCATTCGACTGCCGAGGGGGCTGAGTGTGTAGGGTGTCACCTTATACAATTTTCTTTCAAAATTTAAACAATTTTGAAGCAATACAGGTATGAAAGGAGATATTCTCGTTCAGAAACCAACAACAATATAACAAATGATATATAACAAATGCATTCTTCCTTTGTCGATGTAATGTACCAGAAAACTTAGTATTTATTCAGAACTAAAAGATGTCTATGGTGTTATGGAAAAGTGATATTATTATTTTTTTTTTAATTACTGCTTTCTACACACCGTATGACACTGTGTGCAAAATTTAAGATTATTATCCCTAGGTAGAATACATGACTTTGTTACTTCTGATGTCACTAAACACTTGCTATATTCTTTATATTATTGTTATTTTTTTTTTCTTCTGAAGGTGTTCTGGCGAATATTTTCCTGGTTGAGTTTCTGGGGAGGAAGAAAACGTCAGTCACGTGGTTTACCATTGTTACATTTACCTTCATCCTCTTGTGTTTCTGCCCTTCAAGGTCAGTTTCTGTGTCCTTTAATATGACAATGTAAATCACAAATTTGTGAACACAAATTCATGGCAGTAAAGAGTAATAAAGTAAAATGTTGAAAGAAAGTCATGTACTGTCTTTCTAAAAGAATCGCCTTTTTAAAAGTCTCCAGAATACTTCTTTATGTAATCAATTGGACAGAGCCGATAAAGCTTATTATACTTGACGATTCTCTAGCCATATGGCAACATCTTGGACAGGTACTGCCACATGGCGGCATAATATTTTACTAATTTATGGTTTACGTTTGTCGAGGCTTGAGAGTTTTATTTTACATATTTTAACGGCAACAAAATGTACCAAAGGGTGGGCAAATCTAGTTTTCCGTGTTTTTTTTTTGTAATTATATATTGTAATATGGATATTCAGAGATAGCAAGGATATTCGTGTATAAGAATTGTGTGTTTATTTCAGGGTATTAATGCTGCTGCTACTGATTATAGGACGGACTGCTTTAGCTGCTCAGGTGCAAGTGACATATTTGCTGACGGTTGAAGTAGGTATATTGTATCTCATTCATAATATAAATGTGATATAGGTATATAAGAACGTCCTCTAATCTCAGTCACAGAATCTCAATATTCCTTTTTCCTATTTGTTATTAGTATAAATCAGCTGTGTGTCGAGGGATTGATGTATTTACATAAACGGCGGATTCAGGGGGATAAGGCGCCCCTGAGACTATTTGAAAAATAACGTTGATATAATGATATTTTAAACGAAAGAGTAAAATTTGATTTATCTTTTAAGATAGTTTTAAGACCGATCATATATGGGCGCTAGGTTGATATTCCTCATAATAACCGGGTCCTGATACGGGCTCACCTTACCACGTCGTATCACGTGCGCCGTGGTCGCTGTACTGATCCTATTACAACAAACCGTGTCAGTTTATATCTGAAAATGAATAAGGGTATGAAAAGGGAAATTTTGTGTGCAGCGCTTCGATATGTAACGGCTTAGCATGAACCATAGAGGAATTCATTCGGTTTTAAGGTGGCATTTTGATATAGCTATATCACAAAAGACGTAATGTTACTCCTGACAATGATGAAAGTAAAAGAATAGCTGTAGCACAGAAGTATGGTGGTAACATTATAATGCAAATCAGTAAATGTATGTGACGTCGTCTATATTAATTTCAGGAGGTACAAGTGGCACTTTATTCAAATGTTTTGCTTAGAATTAGATTTTTTTTGTGAAGGGCCTTTTTCGTTAGAGGAATCATAGGGACCAAACTTTTATCCAATAGAATCATAGAGAGAGTTACTAGAGGATTCTGAGAGAGAAACTCTATTGTACTATTAATTAATCCGCCACGTGCAAATTAATTAAAATTAATCAAAATCGATGGTGGTGGCACTGGCCCTATGTCCTGCAACTACTTTGTGGCCAGTTATTGGTCTTAAATTGTGTCCTTGGGGTGTCATTTTTTTCAGAATGTCCCATAAACCCTTTAAAAATGGTCTTTATTCTGGATATAGGGTATCGCAGTGTCATCTGTAAGAAAGTATGCCAGTGTATGCAGCTTAGTCCATTAAAACACGACCGGGTTCAAACTCGCACCATTGTAAATCCGTCATTGACGAAGTAGCGCATTCCTGTCCCGAATGCAGGACCGGGTATTTTGCTGGTATAAAATAATAGAACGTTTCAACTACATTGGCGACATCTATTGGCGATTAGTAGTACTTACACAATGTGCCGATATATTATATCCAATATATATTATTATTCTCACGTTATCAATAAAAAATGGTTTCTGTAGGACTTATCAAACTCTTATGAGGTTAATGCTCAGTTTTTATAATTAAATCGTTTATAGGTATATCCCACCTCCGTCAGGGGAATAGGGCTCGCAGCCGGTGGTGTGTGGGGCCGTGTTGGCGCCATTTTGTGTCCATTCGTGTCTAATGTAAGTATCTCATCCTGTTACAAGACTCAAGAAGACATCAAAACATACCTCAGATAAAATTTCAAATCGGTTTAGCTAGATATTGATTTAAAAAACTTAATGCATGTGAATTTCTTTAATTTGCCATTCGCTTGATATATTTCAGTTAAAGACTGCATAATATAATTATCTCTTCAACAATGGGAACACATATTTTGATGTTTACATAAGTCAAAACAGAAATGTTAAAGCATTTTTTAAACCCACCGACCAAAACCTACCAACTAGGCGCTACAATCTGTCAAAATTGAAAGAAATTTTATATATTATACCATTATCACGTAACCATATATGATGATTTTTTTTTATTTCAGGTTTTAATGAACGTATCCTTATCTTTTGGATTGGCCACGTACGCGTTCGCATCTCTGGTCGGGGCTGTGGTCGCATGTGTATTACCTTATGAAACACAAGGAAGGGCTCTCAAGGTTAGTAAAACGGCATATATGTAAAACAAGTGAACCAAAATTAATCCTCACCATGCAAACTAATAAAACAGACTTTACACCTGGGTTTTTATAGAACATTTTAGTTACTTAAACATAAAAAAGGATATCGACGCCCGGTTAGTTTAGGATAGCATATCATGGGGAGGTGTCTAGAAACGAACAGGGGCGGATGATTTTAGGTAGAGTTCCCCGCCCTTTCGACAAAACATCTAGAAAATAGAAAAACAGCGCTTAATTTTGAAAAAAAAAATCTATGCATCATGATGGAATTTAAAGGAACATAATCATGAGCAATGTTATGCCTATTCTTTCACACTATCAGTTCAGTCTTGATTATACAAAACTTACCAGCAAAACAATCCCAGCACAAGGTCTGAGTAAACATAGTGCACGTTTACCATAACAAGCTATAGGCCGCGTGGCTTAAGGTCCGGTTTTGCGTATGCGCGCCAGATCTAAAACGAGTAGTCCAAACAAGTGCATACTTGGACCATCACGTTCTTTTTATATCTCTGCTGGACGGACATTACGGTCCATGGGCCGAATGTAAATTCATTGAAGAGGCTATCGCAACAGAATTTTGCGAAATGTTCGGAGGCCTAAGTCCTAAGAGTGTTTCTAAACTTTAAGTGTTTTCATGATAAATCAATGTAAGATGATTGATTCGATCATCGATTTGAATTCATACAATAAAATATGCACGATATAATGACAAACACTGGCGTCACGTTTGTTTTTATATAAAGTATGTTGGATCAGTATCGCATGAAAACGCATGATAAATATAAAGGAGACATCCGTAAATTAATTTTGAGATGTAAATACATTATGTTGAATCGTTCACAATGCTATCTTCAGACAGATCAACTGGATCAGCCCTACAGGGTTTTATACTGACACGATGAAATAAGGAAACTGAAATATGACCATTTTGAGACATGTTTCACACGCGACACGACGAAATCAGGAAAATGACGTATGATCATTTTGAAACATGTATCATACGCGTGACGCGTCACGATGAAATAAGGAAACTATGATATGATAATTTTGAAACATGTTTCACACGCGACACGATGAAATAAGGAAACTGACATATGATCATTTTTTAAACATGTTTCACACGCGACTCGATGAAATAAGGAAACGGAAATATGATCATTTTGAAACATGTTTCACACGCGACACGACGAAATAAGGAAACTGACATATGATCATTTTGAAACATGTTTCACACGCGACACGACGAAATAAGGAAACTGACATATGATCATTTTGAAACATGTTTCACACGCGACACGATGAAATTAGGAAACTGACATATGATCATTTTAAAACATGTTTCACACGCTTTCTGTTAATAAAATTACCAATTAAACCCGTAAGAAATGGACATGAAGAACGGAGTTTCGTCATTGAACAATAACAAATCAGTTTCACCCAACATCAAACAACTTTTCCAGAGATACTGTTTTGCAATGGTTTGGTCAGACCCACTAACATTATCAATACTTAAACATTCAAATATATTTCGACGGATGGCGTTCATTAAAGAATAAATTTAAAGAAATTAAGTCTGTCAGGTACATTTAGTGTATCATTACTAATAGGTCATCACATTCATATTTATATAATACTTTTTTTTATAAATGGGTTCTTGCGAAATCATCTTCCAGTATAGATCAAATAATATAGGTATTTTTCCTTTTAATTTACAGATGGGGCTACATGACGACTGAGACCACATATTTACAATTTCTGTTTTATGGAATCGTGTGACGCCTTGCATTGCGGTCGGCGAGCTAGCAGACCAAGAACACAATAGCAACTAGAAATCCAGGGGTCGAATGCTCTCTCTGTGACAAAGTATACATGATAGTAAATAATCATGAAATCAAAGGGAGAGGAAGACGTGATATATTTATTTAACGTAATTCTTACACCTTAAATTGAATTTGCTCTAATGTGAAGTCCCGTAAAGACGCCACTAAAATATGTATCTCCCTAGTGTTGTTTCTTTTCTGACATCTATGGAAAAGTGGAATATACCATATCGCTCGCCGATAGTAGGTAAAAACAGGTAGCGACACCTGCAGCTGAAAGTCCCATACCAATCACATGGTAAATAACATGGTACGTGCACACATGTCAAACTGTTATATTTTTCGATCGCCCAATTTTGTAGCTCTGCAGACACGCCTTTTAAAAAGAGTCGATTCGATGCATATTCATTTTATCGCCTGTTCTCTAAGATATTGTTGACTATATCAATTTCATTGATATTGATATATCCCTTGTCCTTAAAAAGGAGGAAAAGCCATTTCGGCAAAGAGAGAGCGAGACATCATAGGAGATAACCAACTAAAGTACATTGGTGAATGTTCTTTGCGTGGTCCGTCAGTCGTCAGAGTTTCATCATTAAAGCTGCAGCGGCTATTGAGATATTTGGTAAAGACAGTGGACAAAGGGCGGTGGACGGATGACGCTGCACCATCGCATAAGCTCGCTGAATGAACAATCATAAATATAAATCTGAAATTGCTAAAGGAATATTCAAGAAATCCACACGCTTGCATTCACTCGACACTGTTAGTCATAGGAACAGGTGAAATCGACCCAAAAAATAGTACATGTATAGGAGGACCTGCCAAACTGTCCCTACATCTGAGCCCTCTACTTTCGCATGAAAACAGAGGGAACCATTTGAGCTTTATACCAGTTCTCTTGTAGGATAGTCCATGGATATACTCTAACATATACCCTCCTTCACTATAATTGGACATTAACATGACGATAACACATTGGCACGACTATAATAAAGTAGGCTGTCCGATGAGTCATAGATGGGGAAGAGATCACTGTTTCAGTAGAGGGCCAATGGTGTAAGCCCCACCATGTATATGACTCTTAAGAAGGTCACTTAGTAGCTAGGATCTCAGAGTCCAAGAAAAGTTAAGCAATGGCGAAGCTTAGTAACCTGCAACTCTTCATATCTTTAGTAACAACCCTTATGCCAGGGACTGACAGTATGATAAGGTTTTAGCATATAAATAATACTCATTTTAAATTCGGACATCTTTTTCGGTTATTTTGGTGATTTATAGCTAAATTTATGTGTTATCCGTGGGAGAAATCCAACATTCTAACAAAGCCTGGACTGGGGACCGTCTCTAATGATCATAACACTTTGATTTCATATATGAACTTGACGTATACAATCCTGTGACCGAATTGCTTGGATCAACCAGCCCCATTGAGATCGCATTGCACCGTCATTGCTTGACTTTAGACTGGATGAGGGGAAATGGCGAAAATATTTTTCGTTATTTGTACATCGGGAACCGATCGAGATATATGAACCAAACCTGCGTATAGAATGGTCAATCATAAAAGAAATAAATTCATATATCACATTTCAGCTTTGTTGGTTAATTACGTTTATTAAAGAGATGAGTATTCAGAATTCATGAATGTCTTACATACATTGCTGTAAATGGCCAGACAGAAATGTGAGATTAACCGTCTTCCGTTGCAACATAGATCACATTTTTAACTGATGATATGAAATTGCCAGCATCAGTTCTTGCCCAGAGGTCAGTGATGTTGAAAAATTGGACCAGCAAGCTCTCAAATATCCCTGACTGGTCATGCATATATGAATAGGCATTTTTTTCGATATTCGTATCGCACGTGAATCGTTCGCGTGCCCCGTATAAACCCTGCTTTAAATAAAAATGGCTATCAAAAACGTCTAAAATCTTACACGAAAAAAAGTTTCAATATGTCTAAAATAAGTTTGAAAAAAAGGATAAACCAATGCCATGTTGCACATCATTTTTCACATTTAAATTGATGTGATCTTTACATCTAAAATACAAATCATATTTGTTTTAGTAGAAAACAGGGTTCATGATATCTCGGTATTGTTTATTTTCACTAATTTGTTAAATATTATTGAACTCAGAACCTCCCGAAATCCAATACCACTATTATGAAAACATTATACTTTATTTATACATGTGAATTGCATGGGGAACAAGAGATAAAAAGTAGTTTTTTTTCTCCTGAAGACACGCCATTTCTACAACGTACAAAATGAGAAAACTGATCGTATAATACCGACTTATGGTTCTATCTGGAGTAACTGTATAATATATGTCTTAGTTATTTTTCATTCGATTTTTGAAAGTATATATTGCCATGAATATGAACTTGCTATAGATGCAATATAAATTAAGATTATTGGTGTAAATTTACTGATCGATCAATAATAAATAAAATAGCATCATTTGTATGAAAAGAGATTCTGATTACATTTTTATAACTAACCATGTCTGGAAGGAACCGGCTTTTTGGCTCAGGGGTTATCCACAGGACTCAAAGCCATGAGGTCGTTAGTTCAAATCTCAGCCGGGGAGCGGTGAGATTTTTCATGTTCGGATCAAGCTAGGGTGAGCGGTCTGCAGGCTTTACGGGAAGACTGTGCCCCAAGGCCGTGTATCACTCACAAATAAGTGCGTCTTTTGGGGGTTACTCGGTGTTATGACCCAGTAGTGGGGATAATAACACACCCAGGACCAGCAGGTGCGATAGACACCGTGTCTGGGTGACACCAGGATACAAAATAATATGATATATAGGAAGGGAGTGCTAACGTCCTGTCAAGTAGTCCCAAATTGAAAATTGAATCCTGCAGATGAACATACTTCGGGTAAGAATTAGTTCAGTCAGCATTTACAAATGGAGGCGGTTACCTCCACAAGAAAAATAAAAAAAAGTCTGTTAGGCGTATCGTATAGGGAGTATTGTAATATAATTGATAATATAAGCCGAACGACAGTTTAACTGAAAAATAATACAATATAATAAAATCAATCAAGATTAAATCAATATCAAATTCTATATTTATTAATAAATCATATCCGCAAGCCAGATGTCAAGGCCTACAGAAGCTGAAACATGCCACGTGACCGGCGGAAGTCATGACTGAGAAATCTAAAATAAAAAGTAAATGTCTGCCAGATGTCAAGGCCTACAGAAGCTGAAACATGCCACGTGACCTGCGGAAGTCATGACTGAGAAATCTAAAATAAAAAGTAAATGTCTGCCAGATGTCAAGGCTACAGAAGCTGAAACATGCCACGTGACCGGCGGAGGTCATGACTGAGAAATCTAAAATAAAAAGTAAATGTCTGCCAAATGTCAAGGTCTACAGAAGCTGAAACATGCCACGTGACCGGCGAAAGTCATGACTGAGAAATCTAAAATAAAAAGTAAATGTCTGCCAGATGTCAAGGCCTACAGAAGCTGAGCCATGCCACGTGACCGGCGGAAGTCATGACTGAGAAATCTAAAATAAAAAGCAAATGTCTGCCAGATGTCAAGGCCTACAGAAGTTGAAACATGCCACGTGACCGGCGGAAGTCATGACTGAGAAATCTAAAATAAAAAGTAAATGTCTGCCAGATGTCAAGGCCTACAGAAGCTGAAACATGCCACGTGACCGGCGGAAGTCATGGCTGAGAAATCTAGAATAAAAAGTAAATGTCTGCCAGATGTCAAGGTCTACAGAAGTTGAAACATGCCAAGTGACCGGCGGAAGTCATGACTAAGAAATCTAAAATAAAAAGTAAATGTCTGCCAGATGTCAAGGCCTACAGAAGATGAAACATGCCACGTGACCGGCGGAAGTCATGACTGAGAAATCTAAAATAAAAAGTAAATGTCTGCCAGATGTCAAGGCCTACCGAAGCTGAGCCATGCCACGTGACCGGCGGAAGTCATGACTGAGAAATCTAAAATAAAAAGTAAATGTCTGCCAGATGTCAAGGCCTACAGAAGCTGAGCCATGCCATGTGACCGGCGGAAGTCATGACTGAGAAATCTAAAATAAAAAGTAAATGTCTGCCAGATGTCAAGGCCTACAGAAGTTGAAACATGCCACGTGACCGGCGGAAGTCATGACTGAGAAATCTAAAATAAAAAGTAAATGTCTGCCAAATGTCAAGGCCTACAGAAGCTGAAACATGCCACGTGACCGGCGGAAGTCATGACTGAGAAATCTAAAATAAAAAGTAAATGTCTGCCAGATGTCAAGGCCTACAGAAGCTGAAACATGCCACGTGACCGGCGGAAGTCATGACTGAGAAATCTAAAATAAAAAGTAAATGTCTGCCAAATGTCAAGGCCTACAGAAGCTGAAACATGCCACGTGACCGGCGGAAGTCATGACTGAGAAATCTAAAATAAAAAGTAAATGTCTGCCAGATGTAAGGCCTACAGAAGCTGAGCCATGGCACGTGACCGGCGGAAGTCATGACTGAGAAATCTAAAATGAAAAGTAAATGTCTGCCAGATGTCAAGGCCTACAGAAGTTGAAACATGCCACGTGACCGGCGGAAGTCATGACTGAGAAATCTAAAATGAAAAGTAAATGTCTGCCAGATGTCAAGGCCTACAGAAGCTGAAACATGCCACGTGACCGGCGGAAGTCATGACTGAGAAATCTAAAATAAAAAGTAAATGTCTGCCAGATGTCAAGGCCTACAGAAGCTGAAACATGCCACGTGACCGGCGGAAGTCATGACTGAGAAATCTAAAATAAAAAGTAAATGTCTGCCAGATGTCAAGGCTACAGAAGCTGAAACATGCCACGTGACCGGCGGAAGTCATGACTGAGAAATCTAAAATAAAAAGTAAATGTCTGCCAGATGTCAAGGCCTACAGAAGCTGAAACATGCCACGTGACCGGCGAAAGTCATGACTGAGAAATCTAAAATAAAAAGTAAATGTGTGCCAGATGTCAAGGCCTACAGAAGCTGAAACATGCCACGTGACCGGCGGAAGTCATGACTGAGAAATCTAAAATAAAAAGTAAATGTCTGCCAGATGTCAAGGTCTACAGAAGTTGAAACATGCCACGTGACTGGCGGAAGTCATGACTGAGAAATCTAAAATGAAAAGTAAATGTCTGCCAGATGTCAAGGCCTACAGAAGCTGAGCCATGCCACGTGACAGGCGGAAGTCATGACTGAGAAATCTAAAATGAAAAGTAAATGTCTGCCAGATGTCAAGGCCTACAGAAGTTGAAACATGCCACGTGACCGGCGGAAGTCATGACTGAGAAATCTAAAAAAAAAAGTAAATGTCTGCCAGATGTCAAGGCCTACAGAAGCTGAAACATGCCACGTGACCGGCGGAAGTCATGACTGAGAAATCTAAAATATACCAGATGTCAAGGCCTACAGAAGCTGAAACATGCCACGTGACCGGCGGAAGTCATGACTGAGAAATCTAAAATAAAAAGTAAATGTCTGCCAGATGTCAAGGCCTACAGAAGCTGAAACATGCCACGTGACCGGCGGAAGTCATGACTGAGAAATCTAAAATAAAAAGTAAATGTCTGCCAGATGTCAAGGCCTACAGAAGCTGAAACATGCCACGTGACCGACGGAAGTCATGACTGAGAAATCTAAAATAAAAAGTAAATGTCTGCCAGATGTCAAGGCTTCAGAAGCTGAAACATGCCAGGTGACCGGCGGAAGTCATGACTGAGAAATGTAAAATAAATAGTAAATGTCTGCCAGATGTCAAGGCCTACAGAAGCTGAAACATGCCACGTGACCGGCGGAAGTCATGACTGAGAAATCTAAAATAAAAAGTAAATATCTGCCAGATGTCAAGGCTTCAGAAGCTGAAACATGCCACGTGACCGGCGGAAGTCATGACTGAGAAATCTAAAATAAAAAGTAAATGTCTGCCAGATGTCAAGGTCTACAGAAGTTGAAACATGCCACGTGACCGGCGGAAGTCATGACTGAGAAATCTAAAATAAAAAGTAAATGTCTGCCAGATGTAAGGCCTACAGAAGCTGAGCCATGCCACGTGACCGGCGGAAGTCATGACTGAGAAATCTAAAATGAAAAGTAAATGTCTGCCAGATGTCAAGGCCTACAGAAGCTGAAACCTGCCACGTGACCGGCGGAAGTAATGACTGAGAAATCTAAAATAAAAAGTAAATGTCTGCCAGATGTCAAGGCCTACAGAAGCTGAAACATGCCACGTGACCGGCGGAAGTCATGACTGAGAAATCTAAAATAAAAAGTAAATGTCTGCCAAATGTCAAGGCCTACAGAAGCTGAAACATGCCACGTGACCGGCGGAAGTCATGACTGAGAAATCTAAAATAAAAAGTAAATGTCTGCCAGATGTCAAGGCCTACAGAAGCTGAAACATGCCACGTGACCGGCGGAAGTCATGACTGAGAAATCTAAAATAAAAAGTAAATGTTTGCCAGATGACAAGGCCTACAGAAGCTGAAACATGCCACGTGACCGGCGGAAGTCATGACTGAGAAATGTAAAATAAAAAGTAAATGTTTGCAAAATGTCAAGGCCTACAGAAGCTGAAACATGCCAGGTGACCGGCGAAAGTCATGACTGAGAAATCTAAAATAAAAAGTAAATGTCTGCCAGATGTCAAGGCCTACAGAAGCTGAAACATGCCACGTGACCGGCGGAAGTCATGACTGAGAAATCTAAAATAAAAAGTAAATGTCTGCCAGATGTCAAGGCCTACAGAAGCTGAAACATGCCACGTGACCGGCGGAAGTCATGACTGAGAAATCTAAAATAAACAGTAAATGTCTGCTTCCATTGTACGTCTATATCAAACTTATTCTTTTAAAAATACAAACAGATATGAGCAATGGTATAACCACGCTTTAGCACCATGTTTCTTTTTACAGCTTTTGTTTTTATTGATATGATGGTTAGTTTAATGGTATATGACCATCATAAATGAAAAGAGGTATATGTTTCTCTGATAAAATGATTTCAATGCTTTCGGGTGGGTACGCTTCTGCCCCTATCCCCCGCCCCCCCCCCCCCCCCCCCCCTCCCCTGGATCCGCCACGGCTTCCTTCCTCGTGAGAATGCGGGAATATTTAGAAGAGACTTCCCCAGTGTCCAGAAGGTCACCCTAAGTGAATTGCCGCGAATGCTTGAATGCCTTTATTCAGAGAGGCGTACAGAGCATGAACGAGTGTAGATACGAGACTACAAAGCAAGGATGGTAAGAGGACCGGCAACATGCTACAAACAAATCAACAGTGTGTAAATTCGATCAGTTGAGGGAATACAACCAGGTGTAGCAAAATATAATTTTTGTCATGTCGTATCAAAGGTTTGCCTCAACACCTGACCTAGAAAAAGCGCACCCTCAAAACCGATTGTCAGGTACGGCGTGTGTTAAAACGCACTGTACTTATTAAAGTGTATCTGAAGGGGTTTCCACATGGGCAAACAAGCACGGTATATATTTATTACCCTTTCTTAAAAAAATTAAATAACTTTTATTGAATAGAATGACTATATAATAAATAGTTGTTTGATAAATACCAGCTGTGTACCAACAATTAAACATTTGACCAGACATCCTGTGACTTGTGACATCCTGTGACCTGTGACATCCTGTGACCTGTGACATCCTGTGATTTGTGACATCCTGTGACCTGTGACATCCTGTGACTTGTGACATCCTGTGACCTGTGAATTCCTGTGACATGTGACATCCTGTGACCTGTGACATCCTGTGACTTGTGACATCTTGTGACCTGTGACATCCTGTGACTTGTGACATCCTGTGACCTGTGACATCCTGTGACCTGTGACATCCTGCGACCTGCATGTCTTGCATGATGAGTGCAACAACCTAGTGCATGATACTATACGTAATCGTGAAAATGTCTGACGAAACGATTCCTCCATATTTGTATAATTATATATATATATATATATATATATATATATATATATATATTTATATGTATGTATATGTATAAACAGGTATATATATATATATATTTATGTACATGTATGTATATGTAAATAAATGTATATAAAAATATATATATATTCATTTATTTATTTTTAAGATATACATACTTATACGGTAGAAGATGCTATTGAGCATATTGGGGTTGGTCATGTTCACCATAAACTGGCTGCAGTTACCGGCTTAATATGGGTAAGTTAAAACCGCGTGGTTTGCTTTTCCTATATAATATTGGAGCCATTTTATCGCGGGTTCACAAGCTAGGATATCATTAGTATTACTTGCCATGTGGCTATATATAGTTAAGAAATATTACATTTATTCTCACTTTACGTAATAAATAACTACCTCACCTATCTGCTCTGGATAAATCATAGGTGTGATATTATGAATATTTTTTTTAATTCGTGACACATACAGGCCTTTTCGTGTTTTAATAAGGCCTTCACATAAAATCGTTATCATACAAAAGCGAATTTCGAAATGGGTTTTGTATATGAAAGTATATATATATATATATATATATATATATATATATATATATATATATATATAATTAATTAATGTAGCATCCTCTTGTCACCAAGGACATAGAATGTAACCTTTTGATGACTGGTACATGGTGTGGAAATTTTACATATGAAACACGTAATAGATTATATATAAATATATGTATAGGTCATGGTGTTTGCAATCCTGGGTCCCGTTCTGCTGTGTGGATGGCAGATACCAGGAAGCACTTATATCAACAGTAAGTACAACTCACATTATTACTGTACAGATACCAAGAAGCACTTATATCAACAGTAAGTACATCTCACATTATAACTGTACAGATACCAGGAAGCACTTATATCAACAGTAAGTACAACTCACAATATAACTGTACAGATACCAGGAAGCACATATCAACAGTAAGTGAAACTCACAATATAACTGTATAAATACCAGGAAGCACTTATATCAACAGTAAGTACATCTCACATTATAACTTCACAGATACCAGGAAGCACTTATATCAACAGTAAGTACATCTCACATTATAACTGTACAGATACCAGGAAGCACTTATATCAACAGTAAGTACATCTCTTATTATAACTGTACAGATAACAGGAGGCACTTATATGAACAGTAAGTACAACTCACATTATAACTGTACAGATACCAGGAAGCACTTTTATCAACAGTAAGTACATCTCACATTATAACTGTACAGATACCAGGAAGCACTTATATCAACAGTAAGTACATCTCACATTATTACTGTACAGATACCAGGAAGCACTTATATCAACAGTAAGTACATCTCACATTATAACTGTACAGATACCAGGAAGCACTTATATCAACAGTAAGTACATCTCACATTATAACTGTACAGATACCAGGAAGCACTTATATCAACAGTAAGTACATCTCTCATTATAACTGTACAGATACCAGGAGGCACTTATATGAACAGTAAGTACAACTCACATTATAACTGTACAGGTACCAGGAAGCACTTATATCAACAGTAAGTACATCTCACATTATAACTGTACAGATACCAGGAAGCACTTATATCAACAGTAAGTACATCTCACATTATAACTGTACAGATACCAGGAAACACTTATATCAACAGTAAGTACATCTCACATTACAACTGTACAGATACCAGGAAACACTTATATCAACAGTAAGTACATCTCACATTATAACTGTACAGATACCGGGAAGCGCTTATATCAACAGTAAGTACAACTCACATTATAACTGTACAGATACCGGGAAGCGCTTATATCAACAGTAAGTACATCTCACATTATAACTGTACAGATACCAGGAAGCACTTATATCAACAGTAAGTACATCTCACATTACACCTGGACAGATACCAGGAAGCACTTATATCAACAGTTAGTACATCTCACATTACAACTGTAAAGATACCAGGAAGCACTTATATCAACAGTAAGTACAACTCACATTATAACTGTACAGATACCAGGAAGCACTTATATCAACAGTAAGTACAACTCACATTATAACTGTACAGATACCAGGAAGCACTTATATCAACAGTAAGTACATCTCACATTATAACTGTACAGCTACCAGGAAGCACTTATATCAACAGTAAGTACATCTCACATTATAACTGTACAGATACCAGGAAGCACTTATATCAACAGTAAGTACATCTCACATTATAACTGTACAGCCACCAGGAAGCACTTATATCAACAGTAAGTACAACTCACGTTATAACTGTACAGATACCAGGAAGCACTTATATCAACAGTAAGTACATCTCACATTATAACTGTACAGATACCGGGAAGCGCTTATATCAACAGTAAATACAACTTACATTATAACTGTACAGATACCGGGAAGCGCTTATATCAACAGTAAGTACAACTCACATTATAACTGTACAGATACCAGGAAGCGCTTATATCAACAGTAAGTACATCTCACATTATAACTGTACAGATACCAGGAAGCACTTATATCAACAGTAAGTACATCTCACATTATAACTGTACAGATACCAGGAAGCACTTATATCAACAGTAAGTACATCTCACATTATAACTGTACAGATACCAGGAAGCACTTATATCAACATAAAATATTTGTTTAAAGGACTGCTTTTATGGACAATTTTTCTCTTAGAAACATTCCATTAAATATATGCTCGCTTGTGTGGAAGGTCAAACTTGTATAGTCAAAGTTGTAGAATCTTTATTGAACTTGATATGAAAGAGCACTTGGGAGTTTTGATTGTACATGAAGAAAAGTCCGATACTAAAGATTTGACGACTCGAAATTAAGGGTCGAGGTTAGACTGCCAAAAGGTTAAAAACGTTCATTAATGGAGCTGAAAGCGTTGCGAGGCAGTGGGGGGGGGGGGGGGGGGGGGGGGGCTTGAATTCCCCTGCAATCATATTCTTGGTTATGAAATTTTAGATAATATATAAATAAAATAAACTTTTTTAAACTATTTAAAAAATTTATCAGACTAGTTATCTAATTAGTGTTTCGTTTATTCTGTGTGTGTATGTTATGGTTTCTTGTGAACAATCCAGTCCACAAAGGAACACGCTATCGGAATATGTAGACACTGTTTTATCACATATACATAATAACAGCTAAACTCTTAAACCATATATATATATTTCTTTTCAGGTAGGCTGGTGTTTGGGAGGCATTTTAGCAGTCATCTTCGGCTTACTGATTCTGCAGCCGTTCGGATGGAGACCATGGCTGGTCACGTGTGCTTTACCTTCACTCACGTTATACCTTGTAGCTTGGGTATTACTTTCAGTACAGTATTTCTCCGTATAAATGTAAATAGTTAACACGCATTAAAACTATCTTGATACGATGCAGCATTTACTATACTTCTTCTCCGTTTAACTTTATTCAGGCTACTGAGTACGCATTCCGCATGCCTTATAATTAAATAGTAGTATTCTCAAAGCATCCATCGTCTTTGTTGCACTCATACAGTTACAGAAAAACCGCCTAAATATTAAAAACTGCGTATTCTGTATATAAAATGATTCGAAATAAAAAAAGGGTACTTTTCATATCGTCTTACCCTTTTCAAGTTCTGGATGCCAGAAAGTGCGAGGTTTCAAGTTGGCTCTGGACAATACAAATCAGCCTTAGATACAATACACCGCATCGCAAAAGAGAATGGAAAAGAGCCTCCTGTCGGAAAACTCGTCCCAGAGCCTCAGGTGAGAAAGTCATAAACAATCAAACCATAATATAAAGGAGAGCGCTTTGTACTCTTTTTCCATTCTCCTGATTTCAGTTGTCGCATATTTCATAAATTAAGCAGCAGTGAATTCACTGCCTACAGTAGTGACATGACACATGATAAACTGACAACCACTAGGACCCCAGAAAACTCACTTTTAGTGCAGATGTTGAGTCAGTTCTCTGAATGCAGTAACACTTAAAAAGACGCTACATTGAGCCCTACGTTTTACCCTATATTTTCGCCGGAGTTCAAGCATTTCTCTTGACAGGTCACGATATGGATTCACTTTAATTATAACAAGGTAGGGGTTTACTAGATTTTGCTTTTTAATGCCTTCAGGCCTGTTAGTTTTTGCTGAAGATGAAATAAGACCATTTCCGAAAATAAAGCAACTGTGCTCGGCGCCTACAGTTGTCATAATTGTGGAATTTGACTGTATTCATATTTCTGTCCCAAGAGGTTAGAATCGATGTCTTTGTCAAGATTCCGTACGATAATCGATGTCTCAGACAAGAATCGATAAAATAAAGTACTTTTATCATTAACTGGTAGAAATAAGGATTATTCTAAATCTCTAACTCACGGAACATAATATTACGGTCTATTAAGATATTTCAAGGCAAATTTAACGCATGTATACATATCACCGGATATCAAACCCACAAAAAGACAGGACACTCTGCGCATCGTGGATGTTCTATTCTTATAGGGATGTTGGTGTGTGCGGATAAGAGAGACAATGATAAATATTCAATTTCATTGTTAGTATATACCATGAAAAACTGAAATTCTGAACGATAAAAAGGGAATTTATTTAAGTTTGAGAAAACGACTCGGAACTGTGCGAGGTGTTCACGAACTCTGTATAGCGAATGTCCGTGATATATCCATTATGTGCGTATATTAGCTAATGCTTTTCGTAATTGCTCTTTTTTCGCAGACTGATCTTTACAACTTAATAAAAATTTATTTGATTAAAAAATGTTTTCATTTTGCCTCGAAGGTTTCATCACATTAAAAGGATACAAATATATATATATATATGATTTCAGCTATGATTCTTGCAGGTACCCACCTCTTTGAGAAAAGCTTTTATATTTTTTTGCATATCAATCAACACTCTATCAAATATGTATGGTCATATGACGTAATTAATTTATCCTAAACGTATAATAGGACACCATAGACTGTTTTCTTAAATAAAAATACATTGAAGGTTCTATGAAGAACCCTACTCATAGGTTCCCCAAGAACCTTTCAAGGTTCCCCACTCAGTCCACTGAGAAGGACCTGAGAGGGTTCTTCTCAGAACCTCTAAAAATGTTCTTTGTGGAACCTTATGGGTTCCACAAATAAAGCTTAGGGAGGTTCCAAAAAGATCCCCGCTTGAAGGTTCTAGTTGGAACCCTTTTTTCTGAGAGTGTAGCTGTTTATTTGCTTCTCTAAGGTTATGTGGTACTTTACATGAATGTTATCAATTTTCATGTAATGAATTAGATATCACACAACGTGACATAACCCTATGGGCTTCTCGAACAAAGATTTGTTGTCCTGAAGCTAGTTTCTGCGATTGCGTTTAGTCTGAAATCACTGAAAACAATGGTTTATTATCCCTTCGCAACGAAGTTGCGATTGGGATATAGTAACGCCTCCGTTCGTGCGTCCGTCCGTCTGTCCGTCCTTCCGTCTGTCCGTCCGAAATTGCTTTGTGGATCAATTTCAAGCCAAACCGTTTGCCCTTTCATCTCGCACGTATGGCTTACCGACCCATGGATGAAGAAACCTATCGATTTTGAGGTCACGGGGTCAAAGGTCACGGCCACAGCACCCACTTCTTGAAAAAGCTTGTGGACCTATTTTAAGCAAAACCATTACACCTAAACCTTTCATCATGCACATATGGCTTACCCACCCATGGATGAAGAAACCTATCGAATTATAGGTCACGGGGTCAGAGGTCATAGCCACAGCATCCACTTCTTAAAAAAGCTTGTGGACCCATTTTAAGCAAAACTGTTTGACCTAAACCTTTCATCTTGCACATATGGCTTACCCACCCATGGATGAAGAAACCTATCGATTTTGAGGTCACGGGGTCAAAGGTCACAGCCACTGCACCCACATCTTGAAAAGCTTGTGGACCTATTTTAAGCAAAACCGTTTGACCAAAACCTTTCATCTCGCACATATGGCTTACCCACCCATGGATGAAGAAACCTATCGATTTTGAGGTCACGGGGTCAAAGGTCACAGCCACTGCACCCACATCTTGAAAAGCTTGTGGACCCATTTTAAGCAAAACCGTTTGACCTAAACCTTTCTTCTCGCACATATGGCTTACCCATCCATGGATAAAGAAACCTATGGTTTTGAGGTCACAGGGTTAAAGGTCACGACCACAGCACCAACTTCTTGAAAAAGCTTTTGGGTCGATTTCAAGCAAAACCGTTTGACCTAAACCTTTTATCTCGCACATATGGCTCACCCACCCATTGATGAAGAAACCTGTTGTTTTTAAGGTCAAGGGGTCAAAGGTCACGGCCACAGCACTCACTTCTTGAAAAAGCTTGTGGACCTATTTTAAGCAAAACCATTACACCTAAACCTTTCATCTTGGTGATATGGCTCACCGACTAATGGATGAGGTACCTCTCAATTTTGCGGTCACAGGGTCAAAGGTCACGGCCACAGCACCAACTTCTTGAAAAAGCTTGTGGACCTATTTAAGCAAAACCATTACACCTAAACCTTTCATCTTGGTGATATGGCTCACCGACCAATGGATGAGGTACCTCTCAGTTTTGCGGTCACAGGGTCAAAGGTCACGGCCACAGCACCAACTTCTTGAAAAAGCTTGTGGACCTATTTTAAGCAAAACCATTACACCTAAACCTTTCATCTTGGTGATATGGCTCACCGACCAATGGATGAGGTACCTCTCAATTTTGCGGTCACAGGGTCAAAGCTCGCGGCGGCCACAGCACCAACTTCTTGAAAAAGCTTGTGGACCTATTTTAAGCAAAACCATTACACCTAAACCTTTCATCTTGGTGATATGGCTCACCGACCAATGAATGAGGTACCTCTCAATTTTGCGGTCACAGGGTCAAAGGTCACGGCCACAGCACCAACTTCTTGAAAAAGCTTGTGGACCTATTTTAAGCAAAACCATTACAGCTAAACCTTTCATCTTGGTGATATGGCTCACCGACCAATGAATGAGGTACCTCTCAATTTTGCGGTCACAGGGTCAAAGGTCACGGCCACAGCACCAACTTCTTGAAAAAGCTTGTGGACCTATTTTAGGCAAAACCATTACACCTAAACCTTTCATCTTGGTGATATGGCTCACCGACCAATGGATGAGGTACCTCTCAATTTTGCGGTCACAGGGTCAAAGGTCACGGCCACAGCACCAACTTCTTGAAAAAAGCTTGTGGACCCATTTTAGGCAAAACCATTACACCTAAACCTTTCATCTTGGTGATATGGCTCACCGACCAATGGATGAGGTACCTCTCAATTTTGCGGTCACAGGGTCAAAGGTCACGGCCACAGCACCAACTTCTTGAAAAAAGCTTGTGGACCCATTTTAAGCAAAACCATTACACCTAAACCTTTCATCTTGGTGATATGGCTCACCGACCAATGGATGAGGTACCTCTCAATTTTGCGGTCACAGGGTCAAAGGTCACGGCCACAGCACCAACTTCTTGAAAAAGCTTGTGGACCTATTTTAAGCAAAACCATTACACCTAAACCTTTCATCTTGGTGATATGGCTCACCGACCAATGGATGAGGTACCTCTCAATTTTGCGGTCACAGGGTCAAAGGTCACGGCCACAGCACCAACTTCTTGAAAAAGCTTGTGGACCTATTTTAAGCAAAACCATTACACCTAAACCTTTCATCTTGGTGATATGGCTCACCGACCAATGGATGAGGTACCTCTCAATTTTGCGGTCACAGGGTCAAAGGTCACGGCCACAGCACCAACTTCTTGAAAAAGCTTGTGGACCTATTTTAAGCAAAACCATTACACCTAAACCTTTCATCTTGGTGATATGGCTCACCGACCAATGGATGAGGTACCTCTCAATTTTGCGGTCACAGGGTCAAAGGTCACGGCCACAGCACCAACTTCATGAAAAAGCTTGTGGACCTATTTTAAGCAAAACCATTACACCTAAACCTTTCATCTTGGTGATATGGCTCACCGACCAATGGATAAGGTACCTCTCAATTTTGCGGTCACAGGGCCAAAGGTCACGGCCACAGCACCAACTTCTTGAAAAAGCTTGTTGACCTATTTTAAGCAAAAGCATTACACCTAAACCTTTCATCTTGGTGATATGGCTCACCGACCAATGGATGAGGTACCTCTCAATTTTGCGGTCACAGGGTCAAAGGTCACGGCCACAGCACCAACTTCTTGAAAAAGCTTGTGGACCTATTTTAAGCAAAACCATTACACCTAAACCTTTCATCTTGGTGATATGGCTCACCGACCAATGGATGAGGTACCTCTCAATTTTGCGGTCACAGGGTCAAAGGTCACGGCCACAGCACCAACTTCTTGAAAAAGCTTGTGGACCCATTTTAAGCAAAACCGTTTGACCTAAACCTTTCATCATGCACATATGGCTCACCCACCCATGGATGAAGAAAACTATCGATTTATAGGTCACAGGGTCAAAGGTCACAGCCACTGCACCCACATCTTGAAAAGCTTGTGGACCCATTTTAAGCAAAACCGTTTGACCTAAACCTTTCATCATGCACATATGGCTTACCCACCCATGGATAAAGAAGCCTATTGATTTTTATGTCACGGGGTCAAAGGTCACGGCCACAGCACCCACTTCTTGAAAATGCTTGTGGATCAATTTCAAGCCAAACCGTTTGACCAAAACCTTTCATCTCGCACATGTGCCTCACACACCGATACATGTACAACTTATTGTACAACAACCTATTGTGTTTCTGCACCTCAAGGTTAGTTTCTTTAATCTGAGATCTTTAATGTAACAACGTAAATCACACCACTGAACACAATTTTATGGCACCAAAAATGTAATAAAGTAAAATGTTGAAAATAGGTCAAGTACTGCCTTTCTGAAATAAAAACGATTTCTGAAAAGTCTCTTATATGCTTCTTTATGTTTCCCATTAGACTAGCAGAACCGATAAAGTTAATAATACTTGCATATTCTCTATACGCTCCATAAACAGCGGTTACGCTGTGCTCAACTAATCGCTACACTTACTGAGTGGATGGTCACCGGGAGGTAACGCGCTGTACCGATTCTCGGGCTTTATTTTAAAGTTTTATTATACATATATAAACGGCAACCATTAGTACCGAAGGGTTGAGAATCTAGTTTTCCGTATTTGATATATATATATATATATATATATATATATATATATATATATATATATATATATAAAACATATAATATGGATATTCAGAGATAGCAAAGATATTCGTATATAAGAATTTTGTTTTAATTTTAGGGTATTTATGCTGCTGCTACTGATTATAGGACGGACTGCTTTAGCTGCTCAGGTTCAAGTGACATATTTGCTGACGGTTGAAGTAGGTATATTGTATCTCATTCATAATATAAATGTGATATAGGTATATAAGAACGTCCTCTATCAGAATCTCAATAATCCTTTTTCCTATTTGTTATTAGCATAAATCAGCTCTGTATCGACGAATCGAAATTTTTTTTAATTAACGGCGGATTTAGGGGATAAGGCGCCCCTCTTTTACGAGTCTGTTGAACCAAATAAACAATGACATGTTTTGTGTCTTGCCTAACACTATTTATCTCCCCCCCCCCCTTCCCTGGTTGCATCATTACAGACTAGATTTTCAAAAATAATCTACAAAATGGAGTAGGGTATATCCATTCATTCTAATGACCCACATTTTTATATCCTCCATCCTTTCAAAGACATTTCAAATAACATAAGTATTTTATTGATGTATACACATGTATGTCTGGATAAATCTGATGCGGCTGACACTATTTTAAAATAACGTTGATATAATGTAATAGTAAACGGGAGTGGATCAGTGGATGGTCACCGGGAGGTAACGCGCTGTGTTCAGAGCGTACCGATTCTCGGGCTTTATTTTAAAGCTTTATTATACATGTATAAATGGCAACCATTAGTACCAAAGGGTTGAGAATCTAGTTTTCCGGTTTTGATATATATATATATATATATATATATATATATATATATATATATATAACATATAATATGGATATTCAGAGATAGCAAGGATATTCGTATATAAGAATTGTGTGTTTATTTCAGGGTATTAATGCTGCTGCTACTGATTATAGGACGGACTGCTTTAGCTGCTCAGGTTCAAGTGACATATTTGCTGACGGTTGAAGTAGGTATATTGTATCTCATTCATAATATAAATGTGATATAGGTATATGAGAACGTCCTCTATCAGAATCTCAATAATCCTTTTTCCTATTTGTTATTAGTATAAATCAGCTGTGTATCGACGAATCGATATTTTTTAATTAACGGCGGATTTAGGGGATAAGGCGCCCCTCTTTTACGAGTTTGTTGAACCAAATAAACAATGACATGTTTTGTGTCTTGCCTAACACTATTTATCTCCCCCCCCCCCCCATCCCCTGGTTGCATCATTACAGACTAGATTTTCAAAAATAATCTACAAAATGGAGTAGGGTATACCCATTCATTCTAATGACCCACATTTTAATATCCTCCATCCTTTCAAAGACATTTCAAATAACATAAATATTTTATTTATGTATACACATGTCTGTCTGGATAAATCTGATGCGGCTGACACTATTTTAAAATAACGTTGATATAATGTAATAGTAAACGGGAATGGATCAGTGGATGGTCACCGGGAGGTAACGTGCTGTGTTCAGAGAGTACCGATTCTCGGGCTTTATTTTAAAGCTTTATTATACATATATAAATGGCAACCATTAGTACCGAAGGGTTGAGAATCTAGTTTTCCGGTTTTGATATATATATATATATATATATATATATATATATATATATATATATATATATAACATATAATATGGATATTCAGAGATAGCAAAGATATTCGTATATAAGAATTTTGTTTTAATTTTAGGGTATTTATGCTGCTGCTACTGATTATAGGACGTACTGCTTTAGCTGCTCAGGTTCAAGTGACATATTTGCTGACGGTTGAAGTAGGTATATTGTATCTCATTCATAATATAAATGTGATATAGGTATATAAGAACGTCCTCTATCAGAATCTCAATTAAACTGTTTCCTATTTGTTATTAGTATAAATCAGCTCTGTATCGACGAATCGATATTTTTTAATTAACGGCGGATTTAGGGGATAAGGCGCCCCTCTTTTACGAGTCTGTTGAACCAAATAAACAATGACATGTAATGTGTCTTGCCTAACACTATTTATCCCCCCCCCCCCATCCCCCGGTTGCATCATTACAGACTAGATTTTCAAAAATAATCTACACAATGGAGTAGGGTATATCCATTCATTCTAATGACCCACATTTTAATATCCTCCATCCTTTCAAAGACATTTCAAATAACATAAATATTTTATTTATGTATACACATGTATGTCTGGATTAATCTGATGCGGCTGACACTTTTTTAAAATAACGTTGATATAATGTAATAGTAAACGGGAGTGGAAAATTCTATTTATCTTTTAAGATAGATTTAGGACCTATCATTTAAAATTTCACCATTTTTAAAGTGGTCAATTTAATAGGGAATTCTATATATATTTTAGAAAGATTTATGACCGATCATATAAAATTTTACAATTTTTAAAGTAGTACGTTTAATAAATATATCTTTATAATTTATTTGCGTTCATTCAGTTGAAACTTTACGGTCCAGCTCTAGAAAGATGGGATACATCTTTTAGTATGGCTATCGAAAGGCCTATATGAACAGCAAAACAACCCCCTAGCTTCAAATAAGCGAAATCAACTAGCGATCGCACATACCATTGAACGTGTACAGTCTCTCTGTACAATATCTTAATGATACATTTTAAAAAACAAGGATTTAGATAATAATGTTTGACCAGACGTCCCTAATACAATGCACAGGGATCGGATCCAGGATTTAGGAGGGAGGGGGGGTCCATCACTGGAGGACTAATGACAAAGCCTAATAAAATCTTCCCGGGTCAGGAGAAGAGTTGGGGGGGGGGGGGGGTACAGCCACAAAAATTGGTCTGAACCCCTTAAAAAAGTTGCAGCGGCTAAAAATAATAAAGGGGGTGGGGGTTCCGGCCGGGACCCCTGGACCCACCCGCTGGAGCTCGTATCTTGTCGGTTTTATCTTCGGGCTTGCGGCGCCTGGCGCCTGTGCACTCATATTCTATTGAGCTGATATTTACTGGAGCAGGGTTTATATTCCTCACAGTGACCGGGCCCTGATACGGGCTCACCTTCCCACGCCATTTCACTTAGGCCCTGGTTGCTGTACTGATCTTTTCAGGATCCAGATCCGGATCGAGGATTTTTTTTAAGGGAGGGGTCAACGGGGTGTCATGCAAAAAAAAATTGTCTAAAAAAAGTCGTTGGTTAAGAAGTCATGCAAAAGATTTGTATTAAAAAATGATTGTTGGTTGATTGAGAGCGGGGGGGGGGGGGGGGGGGCTCTCATCCGCGCCTGCATGCCTTTTACAACAAACCATGTCGGTTTATATCTGAAAATGAATAAGGGTATGATAAGGGATATTTTGTCTACTGTGCTTCCATAGGAAACGCCTCAGCATGAACCATTCAGGTATTCTTTCAGTTACAAGATGGAAGTTGGATAAAGCTGTATCACTCACGACAATGATGAAAGTAAAAATTAACTGTTACACCCAAAAGGTATGATGGTAATATGATAATGCCAATAAGTGGCACATTTTTCAAAATGTTTTACTTAGAATTAGTTTTTTTTTTTTGTAAACGGCTTTTTGAAAAGAGGAAGCCAAGGGAACAAATTTTTAATCAATAGAATCATAGAGAGGGTTACTAGAGGATTCTGAGAGAGAAAATCTATTGTACTGTTAATTTGTCCGCCACGTGCATATTAATAAAGATTAATCAAAATCGACGGTGGTGGCACTGAACCGTTGTCATGCAACTTCTTTGTGGCCATTTCTTGGTCTTGAATTATGTCCTTGGGTTGTCATTTTTTTCATATTGTCCCATAATCCTGAAACAACTGACTTTATTCCGGATTTAGGGTATCGCAGTTCCATTTATAAGAAAGTATGCCAGTGTATCCAGCTTGGTCCATAAAAACACGACCGATTTCAAACTAGCACCACTGTAAATCCATTATTGACGAAGTAGCACATCCCTGTCCCGACCGCAAGACCAGGGTTTTTTTGCTGGTATAAAATAATAAAACTTTTCAACCACGTTAGCGACTTCTGTTGGCGACGAGTGGCTTTGACCCAACGTGCCGGTATACTTTATCAAAGAAAAAAATCGCGTTTGTTATTTCTCACGTTATAAATGAAAACATAGGTGAGGTCTTATCTGTTTTTTTTTTATGTTAATGCTTAGTTTTGAAATTAAATCATTTATAGGTATATCCCACTTCCGTCAGGGGTATAGGGCTCGCAGTCCGTGGTGTGTGGGGTCGTAATGGCGCCATTTTGTGTCCATTCGTGTCAAATGTAAGTATCTCATCCTGTTACAAGATACAAGAAGACATCAAAACACACCTCAGATAAAATTACAAATCGGTTTAACATGATATTGCTTGTAAAAACTAAATGTGTGTTAATTTCATTAAGTTCCTATTCGCTTGATATATTTCAGTTAAAGATTGCATAATATAATTATCTCTTCAACAATGGGAAAACACATTTTGATATTTACATAAGTCACCTGAGAAAGGTTAAAGCATTTTATAAAACCAATCGACCAAAACCTACCAACTAGGCGCTACAATCTCAAATTTGAAAGAAATTTTTGGTATATTACACCATTATCACGTAACCATATATGTTTTTTTTTTTTTTTTTTTATTTCAGGTTTTAATGAAAGTATCCTTATCTTTTGGATTGGCCACGTACGCGTTCGCATCTCTGGTCGGGGCTGTGGTCGCATGTGCATTACCTTTTGAAACACAAGGCAGGGCTCTCCAGGTTAGAAAAACGGCATATATGTAAAATAAGTGAAACAAAATTAATCCTCACCAAACTAATAAAACTTGCACTCCAATCCTGGTTTTTTGAGAACGTCTTGGTCACAACAACAGGAAAACAAGTGACCAATTGGTCATGATGCTCAGCTGACTGGGAAGAGATTCGCAAAAGGAAATTTTATCATCTGAATGGTAGTATATACCCATTCAACTGAAGCATCAAACAGATTAACCAACCAACAGGCCAAGACTGTGTCTGTATTTATATATCTCAAAAATAGAGAAAAAATGCGTGAACTTTAAAAAAAAATACAGGTGGCTCCACCAGTCTGCAGAAACTAATTAAAACACTTAATGGTCAATATCCATGCAAAGAATCATGGTGATCTCTGCATTAGTTATCCAGATAATTCAGCTTTTGTATCAAATTTTTCATTATTCTGAGGGATACTTCGGAGTCCTATAGCTTGAAGGATATAGGAAACAGAGACCTAATTTCAGGTTTCCACAGACACTTATCATGGGCCACCTTGCATGACAAAAATGAAGATTCTAGGTCCAGTTGTTACAGTTTGTGCCACGTTAACAGATGAAAGCATCCTTAAAGGTCTCAAAAATAGAGAAAAAAATTCGTGAAAAAAACCCGAACAAATACAGGTGGTGCCACCAGTCTGCAGAAACTGATGAAACACTCCATGATCAATATCCATGCAAACAATTATGGTGATCTCTCCATTAGTTGTTCAGATACTTCAGCTTTTGTATCAAATTTACCATAATTCTGAGCTGTACTTTGGAGTGCCATAGCTCAAAGGATTTGGTAACAGAGACCTAATTTCAGGTTTCCATGAAGACTTTTCATGGGTCTCACTGTATGTCAAGAATGAAGATTCTAGGTCCAGTTGTTACGATTTGTTAACTGTTGACAGATAACCACATCTTTAAAGGTCTCAAAAATAGAGAAAAAAAAATTCGTAAAAATTTAAAAAAAATAGGGGTGGCGCACCCAATCTGCAGAAACTTATGGAACACCTCATGATCAATATCCATGCAAACAATTATGGTGATCTCTCCATTAGTTGTTCAGATACTTCAGCTTTTGTATCAATTTTTCCATGATTCTGAGCTGTACTTTGGAGTGCCATAGCTCAAAGGATATGGGTAACAGAGACCTAATTTCAGGTTTCCATGGAGACTTTTCATGGGTCTCACTGTATGTCAAGAATGATTCTAGGTCCAGTTGTTATGATTTGTACCCTTTTTACAGATGTTCATATCTTTAAAGGTCTCAAACATAGAGAAAAAAATTCGTAAAAAACCCGAACAAATACAGGTGGTGCCACTAGTCTGCAGAAACTGATGAAAAACTCCTAGATCAATATCCATGCAAACAATTATGGTGATCTCCCCATTAGTTGTTCAGATACTTCAGCTTTTGTATCAAATTTTCCATGATTCTGAGCTGTACTTTGGAGTGCCATAGCTCAAAGGATATGGGTAACAGAGACCTAATTTCAGGTTTCCATGGAGACTTTTCATGGGTCTCACTGTATGTCAAGAATGATTCTAGGTCCAGTTGTTATGATTTGTACCCTTTTACAGATGTTCATATCTTTAAAGGTCTCAAACATAGAGAAAAAAATTCGTAAAAAACCCGAACAAATACAGGTGGTGCCACTAGTCCGCAGAAACTGATGAAACACTCCTAGATCAATATCCATGCAAACAATTATGGTGATCTCTCCATTAGTTGTTCAGATACTTCAGCTTTTGTATCAAATTTTCCATTATTCTGAGCTGTACTTTGGAGTGTCATTGCTATAAGAATATGGGTAGCAGAGACCTAATTTCAGGTTTCCATGAAGACTTTTCATGGGTCTCACTGTATGTCAAGAATGAAGATTCTAGGTCCAGTTTTAATGATTTGTACCCTGTTGACAGATAACTACATCCTTAAAGGTCTCAAAAATAGAGAACAAAATTGTAAAAATTTGAAAAATACAGGTGGTGCCACAAGTCTGCAGGAACTGATGGAACACCTCTTGATCAATATGTATGTAAAAAATCATGACCATCAGTGTTGTAGTAAATGAGATACATAAGTTTTTGTATGAAATTTTCCATTATTCCGGGGGGTAATTGGTGTCATAAATCCACAGACACGTCGCGCCATGAACACAACTTTATTCAGAAAGCGGTGACGTAGCACCAACCTGTGCACACGTTACTAGCGGGGCTGTTCCACAAAGTCCTATTACACGACATCTCCCCCTTTGAGAATGATACAAGGCAAGATATATCACCGGGTTACCTTAATATAGCCATTCGCAAGAAAAAAGTTTTATATGGCAAAAAGTTTGCTATGCACATCAGAAGAAATTATAACTGTGCACCGGTTAAAACACTGGTATATTCCAAAGGTTCATGGTTCTGATAAAACGAGTTAAATTAAAACTACGAAAACTAAATAAACTGCGAGCTGAGATGGAGTAGACTGTCCATCTCAGACAGCTATTACGGCAAGGCATTATTCTGGCCCATAAAGCCTTAATAGCACCTATGACTAACACAATTACAGATCCAGTCGTTGAACTGGTTTCACTTGGCGTCCTGATCGTGTAGTCACAGAGGGGTTAACACATGATGATTCAACAGACGCCGAGGACGGATCATCAGTTGACATACCACTATCCACTGCGGATGGTATCTCTGAAGGAGGGTTGTGTTGTCCTCCTGCGTTTGCATCTGTGGTATCATTCGATTCTGCGACAGGCCGGATGTGACGACGATTACGACGAACTGTGCGACCCTGCTCTGTGAGAACCATGTATGACCTACTGCTACCTCTATACTGACCTAACACTTTCCCTGTTTTCGTCCAGAAATCTTCATTGTCAGTTTTCATGCGTACCTGGGTGCCAGGGCAGATAGGGTTCAAAGGTCGAACTCCGTGCCTACGGTTGTAGTGAGATTCATAGGCATGTTTTGTCTGTGCGTCCTTTTCTTTTATTTTAGCCATAGATGGCCAATTAGGCTCTAACTTCCTTGGAAGTACTGGTAATGTGCTTTTTATCTCTCTGCCCATCATGAGCTTCGCTGGGCTGTAACCAGTTGCCGTGTTCGGTGTTGCTGTGTATACTAACAGTGCTAGGAATGGGTCATCCTGTCTTAAAATGTTCTTAGCAGTTTCCACTGCTCGCTCTACTGCACCATTGGCTTGTGGATTGTATGGGCTTGTTGTGTCGTGATTAAACCCATATTAAGCAGCAAATTCAGCAAATTCAGCTGAACCATATTGTGGTCCATTGTCCGATATAAGGCGATCCGGAATTCCCCATCTAGCAAATAGGGACTTCAGTTTCAATATGACAGTTCCTGCTGTTGAATCTGGCAGATGTGCGATCTCTATGTACCTTGAAAAATAGTCAACAGTGACTAAGTACATTTCTCTTTTGTATTCACACAAATCTGAGGCGATGGCTTCCCAAGGCCTGTTTGGCATTGGTGTAGTTATCAAAGGTTCCTTGCGTTGGGTTGGCCTATAGGTTTGGCAATGCTCGCATGAGTTAACTTTGTCCTGAATTTCCTTGTTCATAGAAGGCCACCAGACACCAGATTTAGCTCTCTCTCTACACTTGGAGATTCCTTGGTGCCCATCATGTATCCGGTCAAGCATTTCAGTTTGCATAACACCTGGAACAACAATTCTATCGTCGAACAACAACAAACCATTGGCTACACTTAAATGGTCTTTTACACCAAAGTAGACTCTCAACGGCTCAGCTACATCCTGGATGTACCTTGGCCATCCTGACATGGTATAACGAATTGCCTCAGTCAATATCAGATCTTGAGCCGTAGCTTTCTGGATTTCTGTAAATTTCTCAGGTGACATTGGCCGGTAACTTTCGACGGCACTGATGTAAGCTTCGATGTCTTCACCCAACTCCTGATCAGGTGTATTTTCTGCCAGTGGGCTTCTTGACAACGTGTCTGCAATTAACAGTAGCTTTCCTGGAATGTGAACAGCTTCAGGATTAAATCTCATTAGCCTGATCAGAAGGCGCTGGCATCGTAGTGGCACCTGGTCTAAGCTTTTTCCATTTATCAATGGAACAAGCGGTTTGTGGTCTGTTTGTAGTGTAAATGTTTCTAGGCCTGACAGGTACTGTGCAAACTTCTCACACGCCCAAACTGCAGCAAGACACTCTTTTTCAATTTGGGCATAGTTGGCCTCCGCGCTACTGAGAGATCTCGAAGCAAACGCCACAGGTTTTAGCTCATTCCCGTGCTCTTGGAGTAGAACGCCTCCAAGGCCATAGCTGGATGCATCTGCGCTAACTACCGTTTTCTTGTTTGCGTCGTAAAAGGCGAGTGATGGAGCATCTGTCAAAGCACTCTTTACATAAGCAAAAGCTTCTTCTTGTGATGGGCCCCAACACCATACGGAGTCTGAACGCAAGAGATCATTCATCGGTTTTGCGACTGTCGCCAAATTGGGCACATAGCGTCCCAGATAGTTTATCATTCCCAGTAGTCTTTTCAGCTCCGTCACATCAGTAGGTGCTTTCAAGTTGACGATGGCCTTCACTTTATCAGGTGAAGGTTGAATACCTTCTGATCCAATCCAGTGGCCCAGAAATTGAAGACCCTCCTGTCTCAAGAGGCATTTTGACCTATTCAGTTTCAGTCCAGACCTCAAGATGGAACTAAGCACTTTCTTTAGTCTTTCGTCGTGTTGTTCAATTGAATCGCCAAACACGAGAATATCGTCCATGTACACTATAACTCCTTCGTGACTGTCCAGCAGCTCTGTCATTTTTCTCTGAAATATTTCTGGGGCACACGTTATTCCGAAGGGGAGCCGTTTAAACGCATACCTCCCGAATGGAGTTAAAAATGTGGTCAACTTCATGCTGTCTGCATGTAGCGGAATCGCCCAGAATCCGCTTGAAGCATCAAGTGAGGAAAAGATCCTAGCTCCTGCCAGCTTTGGCAGCAAGTCATCCAGAGTTGGGAGAATATATCTCTCTCGAATGATAGCTTTGTTCAGTTTACGTAGACCTACACATATACGGACATCTTTCCTGTTCTTTTTCACTACTGGAACTATAGGACTGCACCATTCTGTAGGTTCCGTGATCTTAGTGATGACATCATTTTTTTCCATACGATCCAATTCATCTTTCACCTTTGGTAAGAGGGGTATCGGAACTCTACGAGCGACGCTCTGACTGTAAGGTTGAACATCAGCCTTCACTTTAAATTTCACAGGCTCACAATGCATATGACCAAGGTCTCCAAATACTTCCTGTTCTATATCAATATCATGTATGTTTAACTGAATCAGTTCCATAGCTACAGCAGCACTACGGCTTAACAAATTGTTTGCTCCGGTTACAACATACATCATCATTCTATACACAGTCCCTCTAAAATTCACTTTAGTCTCAAAACACCCCAGACAATGTAACTGTCCACCAACACTTCTCAGAACTGTTTGAGGCGGTTCTAGGGACGGGGGACACCGTAGACTCTGATAAGCCTGTTCTGATATCACACTCACATCAGCTCCAGAATCTATCTTAAAGGTGAGGAATTTTCCTTCTATGTTAAGTCGTACTCTCCAGTCAGTGTCAACAGTACTTTCTTCACCTTCAGAAACAGTGCCCAAGAATTTTGGATTGTTGTCAGCGTCAGGTACAACCACCTCCTGTACGGACTTGGTCTTACAAACCACTGCATAATGGCCTATTCTGTGACATTTGTTACATCTGGCATATCTGGCAGGGCACCTGGCATCTTTAGCATGAAATTTGTTACATCTACCACAGGTTACATGTTCCTGTTTAGTTGCTTTGAAACTAGTGTTACTACTTGATTTAGCATGACCTTGACCTCGACCACGATTCTGACGACCTCCCCGACGTTTATTGAAACTAGCAGCATCAGAACGGTGTTCTCTATTGGCTGAACTGATATCATCAAGGGCAACAGCTGCTGCTTGTTCCCCTATCTGAGCCTTGACTAACTCTGACTGTCTGCACAACTGTACTGCTACTTCCAAACTGAGATCAGATTTTAACTGTAGTTCTTGTGAGAGCTGCTTGTCATTTATTCCAATAACTATGCGGTCTCTAATATTTTCATCTCTATTAGGACCAAATTCACACGACTCCGCCAGTTCATACAAATGTCTAACAAACGCCTCGACTGTCTCGCCGGGCCGCTGAACACATTGATAAAACAATGCACGCTGATGAATTACATTGCGTTTAGGCACAAAATAGTCATCGAATTTACGAACAACAACGTCGTATTTATTCTGATCCTCTGCTGAATCCCACGTGAAAGTATTGAAACACGTTCAGCATCCTTTCCCATGGCATATATCAGGGTACTTACTTGTATTTCACCCTCGTCTTTATGAAGTTTCGTGGCTATCCGAAAACGGCTAAACCGCTGTTTCCATTCAGGCCAGTACTCCGGATGCTGGAAATCAAAGCACTCTGGCGGCTGAAATCCAGGCATGGTCATGTAATCAGACGCCCACACGATTCTGCAAGTCGTCCTGATACTCCGTCAATAAACTGACAGGCCAAAAGTCCGTTCAAAAACGTCTATGGGTTAAAAACCCGCTGCCACCATGTCATAAATCCACAGACACGTCGCGCCATGAACACAACTTTATTCAGAAAGCGGTGACGTAGCACCAACCTGTGCACACGTTACTAGCGGGGCTGTTCCACAAAGTCCTATTACACGACAATTGAGAGCCCCACAGCTCAAAGGATATGGGTAACAGAGATCGTAATTCAGGTTTCCATGGAGACTTTTCATAGGTCTCTCACTGTGTCAAGAATGAAGATTCTAGGTCCAGTCTTTACGATTTGTGCCCTGTTAACAGATGTTCACATTTTAAAAGGTCTCAAAAATAGAGAAAACAATTCGTAAAAAATCGAAAAATACAGGTGGCGCCACCAGTCTGCAGGAACTGATGGAACATTTCATGATGAATATGTATGCCAAAAAATCATGACCATCAGTGATGTAGTTAATGAGATATTGAAGTTTTTGTATGAAATTTTTACTATTCTCGGGGGGGGGGGTACTTTGGGGCCCCATAGCTCAAAGGATAGGGGTAACAGAGACCTAATTTCTGGTTTCCATGGAGACTTTTCATAGGTCTCTCACTATGTCAAGAAAAAAGATTCTAGGTCCAGTCTATACGATTTGTGCCCTGTTAACAGATGTTCACATTTTTAAAGGTCTCAAAAATAGAGAAAACAATTCGTAAAAAATCGAAAATTACAGGTGGCGCCACCAGTCTGCAGAAACTGATGTAACATCTCATGTTCAATATGTATGCCAAAATTCATGACCATCAGTGATGTAGTTAATGAGATATTGAAGTTTTTGTATGAAATTTTTTACTATTCTGGGGGGGGGGGGTGTACTTTGGGGCCCCATAGCTCAAAGGATAGGGGTAACAGAGACCTAATTTCTGGTTTCCATGGAGACTTTTCATAGGTCACTCACTGTGTCAAGAAAAAAGATTCTAGGTCCAGTCTATACGATTTGTGCCCTGTTAACAGATGTTCACATTTTTAAAGGTCTCAAAAATAGAGAAAACAATTCGTAAAAAATCGAAAATTACAGGTGGCGCCACCAGTCTGCAGAAACTGATGTAACATCTCATGTTCAATATGTATGCCAAAAATCATGACCATCAGTGATGTAGTTAATGAGATATTGAAGTTTTTGTATGACATTTTTGACTATTCTGGGGGGTACTTTGGGGCCCCATAGCTCAAAGGATATAGGTAACAGAGACCTTATTTCTGGTTTCCATGGAGACTTTTCATAGGTCTCTCACTGTATCAAGAATGAAGATTCTAGGTCTAGTCTATACGATTTGTGCCCTGTTAACATATGTTCACATTTTTTAAGGTCTCAAAAATAGAGAAATAATTCGTAAAAAATTGAAAAATACAGGTGGCGCCACCAGTCTGCAGGAACTGATGGAACATCTCATGATTAATATGTATGCCAAAAATCAGGACCATCAGTGATGTAGTTAATGAGATATTGAAGTTTTTGTGTGAAATTTTTGACTATTCTGGGGGGTACTTTGGGGCCCCATAGCTCGAGGGATATGGGTAACAGAGACCTAATTTCTGGTTTCCAAGGAGATTTTTTATCGACCTCTCAGATTGTCAAGTTACAAGATTCTAGGTCCAGCGGTTACGATTTGTGCCTAGTTAACGGACAGACGGACAGACGACGGACAAAGAGTGATCGCTATAGCTCAGCATGACTGAAAGTCAGCTTAGCTAAAAAATTATATCGACGGCCGGTTCGTTTACGATAACATATCACAAGTGTCTAGAAATGAACAGGGGCAGATGTCTGTAGTTAGAGTTTCCCCTCCCTTTCGACAAAACATCTAGGAAATAAAAAACAGCGCTTAATTCTAAAAAAAAACTTTGCCTCATGATTGATTTTAATGGAACATTATCATGAACAATATTATGCCTATTCTTTCACACTATCAATTCAGTCTTGATTATACAAAACTTCCCAGCAAAACAATCCCAGCACACGATCCCCGTATCTCCCCTTCGGCTTATTATGGACCCGAGTAAACATGGTGCGCGTTTTCCATTGAAAGCTAAAGGCTGCGTGGCCTGAGGTCCGGTTTTGCGTATGCACACCACATCTAAAACGAGTAGTCCAAACTAGTGCATACTTAGACCTTCATGTCCTTTGATGTACATGCTGGACGGACATTACGGTCCATGGGCCGAATGTAAATTCATTGAAGAACCTATCGCAACAGAATTTTGCGATAGGTTCAAGGGCCTCAGCTAAAATGATACGCGCAGCACAGTTTAGCCCCGTTTGCCGGGTTCCTGAGCCACCGCAAAATGTGATGTTTCAGCCAGCGGGACCATGTATTACAATTTGGGGGCAAAGTCAGCCAGGTATTGTGGCTCAAACATAAACGTGCACGGAGGAAACACCGCTTGTAGACCTGAAAAGAAACTGGAAAATGTAGGTGGCGTTCACGCTATGTTTATGTTGGCGCGAGGGATCGCGCCCGGTTCCTATGCATAAGTAAGCCAGCGGTTTGACGGCAATATTTGGAAGGTACCATTTATTTCAAACAGAAGACAATATTTTTTATGTAACTGCAACATGATTTACTCGTGATTAGGCCACTGGTAACTGTCCCATTTTGCGCCATTACAACATAAGTCTTCAAAGTGTTTCTAAACTTTTCAGTGTTTTCGTGATAAATCAATGTAAGATGAATGGTTCGATCATCGATTAGAACCGATACCATATGCACGATACAATGACATACACTGGCATCACACTGCCCCTATTCCGCGTTCCAATGTTCCGTTCCGTGTTTTAGGCTAGTCCCCGAAGACCCCCAGGACAAAAAGGTTAATCCTGTTCAGTGACAATCCGCTAATTAGCAGAAAGGGGGAAAGCGACTGAACTACAGAGGCAGTCAGTTCTGTTCAAGCAAACGTATTCCAAATCTTATTATATTATCATATAACATAATTGCCTATGAAAAAAATATTGATATAGATTTTACATAAAATAAGCCCAACTCCTGGAGGAAAAACATTTTTTCTATCTTTTTTTTCCACTAAAAACATGAGGTTGTGTGATTTGTTAAAAAAATTATTGGCACATCTATGAGAACTGTCAACTCGGCAGTGACGTCACACTCTGGAAAATCCCCTGTGACTAAAAATTCTAGATCTCAGTAAAAGCTTGTCCTGTACCATGACTGAGACGGGCCCCGACTCAGTCATGCACGCTACGTAACGAAAAGTATCTGCAGCGCGACCCCAAACCAGGGTCGCACATAATGAAAGGAAAAACCGAAAATTCTGAACCGTTCAGACTGGATAATTTACTGCGAAGGAAAGACTAAATGGTATATGACATTTCGGCGGATAAAAACACCTTCATATAACGCAGTATTTATAATAATTACCTAGAATACAAGACATGCCTAGCATATTATCGTGTCACTTATGGTGCTAACACCCCATACACGGCCACGGGTCCTGTGTTTATGTGTACAATGATCCAGGATTCACGGGAGTTTCGAAGAACACACTCAAGTAGTGTGTTTTATGATATTTATTAAAGCCATATTTGATCTTTTTTGTTTATTTTGTGCACCAGATAAGACTTGTTTCTGGTCATTCCGCTCCTAGTTTGAGCGGGCGCCTGCAGATACATTGCTGGTTCACTCGTCCACGACGTTGCATGGATGTATAACTTGTGAAAGGAATGTCAACTCGTGACCACGACAAAGTAAAAGCACAGTATTTCTGCCTCTGTCAGTCCCAAATTTTCAGCAGAGAATAAAAACAACATGCATTACTAGATCTGAGTTGTTGATAAAACTCAGTCCATGATGTCACATGTGTATCAGCCAATAACATCAGGACAAAGTCTGGTATCTGGACGAAATCCTCCCATCACACAACAAACGCACATGGAATAGGTGTACTTAACCTTCTATGTCATGGTTCTGTACACAGGAACAGATTTCAAATGAGCGCCATGCTCTTTATGTCATTCTGCTTTGCCAATGCAGTCCGCTAATCTAGCCAGTGCTATTTGGCGCATCCATGATTAGCACACTTCTGTCTTTGTGGGTTATGTAAAGCTATATCAAGCTGATGTCAGAGCCAGCTGCCCCCCATGCAGTGGCTATAAATCACAGGTAGGGTAAACCCGGCAAATATCGGACACCCGGGTGGTGATACAAGTACCTGCTCGCCCCTTGTTATGGGTTCATAACTGAAATGAGATTTCAGTTATGGGGATCCTCTTATGGAAAAGCGTAGCAGAGGTATATTGGGATATTTGCAAAATAAACAGAGAAAATGGAGGCAGTTTAGCAAATTTCTTACCAATAATGGCTAATAAACTGTTCTGGAGTAAAAATAAATTATGTAGAAGTGCCCTTATAAGGAAATTGTTAAGATTTCAACTCCTGTTGGTTTTTTTAGCCTGCCATGCGGTCATGTTTATCTATTGTCACATGACCCTGTCCTTGACCTTATTGATATGAGAAAAGTTGTCCTCTGATTATTGTTCCAAATAAATTATATTAAATATTGTTTCCATAACTTCCATAGGCAAATTTGTTAAAACCTTAAAAGATATAGCCATAAACTTATAAAGGACTTATTGAAGCCATATATTATCATTTACTCATTATTATTAAGTATTATTCATGAAATAAGATTTTTTAAATAGATTTATTAGCAATAAATTACTCTGGTACACCAGAGGTCAGGTCACAGGTCAGGTCATGGGTGACCAGAGTTCATGCCTCAGCAACATGGCTGTGTCAGTGATGGTCTTCTGCTCTTCCTCTTCATGATAAAATGCTGTTATATCATATATAACATAAACAGGAGACTCCACATGTATGGAAATTGATATATAAAGGATATATAGATAGAGTGAACATAGTTTTAGCTGCATCTTATTCTTAATTACTCTTTTATTCTTTCCTTCTGATAAATCAGAAGGACCGCTACGATATTTCGTAAGAACATATTCAAGGCTGAGTATCGAGCCCGGGTCTGGTGTGTAATTCTCAGCCTTGCACCAAGGCAAGCTCGCCCCCGGTCCTGTTCACTAGTGAACAGCCGTGTAGCAGCTAACACCCGGGTAATATCGGACACTTGCCTGTAAATCCTCAGGAAATGGTCATTTTTGGCAATCCCGACCGACAGCATGCGACAAATTAAAGTTTATGATTTGTTTGTTTACAACTTCCGTTAAATACTACCAACAATTAAATAAAAGGTCATTTTTTATTGGTTTAACAGGGCTTCCACGGAACCAATGACCGGTCTCAGCCGTCCTGGAAAGTTCAGGCACGACACACGTGATCGGCGTGACCCCAAAACTAGGTCAAGTTTCGACAGTCAGAAACGATGGCATTACCTGTTGACCAGATTATATCACAGCGTTGTTTTGATTAGTCATGGAACGGTAGGCAGACGAAGCCAAACGTGTCCGATATTTACCCCCCCCCCCCCCCCATACTCTATATAATCCTTGTGCTCTATCCTTAGGCAAAAAAAAAAAAACTTTTGTTTCCGGTCACCCGACCGAGCCTAATTTTTCCAGCCGACTCATAAGTTTTTAGAGTGATTTGTATACCAAAATAAGCAATAAATACATTCCTTCGTAGAATAAAAAAAGTGTCCCAATTTTCCCACAAAACCTTTTCAGTGCAGATTTCCGCTATATTTATTCTTTAGAAAAAGCGCTCTTGGTATTCCCGTCAGGCTGATGTTTGCTAAGAGGCGCCGCACAGGATGAAGTTTATTGACACATTTGGTATTTCAAAAGTTCACCACTGTAAAACAGCCATGCTTCTAGAAGCTTCTTTTTCTTGAAATGTTATTGTTGTAATTTATGGCAGCTCATGTCAGGTTGCCTTATTATATAATATGAAGAGTCTATTCTAATAAATGACCTAACAATGTCTATGACGTAGTTAGTCAAATTTCCTCATTTGCTGACCTCCGTATATCTATGCTTGGCATGTGTCGCTGGATGTCCGGGCTTATATATATGTGAAGTCCAGGCTTTCAAGTCCGACGGTCTCGTATTAAACGAGGTAGACCTTTCGTTGACAGACACCCGAATAAACCAATACTACTGTCAGAGTTTTCTGAAAAAAAAAAACTTGCACCGACCAATTACGAGGGGCATCTTTTCATTCGGCAAAGGTTAAGCAAAAGAGGTTTTGAATGAATGAGTTTTCTTTCGCGCCCAAATTTCCTGGACTAAATGTATATGTATGAAACTTTTTGCAAGCAAAAATGTCTGAATTTCATCTTTCCACCTTACAAGTCACCACTTTCTCAAGTCAAATTCCCCTGCAGTTTTCTTTCCACTTTGATACTGCTAACTGAAGTTTAAAATGGACACGGTCGGCGGTACTGATATTCCTGTCAAGTGGTCTAAACAAAGTTATTCAGAGAAATAAAAAAGGGTATGTTTCACCTATTACTATTTATAAATATAACAAAATATTCTATTTCAACAGTAATATTTGTATTATTTGATGAATTCCCTCGTCCAAAAATCCACACTGCCAGTGGAAACTACGCGGTTGTATGCGTTGTCACAAAAAGACATGCAAGACACGGTAGCGTGGCGGTAGGCTGTTCCGTCATGTGCGTACACTACCCTTAAGCCCCGTTCCCACTTTCACGAATTTGACGCCGAATCGCCACGAACTTACATCATTAAAATTCGTAGGGACGTCGTGGGAGTGTCGTAGATGATATCTTGAACATTCGGTAATGTTCGTAGCGAGGTCTTGAGCACTCAGGATTCGTAGCGCTATTTTTGAAATGTTAAAAAATTAAGCTTTGTCGTCACAAGTCGTAGCTAAGTCGTAACAGTTTCTTGGTAAGTCGTATGAGAGTCTTCATAATTCTTGTAAATTCGTGATTTAAAACAATGTCACGAATGCTCACGAAGGACAATGACATCGACACGACTTCAACACGACTACAATACGACTACCACAAGAACCTCTCAAGAGAGAGTCACGTTCATAAAGCCCCTTCCTACTTCCACGAATTTGGTGACGAATCATCAAGAACTGATATCATAATGTAACGGAAAATTTTATTTTCTGAGTGATTTTTAACTTCTTACAAATAAATGAGGAATAAGGTTTAGAAGTAAGAACACTGTGTAGATTTGTAAATTTGTTTTAAAGAAGATTTGTATTGTGGTTATTGGTTCCAACTAAATTTGAACTAAAATAATTTGAAGAAGCTGAATAGAATTACGCTTCCTTTGTAATTTGTAACTTCTTTGTAAAAAAACAAGGAAGTTTTTGCAGTAAGTTAACCATATAGATTCGTTAATTTGTTTTAAAGAAATCTTTTTTATCGTGGATATTGGTTGACAAAATAAATTTGAACCAAAAAAGTTTAAGGAAGCTGAATATATTATACAGTTTCGTCATACTTAAACATATGGTCAATATAATAAATTATGAATTTCTTATTTTACTATGAGAGAATAAACTGAGCCTAACACAAATTGATATTAACAGAATCTTATATCACATTGAGAGCTGAATCAATAAGATATTTTTAACCAATATTTTGAGAATACAGATATTTTACATCCGATTAAGACGGTCGTCTACTTGGACTTAAAGAAGTTAACGTCGTATTTGCCACCACATAAATAAGTCGTAATTGTCTAATTACTCAAATCAAATGAGACATATATTATCAGTGTTTTAAACTGGATAACTTTTGTCAAATTAAAATATCTGGAGAAGTTGAGTAAAGTGTTGTTATGGTGTCCTTTTACTAACATAGTCTTCTTTGTGACATTACGATAGCTATATATCACATATATAGCTATCTAACAATCCGTAGCAAAATTGAATGATCGTAGGAGTATCGTCCACAAGTCGCAGATCAATCGTGGAAATATCGTACCAGTATCTAAGACGTCGTCACGGAGCCGTGAACATTCTTAAAAGTGTCGCGTCATATCGTGCTGGCTTCGTGTCACTGTCGTAGCCAATCGTACTGGCATCGTACTCCTTTTGTACAATATCGTAGTCGTGATGGAATTTTTATCACTCGACAGGCCGATTGGCCACGAATCGCCACGAATTCAACATCGTGGCGATTCGGCGTCAAATTCGTGAAAGTGGGAACGGGGCATAATATTATCTTCAATATAAAATTGAGCAGTTGTAGGCAGTGTACGATAAAAGGAACAGCCAAATTTTTTTCCACACCCAAGCTGCATTGCGCGAGCTCCTAACCTCTCGACTGTTGTGAGTTGACGGTAACAGAGCGCCAAGTGACTTTTCTGGCAAATCAGTGATCGCAAATCCACTTCAGTTTCCCGCGAAAATCCACATGGTAACTTCGGATATTTCTAGTCAATTCAGTCAACCGGCAATATTTTTAAATGCGCCCTAGGCAAAATGATGTGACCTGGTGACATGAATGATGTGTCAAATAGATTAAGTGACGATCATGACCACAGGCAATCTGTGCGAAATTTATTAAATGTTCCGATCTTGCCTTGAAAATTCCAGATAGAACAAACTTTATGCTCAGAAAATGATATAGAATAGTATGATAATTGTTCTAAACCATATATAAATCCAAGGAACTCTTTTTGGGGGATTCCATGAATAAAGGGAGTTTGTCCTTCTGATCAAAATAAATAAATACAAACAGCGACTAGCAGATCAGATCACATATTTTCACTGGAACCTTCAGGTACACACTGCATTTTTACAATCAAAAGACAAACTTTGGACCTTTTTAAAATTGTTCAGTCCCAGGAAGGTTTGGAAGTAAACACGTCAATATTTTCTCAATACCGGCGAAACAATCATTACAATAAAATGTCATGTTTTAACTAATTTCCAAACATCAGAAACAATTTATTGCATTGCATAAATAGTTATAATAACCAATATAAACATGCATTTAAAGGTATTTATACTTTTTGTCTATTTGACTCACCTTGCAACCATCTGTATGATGGCCATCATTAATATTTCCATTATAGCATCATCCAAATAGGCCCGCTTTTATGATACGACAAGGGAAAATAAATTCATGTTTCCTATATCCCCCATCCACGTCTCCATTCCAAATTTTAAGGTAAAATTAATCAGACATTTTCTGACATCACTCGGGACTGAGGCAAGTTACCTGAATGCAACTTGGTCGTTTTTGCATAAATTTGCAGTGAGCGAAGATGAAGATCAGGCAAATCAGGCACTTTAGGACCTGTCAAACTTTGATATAGAATGTCTTAATACGTGGCGAAATATCTATTTCAGATACATGTGTGTCTGTGTAAATAAAATTTAAGGTGTTTTGTGTGTAAATTGATAGCATATAGCGACCATGTCGCATTGAACTTGTGTAACAAAGGGAATGTAAATAAAAAAAGAAAAAAAAAAATTTTACCTACCTACCGACCCAAGATTTTTCTGCAATGTTACCGGAAACAAAGGTTTTTTTTGGCCTTAGCCATGTTAGTAATATCTGAGACTGGCTATAAGTATATAGGCCTACAGTGCTGAACAGTCTAAATATACAACACTATAGCCAGGTACATTTGTACAATATTGTGACCAGTGGTCCCTGCAAAGACGAATCTGTCTCAAAACACAGGGATTTTATATTTCACAAGTACAATATAGTAATTCAGAAAATGGAATAAAAGAAGGAACTTAAGTTTACCTGCAGTGCTTTACGTTTAGGTAAATCTCCTCGCTATAACCATGTTTTCGGCTCGCCCCGCCCTAGAAAATCATAAAAAAGTCAGCCTGCGGGGTCCCGCGAGGCGGGCGGTTGTGGGCCCCGCAGAGCTCATATATATATATATATATATATATATATATATATATATATATATATATATATATATATATATATATATATATATATATATATATATATATATTACTTCAGACTGGCTGAACTGAGAATTCTAAAGAATGTAGACGCCACCCACAGACATTGCCGTAAAAAGCCAGACAGAAATATTTTGATGACGTTTGAAGTTTACCCATCTTCCGCTGCACATTGTCACATTGTTCAACTGATGGTTAGAAACAACGCACCTACCGTACATTTCTGTCTGTTTCACTCAACAAGTTTGCAGAACCAGAATGGGACAAATGACGACTTCTGTGTTCGTTGTACCTGAGGTACAAATGACCAATATGGTTAACCAGGTAGAAGGACAGGTTCCTCGGCCGGGTAAGTGATTTCTTATACATTTATCTATGCTATAAAAAAAAGAAGTAATTATAAATTCATACACAAGAAAAGTACCGATTTGACTGCAGTAGGTTAGAAAAGGGATAAATCAATGCTAGGTTGCGCGTCATTTTGCACATTTTTATTCGATGTGATCCTTTCAACTTAGGTACAAATTATATTAGTTTTATGAGAAAATATAACTCTCTCGGTACTTCATTTTTTTCAGTTATTTGTTAAATATTGTTGAAATCAGAACCTCCACTACCACCAAACATACTTTATTAATACATGTAAAAGATAAAAAAACATAATTATCTTTAATATGGAAAACAAAGGATAAAAGTAGTTTTTTTCCTGAAGACACACACCATTTTTAAAACGTACAAAATGAGAAAACTGATCATTACGCTCAATACACAGCGCTTTACCTATAGGACCGCTACCTATATTTTAAGCGCTGTTTGTTTTGACCTCATATCCTGAAACGCTACACTAGAGGGGAGCACTGTATTGTGAAGACCCTGTGCTGGAAGACAAAACGGTTTACCAGCCAAGCGAGGAATACAGGGAGGCAATGTGGTTCAGTTAATTTTGAGTGACAGCTCATCGCCCGGCAACCATTTGCACAGGCCACAGACTCAGAGAGAATGGCCTAACCCGTGGTTTTCACAGGTCCTTGTGTACATTGGATGCCCGGCCTGTGAGCTGTGATTCAAACGAAATGAAACAACATAGGTTCTGTGCACACCTCGCCAGCTGGTCTCCGTTTTGCTGGCAAAAGGATACATGGATATGCTAACATAGTCGTAATGTCATAATCGAATCGGTCGATGATGCGAGAACGTACAGGCAGCAATTAAAATTCGACTTTTTTTTACTAAGAGTTACCACTTGAGTGAACTTGAAGCGCAGCGATGGGCGGAGCCATGATGCCTGTCGAGTGTTTTTTTTAACTGGCATTAAGTTGGCTGCCAGACTACGACGAACCACCTGGTGTCTAAATGTATCATAAACGGTCAAACCAGGCAGCATGAAAATCGGTAGCTTCTTTAGAAGCGCAAGATTTACGCTGCCTCGGGAGTGAAACTGATCATATAGTAACCATCTTTTGGTTCTTATAGAGTAACTGTGTAACATATGTCTAAGTTATTTTTCATTCGATTTTCGAATGTATAGAAATTGCCATGAATCTGAACTAGCTCTGGGAGAAATATAAATACAGATTATTGGTGTAAATTCACCGATCGGTCATGACAGATAAAAAGGCATCATTTGTATGAAAAGAGATTCTGATTACAGTTTTATAAATGTCTGGTAGGCGCATCGTATGGAGAGTATTGTCATTACATTGATAATATAAGTAAAAATGCTAAGGATTAGGGAATCTTGCTTTGCAAGCAGTGGTTAAAACGAATGAGGTCTTGGACGACTGTATGGCTGCTTCAGGAGGTTACATTTTTCCTTTTGTTGCATTCCATGGAAGGTGTGACTAGCTGACATCGTGCTTGCCTGTCTGGGTGCTCCCTGTGCACATTTCAATATATATATATATATATATATATATATATATATATATATATATATATATATATATACAGGGGCAGATCCAGGATTTTTTAGCTAGGGGGCTAATAATAATATTTATAACTCAACAGCTGGTATTACTTTATCCGTAATGACCACCATTTTCAACACATACCTGGAGCCCTATAAGCGTGACCTATTTAAGTGACTTACATGTAAAATGATGCATTTTTTTAACAATGTATTACGAATGGTGTAGTAACGAACGGTAAAGCTTTCACTTGGAAAACTAACTGGTCTCTCAAAAACATTAAGTATTATTATAGAGGGGTCGAAAAGCATTACATACAGCTGGGTCATACTTGAAATCCCCCTCCCCCCCCCCCCCCCCCCGCTAACGCAGTCTTTACATTTTTTATCAAAGGTCATTTAGCTGTGGACTTGCATATGTGGCCGCTAACACTCACAGACTTAGGATGTTTGTTTTTATGCTTAACTTCCCTAGTTTGTTATTTGTTTGCTCTGTCTATATCCGTCTATACTACAAATTTTATAGAGGAAAAAGGTGAAACACAAGAAACAATCCTTAAAATTTTTAAGAAGATCCTGATTACCATTATGAGATTTCTCTATTCCACCCGAAAGCCAAGCTCATTTACACGGCCTTTGTTCTTAAGCTTATCTCAGAACCAACTCTGGAGTTGGTATACCGTGACACACGTTTTACATGAAAAACATAGCACAGTTTGATGAGGATGCTGGCGGAATTCGAGGTATCTGACGACTTTCTAGCTTTTGATGATATCCTGCTAATGTGGCTGGCCGGCTCAGATCACAAATATGTAGCAACGTTAAGATATTTCCGACTTGACTTGTAAGGCATTTCTACCTGCGCCATGCTGTTACAACGTCTTGAAAGGCTTTTGTAAAAGTATAGATGCACTGTGCCACCAATACATGGAAAAATATCTTTTGAGACACAAGCCTTCCTCAGTTAATAGAAAACAAGGCTGACGGTAAGGCAGGAACACGGCCACACAGCTCAGACAGGTGGACTGAACCTTAATTTGCATCCTTACTTTTAGGCTCCCTTTTCCAATTCAGAACTGGAAATGCGAACAAATAGGAATACTGAAAAAAAAAACAATATTTTTACAAACCAGACCCTGTATATTGAAATAATGTTGTACAACTGACATGAGTTTGACGTCATTATTCAATAAGTGATTCTTAATTCCGTATAGCAATAAGAAAAAGAATGTGTATGGGAAAGTTCAGCTGTACTTCATTTAATATTGTCGACCCTTAACGGGAGATATTCTTGACATCAGTGTAGAAGCCGCTGGCCATCTAGTCCTTGTAGTTAGAACCCCCCATATGACAATTGTTTTACAAACAGATACCTGCTGCAGGTCAAGGTCATTATCTTTTTCATCTTCGAGCATTATATATTAACGATTTGCATTCATACATATTTTGGGTTCAAAGTTTCAGAAAATCATTTTTATCTACATTATAATGGATAACAGAGACGGCAGATATTTCGGGGTGGGGGGGGGGGTATATAAAATCTACCATAACGCATAGTTATCATTGTTTATTTAACATGCGTTTTGACGCTCAATGCTGTGGGTAAAAACGACGTCAGAATGATGTATTTATACTCATTATTTATCATAATTTGCTATTGAATACATTTTTTTCTATAGTGCCATTTAAAAAAAGTCAATTAAATAGCTGATATGTATAACATATTTGTAATAAGACGACGTATAATATGCAAACACTCTAATAGAACTCTTCCATTTGCTTTAGAACATGTAGATGAATTTTCCGTGAAAGTGCACTTTTTTATTTGTTTGGACTCAAATAATGCCCCTTTAATTCCCCTCCAACTAAATAAAATTTCGTTTAAGTTGTAACTATAAGGCCTCGTCGTGACACAAGGGTAAAAATCAAAAGTGTGGATAACTAGAGCCATTATTGTTTTATTATAAAAATCAAACAGAGCTGACTCAGAAGGATATATTTCTTATAATGAAGAACAGCTGTTTTTTCTAGAACGTTTGGTCATCTACATCTATATGAAGTGTTTTATTACTTAAATTTTTGACTCTCAATCCGCAGAACGCTTTGGAATCAACTTACTAACCAAATTCTGTGTTCAGTATATTGAATATTCAGGTTTTTTTTCAAATGAGAGAACGGCTGTTTTGATGGTGTCATTATGGTTACAACAATATCAGAAATGAATTCTCTAGGCCATTATACCCATTAATACATGTATTGGTGGACCTTCTATGTCAAATGTGAAGGTAATTATGACATTTTTGCTAATTTAGTATTATTTTGGAGGCCATTTTCATGCTCATTAGAAAAAAATGCCATAGGCTGACAGCGGGCCAAGCAACATATTTTTTACTCCTGATGTTGGCTAACAAAATCCACAAAGAAAAAAACGCTTGAGACCCTAAACAAAGGTCACATAACAACCATTCTTCATTTCATATTTATATTATACCATAAACTATACTATACTAAAATAAAATAAAATATATAATTATATCTGACTTACTTTTTGACAATGTAATAATCATGGATGAAGTGCTCTAGGAGGCATTCTTTAACTCTTTAATATTTAAAAAAATCACCTCTTAGAATCAATAACTTTTGATACTTTGCATACATGCAAATCTTCTCGAAATTTAAATTTATTACCATTGGCCATTTTCACTGAGTGAACAACTGACAGCTCTTCAGTTGTTATCAACAAGTGACTAGTGATGGAGAAAACTCTGGTCAATTCTTTAACCCTTCCTCAAAAGTCAGTCAGTGGAGTATGTGAGCAGATCAGTAGTAATTAATTGCTCCTGGTATCCCTCCTTGGCGTGGGTTTCTCAAATCTGAGCAGATCAATAATTTATTATGGCACCTGCAAATGATTGCTCGGCTCTCTCTGCTGGCGACCCGGGTTCGATCCCCGCAGATGCCATGGGAGTGGGTTGTAGTGACCGGTCCAAGGTCGGGTGTTCTGGTTTCCTTCACCTCGAAATACTACCGAACGTTATTATAACTAATTGTACAATCCACGTAAAATAATTAAAGTTTGTAGATGCACCAGGCATTATATTAGCAGATCACTGTCAGGCAAGTGTTTTAGCAAATTGATCTGTGACTGTAGGGTGAAGAACTGAGCAGATCAGTAAATTTACATGACAATCATAGTTATAGTTGATGAAACCATCACGGTTTAGGCAGATTATTAGCTGGTAAGTGTTAACATTGACAAATGCATGGCCTCTTAAGCCTCAAAGACATTTAAAAATAAATATGAGAAGATAAGTTCCTGCAAATTCCGTACATATATACGTTAAGCTGAAAATTTTGCAACATTAAGCAGTTTGAATTGACATAAGGTTATGCTATTTGCCTTAATATATTCATGCAAATTGTGTAAAAATGATGTATAAATTTCAGTCATTACAAGTTAAATAATGGTCAGAATATTTTAATTATTTTATAAAATGCCACTTCACTTTCCCATACACATACGGATTTTTGAGAATATGTTACTAGACAAATGATTTTTTATCGTTGAATAACTACATTTTTTCTTTCAGCTGTGGTCTTTCACGTGATCATGGGAATCATCACCTTTGGCGTTGTTGCTTGTCTGATTATCTCCTGCGTCTGTTCGGACGTTTTTTGTGTAAGTAAACAAAACATTTTTTAGGCACAACTTGTAAACAATCGATATGTACAAAACATCATGTGTAACCTCTCCGTGTCTAGCTATTTTCCGCAAATTTCTCGTTGCCTGGTCGGGTGCTGGCTCGTGTGTGTGGGTCTGAAGCGTAGAAACACAGCGTTCTTGTGGTCTAGAATTTTCGAGTCAGTGTGTATTGTTCTTTGGAATTTTCCATTCTAGAATTTTCGAGTGGAAAGCTTGTTACGGAACCTAATATCCACAGATCACGTATGCGTGATGAACATAAATTTTGTCAAGGAGATAAAAAAAATTCAGATTCTGTAACACAGGGCAGCGTGAAATGTCTAGGGGAACGAATAAAGAAGTCAGTGATTTTTTGTTAACAAATAACTATTATTTACTCTTAAATCAACCCTAACATTACAATACACTAAATCAATACAATTACACAATATAACAGCAGTGTAACAGCAAATCAATATAATTACACAGCCTAATAAACAAAGTGCACAGTACCTGGATTCCACCACTGTCACAACGATAAGTCCTTTAAAATGTATAAGCCGGCGAACAGTTCACACGGATTCTCTCGGAGAATAACAGTCCAATGTTAAGCTCTTGTAACAATTCAGAAAGTAAACTTGAAACAGGCAGCACTAAATTGTAAAGTGTTAGTAATAGTAGAATCCCTGAAATTACTGGATAATCGGATAGGTCCTACACGTCTGTTTTCGCTGGAATATTCTCTCCCCTCTCTCTCGGCTCTAAAACACAGCCTCTTTATATAACTTTTCACCTCATGCCGAGAATTTTCTATTTCTCGAACCATCTAAAGAATCTAACACGGTATACACGTTTAAAGAACATACTAGAAAAACTAACGCCGTGTCTCAACATATTGGGGTTCACACGTGAGCTCGCCCCGGCTAGGCCAGGCGAAAAAGCCCTAAGCTAGCATGAAAACGAGAGTTCAACCAGTACGGATTAAACTGAGAGTGCAACACGCGGCCAGACCCGGGCGCTACACCACGAGTTAATAGTTTTGAAAATTGATAAGGCCTTGACCTAGACACATTGTTTACAATACATTGTTAACAAGATTACATTTTGTTTACAATACATTGTTTACAAGATTTATCTTTTTTTTTTGTTATTGTTTTAACATCTTAACATGGCAGATTTCAAACCTGAGGCATCTGTTGAAGATTCCGACCCTGGTCAATGTGAACAGTTGACAAAAGATAAGTAGTTGCGTCAGGGTCAACACTTAGGGCTAGGTGTGAAAAAAAGCTTTGAGAAAGCCTGATATCATTCCTAAAACCATGCAAGATCTATTTAACAAAGGTTTAATTGAAGAGAGTGAAGTGGAAACAACAAAAACTGACAGCCTTGCTATGCAGATAGAATAAAAAAAGTCAGAAATGCAACATGAACTAGCATTAAAACAGTTAGAAAAAAAAACAAAGATTCTGTAACACTAGGCAGCGTGAAATGTCTAGGGGAATGAATAAAGAAGTCAGTGGTTTTTTATTAACAAATAACTATAATTTATTCTTAGAACAACCCTAACATTAAAATACACTAAATCAATACAATTACACAGTATAACAACAGTATAACAACAAATCAATACAATCCCACAATAAAATAAACAAAGTGCGTAGTACCTGGATACCACTGTCACAGCGATAAGTCCTTTAAAATGTATAAACCTGGCGAACAGTTCAAACGAATTCTCTCAGAAAACAACAGTCCAATGTAAAGCTCTTGTAACAATCCAGGAAGTAAACTTGAGATAGGAAGCACTAAATTGTTAAGTGTTAGTAAAAGTAGAATCCCTGAAATTACTGGATAATCGGATAGGTCCCACAAACTTACATACACATGTCTGTGTCCGCTGGAATATTTTCTCACCTCTCTCTCGGCTCTAAAACACAGCCCCCTATTTATAACTTCTCACCTCCAGCCGAGAACCTTCCATTGCTCGAACATTCTAAAGAATCTAACACAGTACTCACGTTCAAAGAATATACCAGAACAAAGAACGATGTGTATCTAGGGCCCAACCAATGCGGATTAACCGAGCCTGCAACATCCGGCCAGGCGAGGCCGCTACAACATGTGCCACGCGCTGCACACAAACAAAATGCCAACAACATAGGAACATCCGTGTGCACAATAAAACAACCATCTGTAAGACCGCTGCACACAACAAAAAGGCACCTGTAATAGCAGTCACCCAGTACAAGTAGTCCTGCTAGTTCATTAAAGTCCATTGCTACACCTCAGTCCACGTCCACTGTGTCTTAATCTAACAAGACCAGTCATTTTCAAAGAAAATCTGTAACTTCTGCAAAAAGGAAGGTCATCTAATATCTGACTGCTGGAAACTTGCGAATAAACCGCAGAGCAAACCTTCTGGTTTTGTTTCAAAATCTATGCATAGCATAGTTCAAGAGCCAAGCTCTTTTCATGTAAATAAGGGTTACAACTCCTTTATTGACCCAAAAATGAGTTTGATGCTACGGAGGCGAACGTGCCGTCTGACTCGAAAGAAGAATCCATAGCTTACGGGGTAAAAACCTCATTTGGTACCTGCGAGGAATTTAATAAGGCTAAGTCCTTTCAAGACTCCTCCGAGGAGTATCCTCTAAATAAGGCTAAGTGCTTTTATGACTCTTGCGAGAGTTTTTCAAATGAGGCTAGGTCCTCTTATGACAAACAGAAGTTTGTTTCTGCTGAGGAAAATTCCTCTGCTGACTCCCATGAGGAGTTTGATTGTAATAAGGATGTAGATTCCTTTGGTGACTCTAAAAAAGAGTTTATGACTGACACTGTCAGTGTCAGCTGTTTTTTTATGAAACTGAGGTAGTAGATTCCTCTCCTGACTCTGAAATGGAGTTATTTGAGCCATTCATACATGATGGTTTTGTATCACTTTCAATGGATTTATTTGATTCTACCCCATTTAGAGTTTTGAGGGATACTGGTTCAGGCCACACTCTCATGAAAGCAAAAACTTTGCCATTTTCTAATAGGTCATTTACTGGTGCACATGCACTTGTTAATGGTGCGTTTTCAGATAAACACACTTCAGTGCTTCACGCTTCAAATGTACATTTAAAGTCAGATTTGATTTCTGAGAACATTGTTGTGGGCATAAGAACAATTACCCTTTAAGGGAATTCAATTGGTACTATGCAATGATGTTGCAGGTGACAAAGTACAGCCTGTATCAATAGTGACAGAAATGCCGTCACTTGATTAGGACACTGATCCTGAAAATCAGGAAATTCCTGGTTTATATCCTTCATGTGCTGTAACTAGATCTATGGCCAAGAAAACCACACATGAGGATTATGGTCCAGATAATAACACTCTGGGAGTCACTAGTGACTCGTCTAACGACTCGCCCGTACAGGATGCGGCATTTTCAAGGTCAGAACTTATCGCTGATATTTCATGTTTGATTACCAGGGCAGTTTCTAAAGATGAACTGTCACAGAACCCAGTTTGTTTCTATTTTAAAAATGTAGTGCATATGCGTAAATGGCCACCACCTGATGTATGCGCTGATGATGAGTGGGCCATAAATTATCAAATAGTAATACTCAAAACTATCGCAGTGAAATTCTAAGCATGGCACATGAGGCTCCATTGTCTGGCCATTTATATATAAATAAAACTTATCAGAAAGGTATTACACACTTCTATTGGCCTTGCCGCAGAAGTAATGTTCTGCCATATTGTAAATCATGCAAGATGGTAGGCAAGCCCAATCAGAATCCTCCTAAGGCCCCACTTAGGCCTATTCCTGCTTTCGAGGAACCATTCAGTAGGATTATTGTTGACTGTGTTGGACCACTGCCAAAAACAAAATCTGGACATGAATACTTTCTGACAATTATGTGAGCATCTACCAGGTTCCCTGAGGCAATACCATTGCGCAAAATTAATGCCAAAAGTATTGTCAAGGCTCTGACCAAGTTTTCTTAGCTCAGCTGACTTTCAGTCATGCTGAGCTATCATGCTGAGCTATAGCGATCACTCTTTGTCCGTCGTCCGTCTATCCGTCTGTCCGTTAACCAGGCACAAATCGTAACCGCTGGACCTAGAATGTTTTAACTTGAAGTTCTGAAAGGTCAATACAAAATCTCTTTGGAAACCTGAAATTAGGTCTCTGTTACCCATATCCTTTGAGCAATGGCACTCCAAAGTACAGCTCAGAATAATGAAAAATTTGATACAAAAGCTGAAGTATCTGAACAACTAATGCAGAGATCACCATCATTGTTTGCATTGATATTGATCATGAAGTATTTTATCAGTTTCTGCAGACTGGTGGCACCACCTGTATTTGTTTGGTTTTTTTATGATTTTTTTTCTCTATTTTTGAGACCTTTAAAGATATATGAACATCTGTTAACAGGGCACAAATCATAACAACTGGACCTAGAATTTTCATTCTTGACACACAGGGAGACCTATGAGAAGTCTCCATGGAAACCTGAAATTAGGTCTCTGTTACCCATATCCTTTAAGCTGTATGGCTCCAAAATACCCCCCCCCCCCCAGAATAATGAAAAATTGATACAAAAACTGCAGTATTTCAATAACTACAACACCGATGGTCATGATTTTTGGCATACATATTGATCATGAGGTGTTCCATCAGTTTCTGCAGACTGGGTGTGCCACCTCTATTTTTTCGAATTTTTACGAATTTCTTTCTTATCAGCACGTTATGGTTAAGCTAGGTATAAAACGAAACAGCTCTTCGCCATACCAACCTGAAAGTCAGTGCGCCCTAGAGCGTTTTCACCAGACATTAAAAAACATGACTAGGACCTATTGTTATGACACACAGAAACTGGGTGAATGAATCCACCTATTGCTGGTTGCTGTCAGAGAATCATTTCACGAATCCTTGGGTTTTAGTCCCTTTGAACTAGTTTTCGGACACTCAGTTCGATGTCCATTAGAATTGCTTAAAGAGAAACTCTTGTGTGAAAATCCTGATTCTCTTAGTTTATTGCAGTATGTATCCGACTTTCGCACGAAAGTACACAGTGCTTGTGATTGCAAAGACATCTAAATTCTGCACAAATTAAAATGAAAACAAAGTATGACAAGCACACTGTAAGTAGGACGTTTGAGCAAGGTGAAAAGGCCCTCGCCTTACGTTTGAGCAAGGTGAAAAGGCCCTGGCCTTACTACCTATCCCTGGCAGATCTCTGCAAGCTAGGTAATTTGGTCCTAACATTGTTGACAAGAAAGTTAGTGATTTAAATTACATACTGTTTACACCAGATAGTCGTAAGAAAAAAACAACTGTCCCATGTTAACATGTTGAAACCATATTATGACAGAAATAGCACATCTGATGTTTACATAATGTTTCTGTTAATAATTGTGTAAAAACTGACCCTGACCTAGTTCAAGTAGATACTGAATGTAAATGTGATGTAAACATTCAGTGTGGAAGAGTACCACTAAAAACTCAGATGTGCTTAACAACCTGGATGCCAACCTGTCACACATTACCGCACAACAACAACATGACCTCAAGAACCTGCTGCAGAATTATGAATAATTATTTAGTGACATTCCATCGCGAACTAACATATTGTACCATGACGTCCATGTTGGCGAGGCAAGCGCAGTCAAGCAGCATCCTTATTGACTGAATCCAGAAATGCAAAAGTATCTACAAGATAAGGTTCAATATTTACTGGACAATGATTTTATTGAACCTAGTAACAGTAACTGGAGTTCACCATGTATTCTGTGGCAAACCTTCTTCTTGTCACCAAGACTGACTCGTTCCCGATTCCGATGATCGATGATTGTATCGATAGAGTCGGTAGCTCCAGATATGTCTCCAAGTTTGACTTGCTAAAAGGATTCTGGCAAGTTCCGTTGACAGAACGAGCGAAAGAAGTGTCCCCATTTGTGACGCCGCAAGGACTGTACCAGTATAGGGTTATGCCGTTTGGCATGAAGAACTCGCCAGCCACGTTCCAGCGCCTCATTCATATGGTTGTCAAAAACATTCAGGGCTGCGAAGCATATATTGATGACCTTATCGTGTACAGCAACACCTGGGAGAAACATCAGCAAATTCTTCGCGACCTCTTCGAAAGATTCAGGGAAGCACGTCAACTCGGTCAAATCTGAGTTCTGTTATGCACAAGTAACATTTTTGGGTCATATTGTAGGGCAGGGTCAAGTAAAACCTGTTGATGCTAAAATAAGTGCTATTTCTACATTTCTAAGACCAGAAAACAAAATGCAAATAATGCGTTTTCTTGGTATGGTTGGATACTACAGGAAGTTTGGTCCAAATTTTTCTGCTGTAGCTGAACCTTTGACTATTTTTTTATAGAAGAAACAAAATTTGTATGGAATGTTCAGTGTGAAAATGCATTTCAGAATTTGAAAGCAATTCTGCAAAGTTCACCAGTTTTAGCAGCTCCAGACTTTTCTGAACCTTTTACGTTTGCTGTAGATGCTAGTGATACTGCTGCTGGATCTGTGTTGTTACAAGAAGGCAGTGATGGCATAGATCATCCTATTTGTTATATTTCAAGAAAGTTTAATGCAAACCAGAAAAACTACTCCACTATTGAAAACGAATGCTTGGCTTTGATTTTGGCATTGCAACATTTTATTTTACTTCATCAGTTGAGCCTATCATTGTCTTCAGTGACCACTATCCCCTCACTTTCATGAACAAGTTAAAGTGTAAAAAAAACAAAGATTGTTTAGATTGAGTTTGTTTTTACAGGATTACAATCTTGAAATCAAACACATTAAAGGGAAAAGGCAATGTACTTGCTGATTGCTTATCAAGATTTTTTTTAAATGAGATGTTTATGCAATGTTGTAAATAAGATGTTTTGAAATGTTGTAAAAACTTAGTGATTGTGATCGCAAAAAGAATGTTTTTAGAGAAATTTTTCTTTTTTCTTACAGGAGGAGGAGTGTTACAGATGTCTGTTTTATTGTGCGCAGGAGTGTAATATGTGTTGTTGACACTTGACTCGTGTGGCGCGGGCGTGGCTCGTTGCTGTGGCAACCTCGCCTGGCCGGATGCTGGCACGTGTGTGGGGGGTCTGAAGCGTGGAAACACAGCGTTCTCGTGGTCTAGAACTTTCGAGTCAGTGTGTATTGTTCTTTGGGACTTTCCATTCTAGAATTTTCGAGTGAGAAGCTATATATAGTGGTTGTGTTGTTTTGGAGGGCAGAAGAGAAAAACCAGCCAGCATTAAGTGTTACCTTCTCGTCAATTTATGGACCTAGCCGGTAATTGCAGTGGTGTCTGAAATTTAGCGGACTTAATACAGTTTTAATATTGAATGTCTCAAGTTTGCCTGTGGATTTTTAATATTTACGTGGATCATTGAATTTAATCCCTCTTGTATAGCTGTGACAGTGGTGGTATCCAGATATCAAAGCCTAGGATCCGGACACTCTGGTACTGTACATTTTATTTGTTATACTGTGTAATTGTATTGATTTACTGTTATACTGTTGTTATACTGTGTAATTGTATTGATTTTGTGTATTGTAATGTTAGGATTGTTTTAAGAATAAATTATAATTATTTGTTAACAAAAAAAAAAAACCACTGACATCTTTATTCATTTCCCTAGACATTTCACGCTGCCTAGTTTACAGAATCTGATTTTTTTTATCTCCGTAACAAAATTTTGCTCGTCACGAGTACGTGATCTGTTATTATTAGGTTCCGTAACAACATCTGCATAAAACCGTACCGGTTTCGGACTACATGACAGGGCAGTATCACACGCTTCCTCTCATTTTATATCCTGGCGTCAACAAGGCCCGGTGACTACCGCACCTGCGGATCTTAGGTGTGTTATCGTCCCAATTGCTGGGTCACACCACCGGGGAATCCCTGAAAAGCACACTCGTTTGATAGTGAAACACGGCCGTCGGGCACGGCCTTCCGATTAAGCCTGCAGAGCGCTTAGCATGGGTGGGGGCCGACCATGAAAAATCTCACCGCCTGGGCTGAGATACCAACTCATGATTTCCCGGCTTTGAGTCCTGTGCTCTAACCTGAGCCACAGAAGCCAGACTATAATACACTAATAGTGTTTTCTTATAAATGTTGACCATTGTGGCTGATGATGAGTTATAAATTTTAGTCACTCTACTTCTTTCAGGCAAGTTCTGCCCCCCCCCCCCCCCCCCGAAGTAAACAACTGAATCTAAATGCAGAGTTTAAGCATAGGAAGTAAAGCATGCTTCTGAAAGTTTATCTTTAACATGGAAATTTAAAGCAATCTAGAAACTCATGTTATATACATACTGTATTACTGACTAAATGCGACATCTAGTACGTAAAGCGTTCTGCTACTGTACCATTGAAGAGAATAAGAACTGAACGAGTATGGTCATCTCCTGCGTTTTACCTGATACCGCCATATGATCATCATCACAAGGTATGATAAGAAATGACTAAAATGAAGAAAAAAAATATTTATACAATTTACTTCTGACAACCCAAAGAGTTTTAATTCATTATTTACCGTACTTGATAAAACCCTTTTAATCAAGCTTTGTAAACACAGGTTGATAAGGAATATAATTTTGACAATTTTTCTTTTACACCGTTTATGTTTACTATCGTCCTTGATATATTGATTTTTTTCTAGTGATTTATCATTTATCATTTATTGGTTTATTCATTTAGTTGTGGATTGATTTATTTGTTCATTAACAATATCACATCTTCTAGACTTAAATACATAAAGGAATACATAATAGGCCTACTAGTTCTATTCTAAATCATTTAACAGTATATACTGTCATGATCAAGATGATATCTAGATACCTGATCTTATGATCATCGATTTTCATGGTTATATTTTAAAACAGAAACAAAATACAAAATATTACTGTCATGAAATAATGTGCAGGACAATTCGTTTATTACTGAAAGTAAACCGAAAGACAGAGATTTGTCAAAATGCACGAGATAATTCACGAAGAATATTGTAATATTGTGTTATTTATCTCATCCTCTTTCGCCTATGATCTTTCGTCTTTTCAAGTTATTTCCTCGAAGGTTTGATATCTCCTTCATTCTTCAATGTGCACTTTTGATTTTTTTATTACTATATATTATACAATGAACTTCCTGTGCACACAAAAGCCCACACACATACACACACACATATATATATATACACGCATATATATATATATATATATATATATATATATATATATATATATATATATATATATATACTCGTGATACACAAGATGTTATGTTTCTCGCGCTAGAAGGATGGGTTAATTGAAGATAGGCAATGTCACTTTCATGGAGGGATCGGTAATGTATGAGGATGTTAGAAACATGTTTTGTCAAATAAAGGGACCACCATTTGGATGAGAGTAATTGTAATTCGTGCATGATTACGTCTTTTGGTGTCTAATTGGCTGTAAATGTCGGTATATAATATCTCATTTCAAATATATATATATATATTTGTGGATATTAATTCGGGGGATATTCAGTACGTAAAAGAGTGTTGTCTTTGAGTGATACCAGGAGTCCAAATTCCTTATATATTCTGTGAGAAGTACTACCATGTATCAAGTAGCTTAGCACCATATTTGGAAATCATTTACAAATATTCCAGAATATATGAATAAATCCTCATTGAAAAAACATGAGGTTATGCAACCCAACCCAACCAACCCCCCCCCCCCCCCCCCCCGTTCTTGGTTTTTTCCCCTTGTCTCTGAGTGCGAAAGCAAGGCAAAAGATTCACATCTAAAATGATTTTTCCCTGTATATTTACATCTTCTGTTGTTGCAGTTCAAATTATTGTTGTTTTTTTTTTCGCTTCGTTTCAGTCTCTCTTCAACCGGAGAGGAGGTGGAAACTCAAACCTCCGTGTTCACGATCCTGTGAACCGCGATGAGGAGGATTATGGCAGGAATGAGGAATCGATGTCCTGGCTGTAACCCGAGTACACAGTTGTTCTGAATCAAGGCTGGACGTCCTCCGTCACAGTCTTGGAGAGTACAAGAGAATAACTATTTTCATTGTGGCCTGACTCTTAGGCGTCGCATACAATGAAAGAACAATTGCCAGGCTGGATAACTTACTGCGATGGAAAATTCAAATGATGCCTGACATTATAATTGCTTCAAATATATTGAAATACCGGAGAATCCATGAATCACGGCTGATAAATCACACATTTCAAGTATATTTAAAGTGTATTTTCATATCTTTTTCATACCCCTCGTGTAATAACCCCCCCCCCCCCTCATCATTACACTAAGGTATAACAAATGTGTCTCTCTGAACCCACGTTTTAAGGAATGCAAGCCTCCGCTTTATGGGAGTTTGTATGGTGAGATGTTTGCATTTACTTTTTTCGGCCCATATCCCCAGGTTCGTTCGGGCGTAAGTGACTCTACATTTGTAATATTCCTTGTTGACATATCTGAACCCGAATCATAAACGGGATTCATACAAAAACTTAATCGATTCTTATTCACGAAATGCCCTGAAATTTTCATGAGATTCCGTTCATGATTGAGTGACCTATGGTGTGAACAAACACAAACAACCACGCAAACACACAAAAACACAAACGAACTGAGGTAACAACGCACATTGCGGTTATGATTATTAACTCTGAGGTTGGAACCCTTTTAGTACTTTTTTATTGTCTTCGCTGGATTACTATGACTCCAGGCATGTATATACATGCATATATTTTAGAAGTAAAGAAGTACTGTAATAAAGCAAAGAGTTAAAAAATGTTACCCCAACTATAGCTCTTTAACCTGATTTGACATCTGCATCACTGAGATACCGTCTTGTCCTTCTCTGGACTGCATCTAATTTACTTACTGTGAACTAATTATAAATATTACTTGGAGAATATAAAGTAATTTAGTGTTTTCACGCTATCTGTATCGTCAAAAGAGAATTGTATCAAGGTTTTTTTTTTCGTTATTTATCAACAAAACGAGTGTAATACGTAATGGTCCACTGGCAACCCGGCTCCAACCCCCCCCCCCCCCCCCGTGGCTATGCTAGTGGGTTGTCATGGCCAGTCTGAGGTCGGGTTTTCTCCGGGTTCTCCGGTTTCCTCCACCCACAGACGACTGGATGCCACCATCCAAGCCACAGAGAGTGCCTCGTTTAGTATCAGTTATTTTACAATCCAGGTGGAATGAATAAAGTTTATATTTAACGTTAGACACTTCAGTTGGCCATCTATTTTGGTAAGTGTTCATCCATGCGCCATGTTGAGGTCCAATATTAATATTAGAATTTTGTAAGGAGGGTTTATTTTGTTATTAATTTTCATTTTTTTTCATATTTAGCTCAGTGGATTAATACATTATCTAAGCTATAGCGGTTATCTATTGTCCGTCGTCTGTCGGGTTGTTCGTTCCGGTTGTGTCGTTGCGGTTAATGTCGGGGATAAGTATCAAGGATCCATATCCTAATCAATATCCTATAATAATTAGGAGAAGTTACGGACTTGAACATAATGAACTTGGTCAAAACACCAGGAAAGATGTTAAGTCAATATTTGTTAAGTGTACACCAGAAATAAGAATAGAATTATTAGCTTTTAGCTTAAATATAAAATCTTTACAATAAATGTCACCCTACTCGATCAGGGCCTGTATGGACATTTTTCCTGTAAGGGCATTTTTTTATACACCCATTTTTTATTTTATTTTATACACCCATGTAGATATAAGGAGTTAACCAAAAATATTTTTAAAATATTACACTTTATTTGACCTTTTGAGTAAAATTTTAAACAGGCACATACAGATCTAGCTACAGCACATGTCACTGACTTCATGTGTTAATATGCAAAATATGTGTTGATTTGCAGATAGTGTCTATAAAATATAACCAGACCGTATTTTCCTTAAAAACATGAAGGTACGCTTCTTGATATATTAACTTAAAAAGTAAAGCAAGTGAACATTTTAAGTTTGGAAAGTGCTTTGCCTGACTAAATGCTAAAAATTTGTTTCTTACTGAATAATTTAATGGATGTCTTCATTCTTTGGTTCTAATTTTGTTATGACATTGTATAGTTCCCTCTGTAAATTGAATACTGTTAAATATATGCAAAGGGTCACCACAATTTCAGCTATTGTTAATCATTAAAAAAAGATCAGATATTTCCCTGACTGTTCAAAAGTACCTCAGGCCATATTTTTTCAGCAGTAAAAACAATAGAGTAGTAAATAATTAATAAAGAGTAGAATTTATTTACAAAGCTGTTGGTAATGTTTGACTTGACCGTTTCCTAGTAACATTTCCCTTTATTCAGTCCAACTGATAAACATGATTTATTAGTGAAAACAGAATAATCATTTCGTGTGGCTCATGTACTTACTGTTTGTATATATGTGAAAATAAGTAAATAAGGTGTTTTACCCATCTGGTGAAAGTCTTCATAAATCAGTACAATGTCAGGGAAAATGTCTGCTGTCGTTTATTGGGACTGACATACAGAAAATTAGAGGCCGGTTAATTTTATCTAGAAACCCTTTTATGCATAATATTTTACTGTATAATGCTTATCTAAACGAGACCGACAGCTATAGTTTACTTTATTTTATCTAATGACCATCACTTCTCCTTGAAATGCTTTATTATTACCCCATTTAAGCAATGATATTGTGGATAATATTTAGTTTTATCCGTCTCTCTTAAAAATTAAACTCAGTCGACCTTTTAATTTACTTGAATAAATTTATATTTCATTTTTCGCATATTTAACGATAAATTTGTTACCAAAGCAATTATTATTAGGCATATTGCTTTATTAATTTAATTAAGAGTAACTTAATGTAAATAATCAAGCAAATTTAGAACAATATTAAGCAAATGAACATCGTCTAAAAATAGTGACCAACAGTTTTGAAATTGCACTGACATTGGTTTATTCGGAGTAAACATTGTACAAAATTGAAATTGGACCCTTGTCTCAAATTTTAAAATATGGATTAAACTTATATATGCTTGTTGAACTTGGCCATATATCTTTCATGAATTTAACGACTATGTGACATTTTTGCTAGTTAAATGATTATTTAGAGAGTTATAAATAGCAATCATGTCCGAGCTTTAGTTTAGCAATCTACATTTTGCGTTTTGCCACTACATAATTTTAGGACCATTTCCTCTCAGCTTTCCGATTACTAATATACAAAACATACAACCGTACAACTAAGCCCTTTTCCATTTGCTAAAATTTACAAAATTACAATCATAGTAAAGTTCAGCTGAGCGCCGTGAACCATGGGTCCCTTGTTTAACTGATTAATGTTAAACACATAGCTGTAACCGACACATGTAAATACCGCATAAAGTTATTAATTCATCACAGGCTGTTCTGTAACTATCATAAGGATCGTAGCATATGAACCAGATAAAATATATGAATTCTAAATAAACACTTTCTTGGATATGGATATGCTTGATAGTACTGGATACAAAACCAGTGCTTTTGAATTTAGGAATCTTGAAATGTAACAATAAACCAGTGACCTTGACCTCTGACCAGGTAACATCAAAAGCCACAGATTTCTTCCACTTTTGACAGGAAAGCCATATGTGAAAGATCGAAGGTTTGGGATGAAAAGCTTGATTTACATGTACACTGCATCCACGATCTTTTTAAAGACGTGGGTACTGTGACCTTCACCTTGACCTCGGGACCCCGAAATCAAAATCATTCTTACTTTAGTGGTGGGTCAATAATATATAAAGTTTGAAGCCAATCTGTGTATCCAGACCAGCGTAATCGTCCATAAACTAATTTCAATAATTTGTGAATGGATGGGCCGAGTGACTGACCTTTGACCCTGTTACCACGAAATCGAAAAGAATCTTCTGCTATTGGCAGGTGAGCATTATTTGGAAGACGGAAGGTTTGTGATAAAATGTTTGGCTTAATATGCATCCACGTTCTTTTTTTAAGAAATGGGTCCTGGGACATTGACCTTTGACCTCATGACCCCAAAGTTGACAGGGTTTTTTCCTTAAATGGTGGGCCATATACAAGTCAAGTTTGAAACCAATATGTCAAACAAAACTGGAGTTATCATCTGGAAACTAATTCGTGGATAGATGACCTCTGTGACCTTGACCTTTGACCTTGTATTCCCAGATGCAGTAATGTTCTTTTCCTGTTGGCAGGTCAGCTATATGCACAAGATGGAAGTTTTGGGATGAAAAACTTGACTTTAAATGCATCTACAATCTTTTTAAACAAGTGGGTCCTGTAACCTTGACCTTTAAACCGATGACACCATAATCATTAAGGTTCTTGCTTTAGTGGTGGGCCATAACTAAGTTAATTTGAAATCCATATGTCAACCCAAACTGGAGTTATCATTTGGAAACAAATTTGGGATGGAAGGACGGACAGACAGACGAACAGACAGACGGGTGATTATACTAGGGCATACACACCAGGTTTCGGGACAATAGATGAAACTATAGCTGAGAAACTGACATGATTGCAGTTATTTTATTATAAACTAGTGGCCTATGGGCCATGACGCTCAGCTGAATTAAAAATACAGGTGATGCATGTATGATTGATGTTATGAACTGGTAAAAATATTTATTAAGGAACCTTGAACGATGGGAAGAATGAGTTTCAGTGTGCTAAAAATCATGTTTCCTCTCTCCCCCCCTCCCCCCCATCGTTTTTAGAAAATAGGAAACAATGACCTGTGAGCTAATTTAAGATTTCCAAGAAGATTTAACCAGGAGCTCCCTAGATGCTTAGTTAGAAGTTTCTACCTCAATCTGCTATGACTTGTGTCCATCTGACTTATAGGGTACTAAAATCATGTTCTTTCACATAATTCACAGAATATAGGTCACAGTGACCTTATTTTAGGTGTCCAAGGAGACAATACAATGATCTTCTTTCACATTATGAAAGACACGTCTAGAGATCTAATATTTAAGATTTGTACCCTGTGTGACTTTCTGGGGCTAAAAAATAGGTTTTCTGCTCGTCGCTTACAGAAAATAGGTCACAATGTCCGAATGTCAGGAATCAAAGAAGACTTGCAAAAGACTTTCTGGATATTGCGTTAGAAGATCTAGGCCAAAAGGATACAATTTGTGCCCTGCCTCACTCTCCGAGTGCTAAAATCATGTTTTCAGCCAGTGGCCTAATCTCATGTGTCAAAGGAGATTTGCCTAGGACCTCCCTGGGTGTACAGTTAGAAGTTTCTAGGTCTAACGGTTAGGATGTGTGCCATCTTAACGTCCGAACTGCGTCATTTGGAGGTCTCAAAACAGAGAAAAGATGCATAAAAATGAAAAAAAATAAAGGTGGTGCCACCAGTCTTCAGGAACTTATGAAACACTCCATGATCTATGTCTAATGGTTACGGTGTGTGACCTATTGACGGCCAGACTGCTTCATTTGAAGGTCTCAAAAAGAGAGAAAAAATGCGTAAAAATCAGAAAATAATATGTGGCGCCACCAGGAATGCCATGATCAATAAGTATGGTAAAAAAATCCATTATTTATTAAGATACTGGGGATTTTGTATCAATTTTTTTATTATTCTAGGGAGATAGCCCCATAGCTCGACGATATAGGTCGCAGTGACCTAATTTCAGGTTTCAAGGAGATTTTTATGAACCTCTATGGGTATTAAGTTAGAACAGCGGTTACGATTTGGGCCCTGTTAACGGACGGACGGACTTTCAGTCAGCTGAGCTAAAAATAAAAAAAATCGTAAAAATATATATTAGAAAAAAATTACAGGTGGCGCCACCAGTTTTCGGGAACTTACAAAACTGGTCATGGCAATCCATGCATTATTTATCAAGATACTGGAGGTTTTGTATCAAATGTTTAATTATTCTAGGGGGTTCTTTCAAGCCCTGTATCCCCGAGGATATAGGTTGCAGTGACTAATTTCAGGTTTTCAAGGAGATTCTTTATTGACCTTCATGCATGTTTCCTTAGAAGCTTCTAGGATCAGCGGATACGGACGGCCGGGTGCCCAACGAATAATTAAGCATCACACCTATACCTCAGATGACGTTTAGTCAGCTCAGCTAGAAAGGCATGTGTTTGCTTAATTTCATGGAGGAAGTATTGACCTAGTTTCAGGGATAATAATAGTTTTTGTCCCCAACTTACAAAAAACAAATGTCATGTCTGAAACTACAGCTATATTATGTGTGCCTTGATGGACGTCTGGCCTGCAACCGGATGAACAACCGGATGCACGACAGAAAAAGATCCAACGCTGTAGATCAGATGACTTATGGTTGGTTGTGCTAGAAATTTAATATATATATATATATATATATATATATATATATATATATATATATATATATATATATATATACCTGTGGGTCACGGCGCTCAGCTGATAGTGACTATTAGAATATTTTTTTTATAAAAACTTAACATATTGAAATGTGGCAAAAGTTATTTTTTTTGTATATTTTTATTTGAGAAATGTACACAATACACACATCTGGAATTGCCTGTGTACTCTTATCGGTTACATAAAACATGCAGGGGCCTCTCATGAATATTTGTAGAAGTATTGTTATCTCAACTAAGTGACTGTAAAATGCATGTACATTATAAAAAAAAGAAGAAAGTGGAGATGAGTTGATCAAAGTATATAATACTGTGTGTATTGTGTATAATAATTCACATTTAATTTATTAACTGAGATAAGAGGGTGTTAAAAATATCAACATTTTCCATTTTCAAATTAGAATAGATTAAATTTGATAAGCATGTTAAAAACAAGGGACCCATGGGTCACGGCGCTCAGCTGATCGTGATTGGACTATAAATGTTTCTCCACTGTGATACTACATCGAGTCGATAAAGCTTATGAATATCATGGACATGTTGGGCTATTATAAAGGAATGTAATGTAATATGTGAGTAAATGATAAATGAAATTACCTGACTGATGGATTAATAGAGTAAAATAAAGTGGTTTATTTTTTATTTATTTAGGAGGGGTTGAAAATTGTGATATATTTGAGCAAATATGAATGCAATGACAGCAGTAATAAGCAGTAGTAGAATGATGATAAGGCTATTTGTTGAATGATCTAAAGTGTATGGTAGTCTGCAAGCTTTCAATTTGACAGATATGATGTTATGATTAACTATGCTGATGAAGTGATTAATGAATTTGTGACTGTATGACACAATATCTCTTTAGTCTTGACAAGGTACATTATTGTGATGCCCACTATGTCTACATATTACACAATATTGACATAATTTCTGGCATGTACATAGGTACCTATGGACGAAAAGTTATACAAAATATTAAAGTATGAATATATCTGATTCATCTTGTTCTTGCTTACTGAGGCTGACTTTGGGATGGGGTTCGGAGAAGGGAAAAGTGAGGGCAGCACGAAGGTGGATGTAGAAATATTCTATTGTAATGTTTTTCATTTATATAAGAATATGAAAAGCTAAGAGGAAAGGGGCCCTCCTACTTGGTTATAGTAAAGTTCTAAATATATGATTGCAAACTAATACTCTGACAAGACTGTCATGAAGAAAAACAGTAAAAGTATTGAGATACTGTGATGCATATGAAAATTTACAGATGGACAGGCAAGTGGACAGAATGGACTAATACCTTTATTTCACTTTCAAGGGAATAATGCATTTAAGTTTATATATAAGCCTATTTTTTTAGCATATCCACTTTTTCCATTAAGAAGTTTTTATCATTTTTTTTATTTACAGGTTTTATAAATTTTTAATAAAAAAAACTGAAAATATAAGTTAAAATATTAGAATTGTTGCAAAAGTTGCAATCATTATATATACAGAGTAAAAAACTGAAACTATAAGTTAAAATATTAGAATTGTTGCAAAAATTGCAATCATTATATATCCAGAGTGTAGCTCATATTGGGTCATATTATGCATACACATATAATTTATTATTTAAAATCATAAATGTTTAAACTAAATTTAAAAGAAAATAATGCCACAACATGGCATCTACAAGAATATTCCTTGAATCACTTTTAAAAAGTTTTGCACATTGGAGTTTTCAGTACATGCTTAATTTTATTCACCAAAATAAGATAAAAGATTCAGTAAATTTGATAAAATAAAACATCTTTTCAAATAAAGTATACACACTGTTGGTTTAATGAGGGACAAACAATATCATTGTGCTAATTACTATCCCGGTTTTAATTTATTACTGGAATTAATAGTCAATTTCACACCTGGTGAAGATTTTAATCTTCTGAAGTAAGGAATTACTTATCTGATGAACATCCACACTTTCATAGCAATACACCACTTTGTGGACACAATTAAATGTACACTTTAATCATTGTTACCCTGGTGGTACAATACAAAATCTAAAATGTAGCATAGCCTAGAATAAGAATGAATCAAATACAGAAAATAATAACATTCATCTAGTTTATGCACCGTCTGGGGGTGGGGGGGGAGTGCAGGGCAGAGGGGAAGCCTGCTGGTAGTGGCCAAGCTGAGCAAAGGCATGCTTCCTGGGGTGGGTTACATAATGCAAGTGAAGGCTGTACTACTAGGTGGGCTAGATGTAAACAACACTTGACATGGTGTATGAAAACGTGAATAAAAGCTATTCTTTCCATTCAATTTCTTTGAAATTTCAGATTTAAAAGATTAAATCCTTATGTATATATGCTGTGAAAATTAAATCAACAGTGCTTACAGGGAAAAAACGGCCATTGCCAAAGTTGGACAAAATTTTAGGTATTGATTTTTTATTTATGCTAATTACTTGAAAAATTTGCAAAATTCAGATCTATTTTGGGTAAACAATTGAATCTTGATTAAATAAAGTTATATTCCTGAAAAAAAAGTCTCTGGGTTCAGCAATTTTCATGTTAGGTGAGTAAATATATTTCCAGATTTTTTAAAAATTGCATTATATTTCGGCCCATAACTTTAATATAACACCCAATAATGACCTAATTTTGGTATGTTCATAGAAAATGTATGAAAGAATGTGAATACTAAAGATGATCAAAAACAGATCAGTGGTTTTGATATTAGGCAGCCTTGAAGTGTAACAATGGTTTTTTTTATGGAAAATGGAGGTTTTTCCTTAATATCTCGAAGGAACGAAGTCCTAATGACCCAATTTTCGGTATGGTAGGAGATTTTGGGGACATCTAACATTATGCCAACAGCCTGGGGAGCATAGAGATGTGCACTGAATCACCTACAGTCATCAAAGTGGACTGCTTGACAATGTAAGGGAATACAACAAGAGCCTCCAAAAAAATTCAATAACTAGCCTAATTTGCAGCTTTTATTTTCAAATTTCAGATTTTAATAGATTAAATCCTTATGTGTACATGCTGTGAAAATTAAATCCACAGTACTTACAGGAAAAAAACGTGCCGTGGCCAAAGTTGGGCAAAATTTAAGGTACCAATTTTATATTTTTGCCAATATTTAAAAAAAATTAACAGATTTTGATCTAATTTTTGGTATACAATTAAATTTTGATTAATTAAAGTTGTATTACTGAAAAAAGTCCCTACCTTTAACAGTTTTGGTCTTAAGTGACCAAATATCTTTCCTGATTTTTTTACAAAGTCCATTATGTTTGGGCCCATAACTTTTTTAAATTAAATAATGCTGACTTAATTTCTGGCATGTATATAGGAACTATATAGAGGAGTAATTATGGTAATTATGAAGAAAACCAGATGAGTGGTTTTGATATTAGGCAGTCCTGAAGTGTAAAAATAGATTTCAAATAAAAAATTGAGGTTTTTCCTTAATATCTCGAAGGAACGAAGTCCTATTGACCCAAGTTTCGGCATGGTAGGAGATTTTGGGGACATCTAACTGTATGCCGACTTTCGAATTCGTAGGTCTTATGGTGTCGAAACGTGCCAGTCTTACGGACGGACATCCGGACGGACGGACGGACAGACGGACAGACAGACGGACGGACGACGGACAATGGACCACGACTATAGCTCAGATGACTTATAGTCAGCTGAGCTAACAATTGTGAAACAAATGAAAATTGTGGGATAAATCCATTTAATTATACAATAAGGAAAAGTTGGAAATGAGACTAAGCGTGTATTGTTAACTATATAATAATCCCATCATTTTTCATGCGTTAACAAATTATTATTAAGCGCAACAGCAGCTGAAATTAGGCATTACTGTTTGTACAGCATTTGTGTAAAATTCCATTTAAGAAAATATGTAGTTAAATCAATACAGAAATCATCCTTAATTGAAAAAGAACTGTAAAAGTGTTTGTTTTAAAACTCATTTGCAGAGAGGGAATCTCTGATACAGATGAGTTTGGCATCATGGAACATTAATCAAATTTATCTTTAAGATGTCTCGATATAACGTTAGCGTAATGCTGCCACCTGGTATAAGAAAATTTATTTATTTTACGTACGACATACTCTCTTGTATGTACGACATACTATCTTGTACGTACGACATACTATCTCGTACGTGCGACATTTATCTCGTACGTACGACATAATAAATCTTACGCATCTGATTCACGGACTACACAACACACCAACTGCTATATGTATGAGCAATATATACACATGTATGTCCAATAATGTATGTTCGCCACCTACTTGCAGACCACTTGAACACCGTTGAAAAGAAACACACACACACAGATATAAATATATATTTATTTATATATATACTATATATTAAAATGCAATTCGATTTATCATGTTTTCTTTTGTGTCTAGGTTTCTTAAATATTTCAAAGAAGCAAATATATCAATCGTTGTCTACCAGTCATACACAGAAATCTCATTTTTAGATAGGTGATTGAATTCTGTTGGCAGCGTATGATGTTATAATAGGGAACCTGTCATAATGATGATAAGAAAAAAATATTGCCTTTTCCAAATTAAAACTATTTTTGGAGAAAAAAGAAATTTCGGACAAGAGTTACAGATATCAATCAGCCTGACTGTAAGTGTTTGAGAATGGATATTTGTGGGGCAGGTTTCTAATATTCTAAATGATCCGTCCAAGAACTAGATTTATGATTTAACGCACAGTGCAGTGAATCGTTTAAAATATTGAATGCATATACAGCCATTGATATGATTAGTGGGTAGCTGAACAGTCAACAACCCATTTTATGGAGTACGTATAATTTTCATTTTGAACGTAATAATAAAAAGAATTAAAAAAAAAAAACGCATGGACGTGCGATGAATCTGTGACAGAAAAATTATTCGGGCTTAATATCTCCTGTTCACCGGTTTTCTACGTTGTTATGGTTTTGTGTGTGAGTAAATACAGTCCAGGTGTGTCCGTTTACCTTTACAAGACCTTGTGACAAGAGGATAGATCTTGGTCCTGCAGTCAGTTTTAAAAAATAGAGAAGAAACATGAAAGAATTAACACCAAGAGAAGCTTGAAAACTCTTGATTTGTGAAGTTGGGCTATGCCAGGTGGCGTGCATGAGCGCTGTTTGTTTTCGTCGTTGATCGTGCTCGGGGCAAGCTTTTTCGGTTTTAGAACGAAATATTGACACATACCGTAATACTTTAAGGAGACTACCCTTTATTTCATGTATACTAAATATACTTGGTATGTGAATTGTAAATAATTCCCATTAGAACCCACTTTTCGTGGATTTTAAACACTCTACTACAATCGACTCTCTCTTTTTCTCGTATATACAGTGAAAACTGGACACCTCACTAAAACGGACTAGATAGTTACGTCCCTTCCACATCCCTGTATGTTATGTATAAGCGGAACCTCTATTAGGCGGACATCTCACTTCTTCAGACAAATGACAGCAGATTTCAACTCAAACCAACATTCTAGGAGTAAATGAACCTGACAAATACGAACAGGATACGCCATCTCCGGCGGACACTGATCACTCGCCCCGGGCAACATCAAAGGCTACAACTTTCGACAGGTCTATATATAATCGATTAAAAACGACTATGCATGCACATGTAAAGAATCTAATCCCGTTGGGAATGTATAAGAACACAAATATGCAACTAGTTTAATCGATTATAAAAGGTAGCGACCAATCATTGGTTTAACAGATTAATTGTCACACTACCAATAAATATTGTATACAAATCAGAATATTGCTACAATAAGGCTATTTACATATATGTGTGTTTTATAAAAGTTAGTCTGATTCATAGACATAGACATATTTATTTGATATATCGCTATTTTCACACGAATGTTTCAACTGCGCTTTACAATTATATATGATATTTTAAAACATGAAGATATGACATCAAATTGAACATAATGTGTGACGTTATTAAAATCAGTTCAATACATCAATCATAATATTTACAAAAAATGTAAGTTTTAAGATCTTTTTTGAAACTATTAAACTGCTGTTTGACCTCCTTCAATTTTTTAGGAATACTCTCCATAATTTGGGACTACATACACTGAAAAACTTGAGGCAAATGTTTTCCTTTTGGTAAAAGGAACAACAAGTCTCTTGATGTTATCACATGATCTAAGTCCTTCTCTCAATGGTTTCCTCAGAAAAAGTAGATTCATAAAATAGTCTGGTGCTAGTCCTTCTAAACTCTTGTAGACAAGTGTTAAAATTTTAAATTATATTCGTGCTTGGATAGGTAACCAATGTAATAGTACTTACTCATGTGAAGCACAAGTTTTGCTGCAATGTTTTGAACACGATGTAGCCGTTTGATGGTTGATTCTGGTACCAAACATGATTCCGTTGGAATAGTCAAAATGTGATATCACTAATCCCAAAAATAATGTATGTGTTGCTTCTAGTGTTAGTATAGATCTGATTGCTTTATCCAGTGAATGTTAAAGCTCAAATGAAACGATTTGGCCAAAAATCACAAAAAGTAGCTATTCCAGTAGTATATATCTTAAATTAACATTTGATACATGAATTCCGACATTATTTATTAGAAAACTAGTGATAAAACCAAAATATATTGGAGAGATCACGCTGTTCACGGAATCTGCCGAGCTCTGTGCTGCAGCACGCAGCAGCTGGGCTGGCACGACGTGTGACGTCATAGCAGACAAACACGGTCACTCAGTCAGGGATGCGGGCGCTGGTAACTGTTCAAGTGTCAGCGGCAGAAGCTCTGGTCCGGTCCCTGAAATGGCTAGCTTTCTTGTTGATTAGGACGAATTAAGCAAGGTTCGAAATAAGTGGTATCGCATCGCAATTTACGACGCAAAATGGACCCTTTGTGAATCATTTTCTTTAACTGTTGTTGTGTCTGCGAATCAAATAAATGCATGTCTTGCCTTTTTCTGAGAGCGATTTTTTGGAACACCAATTGATGCGTGATGAATTCAACCGAAAACAATATTACACATTATTTAAGCAGGCATAAGACCGCGGCATTCGGGCTTCAATGAACAATGTGTAAACTGACAGGTGCTTGCTGCACAAGTTTCCAGGAAAAGCTAATCATTATTGACACTGTGACACCTGATCCACAAGCCTATTGGCTGACATTGCATCGACGTCATTTGACCCATGCGTCCATTGGTTGACCTCGACCTTATTTGAATAAACGTCATCTGACCTCTGACCCCGCTGGTCGTTGTGTTTTTGCACTTACAAAAAAGTTCCGGCTTAGTTGGACTGCACAGGACGTGAAAGCTTTCACAAATGTCGTCCAGAAAGCGTAATATTTGTAATCATTTTAGCAAAGTAAATTATCCACACTCAATAAACGGTCCGTATGCACTTTCATTGTGCCCGTTTTTACCGTTTCATTCAAATCAAAACCAGGTCTATAAACAATGTGCCGTCGATGTCAATCTTTTATATCGTCAGTGACAATACAACATTACATGTCTGTCAAATTCCAGATAACGATTTTCATCGGGAAAATGCGGTGAAAAAATAAAAACAAATAATGTGTTATTTTGTCTTATACTCCTATTATCTGGTCCGCTTTTCCGGGTATTTCGTCCTGTTACATGGGCATGACATGCTCACATATTGGCATACCCGCCCGTGGTACCGAGACGTGGAATTGCCATAAAAAAAGTCCCGCACACGTATCAGGAAAACAACGTGATTATGTTTTGAATTATATTTGGAAAGTTATCCGTTATATTATAAAAATATAAAAACAGCCCATTTGAATAAACCTCTAAAATGAACTTGTCATGTTTCTATAAAGCAGACTGAGTGACACATTGTTATAGGGTGTACATACTATCGATGTCAGCTGCACACCGTGTTGTTAAACGATCTTCCTGTCTTCACAGGACATCTATATAGACTTTCACTCTTTGGGTGGAAAATGCAAACATTTATAAAAGAAATACGATGAAAATATAGTATTCAGTGAACAGGTATGTCTTAAGGTATCAAGAACCGCATGTTTTTCCGGGACAAGAACAGAGACAGTCGGGCGTGACACGCGTGTCTACACAGTGAGTGACCGGGGTTGCTGCAGCCAGGCACTGAGCTGTTTGTCTGCTTTGACGTCACAGGTCATTAAGACGACGGGGCCAGCCGAATGGCAATTTGAATGCAACGGTCACTTCTTGACAGTACAACACCTCAAAATATTCATAATTAAAAGAATATTTTTAACAAGTATTGCTAATCCAATTATGTGTTTGGTGAAATCGTTTCATTTGAGCTTTAAACATTACAGTTTTACATTTGAGGGAAATATGACGTTTAAGATTCAACTGATTATCTAAAAATTCTCTTAAATACCGTATGGTATCTGATGCGTGAACTGTTTCTCCATTAAAACATAGATCATTGGTTGTACACTTAGCACTTGTACGTTATTACCAAACAAAATAAATTCAGTTTTGGAGTTGTTTATTTTTTTAACCGGTTTTCATCCATCCATGTTTTAATGTCCTTTGCACATGATTCAAGGCTGGATATAGTACTCATCTCTGCCTGGCGGTCATTAGGATTGAAGGAACTCTTTATCACATGGTCATCTGCGTAAGAATGAAGATTGATATGTCCGGGAATTATATCTTGAATTGTGCTTGCGTAGGCTTAATATAGAACTGGTCCAGCACAACTACCTTGTGGTACAGAAAAATACAAAATTTTGTCCTTGGAATGTTGTTTCCCAATGTTAACGCGGCATGACCTTGGGTGTAGGTAACTTTTAAACCAGTCAAGTGCTTTTTCTTCAATTCCGGACCTTTTATTAAGAACAGACAGTAAAATAGAATGATCCACTGTATCAAAAGCTGCTGATAGGCCAATTGCCATCAACGCTGTTACCTCTTAATGCTCCATGGACCATAGAACATTGTTTTTCAGTTTGATCAATGCGGTTTTACATGAATAGTTCCCTCTGTAAGCCGATTTTCGGCATTTGTCATTGACTCTCTGTATGTTTGTTAAACTGGTACAGTGCTGCTTTCTCAAGTGCCTCTGACAAAAGTGGCAAATTGCTCACTGGTCTATAGTTTGAAATCACTAATTCAAGTCCTGTTTTTTTCAATAGCGGTCGTAAAATCGATCGCTGTCTTCCAGTTTTCAGGGAATTTGCCGTTAGTTAGTGAAATATTGATCATTTTAGTAATATTGGTAACAATTCCTGGAAGTACATTCTTCAACACAGTTGTAGGAAGTGCGTCAGTTTCACAGCTTATAGAGGACATTTTATTGATAATATTAGTAACTTCTTCCTCTGACAGTAGTTGAAAGGTTTGGAAGGGTTTGACATTTTTGTTGATGGCTGATATTTTGGGAAATTCTCCAAACTTGTTCTTATGCTTTGAATTTTATTGAAGAAAAAATTTGCAAAATGATTTGCCAGGTCTTCACCATTTAGTCCCTTGGGCAATGGGTTGTCATGGTAACACCTGTGATTTCTGTAACAAGCTTATACATCTGTCTAGTGTTCTTGCCACATTCCTTTATTTTCTCGCCCAGAGAACTGATTATGAATTGTTTCAGCATGTAATTATACTTTGATCGTTCAACTTTAGGTGTTGACTCTAGTCGGTATTTTTTCCACAAACTTTCCTTGCGTATGAGGCTTTGTTCTTGTTCTTTAATGATTTCAATATACCATGGGTATCTCTTTCTTTTAGCTATTTTCTTAGATTTGAGTGGTGCATCTTTGTCTAATACATTTCTTTAATCATTCTCCAACTTATTTACTAAAACATCAATATCACTGTTGTCATCTACTGTTATTGCCTCAAAATCCTTTTCCATCTGATACAAATTAACGTCTTTTATTTTTCTAAAATCGCAAACTTCTGTCGTGATATCATCTCGGACAATGGCTCTGTGGTCAGAAATGAAAGGTCCTGGGTCACATTTAGTTACTGTGACCTTACTTCCTTCCTCGGTGAGTAACACATCCAGGATGTTACCTGCTGTATGAAAATGCACATGCTGTGTAAGACCCAATGTACAGAAAATATCTCTGTCATTTTCATCATTTAGATGGATATTCAAGTCTCCCATTGTAATATTATTAGAGTCTTCTATTATAGAGTTTGCCAGACCTTCAGTTATTTTATCTAGAAAACTGCATTAGTAACTGGATCATTTCCAGTATAAGGTGGATGATACACTCCATTAACAGTGAATAATACCCTATTTGGTGTTTCTACTTTCCACTTGACTAAATATAGTGACTGAAGTTAATTGTTCAATACTCTTTTAACGACAAGATTTGATTTATAAATGATAGCAAGTCCACCTCCTCTGCGGTCACGGTTAACAGTATCAATACGGTACCCATGCTTTGTGAGCTCACCAACTCCTAACCAAGCTTCATCATCTCCCCGTCCAAGCCAAGTTTCAGTTACAACACACAGATCTGCTCCGATTACAATGAGAAATTCCATCAACAACATATCTTTATTCCTAAGAGATTGAGCATTAATCAAAACCGCCACTAGGCCTGTAGAACTATATACTTTGGTATATATCCTATTTTGGTCTTCAACTTGCCTTAAACTTTTAAGATTGCTCTCATTTACTCCACCTAAATATCTGTTTCTGCGATGTTTACCGCCTCTTCTTCCGCGCTTATTAATCCTAAGTTTCCTTACGTTGACCACTGTTTTGAGGTCAAGAACTGTTTCTAGAGGTATTCATGTCTGATGTTACTATCAGATCAAGGACAGTTGTTTCATCACATTTGAAAAATATGAACACTGGCACTTGTGCATGGTATCATTTCTAAATTATATTTCCATATTTAATTTGCTATATTAGCATAGGAATCCCTCGCAAGTGACAATAACATAGCTGTGTCCCTTGCACATGTCGGTATATTTTATCTTGTCAACCAAGAACAAGAACTGATAGACATTATACGTATTACTAATCATGTTAATTGTATCCACCGGCTCAGCCATTCTAACACAGCGCTGGCAATATCTCCCAAAGCTTTCAGTCTTTTCACACACACACACACACACACACACACACACACACATATATATATAGAGAGAGAGAGAGACGATTGTAGTAGAGATTAAAATCAATGAAGAGTGGACCTATTTACATTTCACATACCAGGCATATTAAGTATATATGAAATATAGTGTAGTCTCCTTAAAATATTACGGAATCTTTCAATATTTCGTTCCAAAACCGTTTGCTTACTCCGTTACGCAAGTGGAAAAAAGCTTGCCAGTGTCGCGGTGAATGATGAAAAAACAACCACAGCGATCATGCCACCTGGTTCTGTACAACCCAACTTCACAAATCAAGGTTTTCAAGCTTCTCCGGGGGTTCCTTGTTTCATGATTGTTTTCTGTTTTTCTATAATTTTCGCGTGTGCTCAACTAAGATGTTGTCTCTAGTCAAGCGGTTTTGTAATGGTAAACAGACACATCTGGACTGTGTTGACTCCCACACAGAATCACGACAACGTATGAAACCAGTGAACAGGAGATATTAAGCCTGTGTGTCGGCATAAATTTGCTGGACAACTATCGTTTTCAGCCAAAATGAGTTAATAACGTGAGACAACACACATTATATTGCAAATGAATATGAACCTTAAGTGTCACTTAATAGATGTGCCTGTAATACAGAGATGCATATAAGGAGAGGTTCATGATTCCTATATTAATCATGAAACGAAGTGCTTGATCCCATAAGTTGAACTTCATGCGGTTTACATGCAGCAGTAGGACGAGTTACACGTACGTGTACCACATATCGAATTTTATACTTATCCGCAAATCAAACCGATCGGAGGCGCATATTTTTTACCATCACTTCAGCCTGACATATAAACAAAAGACTTGTGTATTAATTTTGTATTCTTCTTTCACAGATTAATCGCATGTCCATGAGTTTTAGTCTTTAATATATAAATATATTTTATTTAGTTCAAAATAAAATTAAATTATATGTACCGCATAAAATGGGTTGTTGACTGTTCAGCTACCAATATATCATATCAATGGTTGTATATGCATTCAATTTTTTTAACGTTTCACTACACTGTGCGCCATGGGCGTCGATCCTGGGGGGGGATGGGGGGTATATATCCCCCCCCCCCCGATTTTTGAGGTGGGGGGGGGGATGACCTATACAATCATCCCCCCCCCACATTTTTAGAAATTTTTGAAGAAAAAAAGTGTGCATTAGCAAAAGCGTTAGACAATGCTGGAGCAAAAGATATCAACTGATGTCATCCACATGCCACTTGCTCTACGTTAAACGCTAGTCTATTAAGAGAAATCCAACTTCACTTGTCCAGCCGGAAGGCTATTACATATAAACAACGTTCATCAATTCGAATTTGAATCAGTATTTTATGTACGTGCGTATGGGGTTCTCATCGCGTCCAGGTCCAGACCGCAACTTCATCGATGTAGATTTCACAATTCAAATAGACCCCAGAGTAAATACACACATACATATCAGTGGAGATTATACAGGAATACAGGATTACGTTTTGAGAAAATATATTGCATTAGACATTAGCTCCTTTTTAAGATCGACATAGTACGCATATATATATATATATATATATTATTTTGTGAAAAATGTACTTATCCTCCAGTATCTTCTCGTTACACAAGTAAATATGTACAAAAGATTTGAAAAGAAAAATATGCAAAGCGACAATACATCATAAAAACACTACCCAGATATTTCTTATTGAGGGCGCATAATTTTTTTGTATACTACTTTCATTTTGTTTTTCCTTTCTGATCCTGAAAACTTATTTTTCCTTTCCCCTTTTTCATGCTAATTGCACCAAGAGCGGTGTATCGATCATTATTGAATCAATCACTTTATCAAAGTCACAAAGTGCTCCTTTAAATTCGTTTTTATTTCTGTATACAAACTTATGTCGGAACCTGTATCCTTTCTTTGTCCTCCCCAAGTCCGCCCCCCCCCCCGCTTTATGCGCCTTTTTATAGACTCTATTATGGTAAACTGTCGGGATTTATATTTAAAATGTTCCAATCAGTTTCTTATGTGCTCATCTTGATTTTCTTAGTACCATTCTTGTCTCAATTTATTAGTTCTCTTTCTTAAAGAATCAATATAAACACGGCCAGCTAACAGCGAACACTTTAAACGCCAAAACGAGGACCTCGCTGAGAATCGGTAAGAAGATTTACTGATTTAAACTTAACTGCGGAGTGGTTAGTTGCAACTGTCGGTAAAATGTCAGTTTCCGCTAAATTATATAGACTTGGCATGATTCAATATTAAAATCTACCGTCAGAATTCTTACTTTATTGCTAAACAGCACATTGTATTTTTTCCTGTTAATACAATCACACCAGCAGTATATCGCCTCTCCACTGATTACTCTACAATAGTTCCATGCCGGGCGTACAGTGGACTTCTTGTATGAATCACTTGAGTTTTGGTCCCCATGCTTTGTTCAGCAATTGTATACGACGTTATCTACACTTCCAGACCCTTGCATTCAGCAGTGAAAACGGTGAATTAATACACATTTGTAAAGGCATTGATAATTCATACCTCTACAGTATAACCTGTAATCTGTTAAATGCTCAAAGCATATGTTAATGAAGAAGCCCGTAGCTCACCGAGAGCACCGTACCAACCAACGTTTTGAAGATTGAAAATAGTTAATTCAGTTGTCAATTACTGTCAACGTTGTACGCCTACATCAGTTCGAGAAGGCAAATATGGAGGAAAAGCGGAGGAAATACTCCAAGATTACACAATTTTTTACAACCGCCAGCAAAGAAAAGAACAATGAGAAGACAAATGAAGATATCGCTAGATCATCCAGAGATGACAAAGGTGATACTAGTGACAAGGAAAGTTCTTCACGTTCGTGCATTGATGAAATTCCGAGTGAGGGAAATCAGCAGAGACCAGAATGCTCTGTAATACCGACAACAAGCTCTACCGTAGAAGGCCATGATATTGTCTTTTGGAGATGTACCAAACCATCCCTCAGACTGCTCCCTCATTCCTCCTAAAGAAACAAAGACCCAAAGGGTCTACTTTCAGAGAAAGTGGTTCAGTCAATTTCCATGGCTTGATTACCAACATGACAGCAAAAAAGTCCTTTGTTTTTATTGCAGGCGAGCTGACGCCATGGGGTTGTTAGACCTTAGCAAGTGCAAAGAGCCAGCCTTCATAAAGGACGGGTTTAATAACTGGAAAAAAGGCATAGAAAAGTTCGATGGACATCAAGGCTCGGAATCTCATTGGTTTGCTATTCTCCAGCTACAAGCCCATGCAAAGCCATCAGTGTCCAACCAAATTAGTACTCAGCATGCCAGGAACCAAGAGGCCTCACGCAAAGCACTCGTCAAAGTCTTTCAAGCCTTGGGATACTTGCTGCGTCAGGGCTTGTCTTTCCGTGGGAAAACACCAGGTGATGGGAATTTTGATCAGCTTCTGAAACTAATAGGTAGCGAAGACAGTGGCCTGCGCTCCTACTTAACGAGAACAACCAAGTTCACATCACCATCTTCACAAGAGGAGATGATAAACATGATCGGGCACAGTGTATGTAGGGAGCTGGCAAATAGCATTCGACAAAGTGGCTTTTTTGCCATCATGGTAGACGGAACCCAGGACTGGAGCAAGAGTCGATTTGCTTCCGTCACGTTGACTCTGACATGGAGGTTCACGAACATTTCGTTGGCCTTTATCACCTACCTGACACAAGTAGTGAAACCATTGCCAAGATGATTTTTGACGTGATGACACGTCTTGAATTAAACCCAGACAATTTGCGTGCACAAACGTACGATGGTGCTGCTAACATGAAAGGAAAGCATAACGGCTGCCAAGCAAAAGTCAAAGCCAAACATCCCTTGGCCCTTCATTTCCATTGTGCCTCACATCTTGCGAACCTCGCCCTTGAACATTCTGTGACGGAATGTACACTGATCCGAGATGCTGTCCAATGGGTTCATGAGCTAGGGGTACTCTTCAAACGGTCTTCAAAGTATAAGGTAGGATTTATTACCAATATTCTGTAACTTTGAAGCAATGACTGCTATAAAGTTAATCACTATACTATCTCTATAAAACCCCTAATATATCTGAGAAGTTGAGTCTTAAATAAACCCTCTGTTATGAAAGTTTCAAACATTAGTAAAACAGTTAAAAATGCGCTTATTTATTAATTTCATCTTGAATTTCAGGCAATATTTCAAGACATTGCATCTAGGTCATCGGAGTCCAGTGATACAGATCACCTTCCGTCGAACAGAAAGAGCATCAGACCTCTTTGCCCAACCAGATGGTTGTGTCGGCTTCCGGCCATCACTTCAGTCCTTGAAAACTACCCGGCGGTTTTGGAGAGCTTGCAGGAAATGGCAGCATTAAGTGTGTCAGAAAGTTCGGCAAAGGCAAATGGACTGCTTGATAGGTTTGAGAAGGGATCTACTCTCTTGGCATTGGTGATGGCAGCAGGTCCAATTGCAATACTCGAGCAGTTGAACAGTTCCTGTCAAGCCCAGTCAGCAAATATCTCAGGTAAGATGCTTTTTTAAAATATTATGCCCACACAATTTTTGAAGTAAATCAGTTTAAAGTAGAATAGAAAACCAAGTTGAATTTGCAATAACGCAAGCATAATGTGATCACTCAGGGTTATGCAATGTGCATTATACCCATGTATTATCGAGATTTTTATTATTATCATTTTGCTTAATGCGATACGAACATTTGAAAACTGAATGCAACCGATTTTTTAGCCATTTCGGAGTACGGAAATATGTTATTTTTAGAACTAGCTCCTTTGAGTGATAAGGGTGTATTGGATTTCCTTTTTAGATGATAATAACAATCATAATACTGATAAGTACTATTATTATCATTATTATTATTATTATTCTGCTGCTGCTCTGTTTGTTAATGTCACTTAAATGCTCTTCTTCAAGGACTGATAGAGGCAACAAATGTGTGCACAGCACAGCTGCAGTCTTGGAGGAGTGAAGAGAATTTCAAGGATATATTTTCCCAAGCATCTGCCAAAGTGGAACTATACGAACTGGATCCCTTGTGCCTCCCTAGAAGGAGAAAATGTCCTAAACGAGCAGGCGGGTCAGACAGTCAATTCCACCATGACAGCCCAGAGCAACACTTCAGACAACAATACTTCCTCTTCCTGAATCGCATGGTGACAAGGCTACAGGAACGGTTCGGCAGCTCAAACCAAGGCCTGCAGACATACAACCAGCTTGAACAGATTTTGATCAAAGGCAAAATCGACTCAGATCAGATGTCTCTGGTCGAGAGGTATCCTGAATTCAAGAAGGAATCACTATCCGTCCAGCTGAGCATGTTCCGGCAAAAAACAGATGCAAAAACATTGCATGAAGCTAAGATTGCATTCCAGGGTATGCATCCAGAGGTGCGTGCGTTATTTTCGCAAGTGGAGATCCTTCTGAAAGTCTTGCTTGTGTGTCCAGTGACATCCACATCCTGTGAGCGGAGCTTTTCAGCACTCCGACGGCTGAAGACTTGGTTACGCAGCACGATGAGTCAACAGCGTCTTAACTCCGTCGCCTTGTGCCACGTACACCCCACAGTCCTTGAGGATCTAAACATGCACTCCCTGGCCAAGGAATTTGCTTGTAGATCAAACACCCGTCGAAATATTTTCGGCAACTTCGAGTAAGAAAGTTTGGTGTAAATCCATGATTCCGTAATTGTGACTTTTTGTAATTACTTTTTGCCTTGGACTCATTTGTGTAAAGTGTACACATTTCTTTTGGGCAAACTTGTTTAATACTAATTTTAATACTAATTTTTTTTTACATTTCCAGTCCAACATTTTGTAATTAATAAAGTTGTTTGTGTTTGATGCAGGCACATCAATTTAATATATTATAAATGTATTAATTTTTATTCCAAGTTTTGTTTTAAAATATATATAATAGAAAAACGTGTGAAAGGGAGACCCCTCCCCCCCCCCCCCTCTCTCTCTCTCTCTCTCCCTCTCTCGTGTTTCTTTCCCCAGCTCAGACGCCCTATCATCCCCTCCACTTTTTGCAACAAATCGACGCCTTTGCTGTGCGCTATATCATATATCTAATTTTAGATCAATTATGAATATTAGAAACCTGCCCCATTCTCAAATACTTAATATTAGGCTATTTGGCAGCTGTTCCTCTTGTTATGAATTTGGCAAAGGCAATATTTTTTTTCTTATTAACATTATGACAGGTTCACTGTTATAACATCATTCGCTGCCACAGAAGTTAATCACCGATCTAAAAATGAAAGTTCTGTATATAACCTGCAGACAACGACTTGATATATTTCGCTTCCTAAAAATATTTCAGAAAACTAGACACAGAAAAATGATATAATCGAATAGCATTTAAATATATAGTAAATATAAATAATTAAGAAATATATATATATATATATATATATATATATATATATATATATATGTTCGTTTCAACGGTGTTCTAGCTGTTTAAAAGGAGGTGGAGAACATATACATTATTTAACATATATATATAAATATATTGCTTATACATATATCAGTTGGCCTGTTGTGTAGTCTGTGAATCAGATCCGTAAGATTTATTATGTCGTACATACGAGATAATATGTCGTACCACAGGCGCTTAAATCCCTATTTATAATAAAGTCTTCATATCTCCAATGTTCTTAGAGATACTACGACGACATCAGGTCTAAGGACCCAATAAAATACGGTAATACCGTGTTATCACTTGTAATATGACAAGGTAGGCAACTCAGGCAAAACCTTTCGACGGCGGCCGTTCCAGATGGGTCACGTTAGGTCATGCCACTGCGCATCACTTAACTGTCAACGAAGGCCGCTTCCGCCACCGTTTGGCGGAATGGACGACGTCGAAATTCAGACATCACCACAAAAGGTTATCAAGGTGGCTTGTACTGATGGTTTAAAAACAATGGAAATTTGATGGATTTAATTCCGTAACTCCCGTAGTATTGAAAAATGATATGGATTGCGCATAAAAGGAAGATAAAGCGAGATTAAGCGGATCGAGAACGTAACTTCTTTCATTATCGCACAAAAGGTTTTGGCCGAGTTGCCTACCTTATCACTTACAAGTAATAACACGGTATTATCATTTATTATTGGCTCGTTTGACCTGGTTTCATCGTGGGATCACTAAGAACATTGGAGATATGAAGACTTTTATTATAAATAGGGGTTCAAGCGCCTGTGGTCGTAAGTACGAAATAATGTCGTACGTACGAATACTATCTATAAATAATTTTTTTTTCTTTTACCACGTGGCAATAAAACGCTTCGGTAGGATATAAACCTTAAAATAGGAACATTAATGATGTTCATTGTACTGTGTGTCTATGTGCAGGGAGGGGCAGTCATAAACCTGCACTCTCTCCCTCAGCAGTGGACCAAGCCCATTAGTCGGTTCCTTAATCCACTGTGTCATTAGATTACCTGTAAGTGTTAAATCTGCAACCAGTCTCTACCAGTTTAAATCATTGTACAAGCAATTTATACCATATAATTTTTCATAGCTTGTTCACGGGTGCCTTTTCGTCTTTGTATTCATCACCTATATTACTGTGTCATTATGTAATATATTTATTGTGAAATCACGATCTTACATGTTTTAAGTTTTAGTTAGACCTCTTATTTAAATTATTTACTCAATATTCGTGTATATCATTTAAGAATTTTTTTCTGTGATCATTTTAAACCATGTATGTTTAACTGTTTTTATGTATGCATGTATTTTAGTTTCAGTTCTTTCATATTTGCTTTTTTAACTGAGTACTTATCGATATCATCTTGACCAGGACCCTATTGAAAAACAGCTTTTGCTGAATAGGCTATCCTGGTTAAATATGTATTATAAATAAATAAATATATAAAAGAACAGCCTGGACCCTTGAGAGCAAAAACTAATACAAAAGCTTCATAAACATGAGAAAATTAAAGTTTATATTTGGTCAAGGTCATACCCCGAGTTGGATTTCAATGAGTGGCCATCCCACAAGCTGACTTATGTGAGAGGTTAGCTTTACTGGGGTCACTTGGATGTTGCCTCTACCTCAGACCACACCATGACAAATAAGTCAGACTACAGGGCGGGGGAGGAGGGGGGATGGGGGGTACACCAAGCTTCATACTGCACGAAAAGAATTACAGGTGGCCCCACCAGTCTTGGTTACGCACAAATTCACATGTGCGCGAATAATTAGGCGGAACCCACGTGAAAACATACTATCCGCAAAACTCTGTTTTTTGCGGATACAATTCGGCGTTATATCCAAAACACTTTTTTTTGCAAAATCTTAGGGAATGGGGTACTTTTTATCGCTGAAAATGTTACAATATACCCTAGTTTGTCAACAATGAGTATTTGTTTTTAAAGTGCATATTCATACCTTTCAAAATAGCCCACGTACGTTTTGATTACTTCAGGTTGACAGAATTATTTGCTTAGAGGTGTATATGAGTCGGTTTAACTAAAATTCAAGCTGTGTAAAGCTATGTACCCTTCATATTTCGACCAACTGGATTCTGATTAATCTTGAAACTGGGGTAAAACATAACACAGAAGATACTGAACAAAACAACAGTTACATGTGAAGAATTTTATTCTGTTTAAAAAGCTATTTATACCTATATATATCTGTACACAGAAAATAGAAAGATCTTCCACACAGGTAAAGTGCAAGCCCTGTGAAACCCCTACAACCATATGACACTATATACATAAATAAATCTACCGTGTATAATACCTAAGAATAAACTATAGGTGACTTTATAAAAGCCTTCGATTATAAACGTCTGCAGTCATCCTATATTTGAGACAATATATATGAATGTAAAAGCTTTTAATGCTTCTTGAGCAATGTCTTTGGCTGCAAAGGCTAACTAATACCACTAGAATAAATGTTGGCCGCAACAAGCTAGCTAATATTACTACTACTATTACTGAGCACTGTAATAATATAGATGCGTGACTATGCATATATGTGATAGATTTATATAAGCACCAAGATTCAAGGAATTTTCAATAAAAATAATGTAAATCTCATGCCTCTATATACAAATACAACCATAATGCACTGATATGTATGCGAGAGCAATGAAGATACACACATCTATACCAGTTACTTCCAAACTCAAGGCAGTAACAGCAGTTATACAATTTCTAACAGTTTCTGGAAATACTACAATTTATTTATTAGAATAGTTAATTTAAAAATAAGTAGACTGACCACTGATCCACAATTTGATTGTAAAACCTTTAGCGAAATATGACAGCTGCTTCACATAATGGAAAGAACATTATTTATTAGACTTTGACCTAAGCAATGTTTTATATGTAATAGATGAGAGCATCATCTGTAACCTTATACGTTATCACCTGAGTATCTGTGTTTATGGTGTAGTAAGGTCTTTGATGAAGGTAAGGCCTTCTCACTTACTAAAGGTCACACTATGTGTTATGCACATGATACAAGACAAAAACAACACATTGTGGTCTCAGGTACTTATACTACTTATACAGACATTTGCATTTCAGTATGTGGAGTCATTTCCAATTCAAGTCTGCAGAACCAAATACAGTGCTGTTAACATGAATTTTATAAAAGTATTAAACTTAAAAAAAGTACAAAGAATGCCTGAAAAAAGTGTGAATAGTGCCTCGCATTAATAAAAGCTTTATTTACAATATGTCATGAAAATATTAATTGCAATGGAGTACCTGCTATGTGATAAGACAACTTAGCATAGCAGGGAGTAGTGATGCCAGGAACTAAAGCTCTGGAGCTCTTGGTTCTGTTCAGCATTTGGTCAATGTTTACCACACGCTTTTCAACATAACGCAAGAAAAAACATACTGGTCAAGAACTCAGAAATATCCTAATTATGTATACTTAAGAGACAGATAAGTGAAAAAGTGTTCACAAATGGTAAACAAAATTTCTTCATTTTAAAGAACTGCTTAGCATTAATTCATCATAAGCATTATGCACATTACTGGTATGCATACATTGCACATCAATTTTCAACAATCCACTCCAGAAGTAAAATTTATGGTTCAATATATAGTAATAACTGAAATGGTTTTCAAGGCTTTTCCTGTGATCCCAGCTGTGATAAAGTAAATGCTAATATAATATGTTAAATGGCATATTTTAAAGCAAATGCAGCAAACTAAATTTTCTTCCAGATGTTCTATAACACTACAGAACAAACTGTATGGCAGTTACTTGTCCAATTACAGACACATAAATGGGCACACTACCTTCAGTCATAAAATATGACCATCTGAATGGTAAAATGACTATGACTTTTTAAGTAGTAAATTTGTACTTATAATTATTAAATTAAATAAGAGCTACCAAAGTACCACTGGGATTTAAAGTATTCTTTCCAAAGATATAAATTCAGACACATTTCACCTATCATTGGTTTTGCAGCCATTTTTACTTGATTCTAACAAGGAATTATGCATATTTACCTGTACAGTCTTATACTGATATCAATAATATTTAAATAGCCATGTATGTTCACAACATAAATAATGATCTCATTTGATATAAAATGTTCAAAGTTCTTATCTTAGACTACCCTGCACCTGATCATTTCCATCCACTCCTATATTAATAAGCTTAATCCAGTGCCTTGAGCTAAAACATAACAAGACCTGAAGCCTGATGATTCAGTCATGGTTTCATTTATATCCATTTTGTATACTGTGATGTCCTACTCATTTTACCACACATCCAGTCATTGAATTTGCTTCTGCTGTATGCATTCAAAGCCTTGTACTGCTTATATTTACCCTGATCATTTGTGAAACCATTTGCTATCTGGAAAACCCTTAGTTATCTGATGACCCATTTGTCACCAAACTGTGTGTTACTCTGTCTGGAAAACCCTTAGTTATCTGATGACCCATTTTGCACCAAACTGTGTGTTACTCTGACCAGATGTGGTATATACCCTTGGTCAAATACAATTTCCCAAGAATGATATGCAGAAATCAAGATCTCATGATGTTCACTCAATGGTAAATTAGTTACAGCATACTGGTAATATTTCCCTTTAAAATCTGGCCCCACTGATACCCTCAATTATTTGCCCCCTTTATCTATGGTGTTACTGTGATAATTGTGGTGAGGTAAAGAGATTATACTGTATAAATATTGCTTCAGGGTCCCACTCAAATGACATAACTATGGCTGTAACGATACATTATCTTACGATGATACATTATCCAACAACACGATACATATTACGGTACTTCACTTGTGATACGATACACAATGCGTTACATATTCAATTCAGTATTAAAGTTCAGATTGCAAGTCGGGAATAATGAATTTCAGATCTAATCAATAATGGTTGATCGTGTAGCATTTAGCCAATCAAATGCCAATAAACTGATTTCTGGCCATTGATATATTGCCTTACAAGCTGTGCTGCTGAATCTATGCTGAATAGTTACATATTGTCATTATGTCAATGATCAATGATAATCGATGATCAGTCAGCTGATGCAGACAATCCCATGATTGATCTTGCACTGCCATAATCAATTACAGAGTTTTTCACAAAGGTTAAGCTTTTTAATAATGAAAGGTGCCCTTTCATATAAATTGTGCAAACAAACTTTACAACAATCTGTGCTTACTAAAAGATTCATACCTAAGTTTACTATATACTACATGTAGGCTAATGAGTTATTAGAAATACTAGGAATATATGTAGGCTTGTATATCAATCAAGAGGATGTACCGGTCTGTATTTGATCAGGAATTTCATACTTCCAGAGGTCAACCAATGTTTACTGATGACTGATTATGAAATTAAAACAGATTACCAACACTTCTCAAAAGTGACTAATAATCTTTCATTGGTTGCCAATGTGCTGTCAATGATCGATTATGATCAAGGAAGTAACCCCCAACACTAATGTCAAGGACTTTTTATGATACTTATATTGGACCTTAAATCGCCATGTCTCGGTGCAAAAATGAATCGTTTCAGTCCCGGTCATAACCTAATAATGATTCCAGCAGGCTTGCATTTAACCAATTATTTGAAACATTTTAACATCTGGTTCGAAGGCAACTTCATCTGACACTGAGAACAATGAATCCTGGATAACAATGCACATTTACCTCTACAATAAAACAAAGATGCACATCATTTTGCCAATTCCCATGTGCAAAGGCCACACTGCTGTACAGGCCCTTATTATATATCACGTGTTTACAGTTCTTAACTTTACAAAATTCTAATATTTACATATAAACAAAGTGTGTATATGTTTATATTTCTCTCTGCACAGCAAAATGGACTAGATGCAATAAATATGTGCACGAAATGCATTACAACAAGGCTTATACTATGTAAAGGTGTTTTAACTTCCAGTATTATGCTCATGTACATTAAATCTTGCACACACAATAATTAAATCCTGGTCAACTTAACTGGACAAAAGGTGACCAACAATTTAGACATTTGCAATGCCCACTCATGCTTCACACAAGGAAGAAAAAATAACAGTTGTGATGCCTGGATCCAGGATTAAATTTACATCAATACCATTTTTAACATTTACTTGGCACAATGACCCCCACCTGGAAATACCAAGATTTCACTGTAGTTAATTTTAAGTGAAGTTTTTCTGGAATAAGAAAATCATATTTATTAAGACATTATTACATCTAAATAGAGGAAAAGCTACACCAAGAACAAAATAGCATGAGCATCAATTCTAAATTTCAATTTACTTAATTAAACATGGTCTGGAACTCTCTTTCCTTCTGAAAATACAATTTACATAAAACAAGCAAATTTGCTTATCAAATACTGAAATGTACAAATTTTTCAGCATAACAAGAACATAGTGTTTAACGAAGGTAAGTTGTATTACCCCTATCAGAAGTGAATGCATAAGAACATTATGCAGTAAAGACAAGTTTCATGTATGTCACCAAAGCTGAACAAAAATGATGTAAAACAAAGCAAATACAAAGGCATCCATACAATAACTGTGGACAAAATAAAACACAGAAAAGATAAAATTATATATTTTATATACAAATGTAATTATTTTAACTGGTTTCTACTGGTCAAGTTCCAACAGCTTTCTCATAGATATAAAATATTTGATTTTCTATCAAGATTAAACTTGATGAATGGTTCATTGGGCAATATAATTCTTAAACACTTTGAAAACAGTCACTGTTGTCACCAACTTATTGTAACCAATGATTTAATAAGTAATTTTGGCATTTTATGTTTTTTACAGTTCCGCATTGGCTGAATACATGTAATTGTTCCCTGATTGTATATAAAGTATGGCAGTGACAGCATGAACACTTGGTGTATTAGACTACAAGTTCTATATATATATATATATATATATATATATATATATATATATATATATTTATATATATATATATATATATATATATATATATATATATATATATATATATTTAAATATATGAAACATAGTGCTATAACCACAATTTAAAAATAATTTTACATGTGTCCACTTATTGTTCAATCTTGCACAGATCATTTAAATACCAAATAATTTAATGGTGAAAATAACTAATTAATGTTTGATGTCTGATATCTGGACATTCTGCAGAGTAACTCACTTTTCCAGATTACAATAGCAGGCACTAATGTGATATAAAAGAATTTAAAAGTTTTCTGAAATCTTGTGTTGTTACCAATCAGCCACATATGTTTATTTACAAATTGAACAGTGTTCAACTTATTGAAATATACTTAACTTTAGTATATGAATTTACTTAATTTCATTATCAAAGTTTGTTATTCAATGATACATATTTTACCAAATTTTATAAATTATTTGTGATAAACAACTAATGCATAACTCAAAATGCTTTTTTTAGTTTAACTCATTGAATATGAAACATTTCATATTGAAGGATTAATAAATAAAAAACATTTTTAGCAAACATATCAAAGACCATCAAGCGGAATAATTTTCACTTGGAATTTTCAAAACTGACATACACATAACATTAAGCTAAAATGATGTGTTATTAAATAACTTGGTTTAAAAGCTTAAATCAAGTTAAACAACAGTATTATGTGTAAAAACCAGTCAATTGTTGATGGAAAATATTACAAGTTATCACTGGCATATGGCAATACAAAGTGTCTTTTTAGGTTGTGCATGGCATGTGGCAGTGCATTGATAAATATCATACTGTTTTAGCAAATGAAGTTCAGTAAAATAAACAACAAAAGTGAGACCACAAAGGCACTTGAGCCTTACACTTGGGAGGCTTCCTCTTCTGAGAACCTCCCCCCTGATTCTGGAGTGGTTGAACTATCTAGGACTAAAATAGCTTGGTTGTGGGGATCCCAGGGGCTGTCACCCTCTGACGGTAAATTAGCTTTTGTAGATATTACTGACTGGTTCATAATGGGATTGACCTTATGACCCCTTTCTGCTCTCAGTGGTAGTGTCTGCGCCATGGAGATATCCTCCTGGCAACCTTCTGCTGTCGTTGAGGTGACCGGGTCAGGTGGTAGTGAGCTAGCCCTATCATTGGTCCTTTCCTCATTGACTGGTCCCTGCATCAAAGAATTCTGGTTGATGGTGGTGAAAGACATTGATGCGGCCTTGACCTTGCGCGTGTTAGCACCAGATGGAGGGATATGTTCAGAGTACTCTGTAAATGACTGGGTTTTTGCTATCCTGCTCTTGCTGTTTCTGAAAACGATATAATTTATAATTAATATTATTATTACCACCAAAACTGAATTCAGCATTTCAAATAGAACAAGGTAATATTTACAAAAATATATGATGATGAATTTATGATTCAGATGGTTTTATATGTTACATAATAAATCTAAATCTCTATATATATTTGTACCCTTATTATTTATGTCCAGACATTCTTCATCATTGAACACAATGACATACATAAATCTAGCACTGAACCTATTTGTACCATTTCTGATTGTATCTTCGTGGAAAGTAAGAAGCTGACTGTCACTTTATCAATAATAAAACACAAACTCACTTGCGTCTCTGGAACAGGTTTTTAAGGGACTGTTTGATGCCAGCAGACTTCTTCTTTTCAGTGCCATCCAGCTGACACAAGGACAGGTTGTGTTTGTTTGGTTCAAATTTGTCCTTCTTTCTCCATCCCCATTTCCTCTCCGCTCGGCTGACACTGACTATACTTGCATTAAACGGGGTACTGCCAGCCATGTTCCTTTGACTTATCTTATCTTGTTCAGGACTGGTGGGTGTAGAGCTTTTCATCCTTATCAAAGGTTTCGTGTCTGTCTGACAAGCTATCTCACTGGATGTAGTTTGTCTGTGTGGCTTGCTGGGTGTGCCCTGTATAGAGATATTATGTGTAGGTGTCAGTGTGATATTTTGTTTGGCAGGTGTATGTATCTGGTACTGAAGCACATCTGGTTGGCTCTGGGCTCGGTCCCTTGTGTCTCTATCTAGAGCTGCCTGTCCAGGAAATGCCTGCTGTGTGGAGAGAGTTGAGATGTTACATGGTGCATCATCTAAGGAATCATTATCTCCATAAACTCCAAATTTTTCCGGGAATCCCGGCATGCTGCGGTAGTGTGGTGGCATCAGATCACGGCTGTCAATACTGCTGTCGCCTGTGCTTACAGGAATCACTTCTCCGTTACTGACTAGTGATTCCTGACTCGCGTACTGTCCAGCACAAGGTCCAGCAATACCAGCATCACCTGCACCTTGAAACAGCTGCTGCCGAGGCGGCAACAGGTCAGGTCTTTTACAGTAAGCGTGATCTGCAGCAGTGGAATGGCCGTTAATCTGCTGATTCATGGATACAGCAGTGTCATTAGCTGCTTGTACAGTCCTGGAAGCACTGCTGTTTTTCCTAGCTGCTTTTGCTCGGGCTTTCCGCAGCTTCTCACCCCTGACTGGCAGCGTGAAGCTGTCAAATCCGTTGACTGTTCCAGCCTTTAGCGGTACTGCCTTCCTTGACTGGTCTGGATGGTGAACAACATGGGGTCTGGGTCCTGGGGCACTGGGGCTCAGCTTTAGACGATTCCTTCTTGGAAGTTTAGAGGCGTCCAATACAGGGGTCCTGAAATCATGTATTATATTATTTTATTTCCATGAAGAACATAAATTCTATTATAAAAAAATGTAATATTAATCAGATCACATATATACTGGTTCATTTAACAATTATTGCATCATTTTTGTTAGCTTTGGTGTGACTTGAATTACATGTAGTATGTATTTTGTGTCTTTTATTCTTGTCTTTTGTAAAATATATTTGTCTATTTTTGGGAATAAAATTTCTTATAAAAAGATCATAAGTTGGATTCTATATTTGCCAAGTTATGTGTATATACCCCTACAGCCATGGATGTGTGTGTGTGTGGAAATGTTATCAGTGTGTTTCATACAACTTCTAATTATACTTGAGTTTCCATATTCATTCCTCCTTTATTTAAAGAAGACAAGGTATCATCAAGCAACAAGGTAAAAATCTGCCACTCAGCAGGTTTTACAACGTGAATATGCACATCTTATATCTCATCAGAACATTTGAATGCTGACTTACTTTGCTGTTTTGACTGGTGTAGTGTGCTGTTTCTGTGGTGGACTATTTCTACTGAGGAGGCTCTCGTTCTTGCTGATTATGCTCTCGTTTCTGCTCATCATACTATCATTTGCCATACTCTCATCACAACTACTTGTGTTGGACCTCAGAGAGAAACTTCTTGCAATTCTGCAGTGAGAATCAAGACATACAGAAAACTGTCAAAAAATAAAGGTACAGTATGAAAAAAGGCAGAAACAATACGGTGTGTATGATAAAGAATTAAAAGGCATGAACTCATGACAAGGATTCACATTAAAATGTAATTAGATCTCTCCTGTAGATGTACACTGTACGCTGCATTCATTCATGTTTGCTGCTTAATGGACAATCTACATTCTACCTGAAGTTTCATTGTCAGGTTATATGTTTGTAGCCAAAAGGCCAAGCTGGACTTCATTACAATTGTTTAGTAACAGCAGCATTTATCAGCAACAATGCTAACATCAATGAGGCATACCTGCCTTTTTGTGCCTTTTCTATACACTAAGATGAAAGTTATAGGGTACTCCACACAATCCTACACAATCCCTGCATGGCCTATGTCTACAAAGCTGTTACCATTTCCTAGCCACTTTGCTCCCTTTTTAGATGTGTTTACAAACTGGGTGCTATTATAATCAAAGTAACATGAACTTTACATAAAATCCCATAAAATAATACAATATGTAATAAATTAAACAAAGTTTCATATTAATCCTGAAGAAGGCACTATGGATGCTGTTGTTGGTAAATTTTCTAATGGTGAGATAACAGTCCCTGAACACAGAAGAGCCATTTATATACTGGTAATTTTACCTTTTGATCTTGGGCGTCTCTGTCGTAACAACCTGCATTGTGTGCTGTATGGAATCGTTGAGCTGATTCAGAAAGGTCCCAAGCTGCTGTAGTGATGTCTCGATGTGGTAATGGTCCGGATGCTGACTGGGGGTGTACTTTAATAATTGCTGAAACACAAATATAAACATGAGCCAAGGAAATATGGCTGACAGGTCTGGTATCAGATTATTAATATGTATGTATGATATTAATAGAGTATGTATGATCTAAACAATAATACTCCTGATAGCAATGTAGCCAAAGTTGCATGACACCGCAATAAAGAATCACCATGGCCATGTCATAACAGTGTGAAGCAAAGATGAACATTAAAGTCATATTAAGAAGCTATTAATTAAAAAAAAAATCCACCAATCTATTTTACTTAATTATTTAATTTACTGTATTATGTAGATTCATCCATTTAACTATATCTTTATTTAATGTCAATTTTTAAACACAAAGCAAGACCACAGAAGAGTTGTTTATCTAGAGTGAAAACTGTTTATGCATTTTCAAGTGAGGTCTAAATCATTCCCTAGGTATTTTATTCACTAATGGATAGAATAAAGTCAGCTTGTTTATCCTGCTTGGCTGAGAATGTTTTATCAGAATATAATCTTACAACTTACTTATCATACTTTGGTACATGATGTATGAATATTTAATATTAACGTGATGATAATACCTTTAGAAGAAGCACATAACGAGGAACTCTCTGGACTGGAGTAAGCATGAATGCAGAGATATCCAGGTTAGCACATACTCTGTCTTGCTCTCTTCTCTGAAATAACACAAAACCAACACATGGAGCACATTTACAATTTCCTTCAATAAACACTGGCATTCTGTACACATAGCATGTGTATATGCAGGTATTTTTTTTTCAATTCCCTCATTTTACATGATTAAAGTTACACAGAACACAGACACATTAAGATGTTATGAAGAAATTAGGAAGTCATAGCTGTCAACAGAGCAATACAATGTTCTTATGTAATGATGCCAAATATTTTTTATGAATAGCTTACATGAAACTTACTGAAGAAACTTTTAACGGAAATGGTCATGGAAACTGGTCATATTCAGAATTATTTGGCTTGTATCAGCCAGTGGACTAAGAAAAAAAAGTGTGGGCTGAAAATTTGAAGGTATCAAGTTAAGCATTCTTAACTTAAATGATAAACAGTATACATTTTCAGATCAACTACGATATACCATGGAAATGTATAAGACCTCTGTATATTTCTTGAATAATCAAGAGTTATTAAAGTTCATGAACAAATGAAAATTTTAATCAGATTACAGAGAAATAACGATGAGAGAAGGTATTAGATACTGACCTTGAGGTATTTCCTGAATGGCCGTGCATTTCTACAGAGCTTTTTAATCTGGTGAAGTGCTGCAGGAAACTCATTTACATATTGCTGGTACAACTCCAGGAGTTCTGACTGTAAGTACAAATGTTTTCATATAAGCAACCATCTTATAGATCAAGATTAGTCCAGATAAATGAAACAGATATTAAGGAAAATGCACTTTTCTTCAATTTTTATTATAAGCCCAGCAGAAGGAGTGTACATGCACCCTTTCCCTGACTATAGAGTGACTTCTACCATTTGAGGAATACATAAACTTTCAAATTTTATGTTCCAAAGCTCCTGTAAAATAAATAATGTACAGACTCATTAGCAAGTCAGGCTAGCCTTTTTATGAATGAAATTGACCTGTACATCCAAAACCTTTACTCAAAGACTATAAATTCTCCTTGTATTTTCAAAGACAAGAGTTCCAAATAAAGCCATTATGCTTGATTGATAGAAATTGCAATATGACATGAATATGTTGTTCATTTTCTAAACAAAAAAGTACACACCATGAAAACAACCTTAAGATTCCTCACTTCTATAATCAGCTTAGGGCAGATTGAACACAAATATAGACTATTACATTATACAAAACAAGAACATGCTGGAAACAATGATGTCCTTTACCAAAGTATTCTAATGGGGAACAATTAGGATTCCATTTTTTATTAACCTGTCTCAGTCAGCTACTTCTAACTTAGTAACTTACACTACTATCGTCTATAAATCTTGCAAATATGTCTCCCATGAGGCCGTGGTACTTCCAGTTTGCAAACCGTTCCTCGAGACGTTGAAGGAAATGACAGTGATGCTGATAGATGAGACCAAGGCTGGGAGGGAACATCACGCTGCAGAGATACCATCACCATCATCAATGTCACATCAAAGCTGTTTTTCACATTCAACACATTTACACTAGAAAGATATGGCCCAATCTAATCAAATCTGGCATGCCCCACATTTCACCTTGTATTAACACTGTGCTGGGCCAAGTGATCATTTACACTGCCCTAACTATTGCATTTGACCATTGGTGTAACATTTAATTCAAATCTCACCTCGCATTTACACCTGGAAAATCACACAATCTAAACTGCCGCATTTAGTATGTAACAGCAGATGGTGCTGAATTGCTCTAGATTTGAGTGGGTAGCTCCAGATCTAGTGTGTTTGCTCCAGTTCTATTTACAAACAAAATTCAGTTGGCTCCAATGCAGTCCAGTGTGCACAAGAATCTAGACCCACCCCCCACTGCTGGTCTTGTTCGGACAGCTTGTAACCAAATCCTAGTGCTTTTGGAAAATCTAGAGCGGTCCAGATATTGTGCGTATATGGGGCTATCATAAAATGTCTTATAATACTATCTATAAGTCCTCTATAAACTTTACCCTTATTCAATGTTAAGCATCCATTTATGTATTTTTAGTGGACTAATTTCAATATTTTTGCATTAATTCCTGAAATAATCCTACAGAATCAACAACAATAGACTAGTCTTCTTTTTAAATAGAGTAAACCAAGTAACTCCTTAAACAATCTTACCATTTTTTTTTTATCAAATATCAACTGAATAGACTTCCATCTTCAACATATTATATGTGTAATGCTTACCTTACTTTCTCTATCTGTATACAATTCAGCAGAAATTTCTCACTCATTAAATGTATTTTATCTTGTTAAATATAAACAGGAAACCGCCACACTGACCTTAGTTCTTTAAGGGTTACGAAAGATGAAGTCCTGAGTGGTGCAGCAAAATGATCCAGAAGAAGCCACAGGTTACTGCAGTATTTGCGTTCCGTTTCTAAGATCTCCAAAGCCACTCTATGCCGCTGAGCTGATTAAAGTACAAAGAAAAACTCCTTAATTCTTACATTAGCTGTTGCTCTTCCATAGACAGTACTGAAGTAAATATAACTATGTTTATCAGGTAATCTCATAGGATTCACAACCTCATTAAATATCTATGAATTCTGAAAATTGAAATTCATTACATATATAAAATTACACAAAAATGTCATAAAGGCAGCTTCCACCATTGTCTTTTACGTGTTATGCATTTTAATCAGTAGCCCAGTTTGTGAAGTGACCATTCTTGGGAATGAATGTGTGTTTGTTACTGTCAATTTGCTGACTCTGTATCACATATTTCTCTTCTAGTAATCACATATTATGAACAAAATTCTTGAAAAAGAAATAAGAATGAAACCCTGTGGTCAAAGTATGAGAACCAATATGAAATCTACATTTATGAGTTTCAGTTTATTGACAAAGACAGTTATGCTTGGGACAGTTTGTAAAGTAGACACCATGTTAAAGATGTGCATTACCTTCCCTGTTGTGAACCTCGTGGGGAGCGACCTTGGTGGGTGTTCCCTTGAGAGACAATGTCTTAGCAGGGGAAGAGGCAGCAGCTAGTAAAAGCAAGAGTTAGTCAGCAAAAGACATACACCAGCAGGACCACACCTCAAGCAGTACAGTAATGATAATCCCTAAGAAACCTATTTTATTACACATTCTGGGAAATTAAGGCTAACTATATACAAGAAACACACTGAAATCTTATTCACTAATCCCTACTTTACTAGTAATGTATGGAAAATACAACATGGCAGTGTGTGTGTGTGTGTGTGTATCTTCTTTCATCAAAATAATGTATTTATCAAGAAACCCATGGCAGTTATGATGCTCTAAATTATACACATCATAAAAAGATACCAAATCCCATACTCTACAGAAAAATATCTACATGTTGGCTGTAAACAATGCTTTTTATGTGAACAACTACAGAGTCCACTTATACATAAATACTGTTGCTAGTATAATAAAAGACTTACAAAAAACAAGTACACAGGGATATACATATCATGAGGTTACTGAGATAACTCACACCTGATAACCCTTAACCAATATTTGTGTTAAAGATTGGACTGTGAATATGTGATGGGATTATGGGTGTAATGTGTATATTATATCTCTACTTACCAGGAAGGTCTTCCAACCCTACAACTCCCTCTGCTTCCTGAAACAAAAAACAATGTTTTACAAGACCAAACTTTTCATTTAAATGCAACTTAGTATGGCACTTATGGGGATGAAGCAGATACTGGTTCTTTATACACAGCCTGTCAGTCTAATTTTGAAAACAGAATCTCTGGTCCTCCATTGAAGTTACAGATTTCCTCATAATCGATAGGGGGGGGGGGGGGGGCTAAACAGAGTGTGTCTGCTTAGAAATCAAAGAGTTTCAACCATTTCAGGTATGGAGCAGCTTCTGTTCAAAGTTTAAAAATAATAAATTCCAACAGTTATATTATTACTTTACTCAAAACATGTTTATTTTGTAACCTTAATGCATGTCAGAGGGCTGTTTAAGCAATACTGTTATAAAACCGCTACCTCAATGCTGTCTGCATCAGCATCCCTGTCCACATCTTCAGTGTTCTCCAGCTCATCGTCCAGTTCCTCAGCCTCCAGACACTTCTCTCCCAGTGAGCGACTCAGATCCAAGCTCTTGTTGGCTGCCATGGTCAGGGAGGAATCAGAATCGAAGCCGTCCAGCTCTGTAACAAAAAATCCTCAAAATATGCAAGAAATTACATTAACATGACAGTATTACATAGACAGTTAACTTGAAAATTGTTGATTCATAAGGTATTATATACAGATTATATATGCAGTGTCCAACTGGTCTTGATGCAATCTAGTAAGGTTGTTTACCATAGTTTTACCAATAAAATACCTACTTTCCTCTAAACGTTTTAATGATTATTTATTTTGCGCAATGCAGCTGACATTAATCAAAATCAAAATTAATCTTAAATTAGGCCTGTTTATGGATCTTCAATTCTGCAATATTTACAGTTATACAAACATAAAGTGAAACTAATATCAACCTGTTCTAGCAATATGATCTGATTTCCAAATTGAACTTACTATACAGTTTACTTAAAGATAAAAGAGGAGACGAGTTAAGACTAACCATTATCTCGTGGTGAGTGCTGGACGTGGCTGGAGCTGGACTGAGGGGAGGAGTGACGTGGACTGGTGTCTCCCATCTGACACGACGTCACGCCGCTGTCGTGGTCACTCTGTGTATGACTTATGTGGGCTATATCCTCTGCCTGGTTGGTCTCCTCTGATAACTGACTCAGGTTCCCTGCCATGCTACCGGAGTGGTACCTGATCCTGAAATACAAAATCATCAAAATCCACAACCTTGTACTTTAATGATAATGATAAAGTGCATTAATATCCAGGGTATAACTGAATGGAGAAATTCAATAATGAATAATACTTGAATAAAGATCAACAAAAAGCACTTCTTATTAATCATAAATGTATTTTCATTGTTCATGATGGGCCCTAGTTTGTATTTAATTATATGAGCCATAATTTTTAAACAATAGTTTTAAAAGTGGCACTTTATACTTGATTTTAGTCACACAGTGAAACAACACATTTGCTGAAAGAATTTTCAAACTGACAAAAAACTATTAAATGACATTTTCATGATTTTCTAGACAATTAATAGCAATTCAAGATAATTTATTTATAATTTATTTCACACTTCAATGATTTTTTTAAATTTTACCAGTGCATGAACACAGCAGAGTATTCTCACTGAGATGGGTTGTGTACATCAGTAAAAGGTGCTACTTCAGGCTGAAATACTTGTACCATAACGCTCTAACCCTACTGTATCAGATTAATATTCATAGTAGACAAGTCTTCAAACATATCTGATATGGATTTAACCTAATATAGTAATAATGGATGGCAACTGAGATATCTCTGTGTCACTGATGACTGCAGTCAATAGAAAATATCATTTTGATGGACTTAAAATTATGCAGGTAAGTGCCAAGCCTACAAAGGCTTCAGCAAATTTAGGAGATGACCAAGTTTTTGGTTTCCATATGACAAACATGTATGGTAGGTTATCAAGGAGTGTTATATAGTATTTCTGAAGGCCTGAGGGCACATGATTACGGTACATAAGCCTCTTACTTGTGATTGGCTGCGATTGCCCCCGAGTTTTCCAGCTGATGTAGAAGTACGTCGCGTTCAAACTGCAGATACTGGACCTGCTCCTGGAGCTCCCGCTGGTTCTGGTTGGCCTTCAGAAGCTGAGACGTCATGCTGCTGAACTCACCCTGAAGTCACATTCATGTGTTACACAGTACACCAGATGATTCAGGAGACACCTTACAGTAAACCCCTGTTAACTATGGGGACTTGATTTGACACAACTGGATAGGAATATTTAATAATTTACCTGAATTTTCAATCACACATTTTCAGCTTTTTGTATTTAGACTAGTATTTACTAGGTAGTTTTACCTGCAAATAAATTATGGTGTTGGTCCATTAGATGATAAATGCTAATTCTTCTACTAAGGAGGCATGAAATAAAACATAAGCTAAGTAAGTGAGAGAAAATATCAAGTTATATACAAGTCCTGTATGAGTTAAAAGATGGACTTCCTTAGGTACAAGTAGCACAGCTCAGAGAAAGAGAAGATGTCCATAGAGCCTGTCTTTATTTTTTTGAGGTAACTGCCTCCACAATTTTTTATGCTAGCTAAACGAAGTGTGTATATCTGCAGAATTCCATTCAACTTTCAGATAACATGACAGGGCAAGAGTCGGGTGATTACTGCACCTGCAGGTCCTGAGTGTAATCGTCTCATTGCTGGGTCTTACAACTTGAGAACCCCCAAAAGGCCCACTTATTTGTCAGTAAAACACAGCTGTGGGGTATAACCTCCCTATTAAGCCTTCAAAATGCACACTGGGTGGGGGCCGAAAAATTCTTATCATCTCAGTTGAGATTCGAAAGGTATAATCTCCACCAGGCTTTTAGTTCTGTGCTCTACTCTAGACCACAGAGACGGTTAATGACAGTCTGTAATCATTTATATATTATGTCTTCTTTCAGAGAACATTAAACTGGCTCGTGACCATAGACTGACCTTGAGAGACATGACCATGTCCATGACGGCCGCGATCTGGTGCTGGTAGTGAGCCTGGTTCTGATCGACGCGCTCCTGAAGTAGCAAGTCCCCGTACTGAATCTCCGACAGCATGCTCATGGCCGTGCCAAAGGTCGATCTCATGTCTGTTACAGCTTCTTGCAACTGTTAGTGATATTAATGAGTACATAAAAAACACCATGAGAGTAAAGTTTCATTTTACCATATCAAATTTATTTCTCTTAATTTGTTGTCAAAACATTTTAAAATGTTTATATACTTTTAATTGACCAGTGACTGTTTGGTTGATTGTTGTTTGTATCATATTTTAAAATATGTTGTACTTTTGCACATTCCTTGTTAAGACAGAATTAGAAGGATGGGTTCTTGTAGAAAACAATTTAAATTAATTTTAATATTTTCATTATATTCCTTAATCATTAATATGTGGTCTGAATGGAGAGCCTTGGAAGAGGTATTAGCTCTGTAGTCAGCATCCTCTAGCAGTGAAGGATGTTACAATCCAGATAAATTGTCCTAATGATAACTTTATTTATAAAACTGATTTATTCTAATGTTTATTCATAATTTATCATGAACTTGCAAATTTATATACTGATATAAGAAGCATCATTTAGAATCTAGCCTCACCTGAGCCAGCTGTTCTGCCAAGCAAGCACCTTTGGGCTTCTTACCATCTGAAAAGGACATAATAGATATTTATATATTATCAACATTTTATGGTAAACGTTTGCAATGTACAGATCTTACTCTATCCACAGGAAACAGGGTCACATATAAGATGTTTTTGTCATGTTTTGACTCATTGGAAGGCCATATTTCATCCACCTTATGAGATGGAACAGGAGCTATAGGAGTACAAATACACAAGTTGTAGGTCTTGTGACCTTTGATCTTATTACATATGCACAGATTCTGCACACAATTGAACCCAGTTGAGTTACTTCAATGGTTTAACATTCATACTGAATGTCACCTAAATCAATCAAATTCCTAGTTATTTGCTAAACATTAGAAGTCTAGTGACCTCTGACCTCAACAAATATTCATGACTTTTGCAGAAAATCCAACTTAGAGAACATATTATATTGGTTCAGATTCCTCTTGAGTATCATAAAAATCCATCATATTCCTAGTAAGTTATCACAGCGACACCACAAAGAAGCCTGGTGACCTCTGACCCCATTAAATATGTGTCTCTGTGGATTTTGCCTAAAACTGAACTCGGGAGAGATTGTTAGTAGTTATAGCAAGTTTCATGAAAAACCATCAAAACCAGGCTGAATAGTTGCTGCAACACTCAAAATTAATAAACAGACAGATAGTGCCCTTCTTAGACAGGCACATAAAAGAGACCCCTACATGATCAAGACAAATGTTTAGATGGTTCTGCAGGTCTGTTCATGAAGAGACACCTTAACCAATCATGTAAATAACTGTGATTGGAAAAGGCAGGATGCAGCTTTAAAAGTGGCATTGGGCTCAGAGATGGTCATCTGGTCAAACTCCCACAGTGCCTAAATGGGTAAAATGGTTGAGCCCCCATAATACCTCAGAGATCTTAACAACAGGTAATAACTCGTGTAGCACTTGTCATCCAATGAATATTAATATCTTTAAACCAGAAATATATAATTCTTACCATAAACAGTTATCTTCATCCTGCTAGCAAAGGAGTTTTCAATAAATCTTCATTAAAATATAATGGTAATTGCTAATTATTTTGTACAAAATCTCTAAACAAACCAACAAACATCAACAGGTGACCAAACAGTGGTAAAAACATAACCTCCTTGAGAGCGGTGATAGCTGTTCCTCATTATAGCAGCACAGAAGACAGGTAGTCTGCTGGTGTAACTGGATATGAAGATCATAAGTCATACATTACCCTGTAATGCAAAGCGCATGCTGTATAAACCACCTGTTCTTGGACCAGATGAGCCTGGTAGGGGTTCAGATCAACCCCACTGACTGATGATCAAAGATGATTGTTTTCACACACTACCAGGATTATGACTGTTATCCTCAGACTAAGCCCCAGGCTGTGGTGGCCCACTTGTTAATAATCCCCACCCCCTGTCCTGTCAGGTCTGACATATCACAGTTATCAGCCTGGAAGGGGTGGACATCCCCAGTAGGCTGCTGGATAAACTGACAGATTAAAGTATGATAAACAGGGGTCACCCAGACAGGCTGGCACATTAAATACATGTCAATAAACTCAAACCAACTGTACTGGTCAGCAAAGTCCATTTGACCTGACCTTAATTTCTCTGAAAGCATGTTTGATTGTCTTTATGGACAGATCAATTACAACATTGTTTGTCTATTCAGCTGGTTTCAGAGCAGTTATAAATCAGTGAAGGCCTCTCCATGCCTAAAGCATACAATCAAGCCAAACTATATAGTACTCAAACTTCAGTGGATAGGTTGAAGTTAACATTTCTGAAGGCTTGTGTTGGGGTGTAGGTTCTGTGTAAGTGATGTATGATAAGGACTGAGGGGTGTCTGGCAGATGTTCCAGGCAGCCTGTATCTCCTGGCTTTATCTCCAGCCTGTTTCTGATCTGTATGACCTAGGGGGATTTGTTGGACAGCCCCATTGTGTGGGAGTCAAGATAAGTACAACTCCAAATTGTCTGGGAAATAAAGAACTTGTCCAGATTCAGAAGTAGAAAATGGCTGGCTAATATCAATCAGAGAATCATGCTCTGGTGATATCTTTTTCTTGTTTTTCTTGTCTTACTTGTTCAGTACTTGTTTGCTTATTTTGTATATGGGGAAGTTGGATGTTCAAATCAAATCCTTGTATATAAGGATGCTTGACTTAGTTTGGACATTCCTTTTTATTCAAATTAGAAGAATGTTAAGTGTGCACTAAATTACAGTGGCATTAACCATTGTCACATATTTCTTCTGTGGAATCACCCAGCCTGCATTTGGTCCTGAAGTGTCGGGACCAAAACACCATGTTTTAAGAAGGTTGGGGGGGGGGGGGGTGAATTTATATTATTTCAAAAATTTTAATAAATATGACACAAATCTCATTTCAAATATTGCTCAGCCTAAGACGAATACTTTAAATAAAACTCTGCCTGAATTACAAATCATGGTACAAAGTTGAAAAACTCTGAATTCCTTCCAGCTATAACAGTTTCTGTGGTTCTGACAGTTCACAGGAAGTTACTGGGGCTTTGATACAAGTACTTCCTATCACTGATAGAACCAGCAGAGAGGAATGCGTGCTTTGAGCTGTCTCAAAGACCAGCAATGTGTATGACAAGCAGCCTCACCTGTCATGCTGTCAGTGTAAGCTTAGAACAAAGCCTGTTTCCACACTTTCAGCCACACTTTCAGCCAGCCCAGTCTACCACAATGAACCAAAGTGTGAAATACACACCTCTGATCTTTACACACGCTCATTTGTCTAATACTACACACCATACCAGGGCTTGAAATTTTTAAGAAACCACAGGTCCACTTGTATTTATGGCACAAGCTTGTTACTGGTACAGGAAATAACTAGACAGATTGTCAAGATGAAAAGCATGAACCCATGGGCTGAGTTGGAAAGTGAGCACCTTCTTTAAATTATTCTAAACATATTTATATCATGGAAATAGAAAAATTATCAGATTAGAAGACCCCCAAGAATTGCCTTACCCTGTAACTGAAGTGTAACTGATCAACTGTTCTAATATATTGTGATATTGATATTGAAAAACTTACAGACAGACACGCAGTCTCCATAAACATATGGAGTTGATCAGTATTAATTTCATGAGGGGTGAAAAGAATTCCTATGTATACAGTATGCCAAAAGAAATCTGGCCTATCAATAAATTCTTAATTAAACATGAATTTCTATCAGTATACATATCGATAACCCAATAAGTGATTGTCTTTGTCTAGCTTTTTTGCATATTCTGAATGAAAAATTTATTCTTTTTAACTTCATGACTTCACTACATAATTATTTAAAAAAAATAAGACTATTTAAGGCACCAAATGAAGAAAAAAGACGCAATCATGTGTTCCGTAGCTGAGCATGTGGAATTTTATTAAATGTACAGCCTGTGGGATTGTAAAAGATGTTAACTTATTTCATCCCCTGAGCACCAGTAAGCTGACCTGTTAGTGAACCGCCAAGCAAAGAAAAGGCTGTTTTCACAAGGGTCCCTGTCAGTAATACTGCACAACCTATACATGTACGTATGTTCATAAACTAGACAGACTGGCTACAGTGGAGGATGGTCTGGTGTTTGTTAAGATCAGTTAAAGCTTGGTATTGTTACAGACAACTAGTAGTCTAGTCTAGCGAGGTTCATTCATAGGTGATTCAGTACAGAGACTCATGAAGCTCAAATGATGCTCATCTATTTAAATCTGATCAGATCAGGTAAATTTATAAATGTCTTGTAAAAGATTCTGGTAAAATACAGCATCCATAGGCAACCAAATATTATAATTTCATTACTTTCCCATTTTTTTATAAGCCTTTTGTAATAAATTTCATAACACAGATCATTCAATGGTGATTCAGTACAGGTACATATAAATGTCTTGTAAAAATTTCTAGTAAAAAACAGCATCCATAGGCAACCAAATATCATAAATTTAATCACTTTCCCATATTATCTAGAAGCCTTTTGTAAAGACTTTCAAAAGTTTTGATACAGTGTTTACAAGTCCAAGCAGCAATTAAATGGAATCCTCTATAATCAATAACACTTGCAAAGGACAATTCTAGACTAGCACTGGACTATTTCATATACAAACATTAATGTCCAATTATAACAAAATGAGAACACTGATAAAGGTATCTTAAAGGTCAGAAATTTAATATAAATGTGGCTCTTCAATGACCTTAATTTTTTTATAAAATTCTAAGCTTATTTCAGACTTACAAATATACTGACCCTCTACAGTTCATCATGCTTTATTTAAATTCTTTGTTAAACGAGTGATGACTCAAGTCAAGACAATACATTTTTTCTATTAATTAAGCAAGGTTACAAGTATTTAATTTTCTTATTTCCATATACTGATATTGCTTCACTTCACAATAGCATCAAAAAGTTTTATTTAAAAAGTCATGTTTTTACACTAAAAGCCTGAAAAAAGGATCACAAAATGTTAAGTAAATGAAAACCACTAGTTCAAGTTAAGGAAGATCTCAAACAATTATTCCATATTTATACTCTTTATATAGTAAAAAACATACATTATGAGGGTAGTGTATTTTGGTCAATCCAAATTCTTAACCAAGTAAAAGAAAAACAGGTAAAAACAGCATTAATACAGCCTGTATATATATAATACACTTGATATAATTCAAATGGTACAATTTATTTATGAGAAATATATCATAACTCACCATGGATGGTGCCATTCTGGTTCCTACTGCAGTCTTCCATCTTTTACACTTCAGTGTGTACAACCAAATCTTATGTGTTCATGTCCTGAAATGACAAACCAGAATGTACATATATAATACATTAAAATATAATACAGACAATGCTCGAATGAGATACACACGCATGACTGATTCTAGTGCAGTAGCCCACTCCCATTTCACATTTGATTATTCATTTGAGCAACCAACCAGTGACAAAATAAACAGTACAAACTTTAAACTGGTGAGAACAATTATTCACCTATTTGCGTGCAGGACTTTCAGTCTATCTTCACTTATATTACAATTTACAATGAATAAGCAAATTCCTCATGTTTGCTTGTACAGAGTAAAACAAAGTTGCACATTTTGATCAAAAACTTGGGTTCATTGCATTAGTACAGACTAAAGAATGTTACAAAAGACAGAAATATCTCCTAGTTGGAATGTTAAAATATATAAAGAGGAAAAAACTGTCACTACAACAGGACAGAGAGCAGCTGCTAACACAAATCAAATAGTCATTTTTTTATTAATATCAATACCAATGTTACAAAAGAAGACTGACCGGCATAAATACCTAGTGAAAAACATTAATTAATGTGAAACATTAACATATTTAAATTAAAGCACCATCTTATGATATTCTAAATACACTGATTGTTAGCTGAAACGATAATAATTACTGAGCTGACATCAGTCACTGTAGGTTACAAGGGCAGTCCGTAACTGATTGTGCATTATGTATGACAGACATTTATGACAGCTCGCTAACCTTCCATACTCCACACTGTACCTCTGGGATGCGGTGTTAGTAAACATGACAAAGCTCACATCTTGCTGGGTTTGATGATGCTTTCTATGTACATAAAACCCAGACTGGCTACACACTCCCTGTATGAGGGAGTTCCTCATAGTTCACTAGGCCAGTAGGCTTGGTTAGCTTATGAAAGGAGAACCACTGCCAATGTGTGAGAAATGTGGTTTCATCCATTTCTGTGTGTCAGCCTTATTCTGTGACGTTACTGTAGCTTGTCAGGGGTTCCATAAGGCAAATTTAATTTTTAGCCTGATGATATTTTTCAAATTAGCCTGAACGTATTTTTTTTTTAGCCAAGCAGTGGTATTTTATGCCACATCATTATCTTCAGGCTAGTGCAACAACCATTTTGTAGCACCACTGAAAATCTTGAGTCCTCTACTTCTATTTCTTTGCAGGTATGATATAAGCCAAATATTTAAATAATTATTCAAAGAATACAGGTCGGGGCGACTCCATAAACCTGCTATGGAAATGCAAGGGCCCAGTTGTGGTGTAGACCGCCACTGGAGACAGAAAATAAACACATGTAGCGGTCACTACCACAAATACAACTTCTCAAGCTTTTTTATCACAGCAGGTATTTATTTCGCATTTTGTAAAAATTGTGAGTGCCAACAGAACCCCTGCATGTGATATTGACAATTTCACATCTTTAGCACAAAACTAGAAAACCTGGATACAAACAGGAAGCAGCTGGAGACAGAAATGTGTTTATATCTGGGTATTCTGATACAGCTAGCAATAACTAAAATGCAAAATATAACTTGCTTGTCTTGAATTCCGAAAAATTGCATATGTAAGGCTTGTCTTGAAATAAAGAAACATTTTAGTGTAAGTCATACTAACTAAATATTAAATTCCAAGTTTATCTGCACAGATTTTCTTCTGCACACTGAAACAAATAGATGAAAGGTCACTCCACAAAAGAGGAAATTGCTTTTTGGTAAAAATCTGTGGAACTGCATACTCTATTTGACTCTTAGAACACCTACAGTATTAACTTTTTTTGTCATTCAGGTTTTAAATATAAATTAAATTTTTTTCTCTAGACCTGAAGAACTAGTTTCTGTATATGAGTGGAAATTTTTCATGGGTCAATAATCAATATTAACAGCAACATCAATTATAGATTTTGAAATTTCTCCTGTGAGCCAGCTTCATGTTCAACTTTGACTGAATAAAAATTTTAAATATTTAATGCCCCTACCTGGCAGGATGGCAATACTGGTGTACTGAAAAGGCAAATCCAGTGAGTTTTTCAAAATTGTAAAACTGCACTTAGCAGAGTAAAATCCTGTGTAACAAACTTGTTCTGGGGCTATGGTGAGTTAAAACTGCCTTCACTTCAGTCTACTAGCATCAGAAAAATGGATAACATCCAACTCCAGGTATGTTCAAGTCTAAGCACATCCAGGTAATGGTATGTCCAAAACTGTAGACCTCTCACACCTAATGCTAAGCTCCTTTCACTCTCTTGTGTCCATTAGAACTTTTCAATTTGCCAGAGAATAATCTTTTAAACACCATAGATCTTCTGCTTACCTATATAATAGTTATCAGCTATTTGTTCCACCCTTGGGACTATTCCATATTGCAATTATCTACCAGTAAAAGGTGTGGAGTGCAACAATTTCCTCTCAGTGCCATGGTGTTTGTATTAGTATAATGAGTGGTTGGGAGGGGTTGCATAGTCACACTAATTACCTAGCAGCACACACAAATACTGTCTGTGGATTGTGTGTGTGAAGTGTTGGTGTGATCATACCCATGGCATCCTTTGGTAAGTGAATCGTGTTCAAGAGGAATCTGTCAGCCTCATCCCTGCCAAGTTATCAATTTACTTTATACAGTTTGTAAACAGATCAGATCACTACATTCAGATGTTTAAAAACAGAAGACACTTGACTTAGCTAAGATCTGTAGACAGTAAAATGAGTTTTCTGGATGACAAAAATGTAGAATGCTTGTTAATATTTTTCACATAGCCAGCTCCCTACATAAACTATCACAAGAGCCAGTTATTGTAGATGTGTGCTGACTTAATGACTAGGTATATAGGCTCAGGATGACCTGGATATATATACATCTTCCTCAGAATCAGGTAACTGGTATTTCAACACAGAACTTTCAGTGTGGTGGAGTTTTCAGGCTCAGCACAATATCAGAAGGTAAACTCATCAGCTTTAAACTCAATAATTGTGCAAACTGAACTTTATATATAGCACATACCACAAAGCCAAGATGAAGGTAAGTTAGAATATCTAGCCTTGGCATTAAAACACAGCTTTACTTCAAAATAATAACATTAAACTGCTGGTGTGGACGACCTCCTATATCACTGAATTATTCATTGCCTTGGTAACAATTATTCTTTTTAAATGTAGCTGGCTTATCAAGAAAATTCAAAGATTTGCAAACTTCTCACAAATAAATATCATGATCTTTCAAGGACCTCTTTTACAACTTTGAACTTCTTTGCTCTCAAGAGAAGAGAAAAGTATATGTTAATATACTCTTTAGGGAAGTAAAGGTCTTTTCAGGGTTCAAATTTCCCACTAGCAATATTTTATTAATAATCTTTTGCCAATTATAATCAATTTTTAACATCTCCCTTGATAGCCAACTTTGATCATTTAAATGATTGCTGAATCTGTTCAAATTATAAATAATACAATTTCTTCCAATAAGTTATAAAACCAGACTTGAAAACTACACCTCAGATAGATTTGTAACTAAAACAGGTCTGTGTAACTTGATTATTTTAGGTAGTAGTCCTGGACTTCTTCTTTTCTGAAAGGACCATAGATTTTCTGGCTCTACTAGTTCCTGGGGCATCTACTTCCATCTAGTCAACATCAAGCCCTGTCCTGTGAAAGTAATAAGACAGTCTGAAGATATAATCAATCACTAAATCAGACATTTACTAATGTGGTAATACTTGTTATTCACGGACTGTTAAGACAGTGTGAAAGTAAATTATCTCATACTTGGCAGAAACATAAGCTGAGCACATCAAAGGGCCAGAATATATCAGATATACCTACGTACAGGTGTGCACAGGTAGTTGTATCCACTTAGCAGCCCAGGTAAATTGCAACCGGAGTGGTCCAATGTAACAAAACCGTGACCTGAAGAGAAGCAGCTACACAACAAAGATGCGTACTCCACCAAGCATACGTGACCCCTTCAAGAGACACAGGGGCGAGAATCACTGGAGCATACACAATGGACCTGCTATCAACCACACTCCATCTCGGCCAGGTACACACACACTGGCTTCTTCATCTAATGGTGTATTCAGGTAGCTGTATAGCATCCATTTACTGGTATTACCTGGAGTATAATCAGTGAGCTCCAAACAGTGCATAACTCCTATACTTGGATAGGTGTATACCTACTGCCTCAAGGATATCACCTAAACCCCCTGGTGCTATGTAAAAGCCTGGCTTTACTTAACACAGCATGCAGGCTACCAGCTTTTCACAAATGGCTTCTCATCCAATTCAATTATGTACACATTACATACATACTGTGTTATCTCTCAGTGTGTGCCACAATACAAACAATAGTCCTAACAATTACATGACTAAATATTTCAGTTATTTTGTGAATAAATATCACTCGGCTCACTTTTCACAAATCCTGTTGCCTCTTTAACAAAGAAACAATGGAGAACTGTCAGAAACAATACCGACTCCCTTGTAAGAGCTCACTTTAAGCTTAAAGAATGTCAATACCCTTAGCCTGTGGGGCCTTACAAAGTTGTATGAAAGTATTTATTAATTATCACCAATGCCAAAGAAAACAAGGGACCCATGGGTCACAGGGCTCAGCTGAAGTTTGAAATTTTTGCAAAGGCAAATATATATATAAGCATATGAGAAGATTAGAGGAAAGGGGCCCTCCTACTTGGTTATAGTAAAGTTCTAAATATATGATTGCAAAACTAATACTCTGACAAGACTGTCATGAAGAAAAACAGTAAAAGTTTTGAGATCCTGTGATGCATATGAGAAATTTACAGATGGACAGGCAAGTGGACAGAATGGACTAATACCTTTATTTCACTTTCAAGGGAATAATGCATTTAAGTTTATATTAAAGCCGTTTTTTTGCATTTCCACTTTTTCCATTAATTGTTTTTAGCAGATTTATGTTTTTTTTCATTTACAATAAAAAAAAATCTGAAAATATAAGTTAAACTATCAGAGTTCTAAGTTGCAATCATTATTTATCCAGAGTGTAGTTCATATCGGGTCATGTTATGCATACACATATATCTTATTGTTTTTAAATGACACATTTTAATATTAATTTAAAAGAAAATAATGCCACAACATGGCATCTTCAAGATTATTCCTTGAATCACTATTGAAATGTTTTTTACATTGGAGTTTTCAGTACATGCTTAATTTTATTCACCAAAAAATAAGATTCAGTAAATCTGATAAAATAAAAACATCTTTTCAAATAAGTATACACATTGTTGGTTAATTGAGGGAAAAACAGTATCATTGTGCTAATAACTATCTCAGCTATAATTTATTATTGTAATTAATTGTTATTTTCACACCTGGTGAAGGTTTTTTTTTCTGAAGTAAGGAATTCCTTATCTGATGAACATCCACACGTTCATAGCAATACACCACATTTTGGACACAGTTAAATGTGCACTTTAATGAACTGAAACCTGGTGGTACAATACAAAATCTTAAATGTAGCATAGCCTAAAAAGAATGAATCAAATACAGAAAATTGTAACATTTATCTAGTTTATGCACCATCTTGGGGGGGGGGGGGATGCAGGGCAGAGGGGAAGCCTGCTAGTAGTACCCATGCTGAGCCAAGGCAAGGTGCCTGGAGTGGGTGTTACATAACACAGTTGAAGGCTGTACTACTAGGGGGGCTGGATTTAAACAACACTTGACATGGTGTAAGAAAACTTGAATAAAAGCTACTCTTTTCTAATTATTCCTCTGAAATTTCAGATTTAAAAAGATTGAATCCTTTTGTATATATGCTGTGAAAATTTAATCAACAGTGCTTACAGGGAAAAAATGTGCAATTGCCAAAGCTGGACAAAATTTAAGGTATTGATTTTTTATTAAAGCTAATAACTTAAAAAATTTGCAAAATTCAGATCTAATTTTTGGTATACAATTGAATCTTGATTAAATAAAGTTATATCCCCGAAAAAAGTCTCCAGCTTCAGCAATTTTCATGTTAAGTGAGTAAATATATTTCTTGATTTTTTAAAAAATTGCATTATGTTTGGGCCAAAAACTTCAAAACAATATGCAGTAGTGACCTAATATTGTATGTTCATAGAAAATGTCTGGAAGAATATGCATACTAAATATGATCAAAAAAAGATCAGTGATTTTGATATTAGGCAGCCTTGAAGTGTAAAAATAGTTTTTTTTTTATGGAAAATAGAGGTTTTTCTTTAATATCTCAAAGGAACTAAGTCGTAGTGACCCAATTTTCAGTATGGTAGAAGATATTGGGGACATCTAACTGTATGCAAAATTTTGGATTTGTAGGTCCAACAGTTTCAAAATGTGCCGCTAACAGACAGAAGGACAGCTGGACCACCGGACGAACTGACAGCCAGACCGACAAAGAACAAAGGACCACGACTATAGCTCAGATGACTTATAGGCAGCCGAGCTAAAAATGATAAGGCTAAAGAAATCACTGAACAGTTAGTAACATACTAAACAGTCATTGATCAATATTCAATGACCTCAGCAAAATTCCAAAAGACTGAATGCTTGTTGTTACTTGTGTAAGCTTGAGAACTGCAATGATACATAAAACACAAAACAAACAATTGTGTGATTTTTATTATGACCTCAGTATTTTTTTATTTCATTGGCTATCTTCATGTTGTTTTAAATGTGACTTGAAGAATTCTGAACTTTGCATTCTTTTGATTTATAGTCTTAGCTTCATCCTATAGTATCTTTTTGCAAGTCTGTAATATTCTGACCATTTTATTCTTTTTGAAAAGTTTATAGAGTTTATATGTACTATCAATTATTTACTCTTCATTACCTGAAGGCATAAGTTGAGAATGTTGACATTCAAACCATAGAGTCTTTAATCACTTTATATTAAAGACTGTCATAAAACTTTATTTCTCTTCTCACTACAGGCCTAACTTTCCCTATCTGAGGGGAAAAGGGACCCCTTCAAAAATTTGGTGTGAACTTAATTCCTGGATTCTACAGATTAAACCTTGTATGATGATGATTAAGATAACCAGGTTATAAACTGATCTGAGATTTTTCTGGCTGATTTGACCTTGAAGATCCTGGTGTTAGGTCACCAGTTTTCAAGCTCCTCAAGGAACTTGATTAAAACAATTAGTGTTTCAAGTTTGAGGGGAAAATATGTGATACTTCATAAGTTATGGGGTTCATAAAATTTTTTATTTCACCCAATTTGACCTTGATGATGGTCAAGGTCACCAAATTTTTAACTTGTCAGAGATATTGGTGGAGACATTTCAACAGATGATATATATCGTTGTTCAAAAGTTATAGCGTTCAAAATTTATTTCTACCCTGGCTGATTTGACCTTGAAGATCCAGGTCATGGTCACCAGTTTCGAACTCCTCAAGGGACTTGATTAAAACAATAAGTGTTTAAAATTTGAAGAAAAAATAGGTCCTACTTCTAAAGTTATGGGCTTCACAAATAATTCTTGAACATGATGTTGAAGGTAAAGGTTACCAGTTTTCGAACTTGTCCGAGATTTTGGTACACATTTTACGAGTCAAACTTCATGAAAATATAATCATTATATTGGGTGGTTCAAAAGTTGTATTGTTCACAAAATAATTTGATTTCAGCCTATTTGACCTTGATGATGAAGGTCAAGGTCACCGGTTTTCAAACTCATCCAAAAATTTAAATTGAAAATTCCATGGAAAAAATGTTGAGTTGTTCAAAAGTTATCGCTTACACAAGATATGACACTGTTGGTGACGCTGTTGACAACAGACCAAACACTAGTGTGTCTATCCTTATGGGGAGGGGCTCCAAACATAATTATTCATAAATAAGACTGTCATGAATAAGGTGTCTAAACAACACTTGTAGGTGAATGGCCTTCTATTTATATAGAAACATCACATGAATAATCCAAGCCTGCAGAGTCAAAATATAATAAAATACTATCAGATCTTTTACATGAACCATCAATTAAAAATAATCCAATTATTTTTATGATCACTTGCATTCTCATGAAGCTGTCATTGAAAACTGCCCATGTCCCAGTTGTAATGAAATATTCATAAACTGATGTACTCTGCACAGCTGCCTGTACCGTGAGATTGTATAAACTTTTTGAAACACTGGAAAAGGGAACATTGCTAAATTTAACCTTGTGAACAATACATTGAACAAAGAAAGCAGTATACAGACCTCAGAAGAAACAGGATCATAAATTAGTTTACACAGGTGTGGCACACACGTTTCATCAAATTTGAAAATTAGAATTATAACTTGTCTTTGTATACCTACCAGTTGACAACAGTAGTGGTATCTAGGTGTGCCCATTACTCAGTCATATCATTTATTGGTAGTTTTCTTTCATAATCTAATTTAATAATTGACTTAATTTTTTCACAACTGACTATGTATGCTACACTGTTTCACATTGTGTGGACATGGAAAGAAGTCATAATCACATATACGAATCATATAAAAAAAAAAATAAAATCTTTACAGAGATATAAGAAAGACAGGACAAAGAGAAGCAAACAGCAATAAAACCAAGCCATGTGCAGTGAATAAGTGTCATTAACCTGTTTCCCCATGATATACAAGTCAGACTCACTTGATCAATATTTAAGGTATAAATCTTATGATAATCATTTACAGCCAATTTCATGGTAATCTAGAAGCCACATAAAACAATCAATTATTAATAAATCATTTTTGTTTTCAGACGTAGAACATGGTTTTAAAACCTATTCCTTCCACTAGACAAAAGTAGCACACGGATCTGTTCAGAGTCTTTAATGTAAAGAGAAAGGAAATCTTCAGTACTGAACTCACACACCAAACATAACTGTCAAAACAGTTGCACAGAGCATTTAACAGCTGGGCACCACATAAACCATGTGGAACAAGCACCTATAGAACAATATCCATAAATACTCCCCATGGCAGATCCTATACCTGTATGGCCCACAGAGCCACTCCAGATGGAGGAGTCTGTCGACCTTAACATTTGTACCAGTTATACCTAACATTTACACTTCCCCACTCCATGTGTCATCCAGTTGTGACTGTGTATGAACAGATGACTGTGGATACAATATCTACCAGATAATATTGTTATACAAAAAAAGCAATAAACCCATGTCAAGCCACAGTTCTCCCTTTTTTCAGTGCATATTTATGAACAGTAAACTGGCTGGCTGTTACGATCTACATTTCCTTACAGACAACCATTAAATGATTCAGGTTGTTTTATTCAAGAATGCCATGAGGATTCTCATTCTGGTGTTAAATTAAAGAAGTAATTATCATTCTAGCACAACAATTATTCAACAATCAGGATGACCAAATCCAAACACCATTTATAATTTTACCCAATAATACATTAAGGAAACATTTAAATTCTGAATGAAAAAAAATCAACTTTCGACTTACATTCTTAATAGTATTTCCTGTGTAATAAATTTATTTCACAAGAAATACTATTAAGACTGTAAGTCATATTAATGATTCCATGCCAGATGGGCCACTTCCAAATGCGTACTTGTCAGTCACACTACTGCCAGATGCGCAACTGACATATGCACCAAATTCTAGTTGCTTGACACGCTATATGTGCAACAAAGTTATAATAAGCCATATGGAGGCGCATTACATTGTGCTTATAGTGTGTACCTGTATCATGCAGCCCCTTCATAATTTTATCGAATGCGGTATATTTTTGCAATAATATATGAGCTAAGAAACCCTTTCTATTTTGAGCGAAAATGTGCGGTAACAACACGTGCTGCTGATCACCGTGACACAGTCACGTTTTATATGTTGGGGGAAGAGTGAGGATTTGAGAGGATCAGGGTTCACATTAGTAATGTGAGTAGACCAAGGTAAAACCTATTTACCCAACCTGGTCAGTAAAGCCTGGGTCAAAAGTATTATACCCAGGGTTTTCCCCAACATATTAACCAAGCTTTAGCCCCATGTTAATATGCTTTAATCAAGCAGGACCCAGATGTGGTGTTTTTTATTGGTAAGCAGAGGTTATACACATATTTTGTGAATACAGAAAACAAGCCAAGTGGTTCTGATCACATCACCCCTGTCAAAAAAAAAGCTGTTTTACCACTCAGATGTATGGATATGCAGAGCACATCACTTTAATAATCAATAGGAAAATAGGGAAAGAACAAAGGAATCCTAATTTACCTAGGCTAGGCCAGGTTTTATCTGGGTAATTCCAGGGTTTTAACCAGGTGTTGGGTAAAACTTGCAATTCTGCAAACCCAGGGGAGGTTTCAGAATCTTTACATTCTTCCCAGGACAAATGAGAATCAAGAGATTGTATGAAATGATTCCAGTTCTTCCCAGGAAAAATACGAATTCTCTGTGACAAAACACTTGCTACAGATTCTGTCAAAGGATACTGAAGAAGCAGGAGTGGGGAGCATCCTGTTAAAGTTTGTACTTAAGGCCAAAAAAATAAAAGGGTATGGTTCTCAGGCATTTTTTTTCAGAAATCAATGCGGGCGGGCGGTATTTTATTTTTGACCTTTTTTTGTATGTTTCGATAAAAATTCATATGATCAGGGAAAAGCATGTAAATGACAGGTTTCTTCTTGCTTATCAGGTAAAAGCACTACATAACAAAGGAAATCGTATGGAAATTGTGTTATTTTACCATTTTGAATGATGAAATCAAAATAAAAATGTTTGATGCGGGGGGTTAAAATTGACGCGGGCGGTGCCTGAGAACCATACCTTTATTTTTTTTTGGCATAACACGTTCTTTTTATCATATTTAAATAGATGTGCTATTATATATCAATTTTATCACTTTTTTCAATATATAAATTCTGCCATTACAACAAAGACAAGTGCAGAAAAAGGCAGAAAGATATTTCTGATGTCCTGGCAATTGCCAGATACAACCATAGCAGAAATGGCACTTTCTGACTCTGTCAAACAAGGGACCCATGGGTCACGGCGCTCAGCTGATCGTGATTGGACTATAAATGTTTCTCCACTGTGATACTATATCGAGTCGATAAAGCTTATGAATATCATGTACATGTTGGGCTATTATAAAGGAATGTAATGTAATATGTGAGTAAATGATAAATGAAATTACCTGACTGATGGATTAATAGAGTCAAATAAAGTGGTTTATTTTTTATTTATTTAGGAGGGGTTGAAAATTGTGATATATTTGAGCAAATATGAATGCAATGACAGCAGTAATAAGCAGTAGTAGAATGATAAAAAGGCTATTTGTTGAAGGATCTAAAGTGTATGGTAGTCTGCAAGCATTCAATTTGACAGATATGATGTTATGATTAACTATGCTGATGAAGTGATTTATGAATATGTGACTGTATGACACAATATCTCTTTAGTCTTGACAAGGTACATTATTGTGATGCCCACTATGTCTACATATTACACAATATTGACATAATTTCTGGCATGTACATAGGTACCTATGGATGAATAGTTATACAAAATATTAAAGTATGAATATATCTGATTCATCTTGTTCTTGCTTATTGAGGCTGACTTTGGGATGGGGTTCGGAGAAGGGAAAAGTGAGGGCAGCACGAAGGTGGATGTAGAAATATTCTATTGTAATGTTTTTCATTTATATAAGAATATGAAAAGCTAAGAGGAAAGGGGCCCTCCTACTTGGTTATAGTAAAGTTCTAAATATATGATTACAAACTAATACTCTGACAAGACTGTCATGAAGAAAAACAGTAAAAGTTTTGAGATACTGTGTTGCATACGAAAATTTACAGATGGACAGGCAAGTGGACAGAATGGACTAATACCTTTATTTTACTTTCAAGAGAATAATGCATTTAAGTTTATATATAATCCTATTTTTTAAGCAGATCCACTTTTTCCATTAAGAAGTTTTTATCTAAATCATTTTTTATTTACAGGTTTATAAATTTTTAATTAAAAAACCTGAAAATATAAGTTAAAATATTAGAATTGTTGCAAAAGTTGCAATCATTATATATACAGAGTAAAAAACATTGGGTCATATTATGCATACACATATATTTTATTATTTTTAAATCATAAATGTTTAAACTGATTTTAAAAGAAAATAATGCCACAACATGGCATCTACAAGAATATTCCTTGAATCACTATTAAAAAGTTTTGCACATTAGAGTTTTCAGTACATGCTTAATTTTATTCGCCAAAATAAAATAAAAGTAAATTTGATAAAATAAAACATCTTTTCAAATAAAGTATACACACTGTTGGTTGAATGAGGGACAAACAATATCATTGTGCTAATTACTATCACAGTTTTAATTAATTACTGGAATAAATAGTCAATTTCACACCTGGTGAAGTTTTTACCGTAAAATCTCCACTTAAAACCGCACTTCCGATTAAAACCGCACCCAGACTTCGCCGAAATTCCAGGCGAGACACCGCGAGGGGCTCAAATACTAAGAACCCCCCTTTAAAACCGCACCAACTTTCGCTACGGAATGATTTGACAAAAGACACAATCGAGCAATCATCTAGAAATGAACACGGGTAGGTTGCGACTCGGCCATTCCTGTCAACTTTAAAAGACGTAAGGGCGGTGAACCTCTTCCCGTTTATACAGATTTTATATTCCGTGCCATATTCTTGTTTGCTACTGATTTGTCATTATATTTTGGAAAAAAATATTTGTTGATCTATTTCAAGTCACTGTATATTTTAATTCTAAAAGTAATATTTTGAAATATTAATTTTTGATGAAAATTCCATTTTCTGGAATAACTCGGAAGATTCAAATCATTTTCATACCGGTTACTTCGGTATTATCTTCGTCACATGGTACGTTGACATCGCTCCATGTCACGATTTGCTGGTGCGTTTGAAAACATCGCTGGTCAACTTAACTAAATATCAAAGTAATTGAAGTTACCTTTTCGAGATACGCACGTATAGGAAACATGACGCTTGAAAACGAGTGATTTTAAGGTAAAATTAAAGTGGCCAGTCCGGGTTAGCAAGTTTTTTTCCTAAAGAAAGTTTCCGTGTGGAGAGCCATTTTGTCAAGGCAGTGTTCGCGCAAGGCACGCTGGGACGAAATAGGTGGCTGTTCTATTTACCACCCACCGCATACAGCCGTTCAAAATATTCTTAGCCGAATACCGGGGTGTTTCAGCACATGGCGGCACTCAAACTTGATTTTTAAAACGAACGTCTGCCATTGTGTGACTCTTTACGATGTCAGCTTTTTATTTATTTTACGTTTTAAACAAATAATCATTGCTAAATAATGCCGCAAATGGGTTTAAAGTAGGCTTTTATTTCAATTTTGCTTGACCATGCCCAACGAAGTGGACCGCTGTGTGTAACAGCAGGGTTGTTTTAAACGTATTATTTGGTGACAATTACCAAGATTTTATAACAAGTTATATATCACACGAAAACTTATCAGCAATATTTAATTTATAAATAACAAATAATCGTAAATAATACATTTACACACGGCTCCCATGCATGCTAAGAACGGCCTCCGAAAGTTGCAATATTATCGCCCACGCGCCGGCCCAAAAACGATGTCTGTCAGGAAGATATTCAGGAAACCCTTCTAGTATAAACCGCACAGTGCTTTCAGGAAATCAACCTGATTTCAAGATTTTGAATTTCTTGATTAAACCGCGGTTTTAAGTGGAGATTTTACGGTACTCTTCTGAAGTAAGGAATTACTTATCTCATGAACATCCACACTTTCACAGCAATACACCACTTTGTGGACACAATTAAATGTACACTTTAATCATTGTAACCCTGGTGGTTCAATACAAAATCTAAAATGTAGCATGTCCAAGAATAAAATAAAATACAGAAAAATTATAACATTCATCTAGTTTATGTACCAGCTGGGGGGATGAGTGCAGGGCAGAGGGGAAGCCTGCTAGTAGTGGCCAAGCTGGGCCAAGGTAAGCTGCCTGGGGTGGGTTACATAATGCAAGTGAAGGCTGTACTACTAGGTGGGCTAGATGTAAACAACACTTGACATGGTGTATGAAAACATGAATAAAAGCTATTCATTCCAATCAATTTCTTTTGAAAGTTCAGATTTTAAAAGATCAAATCCTTATGCATATATGCTGGGAAAATTAAATCAACAGTGCCAAAGTTGGACAAAATTTAAGGTATTGATTTTTTATTGATGCTAATAACTTGAAAAATTTGCAAAATTCAGATCTAATTTTGGGTAAACAATTGAATCTTGATTAAATAAAGTTATATTCCTGAAAAAAAGTCTCTAGGTTCAGCAATTCTCATGTGAGGTGAGTAAATATATTTCCTGATTTTTTAAAAAATTGCATTATGTTTTGGCCCATAACTTCAAAATAATACCCAATACTGACCTAATTTTTGGTAAGTTCATAGAAAATGTATAAAAGAATGTGAATACTAAATACGATCAAAAACAGATCAGTGGTTTTGATATTAGGCAGCCTTGAAGTGTAACAATGGCTTTTTTATGGAAAACAGAGTTTTTTTTCCTTAATATCTCGAAGGAACAAAGTCCTAATGACCCAATTTTCGGTATGGTAGGAGAATTTGGGGACATCTAAAATTATGTCAACAGCCTGGGGAGCATAGAGATGTGCACTGAATGACCTACAGTCATCAAAGTGGACTGCTTGACAATGTAAGGGAATACAACAAGAGCCTCCAAAAAAATTCAATAACTAGCCTAATTTTGCAGCTTTTATTTTCAAATTTCAGATTTTAACAGATTAAATCCTTATGTATATATGGTGTGAAAATTAAATCCACAATACTAATAGGAAAAAAACGTGCCATGGCCAAAGTTGGGCAAAATTTAAGGTACCAATTTTATATTTTTTTATTTTAAAGTTGTATTACTGGAAAAAAGTCCCTACCTTTAACACTTTTGGTCTTAAGTGACCAAATATCTTCCTGATTTTTTTTACAAAGTCCATTATGTTTGGGCCCATAACTTTTTTAAATTATATAATACTGACTTAATATCTGGCATGTTCATAGGAACTATATAGAGGAATATTTATGGTAAATATGAAGAAAACCAGATGAGTGGTTTTGATATTAGGCAGTCCTGAAGTGTGAAAATAGATTTCTAATAAAAAATTGAGGTTTTTCCTTAATATCTCAAAGGAAGGAAGTCCTATTGACCCAATTTTTGGCATGGTAGGAGATTATGGGGACATCTAACTGTATGCCAAAATTCAGATTCATAGGTCCAACGGTGTCGAAACGTGCCAGTCTTACGGACGGACATCCAGACGGACGGACGGACAGACAGACGACGGACAATGGACCATGACTATAGCTCAGATGACTTATAGTCAGCTGAGCTAAAAAGTGTTTATCATTTATATTAAAGAGGCCTATTCTAATATCTGATGCCTGTTAAGTAAAGATAATTCCTTTGACCTTTTACATAAAAGCAAGCCAAAACGTGCCAATCCTACACTGCACAGGTTGTCTGTTTAATTTATATTCAAGTGTTTCTAACATGTAGGGCCATAACCCTCCTTGTTCAAGTTGTTGGCCCAAACCAGGAGATCTGGGGGCAAATCTAACAAACCAGAGTTTTGCAAATAACAAAATATACCATCTTCAAAGCAGCTAGGTTTACCAATTTTAACTCGTAACTGTTTAATTAAGAGTTATGAATCTGCCAGAACCAAAATAATCACCAAAAATTGTAATGATATAGATTTTAAAATGGTGCTGTTTGGTGCTAAACAGCTGAACCAATTTCAGAACCATTTCATTTTCAGCTGACTAAATATGTTTTAAACAGCCGTGGTCTGGCATAACCATCCCAACGAAGCAACCAGGTCAAAACCTGGGAAAGCATGATGTTACTGCATGTCATAGTCACTCTGATGCAAAAAAATGTTGCCAATATTACTCTACCAGTTAAGTTCAAAATTATTAGCAAATGCACCTGAACAGACGGATCAGATCTGTATGATTTGATAAAGGTGAAGACCTACTGTTTTGCTGATTCACTGAACACCGGTTGGATTACTTGATTTATTAAAACGGAAAACTGTGGATCTAGCAATAGTGACAGAACATATGTTAATGGTAACAATGAAAGGTCAATGTACCTGCTGGATTATGGACACCTGTCAGTTGCTTAATGTTCAATTTTAGTATTCTTTGCTATTTTTTCCTTTAAGATAACATGACTTCTTTGCATGTGCATAATATAACTGTCTATGATTGATAACACAAAGATGCAACCAATTTAAATGATTATTTGTTAAAAATATTTAAATATTTGATACACATTTCGTCTTTATCTCAAGTGACACCATTTCCTCTTGCAAAAAAAAAATATATGAAATAATGAAAACTAGCCATATACATATACAATTATCTGAAGGGGATATGAAGATTTACAAATACTGAAGTTCTTAATTTTCCAAGGTCTGATTGAGACTCGGGGTAACTGATGATTTCAAGGGCCTGTGACTGAAAGAATGACGGCAAACATGTACACTTACACATTTATATGCAATCAGTCTTAAAATATTAAAATACTCCATCAAATCTGAAAGTTGATATTATAGTTTATACACACATACAAAATTAAAAAAATCAAAAATAAATAATTAAAAAAGACATAACTACTATGGAAACGGACACACATAAGATATTCATTGATGTAACCAATTATGACAGGATATGACACACTGAATGCTGTTAAAAAAATGAAAGAATGCGTCTGAAACTGCTGGCTTGATGATATGTCTGTCCATGATAACCACTACTGGCACTAGTCACTACCAGTTGTGTTTGTGCATTCAATCATTCAAAATACGACATGCCCCTCCCCTCTGTCAGCTCCAACATGAACGGATTTTCTGTTTTTACCCATGCTAGAAATACGGCGAATTGTTAAATGTAAAATTACAGAATGAATGAACCAAATTACTACCAGCATAAACAACATATTTGGCCGATGTACGTGTTTTTATTGCTGGCGTGCGGAGTCAGCCGAGACGACCGGCATCACCGCTGGATTTCAAATTAGCTTCAAACAAAGCTGCTGGCTGAATGGTAAAGTATCAGAGAAGACAGTTTGACATTGATTACGAATACTTACATGATCGCAGTGTTCGTGAATATCCAGCAACTTTGAATTTGGCGCCTGAATCAACCTCTAGCCATAGTTCAATTATTCACGCCTTATTGATCGTTCATTTGACTGATCAGTGCGCTTTGTGAAAACACTCGCGAAACCACATCCACCACGAGACTTCAAACGCATTGCACAGACAGGATCGCTCTGAGATATAAACCGTGATTACAATAAATTAAAGGGACCTACCTATTCATTTATATATACGAGGCATGTTCATTATACTTGAAATATATAGTGTTTTTCTCATTAAAATATTAGGGTGTCTGCCAAAATTTCGTTTGAAAACCATTTGCTTACTCCTACTATAAGAGGAAATAAGCTTTCACTAGCGCAATCAGTGGTGCAAAACATAGCGCACGCCACCAGACGAATCAAGAATTTTCAAGTTTTAAACCGATATTTCTTCTTAAGGTTTCATCTCCTTGTTTGCAAGTTATAACTCATGTCCAAGCAGTGTGTAAAACTTGGGCACCGTGGACCCAACAGACCCCAGAAATCAAATTCCAGATACTTATGATTTATACTTTTAAAAAAACTTACTGGTAATGATATAAGAACAGAGCAAACTTGAACTTTATAAATGGCAGCTTAATAAATGACCGGTTCAATGAAAGATTTAGGAGTTCAAAATATTTGATGAAGACGGACCCAAACTGTTTGAGTTTGAGGACTCGTCCGGCCGTTTAGCAAACCCCATGGCAAAAACCACATACAGCTCATATTTTATTTACAATGAGAAAAGAATAAGCACTTTACATAAAAAATACACTATACATATAAGATTTTTTATTTTAAAGTTAAAAGACATGAATGCGGGCAGACTTATGTAGATTTATTTGACTGAGTGCACCACCAGTCATTGAGGATCTGAAACTGACCATTTTTCTGTTTAATTCTAATTAATTTTATTTCATATTTTATTTTTATTCCTATACATACAAGGCATAAACTGTTTAACACTGAATATATGTAGTAATTCCTTTCTTCCCTCCTTCCCTCCTTCCTTTAGTCCTTCTCTCATTCTTTCATTCATTCATTCAGTTTCTATGTCCTCTTGCAAACGAATACTCAGAAATATGTTTATCTGAAAGATGCCTAAAGATCAAGAAATCTAGGCAGTTCATATATATAGCAATTGAATTCACAAATAGTATAAAATCCATGATATCACTCTATTTTTTATTAAATAAATATTAACTGTGAAGCCTTACTTCAATTTGTTATGTATTTATAATTGTTCAATTATAGACATAACTGTGACAATTAAAATAGGAGAGTAAATCATCAAAAAATAATTTTTTCATTTGAAAATGCAAAATGAAATGATATTAAAGGAAGCTTTATTTATATGGATCAGTTTAATTTCTGGGATTTCATCGCTCTTTAGTAACTTCTAAAAGACATTGCTCTGAAACCCCTGGCATCAGTTTATTGATGAACTATTGCTTAGTTTGTGGACTGTGCAACCAGTGAATTCTGTTATTGCATGCTTGTATAATATATCTACATGTCTGTACATCTCCTAAAGCAAAGATACAATCTTTCCCACTTTTAAACTGATATGTCCTCACTAATCGCAATTTAAAAGGATGTTTTAAATATTACATTAACTAAAATGTTATATTAAATGAAATATCCGTGGCACTGTCGCGGTTTATATATTTCGAAGAAACCAGACTTTCGTTTTAGATGGCGCTGGTAAACAGCGGTTTGTGGCACTGGTTCTGACAAAAACAATGGAAGTTGGCTTCAGAAGCAAAGTCACAGTTGCACCAACGTATTTTAAATATAAACAAAGGTGAGCTCAGGAGATAAGCTTTAGAAAAGCCATCTCTGTGACCTGCTATACGTAATATCAGACCTGAATAGTCACCCCCGCTCACTGTCCCAGTCACCAGCAGGCGGCAGTGCAGTGTTCACATTGTCCGTATCACTATCAGCCTGATAAACTTGGCACACACGAAAATACGGAAACAAATGGAAAATTCAGAGTACATGTTGAAAATATGGTCTTAATTTGAGACGTGATAAAGGAATGTCGCATAATGTATAACCACAGTCGCTTGAATCGTTATTTGTGGCTGATATTTGGCTTGTCTCGGCCCAAGACGTGTGATTACGATCCGCTCTGATCCTCTCCATCAACGTCTGGGGAACGACTCTTAGGAAAACGCCTCCTATGGTTCCAAATAGGAGACCCCTTTGGAATCGTATAATTGACATTTGAAGCGGTGTCAACATAAAATAATTACCTTATCGTTGTCTTTGAATGTTTTATAAAATATCTGCAAAGTATTGGCACCAAAATAATGCACAATAGCCCTACTTATCCATAATTTTGCCAAGAGCTGATGTGTTTACATAGAGAACAAGCCACCATGATTACATAAAGTGACCCACAGTCTTTTGCAATGGGATTTAGAGTGGGAACCCGCTCTGATCTTATCGCTGTTTGAACTGGAAAAAGCGGGCGATAATAGATCTCGGTGGTGGGTACTAGTGATGGGCCGATCATCGAGTTTTTTTCGAAAGTCAGTCGGTTTGCTGCCACTTTCAAGCGCTCGATTACGAAAGACAACTATCGATTACATCATACTCATGACTGTTTTTACCAGAATGTCTTTAAGTTAAAGGCAAAAATTACTCTTCCATTTTTTACAACATTCCGCACTTCATATAATGAGTCTGTGTTCCCCAATAACCTCCATGTATAACTGAGTATGACACGGGAGATGAGAGAACGGAGGACTTGTGAAACCTGTGTGAACTGGCAGGGAGCTGCAGAATTAGCGGAGAGTTTTCTAAAGAGATGTTCATTGCAAAATATGGGCGGTATGGCGTTAAAATGCTCCATATAGTACTCCAGGTCTATGCCAATTTTGCAAGATTCTCTTAGAAATAATCTCCTCAACTGATATCAGGTGCCTGAGTAATTATATTTATAGCTTTCAGTTACTTATTTTTTAATTTTTACCAAAAATTAAATTGGCCTGTTATTTTTCTGGCAGGCCTATTAAACCAGTATGCATGTCGGCAGTCATTATAATTGTTATAAAATGAAAGTCCTGGTGGTGAAGTTAAAATGATACGCGGGAGTATTCATGAGGGCCAGCAAGTAGATGTCCTGGACTGTGGTTTTATTCTTGATTACTATAATTAATTAAAATGAAACTTTGAATAGCATATCTTAGTGATAAAAGGAAAATATAAAAAAGGCAAAAACTTCTTTCTTTTCGTCGGGTAGAATTACTAAGACATGCCGGCTGGGTTAAGAGAGCTCTCACAGTTTCACAGATAATTGCACATTTCTTTATATTTGTCTGAACCGATTAATAATCGATCATCGATAGGTTAGCCCAAACCGATGATCGATTATGAAAAAGGAACCGACTCCCACCATTAGTGGGTACCAGTCGATCAACGTCCGCTCATTACAAATTCCTGTATATTGTTATGTTTAAATCACCACGGGCTTATAAGGATCATTAGGGATAATATTTCAATAACAGATTAAGGTAAGAACGTGGTAAAGTTGCCAGAAAGACCCATTTACTACCAAAGACACTAACGGATGCATTTTGGTGTGTATATTTAGTAGTTTTAAGAAATTTTTTTGGTGCCTTCTACCAGTGTCTACCATTTCACCATAACAAGGCCCAACTGTACAGGCCATTCCCACAACTGTGATCGTAAATATATTCTTTGCTCTATGACTAATTAGAAAAATAATGAAATAGTTAAATTTCCCCTTTTTTCCATTACATGATACTGCCGAAAATTGAGGTACTAATTAATTAATAGGTACTAGTTAATTGGTATAATGAATGGTTGTTAATTGTACATGACAAGGATTCTGTCAATTTTTCCGTTATTAATATTATATTTTGAGGTATAAGTGAACATTGGAACCTTTCAGTTAAGTGCATCTCTGTAATATATCCTGCGTTGGAAAAAAAGCTTGCTGTATTTTATACATTTTAATTGCACCGTATGATACTTGTAAGATTCCGACATTCAGGTTTTAGTCCATACCTATCATTCATATGAATGATAACGGGTATTGGTATTGCAGCAAGTTGAGAGCCTGTGGTGCCAGCACGTCACTCTTTAAAGTTAGCCTGTTAAAAAAAATTCTGGCATATCTGTCCAGTAAGCAAGGCTCCCTGTGAAGTCCCTACTAAACTCATTGATATTGCTCTGATTAAAAGGTCAGTAAATGTTTAAAAATGATGATCCAAGTTTAATTTAAGTTGTTATCGAAATCATGAACCATATTTATTGGTGTCAGAAAGGTGAAATTCTGTGTCTTCTTGTTAGGGAGTAAAGGAGCAGTGAAAGAACCAATCTGTTGCATATACCGTGGCTTAAATTGTATAAACTCTCACTGTATGGATATCAGACTAAATATTATATAGCAGGGCCTAATAATATTGTGTCCGATCAAATTGGGGAAAGGGTCTGGGGAACCAGGGTTTTCTGTAAGAGCAAGGGTGTATTAATGTAAAATAACTAAATTAGTTTACTCTTTATTCAGTTAATTTGGGCTAGGTAACCGGACTTTCAGAAATCTGAATCAGCCTGTTTGGTATCTTATATTCCATGGCTCAGTAGCATGAGGGACTTCTCATCTTGAGATTGTGGGTTAGCTTCCAGACTGAGATTAATTCTGACATTCATTGACAATTCATGTGAGGAAAGTAGAGACATCTGGTGCAGTACACAGGAAATGAGGAAATAAGCAGAAAAAAAGTGTCTTAATTTTTCTCAAAATGTAGACTGAACTCTGAGCGTGCTCTATATTCCGAAACTGTTGCTTGATCACACTTCATGAGTGGACATAACCACTTTTAGGTGTATCATTGGTGGATCTAGAGGGAGACGCAGGAGGATGCCCCCCCCCCCCCCCTTCGTTCCAATCTGTATTTATTTATTTTCTTGCTGTCTTGCATATTTCATACATCTAAGTTTACATTTAAGTTAAACAGTACAACATTGATATGTTCATTTCAAGTTGATCTACTTTCTAGGTGTCCATGATGGATTTGAGAGAGACACAAAAAGTATTAGTAAAATCATTAATACTTTGACTTCATATCAGGTGAATTTAAGTCATTATTTTGGGCAGTGAGCATGCTTGGAGACAGCTTAATAATATGCCAGACATGCGCTCAATCAGCTGTACACAGTATATGGTTAATGTAGCAGCCAAATTAAATCAATAGTTATTGGTTTCAAAAGCTGAGCCAACAGCCTCTTTTTTAGCGAACCTGTGAGCTTATGCGATGGTGCGGCGTCGTGCATCGTGCGTCGTCTGTACGTTAACCATAGCTATCTCAAAAATGGCAGGAGCTAGCATCGCCAATTTTTTTGCAAATAATCAGTCGTCCAAAAAACTATATCGGATTTTGTTTATTTTTTTTTCTAACTGAATTTTCTTAGATTTTATAGGGGAAAAGCTAAAAAAACTTAAAAAATCTTCTTCTCCGAAACTGTCAAGCCAAATTGTCCAATATTTCACAGAAATGATCCCTGGAACAATCTTTCTTAAGTTTGTTCGAATGGTTCCAGTTCAGAGATTTTTGGCTGAGATATAGGAGGTTGAACTTAGTCATCTGTCCAAAAAAGCATATTAAAATTTAAATCTCAGAAACAGCTGTAGCTATCATCACCAAATTTTATGCCAATGTTGGTCACATAGATCATATCTGAAATTGAGGTATTGGTGGCGCCACCTGCATCGGCCTTTTTTGTACAGGGTCATCAGTGCCTGTATCACACTGAGGGCTACAAAAAACTTCTTCTCTGAAACCATATGGCCAAAATGTTTAATATCACACAGAAATGATCCTAGGGTAGTGCTTTCTGATGTTTGTTCAAATGGTCTCTTTTCAGTGACTTTTGGCTAAGTTATGGGAAGCTGAATTTAGTCATATGCCATAACAGCCCATTTTAGCTCAGTGGCTACAAAGATCTTCTTCTCAAAAACCACTGGGCCAAATTCTTAAATCTCACACATTAATTATCCTCAGATGATGATAATTCAAGTTTGTTCAAATGATTTTGGTTCAGTGTTTTTTGGCTGAGTTACGGGAAGCTGAACTTAGCCAGTTTGCTGTATCGTCCTATATGAGTTATAAACCTGCGAAATGTTTTTCAACTGATGGCACTGAAGCCAGTTTGTTAAATATTTAACAAGAATAATTCCTACAATAATTCTTATAATAATTGTCATTAATGGTTCCACATGAATGATTTTTGGCTGAATTATGGAGATTGAATTGAGTCATTTTACCATATATGTTAGCTGTGGGATGCTGTTACATCTAGCCGGGCACCAGTTTATCAGCATCTATTACATCATGCCACTAGACATTTAGATTTCAGGTTATCTTGGGTTAATATTGACAAGAAAGTTTTTTAAAAGCATTTTAATAATTAATATTTATGATTTAAGTTATTCATCATACCAGGCAATGTTACAATCATGGATATTCAGCTCTCTGTGGCTATATAAAGACAACTGTACGTGGATTATAAATTATTGGTATCCCTACTCAACTTAATTCAAGAATTAGCCATCAGTGAGATATATCTGTATTTTAATTTTGCATTCAGTATGCAGCCGTAATAATTTTACATATATTCCTGATTTCTTTTTTTATAAAAAGTCAGCTGAAAAGCATTTTGTATTGGGAAAATAAATTTCAAAGTTATTTCAAGTAGGGACCACTTTTGTGTTCAGATGGCAGCACTTGGTTTACCATTGGCAGATTGCCAGTGCCTTGATGTTGGCCATTAGCCAAGATGATGTCAGCTCTATAAATAGTTTTGGCACAGTGCCAGGATTGGAAGAAGTGCAGCCAGGTATAGGTCAAGAGTTCACTCAGTGCAGTAGCTGCATTCTATTTATAGCTTTGGCAGACTGCTCACTGCATCATATTTGGCACCAAAGTTCAGCCTGAATCTATTTATAGCTTTGGCAGAGTGCCAGCTGTGTCAGATTATGCAACAGGTCAAGAGTTCACTCAGTGCAGCCAGGTACAGGTCAAAAGTTCACTTAGTCTGGCCAGGTGCAGGTCAAGAGTTCACTCAGTGCAGTAGCTTGAGGCAGCAATTTGTCACAGGTCACTTGGGGGCAACTGCCTTACTCACCTAAGCCTTGTCAGCCCAGTGCATCAAACTTTGGGGAAGTTTGATGTTTTGGACTGATATTTTGACCTGTCTATGCGTCTTTGATGGTATTCTCATTTACAAGACAGGTGGTGCCACGTACATTGACTTTTGCACAGTGTATGTGCCTGCTTATTTCTACAGAGGAATTTGATATATCAGCCTGAAATTGGACATATTAATACATATGGAATAGCTTTGTCGTATACAAGACTGGTGGTGCCACCTACAATAATTTTTGCACAATGTGTGTCCCTGCTTATTTCTAAGGAGGGGTTTGATATATCAGTCTGAAAATTGGCATATGTGTGTATCTCTGATAGCTTCAAAGTATACAAGACTGGTGGTGCCGGTTACAATCGCTTTTGTGTTGTGTGCACCCATGCCAGAATTTCAGCAGTGATGTTTGTGTAATTGTTTCTTATTCAAAATGTTTAGTACTTGCATTGTCCATATACATGAAAAGTAATGGTCCAGCATTGAAGCATTATACCTGATGTATTTCCCAATGCACAGGTTCGCATTAGGCCTGTAGGCCTTGTTCAATTTCATAATCACTCAAAGTGATTCCCACAATATCTCCCTGGACTATGCAGGCGTAAGCAGTAGCACTGACAGTCACAAACTGAATCAGTCATGGTTTCTGTGCAGTGACAATTTGGCTTTTTCAACTCAATTAGTGATTATCACAATGTCTGGTGTCTGCATACACCTTTGGGGGAAAATGACTGATGACCAGAGGTATAAAATTGCAGACAAATTTTACAGTGTAATAAATAGAAATTGTTTCTTGTCTTTATGATCAGTATGAACCAAATTAAATTGAAATAGTAAATATCAAGTGATTTCTTATTTATTTATGCTTCAACAACTTATGCCCTTGACATTCTCAAGTCCTGACAAACAACTCTTTTGAAGTTTTATTATAGACAATCTAATGAATCAGGCTGTGCTAAATAATTATTAAAGGAAACTACTCTTAGGTACTTTTCATTTTGATCTATTAGACTAATTGTATTAACATTGTTGGTTTGTGTATTCAAACAGTGTACGTTTAGTGAGTCGCTCAGATATGAGAGTTATATAAGCTATATATGGATGCTGACACAATCTAGGATTTCATGTACATTAGGAAATATCCTTTTTTCGATAATTTCTCAAACTGTTCATCATGGAAACTAATTGTTTCATGTGTTTTAGTGGGCCAGTCACCGATCAAATGTACCGGGATGCTATGGAGAATGTGGCCAGCTACAATAGTAGGCTGTGTCATGAACGCCGGTTACGGTTACCCTTCCTGGACTCTCAGACAGGTGTAGCCCAGAATCACTCAAACCTGTGGATGGGATACAGATATAGGAGCCCAGGTAAGTTTACCTGTAATTGTACTCATTGTTGTTTTCACTTGGGTGGGATCAACATATTGGTACATATTTGTATCCGCCAAAACGAAGTTTTGCGGATACTATGTTCTTGACCGGGTTCCGCCGCCGCCGCCGCCGCGTTCGTTTCCGGAGAACTCCTCTGAGACTACTGGACAGATTTTTCCGAACTTACACAAATTATCATGTCACATGTGAACTGGTGCCTAACCAAGTGACCTTGACCTCTGACCTTTCGTCTCTGCCCAGCGTCCGTTTGTGCGTCTGTTTCCAAACATAAACCCATATATCTCGGGAACCGTTTGACCGATCCGGAAAAAAATTTTACACAAATGTAGCCCTGGGAAAGCTTTATAACATACACAACAAAAGGTGGCGCCACCTGCAACCATGTTTGCACAGTGTCCATCTGTTCATCTGCCTGGGGTTAAAATCACTCATATCTCTGCAGTGATTTGACTAATTCACCTAAAATTCGGCATGCATATACATCCTAGATAGCTTTCTCGATTTTGTGACAGGTGGCGCCACCTACATTCACGTTAACGCTCCACACATAATCCCATATATCTCGGGAACCGTTTGACCGATCCGGAAAAAAATTTTACACAAATGTAGCCCTGGGATAGCTTTATTACATACACAACAAAAGGTGGCGCCACCTGCAACCATGTTTGCACAGTGTCCATTTGTTCATCTGCCTGGGGTTAAAATCACTCATATCTCTGCAGTGGTTTGACTAATTCACCTAAAAATCAGCATGCATATACATCCTAGATAGCTTTCTTGATTTAATGACAGGTGGCGCCACCTACATTCACGTTAACACTCCACACATAAATCCATATATCTCAGGAACCGTTTGACCAATCAGGAAAAAAATTTTACACAAATGTAGCCCTTGGATAGCTTTATAACATGAACAAAAATTGTGGCGCCACCTGCAGCCATTTTTGCACAGCGTCCATCTGTTTGTCTGCTGTAGGATAAAATTACTCATATCTCTGCAGTGGTTTGACTTTTCCACATGAAATTTTGCATGTGTATATATCTTGGATAGTTTCTCGTTTAAATAACAGGTGGCGCCACCTACAATCATGTTTATGTGGCAGAGATATATTCTAATATTTAACACATGTAACTCTATATCCCCTTGCCACTCAATCAATGCCTTAGTTCACCCGTCCTTCTCTGATTTTGGCGGATACACGTAGTCGCTTGTCGACTACCCGTATTCTAGTTATATGTAATGGCCAATATATAGTGAACGATTACACTCTGTATACAGTGGTTAACTGGTTATGTGAACATGTTGCATTGATTCTAAGTTCTAACCCCTACAACTTAATCAGTGCTTGCCAAGGTTGCATATAGCTGAAAGGGCCTGGCGCATTGCCAAAGAGAATCTGACCAATGACAGCAGGGTATTACAGGACTGTTGCCAAGTTTCTTCTAATTTAGTGTTATTTTCTGCCAATATGATGGCCCTATGGATTTCTTGCTGCTGTTGCCTGTCTTTGACAAGATCAAGTAAATCCTCAGGATCGATAGATTGGGAATACATGAATTGACTCTCCTGTTATCCAAAGATCAAATAAAATATACAGAGTACCAACAGATCTGTAACACCAAAGCCCCTGTGTCAGTAAAAATCCCCTACATTCGTGTGTGTATCTAGCGTAACAAGTCTTGAAAATACACAAAAATTTGATACATGGGAATCTGATCATGGCTGTACTGTGGTTGGCTTTATATATACGGGGCTCAAATTTCACGCTCAAGCAATTTTTCATAGTTTCACGGGGTTCCATTTTCATGATGGGGCATATATTAATATTTTAATAAACACCAAAATAGGTATGAATTCTCTATTACACAAAGTTATGTTTAGCTCAAACAACAATGACAGTCACTACCACCTGGCGATGCCTTTACATATCAATATAAATAGGGCCCTCCACTCTACCTTGGTCATATCATGTTCAGATTACATTTAATAAAAACATCGTTCCATGGAAATAACAAATTGGTTAGGGAAGGGGCTATATCCCTGAAGCTGACGCGCACGGAAGGTCTGCCTGATCCCCGTGAGTGTGATTGTGAAGAAAGAGCAGAGTGACTCTAAGCGGTGAATGATCAGATCGACTGAGAGAGTGTAACTGGGAGAACAGTTCGCCTAAGACAAACGGGTTGTGATCCCAATTTAATAAATAAAATCAGACATGCAGAACTCAGGTGAGAACCAAGCATTTTTGTTATACAAAACTAGATTGTGGACACGTCACACGCTGCGATCAACATGATCGTCATTTTGGATTATATTTATTTCCTACTAATGCCCATTATTGCTACCTGGTGGCAATAACAGATTATTTTTCCATGACAGCAAGGTTTCATATCTGCGTGGTGTCAATTTTGCGGCTTTTCCCTGCCGCGAATATCGCGAATTTGAAACCACCGCGAAAAACAAGTCAACCACAGTATTTATCTATCTGAGTTTACTGAAATACTTTGTCTTTTTGTCCCAGCAGGATCTGTTCTATATTTATTTATATATATAAAGTTCCTTTTAATACTCATTATTTCTTCAACTGTGATTGCTTCAGCTGTATGTCCCCTGCTGAGAATAGATTGTAAAATATTGTCAAGATGTCAGTGAATTTTCCATGATTGAACAAGCAGTATCCATACTCAGTCTCTGCTTGTGATTTGTCTTACAGGTGCTTTAAGATATATGTGTATCCTTCTCTTTCAGGAGTGACCCAAGGTCAGCTGTACACCTACCCAGCCAAGCGATGGCGCAAGAAAAAGCGATCATATTCACAGCTCGAAATGACCAAGGCTGGGGATATAGAAACAGGGGAGGCAGGCAAGTCTGAAGGCACCAAGAAAAACAAATAAACACCTTAAAACTGTACCAAATATATAGAAAATTTAGATATTTTTCCACATGAAATGGAAAGATTAATATTTTTAGCTCAGCTGACTATAAGTCATCTGAGCTATAGTCGTGGTCCTTTGTCCGTCGTCCGGCCGTCCGTCCATTAACAGGGCAAGTTTTAAAACTGTTGGACCTACGAATCCAAAAGTCTGCATACCATTAGATGTCCCCAAAATCTCCTACCATACCAAAAATTGGGTCATTAGAACTTTGTTCCTTTGAGATATTAAGGAAAAAGCTCCGTTTTCCATAAAAAAGCCATTGTTACACTTCAAGGCTGCCTAATATCAAAACCACTGATCTGTTTTTGATCAGATTTAGTATTCATATTCTTCCATACATTTTCTGTGCACATACCAAAAATTAGGTCAGTATTGGGTATTTTTTGAAGTTATAGGCCCAAATATAATGCAATTTTTTAAAAATCAGGAAATATATTTGCTCACTTAACATGAGAATTGCTGAAGCTGGAGACTTTTATTCAGGAATATAACTTTATTTAATCAAGATTCAATTGTTTACCCAAAATTAGATCTGAATTTTGCAAATTGTTCAAGTTATTAGCATAAATAAAAAATCAATACCTTAAATTTTGTCCAAATTTGGCAGTGGCACGTTTTTTCCCTGTAAGTACTGTTAATTTTATTTTCACAGCATATATACAAAAGGATTTAATCTTTTAAAATCTGAAATTTCAAAGAAATTGTTTGAAAAGAGTAGCTTTTATTCAAGTTTTCATACACCATGTCAAGTGTTGTTTACATCTGGCCCACCTAGTAGTACAGCCTTCACTTGCATTATGTAACCCACCCCAGGCAGCTTGCCTTGGCCCAGCTTTGCCACTACTAGCAGGCTTCCCCTCTGCCCTGCACTCACCCCCCCCTCCAGCTGGTGCATAAACTAGATGAATGTTATAATTTTCTGTATTTTATTTTATTCTTGGACATGCTACATTTTAGATTTTGTATTGTACCACCAGGGTTACAATGATTAAAGTGCACATTTAATTGTGTCCACAAAGTGATGTATTGCTATGAAAGTGTGGATGTTCATCAGATAAGTAATGCTTTACTTCAGAAGAGTAAAACTTCACCAGGTGTGAAATTGACTATTAATTCCAGTAATTAATTATAGCTGAGATTGTAATTAGCATAATTATATTGTTTGTCCCTCATTCAACCAACAGTGTGTATACTTTATTTGAAAAGATGTTTTTATTTTATCAAATGTACTGAATCTTTTATTTTATTTCGGTGAATAAAATTAAGCATGTACTGAAAACTCCAATGTGCAAAACTTTTTAATAGGGATTCAAGGAATAATTTTGTAGATGCCATGTTGTTATATATAAACTTAAATGCATTATTCCCTTGATAGTGAAATGAAGGTATTAGTCCATTCTGTCCACTCTGTCCACTTGCCTGTCCATCTGCAAATTTTTCATATGCATCACAGTATCTCAAAACTTTTACTGTTTTTCTTCATGACAGTCTTGTCCGAGTATTAGTTTGCAATCATATACTGAGAACTTTACTATAACCAAGTAGGAGGGCCCTTTCCTCTTAGCTTCTCATATGCTTATATAAATAAAAAACATTACAATAGAATATTTTTCATATTTTGCATTTGCAAAAATTTCAAACTTAAGCTGGTTGTCGTGACCCATGGGTCCTTTGTTTATATTCTGGATTCTCAACATCATTGTTTGGCTAAAACTGAATAAATACCAGACATGCCATTATAAAATTTCTTGCATAAGAATGGAAATTCAGGTAAAAATGAAAGTATTTGAATACCAGTGCAAATACTTTGAAAATGTATTCATGAATGCATTCATGAATATATTCTATAATATTATTTTAATAATCATTTCAGTTATATTTTATTAAAAAAATCATTTGATTCTCTTATTATTTTTAATAAAAATTATATTTGGCACAATATTTGTTATTAAATTTTAATAAATAGTTAAACTCTTTATCTTATATGTGCTGCTTATCAGATATATGGCCAAGTCAAAATCTGTATGACAGTGGCACTCCATTTGTTAATAAAATAAATGAAATCAATCTCTTCCCTGTCTCCAAAGAAACTATCAAAATCATACATAAGCTTAACACTAACAACTCATAATACAGCTTATATTTATTTCCACACAAAACCAGCATGTACCTCATTTCAAAATCATATTTTTTTATCTTATATAACAGCCGAGCGCCGTGACCCATAGGTCCCTTGTTTTACCATTAAAGTATTGTTTTATTACGTAAACATAATTGTGAGCTGTTTCTGTATTAATGAGAATTTTCTCTGTTAAAGTTTATACGCCAGAGTAAGCCAACCGAAAATTTTCCCTTATTGGGCCTATTATCGCCCATCCCGCCTCGTTCCCGTGTATCTAGGTCACACTTCCGTCACCCATAATCACATTTTTCTTCTGGCTTACGCCATGATGGACGTTTGATCCCGCGCTGCGAGATTCGTCCACTGTTGGGTTTGTCGTTTTGAGTTTGCCAACTGATTGTAAGTTGTTCTTATTTTCCCTTGCCCGCCATGTAGAACCCCACTTATTGTGTCTCTTGTGGCACTATTATCCCGGTTTGGGACTCCCACCCCACTTGTTATAGTTGCCGCAACAACAATGACTCCTGCCGCGGTCCGGCTGATCCTTGTTTCCATTGCCAGACGTGGTCCACTGACAAGTGGGCCTTGTTCCAGGATTGGGTTCATTCCCCAGTTCTTGGGGGTTCCCCCTCCGTTATTCCCTTGTCTGGCCCCGTGGTTGTCTCCGGGGGGGAGGGGGGGAGCCTACCCTGGTTGACCGCACCAGGGCCGTGCTGCGTTCACCGTCCGTTCCCGCCGGTCCTGTCACCTCTCCCATGGTTTCGACAGTTAAATCATTACTTTCTCATTCAAGGAAACGGAAATCTTCCCCAGTTCCCGCGGCCTCCTGTTCTGACAACACATCTGCATGTTCCATCTTACATAAATTGTCCCGGTTTTGTTCATCACTGATGTCGGATCTAGACGATTCGTCTAGACCCGCATCCGTCCGCCCGGCGCCCTCACCGGCGCCCCCGGTCCTTTCTCCCCGGCCGTTCTCGTCGCCCCTGGCTCCTCGCCGTCTTCCCTCGTTGTCGCCGGTCCTGGGGTGCAGGTAAGTGCGTCGATCCCTCCTGCCTCCGTTTCGGGGCGGCCGGTTCCTCCGTCTCCCGCCGTTCCTACCCGGCCGGCAGGCTCTTTCTTTCAGAGGCCGTCTGCTGTGCGGCCGGCGGATCCAGTTCCGGCTCCTTCAAGGATGGGTCCTGCTGCTGCTCGTTCCCCGGCTTCCTGTTTCCAGCCTCCGGTTGTTCCGGCTCAGCGGGTCTCTCTGGCTCCCCCTACCCGGGGTTCTCCAGGGTCCCCGTCTTCTCAGTCAGCCGATCCCACCCTGGCGCCTGACCAGTGGTCGGAGATCGCGCTGCAACGCCAGGCTTGGCGTACGCGCAAATCTGCGCTTCTGGACCTAGTGGCTACCTCCACCCAGGAGGCTAACCCTTCTGGTCCGAAGTTCCGTCGGTTACAACCTCGGACTTCCTCGGCGTCGGCGGCCGGTTCATTTTTGAATCCTGCCGCCCTGCAGTCGCCCTCGGCCGCGCCCGCCGTGTGTATGGAGTTTTCCGAACACACGGGGGCTCTCTTACGTGAGCACCATGCGGTGGTCTCGGGGTCTCGCTCCACGGCTACTTGGGCCCCACTTCCGCCAGGTTCGGAGAAACCTTGGTCCCCTGGTACCCTCTGGAATTCCCGTTGGTACCGGGCTACCTGTTTCAATTGCTTGCTCCCCTTTCCGGATAACCCGGATATTCCGTCGGCTCCCATGCGACTCGAGTCCGGCCTGGAACAGCCGTTTGCGGACGGAAAGTCTTTATTTCCGTCCTCTGTCCACCTTTCCGATCGTCACTTGTCGGATCTGGAGGGGCTCGGCCGGCAAGCGGCCGGCATGGTTAACGACTTGCAGGCTGTCACTAGCTTGCTCGCCGTTTCTCCGGACACGCTCACTCTCAACGACATCTGGCAGGCTTCTGCCCATACATGCGCTGAGTTAAATCAGGTCGTTTGGCGCCTGGTGGAAAATTGCATCTTATTACGCCGCACCGCTTGCCTTCAGTCGTTAAAACACGTCAAGCCGGAGCTTACTCAGGCGCAGTTAACCAAACTTTATTGTCAACCTTTTACCGGTTCCCTGCTGTTTGGCGGCCACTTACGGCCTCTCTTTGACTGCGCCTTAGAGCGCTCTGATCGTCAGGCCCGCCTCCGCTCGGCCTCTCTTGCGCCTCGGCCCTCCTTCCGCGTTCCCCGCCCTCGGCCTCCGGTTGCAGCTTTCGCTCAGCCTCGGCGCGCGACTGCTCCGTCTTCCCGTCCTTCAGGACGTTCCGGCCGTTCTCAGCCCTTTCGTGGTCGCTCCTCTAAAAGAGGTTAGACCAAGAAATGACTCTATCGCTCCGGTTGGCGCTCGTCTCAGCGCCCATTTTCCCGCGTGGGCGGGTATCACCTCACAGCGTTTAATTCTCAGCACCGTCAAGTTCTGGTTCCGTCTTACGTTTTGGCACGCACCTCCCGTCACATTGCACCCGTTCTTCACTCCGCCTCCGCCCGATCCAGCCAAACGTCTCGCTTTGGAGGAGGCCATTCAATTGATGTTAGACAAACGGGCCATTTTCGAGGTTTCCCCTTCCACCTTGGGGTTTTACTCTTGCCTTTTTCTTGTTCCCAAACCGCACGGCCGTTGGCGCCCGATCGTAGACCTAAAGCGCCTCAATTCGTTCATCCGTCACCCCCGTTTCGGATGTTAAATATCCTTGCTGTGCTCCGCATTGTTCGGCGGATGGATTGAGCGTTCAAGATAGACCTTACGGATGCCTATTTTCACGTTCCCATCCATCCCTCGTCTCAACCGTTTCTTCGCTTCGCTTATCATAACCGCGTTTATCAATTCCGGGCCCTTCCGTTCGGGATCAACGTGGCCCCCTGGATTTTTACCATGTTGGTTCACACTGTCACGAGTTATCTCTGTTCCCAGGGCATTTCTGTGCTCCCTTATCTGGACGATTGGCTGGTCCATGCGGCCGATCGCTCCCTCCTCCTGTCGCATCGCTCCCGGGTTCTCATCTTACTTCGGAACCTAGGCTTCCTGGTCAATGCGGAGAAGTCTCTTCTCACTCCCACCCAGTCCCTCCAATTTCTGGGTGTCACGCTCGATTTTGCGTCCGGCACAGCGTCGCTCCCGCGCGATTTTCCTCTCAATCTACGCCGCCTAATTCGTTCCTTTCTCACGCAGGGCCGTGTCGACTCGCGCACAGCGGCTTCTCTCCATGGTGCTCTCAACTGGGCCGCGTCCTTCATCCCGTTCGGCCGACTGTACCTCCGTCCGCTGCAGTCTATCTTGCGCCGTCACAGCCTTCTCCGGTTCACCTCGGTTCGTCCTACGTTCCTCCCGTTTCGGAGCACCTGGCGGTCCCTTCGTCCCTGGTTGGACCTTTCCTTTCTCCTGCGTGGCGTTCCTTTTTCCAGGGATGTCGATTGCACCATCTATACCGATGCGTCTCTCCTCGGTTGGGGGGCCCATCTCGCCGATCTTCGCGCTTCCGGGATATGGTCCCCGTCGGAACGTCTGCTCCATATCAATATCTTCGAACTGCGTGCCGTCCGTCGCGCGATCTCCCACTGGTCTCCCCGCTTGATCGGCCGTCACATTCTCATCTAGACCGACAATACCACGGTTGTGGCATATATCAACAAGCAGGGTGGTACTCGGTCTCCCTCGCTCATGCAGGAGACTTACCTCTTGTTCGATCTATGCCTCTCTCTCTCCGGGCATCAGTTCGTGCATCCCATCTTCCGGGCGTGTCGAACATCCTAGCGGACGCCCTTTCCCGTCATCCGGCGTCTCTTCCTTCCCCACCGCTCCTTCCGCTCCCGGTTATTCGGAGTGTTTTCGCTCACCTGGGGCGGCTGGAATTCGATCTGTTCGATTTTCCGTCCCCCCCCCCCCGTTCTCGTGCCTTCCGAGACGCGTCTACGTCACCCTCGCGACCGTCTCCCCGACACGCCGCCGTCCGGGTGGTCTCACCGGTTTCTCTTTGCGTTTCCGGCGCCTCCGCTCATCCGCCGCGTCCTTCTCCGCTTGTCCCGCGCAGACCAGACTACCCTGCTTCTCATCCTTCCGTTTCATCCTGCGGCTCCATGGTTTCCTCTGTGGCGCTCGCTTCTCTCTCGCCCCCCGCTTCTGCTACCACTCCGCCTCGAGCTCCCGTCGTTCCCTCGAGCGCGTCGCCCGTTTCGGTCGTGCCCTCTATGCGCATGCATGCTCTCATCGGACACCTCAAAGATCAGGGCATTTCAAGTCCGGCTGCTCTCCTTGCCTCGGCTCCCCGTCGCCGTTCTTCGGACCGCATCTACGACTCCCGGTGGCGTCTCTTCACGGAGTGGGCGTCTTCCCGCGGAATCTCCCCTTTAGATCCGTCGCTAGCGGCTGTTTTGGATTTTTTCGTGTTCTTACTACAGGATAAACATTTATCCTATCCCTCTCTGCGTGGCTATCGCGCCGCCCTGCTGTCGGTGCTCCGTCCGCTGGGTCACGATCGTGTCCTTCATCACCCGTTGGTGTCGGACTTTCTCAAGGGGGTTCATGCCCGTGCGTCTTGTCCCCGGTATGTTGCACCTTCCTGGCGCCTGGACGTCATCTTACGTCACCTCCGGGAACCCCCTTATGAGCCATTGCGTTCAGCCCATCTTCTCCATTTGTCTCGGAAAACGGTTTTCCTCCTTGCTCTTGCCTCGGCGGGTCGCCGTTCTGAGCTTCATGCCCTCGTGGCTGATTCGAAATTCACGCAAATTGCGGCCGACGGTTCGTCGGCCACCCTACATTTTCCACCGGATTTTTATAGGAAAAATCAAAATTTCGATGACCCTCCGTCTGCTTGGCACGTTCCGGCCCTCCCTAACGGTCGGTACCGTTATGGGGCTACCAATTGCCCGGTTCGTGCGTTGCGTTATTATCTAAAGGCTACTCATCCTTTACGGGGGGTGGGGGGGGCGCAAGAAATTGTTTATTTCTACAAAAGTCACATCTTCCAATAAGGAGATTAGCCCTATCACAATTAGTTCGTGGCTCAAAGCTACTATCGTCGCCGCATATGACTCAGCTTCTCAATCCACATTGGACCAATTACACATCAAGGCCCATGACATTCGGGCAATTTCGACTTCCTTGGCCCATTTCTCCGGGATTTCACCCAATCAGTTGGTCAAGAAGGGATACTGGAAATCCCCATCTACGTTCACACGCTTCTATCTGAAAGATGTTCAGCTCCAGGCTTCGGGCCTCTACTCCATGGGCCCTGTGATCGCGTCTGGTGAGATCCTACAATTTTCCCAGCCATCTTCTTCCTCTCCTTGGTTCCACCACCGACGTCGACTGCTGCTCCATCCCCGCACTGAGATTCCTCGTTCCAGCGTTACAGGTAGGTGCTCCCTCCCCAAGGCATGTCTGTTTTTTTCTCATTAATACAGAAACAGCTCACAATTATGTTTACGTAATAAAACCCCCCCATTCCCTCCCTGTGAATGGTGGTTTTGTTAGTAAACTGTTGTGAGCTTTTCTGTATTACAACCATCGCTCCCTCCCAGTCCTCTTCCTTACGCCTTCGAAAATGTGATTATGGGTAAGGGAAGTGTGACCTAGATACACGGGAACGAGGCGGGATGGGCGATAATAGGCCCAATGAGGGAAAATTTTCGTTTGGCTTACTCTGGCGTATAAACTTTAACAGAGAAAATTCTCATTAATACAGAAAAGCTCACAACAGTTTACTAACAAAACCACCATTCACAGGGAGGGAATGGGGGGGTTTAGCCTATAAACTAGGTCTTCCTAGGTGTAGTGCTGTACTAGAAGCAGAAAACAAAAATAGATATTAGTTTAAAAATAGTGCTCAGTTTATTTGCTGTTAAACTAAGAAATAGTATTGTGTATGTATGTGTATATTTATTTATTGGAGAGCCAGAGATCTGCATGATAAAACCCTCTTTAGACAATATTCCTGTGTTTCTTACTAATATATTGACTATGGATTAGTCTGAGGTAGATATTAATTTTAATTACCGTACTGTAAATTTCCCATGGGAGAATGATTAGACTAACCAACTCATTTCTGAATAGACGGCATTGTGGGCAAGAACCAGGTTTGTTATCTGGATTTTTCCAATAGTTGACCTCGCCCATCAGTGAGTGAATGAGTTGTATTTGTTCACTCAACGTCATTTAACTGATGTGAAACCCAAAATTAATGAAAGATGCTATTCATGAAAAAGAACATCTTTAAAAAATCAAGAAGAGGCCTATAAATTTTGAAAGTTTCAATAAATTTTATAAAAAAATTTTAATAAAAAATTTGTGTCAAATTAGTAAACCTTATAAACTACTGCCCTTCTGACTAATATTATATTTTACTTTTATCTCTCACCTTTTGTTGTTTAGGAAATTGTAAGCTAAAGAATAGGAGTTGAAGTAATCTTGATCCTATTAAAATAGTCAGCATCCACGCCAGTAATACTCCACTATGATATATCATGGTTAAAATATTCCTGTGCATGTAAGTTTAGGTTAGGACAAGATACTTCTTTCAATTACTGTTCCTGTCAGAACAAAGAATTTGTAGTGGGAAAATGACTTTTTGATATAAAGATATTAATGTGGATTACGAGTGAGGACTCCATGAATGTTTATCAGTAAAACGAAGACTGAATGTCATGAGAAATGTTTAAATTGATTAAGAGCAAGAGATTATAAATTAAATAAAAAGATATTTAATAACATTAGACATATAGCTTAAAATAATCTTAACAATCGGGTCTGGCAGCAGCATCCATGATTTGTCAAACAAAGGCTGCATAATTCAACTACATTTAGAAAATTTATATTGGTTGCCATGTTATCTGTACAGCACAGATGAAGAATAATATAAAAACTGATTTATACCTGTTAATAAAGATTATTTCTGTTTTACACATTTACTCTTGGTCAGAACCATTTATTGTCCTACCCTGTATCAGATCTTGTCAAAGCCAGGCATGATCTTATAGTGTCTTTTCGGGCTATTGTTAATCATATCATTTCTCTTGCATCCATTACATGAGTTAATATATTAATTAATTGGCCACGTATGTTATCACCTAGGTACAGTTGTGCTTGCATATGGTATACAACACATCATTCAAGGTTCATATCATTGCCTAAGGCTGATATGGCTTGTACAATTATATAATACAAAAGCACATATCAGCCCAGCACTGAATGAACTCAGTGACGCAACAACCAAGGATGAAATTGACAAGCATCACGATTCATGTGATGTCAGTATGCTCTGTGATACACTGCCTTTGAATGAAATTGACAAAAAATTAAGAACGTGGGAAAGGTGCCAGTGAGTGTATGCTTTTCAAGTGTTTTTCTTGAGCACTTTGTGAAATTAAGAGTGACTGTGCACGGTTGTTTGTGTTGATGACATGCATGGCTGTTTAATTATAATATTTTGAACCAGCTGGTCAAGTATGGCCTTATTATTGGCCTTCAGGCAGCCATATCATCTGTTGGCCCTGCAGGCCTCGTGCTTAATATTGCCACTGTAAGGCCAAAACTAAAGCAATGTGGAACAAACTGGTCAGTAACATATAAATATCACACCTTTCCTGAATACTACATACAAGTTCTTCAGGTAATACTAATCTTGTGTCAGTTAGTGCTAACTTTCAGATTCTTGAGCATCATCAGGGGCCTGGCTTCTTACAGACATGCACGCGATCTCGGCGGTGGAGAATCCGGCAGCTCTGATTGGCCAGTTGGAACCTGATATGAAGGAGCAGGTGCCCCACACGGATATACTGTACAAAGACATTTGGTACGATGAGATGGATGCCATCAGTGAGCCGCCTGATGCGGGCGAGATCGAGAACCGAAACAGCGATAGCAGTGATTATGAGGAAACTTATATCAAAAGGAGGAGAAAGAAAAACAAAACAAAGAGTGTAAGCTTTGACATGAATCAGTTTAGTCATGCTTGTTGGATTAAATTTTGTTTTTAGGACTGAGTTTTCTGATGAAAAAAGTTAAAAACATATACACTAAGGTAGGACATGGCATTTGCAGGACAAGTAATACTTGTCCAAAGATGTTGTAGTAAAGATGAAAAATTAATTATTAGTGATGAGGCTTATATGGAGACCACTACTTAATAAGGGCTGCTATTTATTGTTATGTTTTTCATTATTTACACTACAGAGCATGTGTTCAGGATCTTTATTAACTGTCATAAGTTGAGTTATACAAAATATTAACTTTTGCAGACATCTTTGCTGTTCATTACATTACAGACTGGTCGTGGTAGAGGTAAAAAGTCAGTTGACCATGGAAAGGATGATCTCCCGCTGGACAAGGAAAAGCCATATGTCTGTGACAGTAAGTATCCTCTCTGCTTCATGCTTGTAGGCTTTAGCATGTCCCTGAATTAAAAAAAAAAACATTCTGATGGTAGGATATGTTGATTATTGGTTAACATTTTTGACTTCATTGCTTAAAGTCTCAACATTTTAGCCCAAACAAAATAGGCATAGAGCTGTCAAGATTTAATATCTGAAAAGCTGGTTCTGAATATTGTCGGTTGTTTTGCCTTGTGCATATAAAACCTGAAATCCAGAAGGCTTTAACAGTTTGTATCAGTTTAATTAAAAAGTTATTTTCATCCTTAGTCAAAAGAAACTTCCAACTACAGGCACCTTATAAAACAAAACTTTATTATCTTTTGGAGAATTATCATGTCCATGAACATGAGACTACATCTAAAGGTATGATTGTCTTAAATTATTAGTTAGTGTCAATTTTTAGCTCAGCTGACTATAAGTCATCTGAGCTATAGTCGTGGTCCATTGTCCGTCGTCCATCCGTCTGTCCGTCCATCCATCTGTCTGTCCGTCCGTAGATGTGGCACGTTTTGAAACCGTCAGACCTAGGAATCCAAAATTCAGCATAATGTTAGATGTCACCAAGATCTCCTACCAAGCCGAAAACTGGGTCTTCGCGACTTCGTTCCTTTGAGAAATTAAGGAAAAACCTCAATTTTTTTTATTAAAAACCTATTTTCACACTTCAGGTGTGCCAAATATCAAAACTACTCATCTGTTTTTCCTCATATTTACCATAAATATTCCCCTATATAGTTCCTATGTATATGCCAGAAATTATGTCTGCATTATATAATTAAAAAAAGTTATGGGCCCAAACATAATGCATTTTGTGAAAAATCAGGAAAGATATTTGATCACTTAACACAAAACATGTTAAAGCTATGGACTTTTATTCCAGTAATAAAACTTTAATTAATCAAAATTAAATTGTATACCCAAAATTAGATCAAAATCTTTTAAATTTTTTAAAATATTAACAAAAATTAAAATTGGTACCTTAAATTTTGCCAAACTTTGACCATGGCACATTTTTTTCCTGTAAGTACTGTGGATTTAATTTTCACAGCATGTTTTTGTTAGCATTTTGTCTGTTAACGCCAAAAATTTGAAACCAATTGATCAAAAACTGTAGATTTTATAAAAGTTTTCAAGCACCATGTAACATATTGTTTACATCAAGCTAGTGTTATGCAGTTTGCAAGAGCTCAGCTTCCCAGCTTCAGCTCTCAGTTCCTAAAATTTGGCATACAATAAGATGTCTCCAAAATCCCCTACCATGCCAAGAATTTGGTCACTAGGCCTTAATACCTTCAAGATATTAATGAAAAACTTCATTTCTCCATTAAAAACCCATTGTTACACTTCAAGACTGCCTAATATCAAAACCACTGATTTGACTTTAATCATATATAATATACATATTTTTCTATTCATTCTCTATGCACATGCCAGAAATGATGTCAGTATTTGCTCAATTGTTTTAAGTAATGGGCCCAAACATAATGCACTTTGTAAAAAAATCAATAAATATGTTTACTCCCTTAACAAGAGGATTGCTGAAGCTAGAGATTTTTTTTGTTAGGGATGTAGCATTATTATGGCCTGCCACAGTTGATCCAGGTGTCCAACCCAACTCATCTAGTAGTTTTAACTAACAACGTAACAATAAACAATAAATTAATAAATTTTTATTGGTTTTTAATAACAAATTAAAGAAAAATGGAAAATGAATTTGTTAGTTGATAATAACAGGAAATTAACTTGCAGTTACTGATGATATAAGAATCTTGTATCGATTGATAGAATGTCATGTATTCCAAATAACACCATGCAGTCACCTATGGTATTTTTCAATTCAATTTTAATGATAAAAAAATAAATCATATTATTCATTACTAATCATTAGGGATCATATGAAGGAAATTAATGATAGACAAAGATGCAGTTGATAATATTAATCCTGCTGTGCCTAGTGTGTACATTGATGTGAAATAAGTCTAAAATGAATATATTACATTAAAAGCCATTAAACCAGGTACTTATGATCATTATTTCTGTGTGTGAATTTTGTATATTCTGGATTCTCAACATCATTGTTTGGTGAAAACTGAATAAATACCAGACATGGTGCGAATGCTTTGCAAATGTATTTGAATACGAATATGAATATGTACTCCATTATAAAAGTTCTTGCATAAGAATGGGAATTCAGGTAAAAATGAAAGTATATGAATACCAGTGCAAATACTTTCAAAAAGTATTCATGATGCATTCATGAATATATTCTTTGATATTATTTTAATAATCATTTCAGTTGTATTTTATTTTAAAAAATCATACAATTCTCTTATTATTTTTAATAAAAATTATATTTGGGACAATTTGTAATTATTTTAAATTAATAGTTAAACTCTTTTATTATATGTTCTGCTTATAAGTTAATTGGCCAAGTCAAAATCTGTGTGACAATAGCACTCTATTTGTTAATAAAATAAATGAAATCAATCCTCCTCCCTGTCTCCAAAGATACTATCAAAATCATACATAAGCTAAACACCCACAACTCGTAATACAGCTTATATATGTATTTCCACACCAAACAAGCATTTCTAAATCATATTTTTTATCATATATAACAGCTGAGCGCTGTGACCCATGGGTCCCTTGTTTTATAGCAAAAATCTCTTGTCTTTGTGCATTAAGATATATTATTAAGAATATTCAGGACATGCAAAGATTCTTTTTAACATGTACAGACTTCTAATGTCTAACTGTCCAATCATTGTAGCTGTCTGATATAAACCTCTCTGATATATCTGTTCATTGTAATTCAGCAAAACTTCTGTGAGCCGTAGCCTGTCAGGGATACTAGCAAATTGATTCTGTAGATCAGTAGCACAAAGTCATTTGTGCTTGAGTTCCTCATTTATGTTTAGTTAATTACTGGCATTTAGGTACCCCTCTTTTGTTTTTTATGGAAACTTAACAAGTATGCAGGACCCAGCCATTGTAATTTTTTACCAACAGGAATTTTTTTGCATACATTGCCATCTTTGTAATTAGCTTCATGCAGCTATATAGCAAGTTAGGCAGTGAACAACTGCCAGTGACTGTGGTAGATTTTTCTTGTTTGGGGCTGGCTTGTTTGTTTATTTTCTTTGAGTTTTAAGCCTCTGCGGCCTTCAAGATAGCGCTGCAGGCCCCATGCCTGGCTTAGTAATACCTGTCAACCATCATAATGAAAATATTAATGTATTTCTAGAAAACTAGCATATTTACACTAAAACATTGATCATATATGTACTGAAAAAATGTGCTTTATTAAAATAACTATGGAAATATAATTTTTTAATAAAACTACTTGTAAACCAAGGCTTCATTGTTACTAAAATTTTATACTTATGCATTTCATTGGAAACAAAAAAATTTCTGTTTGATATAAACATATGCAGGTCATCCTGAGGACAAATCAGTCAACCTATAATTAATTTTAAAACCTAAAAATAACAATCCAATAGGGGGGGGGGGTCCTGAAATAAGTTAGTCATGTTTTAGGGGTATACTGTATCTGTAATACCTCGTTCAGTCTGTGAATCACTACCTACTGACAGAAATGGAAAATAAACAGTTACTTGTGGTTATTGCACACTGCACACACTCTGACTCACAAGAGTACAACTGTGCCATTTAGGTCACAGTCTGACCCCCACAATGCACCAGGGCTTCTACATACGCCAACTGCATAGGTAAAAATTTGGTGAAGTGGCCAATGTAGTCCATTCAAATTTGTTTGATCAGAATTGTTTCAAGGAAAATTACATAAGCATAGGCATTTTTGTGGTAAGGACTGCATGGAATAAGTAATATGTTGTAAGCATACACTTGTGAAATATAAATAAAAGATGTTTCCTTGAAATGTTATAACTTTTGATTTTAAAGTTTTATAGTTTAAGACAAGTAGTCCCGGCTGTCTCACAGTCCCTACCAGGAAGAGATTCATTTCGATTAGATACAACATTTGGCAGAAGGCTAGCAGATATTGGTCTAAAATGCAGCTCAGACATAAAAAATACAGATGATATGAACACAAGGAAATGCTGTAATAAAATACTGACAAGTGCAGATGCAGAAAGCAAAATGAAACAAGCACAGTATGATAATTTCTTAAGAGAACCCTGTCTCCAAATAACAGATATATCAGGGGGTTGACAGGTACTGCTTGGGGAGCAGGCTTTCTTCAGCCAGCAGTTGATGTAACACTTTCTTCAAACTCAGCTGCAGCACTCAGCTAATGTGCTGTGTAACATCTGTGTACCTGGGGCCTGCAGCTTCTGTACTATACAAGTTCTGTTAAATAGCAGTTGTATTGCCAGCATCTCATTGGATCTCCAACAAACAAACAAAAAAATCTCTTTGCCCCACTCCATAATAATGATAAACTGTTCTTAGTTTATGCCCTTAAAATGTTTCTGAAGTGACGGTGTTGAGGTTGACAATCAAAAACACCTTTTTTAATTACTTTCAGTATAAACAATGAAATAGGTCTATCCTAATTCATAAGGCAGGGAACAGAAACTATATTTTGACTGATCAAACATTGTTAGAATTGCCTGTCTGAAAAGTTTCCTTGTACATTTTTATTTGAAAGTTATTCTGCTATTGTTAAATCCCTCCTGGCCCAGGTAGTGGGCATCCTTGGTTACTGAAAAATCATAATACTAGGACATTTTAAAAATGATTAAAATCCTTAAATGTTTAATGTGGTCCTTATTTTATATGTCCATGATGAAAGTCATGTGTACAGTAAAATGTGACAAACATGGTAGCATAGTTTGGTATTGTGCTTTTTGGATTAAATAATAAAAAGATTAATCAGTATCAAACATTTGTGTCTTAAAATATTTTAATCACATTCTTCTATTTCACGTTTTAGTTATTTATTATATTCTGTTTAACCCTATTCAGTGGTTTCATAGTTGTGCCTGTTGTAATGTTTATAATTCATATCCCTTAATAAAGGAAACAGCTGTCTTGTATTATAAATATACTATTATTTATTTATTCAAGAGACTTAGACTCTTTTTATATAAATTATGAAACAAAATTTAACAATATTCATTAGTAAAACTCATATTTTTTGTACTTTAGAAAGATTATCATAAGTAAGGCCAGAAAAACTTATATTCCGTAAAACTGGATCAGTATAGTGATCATTTGTTAATGATTGAGTTTAGAATATTAATTCTGCGCTGCAACTTAAAATTTTTAGGTGCAATTTGACAGTTTGAATGAACCATATCACATGTTTTGGGAACATTGTTTGGTGTGTATATTCACAAACTGAATATTGTTGTTTTTATCAATTTGTTGGTACCATATTCACCATAAATCAACATATAGTCTATATTATATGGAGAAAATCTTAGCTTTGATCTTAATCCAAGCATGCAACCCCCCCGTAATCACTTGTTAGCGGTAGGTGTACCTGTTCTCCTGGTAAGATAAACTTTCTATTCAGCACTGTCATCAGCCATATTTTATTTTCTAGCCTGCGGGGCGCGATACAAGACGCGCCCTGGACTCAACTATCACCTCAATCACAACCATGATGGCGCGTTTGCGTCTACTTCAGAAGATACGAGGTCACAATCTCCCACAATCCCCTCGCTCCCCCCAACTGGCCTCTCTCTCTTCAACACGGGTACCATGTCTGTTGTCTTATTAGCATGTTCGCATCGCACAGCTGTCAGTGGGAAAGTCGTCACCTTGCTTTAAGCTTTTCCCGTGCCTCAGAAAAGAAAATTGAATGTTTTGGTTGCAGGTTGCTTGGTTGGTACAATGTATCATGATGTCCCACAGAGGTGAAGCTGTCATATTGACACACAAACAGCCAAATATTCACTATTATCTAATTTAGCGGATGTGGTAATGCTCTACAGGAGTTAGACTGGTGTTTACTCATATTCTGTCTTGCTCATTTGCTCAGTATTTCTAATAGGGTTTTGAATTAAAAAGGGATTTTATCATGACTAGACATTAAAAAAATTAAAACATTTGTAAAGGAAGTAAGATTCTTAAATTGGGAAATCGAATTAAATTTACAGTTTAACAGAGTTAAAATAAATACTCCAATGGTGTCCATGGTTGATGGTCAATGTGTATAGCATTGCTCTGTGGGAACATTAATTGTGCAGGGTACCAGTCTGTAATTGCCGCTTTATTGTTAAGACATCTATTTGCAGCACAGCTAGAACATTATATGTATATGCACAGATAAAGACAAATATAACAAACAAGAAGAAATACCATATGTGATATGTTTTCTGTGACATTAATGTAATTTCTGAACATATACAATATCCTTGCTGCTTAATGCTTTGCTTCATCAACGCTTCAGTCTCATGCTATTTGTTATTGTTGTTGAGTTTGTCAGTCAGTTAGTCATGTAAATGCATGTACTGCACTGTCAGGTTAAGCAGTTGTTCAGTTTAACAGCTTATTATATAAGACTGGATCTCTAACATTGATTTATTGTTTAAAGGATCAGATATATATGTTTTCAGTATTGCAGAAGACATTTTATATTACACTGGTTTTTTGTTAATATATTTTTACTTTACCACTTCTTAACATAAATATTATATAAATTTTTCACTTATTTTGATATTTGGGTTAGCACAGTAACTCTGTGCAACCTCAGGTGAAATTTAATTTTGGGTTAACATTAACACCTGGAATGGCTAAATGGAAAGCATAAATATATATTAAAGCAAACTCAACCAAAATCTTTTCATCTTCACTTATGTTAATACAAGTAATCATAGTTCTGTGCAATATAGAGACATTTTGGTGTTTTTTATGGTTATGTGAAATTCAAAAACTGACTTTGAATGTACAGGTATATTACATTATAAGGGCTAATGTGAAATACCAAGTTATTGAGGCTGAAATAAAGTAAGATAGTTTGTGAGACTATAAATATGCACCAAGATAAATCATGTACATTGCATGCAAGTATGCAGTTGACTCTGTTGCCACACTAAGGGTTTGTGTGCCCTTCTAGTAATATCTGTATATACTCAGTATATCCAGACTATTACCAGCATGGAGGATTATCACTTTTATCTGTATGTCTCAATGGCAACTGTTCTGGCCAGCTTCAGCTTACTTGCTCTTGGTAAGGTAACAGTTAAATGGAACCTTCCCAGCAATCCCTGCAGTCGTGAAATTACACATTACCTGTGATTATGGCTGAATTACTGAATATGGCTGCTTTTGAATGTTCACCTACATGTCATATTTCAAAATGTTTTCTTTCACCTTATAATCAGAATAAAATTAACATATTTTTGCAAGTGCAAAAAGAAGTGGATTGTTATTGTTTTAGACTTAGCTTATGGGTTTGTCAGTGAGACATTTTTCTTTACCAGCTGACAATATAAAATTAAGCCAGCATCCTGAAGCTTGTAAAATATATTTTTTTCTTGATCACTTAGCATGATTGATCTTTCTTTTAATTTGGTGATATAAAACACATTTTTTGTCCATATGTAAAGAACAGGGGAATGGTAAATGATTTGTGCTACTGTAAAATGATAATAGTTCTGTATCGTGATGTAGTATCTAAAAATTCTTTGAATCAAAAGGACAGTTATGTAACCTTTTTAGTCAGATCTTCTGGTGTGGAGAAAAACTGTTGATCATAAACCTGTGACATTAAACTGGGTTTCAGAATAATTTATGTAACTTGCCATAACCATGAAATTTTGTTTGATCTCCTACAACTGCATTTTGTTGATAGCTCTGTTCCCCTTTTTTTTAGTATATTATTCACCTTACTTGATTACAGTCTATATTATTATTTAGCTGTCGGACGTACTGGATGTTGTTCTAGCAATGATAAAACTGGAGTCTGTAACATTTATCTTTGTCTTCTCAGAGAAACCACCACCAGGACCAAGTGCAAGCACAAAAAACATCTCCGCCAACAACTACTGTGACTTCTGTCTGGGGGATGCTGACAAGAACATGAAGACAGGAATACAGGAGGAACTGGTATCTTGTGCAGACTGTGGACGATCAGGTTATTAAATAAATAATACCATAGGTTTCACAAATTTCTGTTTAAATTAAAAATGTTAAATCTGTATTGTATCACTTTTCTTGAAGCTGTCACTTACTGTGGTTGTCTTCTTATTTGCGGTGGTTTCAAATTTGCGATATTCACGGTGGCTCTCCAATGGCAAAATTGAAACAACGCAGTTTTGAATGCATATATACCAGGCCATGATCTTTAATTTCAGAAGCTGCCAAAAGTTGGTAACAGTTGAGATTAATCTTCAGCTACGTAGTGATGTCCATCGAGCCTGGTGCACTTCAAGTGATTCTGGGAGAATAACAGGGCCCTTTAAAATAATATTGGCCGGCTTAGCTGCAAAAACTGTGACCCTTTGCAGGAATGTGCTGACCCGGTGGGCGTGCATGGCAGTTTTTCATGCCCCCCTGGCATATTACTGGAGTCTGGAAAGTGTCAATGCCCGCCAGGCAGTAATATCTAAAAATTATGTGTATGTGTACAAAAGCTAGAAGACATCCAATGCCACACAAAATGAATATTGAGTAGAAGGTACTCTTTCCCATTGTGCTGTAGTAAGTTATTGTCAATGAATAAAATTTGCCACTAAAGTAGTGAACTTTGCCGCTGGGGAAGTGCCACCTTGTAACTGTATAAAGGACTAATTCTGTCACTACTGAAATCGCCAAACGATATTCGATTGGCTAGTGATGACATGAATTTTGAATATATTTGAAAGATCACAGTTCATTATGGGGCCAAATTGCCGTAGAACAGTGGAATATGAGCCTTGGCTCTGAACCAATTACATCTAGCGGGGTCAATGCTACCTGCATGTGTCGGCTCAGCCGTCAGTAACTGTTCACACATGCAGTATCGGGTTGGAGAAATAGTAGACCTAAATAATAATGAAATCCGCAGTTTATGAAATAATTTGGTCATTACAGTCTATAGTTTCATATTTGATAATAAAATATACTACTAGACAAATGATAGAGCCGGAAAAAGGAACCCTGTGAAACTTTTAAAAATACAAAACCTCGAATTACAGCCCTGCCGATATAAAGACAACCACAGTATTCACTATGGGATTCAAACCAAAACAGAATAAAATACAAATGTAATCCTGGGAAGTCAGACCTACCTAAGTTAGGGTATGGGGGACCTCAATATTGCTTGATGCTTGAGTAAAGGGAAAGTGAATTTTCTGGTTAAAAAGATAATCAGCTCCCTATATATGAGCTTCTACTTTTATATAAATGAATATGTCCTTCTCTTTTTGAATCTATTCTGGTAAAATAAAAATGTGTCCCGATTTTTAATTTGTTAAATATTGCTAATCCACAATATAAGCTCTAGAAGGTAAAAACACACCAATGGATCTGTAATCTGGCAGTTGACATCTTTTGGTAGTTTAGGGTCGATGGGGGGGGGGGGGGACATACTCTAGCCAATTTCTACCACAGCCGAGACAAGCTATATACTCGTAGATGAGGCTAAGAACTGTTTTCATATTATTGTAGGCCATCCAAGCTGCTTACAGTTCACTGCCAACATGATCATCTCTGTAAAGAAGTACCCGTGGCAGTGCATCGAGTGTAAGTCCTGTGGGCTTTGTGGCACCTCGGACAATGATGTAAGTATGATCAAGTTTGATTGACAGGTTGTACGGCTCCTGATGGAGAATTCAGTGAAAAACAAATTCAGAGGGTCAAAGTTCATACTGACCTGTCAACAGTGGCTACAATATTAGCAATATGTAGTGACATACTGTTTTATCACTGTAATATATTTTGAGCTTGTTGCAAAGAGTAACAGCTGGGTTATTTAAGGCCCAAGCTGGAGTGGCCCACACTGTTCTTTGTCATGTGCCAGCTGAAATTCTTGATGTTTCAGCTGGACATAAATTGACATTTCTTGATAGACTCAGAAAACAGTTTCAATGCCCATGATTCACCTTGAAAAGAAAGAAAATGATTTTAAGCTCAGCTGACTATAAGTCACCTGAGCTATAGTTGTGGTCCTTTGTCCGTCCAGCTGTCCGGCGGTTAACAGGGCACATTTTGAAACCGTTGGACCTAAGAATCCAAAATTTTGCATACAGTTAGTTGTCCCTAAAATCTCCTACCGTACTGAAAATTGGGTCACTAAGACTTCCTTCCTTCCAAATATTAAGTAAAAACCTCTGTTTTCCCTTAAAAACCCATTGTTACAATTCAAGACTGCCTAATATCAAAACCACTGATCTGAATTATATCATAGTAAATATTCATATTCTTCCATACATTTCCTATGTACATACCAAAAATTAGGTCAGTATTGTGTTTTTTTTTTAAAAGTTACGGGCCCAAACAAAATGCACCTTGTAAAAAATGAGGAAATATATTTACTCACTATACATAAGAATTGCTGATGCTAGTGATTTTTTTTCAGGGATATAACTCCATTTAATCAAGATTCAATTTTATACCGAAAATTAGATCTGAATTTAGCAATTTATTTAAGTTATTAGCATAAATATAAAATCAGTACCTTAAATGTTGCCCAACTTTGGCCACGACTCATTTTTTTCCTGTAAGTACTGTGGATTTTATTTTCACAGCATGTACACATAAGGATTTAATCTGTTAAAATCTGAAATTTGAAAATAAAAGCTGCAAAATAAGGGTAATTGAATTTTTCTTGGGAGGCTTTTGATGTATTCCCTTACATTTTCAAGCAGTCCACTTTGGTCACTGTAGGTCATTCAGTGAAGCTCTCTATGCTCCCCAGGCTCTTATCACATATATATATATATATATATATATATATATATATATATGGTGGATCATCCATAGCCCTCGCGTGTTATGATGTGTTGTATTATCATATGTTGCAGGACCAGCTGTTGTTTTGTGATGACTGTGACAGAGGTTACCACATGTACTGCCTGAACCCACCCCTGTCTGAACCACCTGAAGGTCTGTATTACATATCAAAATTCTTACCTGTATTCATCAATATAAATTACCTTAATATTGGCCTGGAGGCCTGAAATGTTAGACATCTTGGGGATGTATATGATATCTCTGGTTAGTACTTCTCATTACTAGGACATTAATCCTACTTTATCCTATTAATGCACTTACTTAATAAAATACATTCAGAGGAATTATGCAATTATTTTGTACTATCTAAGGCTCTACATTTTGAAAAGCACTTGCCTGGTCAGGCAACTAACATCTAGCATTTACTTGCCCTACATGAATTTTACTTGACCTACTAAAATTATTGTTTACAGCCTTGAACGCAAGTTGTGTTCACATGATTGTATCGGTATTGCATGTTTCATGCATTTTCAAAATATAGATTTAAGAAACATGTTAAAATGTTGGTTTGATTTGTTATATTTCTCTTTAGTATTTGCGCAGATAAACATAAATACCGAAAAGTTAAGTTAAAGAGGTATTATCAGAATGATTTAATTTAATCAAGAAAGAAAATGGCCAACTGAATATTATTTTCTCTTTGAATCTGATGCTATTGTTACTATGTAAATTGGTCCTGTAATCATTAAAGGAATTATTTATGTTGCCTTGAGCTTTGAATCCTGTAGTTGTGGAATATAGAAAGAATACCTAGTACCGTAATTAAATTAATTTGATTCTGGTAATTCTCCTCCAGTTTTGGTTACATTTACAAAAACTTTCACATGAGACACCAACCAGGGCCAGGTGGAATATGGAATAATAAGAAAACTTTGTATAATCATCAAGAAAGGCAAATGCCTACAACGTTAGATAAAATGTCTTAAAGGGGGGGGGGGGGGACAGAAACAAATTCTGGCATAGGCCAGGAAAAACTGCTTAAACTTGTTTGTTTCTGTGGATGTGTATGTTTGTCAACATCTTTCACCAGTGACTTCCTGCATTGCTCAGACTAACTTTCTTCCCGCCAAAATCAGTTGTCACCTGCATGACAACCAGTAAATGCTTCAGTACAAACACCGCAGGAACCCCCCCACCTCCCCCCCCCCCCCCCCAAAAAAAGTTAAGCCACTAGTCTTGGTAGATAGCCTAGAATTTGCAGAAACTCCAGGGGATATGTTTAGAAAAAAAAAATTGAATTAAACTGACATAATTTTCATTAAAACAGAAATAAATATGACGTTACTACCAAATAGAATAGAGGAAAATTATTCATGACCGAGGATTTACTAAATTTTTATGTTTATTTTAAGCATATATTTTACCACATAGCAAATTGTAATATGTACCAGTCCACATACAGTTTAACAGACTTTCTTGACCCCAATGAGAGCATGTTGCAGCACACACAGGTCGGCGTTCATTTATGAACTTTCCATCTTGAAGTAGGTTCTGCAAAGTTAAGAAGCAGACTTTAAATTCACTCATAGCCTGTAGTTTAAAATATTTAAATACAATGACCCTATTACTCCTTACAGGTTTCTGAAAGCTTGTTCTTTGGGATATATGTTAACCTAATTAAATGTTACTGTGCATCTGCATGGAAGTTTTTTTTCTTAACTCCGTCCAGTATCGATCAGAGAGATAGTTTTTCTGGCCTTTGGGTAAAGGTTTGTGTCCGACCCACTTGCCTGATTAACCCTTGATGTCAGGCCCTGCTATCATATTGAATAGATGAAAATAATATTATTAACATTTTGATTAAATTTTATAAATTTGTTTAATACTTGTTTACCATCACAGACCATATGATAGCTATATTCTAAATGCTCGGTACAAGCTGTGATAAGGCAATCACAAGTCAAATCAGTACGCATGATAGAACTACTAGAGTAGGCAATAAAATTATTAGAAGTACCCTGCTGTGTGGAGCATTTTTGCTTGAACAATTGCTTTGTCTATAGCCATGCATAGTGATTATTACATACCACAGGATTAGGTGTTAAGGCTATGAAGGTGCTGCCTTCAGATATATATAGAAGATATTTTTTCTTTTCTTTTGCAGGAAGTTGGAGTTGCCATCTATGTATTGCAGAGTTCCACGGAGGAAAACTACCTGAGAGTATGAAGGCCCCGTGACTTGTAATTCACAGTGCCATGAATCAGTAGTACATATGACCCCCACTAGAGGGCAGTATAAATCAAATGGACTGGAGCCACCATGTGACTCAAAATACAACAGTTGTATGATGTACAGTTATTCACATCCGCTATCAGTTGGTGCTCACTGCCAATGTTAGTCATCAATCCCATATGATACCTTTTTGCACTGGATGCAGATATTGTACAAAACATGTAAATCTGTCATGAATTTTCCTCACTTGGTCTTTAATACACAGATCATGCCACACTAGATCATCAGCATAACTCTACATAGTAATTATGCGTGGTACAGTTCTATATGACTCACCTGCAATATATTTGTACACTTCAGATCATTTTTGCCTCACGGCTTCTTTAATTGATAACTGACAAGAATGGGGATTCCCTTCTTAAGCATGTGTGCTCAAACATATGTTTATGGCCATCTTATATAAAAGATCTTGTATTATTCATTAAATCATTCTTTTGCTTTTGAGGTTTGATGCTACATTCATGGATAATGTAAATGATGGACCAGGGAGGCGACCATATAAATGACTGCTGATTTATACAGATGTGATGTATCATTCACAAATTTTATATTTTATGATAATTTCTCATTCTTGAATATCATGAAATTTATACTCTCACAAATAAAAAGCCTATATCAATATTTGCCCGGTAAATTATGGTATGTGTAAGTGTAACTAAAATGAACGGGTTGGGCTAAAAAATGAGTCTCTTACTTAAATTGTGGTAGGAAGTATTATCTGTGACATATTTGGAGTTAATAGCTGGTTACCTGACTATAAAAAATAGTTGACACCTTAATGTAAAGTTTTGAGTAAGACCTGTGACATATTGTTAAATGGCTGTCTGTAGGGTGTTTGACCATTTGTTGTTTGATGTGTGTTAATTGAAATCGTGAAAAAAGAAATTATGGTTTGTAGATTATAATAGATTCACATAGAAAGTATTTTTGTTTCTTATGTATGATTGTACCATGGGAAACAGTATGGTTAAACAGGTTATGCAGCCTAAAGCTTTCAGAACTGCATAATTATAAGATCTTAAGAAAGTTAATTCTTTTGAAATAATGCTGTGAAATACTGGTGGCATAGATATCATTGAAAGATCTTTTAATTCAGCATATAAATAATATGTGCAAATGATATTTGTACAGCCATATAGCAGAAGCAACTTCCTGTTTAAAATTTGTGAATCGGATATATCAAGCATGGTTTGCAAATGCTCATCTTAAGCCTGTCAGGATTACCAACTTTGAATATAATTGTGTTATGGACGTATGTATTGTGCAAAGATGGGTCGTATTTTTGAAATGAAAATGTTTTGTATGAGGAATGTTTGTAAATATAGGGACCAGACTATAAAAAATATATAATTGGGATACCAAGAGCACTATATTATGGGCGACTTTTCCATATGACATTAATATATCTCTAAGATATCAGTATGCCTTGTGCAAAATGTGAACAAATTTGTATATATCTATTGATGATGTATTGTTGCATTCCATCCTTCTTTAGGTATTTAATATCATTTATGTCTGCAGCAAGACCATATATCAGCAAAATTTTACATTTTTCTCGCAGATGATAGGAGGAAGGTAGGACCTCACAAATAAACTAAAAGTTGTATATCTCAAGGAAATATTAAGTTCATGTCATAAGTTCACGGAAATATGTTTTCACTTATTTTGAAATTGTGTACAGGAAAAAAAAGTTTTCACATTTGCTTAAAGACTGTTTTCGCCAGTCCCGCCACATTATATTAGCTTCAGTATTGCTTAGAGCTCCAGGAGTATTTGTGCACATTTAAACCAAACTGACTATTTACCTGTGACTTCATATACATGTGTGAAATAAATTGTATAGTACAATTTCGTGGTTCTGTTTATCGTCAGGTAGCAGGTCTGGTGTGTGTCAGAACAGCTATATTGAGAGGTGTATGTGTTAGATCGGGAAGATCAAATAATGTATGTAATGAATTATTAACCCCTCCCAACTTCGTTGCGAAGGTGGTATATTAAAGCCTCCATTCGAGTGTCCATCCAGAATCGAGCCAAACCGTTCGACCAAAACCTTTCATCTTGCACATGTGGCACCAAAACCCATGGATGAAGACACCTATCGATTTTAAGGTCAAAGGTCACGGCCACAAGGCCTACTTCTTGAAAAAGCTTGTGGACCCTTTTTAAGCCAAACTGTTCGATCATAACCTTTCATCTTGCATAAGTGGCTCACCCACCCATACATGAAGAAACCTGTCGATTTTGAGGTTACGGGGTCAAGGCCCACTTCTTGAAAAAGCTTATGGACCCTCTTAAAGCCAAACCGTTTGACCAAAACCTTTCTATCTTGCAAATGTGGCTCACCCACCTATGGATGAAAATTCCTTTCAATTTTGAGGTCACAGGATCAAAGGTCACGGCCACAAGGCCTTCTACTTGAAAAAGCTTGTGGAACCATTTAAAGCCAAACCATTTGACCAATACATTTCATGTTTCAAATATGGCTCACCCACCAATGGATGAAAAACCCTATCCATTTCTGAAGACAGGGTCAGAGGTCACGACCCAACTGTTGTATTTATACTTTCCAAACTTATCTGCGAGTATCAGGTCAACAATACTTTGAATGCGTAGTACGATGTAAAAATGCAGTTTTTAATTTTGAAGAGACTCCCGACTAGCCACCTAACTGTTTATCCTATAAATTCCCTTATCTAGGAGCTGGGTGGGAACTGAATTATTCAGCATGGGGTCGTAGAAGACGTTCAATACAAGTAAACGTAAAAAGGCAAATTGTTATATATATATATATATATATATATATATATATATATATATACATTGGCGGATCCAGAGCGGTGCATGTGCCCCCCTTTAGCGTTCGTAATTTTATTAATTATTATTTTTTTTTGCTGCCATGCATTCTTTATACGGCTTTTCATCCACATTTCGACATTTTTACCTCATGCTAACCCGGGCCTTCTTTATTCTCTCGCAATAACCCCATATTTCAAGAGGACCCCAGCAATACAAGTGACTGGAAACGCCCCTTGGTCAATGGACGGTCAAACGTCAGGTTGCATGCATTACCTTATACACCTTCCGAATGGAATGCTCCTTCGCCCCACATACTAATTGTATCCGCCAAAACGAAGTTTTGCGGATACTATGTTTTTGACCGGGTCCGCCGCCGCGCCGCGTTCGTTTCCGGAGAACTCCTCTGAGACTACTGGGCGGATTTTTACGAAACTTACACCAATTATCGGGTCACATGTGAACTGGTGCCTGACCAATTTGCGTTGACCTCTGACCTTTCCTCTCTGCCCAGCGTCCATTTGTGCGTCTGTTTCCTTACATAAACCCACATATCTTGCGAACCGTTTGACCGATCAGGAAAAAAAAATTTGTACAAATGTAGCCCTTGGATAGCTTTATAAAATACATAAAAATGGTAGTGCCATGCACCTGCAACCATGTTTGCACAGTGTCCATCTGTTCATCTGCCTTGGGTTAAAACCACTCATATCTCTGCAGTGGTTTGACTAATTCACCTGAAATTCGGCATGCGTATACATCCTGGATAGCTTTCTTAATTTCATGACAGGTGGCGCCACCCATATTCACGTTCACGCTGCATACATCGAAGCTCATATCTCGGGAACTGTTTGACCGATTGGGCCAAAATTTTGCATGTGTATAGATCTCACATAGATCTTTATCATACGCAAGATTGGTGGCGCCACCTGCAACCATTTTTGCACAGCGTCCGTCTGTTTGTCTGCCGTGGGATAATATCACTCATATCTTGGCAGTGGTTTGATATATCTGCCTAAAATTTTACAATTTTATACATCCTGGACAGCTTTTTATGATTTTATGACAGGTGGCGCCACCCACATTCACGTTCATGCTGCATACATCGAAGCTTATATCTCTGGAACTGTTTGACCGATTGGGCCAAGATTTTGCATGTGTTTAGATATCACATAACTCTTTATCATACGCATAACTGGTGGCGCAACCTGCAACCATTTTTGCACAGCGTCCGTCTGTTTGTCTGCCGTGGGATAATATCACTCATATCTTGGCAGTGGTTTGACATATCTGCCTAAAATTTTGCAATTTTATACATCCTGGACAGCTTCCTTGATTTTATGACAGGTGGCGCCACCTACATTTTAGTTTACGCTGCATACATCGAAGCTCATATCTCGGGAACCGTTTGACCGACTGGGCCAAAATTTTGCATGTGTATAGATCTCACATAGCTCTTTTGCATACACAAAACTGGAGGGGCTACTTGCAACCATTTTTGCACAGCGTCCGTCTGTTTGTCTGCCGTGGGATAAAATCACTCATATACATGTAGTGGTTTGACTTATCTGCCTAAAAATTTTGCGTGTTAATACATCTTGGATAGCTTTCTCGATTTTTTGGCAGGTGGCGCCACTTACATTTATGTTAACGCTGCAGACATTCAGGCTTATATCTCAGGACTGGTTGGACATATCCCCCTGAAATTTTGCATGTGTATAGTTCTCACATAGCTCTTAATCATACACAAAATAGTTGGCACCACCTGCAACCATTTTTCACAAGTCCTACTGTTTGTCTGCTGTGGGAAAAAATCACTCATATTCATGTAGTGGTTTGACTTTCTGCCTAAAATTTTGTATATGTGTACAACTTGGACAGCTTTCTGGATTTGTGGTAGGTGGCGCAATCTACATACACATTTCGGCTTCAGACAACCATGCTAATATGCATCACACCTCAATCTTTTTCCCTTGGCCACTCGATCCATGCCTCACTTCACCCGTTCCACTCTGATTTTGGCGGATACACGTAGTCGCTTGTCGACTTCCCGTATTCTAGTTACAACTATTGCGTGTATATATAAATGTCTACACATTTAAAGTATATCACTACTATGCCAAAATGACGTAACACATAAATAAGGTATACATTATGGTAAGTTTAATTTCATACACCATGTATTATACAGTGTTCTGCAAATATGGCCATTTTATTTTTATGTAGTTTTATAAAGTTTAACCTATCTCGGCAAGGACAATTTCCTACTATATAAAGGGTGTATACTTTCTGGCGAAATTCTAACCCATTGTATGGATAGTTTGTGAAAAAGTTGAATACATGAACAGGTGTATAGAGATGTTTAAAGCATATTTGCATGAAAAAAAAAAAGTTGCCGAGAAGAATATATGCGCAAAGTCTCAGCATCGCCATACTACCTATTCTGTGGAAGCTATGAAAAGCGCAGCTGCCACAGATTTGCTTGTATGACGATACAAATATGACGTTTTTCTGTAGTTTTTTGGATCCGTACAAAGTTTGAACAAATTTGATACAAGGAATGATGATGGTATAGTTTATAAAGACTGTGATCCAAGTAAATTATATAGGTTCAGATGTGGTTGACAGGTAATCCCCCGCGGATTCAGAATATTGGAGAATCTTGAAAGGAAGGATTTGTTTGCGGTGGGGTGAAACACACCAACTAAATTGTTATATATTTAGTAAATTAAGGAATTGTTGTTAAAATGCTTCAATTTATATTTGTTTTGAGTCTCTCTGTTGCTAATCCCAGGGCTGTTCTTTATTTTATACAACAGCATGCAACTTTCCCTGCTTCAAGAATACAGAAGTGCTTAAATGTTTAATTATACTTGTCGGATGTGTGGAGATTTTGTCACTGTGATTATGATTTCAATTGTTCTTTGTGTACATATTTCTTCAACATATTCATTGTTAGATCATTATCAGATAGGAGGAACATCATGTGAATTCAGGTTATAATATGTTTAACACTTCTTTCAATGTAGTAGTTTTTATAATTCAAATGTTTCAGGTATTCATAATAATTGCCATTGCCGCTAAATATTTATGGACACAATGTGGGGTTATTTTAATAGCATTTCTGTTTATAGGATCTCAAAATCATTTCATGCCATGTATCAAATTTAACTTTGCTACTGAGCGGGATTTAGTGAGTTAAATAAAAATTAATTTGAAATCACTTATTTATGATTTTAAATATATATAAGATTTAAAATGCCCGACTTTCCTTAAAAGTGCCACTATTTAAGGTTACAAAGGGTACTGAACATATGGCCTTGTAATTTTTGTATAAAACATTCGACGCTGCTTTGTTATGAAGATATTGAGCGAAGCGTTTACAAATCTCACCTTTGAGGCAGTTGTGCTCCCTGTATTACAAAATCCTGTATCCGCCACTGTATACAGTTCGAAGGCGAAGCTCTTACAATAAAAACACAACCACATATTTGATCAGACGTCTGTTGTTTCCGTAGATTTCTGCAGAGAAGACTGTTTATAATCGCGAGCGAAGATTTTCAGTTCATCTGGCGATCAGGATTTATCGATCATCTCTTCATTGAAAAGAAATTATGGCAACGTAATGACGAGTTCAACAGAACATGTATATATAAGAAATTTTAAAAACAATAATCATGGATTCAATAATTATAAATAGGCCTTTTTACATTTTTTTTGGTGTATTTGATTAATTTGATATATTGAAATTATATTGAACCCCTCCGTTCCCGATTCCCTCCATACCCATGACCTTCTATACAAACGAGCATTTTTTCACAGCAACTCCGGACACGATCTAATTAACTTTGAAGGTTTAACTGAGCCCCTTTCACACATTCACGGATTGCATCACGGATCATCGTTCCGGGATCATCCCTGTTAACTCCGTCATCAGCGTGTAAACTTAAAGGCATCCGGGGTTATCTTGGTGCACCGGCATGTTCGGTAAAAAAATCAAACCTGCGCAATTTTTCGTCCCGAAGTACACGGATTAAAAATGGTACGTATCACTCCTTGTTGGCACCGTGCACCTCCGTGTAGCCACCGCATTCATCCGGGAGTCTTCTTTATAATTGTAGCCACTGGGAGCTCCGTATTGAGACCGGCATTCAGTTCCAACCATGCTCCAGCTAGGATGGTCCGTGTTGCTATCCGTGAATATGTGAAAGCCCTATAAACGAAATCTCGCTGCCGTCCCCGGAAAATAAACGAAATCGCGTTTAGTATATGGAGGGGGGGGGGGGGGGGGGTAAATGGCCCAGGTTATGGCACCAATTTTTTGTTGTTGAAAATTTAGGTTATAATCGTGCTTTAATGCATTAAACAATAATCGCTTTAATGCATTAAACAAGCAAAACATTCATTGTAACTGTTCTATATACTTGGTGTACTATGAGTTTTTCTCCCCAGATTTTTTAGTTTGGTCGAAAAAAAGGGGGGCGCACGCCCCCTGCCCCCCCCCCCCCCCCCAAATCCGCCCCTGATCCCAGGAACACCACGGATCAAAGTCCGGGATGATCCGTGTTGCTGTGACGTAAGGGGCCAACTGGTGTGCCGTGCGGGAACTATTTTGTATTGACAAGACGTTTCAGCCACAGATTGTTGTGGCTTGCAACGTACTGCAAATAATTAAGATTTCCAATGGCAGGCCGTTTGGATCCTCAGAACTGGATGTCGAGTCTTCCAGAGAAGCTCCACGAGGTCCCCCTGAACTGCCTAGCCATACCCGGTGAGTCCGCTGGAAAGGGTGCGGCCAGGAATCCCGATTCATGATGGGCGATAATATTGTAACTGCCCGTCTTTATCCACCCTGGGTCGGGGATCACCTTATATGGGTGATCATTGACCTAGATACTGTATTGCGGTCAGTGTGACCTTTTCCCCTGTCGAGTACACACGTGGGGAAGGCCAAAGAGATCTGTAGTAAGTCGGGGTTGCCGGTTGGGGCTTCGAGCTGATACAGAAGATTTGCTTTTGCTGAATTAAAGCGCCATCTTCTGAATAACCAGGAGTACAGCCCTGACAATCTTGGTATGTGCCTTATCTCTTTGCAGTTTGATAGGCCCCTAATTGTTAAAGTCTTAAAATCTGTATACTTGTTGTGGTTCATTGAATTACCCAGCGCAATAGAAACACAAAACCCTGACCTCAGAATTAGAAATCACCTTCAAATTGGCGTACTTGAGCCTTAAAGCGCAAGAGAAATTTGCGCTAGGAAACGAACCCTGGTTGATAAATTGCGTTTTTCAGCTTAATTTCGGGTATACACTTATAATTAAGACAACGATTCTATTTGTTTGTAATCTGAAGAACCACATAACTGATATCCTTGGTGATACATTTATTAAACAATTCTTTGTGCTTGTGTCATTCATTTGATCATCTAGAATACAGACTATAAAAGAAAAAACTAGTAATATTGTAACATTAATAAATAGATAAAGTTATAATGAAATAAAAGTAGGTTATAAAACCTCTTTTTCTCAAAGACATTTTTGTATATAGTTGCACAAAGGTAAAGTTCATTTGAGATTCGATTTCAGTAATCTTCCACTTATTTGTTCATACCTTTTATCATAAATATCATAAATATATATCATATTCATAAATTTACAAATACTTTAAACAAATATTTAGTTTACTAAAAGAATCACTATCTATTGCACATGAAAAGAATATCCATCCCTATTAAACGAATATCCCTGTTAAATAACCATTTTTTTTAGCCTGGGAGGGCTCATGTAAAATTATAACATCATCACACAAAAGCAAGCCGGATGCAAATGTCATATTACCATGCTGAACTGAACTTTGGACCCACAGCCCCCGCTGCCTCTTGGCTCACAGGCCGACTGTGGGGGCAAATCCTCCCGTATACGCGCTTGATACCTTAGTCCACTGTGCTTAGTAACGAACAGGCACCTTGTTACGACCCATAATGTTTTAACCGGCCGAAAATGTAATAAAAAAAACGGCCCATATTGTAATATATACCCTGTCCATATTGTTATAAAATGGCAAGTGAACAAAACGGCCCATATTGTAATAAAATCGCAGGTGGAAAAAACGGCCAATAATTTTTTAATTCAAATTTCATGCAAATTAACTCAGGCAATTCAAATATTGACTTCTAGTGACACGAATGTGCAAGTGAACATACAAGTATGAAAAACCACTGGAATTAGATCGATTAGAATTCGGGAGATCATATTATCTTATATTCTGTGGTCAGAAAAAAAACATTTAAGAATAATTTTTTTTTGGTTGAAGTTGAGATGTCTTAGGTCAATATGTTTAACACGTCGCATAGATCAAGAGATTTTTAAAAATTACCTTACGCCCAAACAACAAAACAACAATTTGAAAATGCCGGTTTCTGTGTTCAAGAGGTAGTGGTGCACAAAGCTCAGAGCTCGAAGATAGTGAGTGCAAGTCTCAGCCGAGGAGCGGTGAGATTTTTTTAATGGTCGGCCCCCAGCCAGGGTGAACGCTATGCATAATGGGAAGGCTGTGCCCCACATATGGGCCGTTATTACAATATGAGCCGTTTTTAGCTCAGCTGACTATAAGTCATCTGAGCTATAGTCGTGGTCCATTGTCCGTCGTCCGTCCGTCCGTCCGTCCGTAGATGTGGCACGTTTTGAAACCGTAAGACCTAGGATTTCAAAATTCAGCATAATGTTAGATGTCCCCAAGATCTCCTACCAAGCCGAAAACTGGGTCTTTGCGACTTCGTTCCTTTGAGAAATTAAGGAAAAACCTCAATTTTTTATTAAAAACCTATTTTCACACTTCAGGACTGCCTAATATTAAAACCACTCATATGTTTTTCCTCATATTTACCATAAATATTCCTCTGTATAGTTTCCATGTACATGCCAGAAATTAAGTCTGTTAAGTATAAATTCTTTAAGTTATGGGCCCAAACATAATGGACTTTGTAAAAAATCTGGAAAAATATTTACGCACTTAACATGAAAAATTTTGAAACTAGAGTCTATTTTCCCAAGTATATTACTATGTTTAATTAAGATTCAATTGTTTACCCAAAATTAGATCTGAATTTTGTAAATTTTTTAAGTTATTCGCATAAAAATAAAATCAGTACCTTAAATTTTGCCCAACTTTGACCATGGCACGTTTTTTTTCTGTTAGTACCATTGATTCAATTTTCACAGCATGTAAACATAAATATTTAATTTGTTTAAATCTGAAAGTTGAAAATAAAAGCTTGAAAATTAGGCTAGTTATTGATTTTTTCTTGAGGTTCTGTTGTAGTTATTTGCTTTGATTACAGATTACAGATGCAGGGTCCCACTCCAGGTCAATGGAAGTCAGCTATGCCAGGGTTTCTGATTTGTTACAGTCACTGGGGGAGATCCCCTGCTGTGACAGGTGTACAGTTATTCTCATATCACCATCCCAATCACCCCCCCCCCCCCCCCGCAAACCCAACCCACCAAGTGTTATGCAGTAATAATTGTTATTGTTTTCACTGTATCTCCTTCATTGTAATGCTGTTTCCACTCCGATATGCAAAAACTTTCCTTGAAAAGGTAATTCAAGGTGTAATCAAGAAGATGCAATGTTGTGTAATGTGGCATTTTTAAAGAAATCAATTTTCTTTTAAATGATTTTAACAAATATAATTGAACCCATCAGTATGCTTAAATTTATAAAATATGAAGCACATTATGGATAAATAAAGACACATTTAAAAATTGTGAAATCTAAATCAAGTATTATTTTAAGATATTTATTGTTTTGCAGATTTAAAAGATATATTTTTGTGGTAAAAAATAAATAAACATTTGTATGCATGATGTGGTGTTATCTGACAAGATTGAGATTTATGATGATGCAATTAAGAATTATGAATTAACTTTTATATTCGGATATATATGTTATATTGGAAATGTATAGAAATATAAACTCATAATAAAAAAAATTGATGTAATAAAAAAATGAGGATTTAATACGAACATTTGTTCATTATTTTCCTGCCTCAGCAGAATTTGAGATCAGGCTTTGTTTGCCCTGTTTTATGTTGTTAATTAGTTATATTTTAACTGTATAAATTTCATTAAAAAATACATTTATATTTAATAATATATATTATACAAAAAATAGATTCAGTTGAACAAATGTGTAAACTACTGAAATGTCAACAGTTAATCAAAAAGCCAACTAATGATCATGGTAATATTACAGATCATTTGTTCACAAACTGCTCACATGCTTCAATTTCAACATTAGGAAACACATGGTTAGGTCACAAAATATTATTTGCAACAATTTCTTGCTCATCAATACAAACCAATCATATAAACCAATCATGGCCTTTATTACCTCTTCCTCTTACACAGCATCTCCCTTTGATATTATTTTAGATTTTTACCTTCAAGGTCAACTTCAGCTGAGCATAGTGACCCATAGGTCTCTTGTTTATTACATTATAGGCCGTTATTACGTGGGGCAGTTTTATTACAGTATGGGCAGGGTATGTTTATTACATTATGGGTCGTAACACACTGACTTGTCATTACTGACTTGTTAGATATATCTATCCACTTGACTTTAATGATTGGTAAACAAACAAATAAATGAACAATAAATAAAAATAATAAAAAAATAAATAAAAAAAAATAAAATAAATTAAAACAAACAAACATCCAACAAAGTTTTAGTCCAATTATCTTTACCTCCCATAAAAATTTTCTTGTAACCAGCATTGCAAAGTTTTAGTCTAATTATCTTTACCTCCCATAAAATTTTCTTGTAACCAGCATTGCTTTTCCAAATTTATAGAGTATTATGGTTTAATTCACATGACTAGCTGAGAGTATTACACTTGACAGTTCTAGAGAATTTCACTACCAACAACTTGGTACAAGGCACTGTAAACAACATGTCTGACACATGTGAAGACCTCACTCGGGCAATAACTGAGGCTAAAACCACTAATAAATTTATCAATCTTCAGTTCAGTCTTGATAGAACAATAAGCAGAATCGGCCATTTTGCATGCAGTAACGCAGGACAAATCAGACATGACGCTGAACAAATAAAACAGGCTGTCATTGACTTAGACATTAATAACAATTTTGTCAAATCAGTGATTGGATCCACTTTAGTGGGCAAAGTCGCAAAGTTTGTTTTATGTTTTATGTTGAGAAAAACAACAACAGATGAAAAGGGAAAGGGTAATCAAAAAGTTACTGGGCAAGAAGTTATTTAACATGTTAAGTCACTGTTATGCCACATAACGGCATAGACCACCTCAAACACAGACTGACCAAGCTCAGACAGATATCACAAACAATGCTAGAGGAGCATAATGACACATTCATACAACTGGTGGTTGAATCGTATGGAAATACCATCCCTATTGACAAAAATAAAGAAATTGTAGAACACTATGCCTATAGTCTGCGTAGTACTGCTACAGCAAGGGTAGCCCTCAAATGCAAGGATATAGATGAGGCCATGCTAACGGCCAGAAACCTGATGCAGGATGACTTAGCTTTTCAGAAACTTGGAAGAGACCCTGAGGCTGACATGATATACAAAACCCCTAGCCACAGATATATCATTAAAAAAACATTTCCATCCTTTTGACACTAAAACAGCACACTAAAAAACAACAGCCAAGATACACACAGAATAACAGACCAGTCTGTTATTACTGCTCCAAAGTAGGACATATGAGCAGCCAGTGCTATACGTTGCAGAGAAGAAATGCTCCAGGCCAGTGGGCTCCAGACGCCTAAACGTGGACCAGTAACCCCCCCCCCCCCCCCCCCCGGAAATCACAAAATAAAATGAGGGCCCGGTTGAACAGAAATGGAAAAGAAAAATCTACGCTTTGTAAACTATGTGCGTCAGGGAGAAAACAAACTCTCAAACCACAAAATGACGAACCTGTAGCAGGGCCATCAAATGATTACACACAGGCCTACGTCTACTCGCCGAAGCAGCAGAAATACAAGGAAACATAACTATGTACATCTAAATGAACAGGGACATCCACAGTAAATGTCACACAAGCCTTACTGTACATGTTTATATGTATATAAACGTGTCTATAAAAAATACAAAAATAGTAGTTTGATAGCTATTATGTATATGTATTGTATATGTATATATATATATATGTATGTATGCATATGTATGGTTGTATGTATGTATATATATGTATATGTGTGTATGTATGTATGTATATATGTAAATATATACTATTGTGTTTATGTATTTGTGTATATATGTATATATATATGCGTGTATATATGTATGTATGTATGTGTGTATATATATATATATGTGTGTGTGTATATATGTTTGTGTATGTTTGTATATATATATATATATATATATATATATATATATATATATATATATATATGTGTTTGTACATCTGTTATAATATATGTTATTTCACTGTATTTCTTTCCCATTTGCAGATAATGCAGTAAAGAGCAGCCGACCCCTCTACCTCTTCTTACACATTTCATTTGGTTGTAGATCAACCGACTCATCAGCGACCGCTGGCCATGGTCAGAGTTTTGTAAATACACCCTTGTATTATAGGAGAAGGTACTGCTGTTGTTCTCTATATTTCAGGGGGCCAAATCTGGTATATGGACATCGATCCTGTCCTCCCTGATGACAATATCAGCCAGCAACCAATACAGTCGCCCCCGTGCTGCCAGTTTTAGCAGTACAGACAGAGTCAAAGGATTATATCTGCCTCTAAAGATTGAACTTGCATGTACAGACACTGGACTGTATAGGATCATTAATGGACCGTTACATTTATAATAAACCATAGTCAAATGCATTTCTTTATTTTCTTGTGCATGTGACGTTGTGATCTGATGTCACTTGTGTATTATACTGATATCTAATAAACTAGATCTTCTCTAAACTTCCACAACAACTAGCAGACTGCTAGTCCCTAATTCCAGGTAGTACTGTGTAGGGAGAGAAAACTCCCTATCCACTGATGGGATACCGAGCACCTCCCTCTCCCTACGAGGGATTAGGGGTTGGGTAGCCGTGTCACAGCCTATACACACACTACCAGGCTTAGTTTGGACCATATAATCAACAAAAACAGTTCTCTACACAAGGCTTGGCAATCTGACTGATAATGCAAAACAAAAAAATTTCCAGTATATTGCAAAGATTCTTTTTCACCGATATGGGGGGGGGGATGTAACTGCTAGCCTTTATCCACCCTAAGGTGAGGATGACCTTATTTGGGTGATCATTAACCTAGGTACTGTATGGCGGTCAGTGACCTTTCTCCTGTAGAGCAATCACGTAGGATCTAGAGTCAGTCGGGTTTGGGCATCGAGCTGATACAGAAAAGTAGGTTTGCTGAATTAAAGCGCCATCTTCTGTATATCCAGGACTGCAGCCCTGACAACCTTGGTTTGTGCCTTATCCCTTGTACTCAAGATCATATACAGTTTGATAATTGTTAAAGTTTAAAGTTGTGTCTATAGCTCTATATACTTGTGGTTCTTTGAATTACCCAGCCAGATAGAAATACAAAATCCTGTCTTCAGAATTAGAAATCACCTACAATATAATGTTTTATGTCATCAATGTACATATATTAATCCGGTTAAAGCATGACGGTCAGCTGAATATAATATATAGATTAAATAGATAATTACTCTTGGTCTGAGCTTTCAATTTCTCTCAGTAATGTTAATCCATCACTTCTGCCGGCGATCAACTGACGTGGGCGTGGTAGGCCGGGAGGGGAAGCGACGTATGCTCTGCATCGGGTACCACAGACCCAGTTTTGGTTCTGCAGTAGGTTATGTACAGTATATCCTACCAAGGAGTATACCCTATAAATTCATTGATCCTACAAAGCCACAACTGTGTCTGTGGTACCGGTACCCAATAACACTTGCATCGATTACCGTCTAGCCGAGGAAACGTGTATGTTCTTAACGTTTTATGCTCATTGTATAATTAATTTTAATAGTAAATCGGCCTAATACAGTCACCATCAGACCTATCTCTAAAAGTAAATGGGTTGTGGATAGCTACAAACGGTGCCATTACAGGGGCACATACAGGGTCCAACCTAGGAAGACTAATTAATAATAAAACCCTAAGAAAAGGTCCCCTGATCCAGAAAGGGAGGGATCCAGGCAGGAAAAATTGGTTTAAAACGCTGAAAAAAGGTTGTTGCATAGTCCGGACCCACCACCCCTACCCGCTGGATCCGTCCATGCATTAACATGTAGTCGTGGTCTTGGTCTCGCAGTTTAAGATTTAGTACCGGTACAGGAGAGCAGTTATTTTCTTTGTTTCCTTTTGTATTCATGAGAAATAATATAGGTCTGTACAGAAGCGGATCGAGGGAGGGGGGGGGGGGATACAGGGGTTCCGGACCTCGTTTTTTTTCAGCCTTCGCAACCTTTTTTTAGCTCGGCTGACTATAAGTCATCTGAGCTATTATCGTGGTCCTTTGACCGTCGGCTGTCCGTTCATCCGTTAAACTGGCACGTTTTGTAACCGTTGGACCTTGGAATCTGAAATCCGGCACACCATTAGATGTCCCCCAAATCTCCTACCATACCAAAAATTGGGTCACTAGGACTTCGTTCCATCAAGATGTTTAGAAAAAAACCTCCGTTTTCCATTAAAAACCCATTGTTACACTTCAAGACTGCCTAGTATCAAAACCAATGATCTAAATTCGATCATAGTAAATATGCATATTCTTCCATACATTTCTTATATGTACGTATAAAAATTTAGGTCAGTATTGCGTAATTTGTTGAAGTTATGGGCCCGAACATGATGCACCTTGTAAAAAATCAGGAAATATATTGATGAAAATGAATACAGGTAAAAGGAAAGTATTTGAATGCGAGTGCAGATACTTTCAAAATGTATTCATGAATATATTTTATATTTAAAAAATCATTTATTTCAATTATATTATTGAAAAAAATCTTTTCAGATGATACTGTTAATATTTTTTAATTAAGATTATATTAGGCCCAATAATTACAATTAATTTTTAATCAATAGTTAAACTTTTATACCATTTGTGCTAGTGCTACTCTTGGCTATGGGCAACCTGTAATTGTTGAATAACAGTTAACTCCTTTGTAAAAAGAATGCATGATAATTAACATTACTTACAGTGGACATTTTTTTACCATGTTTGTGCTGTGGATATAATTTTCACAGCATGTACACTTAAGCATTTCTTCTGTTTAATTCTGAAATTTGAAACCAATTGATTAAAAACTGTAGATTTTATTCAAGCTTTTAAGCACCATGTCTTGATTGTTTACATCACCAGTGGTATTCTGTGTGCTAGCTATATATAGGCAGTTTTACTTAACTTCTTCACTCCTGACCAACTGCCTGTGTGAGTGGCTGGGTCAGGCAATAATTACCAGAGAGCCTCTATCTCTCTCTCTCTCTCTCTCTCTCTCTCTGTCTCTGTCTCTCTCCCCCCCTAATGCCTCACACCTCCCTCGACCCAATCAAATCCTTCCACCTGTGGAGTGGGGACGTTATGGGAACTGTATACATATGATAAAATAGAAAAAAAAGGTTTATTAAAAAAAATTGGAGCTCATTAGACAAATGTGTAAACTTTTGAACTGTCGACAACTTATCAAAAAGGTAACCAATGGAAACGCATGGTCAGATCTCAAAGTATTATTTGCAACAATCTCTTCAATCATATCAACCAACCATGGCCTAGATTACCTCTTCCTCTCAGACTTTATCTACCTTTCATAATATTTTAGGTTTAAACCTTCCAGGTGTTTAAGTACTGTTGAATGCTCCGTCCCACCTCTCCTTCTCTCCTTTTCTCTCTACATCCACCTTGCTGCCCTCACTGTTCTCCGAACCCATCCCAATATCAGCCTAAGTAAACAAGAACAAGATGAATCAGATATATACATAAATTTTATATTTAGTATAACTATTTGTCCATAGGTACCTGCAAGAAATTTATGTCAATATTGTGTAAAATGTAGACGTGGTGGGCCCCCTCCCCTTTCCGGACTTGGTTACCTATTTTTTAGGTTTTATCATTCGTCGTCCTGGATTGGACCCCTCTTCCTTAATCCTGGATCCACCCCTGCTGTATTAATATTTAAAATAAAAAGAAACTTCTAATGCTTACATTAGGTCTGCCCTGTAAGTGTTCCACACATTAAAATATGTTAGGTTATATAGGCCTTAAATAAATGTTAGTTCTGAAAGGGATCGTGTTACTTTAAGTTAAACCGGTTTTATGTTTCCATGTAAATAATTAATGAAACTATCCATCAGTTCATATAAAAAGTTTTAGTTATAAAGAGTTGTTGTGAAACTATTGTATCATGATAAAATAAGGATTTGGATTGGTAGACGTGCAGCCCTCTAATTCCTATATGTATAATTTCTTTTTGGACATGTTATTGTATATGTACAAACGATATACCGATACTAAGGGGAAGTTTCCTCGTACGGTGTAGAAATGCGCCGGTTCGACAGGGTTGAGCAATTTGTATTGCACGCCTTTGATTGGGACAGGTCTTGCTAACAACTGTCTTAACTGTATAAAGGGTCCAATTATTATTTAATTTCGAAGTAATCCCTGTCTTATCTATATATAGGCCTATGTTTCTAAAAACGTACAGGTTACCATGCTGAAACATTATTCTTTAATCCAGTGTAAATTGTTATACTATGCATTTAAGATATTTATTAGAACCTTAGGTATTATTTTTTGCTTAGATAATTCAGAATTAGGGTACATATAATACCGAATAAAAACAAAAATGCCTATATTAAAAGGCAACGTATACAATTATTTTCAGGAATAAATTTGTATCATTGTTTAATGTTGCGCCTGTATTTTAGGTTCACACGACAGCGGGGCCTTCTATTTAGACAAGGATGGTCCGCTAAACCCAGACTGTTCAAGCTTTATTAAAGGCATGACTCAGATGTTCGGCGGCATGGCTTTGGATGTGGTTCACAAGTGGTCTATAACACAGTCTCTAGACTTCACCCAGCAGCTTACTTCCGGTATCCGGTACTTTGACATGCGCGTTGGCGTCAAACCAGGTACGGACGACATCCACATGGTGCATGAACTCTACGGCTGGCCGATAGAAAGATGTCTCGACCAGATCAAAGCATTCCTGGAACAACACCCCAAAGAGATCGTCATAATAGATTTTAATCACTTTTACGACATGTCTGATATACATCACACGGACCTTCAAACCAGACTACAGGAAGCGTTTGGGATGAAAATGTGCATGTTTTTGGACATGGAGAGTGTGACGCTAGACATGTTATGGGACAACAATATGCAGATACTGGTATTTTATCAACACGAATCAGCGAAGGACAATCTGAACTTCTGGCCAAACCACTGCATTAAAGCGCCGTGGGCAAGATGCGGTGAGGTTCCCAAAGTTATTGACTTCCTACAAGCCAACGTTACCCGCGGAAGATGCGGCGACCATTTTCATGTCACGCAAGGTATATGTACACCTGACACCTCCTTTATCATGAGTCACATACTCAGCACTCTGAAAGACTCGGCAGCTTACTCTATGGCGCCAGCTTTGGTACAATGGTTGAAGAAGCAACAAGTTGGCGTTCATGGGGTTAATATTTGCATCATGGATTTTGTTGAAATGGGAGATTATATCAAATCAGTTATAGATTTAAACTATCTAGAAAAATAACTTTTAATTCTTTTAGTTGAATAGATAATCAATATCACGAAACTAAGTTTAATTGTTTTAATTTAAAAATAAGATTTGCCGAGCGGCGAGGTGCCTCTGATGTATGTAATGTTACCTTGCCATTGTTAATATTGTGTTAAGCGTGTGGACTTAGGATGCAAGTGAGAAAGTTAAACCATAACAAATAAGGACAAATCAGTGGGGAATTTGAAAGAAAAGAAAACTTGGCCAGAAAAGAGGTTTATGTACTACAGATCAAACGCCTTTAAACAGTGTGGTATTGCTAAATATCGAGCTGGGTATGTCTATTCTATGACAAAAGAGCATGGTGACCAAATAGTTGACACATTTGCTACTGCGAAAGACGTAAAAAAACAGTATTCATGTCATGTATCTTCAAATAAAAAAAGGACATTTTCTTATAAGAATTGTTTTTATTTTTGTAAAATTAATGTCAAGCCTTGGTGTCAAGTATCTATATGTTTCAGAATTGATGCTTTATTTTTTTTTACAAACGCCTCTTATCTTAATTCCAAAACATATCCTACGCCAAAACCCCTACGACAAACGTCAGGCCCCTTATCCTCGCTGTATTAGCATTTATTTTATTTAGACATGTATATCTGTATATCTATACTATATCTCCAAATAGTGTTATGTATATTACTGCGACCAAATGAAGTCGTGCACCAATGTTAAAGTATTTCTTAATTTGTTTTCCATTAAGCAGTTTTAAAAGTGAATATAAAATACAAATTAAATGCTGTTGCAAAAGCAAAATATAACCTGACGCTCTTAAGCATTTCCTGAATTCCTTTGATGTTAAAAAAATTCCTTAAAGTCGTTAAATTTCCTTAAAAGTCGAGCAGATTGAATCTCCAACTGTGGCCATATTTACCTTACTGACCTACAATGCTGTTGCAAAAGAAAATATTCCCCGACTTTCTTCAAACCTTTAACTTGAGATTCCCTCAGAGGTTAAAATGGCCAAAAAAAAGCACTGAAGCAGAATGGATAATTAAAATCTCCAAATGTGGCCATATTTACCCAAATCTAAGCTTTTTATCTTGGCTGGCGTTTATTTCTCCAGTCACATATAGGGGTTACCACCTATACGTGATAGTCACCGCCCTGCCGTTGACTTAGTAACTCGGAGAAAGTTTTTGAAGAAATCTTCCCAACCCTAGAAATCAAGCGGTAGATTTGACACCGGTGATGAATTTTTTCTTCTTGTCTAAATTGCTGGATTTTAGTCATTTAAACATATCACTGTATTTACGCTGTGGAAACAGGTATAATATAATACAAGTTTTTCATAAACTAATTAAATCTTTTAAATCTCGTATCTTTAACATGTTTTATTTGAATAACATATCATTTAAAGAATAATAGTTGATATCGGCGAGGGGGAAATATGAACAGTGCAGGGGTAACCTGAAATTAGATTAAGACAAAACCCGGGGATCAGATTACCGGGGGGGGGGGTAACCTGAAATGGGGATAACCTGGAGTCTTCACACCTGTGTATGTGGCCATCGTGAGTTATGGTGCTTGTCTCTTGCTATTTGACTCTCTCATGGTCTCAGTGATTGGGGTTACATCGGTAATACGCGTTGAAAATTCATGCGTCAGACATCTGTAATCTAGCTGCGACTAACGTAAATTAAGTTAATCTACAACACTAGAATAATTGTCGATTTTTACTGCAATATTTGGGTTACCTACCAAATAATTACCTTCATTGCCATAAAGGACTAAAATTATAAACATGACTGATGATGTGATTTTGTCTTAAAATGCTCCAATAACACCTTTTGGATTTTTTATTTGAACCTTCTAATAAAGAAATATACTTTTCCATGAATGAATCATAATGCAAATGTTCCCCATTTTACCACTTGTTCACTAGAATAAATCCCTCTAATGTACAGCCAGCTGACAGAGTCGCTAAACGTATGCAAAAATAGTCCCATGGAAAATCACTACAGTTCGTTTTAGAATTTCCTCGGTGTGAACAAATGCCCATGCTTTGTCCATTTGGTATGGGTAATTCAAAATCAAAGGTTATATATGTGTCCCGAGCAGAAACCGTATTTCTGTTGATGACCCTGGCAGCTTTAAGTTATTTGCGGGCAACAGAGCTTATAATCTAATCTTTAAAGGTGTTTACATGATTACAAGACAATGAAAATTTTGTTTATTTATGAACCCTCAAAGAGCATATGCATATAACGTTGAGTGGCTCAAATTAGCAATACTGACGCAAGCTGGCCCCAGGCCTTTCATCGTCTACTTTGTTGTCAAAATCAGCAGAGAAGTCCGTCCTGTTCCTTTACTGTTAGATTTGCTCAAGAAACGGCAAGGAACGATTAATGCTGACATCAAACTACTATACATTTTGGAACGTATGCCCGATAAAGTGGTTTCAAGACATGATTTTACATTACTAGAGGAGTTTTTTTTCACACATACTGTGGTTTGTTTTTTGTTCGCGAGGGTAAAAAATTCGCTATATTCGCAAAAGGGAAATTATCGCGAATATAAAACCGTCAATATATAAAACACCACATTTACATAGGTTAACAGTAGCCACATAGCCTCAATGGCATCTTACTTATATTTTGCAGGCTTCAATATTTGCATGCAATTTTATGTTTCACCGTAATTCAAAAATTGGTAGTTCAAAGAATATAAATTCTTTTGAATATCTCATACTATTTCATGAAGAATCACCACCTGTTCGATGTTCCCTCAGATGGTTCGCGATACTGTTCAGATTTCGAGTGCATATTAGTTTACTTATATAATAATAATGTACATTGTGTATGTTAAATCGCGAAATCGTAACCCTACGAAACACTGAAGAAGTGAAAATCGGGAATATTCTGACGAATATTTATTTTTACATACAGGTTAACCTTTTTATGATTAACATTTAAGTAAGGTAAATGCAAATCAAAGTCCGCTATTTAAATGTTTTTCACCATTTTCATAAATACTGAATTCCATTAGCACGTGAAACAAGAAGTGATTGAGAACAAATTCAACAAAACAGTGTCATAATTAATATTTTTATTAAATCATGATATATTAAGAAATGTGCATTTAAACCACCAATGAACTCCAGGTGAATCATCAAAATACGTTAATACTTATCTTTGGCACCCCGACTATGACTAGAACTCTCAAGGCCTGGCCGGTAAGTAACCGACCTGTCTCCGTGAGAGAGAAAACCATGCACATGGCGTAAGACAACATAACTGATTCTCAACTGAACGCTGTGTACGGCGCGAGATTATCGCCATCTCATTAATATTCAATAATCTCGACGCCACAGAAGTCTCGTGCGTTTAACTTCCAAGTCTGGATTGTTAGCTGTACTATAGTTCCTTTTAATTATCACAGCAAACCTATGCCACATGCTTTTCATATTTTCATGAAGTTCTGCATATTTTCCATTTGTGATAAAAGCATTTTATTTTGGATATCTTTGCTATTTATTTCTTTGAAATGACCAGAAGCTTACTATGGGCCACAGGGTTATCAGTTATCACCATTTTTTAATTAACAAAATAGTAATTCAGTGGATATGAATTGCTTACATCTGCAATTATAATACAAATCAAACTGATATATGCTCTCTGATGGGAAAACTGAAAATCTTCATAGATTGAGTATAGGTCTGGACGCTTTACAAAATTAAAGGAAATGTTTAAAAAATGTCAATAAAACATTACAACAAACGTGTTAATTAACCCCCTCTTTTATTTGTAAAATGATAGCAGCATTGAGAAAATAAGTACACAATATGATGTTATAATGACGGATGCTGATATATTTATGCCCAATTAAGGAAACCAGTTAATATAACAATGGCTTAAGTATTTCCTGTGCTACAAATATGGTGCCATCTTTGATCACGTCTCATATATATATATATATATATATATATATATATATATATATATATATATATATATATATATATATATATATATACTGTGGTTTTAATTTCGCGATACTCGCGAATGGGAAATAATTGCGAAAATAAAACCCTCGGGGAATAATTGGCCTATTGAGTACGTCCATCTTATTCAGTGAAACCAATAGTTGCATGTGAATAGGTTAGAACAGTGAGAGATTTAGTAATAAATTACAACCATGCAGGTATAGGGAAAACGTTACCTAACATTTGAACTAAACTATCTGTGCTGTGTGTACCGGGCCATCGTTATATTTTATTCTCATTTTATAACACACAGGTATGGCTCTACCAAAACTTTGATATAGGTTCCGGTTAGATCGCGAAAATGAAACCTTCACGAAACATTAAAAATGGTGAAAACGGGAAATACAGCCTCGCGAATATGAAGCCAACCACAGTTTATGTCAATTTTCTATAACATAGGCGTGTGAACATTCCAAATATTTACAGAAAATCATTCTTCATTTGAAACGTGTCAAACCTTATTTGATAACATGAGACTTTCTGGGAGTCAGATAGTTATTAATCAGTTTTCTGGATATCTTCAGGAAATTTTATTTAGATCAAGAAAACATTGTTAATGACGGAGACAATGATTTGACACAGAAACACAAAAGGTGGTAATGACAAACCGGAGTTTTCGACCAGAGCATGGCGACCCCTGGCGTGCATACAGAGAACCAGCGATTGATTCAACTCGTAACGATGATATTAACAGCTTCTATTTCAGAATTTTTTTTCAAGTGATTCTATTTCCCACATGAAACAAAAATTTTTATCTGTATTCTGGACTAGTTATGATATATAATTATAAGTGCTTGCGTATTGTTTATGGGGCTACATTTCCGTGTTCGATTAACAGTGTACTACCACTAACGGAATAAGAGCAATTATTTGGGTGTTTCTTTTTCTTGGAGGGGCTAGAGTCAGATGATCAGAATCACGAAGATTCAGCTGCTGTTAACAGCCTTTGTTAAAGGCAGATTGGTGGAATTCTTAAGGAAAATAAATGCTTCAAAAATGTGTTTTTTTTAAGCTTTGTTCGAGGTCAAGATTGTAATGACATTTTCTATCTCCACCACTGACAAAGAAACCGTGTTTGAGGATGATACCGGAAACAAAGCATTTTCAATCACGACCGCACCTACCAACGCGCATCTTGTTCACTTACATGTGTGCGCTCTTTGAAAAGATTAAACCCAATAACAGTCCAAATTACATATTCAATATTCAATATCTATAGCCTACAGTTGCTCATTGTAGAAAATGTAAAATTGTTGACACCTGCATTCATTGTGATCGGGTATCTTGGAAACGTTTTATATTCATAATGGGAATCAACTATGAATTAATTCTCAATCTATTACTTTATCACCTCAATAAAAAACAACATTCCTCAATTGTGATAATAATCACTCATACTTTTCAAAGCTAGGGCAGGATGCTTTCCAAAAATTAAAGAAACAACATGGAAGACATTCAGCATTTTCCAATCAAATACTGAGAAAAAAGGGAATCTGTTTAATACAGAATCATTGCAAAATCTAAACAGATAGCCTTTTCACAAGAATGAATAACATGACCTTAATAATAATCATGATTACTGACTCTTAAGGGCCCCCAGAACAGTAACACAACAATATCATACTGTTTAATACTTCTGAAATTATAGTGCCTTTTTGCCAATATCATGTTGCATGAGGTAAATCACGTAATGGTACCAATAAATGCAATATTAAGATGTATCGAAACCTCGATAGCTTGCAATTTTCCTCCAAAACACGTGACACGTTTGTGTAACAATTGTTTGTATACTTTTATTCCATTTTTAAAAGAAAAAGTTCACCAAGCCAAAATATAATACGGGTCCCATTTTAAACAATCATATATCCATTGTAAAAATTATGTATCTATAGGTGAGATTATTTAGAGATATGGATATAATGTTTTCCTTAAATGTACGTTAAAATAGTTTACCATATAGGCTCTTACACATTTCGGCTATTCCAATGAATGACTGTGCTGAACCTATTCACCTTGAAATATTGAAAAGATTAAATGCAGAGATCATTTAAAACAAGAAAAATTAACCTTTTGCTCAAATATCCTTCAGCATTGCCCGCACAAAAGGATGTTTACATAAACGATTAAAAGGAAGCCTTCGATTTAAAGACTGAAAAGTATCAGTTTTATATCACTGTACCTTTTCAGTCCATCAATATGTATTTGCGTGTGCGTGTATGTCTGTGTATGATATATATGTTTAATTACATTTATATGTGATGATAAAAATATAAATATAAATTTTCTCTTGGCGCGTTTCACTTAAATAACGTGTTAAACACTAAAATAACTCACGTATCATTTACTTAACTCTCTGACAAGCAATCACTTCATGCACATTTAAATAAGTGTCAAATATAAATAACATGATTACTTTCGGACCAATACCATTGCAGCACAACAAGACAAAACCTTTCCGCTGACTACTGACTCACACTGAAACCGAGAAATAGACTAAACTCGTCTGTAGTCTACTGTTCTGTTAACTCTGATTCAAGTGACATATTAAGCATTAATGATTTAAATGTTATCCTAAATATTGTACAAAAAGGCCATATACAATATAAGGCAAGTCATTAAACATAGGCTTTGCCTTTTAGCGGCGTCACTAGCCAAACAAGCCATTGATTAGCCACTATCCCTATGTCAGCTTGACCGGACTGAACCAATTTTCCAAACGAAGCCTTTTTCTTGAAGCACCCTTCTTGCACAACAGGTATGTCGAGGCGCCCAGTCAGAATTAAGTACGAAACCACGGATGCGAAACCGGGATCATTCTGCTCAAGCAACAGCCAAGCGCACTGTGTCGTCTGCTCAAAACCGCAAGAACAATGGCGCCTTCCAGTTCTGCCACTCTAGACTCTTCAAGCGTTGCTATGGCAACTGGCACGTGTGTGACTCCAAATTAAACTCAAGGAAGCTCCTAGATTCCCTTCATCATCTGTGCACATATACCGACGATTCATACATATTACTTCTCGTCATTGACGGGCGTTTCCGGCGACGCCAGCTGCAGGTTAAAATTTTCCAGTAAGTCCTCCGGAAGTTGGCATTGCATAGCGCGTAACACATGGGATTAACAGTACTGTTTATGTAGCACAACCAGTAGCCTGAAAAGATAGAAAAAACACAATATCACCTTTAACTGTCACTACCCTGCAAACGATTAATCAGGCGCGGTATGCATGACACCCGTTGACCCCTCCCTGCAAAAAATCCTGGATCAGCGCCTGTTAATTGATAGTATACTCCTAATTAATTCGCTGCTTTTCTCTCTCTCTCTCTCTCTCTCTCTCTCTCTCTCTCACACACACACACACACATCCAGCCTGAAAAGATGGAAAATACATAACATTACATTAAACTCACTACCCTCATACAAAAGATTAATTGGTAGTATACTTCTAATTAAGTCATGTCTTCTCTCTCTCTCTCTCTCTCTCTCTCTCTCTCTCTCTCTCTCTCTCACGCACGCACGCAAGCACGCACACAAACACACACATGGTCTGCAGCAGTCCATTTCTGTCGGTTCTACTGACAGCTCATCATACACGCATCTTTAGAAATATGCCACTATGTCTGATGAAGTATGAGTGTCTTCCATTGTCAAAGGGTCATTCATATATATACTCAAAAATAAATTATCATGGTCGATTTGCAATGTGGCGGGATGAACAACTGTCCAGTGACTGTCCAGTGCAGGTTTATATTAGCAAATAAGGTCTACCGAAAGGTCAAGAATTATGAGTTAAAGTCAAGCTAACGGATTCAATATGTATGTGCCAATGGGACCGCACCCAGAACAAGCACCGGACTCTGGTGTGATTAGCAGGTGCTTGTGTGAAGTCATGGATTGTATTTTGAAATTAAAATATATGTTGTTTTTATTCACTCCTGAAAATCAGTTCCTGGCAGTACAAAATGTCCACTTTTTGTCACTGCATAACAACACCATCGGATGTGCCGACTGCTCAATTACAAATAATAAAACTTTGTTTTGCTGAGAAGAATTAAGAAAAAAAATGCGAAATATTTTTCTCCACAGAGATGAGCTCCATTGGTCTATACAAAATAGATAGTAATAAATTCCCTATAAACAAAAGTGTTAGGCAAAAAAAAATCTTTGTTTCTGCGAATAAAAGACGATTCTAAAATTTGGGTTTGAGCCAGAGAAGTAGAAAATTTTATCAGATTGGCCGTCAACGCATCGTATTTTGTAAGGCAATAGCATTATACATTGACTACAATAACTTGCGCTAAACAAAAGTCTATTTATTCGTCTTTATTTCATCTACATAAGTTAACGTGGATGCGAAGTAACATTCAAGTAGGCTGACATATATATCTCAAAGATCATAATTTTCCCATTTACTAATGTTAGTTCAATGTATCAATGGGTCCCTATAATAACTATAATGCACGGCCATTGCAATCCAGGTGTGCATCTGTGCTCTGTACCAGAGACCACATTCGAACAGGTCAGTTTCTGTGAGCCCTTATATTTGAACTGGGCTTATAGAAACCTTAAAATAAAATTCCTTACCTACCTACTCTATTTTTTCAACATTGATATCAGAAACAAATACCTCTTGGTGTCTTGGATAATGAAATAATGGGGTTATGGATACATTTGCTTGACCAAAAAATAAAACACAGTGGATGTTTGGTATACCTGATTGGCTGAATATTAGGGTCATCCATAAAAGCGCTTTGGTACCAGTCTAAATTGGTCATATTACGCAGTTAATCAAAGTTTACCATTAATCCAATCATATTCAGCCATCACTGAGCTCAAACTTGTATGCCATCGATCTGATTTTCTCGGGAATTTACAAAAGCTTTAGGTTCAATTGACCTCCATTGTTCTCTGTATTTTGACAGTCTGGCCCACAAATTTCAATATTAATTCCCTTTTTCGTCATGGTACCGAATTCCAAATTAGGGCCTTTTGAGGCCATTCCGAGAACCACAAATCCTCCTTCCGCAAGCGGCCACAACCAAATTAGGCCACAAACAATTCCGCCTTCCGAGACCAACCACTACCTTATTTAGGCTCTTGTATCACCAATCACGGTGCAACATGTAAATGCTGTCTTAATAACAGTGGTAGGGGCACTTAGGTACTAAATCGATAATTGGATCATATCATGATACCCCTGACAGTTCACAGGATAAGTTAAGATTCAACAATACCCCGTAGAGGACGAGGTGATGGGATACGCTATCATTAGCTGTGATATTAGAACTTCCCTGATATTACGATCAGTCCCGGGCAATTAAAAGTGAAAGGCTTACTTTGGGCCATGGTATAAATTTACTGAGGATTGTACATAACACCAGTCAAAGCCAGTACTCTATGTAACGGTATGATCTTTTATTTCATAAGACATAATTGAAGGAATGCTTCGTGCAGGCAGTGCTAAAATTAAAGCAAGTCTAAAGACAGAAGCATCTTCGTTAACAACCCGGGCTGATGTTCAACGGGCTGATGTCAAATCTAGCAATATGACTAGGCATTCGCGTATAGAGGAATAACGTGGGGCCATTCTTTCTGAGCCTGTGATCTGTTAAAACCGTTGCCGGATTGATAAGCTGTCACTCAAAACGAAATGAGCAACATTGGCTCCGTGTATTCCTCGCTAGGCTGGTTAACCGTTTTGTCTTCAAGCACAGGGTCTTATCTGATTGGACCAAAATACAGTGCTCCCCTCTGGTGTAGCGATTCAGGATACGAGGTCAAAACAAACAGCGCTTAGAATGTAGGTAGTAGGCCTATAGGCAAAGCGCTGTGTAAAGAGCGTAATATAGCTCCTGCGTGAAGCCACCCTATATAGATCCTGCGGTAAGCCATCCGTACACTCATATACATTATCAATATAATCATACTCTTAATTACAAAAATGTTTCTAGTGTATGATGAATGCGATGGTTTATTTTGGTATATATTATGACTATTAACGTTATAATCTAGCCTGGATTAAAATAGCCTTTCTTTATAAAAGTTAATGATTCACTACATGCTATAATGGTATATATATAATATATATTTCTTTCTATCACTAAAGGAAACATTTATTTATACACAGACTCAATTTAGCTTTTCTTTAAAAGTTAATGATATGCCGCATGCTTTCATGGTATATATATACATATATATATAATAATAATAATAAATTTCTTCCTAACATCAACGGAAATAGACTCATTTTAGATTTCGGCATAATTAGCTGTATATTTAGTAATTAGTGAACTACAATTTATGGCAGTGGTGTCATATAACACGTTGGGCTTTTTAGCGTTGACCACATTGGATTTGATGCGACATGACACGGTGCGTAAGCCCGACACGAGGTTTTATATATTATGTGTTAATAACATTCGTGGTCTCGCTGATTACTGAATGTAAAAGACAGCATGCATGCATAGTCCGATTTCTATGAAGCGAAATCGAAATGTACGCGAGCTTTCAGCATCGTTTTGGTGCTCCTTTCATGTGCACGCTCCACACTTTGCAGAATCGTATTCACGAGGGAACAATTCTGCCAGAGGTCGTTTCTATGCAAAATGGTCTTCTTCATAAAGGTATTGTGGGGAAGGTATGTGCCCTCTTTGTGCTCCTGTTACTTGATGCATATTGTGTGTGCTTGTAATTTGAAGGGAACAATGCCCTTCAGTATTATGCTTTGGACAGACTGATGGATTTCATCCGTAGCTGAAGTTTAACAAAATAATTTAATATATTATATACAACAAAACTATATGATATATAAATATTATTTTGTTTATTGTATTATATCACGGATGTAAGAATATAATACAGTAATAATAATAAAATAATAATAATAATAAGAATAATTTTTATTATTATTATTGTTATTATTTTTGTATACAAATATTTAGATTATGTTTTTAACGGAGTTGCGGAAACTATTCATTTAAAAGTCTTGTAAACTCATCGGTTGCACCGAACGCTTAAAGAACACCCTGGTTGCCCGTATGTTGAATTTTCTGCAGATAATACACCGAGAGGCATTCCCTTCTCTTAAACTCTTGCCATGTACGTTGAACTGCAAAGATTGGATGAAACAAAACAGTGCTACAAAACAGTGGGACCGGCGGACGGGTCATTGGACCAGAATGGCAGTAATACCGTGCTAGGCAAGGGGAATGGTCATAAAATACCTGTGTTTTCGTTGTTAGTCAGATTACAGGGTATAAAGTCTTCGAAAAAGTGCATTATCGAACAACACGGTCCCGCATTGAGGGCATCTTATGGGTTCCCGGTAGGATTATTATCTTTTTCTAAAAAGTTCTGGCTCTAACTAAACAAACAGTAAGTAACCAAAATGTTGCTCCAGGGAGGTGTGCGCGATAAAACCAGACACGAACATTGCTTCTTCTAAATGCTTACATGTTATACCAGCTGACTGACAGCTTTACTGTACCCATGTTGCGCGGAGCCATATGAAAGCGGGGCATGTTTGATGTGCATGGTCGTCTGCTGTATGAAATCAACATATGTGCCCGTCTGCTTTATGAAATCGACATGCCCCCACCTGGTCACTGCTAATAGATCCGGCCTTCACTAATAGACCCAGGGTTTACCTGATAGCGCAACGGAAGTAGCCTGGAAGGCGCTGCTCTTACAAGAAATATTTCTGTATCTGTCAGTTGTGTATAAACAAAAAGCACTGCTCCTATCATGCCATTATTTTTTTTCTTCAAAATTATATCATTGCTGAACAGAACAGCTGCTTAGCAGTTCGAGCTCAAAGTTTAGTTTAATGTAATTTATTGAATTTATTTTAGTTAATCATAACTGTAGTGATGGACTGAACCTACAAACCTGAATTTATGTACAAATGTTGCGAGAAAATTGTATGTAATAGCAGTAACTTTTAACACAATCCTATTTACATGCTAATCTCTTGAACTTTGTTACAAACTGCGGATGCCATGCTATAATACGCATCAAATTTATATTATTTCGGTCATTATTACATGAGAGAGATATCAAAATTTACAAGGTGTAACGTTGTGCCATTAGTTCCAGAATGTCAGCTTATGTTTGCCAATGCAAAATATCAGGTAAAGGATCCGATAGCAAATTATACCTGTAGCTTTTCGGAAATATAAACCTGAAAAAGCCAACAGTACCGGAGTTACGTGTTTCTTGTCAGCATCTAGGCAAAGGTAAAAAGTTAGGGCCTATGAAAATGCGATTTAATCGTCGTTGATATATAATGCCTACGAACACGGACCAATTTTGTGGAAAAAATACAATTGTTATCTCGTGTAAGCAAATGTTACAGCTTATAGGAGTGCATTTTCAGTTATTTAACAAATATCAAGAGGATAGGTAAATCCATGAAATAAGAAATGTGATTTTAGGCACTAATGTACAGGCCATTATCGATAGCCCCATCTTTGGGCTCCAACACGGGACAGTGCACATTGAGGGAATCAATGTATCTATTAAGTTATCTCTGTAAACCAATAGAATAATCTATAAAAGAAATACTTTATTAACTAGATAAACTTATTTTTTAATATTTTTTTCATATTCAATTATAATTTTATCTGCTTTGTGAGAATACATTGTAACAATATCGCTACAGAATGAATTGTTTCATTACCCAAGGTTAACATGAGACTCGGTCAAATTCGCAGATTCTTCTTTCCAGTATTCCAGGGTACCTTTCTAAACTATATACATTGCATTTCTTACCACTTCCAATAAACAGCATGAAATACAGGCAATTATGACTTAAATTACTTATTCTTAAAATAATATACAATGAATACATGTCTTTGGTGAAACAGAAAATAATTTCTCTCTTTTATTTTCAATTACATCGGCATAGACTTACGTGGAGACAGAAATACTCTGTATCTGTAGATTTCATCTGCTAAGCTATGATATGACGGCGGTTGCTGCAGATTGTCTTCAAATGATTAAGGATTGATGGTCTGTAAGTTGATGGCCAGATAGGCACGTGGTATCACAAGGGGAGGGAGGGATGTTACTAAACTATCTATCCAGTGATGCGTTTGGCTTTCAGATGTCTGAAGGCATTGGGGACAAGTGGAGCGCATGACCCGGACTTAACCACGCCGCTCCATTCTTGTTGCACGCTAATCCGCAGTACCTTATCGATGGGACGTGACTTTCATGTCCTGGAGAGTAATAAATTGCCATGGTTCGATCGTATTGATCAATCTGAGGCTCCGGGTTCTGCTGGAAGATCCTGCTGATGGCAGGCTAAGATGTCAAGCTGGTAGAACCCAAAAGGAAGTTTAGCTCAATAGCGGTATATGGCAAGGGTATTCTCCGTTCGGAAAAAAAAAAATATTATGCTGATAATCAAATGCAGTATAATGAAGAAAAATGGCACGAAACAGTTCTAGTAATTGGAGCTTAAGTAACAAAAGGAACCGTCTATTATGAATTGTTACGGGGTGACATAAAAGCGGACCGAACTGTCTTGCTAGTGAAGCTTGCTTTTCTAGCGAAGCGGTTGGTTCGCAGGACTTGTACGCCAAAGACATGGGTTCGACTCCCGGATTGTTCCAGAATATCCTCTGAGCAATTTGTCTTCGTAACAAAATGGGGGCTCGTCCAACCTGACAATAAACTTTGTGGCCCAGGGAATAAGCTCACCGAAGGGTAACTCCTGGAATAATTAGTCTTGTTCTGATAGCAGAACCCTCTTAAGGGGGGGGGGGGTATTACGGGGTGACATAAAAGCGGAGCGAACTGTCTCGCTAGTGAAGCTTGCTTTGCTAGCGAAGCGCTTGGTATGCAGAACATGTGCGCCACCGACATGGGTTCGAATCCGGGATCGGCCCTGTGTTTTCCCCTGAATAATTTGTCTTCGTAACAAAATGGGGGCTCGTCCAACGTGACGGTAAACTTTGTGGACCAGGGAATAAGCGCATCAGAGTGTGACTTCTGGGATAATTAGTCTTGTTCTGATAGCTGAACGCTCTTAAAAGGGGGTGTGTTACGGGGTGACATAAAAGCGGACCGAACTGTCTCCCTATATATATATATATATATATATATATATATATATATATATATATAAATATATATTGTTACAGAACATAATATAAACAGATCACGTATGCGTGATGAACACAAATTTTGTTATGGAGATCAGATTCTGTAACACTAGGCAGCGTAAATTGTCTAGGGGAATGAATAAAGAAGTCAATGTTTTTTTTTTGTTAACAAATAACTATCATTTATTCTTAAAACAACCCTAACGATACAATACACTAAACCAATACAATGATACAGTAAAACAGCAGTATAGCAACAAGTCAATACAATCACATAGAAAATAATGTCCACAGTACGTGGATACAAACACCGTCACCACGATAAGTTCTTTAAATGTATACTCTCGGAGAATGACAGTCCAGTGGAAAGCTCCTGCAACAACCCAGAAAGTAAACTGAAGTCCAAATGCATAAACTCCAGGAGAAAGTCATTGAAAATCTATAATTGCCGCACTCGTCGGATAGGGTCCTTCTGCGTTTCTGCGTCCGCTGGAATCTGCTCTGCTGCTCTCTCCGCCCTCCTAAAACAGTGCCCCCTTATATACCTTCACACCCCAAGCCGAGAATTTTCCACTTCTCGAACAGTCTATAAGATCTTGCACAATCACAGTAAACACGCGTTTCAGAAAATCTCTAGAAAAACAGCGCTGTGTATCTCCACATACCAGGCTCATCACGTGACCTACGACCAGGCGTGAAAACCAAAAGCTCACATGACAACGAGAGTTTAACCAGTACGGATCAAACAGAGAATGTAGTACACGGTCAGACACGAGTGTCACAACAGGAGTTACGCCCGTGTCACACAATAAAAAGAGCACCTGTAACATATATATATATATATATATATATATATATATATATATATATATATATATATATATATATATTCATATATTCAATGTGCTGAAAAAAAGACTCCACACTTAACAAGTAGAGCGCATACCTTTGCTAGGGAAATCAATCCTACCTTATCTACCTTATCGGGTCCCCTAAAATTTAATGGGATTCTTTTGTCTCATGTCCCTATCACTCACAGAGTAGTGTTCAGTTTTTTCAGTTATCCTACTAAAAGACAACCAAACAACTAACAGACATACAAATCCTTTGGAAGAGGTAATAAATGAAAACTTTTGCACAAGCCACGTTTTTGCTGGCCATGAGGGAAAATCAGCTCAAGTGTAGCGTATGTGTAAAATAATCAACTGACGAAGCAATCAAAAGTTAAAATGCTTGAGATTTATGTCGTTTTGCGTTTCTTTAAGAACTGACTTTTCTGTATATCCATGTAAAATCTCTCCTATCATTTGAATACTTTGTATTGGGTCCCAAGGTAGGCATTGTATATGTTGTATTCTCACAGAAAAAGAGTGTTTGGATAAAAATACGAGTCATTGCAGCTATCGATGGGATTTTCCGTCAGCATACATATGGCATAGGCTTAATAGATTACGAGTGTTGTCTTTAACAATGCGAGTGTTGTCATAAACATGTTATCTTTAGTTGGATATATACGATGTTGCTAAAAGTAACAACATATTTGTTTAAACCTGCTTAATGAAGGGAACGATTATATATTCCGGTCACCCAAGCTCATATCATAAAACAAACGGATCATCTTATGTCTGTTAAAGATAATTAGTACACAAGGAAGGTAACATTATTCAGGATAAAGGAGCTCATCCCGATATCTGATGAATATATTTTTCATATTTTAAAATATAATAATATCATATATAATAATATGTTATACATTTTATATAAACAAGCCCAAAAGCACTAACCAATTTTGCACTGGCTGTTTTTTTTTTGTTTATATCCATATTTATATAATATGTTGGGGCGCTTAACTGTCCACATCCGGTCACATGGTATTTCCGTGCGCCGTATTTACTCAAAGCTTGTAAAACTCAATTTATACGCAGGGCATTATGGGAACTTTCATTAGCAGGTACCCAGAATAAGTCGGGAATCACATACTTTCTACCGGTAAGGTACGTGAATCGCTAGCTTTAAAGTATAAACACTGTGGTACCTAAAAGATTTGTTTTATCAGGAGCCTAAGTTAACTTGGTTCATCCCACCCAGAACATATATTTATAGACCTTATATTTTTTACTGTATGAGTTATTACCATGTTATGTTCCATTCATAAAACAGGGAGAAATGAGAAATCGCAAAAAGGGCAGCCACAGCGCTATCTATATATGACAGTAAATATCCAAATATAACCTGCTTGCTTTCTGAATGGATCTATGTAATATAGGATACATCAGTTGTGCTGAGTCAGCGCCTAACCAGACACTAATAAAACTCACATTCATCTGAAATGTACTTGACAGGGAATTGTAATTTGCCCGGTGTCTGGCGCCATTTACAAATGATCTCTGACGTTGAGACTTCAAACTGCAGCAAAAAAAGTGGAAACCACTCATAAATGCTGAATGGAGAAGAATGAAGAAGATACGCTTGATGACATAATTTGGTAAATGGCCCTTAGGCTATACTCTCCTTAGTGATAACTGCTGCTTCAGTCTACGTCGAACCTGTTGATAAGCCACAGAAAACTAGGCAAGACACGAGCCAGTCCCTGTACTCTTAGGGCGCTTATCAGCAAAATACATTTACCAACCTATTTCAGGGGCAAACCAAGAGTAGTAAAAGGGTTTTCTGTTTGCTGGAATGCCGTGGCTATTACCCCTGTTTTCCCGCCGCTATCAGCACAGATCGATGGCCTCGTTCAGCCGATTTGTTGACAGAAATAACTAGCCCAACTGAACTCTGGTGATATCTCATCTATAGTACTTTCGTTCCACTCTTAAACATAATGGAAGGAAATGCGCTTGATATGCTATCTTGGTAACGATTTATGGGACGGCAGGCCACTGTCAAGAGCACACTCCACTAAATATGAATGAACGTCAGCAAACATGGTATTTAGCGCTTAATTTCACCTTGCTCATGACGCATCTCCTTGTGTATTTTCCAAAGCATCTGTCCCTTTTCTAAAGGTCCATTGGAACATGTTTTTATGCTTGAATGTAAGCGTTTTTGTTTTCAGGACAATACAGAAACGCATCAAATTTGTATGACAAGTGGAACATAATGAACAAATGTTAGTTTATACAAAAGCTAAACAGTATATGTAAAAGATTTTAAAAGCGTGCTACCAGAATCCCAGTGTATCTGACACAAAGATAAAAAATTAAAAAAAGGAAGATGATTTTGTGAAATATCAAATTAGTGTATACTCAGGATTTTTTTAAATGGCAAAATGGTGAAAGTTGCATATGAACTTATCAAAAGGCCCAATGTAACACCAACAAGGTAAACCAGAGGATGAGCATCGCTGAGGCAGACAGTGGAAAGAATTTGATGATCACTACAGTAAGGACTACAGTGGAGCAGTGCCATATCGATACTCGCACGACAAAATAAACCTGCATGGACAACCCTATAGCCGATCTGGTGATGAATTAGTTAAGACATTATAACACAAGCATTATTTACCTGACAAAGGAGGGCATCGTTTTCAGGAGCAAGAATTTTTAGTGATCACTGCTTCAGTGTTGATCCAGGACAAGAGGAATTCTAGTAATTCAAGCAACTCAATCAGACACGTTAGTTCTACAAACCAGAATGGTCTCATCTGAGGTATGCTGCAGACTGAACGGTACGGAGTTCGCTTCTGGCTTGACTGTCATGGCGAGGCCTTGGGCGGCAAGACTTTGAGACAATGCTGTCATTTTCCGTTCACAGAATTAATACGGACCCAGCGTCTCCACGTTTATCTGAAGTAGTCTGATTGGGATTATCAATTCTCCTTGCCCCAGTTGCTTCCTATTAGTCTACCCGTGCCTGCCCGCGGGCAAGTACTGTTTGAAAGAGGCCATCTCTCTAACAATACGAATAATTGTAGCGTGTTGTAACTGAGCGGCAGTGAGGCAGGCTTCACTGCGCCCTACAATTATGCGTCTTTCTCCCAGACAAAACCTAGATTAAAGGGCAACAAAAGGACACTTATACGTAAATAGTTTGAGCAAATATGGGGCTCTGGGTCCGCGGTATAATTGCTTCTTTCATGTCTGGATGCGTCATCGTTTTGTTCTCTGTCCTGTTGATGACCCCTAACGAACCGGAAGTTCTTCTATCGTCTTCTCGGGGAGGGTTCCGCCTTGTTTGGCCGTATTTGTGATTAATAAGTTACTGATTGCAGAGTCCTCAGGCTTATCTTCAGTGGACTCTGATGTGGACGGTAGTTGCAGAATTAACAGGAATATCTTTGCGACTCTTGTTTACCACTACAAATGTTCTCCTGTGGTCAATGTATTATTTTATTTTATTTTCATGTCACGAGAGAGAGAGAGAGAGAGAGAGAGAGAGAGAGAAGAAGAAGAAAGAGAGAGAGAGGACATAAATACAGACTATTGATAAACGTGAGAACGTCAGATTTCTAGTCCACGGGGGAAGGGGGGGGGGGATTATAATGGAGACAGAGAATACAGATCGACCAGCGATATAAGATTTGTACCCTACTCAATAGCCCGGGGGAAAAGTATGACATTGACCTCTGCCATTCATACTGAGGTTTGTCCTGAAAGTGAGATAAGGTCACCGCGTAAGGTCGTTCGCATGTCTGATGGGAGTGAACGAACGAACGAAATGTACTGTGTGACCTGTGAATGTGTGACTGAGGCGGATGTTTGGTTAAAAATACAGTTTAGGTTGGCGTACGTGACCGACTAATGTCAGATGTATGGAGTCGATAAAATCTATAAAATAGGCCTGTGCATCCTGGGCACAATGACAAGACTCCAGGTGACCTTTGACCTTGTTCAATATAATGTTGAGTAACTATGACTCTGGTGTCTTTGTTGTGTAGTAGCTATTGTAGTATTACCACCTCGATGTGAAATAAGTTTAAAAAAAATACTTCCAATTCCCAAACCACAGCCTCTGTCCCACTCCATTGTAATATTGTAAAATGTGATAACGACAGAATCGTGGGACCTAGGATTTTGACCGAAATAGGATTCTGACCGCAATAGATATATGTCATTGTAAGAAAGAGACCTCCTCAAGTGTCCATGTTAGAGAGGTGACCGCAATAGAGACGTCCATGTAATAGAAGGGTCCCCTGTATATTGCATTCTGCACAGTTAATTAACTAAAAAGCACTTTGAGAGTAAATCCCCTGCCAACGCAACAATGATACCCATAGTCAACGATACGTCACTGTTTTAATCAACTATTCAGCTAATATTCCTTTATCAATGGCCAATTCGGACACATGAAAAGCGTGTTAACGATTTCAGATATCGCGGCCAGATATCTGGATACGTTTATACTGACAAGTTTGATGAACGTGTTTAGTATTTCTCCTTATAACGTTATATTTTAATGACAACCCATATACCGAATCCATGTTAAAGGGCCGGTAATGATATGAAAGGGGCCATGAAACTAACATTGGTGTAATGGAAACGTACGTGCACACGGCAAACTACTCAACGAGTACCTTAAATTGCTTTAAAAAAACAAGAACCACATGAAATTTAACAAGGAAATCCAGATAACTTTTCTTTATGTTTATCTTTAAATCTTTAGAAAAAAAATTTTTTTCTCTTTAAACATCCTCATATTTTAACAATCAGTGGCTAAACATGTAGATGAAGATTTCTCTTTAGAAAACCAGAAGACGAAAACATCCTTTATTCACAACCGACCAAACACCTCAATACGCATCCCAGGCCTTGAGGGTCTAGTTTTAGGTATACACAGGGCATTTTATTGAATCACTGTGTTCGTATGAAGCATTGTTCAAATTTATTAACAATTGTTAATAGAGTGTTTAATAAAGATTTTAAGGATGCCTCTCTGATTAAATTTTGCTTGAGATATTATGTCTAATCAAATAAATTATAATTTGATCCTGTGAAATCCAGTTTCATCCATTCTAATCCCAATAAAACTGGGTTAAAATGGATTACGCCTAGTTATCCATTGTCCCGGATAAAATATGCCAACCTTGCAACAGAATTTGATTTTAACAGTTTTTAGGTTGGAAAGATGACAATCAATCAAAGACCACATTTGTCATGGTGCCTGGATGTATTATAAACCCTGTTTTACCCTGAACAGTAGGAAAGGTGAAATAAAATATATGATACTGGAATTTCTTTTCTTCTTCCTAAACAGTATTTTGAATTATTTTTTAAAAATATTTTTGCCATATTTTAAATTGATGTAGAAGTACCATCTACCACGGTTATAAATATTTTCCCCAGCTACCTGTTAATTTATGTTGTATATTTTCATTTACCTTATCTGTGGATTTCTTTATCAGCACATTTATATAATGTCGTTAATTTTGGGGGACCTCATGCAATATTCCTCACGGCAGTAAACACTGCAACTTTATCAGTAATACATATTCAGCCACGGACAACATAAAAATTAATGTTAATGGTTGATGTTCCTAAATCTGCTATATCTGCATAATTACCTTTCTTGGCCTTAATTTTACAGCGTTGCTGCCAAGTGCATGTTTTTAACAAGGGTTTCGCTTATTGAATTTGTATAAAGTTCTTTATATTTCATTTTTGCAACTGCATATAAATATACAAAGACTACATGATGAAAAATGAGGAACAGATTTTTTTTTAGACTATATAACCATTGCATAAAATACTACGAAGTCTAGCTACATAAGTTTTGATATCACAGCCTAGGACACGTTTATATATCCCGCATGGACTTTTTCACGGGGAATACCGGTAATTGAATCTCATGTCAAACTGCTGTTACATTCAGGAACAGATTTTTGTGGCTAAGTTACTGGGAGATTAACCCTGTCGTCTTGTTTGATAGACTAATTTCCTTTAACTTAATAGAATGAACGTGTAAAGGTTAACCAGACCTCTGTATGAAAAGAAACAATGTGTGTGATGTAGGAACTTGCCATGATCTTTCTTTATATTCTGCCACTCTGTTTAGCGCTACCACTAATGATAATACTCCGCCATACAAAGAAATACAAATTAAACATACTACACTTAATATCAACAATTAAGCAATTACATAATTCAGCTACAGTAGTATAAATGATTTGTAGACCGTATCGTATAGAAATATGTATGTAACAAGGGCACCGCAGAGCGGAGCATCCCCTCGCACGGGAGCATAATTATACTGGGTGTATTACACAGTGTGAAAATGAGGAGGGCAGCTCTATGGCCTTGACCTGTGACCCTCAATAGGATTCTTCATCCGTGGTGAGCCATATGTGAAAAATGAAAGGTTTTAGTCAAACGGTTTTGCTAAAAAATGGTTCCACAAGCTTTTCAAAAAGTGGGTCCTGTGGCTTTGACCTCTGACCCCGTGATCTCAAAATCGATAGGGTTCTTCATCTGCAGGTGGGTGACCCATATGTGACCTCAAAATCGACAGAGTTCTTCATCTGTCGGTGGGTGAGTGGTATGTGCAAGATGAAAGGGTTAAGTCAAACGGTGTGGCTTAAAATGGGTCAAAAAGTTTTTTCAAGAAGTGGATCCTGTAGCCTTGACCTTTGACCTTGTGACTTCAAAATCGGTAGGGTTCTTCGTCTGTCGTTGGATGAGAGGTATGTGCAAAATGAAAGGATTTAGTCAAACGGTGTGGCTCAAAATGGGCCCACAATTTTTTTTTCAAGAAGTGGATCCTGTAGCCTTGACCTTTGACCTTGTGACCTCAAAATCAATAGTGTTCTTCATCTGTCGGTGGGTGAGTGTATTGTGCAAGATGAAAGGTTTTATGCAAACAGTTTAGCTTAAAATGGGTCTGCACTTTTTTTCAAGAAGTGGTTCCTGTGGCCTTGACCTTTGACCTCAAAATCGATAGGGTTCTTCTTCTATTAGTGGGTGAGCCATATGTACAAAATAAAAGGTTTTTGGTCAAACGGTTTGGCTTTAAATCGGTCCACAAGCCAATTCCGGACGAGCAGACGGATGGAAGGACGGCCCGAAGCACGAACGGAGGCGTTACTGTATCCCCCCCCCCCCCCTGCAATCTCGTTGCGAGGAGATAATAATATGTGTGTGTGCTTTATGCAAAATAGACGATTATTTCGTTAATGTAGAGGGCACATGGGGTCAGCACATGAAACGACAGAAATGAGAGGAGTAAAAACTGCGTCTATTCAATCCATTCATCTTCACGTCAAAGACTTGAGAACTGTCGCACATATCCCCGTAGTTCATTGTTCAGCGCCATGCCCTGTTCATTTCAATATCACTCCTATTAAGCTCCAGTGAAGAAGAAAGTGATTGTCAGTCTTCAGAAAGGTGACAAGAAAAAACCCCGTCGTTTACATACAAATATTCGTGGATGGTAACAATAGCGCCACTCTATCAGAGTCCGGAGGCCATGGTGACACAATATGGACTCCTAATAATCCCCAAATATTGACGCGATTATTTGCATGGTGTTATCAATGACCTCACGCGGGGCCGGAAAATATTAGCACGATCGAGGCGGAACTCTTTTATTTTAGCAGCCATTGTTGCCTTTCCTCTTTGCCATTGGCTTCCGAGTGGGTTAAACAATAAACACAAGCCGTGAAATCAGGACTCTCGGCAGACATTGACGTCGAGTCTAGTACAGCCGATATACAGCTGTGATGTCTGTCATTGGAAGAGCTGTATTATAACTAAGATTAGAATTTTCCGTCCGATTTGATGATAACGTATTCCTAATTTAACGTTGGGTATATTTATTTTTCCTCATAAACATATCTTACGGTTACACAAGCCAATCTGTCGGGGGGGGGGGGGGTCCCGTTACTATTCATACATGTGTCGACCGCAAACTTCTAGCTTGTATTAACATGCTTGATTTGACAGTTTCAAACCTCTTATTTTTGTTACCGAAATATCATTTTGAAAACTACATTATTATTTTACTTCATTACCTACAAAATATAAAAATGACTGGCGGGGTATGGGTTTACGTGGATACACAGTTTGTGTAACACCGAGGTAAACTCTGAGGAACATATTTATTACCTGTGCACTTTTGAATTTCAGGTCTTGATACATCTTGTGCTTCCACTCCAACGACCATCATTGTCAGCTGGAGTAGTAAACCTACCGTAAAACATGAGATTCAAGGGATTCGAGGACTGATATGATCCAGCCTACTGGTACATCACGGCCGTGCTTACACTGCTGCCCTGGGTCGCATTGTTCGCTGTGTTTGCTTCACGATGGATTTTTCTGATTCTAACTTTATTTAGGCGGGTCTTCCCCCAGCCTCATTTTGCCAGATACAATATTGTCCCTCGTCGAAGGTTATTAAACGTTTAATAACTTTGAATTCCACTGATGCTTAAAAACGGAACGATTGGCTGAATCCATAATTGATATTACATACTGTCATTTTTTGGCGCTAACAATATGTGCCATTATTTAATATATTGTATATTTAAATGAAAGCCCTTTCCGTGATTTAGGATTTTTTTTATTATAGGTACAAATTCATACGGAAAGAAATAGTACTTTATTTCTCCAACACATTTTTACTACCAAGTCTAAATATCGTCTTGAATGAACCCTCCATGTGCATAATTTCAGGTAAGCCGATTATCCAAACTTCATTAACTGATTATTTTGACCAATATTTATACGGTATATAAACACATATAGTGTTCTTTATTTTTATAATTTAGGCGGCATCATAATATGCAAAATATTTGTTTTACATCTGATCAAAATAGATTCCCTTTACTGCGTGACGTATATAGTGTGAAAAAACAGTAAATTATATCACTCTAACGATTAACGCCAAGCGTGGCGCCATCATTTCACACGCTCACTGAACAGGCAATTTAAGTTGTATTAGAATCATTTCGACATCGGGGAAAAATTCTCTGAAATTTTTAACATCAATCAACCAAAGAAGCTTTTCATTTGTCGTGGAGTGTTTTGGAGTTTGGATACACCAGGCATTTTGCCTTATTTCTACTTATCTTCACCTGCAGCTTGCAAACTACACTCATTACACAAACCGTGTTTCAGTTTGATCCATGTGACAAGCTGAGCGATACATCTTCGGTTTAAATAGGAAAACCACTGTACGTAACGCTAAGTACCAGAGGGTTACTCGATTACAATAAGAAGCCATGAAAAACATCGAAAAATAGCAATTTTAAAAAGTAAATCACACGGCGCCTTCTTTGAACTTTGTCTCTTCTGTGACGTCATATTTAGGTAATCTGAATGATTCCCACTTTTTAAGCCGTTGGAAAAAGTCGCATTTCCTTTTCTATACTTGCGGTTTTGGGCGCGGTCCCAGAAATGTGTTATACCGCCCTATAAAGGTTACACTCCCGAGGCAGCGGAAATCTTGCGCTTCTAAAGAAGCTTACGATATAGGTAGTTGGCCTTTGGGTTAAGCGCTGTGTAAAGAGCGTATATATAGGCCTACTTTGCAGATACACGTCTCCTTGCCACCAAATTCTCTCTGCAGACAGATTTTCGCCTGGAAGAGGTCCGCGGAGTACTTTTGTCTCACGCATGGTGCCCTTTATTTCTCCAATTATCTCGTAAATACTCTAGGGATTTCCATTTTGCGAACACACTAAAACACGGATATCACAAGCTGGGTGACCGAGATCAAAATGCACGTGTACAACTCAATTGTTTAGGTAAATTCAACTTTAATCATACGCGGTATTGTTTGCTGTAATCATCACATTTAATAAGGCGAACCAGTAAATTTCCAGAATTTCACAACGCTAATGCCCAGGACAGGAATTTCTACAGAATCCGTTTACAGAACAAGAAGTGCTCCAAATGAATTTTTGCCATATCCTTTAAAAAAATTATCAGTTTTATAATTCAAAGCTACATAGACAGTTAATCTTTATTTCACTTCCTCTGCATATAACAGCTTAACTAAAGAAAGGAGAATTTCGCATTGAAATTTCTAGCATGTTTTGTTCTGGCTTCTTATATTCATGCATGATACATGCTGTCTTTTAAAATGTAAAAAAAAAAATTAAATGAATATCCCACTGTTCTCCGGGTCACTGGTTCCTTGGTTCAGATATAAGACGCTAGCTTAGGTGGCAGAATAAAATACAAATATAAACTTCAGAACGATATGGTGTAGAATTAGCCTATGTCATCGGTTTAATTGTATTTTCAGGTGTATCCAGTAATAATGTAACACTAACATGTTTTATGTCATTGTTGCTGAAGCAATGTTATTACATCTAAATCATATACGCTTATATAAGCTTCATGTTGCTATTCTTGTAGAATACAGATTAATATATATTAGATCCGTGTCAGACAAACGGCTCATTAATCACGTCTAAAACGTATGTTTATAGTCGTATGTTCATGGCTACCGATACATATGCTCCAAGATGTACTTTTATAATAGTCATCACATTAGTGATTTTAAATACACTTTAAATACGTTTTAATAACAAACACAACTGTAATACTAAATAAAAGGTGCTAAAATCTCCTTTAAGATCAATATAAAGGACACGAGTATTACGGTGCTTATTGGTATTACAGTATTACGTCATTATTATATTAGCTGCTCCCTCCAACTTTGAATGGAATCACGTCATCTGATTAATAAAAAAAACTTGATTCGCCATAAATATCACAAGCTCTATTGTAACAATTATATTACAACGATAAACAGAAGCTTCATACGTGTTATAAATAGCAGGTGAATGTTCAAGTCATTATTGTAAGAAGGTCGTTCTGTTAGAATAAATCAATAGAGGACTCAAAACCTATCCGTTCATAATTCTATATAGGTGCTGTGAAAAAAAGGACTTCACAGCCATGCTAGTCCGGTGCTGCTTTAGTGACTTCTAATTAAGATTTGATATATAATAATATTATAATTTTATGAACGATCAAGGCTTCTATTCATATATTAAACCTCCCTTTACAAAACGAATCTCAATTGTTACCGATATCCATTACAACTACAAATAATGATGTTATCATTTTGACAATGATGGTTGTATAGTTTTACAGAGGAGACCATCATAATAATTATTTAATTGAAAACTGCTCTATAATATATGAAATTTATCCATAATCTCTAAATAATTCTGGATAATTCATATTCGATCTCTCTACATACTTTTGTTGAGAACTGTTACATATGAGACTATAAATGCAAACAGCCAAGCAAGTAGATACGGGTAGAAATGTAACCTCCTTGGTGAAGGAATTTAGCGTAAAAAGCATACACATCTTGATGAACGTTGCTTGTTTTTATTGCTGTTTTCACCTTTGTGTCACAAAATCCCCAAAAAGGATGGATGTTTGTATACTGGGCGAAACTGTACCATTTACCGGCGACCACTTGGGCGGCCAGATACATAAAAAAGATGTTATGGTTTGCGTGTAAGATATGAGTGGGTTAGAGCAGACTGGAGTAAAATAGAAGCCACAATATAAGTGACAGACAAATGGTAAAGAATTGCGCAGTTCACACAAGGAACATCAATAGGAGGGAGCAACAGGAGAGGCATGTGTACATTACACAGCCGTGTCACCAAACACCCCGAGCATGAGAGACCAGCCGCGGGGCACGTGCAATGATATTCATCATAAAGGTTTTACCGCCTTAGTTCGGTCTTAAATCAGGCTTTGGGTCACCAAGTAACGCAATAATAAGCAAAATGTGCATCCAACCGATAGTTAGGGAAGCCTGTGATCAGATCTTCCTGACCTCAGCTAAAGACTCGCAGCTTTGGTGGCACCGTAAGATCTCTGTCAGTATTTCAAATTGAACAAGAGTGGTGCTTTCGAACTAGTTGTTAAAGGAAAATGATCATGTCGTTGTAATGATGCATTCATAAGGTCAGAGTGGTGTTAATGGGAAGCGAAGAGTCGTAGGTCGATCGCAGGGTGGGTAATATTGGTGGAAATTACCGTACTTCGACGCTGTTGGTATTAAGGGCGGGCAATTGAATCGTCTGCTCGGATACCCTTGATATGGTCACGTGCTCTCGTGATGACTTATCGTCTGCTCAGCGTTAAGACATTTATGGTATTGCCGAGCTACTTGTTTCTTCAAAAGGATTGCGCCTGCTACACAAAGCTGAACATAAGTAACCATAAACGACAGTTATATTGACTCTGGAGGAAGCGGAATGTGATTGAGCTGCCCCAGTAAAGAACCCGTCCTGTAGTTCTCTCACGATTTACCCTCCTACCGGTACGCAGATTTTCTTCCAACCTCCAGCTAACAAGCACACGATGGGAAATTATGAAACCGTTATTACGGGGGTCGCGATATCAACACATTTTCTTTTATTTTATCGGTTGTTACATCCTTATTGGCGGAAATCCACACTTACTATTTAGTATGAAGCTTTGTGGTGTAATGGTGAAGGTGCCGGTCATGTGCCCGCAGGGTAATTTGTTCAGTACCCTCAAGACGCCCGTCTTTTTGAGACACCTGGTCAAGGTCCCTATCACAAGGTCGTCCTATCGGCATCCTGCCACCAAAACGTTGATTTGTAATACACTGAAGACGTTGAGGTGGCAATACAAGCCATAGAGTTCGTATCAATTCTATTATTAGTAGATGTGCACGCCATTTTTAACAGTACTTTTTCATTTTCATCAGCTTGTCGAACTGTCATTTTGAAGAGATAAAACAAAAAGTGATGTTATTCTATTGGGAAAAATTATAAATATTATATTCACAGTTGAGCTATGTGTAATCACGCAGCATATTATAATTACCAGGTGTTTTATTAGGACAGTTTGTCTCGTCGTCCGTTATGACGACTTGGCAGCGGAAACTGCAGTTGCCGAAACGACTTCAAACTTCAGTTCTCGCCGCCAGGGTAACCACCACAAATTTTGTGAAAAAAAATTTGTTTCTTCATTATATAGCAATAAAACACGAGCATATAAGCCACCGATGTCAAAAATTACCACACAGCAAATACTTGATCCTACCCTTGGAATAGGTGTTCTGTTATGATTTGCATCATGACTCGCAGGCCCCTATCAGTTTATTTTAAAAAGGCCTGAATGTCATGTTGTTGATGCCGCCACGAATATTCGAATGGGTACCGCTCGTAGCTGGCAAGGAAATGTCAAAAAGTTAGCGTCTCACAACCTGAATATGTATGCTTGGTCTGCATTTTCTTTCGAATAAAGAGTCTCAAGGCTGACCAGTAACATATTTAAGATCGGGCCATACTGTCATAATCAATGTTAGCCATTAAACCAACATTTACCACACATGTCACTTGTTGAATATGGTAAAACAAGTGAATTGTGTTCCTTGCAACAGCATAGAAATACAGTATGAAAAGCTCGCCTGATAGTGGAGTAACAAACACATGCCAAGGACAATTCTATATAATTAATACGGAGTTGGGTTTTTTTCTAGACCAAGGTTTACCTGCTTCCGTTCTGATTTGAATCTCCAAATCGGCAGACGCATTGGTGGTTCGCTCTTCTCGGACAAGTTTTTTTTTTGGCAAGATTATGCCTTTTTATGCTAAATAATTAATAATTTTAATATTTCCCAACTAGGTGCCCCTATTTCCTTTGGGCTGCAAGATCCTCCAAGCCTTTGACGCTTTTTCAGGAGGCGCATCGGGGATTTTCACTGGCCTGTAAAGACCGTAGCCAGAGCGCATGTCCTGCCCAAAAGGCATTTCCGTGCAATACGCGGTCACGCGGGTCCACTATAATCCCCATTGATCCCCCATTTTCATTGTAACGCCTTTAAAGGAATTTTTTCTCTCAAAAGACAGTAAAGGTTTTTAATCCAAAGACCACATGACTCCGCTTTCAATGCGAGGGCTTTTCTGTTTGGTGAACACTCGGCACCAAGGCCAGTGATGTGACCACCGTTTGACAATTTTTATTGGTTACAGGTATGTTAATTTTTATACATTCAAAAATATCTTTCCATGATTAATCATGGTTTCAAAAGTTCGGCCAAAGTATTTGTGATATAAATTTAACTTAATTATCATTGGGGGGGGGGTCCACATATATTTGTTATGATCCGTTGTCTGTAGGGACGGTGGAACATAAAATATCACCAGTACATCTTTAAATTGATAACAAACTAGAATCTGTAGTCAGGGTGTACAGACCTCCACTGCAGAATCTCTTTTAATATCAGTCATGTATTCACGTGCATGCGTTTCATGAGTGAACACTGTCATGCTTCAGTAACACTAGTTCACCTTGCGAGTGACAGAACAAATAAATACGAATGGGTGGCTTCCACACGGGGACAAGTAATGGTCCTTTGTCATAATGGTTTATAAAAAAAATATATCATGGTGATTCTTATTACCTCCAAAATAAAATAGACTATTGATATGTCTTAACCCTAACCCTCTACAAATGTTCAGCAAAACATTTTATTCGCCTGTCACGCTTTTTCAGGAGGCGACCTGTAATCCCCACTGAACCCCATTTCCATTATATCGCCTGTTAAAGAACTTTACTCTGTCAAAAGGAAGTGATGTTAAATTCAAGCGCGGAACACATATCCACAGACCTGCTTAATCCATGTCAATTAACAGTACTTAACAAAAAATTTAATACTGTTTGAATATATTTTTCTTGGCCTATCTTTTCACATTGGCAGCTGTACGTTTCGCGTACAAGGGACTTCAATGACATATGCATGTGTATACAAATAACGCAGGTGTCTGTTAACATGCCTCAGACTATACCCTCAACCGATACACTGAATAAACATCGTGTTTCACGATGTCGCCTGCGCTTCAACTAATATTAAGCATCATATACTTTCACGGTATAATGCTCCTTTATACAATTGTTATATCTACAATATTTCCCAAGCAATGAAGCTGTCTGACCTTTGTTGTTTATCGGAAAAATTTCTCACTTAAAAATTCGTACACCCTGTAAATGCCTCAGGTCTCTTTAAAATTTATTTTTTTGTGTGTGATTTCTGGAATATAAAAATTTTTCTTTTAATATAGATATTTTGGGGGAGGCTGTTCCTGGAGATTTCTAGCAGAAGTAATCTTTATATCATATAAGTGAAACACATGACAAAAGTTCCTGCAAAAACCTTAGAATTATATATATATATATTAGAAATATGGAATCCTGGTTAGAGGATATTTAATAGCAGTGTCGATTTGAAGTTGCCCTGATGGAGTTTAGTGACCGATTACGAAACTACCATTTTTCTCCAAAACTTTTTTCACGCATCAGTTTTCACCTCAACAATGTTCTTCAGTAGATGTGTTTGGTATGTCAAACCCGAAGGACTCTCTTTAAGGAAAATGAAGAAGAAAAGGCGATGAAAAAATACTGTCATTGACCAACCCAGATGTATAAAGATTATACATATATAAACAGATTTACGCAGACATATTAATATATGACCACTGAATGTTTCAGCTATATATACATATAAAAATGCACTCCAGCAACTCTAGCCTGTAATTTAGTCAATACAGTGAGTGTAGTATGTGAGTAATGCAAGGGGGCCGCTCGGAAATTTCCGAGGTCACTTGGTGTTACCGAGCAGTCAATTTATCAAACCTTACCCTTTTAACTGCCACAATAACATCACTTTTACAATAGTACTCACTGCTACTGAAAGGTAATGCGACAACACTGTAAACCTACGAAGGGGTAAATGAACCAAATTAATCTTTAGGAACCAGTGATCTCCCTAAATGCGTGTATCATCGCCACGTTGACAGCACGCCATCTCAGCTGAACAAAGCTTTCAGCGGCTATTGAACCAAGGACCCTCAGTCCAAAGAACTAGATTATGGCCTGTTCTCTGAGTAAAGAACCATGCATTTTATAATTTAAGGGTGTTAGGTATTGTGACATAAATGGACGACAATGCAGGGGATGCTAGGCCATGCTTACGTCAATTAAAATAACTGTTTTTTTTTTATCGTAAGTGCGGTACAAGCCGATGTTCCTCCGTCCTGTCAGTCATTATGACGGTATTTAGAGCAGTAATAGCGTGACGGGACCACAGTTCACGTCGTTATAATAATTATTTTACTGTTTACAGCTGTTAACAGTGCACTCATTCCTGTGTCCGAAAACAATGCCGAAACATTTAAAGCGTGTAGACTAGTTTGCTTAAACAACGCTGCGCAGGAAAATGGTTCATTAATTACTTTCTGAGACAATAAAAAGAACAAATTCGCCGTGCATTGCTTCCCTTAACATTAAATGACCATTAACGCTTTTAAGGTAATCTAATTGGGGAACACTTGAGGAACCCGTGTTTGCCGATAATAACAATTTGTTAATTAAAATCACGGTGAAATATCCCGGGGGATACCAGAATAAAGTATTGGAAACAGATTCCTAATCACATATAGCGATACTTGTTTCTTTGTAATTTAAGTCAAGCTCAGCCCCATAGTTTGCTCACTTTCTGAGCGAAAATTTAAGGCACAGATGACTTTTCAGTCACAGTCATAATGGGCGCAATGGCCTCGGGCTTCTAATTAGATAGGCCCACTTGATTAAAAAGATATTGTACCGCTTTTGATCTACTGTTTCTTATAAAATACCTAAACCCACCCGCTTACATCACTCCGTCCCAGCAATCTTCAATAAACCGGATAGTTTCCTATATCTGTAACGCTGGTGTATTTTCGTGACCAGTTCGGAATTTTGGTTGGATTCATGATATAACTGGAGGTTTGTCCAACTTGTTTTCACTGCAGAACAGTTTCAGTCTGTAACAAGTGGCCCATGGACCATGACGGACAGCTGAATTTGTCATACAGGTGATACATGTATTAATTATTATTATCATGATCTGGTGGAAAATATTTGTTAAGGAACCTTGAACAATGAATAAAATGACTTCCAGAGTGCTCAAAATCAGGCGTTTTGTCAATAGACTTTAGAAAATAAGCGGTGACCTTATTTAGGGTTTCGAAGGAGATTCTACTAAGATGTGTCCATCTGACTCATCTGGTGCTAAATTCTCACAGATTATATGGGTCAGAGTGACCTTATTTAGGGTTTTTACGAGTTCCTTTTTTACAGGGCCCTCCCAGAATCATAATTTAATTAGAAGTTTCTAGGTCCAACTGCTACAATTTCAGGATTTGTGCCCATCTATCCATCACAGTACTGAAAATCATGTTTTTTTCTGTAAGCTCGCAGAATATACCTCAAAGTGACCTAATTTCATGTTTCCCAGGACATTTGCCCAGGACATCCTAAAAGTGTCATTAGAGGTTTCTAGGCTTAAAGGACACAATTTGTGCCGACTGTCTGGTCGCTCAAAACCATGTTTTCGGCCCGAAGGTCACAGAACACAGATCACCATGACCTAACTGCAGGTTTCAAAGAGGATTTGCCCAGAACCTCCATAGATGATGCGTTAAAAAATTATAGGCCTCATAGATAAAATGTGTGCCCATCTGACATTCAGGGTGCTCATATGACAACTTGTATTTCTTACAGGTCGCATAATATAGGGCAGAGTGACCTAATTTCAAGTGGACACTTACCCAGGGTTTCCCTGAATATCACGTTAGAAGGTTACAGGCCTGAGGTGTGCTCCGTCTGACTGTCTGGGTTCTAAAAATCATGTTTTCGGCCCTTAGGTGGCAGAATATAGGTCACCAAGACCTAATTTCAGGTTCCAAGGAAATTTAACGGACGGATAGCCGAGCGTGTTCCGGACAAAGGTTTAGTCCGCTGAGTTAACAGTCAGCTGAGCTAAATAAATAGCAGTTTACAAAGTGATATCATGACAATGTGCGGCAGGAAAAAGATTGAAAAATCAAGTGGGAATAAATGCTATGAGTTGTTTTACTGAACACTGCACCTGTGTGCATGTTACTTTAACGGTTGACTCTGAATGACAAAAAAAAAAAAAAAAAAACGGAGGGTACCAATCTACAGTTAACGGGGATTAACTGTTTATCAGCAGTGTATTTACGTATGAAGGTAAACTGCTAATTCTGTTCATTGAAACAAACGGAAAAAATCATTCCTTTGAAAACAAAGGCATTATGTTTGGTACAAATATGTTTGAAAATGTACTTTATCAATCATCTAGATAGAGAGTGCAGTACGGTTTACATAGAACTATCAACCCCTTTTATCTCATTGTTATCGGCACCGTGACTGACTGACAATTCAGAGGGACTGATTGATATGTCGTGCTTCCGGATGAATGAACTAGAAGAGACTGCCTTTCAATGAGCTTCAATGAACCCTAACACTGTTAGCCTGTTCCAGTAATACATGTGAACGAAGTCTGTAGTACTATACGGAGGGGCTTGATAAAACGACTCAGGGACACATCACGCGATTGAGATGAGCGGATGATAGGTTGAATCTGAAAGGTTTGTTAGTAGAACTTTTTTTTGTTATTTTTTAGTATGCATTTACATGTGTGCACGCAAAAGACGCTCAATATAGGTCAGTCAACATCGATATGATCGAAGACTAAAGGAGCACGGAGTGCAGTGAAAACAGTCGGCCATTGTTGAACAATCATATCAGGCAAGAAAAGGGAAAATATTTGCCAGTGAACTTGCCGTTAAACATACAAGAACGTTGAACTACTTGATTCAGTGGGATATGACACACGAGCTTGTAAAGCGATAATATGGGGTCTCGAAAGGCGATTCAGACAACGGACAAACAATCCAGTCAGGATGTAAACATTACCTCACACGTGGGCTGCAGAAAAATGAGAGAGAGAGAGAGAGAGAGAGAGAGAGAGAGAGAGAGAGAGATACTGTAGGCTTGATCATGGACTGGCTCTAGAGAACAACAATAGAAATAAAAACAATGGTGGGGGAATGGTTTATTAAACTGGCAGACGGACTGACAAACAAACATGTACTGACAAGCCTAAGCACAATATGTCTTCACAAACGGTTAGCAAATGATTATAAAGGACAGCATTAACGACGTGTCACCCAGGGGAGATATGACTGGTCTTTGAGCACGATAAACGGTCTATAGGCATCATATAACACCCGGTCTCTGTTTAGCTGTCACCGTTTTCTAGTGTTTTGCAAGCTAGACCTTTCTTTGTGAAGTATGACTTATTTTCTTCGTTTTTTTTTCGGTCACTGTCAATTCAAAATCAGTTGGGGCTGACAGGGAACGCTTTTATCGCAACCACTGTGGAAGGCTAAAAATTCTATGTATTTCGCGATTTCTATTCAGAAATTTTTCGTTTGGTTATTAATTCCGTGGATTTTATATTAAATGAGACCCTATAAAAAGACGTATAAAATATAAATAAAAAAAATAAGCCTTATAATGCTGGTTAGCCCTCTTTGACGAAGATTAATCAATTATAATAAAGAAGTGATGATGAGATCAAAGCATTCGGGGAAATGATATCCTGTGTTAGTACAGTAAGGGAGTGGATGCTACAACATAAATTAAAAATAAAGGACAATAAGACAGAAATTATACACTTTGGAAGTAGGCAATAGCTGAGTAAACTTGCTTTGAGTGAAATAAAAGTGGGTAGTATCTCGATAAAAGCGGTAGACAAGGTGCGTGAATTGGGAATGATCTTTTAAAAAACCATGAAAAGCAAACTGCAGCGATTCCAAAATGCAGCGGCTCATCTGATTTTGGTTTAAAGAACTTTGATGGTGCAAAAGAGCGTCTTAAGACGCTACACTGGCTACCGATACGTGAGCGAATAGATTTTAAAATTGCTCTTTAAGTGTATAAAAAAATCAGAAATGTTACATTCATACCTAAGTGAACTGATAAAGGAGGAGACCAGTAAAAGAACTCTTCGTTCAAATTTAAGGGACCTGTTTTGCACTCCTTTAACAAACACCGAAACGTGCTTTTACGTATACAGGTATGGGCGGTCTAAATAATCTAATAAACTATAACTATAACTATAACTATACAATGATCCATGCAATAGGTACCATGATATATGTTAAGAACAGGGATGCCGCACAGGAAGCAGCGGGTTTGGCCGTCATAACTTATTTCTCGCAAGTTTCTCGTCAGATATAGGTTTATGATGGGAAATCCTGCACGAATGATTTAAAATCAAATATATATATTTTGAACCGTTTGATGTTCAGATAGTTGTGTGTGCTTGAATATATGTATGTGTTACACTGTTCAGATCTACTATTTACCCCGATTGTCCGCCATGATATATGACATATAAAAAATATTATCTTAATATACGGTTTTCGGGCTATAATCTTGACATTACGCATGATTATTTTCCTTGTAAATGCAAGTTCTTTGAGTTAATAAGAAGACTGAGTGTTTTCTAACTGGATACATTAATAATTGTTGTTTAGGTGATATTTAAGAAAAAAATGATTTACAAAGCTTAAATCTATCTCCATCTCTCCCCAACCACTATCCCAGCCCGTACTATGGTACGGACAGACTCCAATCTGTGACAATGCATTCATGGACATAATACATTATAGCCAATAAAAAGCCCAGACGGTTCTCCGTGAGAATAAAACAGTTTCGCGGATTTACCGCTGAACAATCGTCTTTGACAAAGTTAAGAGATTGACATCTGACTGCGGACCCCGGCAGTAAATGGCATCATGAGGAACATGAACACCAACAATGTTCTTAATATGACCCCTGAGGGTTCAGTGCACTCTTTTACCCTTCAACTTAAGACCATACAAGAGACTAATTTTGTTGATTGTTGAATCCATTAGCTTATTGGGATATCCCGTTCTGGATTCAAGGTAAAAGATTATTTTTTGTCCGTGACATTACTGATAATCAAAATTTCCGCTGCCGGCTGCTTGAAGCCGTCACAATAGAAGTGGCCCCTTTGCTTTAGCAACGACAAAGTCAAAAATGCCCAGCGCTGAAGTGGCTATAACTTGAGAATCTTGAGGAGATAAGATTTTACCCCCTAAATTTTGACATCTCACCCATAAAAGACACTGTCGTTCCTCAAACTAACAAACACTGTCGCTTGATGCTGTTGCCACATTTAAACGGAAGGTATGCAAAAGATTCCGTGATATATTCAACTGATACGGGTATATCTGAATGTCTGTTGAATCTTACTATCCAATGGCTACGTGACTGACAGGTCAGACATTATATACCGCCGCGAAAAGTAGATGGTTGACATGCAGATGTGTTAGAAGCGTATGGTTTCTTCATTTGTATGATTTTTTTAGTCTGAATTGACCATCCGTAACGTATTATTAATAGTATACCAGCCACAGTCGGTGACATATTAGAACATTTAAGAAATAAAGTTGTAGTGTAGGGCTTGGCATTGTGCTTTCACGGTTTAAAGTAGGCCCTATCGGCTTGATTCGAATTCCTAATGAGTCATGAAATCATTGATACCACAGACGGGCACAAACGGATAAAGACAGGTCCAAAATTAAGTTGCTTAACCTTAGCGGTACATCGGTCGCGTAAAACGGCCCGAGGTCTTCAAAAGCATTTAGAAAAGTTCAAGTACTCTTAGGTTCTGAATCACCAAGTAGTCGTCGAGTGGTTTTAATCATCTGCGAGTGAATTGAGCAGAACGCGGGTCGATTTAAAGGTTTTCTGTCTGAATGGCCTCGCCATGTGTAGGCACACGGATCAAAGCATAGACAGATCAATTCATTACTAATGAGAAAGTTAAGGTCAGGCATGTTACACTCACTTGCCAAGCACCAAGGATCTGTTATAATGGTAACAAAATGCCGAACTAATGAACCGCTGTTATTAAGTATCCCCACTTGTGTTCGCCTTTTTCCAATTATTAATTTCTTACCCACTCACTTAATGTCAGCCCTGAAGAAGAAAAATGATCTAATATTAATAAAAAAGACATTTTTTTCTTTTTAACAAAATAGCGGGAAGACGTAGTTTTATTGACATAAGAAAACACAGTGACATTCTGAGGGTCCAATAAAAAAAATATATAATATCATATATATATATATATATATATATATATATATATATATACCGGTTTCATGCTTTGGTTAAACGAAAAAAGATGAGATTATTGCAAAGGAAGCAAGGAAGCCTTTATGTAACTATACAGATATATTTTAAGAACGCGAGATTGTTCTTTGATGACGTCACGCTGAGCAGGTGATAGCACTTAGAGCGAGCTTTTCAGATTTCTTAATTGACTGACGTCACACACACTCAGCGCCCTCATTGTTCTTAATATAGACCCGACGCCACGGAATTTTTTTCCTTAAGCTGCAGTGGTTTCTACCGGCGGACATCAACCAGTAGCCACAGAGGAAGGGTTCTATTCTGGGCCTTGTTGCTAAAAGAACCAGTGTTTACAAGGTACTGTCGAGACAGCGGACAATCTTCTTAATACTGAATGCTTTTTGTCTTGCATCGAAACTGAGTGATTCCATAAAGTCCATTTATATCCGTCTTGACTGTTGTATAAGGGACTGCAGCAACAAGGATGAATTAAGCAGCCTTTTTGCAAAATCATTACAAGGCATCATCGGCGTCGCTTGTCAATCAAGAGGATGACGAGTCGATGGACTGGGCACTAAGGTGCAAAGTGCGCCCCTACCCTGCCCCCCCCCCCCCCGGTGTTCATTTTTAATATTTACCTTTTCATAGCATAAAAAGAACCATTACTGATCTTCCGCGTAACACGTCTTACAACACAACAACTAAAGCAAAAAGGTAATCGTTTGCTTGCGGTTAGCTACACCTCCGAACCCATCCCCGGTTCCTACTTCCTGGGACAACTCTTATGTATTGCAGCCACGAAGTCCCACCAAAGTCCTTATAAATGTATAAGCAAGGCGTGAAGAAATCCTAGGGTTCCCAATCCAGTGTCCCAATAGAGAGTATTGGTATTCATTCAAGTACAGGCGTTTGATTTAAATCGTAGTACCGTGCCTTTAGCTCCACCTGTCTTGGTGCCTCAGAATTCAGGCACCAGATGCCGGCACCGGTCACAATTACTTCCCAGCACAAGTGATGCGTGGTTCATTTCCAAATAACGTGGGATGTTTTGTTTGCTTTCTTTGAATTAAATATACTGCATTGGCTACGAAATATAAATGTAAGCTGGGTTTTAAAAGGGTAAATAAAATACACCAGCGGGCAGCAAAATATGCACTAAAAGCAATTTCAGGTTTTGATGGAGTCGCCTCAGAGGCTTATATTTGTGAAAAAATAACTCCCCGTAAAACCTGAGGACTGCAAGAACTTTACAGAACACACCTAACTCAACTACTGTTATCGAAGAACTTAGAACAGTAGATCAGTCTGAGAAACTAAAGAAAACGAGATAAAGGACTTGTAAATTACCTTTTATCTGACTTTCGTGGGTTTCGATCTTCTGGCCCAAATAAAACGAAACCAGCAGCACCCTGCCAGAAAAGGCAGAGATGACCTCGTAACTCTTCTCATGCTGGCTTGCGCAACAGAAATAAACAAGGACTGCTCATTGTCTTAATGGTTCGTGATAAAGAAATATTTCATTACATCATATGAGACCTTGGCAGTGTCAAGGTTGGGACTCAGAAGGTGAAACTGAGGGTTTGGAAGTTTTCTTCCTCCTTACACCGTTTCAATTCTACGCCAATAAGCACCCTTTGTTAAAGGTCATGAAATAAGGGCGCGCCCTTTAACCCGATATATCACAGATGATTGACACTAATGAGAATCCTCCTGGTGGTATCAGTGGATGCTAGGACTAATGTTAGCCCTGGCATTGACCTCTCCCGGGGGACCGGCGCCGGTGGCCAGGGCAGGCTCGAAATGACCGCTGTACACAAACGTTAACTACATGTTGTAATGCAAAGAATAACGAATCCAGCTCAATTGTGCAGAGTGAATTTACAAAAACTGTCGACATTATGAAACATCCGATTGTACTGGAAATTTGCTTATTGTAACAGATCGTTCTTTCCATATAAGCCCTATAGTATGAGAACTTTGGTACTGTGGGCCCAAGAGACATGAGAACAACTTAAAATAAAACCAGTAGATAAATACTTATATACAGGTGAAAGTCGGTTGAACCTGATATCAGCGCTGACTATAACAAAAAATGCTTTATTTTATTTGTAAATTGTGATGATGGTTTGCAATCATCATAAATTAAAACGTAAGGTACTATCTATGTGTGACCGCAAACCATCACAAAATTTCAAGTCAAACGGAAAAGTGAAGAAAGGGTTCAACGGATACCAAAGGACGCCAAAGAAAACTGCATACTGTGGTTGGCTTTATATTCGCGAGATTGAAATTTCGCGATTTTAACATTTTCATTGTTTCACGAGGGTTCAATTTTCGCGATCTCACCATACAATATTCTACACAGAGTATATCCGTCATTTTATGAATTAATTAAACGAAGTAATAAGTTCACAAAATCGAAAATAAAAATGCACAGGGACCCAAGTAAATATCGAATGAGAAGAAATCGCGTATTATTGTTGGCGGATAATTTAAAGATGATTATTAATAATGTCTATCTTAGGTAAATGGTAACATGTATAGGATCAATTATTATTTATCATAGGAATCTTGAATTGCCTTCGAAATAGAGGGGGGGGGGGGCTCTTATTCAAACACAGGTTTAATTTTCGCCAGTAATTACCTTTCGGAACATCGCGAATTTGAAACCCTCGCGAACAAAAAAGGCGTAAACAGTATTTGTTGATATTCACTTAAAGTCTATGTATTTGTTTTTCTTTAGGAACTTTTGGTAAATCATATAACTTGTATTTATCTCTGTATTTGTTTTAATTGACCAATTTCCATAAGGAAAACTGGTTTTTCTGCAAAAGGCTCTTAGCTGTTTATGTAGTACAGGCCGTTTTACTTTGTCTTTTCTGAGCACTAGTTTGGGATTTTTCTCGTCCCATTGACTGGTAGCCATTATACATTCCTCCCTTCCCAAGAGTAATTATTATCACTCGGACAAAAAAGCCAAAGGGTAACATAAAATCTAGGCCATGCAACAGAAACGGAAATTTCACTCTTAGCGAGTTAAAGTCACCGACGAAACATGTAACCATCTCCAGCAAACTGGGGTCTTTTCCGTAATACAGCTAGCTGGGCCCTATAGCTGATTAGACAGGGCTTTTCCTAAAGAACAGGAACGTGCAATCGTCTTGGGATTCGCCAGATGCGTTAATTGATTTGGAGAGTCTCCTCTGGGGCAGGGAGTGCGACTGTGGGCCAATTTGCTGCCACACGACCTGCGAAACTCTGGCGCCGCTTTAGATGAAGCAAATGAGAAAGCCGGACGAAAGAACATCAGTTAACGCCGGGGAGGTGGTTCTATGTCAAACAATAACCTGGATTTGTGTTCGGCCCACTGAAAGGTTAGACGGAACAGGTGCCCACTTCCCGTAAATTCAGGTTAATATATTATCATTTTATTTTTCTTGTAAACGCCTTCTATATTAAATTAAAAAGGTAGCGACACATATGCAAAACGTGTTCCACTTTATGCACTGTCGACGAACGATAAAGAGAAAGAAAAATGTGAAAGAGAAGAAGAAATAAGGAAAAAGTAGAATAATAGAATTAAAATGTTTATGAGTCTCCAAATAAGAATGTGTTAGTCATGACAATGAGAATTATTTTACTTTAATCATTTTAATACCTTCAGAGACACCTGATCATTTGACTAATATTCGAAACCCGATCGGTAGCGAAGAAAGGAAGGGGAGCGGGGAGGTGAATGACCTCCCTCATTGTAAAAGTTCGGTCCCTTCCCCATTTTCAGGCATTATCAAGTGCGATAATATAGAAACATTTGATTCTTACCAAGAAAAGTATTCATGAAGTTATAAAAGGTAATCTAAGGGAAATAGTAATTATAAATACGATTCCTAATATATATATATATATATATATATATGTGTGTGTGTGTGTGTGTGTGTGTATATGAATACGAAAAGATAAGATTATTGCTGAAATACGATAAAATAGAATATATAAGATAATAAATGAGGATACGATATATGAGGTTATACTAAAGATTATACAAAAGCTGTTCCACATGATCAACATTGAGGGAGCATATACTGACACTTGTTTCACTTAAAGTCTGGATATAGTGATTCGTATGCACGCCTTACATCTCTTAGGAATGTTTGTATATATCATCTGGATGGTCATGAATATTCATGACCTGTTCAATGTGGGAGGGTCGCCACCAACCCTGTAACAATGAGCCGCGATTTCGTTTCAGAGAATTCAGTATATTCTGGAGCTTACTGTAGATATTATATCACGGAGACAGATATAAATTCGTTACCACGACACTCTGAATGTTGTTTTATTTACAGACTATTGGAATGTGCCAAAACATAGATTATCCGAAACAGTCTGACCCCAGTTTGAACAGGCTTCTTTTCTGATCCATATTTAAGGCTCAGCATATTTTCTTAGAAATATGTAAAGTCAAGGAAGCTGTTAAACAAGTGACCCATGGGTCATGACGCTCAGCTGACTTGGAAGAGATTTGCAAAAGGAAATTTTATCACCTGAATGGTAGTATATAACCATTCACTGAAGCATCAAACAGATTTAACAACAGGCTGAGATTACATTAACTGTATTAATATATCTCAAAAATAGAGAAAAAATGCGTAAACTTTTAAAAAATACAGGTGGCTCCACCAGTCTGCAGAAACTAATAAAAACACTTAATGGTCAATATCCATGCAAAGAAGCATGGTGGTCTCTGGATTAGTTGTTCAGATACTTCAGCTTTTGTATCAAATTTTCAATAATCTGAGGGATACTTTGGAGTCCTATAGCTTAAAGGATATGGGTAACAGAGACCTAATTTCAGGTTTCCACAGACACTTTTCATTGGCCTCCTTGCATGACAAGAATGAAGATTCTTGGTCCAGTTGTTACAATTTGTACCCTGTTGACAGATATCCACATCTTTAAAGGAATCAAAAATAGAGAAAATAATTCGTAAAAAATTGAAAAAAATAGAGGTGGCGCACCCAGTCTGCTGAAACTGATGGAACACGTCATGATCAATATGTATGCCAAAAAATCATGAGCATCAGTGTTGTAGTTATTGAGATACTGGAGTTTTTGTATCAAATTTTTCATTATTTTGGGGGGTATTTCGCCATACAGCTTAACTGGATATGGGTAACAGAGACCTAATTTCAGGTTTCCATGGAGATTTTTCATGGGTCTCCCTGTGTGTAAAGAATGAAGATTCTAGGTCCAGTTGTTATGATTTGTGCCCTGTTAACAGATGTTCATATCTTTAAAGGTCTCAAAAATAGAGAAAAAAATCGAAAAAACCCGAACAAATACATTTGGTGCCACCAGGCTGCAGAAGCTGATGAAACACTCCATGATCAATATCCATACAAACAATTATGGAGATCTCTGCATTAGTTGTTCAGATACTTCAGCTTTCGTATCAAATTTTCCATTATTCTAAGCTGTACTTAGGAGTGCCATAGCTCAAAGAATGAAGATTCTAGGTCCAGTCTTTACGATTTGTGCCCTGTTAACAGATGTTCACATTTTTAAAGGTCTCAAATATAGAGAAAACAATTCGTAAAAAATCGAAAAATACAGGTGGCGCCACCAGTCTACAGAAACTGATGAAACATCTCACGATCAATATGTATGCCAAAAATCATGACCATCAGTGATGTAGTTAATGAGATATTGAAGTTTTTGTATGAAATTTTTTCACTATTCTGGGGGGTACTTTGGGGCCCCATAGCTCAAAGGATAGGGGTAACAGAGACCTAATTTCTGATTTCCATGGAGACTTTTCATAGGTCTCTCAGAATGTCAAGAATGAAGATTCTAGGTCCAGTCTTTACGATTTGTGCCCTGTTAACAGATGTCCACATTTTTAAAGGTCTCAAAAATAGAGAAAAAAATTCGTGAAAAAACGAAAAATACAAGGGGAGCCACCAGTCTGCAGGAACTGATGGAACATCTCATCATCAATATGTATGCCAAAAATCATGACCATCAGTGATGTAGTTAATGAGATATTGAAGTTTTTGTATAAAATTTTTCACTATTCTGGGGGGGGGGGGGGGTACTTTGGGGCCCCATAGCTCGAAGGATATGGGTAACAGAGACCTTATTCCAGGTTTCCAAGGAGATTTTTCATGGACCTCTCTGGATGGCCGGATGGCCGGACGGACGACGGACAAAGAGTGATCGCTATAGCTCAGCTGACTTACAGTCAGCTGAGCTAAAAAACGGAAAAATAGTTGTAGATGGGTAACCAGTCTTCCGCACACTGACAACCATTTGGCAAAACGATTATTAGAAATATCCTCCCGGCCTTTGAGGGATATCTAATGTTTTGTTAGATTTTTTTAAAAATGCACCATTTCTAGGTAGAGAACACTTGGTCCTATCTTAAATAGGCTTCGTCCTCTCACCCACATATATTTTAAAACTATATTTTAGTTATATAGCTGCATGCAAGGAATCATTGCAACACCACGGCAAGTCAGAGTATCTTTTCGTCTTAGTAAAGAAATATTTATATTTATATAAGGTAGGTAAAAAGGTTGGTAAAATTATAACCGCACTTCAGAACGGCTGACGGACTCCGGCATAACAGACTTAGTACACGTTTATGGAGACGCATAATAATGTCTATACCAACACCTCTGCCAGGAATGATTGTAATGGAAAGTTATCTGCCCAAGCTACTTGGTATACTGAGCAAAGAAAATATCCTCTCAAATTTGAATAAAAATACTCCGACAAACCTGACAGGCGGAATGCATGCCGAATGTACATTGCTGTCTTTACTGGTCTTAGCCTAGTGATCAAGGAATGCTGACATTTTGCTAAGGCCAATGTGCATGCCACTGGATGGAAAATAAACTAAGACATAATCTGAAGTTTCTCTTAAACACATTTATCAGTGACGGAGAAAGCAATGGCTTCATTGACTGAGGATAAAACAGGCCAAGCGTAACCGCCAAACTCCACCTGATGCTTCCGTAAGGAAAATAAGGAAAATCGACCCTATGTGAACCGAGTGCTTCACCAGAACGGTGGCAGGGTTTCTTACTCAATGCACGCAGCCCCTTTTGGTGATGGAGCTAGGTTTAAAGCTCAGCGAGGAAATCCATCAAACCCAAACGCTATCAATGGTTCAACGAGCCAGACAGAACGCTAAACTATTTGATCACTGATCAAGTTGATTGAATTATCCTATGGCCGCGCGTGAGGTGAAATCTTGTATTGACCACTTGATGACGACCCTCCTTATGGGTCTCATTCTCCAGCTGACTGAGTAAAGGGACGTGGAAAATCAGAAGATGTACCGGTACATATACAATCATTCTGATTTAATTCAACCTCTCTTGAGTGTGTTCTTTACCATGAGCTTTTCAGATCGTTAACAGCCAGAAGAACGCTGAATAAGAGGGCCAACCTTCTATTGATTAATGGGTGTAAGACTCTACAGGCACAGGCCTTACCTAAATTATACAGTCATATATATATATATATATATATATATATATATATATATATATATATATATATATAATATATTTCACCGTATCAATATGTATGTTTATCAGTATAAATCATAACAACTAAAACAAAATATAGTCTGAGCCTACAAATAAGTTTGCCTCCGCCAGGATCTTTCCACACAATTATGTGTCACGGTTCACCAACTTCATTGCTGGATCACAGCTATACCAGTAAATAAATGGCCTTATCAAACAATGAATAGGTATCCTTTAAATGAAACATAGTATGATGATCCAGTATGGTTCAAAATCAAATATAAAAAAGTACCTTGAAGACTGGCGGGGGTAAGGCAAAACGTATAAAATAAAATGAATAAAATAAAAAAATTAAAAGGTCACCTTGAAATACATACTCTAAATTAACTTATCCCGTGGTGCTTTCATATAGCATAGGTCTGATATCCGGAGCGCACGTCAAACATGTTATGTATTTATACAAGCTGATTTCAAAGGGGGTGATTCACCATAGTACACGGAGTTTTATCACGGATCAGCTATACTTTAGGCTGAAAGTTTAACACATATTCTATAGTGTAGCTACACGAGATTTTTTTTACCAGATATTATATTTTATAGATACCATATAATCTTGTTATCAAATTTCCTGTTTAGACTATAACGTATATAACATAACTAATATAACCTCCTTTTAGGAAAAGACAGCTGGTGGTACAGAATCCAATTTAAACTACACAGGGAGGATGTAAATTGATTGGACTGGGACCGGTAAATGTAGGAGAATTATCCATAGTTCTTCATACATGTGTTCATGTCAGTTAATGCTTATAATTGACCTATCGTCTTTGGCAAATTACCTCAACATGTTACTTTTATTGTTGTAAAAAGGTTGGTTATAAACCGCTAGCAAATAAATCCAGTAGGAGACACGAATTCCGTTTCAGGTCAAAATTCACAAGCGCTAACGTCTAAAGAACAATTATGGAGGATAATAGTTCTAGAGAACAACAAAGTGAAGGGAAGAAAGGGGCGTCTCTTCAAACACCGACGACGCTCTTATTGTCTGTTAAATTGCCTATTATGCAAATCATGCCTTGGGCCCTGACATTGATAAATGATCCTGTCACGGATATGATTGGTGACACACAGACAGTATTGAGTACAACCCCCACCCTTGTTTCTTGAGGGGCCTTCTGAGGTCCGGAGGATGAATTCACTAAGTCAAACGATGACAATCCAGCTTTAGTCTGACGGGAAAGGACAAATTGTGTCGGGCATGGACACGTGCACGGAAAGAATTTCGTCACTGTTCACTGGTATAAAAATATCATTATAATACAAAATCCAATAGAGATGACTGGCCATGTAGCGGCTAACTACCGTGCGGTCTTTTGAAATATGTAACATTTTGTCAGTTGTTTGTGTAAATTTTTAAATAAAGTGAATATTTATCTTATCGGCGACGCTTGTGTTAAATAAAGCATAAGGGCATAAAGAGTCCAACAAATGCTGAAATGGTTCACCCGTAAGGAAATTTAAATGATATATTTTTTTTTTTTTTTTTAAACTTTCATTTAAAAGATATGCCTTCATTATATTGATAACCCTGAGCTAAAAGTTGGGTTGATAATCGTATTTATCATAAAAAGGCGCACCTTGTAATGCTGATTAATGTGCATCGATGTTGCAACCCTAATGTAATCATTATTTCAATACCTTCGTACAACAGAGTAAACCAGCAAAAAGGCGTTTGTCCAATAAATATAAAGATAAAAAGTGCTCATATAATGTTAAAAAGTGGTTAAAAATATTCATCCAATATAGAAACCACAATATCTGGGTCGGGTCTAAGTCGTGTAAAGTTATTTCTATATACAGTCGTAATTTATGTAAAGCCAATTTATTCTTTCTTTGCAGCATTGATGCGTAATATTTTCCCAAGTCATAGAGATCATCGAAAGACATAGACACAAAACTAGAAATTGATAATAATTACATTAAATTGGTAAAAACACAATTGCTAATTATTACATTAACGTGACTTCCTGAATCGACAAAAATGTATCCATAGGACATTATTCATGTATGCATGTAATGCTTATAATGTGAACTTACCTTTCTAAAACAAACAGATTAATTTTTTCAAACATAAAAGAAACTAAACTTACCGATAGCGTAGAGCGTCGGGCTGATGCAGTTAGCACAAAAAGGTAAAATGACTGTGAAAATGTTGTATGGTGTCCAAGTGATGATAAATGCAAGCAAAATGGCACTTAAAGTCTTAGCTGCCTTTCTATCCTGGCGTTTCTCCTGTTTCCGTCGCCGGATGCGCTGGCTGCGGCCTTTCACCAGGGTTCGCTGCAGGCCACGCGTCAACGTGCTCTCCCGTAATTGTTCGTTAGAATTCGGGTTTCTCCGTAATTGCGGAGTTCCGACGGCACTATTTGGAGGTCGCTGCATCTCCATTGCTTCTATGACGTCATCAATGGGATCACGACTGTCCTGGCCATCGTGTGGTCTTTTACTTTCGTTTTTCGGAAGGAGAGCGGCATCTTCATCACTCTCTGATAACATCCGTATAGTCGGCCTCGCTGAATCTTCCTCGCCGCCTTCCTCCGGGAGTTTAATTACGATCGTATATGTATCACTATCACTGCGGTCACTGGCGACAGTGTCGCTCTTCAAGTCAGCCGCTAAGTATGGCTTTCTGCGCAGGTCTGTTGGCGGGGACGACATTGACGTTGTGCGACTCAGCGCACTTGTAACATCAGTGGAGGGAGAAACAGGGGTGGTACGATTAGAAACCGACATCAGTGGTATCATAAGAGGATTACTATTATTACGACGATCCTCGAGACCTTTACCATTTTGTTGGTATATGGTCGACAGTGAGTGGTCTCTTTTTAAAACGTTTTGTCGCATTGCAGAAGAGCAGGGTGTAGCCTCGTAATACGGTGATATCGGCGTGTCACTTCCGGTAGATTCATCCGCGTAATCCGGGTCTCTATCTATCCGGCAGCACTGCTTAAATTTCTGCCATAAGTTACGAGGCACCTGGTCTTCCGGAAGAACTTGCTCGGTCGCGTTATCCATATCCGGGGATGAGTCGCTTTTCCGCTGAAGCGTTGCGCATGCGTCATCGTCGCTGTAATCTGAGACATTGCTACGGAACTGTTTCATTTGTCTACCTGCCTGCAACTTCTCAAGGCCTTTATTCCTTTTCTTTGTTTCTCTAAAGATTCTGTAATATAATACGCAAATAATAGCAACAGGTATATAAAACGCTAAAAGGGCAGTGGCTATAGTGATGTATTCATTCGTGGCTGTAAACTGGATATAACACTCATCTTGTTTTACGGTTCTTTTGCCTTCTATATAAGGCCATGCGTAAATCCAGGGGGTCCACATGATAGCTGAGACAAACCACGCGCATCCTATAAGAATCCCAGCCCTCTTTCCTGTTCTTTTGGCGCGATATGTCAGAGGGCGCGTCACTGATAAATACCGGTCCAAGCTAATGATGATTAGATTTGCTACAGAAGCATTGCTCATCGTGTAATCAATAGAAAGCCATGTATCACACAATATCGCCCCAAGAGGCCATGAGTTACCCAAAAGATATAATGTATATAGAGGCATAGACACCAGTGCTATAGACAAATCAGCCACAGCAAGAGACAGCAAAAAATAGTTGCTGACCGTCTGTAGCTGTTTGTCGATCTTGAATGATAAAATAACCAATAGATTTCCTCCGGCTGTTAATACAATAAGTAAACCAACTATAATCCACACAATAACTTGAGCACCAGTGCTTAAAGGTGGCGTGGTGGTAGCTACAGTTGCGTTAATAGCTGTACTGTTTGAATGTATAAACTCTGTTGTACTGGACCATAAATCCGAGCTGGTCAATAAACTTGCACCGGTCAGCGAAGCACCATCGGCCATGGTGAGAGACCTGACGCTCTCTGCGGGTATCAGTGATGTGGTTTCCCCGCCAACTCCAGTGGGAAACACCACTAATGAACGAAGCGATGATGGCCAACTGGCGTGGTTTTGCACACGATGAGAACTCATCGTCAAACCAACCAGTGTGCCAGCGCGAGTGGAGTCCCCGAGACCGCCCGCCCTGGAGTTTCCTCCAACTGCTGGTGCGCTCGTCGAATAGGCTCTGGCCGATGAACCGCCTCCATTTGCCATGTCTAGGACCGCATCACCTCATAACATCCCCTGCTGTAAAATCAAACATAAACATGTAATTAGTAGGAGCGAATTGAGAGCTCGCTTTGCTTACATTAGAAGGGTGCATTGATCAGATGTAGATCGGGGCCCGGCCTGTAGTGACGTACAATTCGATAACGTCCATTATGGCCAGGTGATCTAACGGGCTTCGTCACTGACGGATGCTATTTTTCTATTGTTAGCTTTGTTGTATATTAAATGAACGAAAAGATTACGTAATGGATTTGTAATATGCAAATGGACTGAACTTCGCTGTGGAGAATTTTATCACGGCATCGTTTCACAAGAATAATGGTTAATGGGTCTCTTTACATGCGCAAAATTAATTATTAATTGTATGAAGTAAATTTATTCATAATTCAGATTTTTATTTTTGTATTCGCAAAACAAAATGTTTTAAGACTAGACATACAATGTTGGAATATATTTTCTGTACATAGTTTTAGAATATTCAATTGTGACAGGCAACTACAGGCATTTTTAAGGTAACAGATTTAGATTATGCAAACATATATATACTAGTTTATAAATCTTTCTTTCAGACTGGTTATAAGATATACGTCGTTTTTTATTAGACATGTACTGAATATTCAGATAATCTCTTGTGGCTCTTTACTCAGAGGCATATCGAGGGATTGTTAATATTGCGATTGTCTAAAGGCCCAAAGGAAAGTAGAATAAAAACAAATATTGATTTTAAATCCACATATTCGGGATTCTACAATACGGCTAAACAGTGATGCAATGAGCTAAAGGACAAATATGACGGTGCGATTTATAAGCCTTAAAATTAGTTTGCATGCAAATTCATTGCTCTCGAATTTTCCTTAAGCCCTTCGAATGATTCTTATTTCCTAGTTTTATTTTAATTTATGATATGAAACGGCATCCTTGAGTCGCACTATAACTTTTTACCGCATTGTATAGGTTAAAGGGCATAGCAGTAATAGCTCCCTGATAAAATAATGGTCATGTTTCCTATTATATCATAATACACAACTATTATGATAATTTTAAGGAACAACTGATAACGTACACAAAAATGAGAGAACATTCACGCCGAGCGATGTTGGAGACGAGTGGATGCTGACGCACACCCTAACCTCAGTCATCCGAACATTTTTATTCGGATATTTGAAGTTCTACTGTAATATCTGTATGCGTTCATTGGCTGGAATTTTGAAATGTTTATACAAAAGGAGCAGCAACAGCCGTGTCATGAGTAATATAAATATTTCATTGTCTGAAAAAAGACTATAAGCTGCTTTCAGAAAAAAAGATTAGACAGTTTTGAGGAATACTGCCTATGATATTATAGAATATGTATGATTGTTTGAATGAATGTGTGAATGGATGAGAGGGACAGTTTATGTATAGTTATTCAGCAATATACAGGGTATTGCACTTCAGGAACCTGTATCCACCCTTTTTGTTTTTAGCTGCATCAACTGCCAACAGAAGACAGTTAAACTAATTGCTCACTGATTTTCTCTGTTGAATTCGAATAAGCTTAATTATATATCCTTTTAAATTTAATTTCGTTCTTTAGACAAGAATCCATATTTTATACAGTTGAGGAGTGTCCACAGCGACATTCGGGTGAGCGTGACCGCTGATATAAATATAATATTGGAAGGCCCATGAATATGTAATGTACAAACACGTCTATATTTAAACTGCCTCTGCAAAGTCTTCCAGATATCATTTACGACCGTATACCAGTTATGGCCATGACGTGCAGTTAAAAGCAACCTACATGCCCGGAAACAGGTCGGCGGAATCAAGTATACAAGTTTGGTGTGGAGGGTTCTGTCGGTCAAGCAATCTCGGTGGCGAGGACGTGCTCTCATTTCTCATCCCAGAATTTAGTTCGGAAATCATACCACGCATTCAGGCATGGCCGGGATTTAGAATAGGCAAGGGAAATTACCGGTTGCTGCCTTTATCTCCAAATGTTGCTTCATTATTTTACTGGCCCGCCGACATTTCAACGTTTACAGCATTGGGTTATTGGGCTGGGAAAAAATAAAGGGCTTGTCGGCACGAGCAGGAATGCTGCTGGCATTTGGAAATCACATAAGACTCTACATGTAATCAGACATTCGCATAGTCTAAAACGTTTTCTTGCGTTTTACTTTGAAGAAAATCACGCGTATCCCTAGAAGCTAACATGCAGTAAGTAAAGACTTATGGTTGTGCTGTAAAACGTCGGTCATAATGTCGTCAATGTCTATGTAATGTCCATTTTACGACCGGCTAGGTCATAATCTGACTTTTATGGGCATCTCAAGGTCACTGCTATATTTCTAATTTGGCCAGAAAGTCAAGTGTAAGTATTTTTGCAGGTGCATTGTACATCGCTTGCTCACAAGATCAGACAACCCAGAGGGTGGGTATGGATATATTTATCTCTGGAAAGAGATAACAGGTTTTCATGTTATGAGTACGGCTAATGTTTTCATGCCGTGTGTTCCTAAAATGCCATAAGGAGAGTGCTTTCCCCCTGTTTCTAGTACCAGTGTAACTATAATTTTCTCGTCATTCAAACAGTAATTGGCATATGTGGATCTTCGGTGACTGTGAAAAAGTATTGCAGAAAAAGCACTAAAAAAGGAATCATAACTCGTATTAGCACTGCCTGCTCAATAAGGATCACGACAACAGTCTTATGGTAATAATGATGGTAATGATGATAATGATGTCAACGTTTTGGGTATGTTTCTTGAGATATGGTTACCGTGATATTCATTCAATAGACAGTGCCAATGATAGGACCTATTTTTAAAAAATATAATCGTTAAAGTGAGTTCTGTTGATATTTTTTCGACCAATTTTGACCAATCCAAAAAGGTAAAATGATACCTCGAAGTTATACAACCCAATGCCTGGGACTTAAAAAAACCCAAAAAAACTGTTAAACATTTTTAGAAATATTTTAATATTTGGCCCCTCTAAATCATATAAAAGAGCTTAAAATGATATGTTTTGCATACTACTCCTGAACTAACTTTCATCATCTCGTGGACAGACTTTATTGTTTGCACTTTTACTGAGATCGCATTCTTGTACCCGTCAGACACATTTGACACATCAAGACCCGGGGTCGCATCTCCATCTATATATAAATTGCTTGTGCTCAAGTTAAATATGTTCCTTGCACAAGTGAAGTACTTCCAGACGACTATCGTTCACTATCGTTCATTTAACGCTCAAGAGTTCAGTAGCATCATGGGAATGATGACATTTAAGATAATCTTCTTTTCCATTACTATTCTACAACTGTTGGAATATAGAATATCTGAAATTTCTCTAGCACTGAGGGAAACAATTTCTTTTTCGAAAGGGAAGGTTGGTATATTATTTGAATATAAAACTTTTAAGGAATTTGATAAACCGAAAGAGGTGCAGTTGTTGCTTTATTCTGAAATGTTTGCTACACTTATTGAATGTGCGAGTAGTTATTGTAGGGTTTTCAATCGGTTGTTCGCGAGATTTGTGAAACTTGGGATTTTTTATATTGTGTATTTTGAGACCTTTCTGGATTGGCAAAACTTGTGATTCCCCATAATTTAACTTTATATTTAAGCATTATGTGTAAACAAATTTTTATACTGTAGTTAATCACTGTATTTGAATCATCTGAAATCCACACATTGGATTTATAAAAAAAATTACTGAAGATAAAAATTGAAGACATTAACCAGGGCAACAAAAAGTTTAATCACGGGGATAAACAGTTTGTCTCTGTTGAAATTGCCATTAGTGGCAAATCATTCTTTAACTTAATGTTTTTTTTTTCAAGTAATCATTTCATGTTTCAATATGAGTATATTTTTCTACCTGATATAGCAGTGTATATCTAGTGTTAGTAAGTGTAATGTAAAAATAAGGAACCACATGAAAGAGATTGCTATGTATTTAAGTTTTAAAAAAAATTATATTCATAGTCATATTCACGATAAAGCTTTCCTAATCATATTGTATTAAACATTAATTTTTACAGTATTTTTTTACCCACAAGGCGTACACTTTCGAGATGTTCAAAACATATTGTCATTTATTCACCATATGTTAAAATGTCCTGTCTATGGAGGTGTATCTCCGCTATTAATTTTATGTACAATAATGATTTTCATATTTCTGAATTATTGTCGTTTAATTTGTGACATCGTTGAGTTCCCGATATGGCACTCTTGTATTATCATGTTTCAGTTTTTTTTCGGGAAAATAATTATAACCTGTCTTAAATATATTGCAGATGCAGATTTCTCATTTTTGTTAAGTGTATCGTATCTTTTTTATATATGTTTAGGATAAAATTTTTTTTCAGGGTAGCCCGCTTCTGTTATAACCGGGGCCCTGTACTAAGAGCAAAATACAGGCAAAATATATATATATAAATAAAATACAATTTGCATGCCATAGTGAAATACATTCAAACATATGTACACTAAAATAACGGAAAATAAATAAGTGTATCATAATATATATGTTTAGCATTATAGCTTTAATCTCATCTCAAGTGCTGCATGGTTAGCCTGGCAAAGTGTAAGAACTGATTTAGCACCTTAAGTACTGAACGTATCGGCAGGCCGCCTGACATCCAAGGTCGGCTAGTGACATTGAAGTTTAGTGGATTTAAAACGAAATCGCCCCATTACGCTCGGGTACATGCGCATTAAAATCCATTCCTATATTCACCAGGGACCTGAGGGGCCATATACCGTAGTAACCCATAATTCAGAGCAAATGAAAGAAAGAATTATTTCCAAAATGGCCTCTCCGTGGCTGTACCTTGGCGAACAGAACCGAGGACACGTTGTGAAGGGGTTTTATTCGAATACACGCAGAGATCTACTTTTTCGTTTTTCTTTATATTGATGAAACAACACCTTTACCATGGCCGGGTTTTGGGCCATTTTTAGGACATTCCTGAATTAAAATACAAAATGACACAAGACATACTTAGGATGAACAAAATAGGATTTACTTGATATACGGGTTGCTCATGGGACCCTCGTGACGTAATAATGTACTCTTGCATGTTGTCCTAAGGACTGGCACAGTTGTTTTCAACAAGCTCCAAACACCATCTTTAAAGACCTAGTCCCACTTACAGTTTACCTAAATGTTTTCTCGATTTTGACCTGTAACAAATAAGATCCTATAATAAGAATGTAAACTGCTTGCTGTTTTTAATAAAATATTTATTATGGTCTACTTTTAAAATGTTTTTCTCCGATTTCAAGTAAGTTGGCTTGCTCACGAAATGTGAACATTCATCTGATAATATTAGCAAAAAGGATATAGATCCCGTAAAAAGAACAGCTATGATATTGAAATGGATTATTCTATATCAGATCGTGGCTTGTTTTTAGTACTATATAGAATGAGGATAAAAGTATTTTGATGAATGCTGTGCTACGTCATTTTCAAAATTTGCATTTGTTTTTAATAACGCATGGTCAAGATGGTCAAGTTGAACTTGTTATAACATACAAAGGAATTTTAGCATTTGGACTAGCATTTGGAGTCAGATTCTGATATAATAAGTATGACTGAAGTTGGCTTTCTGAACCAATTGTCTAGATAATTGCCGTATACAGCCGTGAATTACCGAACAGACTTTCCACTGGTTTACACTATAACTTCGAGATCGTAACGTTTGTTAATCTACATTCATTGACTTGCTTAAATTAGTTTGATTAGTAGATATAGTTCAAAATGAAAATTTTATAATTTAAATATTGTGCATGGATATATTTAAATTTTTAGCACATGGCATATTATTCCACCGAACGTTACTTTCAGGAGAAAATTGTCTACGGGTAATGAACAGTTTTAGTCGTGAGCACCAGGAAATTGAAGAACTTACTTATAGAAATTACTTAAATAACTTAAAATCGCACATGTTTAATTATTTTACCACAAGAGAATGCAATTTACACGATCCGGGCTTGAGCACCTAGATATTGAAGAACTTACTTTAAGAATTTATTTAAATTGCTTAAAATGGCACACGTTTAACTATTTAACCACAGGAGAATGCAATTTACACGTTCTGTGCTTGTAAAAACATATACGTAAATAGATAATACATATATTTATTGACTGCTCATAAAATATACAAGTTCAATTTGTGGAATTGAGAAACAGGTTTGCATTTTTATTTATTTACGATGCAGATTCTAAAGAATAAACAATAATCCAAACGTTGTACTAACACAGGCTGCAATGCGCTCTATGGCTATATGAACACTATACTTTACAAGGCTTGTCACGGTAGCCATAATGCTTTGTAACAGTTAGTCCCCACGAATCTGGATTCCGACATTAATAATGGGAATAAGAAACAAAGGAAGCAAAGGAATCCGGGGAGAAAATGTTCAATTATGAACAAGCCGCCAGAACAGCTGACACTCCAGTAGAAAAACGCCCCCGAGCTTCGGCGATCCCTCGTGGTCCAATGACCAGTTAATGCTTCCTGTTTTGAGATTATTCAGATTTAAACGCTGTGGTAGCTGGTATTTTATCTTCCCTTGGAGACCCCATTCTGCGTGTGGTTTTCTCTCACCTCCTTGGGCCTTAAGACCTCGTAATTTAACGCTAAATTTGATGTAGCCTCGCTACGCATGAAAACCATTTGGTTTATGATCTTGATCCACAGGATCCGCGTCGGTTCTCCGTTTGCTGCTTTAATATTGCGTTGTTTTGGACCACTTTCATTTGGCGATCGGCCGGATATCCGCCGGTGTCAACGATAACGCCAGGCAAGACCCACACGGCCTGATTAAATCTTACACTTTTAATATTTAACTTTCCTGTTTTTTTATCAGCAATTCTCTCCTGCCACTTTTATCCAGAGTGTCGCATGAACCCATATTCCCTAAATGCTGTTTATATGTACTTTTGGCAGGATGTTCTTTTATGTATAATTTACTTAACATCATTGTTTTTTTTCTTGTTCAAATTATAACTGTTAGAATATTCAGAGATAAAATCTATTGCAAAGCCCTTATAAAGAATACGTTTTAACAACTGACAACCTACACTTGAGCGTTAGTTATAGTAATAGTAACAGTAAAAGTTTAGAAGACATTCCATGAATGGTTTCACATTCATGTCATAGCAAAGATTCCTTCGTGAAAACTCTGTAGCAGATATCAGCCATCCGGATTAAACTTATCACTGTTAACATTATCATACAAATTGTTTCAATTCATGATAACTGCTAAAAAATATTGACGTTAATGGTTTTCTCTTTTCTACTTTTTATCCCATTTGTGAACAGTAAATTCATTGCTACAACCCCTCCAGCCCTGGCCAGCTGTGCCAGCAAATCTTTGTATCTACAGAGCGGTAACAGATCTAATTAAATAGAACTGCTTTCGTTCAAGACATTCCAGACGAAATAAAATGTGCAAAACAAATGTGTGTTCCAGCTGTTCTGAAATACAATGATATGCAGCTGTTAATGACATAGGAAAGTATTCCATGGGCATTAATGATTCTGGAACCGTGTCGTATACAAGCGTTATTTGCTTCATTTATGTAGCCACCACCAAGGTAAACAATACACCTTGAGTCTAACAGGGATTCCTTGCACGAGAAATATACGTTTAAGTTAATTGACACACACACCTGTGTTATCCACTGTCATAATCTAATGAAATATAAAACATAGAACATGATATATACTGATACATATATATATTTATATATGTCAAGGCCCAGATCGCGATCTGGACGGATCTAAGATCTGTCCAGCCCAAACTGCGATCGCAGTTCAGGCCGGTCCAAACTGCGATCACAATCCAGGCTGGCCAGATCTTTGATCTGTCCAGCCAAGATTGCGATCGCAGTTTAGTCAGGCCCATAGTGCGATCCTGTCTTTCTTGCTTCAGGAGCACAATCTCGGCTGGACAGATCTCGGATCTGTCTAGCCGAGATTGCGATCCTTAACTTGACCAGCCCATATTTTGATCCATGCTTTGCCCATATTGTGATCCATGCTTTAAGAGTGAAACATCGGATGTTTTACCAACTCAATTGGTGCATGGTACCATTTCCCCAAATAATTCAATTATAATACAAAAAGGCATTTTTCACTTCTTCCAATCCATGAGTGAAACATGGGATGTTTCACCAACTCATTTGGTATTGCATGGTCCCATTTCCCCATAATAAATACAATTATAATACAAAAAGGCACAATGAGCTAATGGAAATATATTTTTATTTTATTCATATAACATGAAAAAAAAATTCAAAAGCAACTTCAGTAGCACACTAATATGTCAAGGAATGTCGATAAAGACGCCAATTGAGATATCCGGGCGATAAGACGGCCTTTTTGCAACGGATAGGTCAATTTTCCAATTACCAGTTTTCCAATATTTCTGTTGAATGCAGATGAAGGTAGTCACGTGATAATAAAGGTATGTTTATTACTAATCCGGATATTAATTTTCATCTGCACGGGGCTAGGAATAATCCAAATGTGATAAACAGTCGTTAAAATATCAGCATTCCTTCAGGTTCTATTCAGATTTTACCGTTTATACCCGGAACCTTCCGCGACATTGTCTGACGTCTTAACCACTAGAGGAAGTCGTAGCCAGAAAGGCACACCTTAATGATGTTAAAACGGAGTTAATCGTTTGTTTCCCTTAAAAAACGAAATAGAACGTCATTATATTCTGATACTTAACAGACACCCTGTCATGAAGGCATTTTTTCGGAAAACAATGATTAATACATACTAAGGAAGCATACCTCTTTGTTGGTAGACATAAACTGCAGTATCGGAGCTTCCCCTCAGGGAGTCCCATATATTGTCGCACTTCCTAAGACCAGCCTGCCTGGTTTTTGATTTGACCCAGTTTGGCGGGTCGCGTGTGCTTTCCAACGTGAGAACCCATATTGTGGACAAAATCATTTGTCTTTTGTCACGCCCGGCCCGTTGCTCCAGTAAGCGTGGGTCTCTCTTTCAGTCGACAGGTAAACCCGAGGAGGCGCCCGGTTTGTCTTAATGATGGCTCTTCAGGCAGTGAACGTGGCACAAGAGTCCAGAATCAATTCAATTTCCTCCTTTAAACAAACATAAGGATCAACGATGGAGCAATGACCTCTGACTGGAAATCAAGACACCGGAAGTATTATATTATTCGATTCTTATCCTTTTTTTTCCTTCAGGCCTTAAGCCAAAAAGATGGATTTGTCAATATTTGCTTTTTTTTTAATATTTTGTTTAACAGGAAGTATTTCTATATTTGTTTCATATCATTTTACCGTGAACATCAAAGGATACATTTATATGTAGTTAATCTTTCGTTTTGTAATGTCATTTTATTACATTTACAGTAAAGAGAGTTTTGAGCGCGGGAGCCAATATTCTTTAATCTTGGGACGAAATTAAAAAGGTTAGTTAATCTGTGTATGACGTTTAGCTTTTGATTTTTTTACGTTTGACCAATTACGGGTATGGGTCCAAAAGCACAGCTAGATGTGAAAACGATGCACCAAGGTGAGGTTTAACACGCCTGGTGCGATTCAATAAATTGATATTATTCTAATAAGGATATTTTATATTTGCACATAGAGGCACATTCTTTATAATTTAACTACATTAAATGCTAATTAAAGACAACAGTATGGCGTAATCTGTTTGACTTATTCGAATTTAATTAATTTTTAAGTTAGATATGTGCGGTATTTCTGCTCTTAAATTCGGAAACTGCCAAAACGAGATTATCGCGATATTCATTACAATAGTACCGGTTTGCTAAAATAACGACCAGACGAGTTTTCTGGAACAGTGTGGACTGACTGACTGAAATTCTCGAGGCACCATACTCGAGTTACCGCGATCCGGTTTGAACGTTGTCTCAAAACAAAATTCTATGTCTAGCTGGCTGTATTTTACCCGTCAAAAGGCGCAAGTATGCAGGTCTTACAAAACGCCAGGAATAGTTAACAATTTGAACATGCGTGTCGTAAACACAAGCATTAAACATGACGAGCTAGCGTCTGATATATACACCATTTTTATTTCTTGTCATGTCTGGTCTTGGTGGTATCCGGCCCATGGAAAAATATGAAATATACAAGCTCCAGAGGACTGTTAAAAGAAAATGTGTCCGGTTGTATGATTGGAACTGAGTAGTTAAGGTTTGTAACTGGTTCGATCCCCGGCAGAATCTCGAAGGCAAAATGGTAGGGCTGGGTATCGTATACAAAATTCATATTGCTATATTCTTGGAGAACAAGACTTAAACGTGTTACATAAGACACCTACAGGATATATATCCGTCAAGGAAAATAATATGGAGAAATAATGTCAACTAGTTTGCGTGACACTACTTCCAGGCGGCCATTCTGTCACCCATTTATATGGTTAAAGTTTGAGGCTTGAAGAGAGCATTATAATTCTTAATATCAAACCTCTATAGGGAACTTCAAACATTAATGTACGGTGAACTTTATTTTATTTTTATTTGCAATGTTAATCATATGTTAATTACTTCTAGAGTTAACTTTAAGTGAAAACAGACTGGCCTCGAACTCAAGACCTTTCTTCCATTACACGGTGCCCACAACTTAGATTCCCACAACTCTGATGCTCACAAGTCATCTGAAACATATGACTCAGAAGATAACATATTATGAGAAGAAAGACGATATATATTTCGGCGAACATGAGGCCATATGTTACAAAAAAATAAGAAACAGCTGTAGAACATGAAACCTATATTTTAAGCTTGGCTATGAAGCTGAAACTGTTTCATCTTCTTCAATGAAACAAAATAGTATATCCGCAGTCCAGAAATTGAAGAAATCTAGACCAGCATCATGTAGCCGTTGTACATTTATTACCTCTATGAAACAAGATCTTTAGTGGTTGTAGGCAACCTGGTATCATTTAAGGGACCGATGCCGAAACCTTTGAAGTGTGCCGCCTGAACTCTCATGAGAGTGGTCACGTGATCAGGCTATGCTCTTTGGCGAACCGGAAGTCGTAACCGGAACCGTTACATGTAATGCAAAATATTGCTACACAGACCTTGGGTCGTAAATTGTTGTGGGGACCGATGAACGACCCGCCGAGAGGCCTTGGGGCTCATTTTTATGGATGTCTAATTCTTCATAGGTTATACACCTCTTCTCCCGGGAAATTTCCGCTCTTTCTACAAGCTTAACTCTAAACACTCCTGTAATCTTCGTGTTAGTCTTGTCTCCGTACGAGAGAATCAAGGTGTACAAATTGACTCTACTAGTTATAATCTAAACACTGCTGTATGTGATTCCCGGGCTTGTTGTATACCTACAAAATAAACATAGGTGAACAAATTGACAGAACTGTTGTTCACAATAAATTAAGACTATTTTAAGGCACGCATTTCATGTTCGAAATGTTTTTGATTGGTTCTAGGAAAGACTTTCTATGGCTCCGAGATTTGGGCCCGTTTATAGAAATTACAATTATGAATATTATAATAATTATAAAAAAATATGGTGTAATTTATGTCTATCCATACCCCAATTCGTTATTTAATATTATATTAGTATGTTGAGTATCATAGTAAATGCGTTTATAAATAAACCTGTTCCTGTATGGAGGTAAAGCTGTAAGTAATTAATAAGGGGGTTTCTTTCGGAGGGCATGCTTTGATTCCCGGTCGTGTGTGTGTGTAATCATGGACGGAATCCCAATAAAAAATGTCAAAACACTTGGGGAATAGGGCAATAAAAACGATTAAATTTTGGCCTTATGATACGGGTCCAGGAGAGATTTTAAAATATCAACGGAAGAAAAGCTACTTATGTTCGTATTAACCTTGGAATATTGGCCGAGTAAATGAATGCAACCACTCGGGGGAACTTATGCACGAATGAATCTGGAGTATGGGCTGATTAATATAATGCAAACATGTTTTGGGGAGGATCCCACATTCACTTCCGCTCCCATGGCGGAGGCCTGCATTCATGAGAATGCATATTTCTAGTTTCTTCTTTGCTGTTGGTTTCTCCTCCCTCATATTTGTGTAAGATCTCCAAAACAACTGATTTTCCAAAAAGGATCTTTGGTAATAGTCCTAGGTTATAGATTAGTATTTGGATTTATTTTTTAACTTTACAAGATCGGGTGGAGGAGGATTCCTTTGCGATCGCTGGATGATTACAGACCCGTAGAGAGGATACAAAATGTGAACAGGACATCTAGTTACAAATTTTGACCGTTTCATTATTCACCTATTTTATGTGACATGAAGCATTCACAGTTTATGTATATATGCAAATGTGAAGACACAGCACGCATAATGAAACAGTTAAAGGCCAATAATCGAGTCAATAACTGCGTTCATCATGTAATACCATGACTTAAATTCAGAATGCAAAAATAAGTTTTATAGATGCTGCTCTACTCGCCTGGTGTTAAGTCCGAACGGAGCGAGTCACTTTCAATTTCTGCGATTGTATATATAAACAATTTGGATGTTTTAATTGGGTCTTACTCTTAAAAAAATCATAATAAATATTCCGTGAAAACACAATTTAGCAGCTATAAAATGCTTTGATATACGATCCTGTTTATATTTTCTGTAGGAAACATGAACCGTTTATTTATTTGACGTGGAATGCTCTCAATAGAAATATAAACAAAATTCTGAAGAATCCATTTGGAATCACATCCTGTACTCTTAGTGTAAAATTGACTCATATCGTGATGTTCCATTGATAAGTGGATTCTACAGGAATAAAAATGACCCAAAAACATAGTGTTGTAACCGGGACAAGAGCGCGTGCCATTGTCAGTGGAGAGAATCAATGCCTTAAAAGATCAATATATTTGTACACACCCTAACATTCTGGGTCAAGGCGACTGTTACCGCAGGAAACTGTCATTTTCAGGGTTAAATACAAGCTTGTGTTGACGAAGGCAAGAACAAATATTATTCAGTATATATTTAACGGTGTTTATGGTTGTATTTGTGGCATTTGAATGCGATGACACTTTCCTATATTATATAACTCGCCGTCGGGCCGGCTCGTTGCAGAATATGTTGATGTATATAAATTTGACTAAAACACAATGAATGAGATCAAACATAGAAGATGAATAATAATAATGATAATAATAAATATAAAAATGATAATAAATATATCATTATTATCGAGTTTCAGTTATCTGTATATAAAAAGCCAATGTAGTTAAATACTTTAAACCGCGATTTAAAGATTATCAAATAGATTAAGATTCATATTTCTGTTTAACGTACATTTAACGATAATATTTAAACAAGCTGTGAGTAGAAGCGGTACATACAACGTTAGATGTAATGAGATATGGCAGATACAAAGCGATACGCGGAAGCATCCCGCTCTAAATAAAAAGTGAAAACATCCGAGAAAAGTGTCCAGGGAGATCGGAGGCATGTATTTGAGGTATTCCAGCCAAAGGTGCTGAAACAGCCAAGTGGCGTAACCGAAAAATCAACCCACAGATCTATCAGGGAGCCCACGCGCCTGGTAGGTTTTCTCGTCTGGATTTCTTAACGGCAAGAGAAGCTTTTCTTCCCTGGACTTCTTCTGGTCAGAGATAAATGGTCTCTGAGCTCGTAAAGATAGTAAGAAATAGTGCCAGGGGCAAAGATAAGCTTAAAACACAAGGAATTTGCACAATTCCTCTTATTGCGTGATTTATTTTCACAAAGGAGACTTAGAAATTAAAGCAGACCTTCTGGTATGCAGCCCTATCCAAGGTCTAATAAAAATAAGTACAATGATGTCCACGCAGAGGCATAGATCATAGAGTCACATCAAAGGGTTTCATAATAGGAAGAACTGCCAATGATTGCAAACTGTCGAACGTTCTTTGTTTTCTGTATTCTGAACAAACGACAACAGGCATTTAGCGCTGAGAGTTTGCTTGTGGGGCATGATATGAGCATTTGATGAATTTTCAATTAAATTCAGGGTTCAGTACAATTGACAAGTTTGCAGAGCCACGACATTTGAAGTAATCTTTGATGTAATTGTATTCCTCATTATATTTCTATGATAATAAATAATATGTCCGCTCTAAGTGCATCATTTTGAGAAAAAAAAATCAAACCAGTAAACTAGATACTGGTGGCCCCAACCACTTGGATGGCACAAAGATATGAAACTTAATAATTTCTAATAATTTCATCAAGAAAGCGTGTTTTTTTAACTATCTTCCCTATCTAATCTTGGCCACAAACACACACATAGTGCTTGTTGCTTAAATAATAATTCATTAATCACATAGATAATACACTACCAAAGTCTTTAAAATTTTTGTAGAGCATACTAGTCTAACTTACATGCCATTTCCAAATTAGTAATTTTGGGAACCGGCAGGAACTAGTTGGGCAGCCCGGCTTACCCTAAATCTGATACTCAAAAGCTGAAAACGAAAATACCTGTGTACAAGGATTGCTATACAAGTCAGTAATAGAACAACGGGAACTGAGACATATGATTCAAAAAGACAAAAAGTTAAAGCTGCTTGGTTTATTTTTGTTGACTTACACCTTAATTTTCTGGTCTGTCAGCAAACGGTTCTTGATATTTGAGACACTTAAATCTCGACGTAATCAAATCAAGAAACCTCCAAGGAATAGATAGCAGATCTAATTTATAACCACAGGTTTTGTTTCTGATGCATATTTAAGCCTTGTAGCTGTTCTGATAGAAAATTAAGCTTGCCATGGCGCGATGCCAATAGTAAAATAATGCATGTGATGTTAAGACGATCTGTGTCGAGATGTACATCCCCTGAATCCCGGCTATAATTGCGCGGATTTGAATAGGTTACGTTTCTTCATCGCCGACAAATCCCTCGACATCACCAATCGACGATTCCGAAATTTAGAGTCATTGCAAGCAATTAGGCAATGTGATTGTTGCAAATTGAACTGAGCTGCCATTTGCGACCGGATGGCAGGGCATTGGGCTTATTGTAAAGGCTAACATCCTATAGGAAATCAGTGGCACAAAAGTGGTTTTCTACCTAACACACCTGCGACATTCTTCTATTAATTGAATGTCTGCTGTTGGTAATTACGCGTGTGTGTTAACTTAAATCAATATTATACATCATAGCTCTGGATAAATGCCTGAAATACTGAGTACTCGCCATTACTGCAACACCCTTTACCGGTTGTTATATTGGCCATGCAATATACTGACTGACAAGGCACAGGTCCATCACACAGAGACAAACTGTGCTCATTTCGCGGCCCGGCAAACCAATCCTCTGGGCCAGCAGTATTGCTTGTTCCTATCAACACCACGCATCTGTCATGATAGCTGTTTCAAATATTCGCAATATTGCTCTCAAACTTGAGATGATAAACCTGTATCTGTGTATTGTCATATTTGGGCCGTCCCTGAGCTCTGTATGTCAATAAGGGAAAGGGGTTTCCATATAAAAGACAACTTCAAGAAAACCGAGGCGAGCCCAAACCCTCTTGTCGTGCTTTGATATTCAAGGGTAAACTTTACGTGTCAAACTGTTTAATGCCATACTAAGCAATTGCTCGCTGTCAGAATTAGAAAAATAATAATTGTGCAAATATTTGCACTTTCAAATATATATAAAAAAGAATATTAAGCATGAGAGCAGGTGTGTATTTTTATGTTTATATTTCCACCTCTATGATCTCAATAAGAGAAAAGCGGATGGTTCTGATGAATTTGAACTTTAAATATGTAGTGGGCTGCATCCTGTCAGCGGAAACGATCGAAATTTGTAGTTCCAGACTGTTTTCCTTATACCCAAAGTAAACATTGCTTGACTCTCCCATTGAGTAAATTTTTACCGTCAGTACGCATGACCGCATACACACAGATGATAATCTGTTCGTGTGTGTGAAATTATTTGATTTTTATTGTATTGAAGGAAATTTCCATGATCACAGATGTAAACGCTAAGAGGGGTTCATCTCTTTTTTTTACTTATTCAAGCGTTCACGGTGACAGAGCTCTAAGTTGGCAAGTAGAGTAAAGAGTCCATATGAAGTATGTTTCCCATTTGAGCAGATACGATTTTATCTGCAACAGGTCGGTCAGAATGATTTTGGCCGCAGGGCCAGTATGAGAATCCCTGACAATTCAATATTCCAATGGAGTATTTCTGCAGCTGGCTCTGAAATAATGTCCCCCTAGCGGATGCTGGCATATATTAGGCCAAGGGGAGAGCTGATTTGGGTCAATACGTTTATTCTTGTCTCTGCATCGGAACATTGTTGTCAAAAATGTTGATGCTTTTTATTTGCTGCTAACTTGTTAAGTAGTGGGAAAACAAAGGCTTCAGCAACGTAGTACGTCAGGAAAGCTTTCCTTGATATGTAAGGCTATTTATGTAAAAAATAGTTTTTTTTCCTATAATCCGCACAAATCATAGGCAAACTTTTGGGAATGAAAACGTAATCATGATAATAACAGACACAGCTGCGCCCTCTCTCCGTGACGGTCGATATGTTCATGTATTATTGACCGGACCTCTTTCTTTTCCGAGATTCAAATATTCAGTCAGTGGATGCTTCCGATGTATACGTGCCGTAGCCATGTTTCAACTGACCTAAAATTAATAGAGTTTTCTTTATCTGTCATAACCCGGGCTTGTTCATGGCTTGCTATACATAATATGAAATTATCGTAGATTTGCAGACGGCTCCTTTCCTAAACAGGTTGCGAAAATGGCGGAAATAACATCAAGTATTTTAAAGGGCCGCATACACTTAAGCAATCAACTTCTGCACTGACATTGAAAGGATCTGACACGTGATTCTTTTGTCATTCAATTATTGCTGATAAACATCCTAACATGAGTTATTGAACTTTCAGTAGAACTGATGATAGAAAGTTGAAGGTCGAGTCCAAATTGCATAAAAGCAATTTAAGACAGCTAAGACCGAGGGAGGCAGCCATTAAAATCAGTCCCTAAGCTTAGAAACAAAATAACAAGGGCTTGATTAAGCAGAACTCGCATAACTGTGAGATGAAGGGAGGTTGGATTATGTTTACGATCTGATTATTCTAGTTTTTCAGTTATCAGTCTTATAAGATTTATATTTAATCTGTTATTTGATATCCAGTCAATAGCTCTGTGCAGAAAAGTCTTCAGATTCAGTCTCAAAAAGTACCGATAAAAATTTCTATTTTTTTCCTCAGGATGTTACGATTGGATGAGGTTCCATGAGAACTTATATCGTCAGGGGTCTTTACAATTTAATATATGGGATGTCAATGTAGTGCGTAATTAAATGGGGTGTACTATGTACAGTTATAGAAGTGATTAAGTTGTTCTTTCTTTGAAGCAACTTCGGGTATCTATGGCTGGAACTGCATATAAATGGAGAAAGAATTGCAAATACATTCTGCTTTACGCAATTTGTGTTGTCCGCCACCAGTCTGTCTTTTTTGATTAAGAAATAACTACGGTACAGCACGCTGTGACCGTCAGATTAATCGCTCCTGTCATTTCTACAGAGGATGAGAAATGGCGGTTTGACAAACGCCCTCGGGCATTTTCAATCACGTAGGAAGCTCAAAGGATTCTGTGCCTGAGCAAAGTGTGTTTTTGTGTCAGCAGGGAAATGCCTGCTTCTTCAAATCATAAATAATCAGATAATTATTTTTACGACTGGATGTAATTGATTGCTAAATGCAGTTTAAACGCCTACATCAGTATACAATGTAGAAAGTACTCTTTGGGTTTAACTAACGAGTGTTTGGTTCTATGACTTAACCTAGATATAAATCTTACATGTCTATTGACGTTGATGAGCGACTCTTCAGATGTAAGAGTTTCGGTTAAAGGAGGTTCTATATGTTACAGAATATTGTTTTATTGTGCACACGGATGTTCCATGTGTTGTTGACATTTGGTTCGCTTAGCTCGTTGCCATGACATCATCGCCTTGCCGGGCCGGGCTGGCCAACGTGTGAACCTTGACATGGCGTTCCCGTTCCAGTATGTTCTTTGAGCGTGTGTAATGTGTATTATGGATTGTTCGTGAAAGGGAATTTTCTAGAGTTTTCAGAGAAAAGGTTATGAATAGAGGCCGTGTTTTAGAGCCGAGAATGAGGTAAGAAAATATTCCAGCGGACACAGAAACGTGTATGTCAGTTTGTAGAACCTATTCCGATAAGTGGGACGTCTATAGATTTTCTTCAGATTTTCTTCTGGATTTGTGAAAGATCTTATTTGGTCTTCAGTTTACTTTCGGAATTGTTACAAGAGCTTTATTACTGACTGTTATTCTCCTGGAGAATTTGTGTGAACTGTTCGTCCGGCTTATACATTTTAAAGGACTTATCGCCGTGACAGTGGTGGTAACCAGGTACTGTGCACTTTGTTTTTTTTTTTTTTTTACTGTGTGATTGAATTGATTTGTTGTTTTACTGCTGTTATACTGTGCAATTGTATTGATTTAGTGTACTGTAATGTTAGGGTTGTTTTAAGAATAAATTATAGTTATTTGTTAACAAAAAACCACTGACTTCTTTATTCATTCCCCTAGGCATTTCACGCTGCCTACTGTTACAGAATCTGATTTTTTTTCTCCATTACAAAATTTATGTTCATCACGCATACGTGATCTGTAGATATTGGGTTCCATAACATAAAATATACTATTGATCTGCACTATACATTATTGTGCTGTACTTATAACTGTACTGAACTATATACTACACTGTATCATACAATAAGTTAATATACAAAGCTTACAAAGAAGACTACAAATAAGCCAACAAATATATTATAGGTACAGAGAGGGATTTTACTCCCTTACTGGCCAGCATCATAGAGTCAAAACTAATCATAAATATATTGTTCATGTGCAAAGTTGATTGTATAATGTATAATTTATCCGTTAATTATGATATCCAGATTGTGCTACATCCATTTCCCTCAAAAATTAATTTGTCGCTTTTACTTTTTCTATTTTCTAACCCTGTTGATGATAAAAAAGACGGAGATGGTCAGATTGAGGGATGCAAGATAAGATATCCGTCCTGGCAACACAGGGTAAACCTATCTGTAATGCTAAATCGATCCACTCTGACACAGCAACGGGAGGTGGATCACGGCCGATACTCTTAGGTTCAGCTCAGTCTCTGACCCGCCATCATAAGCTGTTCTTCTCGACTTCTTTGAAGTGTCAGAGAAATCAGCTCCGACTATGCTCGGTTCTCTGCGTCTATCCCAGCACCTAAATTACAACACTTGCCCACAAATTATCAACAGGACATGAAAGCAGTGATAACGACAGGAGAACAACGACCTTTAACCGCACCAGGGCAAAAGAGGCCTTTTGCTCTCACAGAAGCGGATCCAGGGGGGGGGGGGGGTCCAGGGGGTCCGGACCCCCCCCCCCTTTTCACCTGAAGCAACCTTTTTAAAGGGGTTTTAGACGTAATTTTGCGGCCTGGACCCCCATTTTCCAGACGTGATGACCTTTTTTTAGGATTTTCATAAGTCCTCCTGGGTTGGACCCCCCCTTTTCCTAATTTCTGGATCCGCCCCTGCCTCACGTTTACTTTCGGGGGCGCGGTTGTCTGGTACATTGCCGACTTTCCCTTGTAGCACGGTCACTATGAGACTGCGGGAATATTAAGTTTGTAACTAAATACAATTTTACTCTCCGTAACACAGTTTTAAGCGCATTTCATTTTGCGTCATAGAAAACTGTTGTAACACAAAAATAGTTGCTCATGTGTGGGTCATGTTGATTTCGTTATGATACCACGACTCTATGCAGGGATTTAATCTTTCCCGGATAAAGCTTCTCTGGAGTCGTGATGACGGGGATGTTGAAAAATGCAAAAGACTAACCTTTCCTTCTTTCATTATATTTGGATACTTATTTTAAAATAAAAAAAGACCATGAATACATTGTTTCTTAATTAATGAGTCTAACTTGTATTTACACGAGATATGTTATGCCTAATACAGTATTTTACAAGTTTTTACATACTTCTAAATATGAGCCTGATGCGCAAACCACTTACGAATTCGGCACATTAGGTCAGTTTGATAAATCTGTCCTTGGGAAATCTAACCCGTGACAACAGTTTAGAAAAAACGCTAACTTTGATTGAGATTCTGTTACTTAAAAGAGAGAAACAATAGTTTTGTCTAACACGATAGTAATATAATGTCAGGATTGTTTTTAATCTCAAGAATCTCCAATTTATATAACGTAAGGGCTTCAGATATCTGACCTGGCATCCAACAAATGTTTAACTGTTGAACTGCAGGACTATTCAATTGTTATTTATTTTTCTTGTACCTTGTACAGTGTTATTGAAACCAATACTATATGTAGCAACTGGATATGAAAAAGTGCTAAAGGTAATCTGCTCTGGGTCCACAATTGGCTTAGTCATAATTCGCCAAACGCCACAACAGAATTATCAAGGGGACGTGAAGCCGAAAAATACACACACAATACATGTATTTGAATCGCTCTGACAACCGCTCGCACAATAATTGATATAAAAAAATCTTGTGAAAATCAAAGATTTAATTAAAAACGAAGCATAACCGCAAGTACGTCAAAAAGGCGTGTCAGTCTAGTTATTTGCATAGAATGAGGCGAGGTTTAAAATTAAGGGTTAACGAAACCGAAAGTGAATCAGGCTCATTTACTGTGAAGTGTCCATGTGGGTAATAGGACGAAGGTCGGACCAGCATTGGTATTCACACTATACACTGGCAATATTTCTGATAACCGCTCCATAAACCTTTGAGTATCAGATTCCGATATCCAAAGTAAATAGGCAACCATCGGGTTTTAAATGAGGGTTTATTTAGCTCACAGTGGTAGCCGCCTTTTTTCATTTGGAAACATGGACGTACATCACGATTAGAGAATCTCTCCGCTTTTCTCAACGTGGTTTATTATCATTCCGCGTTCCATAACGCTGGACTGGGAGGCAGGCACGCCAGCAGATGAGCCTTATCACCATGTACACAATACACATCCGCTCCCTGGCGTCAACACTGCTTCAGCTTCTGTTAAAATTAGATAAACTCCCCTTAGTACACGTCATCAAGCATAATATCAGTTGACTTAGATATTCTAGACATATGTACAACAGATTGAATAGTATGCTAAGTGGGTTTTCACGCAAAGAATCATATATAGTTAAAATTTCCATTACGGACACCTCCGATTATACGGATACCTCTCATATTACGGACATTCCTATTATGGCAACCTCTCTGCTACGGACAATCCTGTAATACCGACACGTCGAGATTACGCCCCCTCCGTAATAAAGGCCACCTCCCAGTTATGGACATTGCCCTATGACGGACATATCTGTATTACGGAACTCTTCCCATTAGAGACATCTCCCGATTACGGAACTCTCGATATTACGGACATCTCTCTATTACGAGTCCCTCTCTATTTCGACTTGATGCTTATATAGAGATTTTCCTTTTTTCTATACTTTCTTGAAGTTTACTTGGATATTACTATACTATGGATGATACATATTTCGCTTTTAACGGTCCAACACAACAATTACTGAAGTGGCCAACACTTTCTCAGACTTTTTAATTCCAATGAGGTAGATTGTGATTGGTCTAGCAAAACAGCTGGTGAAAAACAAACACTAAAGGTGTGACCGTTCACTGTGACGTTCAGACACCCCAGTAAAGTGTTTATAAATGTTAGATGGTAAGTCGAACTTACATACACGTATTGCCAGGGCTGCCGGGGTGAAACAACCAGAGCCTCAACGAGCACAGCTTAAAGTGCAACAGAGATATATTGTCGAAATTATGTGATGGAAAAACGAAAACTCGAAATGCCTAAAGAATAATTTTAAATCAGCTCTGGAAATGCAGGAGGTTGGTGTATTATTAATGCTTAAACTAGAATATACGAACAGCGAATACGATGAAAACATATTTATATAACAGTGCAGCAGATTTCCGTCCAGTAAGCTAGCAACTTAGCAGACTGTGTTCCCGTGACAGAACATTACCCTAACACTAACGACACCTATCGGCCATGACTCACATGTGTTTGGGTCAGTTATATTAACAAATAAATGTCATATATACTCATACCCCAAAATGTTAATATAATCATCTGCCCCTCTTCATCTTGTATATTTCATTTACTATAAGTCTAAGTCTTTGAGATGTGTTTATCCTGTGTGTGATTTACAAGACACGCCGTGACCAATGCAGGACATGGCGACGAGGAAACGGTAAATAGGAACTCATACAACCACATTCACTTTAGTCATTTTTATTTATGGTACATCCTCTTACATGATGTCTATGATGTGTTTATTCAGTCCCCTTTTTCCTCGTGATTAATTCATACGGTAGGTAAATCTTTTTATACGATACCAAGAGACAATAGAGTGATAAACTAAAAGCACGTCGTTTTCTTCTGATTACTACTACAACAGAGAGATCGAGCGAATCTTTAAAACTTTGTCTCCACCAAGGTGTTCTTCGTCCTAAATTTAAGACAGCTTCATTATAACTATATTCGATGACGTCATAATCTCTGAACGGTCATGATATGTGTTAGTATCCGTTTGAGGCAAAGGAAAATTCTAGTGACCAAATACTCCCTATTATGCAGAAACCTGATTACACCGGGCAGATAGCTAGAGGGTATATTGAATTTGACCTGTGCTGGTTCACCATAACTAAACTTAGATTACTATTAAATGTATATCAAAATGGTATAATGCACAATGCATTATGACTGTTTAATATAAGACAACGTTTTCACTACAGGATTTTCATTACGTTAAAATTATATGGTTTGCTTGTGTTTTCTTGTCCGTTAGTCTCTAACAGAGCGTCTGATCCGGTGTTGTGTACCTTTTTTTACAACATTATTATATGATTAATAATACAAATTATGTTTTTGCGCCTTCAAGAATTACCAAGTTTCTTGTTTCACGGCAACATGCGTTATAAATTAAATAACAAAAAAAGACGATGACCTTTGTGTTTGAGGAAATGCAACGTTTATATCATGCGTCTACATTTAGGTCTTTTTTAAATAAATTCCATGAATAGCGAGGACAAAGGACACGGATAAAATCCACTGATAAATGAGGGTGATGGTGATCATTTGAAAAATTATGTCATTATGTTGTTTTAGTTGTAAGCATTATTTTCATGGAGAGGTTTAGTGATGATGGTGATGAATCACTTACATACATGGCCGACACGTATAACTGACATTAGAGCAGACATTATCATACCGGTGATCATGCGGTATTGCAATTACAACGTGATTAGACCTGTTTATGAACTTATAAGCTCTGGGTTAATGTTTGAATTTTGTTTGGTACAAGTAGTCAATTTTGACCTATTATCTTTATCACCCATATCCTGATCCGAATTTTATCAGGGCGCCTTTTCGGTTTGTCGCCTGCTCTTCAGTTTTTGGACCACCAAGAGCTTACCTTTTTATAGGTGCATAGCTGTGATTTCTTCTAAAAGGAGTTAGGATACTTAATCATTAAATTATACATATGGCAGAACCCATGAACGGTTTCGAGAAATATAAGTAAAGGACACGAGAATGCAACACGAAAGTCCTCGGAGGACAGCTCCCAGACGAGGATCTGACATGTATCGGCATGGTTAAGTTGAATAACTTTTTTGTAGACCACGCCCAAATCTTTCAACTATAATTTGATGATAGAAGTATATATCCTTTGGGTCCGATGATGTTCAACTGATGCTATGATTTAAGTGTGCATACTAAAACAATATCTGTTTTAGCCTCAGTTGCCAATACATATATATATGGATTGGGGTGCTGTAATTATACATTTTTATGTATTTTCAAATCCTTTTAAGCCGCAACCGTATGGTTTTCACAACGAACTATGTTATGCTACTGTAGGATACCAGGCTGGCTCGGAAGTAAATTACCCGTCATTCTCTATGTTGAATTGACAAGAGGGTTGACTGGGTAACTATGTCGAGAATCTGGCAGTGTCCGTGTATTTGCTGTAACCCGCAGAGGCAGGATAGGAAGTACTCGCAGATAAAAGTGATGAAGTGTTACTAACTATTTGACATCATCAGTCAAGAGTGGCAGCGGGGGAAAAGGGTTGCACCTCGTCGGAGCATTTAGAGTATGGGGCTGAAGCTTGCGGGTTAAAACCAGTAGAGCGGAGGAAGGTATAGGCCAGTAAAGTAGAGCCTCATATATCCGGATATTTTGGAAAAATTGGAAATTTTATTTCCGATAAATTTGAGGTTATTGACATGCGTGGTCTACCTCCATATATCGGCAGTGATAGTAAAGATATTAATATTAATTCATCATAGTGTTGCCTTAACGTTATGTTACTCTCTAAAATAGGTTCAAGTTTGATATAAGATTATATATATATATATATATATATATATATATATATATATATATATATATATATATATATATATCTCATCCTAAATAGGTTCCAGTGCTTGCAGTATAGTGCTGGATAGAGCTAAGGTAGAACAGGTTAACTAAACGTTAAGCACGCTGGAGCAACACGATGCTCAAGCGTGCTAAACGTTTAATTATGTATATATATATATATATATATATATATATATATATATATATATATATAATTTAACCGTTTCCGCACAAAACAAAACTTACGGAAAGACCTATTTTGTCGAATGGCCAGAGTATAAGATCCTGCCTTATAAGCCTTTACTATATTGTCTGAATAACGCATTGGCAGTACAGGGAATCATTAAATCTATAAAGTTGGAACCGTACGTGAAGTGAATATTTTTTGCGCAAATATTACCATAGTTAATCCAAATAAGAATACAACGAATCCGCGCATCTCCGAAGTGGTATCTTAATAGACCTTTTACTGCGTGCGCACCGCCGGTTAAAGTCGTCAGCTTTCGTCGGGTTCGATGAGGCAGCATTTAAAAAAACTTTGGTCGGGTTCATTGATAAAGCATATATAAAAAAACAATATAGATCAAGAGACTCCACCAAGAACACGGCGTACAAGGATAAGGTATATCTGGATAAAATGTAGCAAAATACATTTAATATCCATAAAGTCACCCGAACATGCAGTGTCTGTCGGCGCCGCAGGTGGCGCTATTGAGGTAAGAAAGGTTTATTGTTCGTACTAATACGTCTATTAGGTTAAAATTTTGCATGGTCGTGCACATTATTCGTGTCTTTATCCATTAACATTTCGAAATACGTATGGTTTATCTGTCATAAGGTTGAGCGGTTTTCCATTACTAAAAGCATGCCAGAATGGAACACAGCTGTCTAATTTTTTTAATGTCACTGAATTTTCTGAGACTCTACATGAAACCTTAAGTGAATTAAACAAAATGCAGAATAGATGATTATGATCTTACCTTTTGACTGGCTTTGTTTTTATTCACTCAAGACGACACGTTCACTCATTTCATCAGATTATCATAAAGAAAAAAGATAACATTTCTCGTTATAAGAAAAATGTCCTTGCAGGACTGAAAAATGTGGTTGCAGGCCTGCAAAAGACTGCTATTGTACTAGTTCCGCCAGCGACTACAGAACCAACACTGATACTCCTTTTCTTTTGCTTTGACCTCCAGTGTGTGTTCCAGAGAAAGATAATCAAATACCGTAGTGCGCACTGCGTGAAAGAGAGAAAGAGAAAGTAAAAACTATGCGCTCCCATCAACCATTGATAGCCGTACTGGGCTTTTCCTGGTGTAGCGGATTTTCCTGTCTCACTGTAAAGTTTTCCATTAACTCCTGAAGTTGGAGCGGGTGAGTGGTGGTGATAAAGCGGGAGCGGCGCAGAAGCATGCTATTAATCAGAGGGTTGCTTTACACGCTGAAGACCCGCCGGCGCATCCTATATAGTCACCAGTCATAGAGTCTACGGTTAAGCTAAGCTCAGGCACACAAGCCCTATAATCCCTGCATTGTTGGTGACATAGACACCGGGTCGTTCTACCACTGCCGCTCGCACCACCACTCCGCGCTTACAACACGATAGTCTTCCTTATTGTCCTGACTGAAAGAATGGTAATATCTCAACCGTGGCTTGGTGTTTCCCATCTAAGCCTTTCCAATACAATTTATAGCATGAGATGCCTGTCAAAGCCGCGTGGCAAGGAACAGTCGTTTTTCTTTCTTTGAATTGAGCGCGGAGCGTCCTCAACTACATGGACTCACTGACCTTGCCACTTTGTCACTCACATCTTCCCCCGTATCTGAATTCGAAGCTTATGACATCTTAGTTTTCTGAGTGATAGCTGGAACATATAACCTCACAAGTGAAAAAAGTTTGCAAGAGGCAATTTTGCTTCTATTGCAAGGTTTATCTTGTTTTGTATGGCAAACTCGTGGCTGTTTCTATATACAATATAAATTAATTTTTGATGTTGGCAAAACATAGATGTTTCCTTCGGTGTTAAAATTTTACAAAATCAATAATTCTTCGAGGACAATGACACATTTTTGTTGTTCTGTTGGGATGTTTATTTATAGGAAGAATCGTCCTTCATCTTATAAAAACTAAAATTTTGCGTGGGACTTCAAGATATTATAAGTAAATTATTCTTTAAGGCTACTTTGGTAATAACTTCCGATACCTTAAATTGTTATATAAAAAGCTTCCTAGAAAGAAGATCCATGTGTTAGATTAACGTGTTTTAAAGTAGGCTACAATTAAGGTTTAACATGAATTTAAGGGTTACTTGTAGAACTTACCCGTTTAAGCCTCGGTCACAGACGGGATACGATGGGTGTTTTTGGCTATTAAATGCGGTTGACGTACGGTAATCGTGCGTTTTTCAAAGGCCACAGGGACTCCACAACGACCGTAACTTGCATTAGCGCAAGCGCCTAAGTTCTACGTTCTGTCTACCTGCGGCTGTCGTAAGGTGTCTTTGCGGCTTCCGCGAGGTTAGCTTGCGGCGTCCGCAGGGTTAGCTTACTTTACCTTGCGAAAGCCCTGAGAATAAGGAAGACACCTTGCCGTTCCCGCACGTCGGTCGCACAAGTATTCCTGCGGTTTCAAGTAACGAACGGTGATCTACGGTGTGCGTAGACCGCAGCGGGTTGTGATCGAGGCTTAAGTATTCCTGGGTACCAAAAACCGTACGGTACTCTACGGTAACGCAGCGGGTTGTGACCGAGGCTTAAGTATTCCTGGGTACCAAAAACCGTACTCGACGTTACGGTGACCGCAGCGGGGTTTGACCGAGGCTTAAGTATTCCTGGGTATCAAAAACCGTACGGTACTCTACGGTGACCGCAGTGGGTTTTGACCGAGGCTTTACAGGCAGACCGGCGACGTGTCACTGTCTGATAATTTACCTGCATTAATTTTATCCAATCAAGCGTCACGTATCTAAAGTACTTCCATGTTGATTTGAAAACTTCACTACCAGTAGCCAACCAAGATAGGTCACCAGTAAATTTACAGCTTCTATAGTTCCCTTTCACGCTGGGTACAAGGCGCAGTGCGTCACATTTAGAGTATAATCCATGGACCGATACAAATGTGAAGAACACCTGTGAATTAGGTCGCGAAAAGCGGATCATAATGACTTGTTTACAGCTGAATATAGTTAATGACTTGTTTACAGCTGAACATAGTCATCTGAAGTAAAGGACTCGATAGATGGAAATAAAATTACTATAGGTCATAACAGTGGGCATCTAGCGCTCTCATTACTTACTGACTGAAGACTTATGAGGTTATGGATTTGGACTGCAGCTGACAAAATAAGGTCACGTGAACATATGACGTAGATTTTCTAAGGAAGACAAACTGTCTAATCCGAAATGAACGACGCTGAGCGATCTATAAACCCCAACATGACAGAAAGCCGACTCAACCATTAATCTTAAACTTTTTTTTACTTATGTAAAAACTTACATAAAGCTTTTATGTAGAATTATAAAAATCGATAAAATCATGTTAACAGCTGCTATGTAACCGATACCGACGTCTGGAAATATTCACAGACACCTATGTATCGCATAGGCTGACGCATATATAAATCTGAAATAATGCACTTTATTTGTTTACATAGTCTTGAAAACACATTATTGATTGTGTGTTACAGAATCGGAAACTGAGCAAATATTTACTATAAAACTCAGACTACTCATTAAAAAATGATGGGCTTTGTTTGCACAGAAAATGTTCGGGAGTCAATCGACAGAATCCCCTTCCTCCGAAATCAGGACTGGCTCAAAATCTTCTCGGAAATAATTCCCCCTCCCACCCCCCAAATATGACACAAGCCCTCTCCCAGGATATAATTATTTTTTATTTACTTCCGGGACTTAGTATGGAACTTATTTTTTCTCTATACAAAAATATTTTATTTCTCAATTTTCAACACCAATTAATTTATAATTTACATGACTTTAACATTTTACAGCAAAGTATAACCCTACATAAAAGTATTATGTTACAGATGCTCTTTTTATTGTGTGACACGGGCGTACACATTCTATGTTTAATCCGTACTGGTTGAACTCTCGTTGTCATGTTAGCCTTGGGTTTTCACGCCTGGCCGAGTTCACGTGATGACCCTGGCGATGTTTTATAGAGAATTCCTGAAACGCGTGTTTACTGTGTTATGTAGGATCCTTACGACTGTTCGAGAAGTGGAAAATTCTGGGCTTGGGGTGTGAAGGTATATAAAGCGGCTGTATTTGAGGGCAGAAAGAGCAGAGAAGATTCCAGCGGACGCAGAAGCGTGTGTGTCAGTTTCTAGGACCTTATCCGACGAATGCGGCAATTATAGATTTTCTAAGACTTTCTCCTGGATTTTGTACATTTGGACTTCAGTTTACTTTCTGGATTGTTACGAGAGCTTTACACTGGACTGTCATTCTCCGAGAGTATACATTTAAAGAACTTATCCTTGTGACGGTGTTCGTATCCAGGTACTGTGCACATTATTTTTCTGTGTGATTGTATTGAGTTGTTGTTATACCGCTGTTTTACTGTATAATTGTATTGATTTAGTGTATTGTAATGTTAGGCTCGTTTTAAGGATAAATTATAGTTATTTGTTAACAAAAAACCACTGACTTCTTTATTCATTCCCCTAGACATTTCACGCTGCCTAGTGTTACAGAATCGGATCCGTTACAGAATTTGTGTTCATCGCGCATATATGATCTGTTTATATTAGTAACAATAAATACTACGATGATTCAACTGATTGAATGACATATACTAGACTACCCGTGGAGACAAATTATTGACGAAATTATGACTTAACCTAAATGATTGAAATGTTCTCAAAATGTAAAAAAATATGTGCTTTATTTCCCTTAAATGTGAAGGCACGAAAAGGAAGTTTGCCCTCCCCCCCCCCCCCCCCAGGAAAAGGGAGGGACATGCCCCCCCCCCCCCCCCGGCCCTAACGTTGATGGTATCAGTCTCTCTGTCAAATGTAAATGCGCTTCGTTCAATAATACAAATCTGCTTTATGACGGTGCATATTTTGAATTCTCATGTTTATTCGATCGATTAGGTTGAGGATTTTTTTTCCTGAATTTTTTTTGTGCAAGCTATCTCCAAAATAGATTAAAAATCAAAGCCTGTCTTGCAGGACTGCTATGTTTGAGCTTTTTCCTTGTAGGCCTATTATTAAAGTATCTCATTCTTTTTATCAATTTTAAAGAAACAAGAAATACGGGACTGTATGCCCTGGGCCAAGGTCTGAAGCACAAGACTACGCCTGCTTTACTCAAGAAAGACAAGTCCCTGTTTGACATATGTATGCAATACTCAAAATTCAGTTTTACAACCTTGATGACAAATTTAAAAAGTATCCACTTGTATACCTAATGTCTAGGATTGTTATGTAATGGAATATCCCATGTACTGTATACAAAACACACACAGCTGGAATACAGGAAGAGGGGTGTAGCAGTAATTTATATAGACACCTTGTGTTGCCCGAGCCCCGGGAACTATAACAGAACCGATATGACTCGGTTTTTATCTCTTCCCCATAGGATATTGACACAGCTGTTTTGATGGTAAATGTCTCTAAAAAAGAAGGGGAGTTCAGCAAGTGCGAGGTCTCGGGAATGAGGTTTCTCGGCTGTTCGCGGAACATTGAGCGGTCACGCGAACTGCGGCTAAATGAATTGTTACCCCTACTGCCCTTTCTGCTATCTTGAGACTGTTTCCCAGCGAAGATTTCTAGTATAATGCTTTGCGTTATCTTTATAAAAAAATAAGGACAATATTATGTATTTCGGATGATTACAAAATTGAACAAGACGGAAAGATGCAGACAGGCAGACATATACTTATGGTAGCCTTTACTTCAAGGAGACGGTTGGACACAATGTCATCTGTATAAGGTATACCTTATTATGTTTTCTATTTTAGGTTTTTCATTTAATGTGAGAAAATTTCAAGTATTCCGACAGATTTCGCTTAAAACCTTTCTGTGAGTGAGCTGGGTTAATTTGAGTTTCACCTTTATATCATTGTCTCAATCACTTTGATGCGTAACTTATGAAAATTATCTGTTTATTTCTAACCTTTTGTTTTATAGTGTGTAACCTTGCAAGTCCCGCATTTAGAAACGGGATCGGTTTGTTTTCAAACATCTCTCTCTCTCTTTCTGTCTCTCTGTCTCTCTCTCTCTCTCTGTATATATATATATATATATATATATATATATATATACATATATATATGTATATATTTATTTATTTATATATATAACCTTGTTCTCTATACACAGAGGGTTGGAGAAGGTTTTCTTGACCACCTACAAGTGAGTAGAAGCGGATCCGGGGGGGGGGGGGGGTGGGGGGGGGGGGTCCAGGGGGTCCGGTACCCCCCTTTTTCAGCCGCCGCAACCTGTCCAATTTCTGCGGCTTGGACCCTCCCTTTTCCGGACCTAGGGAAATTTTATTTAGTTTTTTTTTTTTCATTAGTTATCCTTGGTTAGACCAATTCCTTACTAAATCCTTGACCCCCCCCCCCCTCCCCACGAGTCACTTTCGCCGGGTTCCAAGTGTGATTAAAGATATAAATTGGAATGTCATATTTGCATTGATCCAGCCGCAGCTGTCATGACTGTTAATAATTAATGATGTATTGAATGAATGCAAGAAAGAATGTGCGAGGTAAAATCTGCGCTACACATAATATTCACAATGACATATAACGGCATGATGAGCGGCATTATCTTCACTGAGCTACTGAAGAAATCAATGCGATCACTGCGAATTAGTAACTAATCAACGCAACCTCTGTTAATTAGCTAATTTATTCTGGCAAAATGACGAATGAGACTTTAATTCAATATAGGTAAAGTCTTCTATTTTTATAATGATCGCGTCATCTGTTTCCGTAGGTCATCTGTTGGCGTCAACCGTTACCATGACGACCATGTACGTGTTACGCTGAATAAAACTTGACGACTCAAGCGTGCAAGAACAAACGGTGAATGTATAAAGAGGGGATCTAATAAAGCAGTGGGAAGTTAAAAGTATTTAATATACGCCAAAAATTCACTATACAGCTAATTTTACTCACTAGTTGAACGTGACAATCGACATATTATCATTGATGATACGGTGCTCCATTCGTTTGCGCGGTAAATATTGTATTAAATGGATTTACATTTTGACAAGGTTAATATAAATGCTTTGTACGCTTATCAGTAAATATTAAATAAACCGCTTCTGTGAAGATATATCAATTAAATAGTTAACAAGTTTACTGCATAGATGTTTGCAATCGTTAAGTGAACACTGGAAGTCAGCCCCCCCCCCCCCCCCCCACCCCCCCTTCCGAACACGCAAATGAGCGATAATGGGGACTCCGTCATGGTGTACGGGCATGGGAATAAGATTAAGGTCAAAAATAAATTTAAGATGCATGTCCGTGCCTATGACTAATATTGTGCCCAAATTTCAGCTTTTGAAAATCAGCCATTTTGAAGATCTAGAGCAAACAGAAAATGGCAGAAGAAACAAAAAATAGGGGAAAATAGGACGGAGGCTTTATAATGTAAGAATCATACACTTTTGCTTAATGCTCACGTCTTTAAATCTAGAAGCAATTGTTTTGTTTGATACTGTCTGTTGCGACAATTTTCCCCATATAATCCTCTACCTGAATTCTTATTAGACAATTATATGCACATCTACATTCTTTATTTTTTTTATTCATATACATTCTTTATTTATGTATATGTTAGCTTGAAGTGATATTTCGAAGGGCACCTCTTTCCAAATACGGGGTCTATTAACATTTAAAAGAGGTAGGCTGTTTTCTACTTGTAATATTTATAAAGCAAGGCTGAATCCGTATATATCTGATTGGTTCATGAATGTCAAGAAGGGTTTAGAACACTTTGCACAAGAATAGTAAGTAGCCCTTTGTTGACTAGTAAATAAAACGAAATTTTCAAGTGTTTCTTTCTGTCGGTCAAAAAAAATCTCTTTCAGATTTAATAAGCTTTACTGGAATTAAATAAAATCAGAATTGTGTGTTTAAGTCAGATTGTTCATTGCATTACACATTGATTAACTTTAAATGATTAAAACGGACATTTACCTGTACCAGTCACACAGCCTTGATAATCATTGCACAAGGTACACAATTATACACCCGCACAGGAGGTGGTTTCAGCCCACTGATTTCCAAATAAAATCTGCGACAGCTGTTTTTGACCGAGCGACCTATCTGATGTCTGCTCCTTTTGTAATCCAATGTATAACATTAAAAGTTGCGATGAGAGTTCAGTTGGCGGTACCGCCTCTTCCTGCCCGGCCTGGCCTCAACGGTATTCTGTTCGTGGGCGCAACGAAAGCAGACGACACAGGGAATGCGCGGAAATGGCAACAGACGCTTAACATCTGAAGCAGGCGCTCCATCCGGCCGATTTGACTTTAAATATCTATGCTTCCGGTACACTTTTCCTATGGCAGGGTAAACTACAAAATGTTCCATACTGTCATGCTTAGAATTGGTAGGAAAACGTCACTTCGCCCCGATCACTTAATTTTTACCCGACCCGCCCTTTTGCAAACTCCTTACCGCTTTTCACGTGTGACTGGAGTGAATATGTCTTCTTAGCGATCAATGACACTCTCTAGTTATTTTTTTTCACTCCGGTGAGTGTGAACGGTATTGGAACTATTGTGCCCTCAGTCGATAAGCTCAGAATCTGTGGCGTAGTGGTGTTAAGAAAACGCGCCAGTCCGATCGAAACCTTTGCTATGGGGCCTGGTTTTCTTTTACAGGACCTACCCTCTGTAAATACTCTTCCCTTTCACTTGGTTTGATTATTCTATTTTTTCTCTCCGGCAGGCATGCCGACAAGAAAAGGAAGACGTGAGAACTGATGAAAATAAGCTTCTTGACTGACAACATCTTTTCAGAGGATTTTACTCAAACGTTTGCGTAATACTTTGCTCCGTTCGGGATAAATACTGGGCGGAACCCGATACTTATGAATATGAATTAGTCATTTCGGTATACGTCATTTACTCCTCTCTGAATGATTCATTGGTACCTTTTTTCTCATATTTTGAGAAACACATATTTTGAGAAACACATTCAAATTTACTCAAATATATTCTGTATTCAAGCCTGAGTAGAATTTGATTAAACCGGAAGTAACCTACGGAAGTGTTTACGTCCATATCTTTATCCTTATATTTAGCCCTGCCATGTAAAAGAATTAATTCTCATTAATGTACGTCAGCCGTTTGTTAAAAGATTGAATTAAACTGAATGTGCGAACGGATTACAGATAAATGAAACTGCAAGTTCGTAGAGTAGAAAAATGGACATGAGAAACAGGATATTCCAAAGTTACCATGAGACTGATAACTTGAAACCAAGTTTTCCTTTTTGTGAAAAAACAATTCTATTATGTTTTTCTCATATGACAAAAGTGAAATTAACTTTAGCTGAAATGCGCTTTTTGCTTGCTACTGGAAACGGTCTATGACCAAGATCCTGGCTCATTACTGGTGCTCAGGCCAAAGCAATCTTACTTAATATATCATTATTAAAATGTCATACTAATGTCATGGTTTTAATTTCATACAAAATGTCACGATTAATCTGTTCCATTAAATGTCATGATTGATGTCACATATTTAATATATTTTACGTTTTAAATTAATTAATATACGTCAGTAAACGTCATTAAAAAGTCAATAAACAATCTGGTTCTCCACTTGCTTATTTCTGCTGGTTTTGGCCTTGAAACACTGAAGTTACAAGCGGTACTTTCGTTCTCGCCGTGAGAGAATACTTAATCTTCAGACGTAATCGTGTTATGAATCCAATTCAACCACAGCAATACAACGACTTCTGTGGCCCGCGAGTTCGTCTTACAAGTATTGCTTGTCCGGTCAGCTCTGTTGTAAAATATATACGACACAAAAGGGAATAGATAAAAAGCGCAGAAAAATAGCGAACGCAGATCATCCTCTCACGGACATAGGGCGAGCTGAGGTGGTTGTCAGTAGAACTGTCATAAACAAGAGCAGCCTGTGAAGTACATTTACTAGATCCCTTGTGGTTTGTCCCCGGCTCAAACTGTTGGTCGGTGTTCCAACTTTATGACACCAATGGGTGCCTTTTGTGACGTCATTACATCTATCACAGAACAATCCGTAGCGGTACCGTGTCTTCGGCGCTCCCGGGCCAATTTCTTATGTTTATTTGTTATCAGAAACAACAAGGTTAGACAAAGTTTGCGGCTATAAAAATTACTTTCTCTGTTAGCAAAACAAGAATTCACTTTGGGTAATAATAATCAATTGACAGAAATGGCAAACTAATACCTTAGATTTCAGATTGCTTAGTGTTTCGGAACTATAATTCCCCCTCTAAATTTGAATTTTTCAATAGTGTATCAATCACTTAAGGAAATGTAATAAGGTGGTAATCTATTGTGAATTCCTTATGGAATCATGACTATGTGATAATATTTTGTGTATATATGATATAATTTAATATATATATATATATTTATATATATATTACTATATTCAAGTACGTTGGACATTACTGCGATCACTAACGTTTCACGAAAATCTTAGTTGGGTTTGTGATATGAAAAGTTTAGACCTGATTGTAAAACTTGGTTGAATAAACTAGCTGAGCCGCGAAATTCTAACATAATTGGTAGTTTGCCATATGTGCATGAATAATTCAGTAAAATACAGTATAAATCACTCCTGAATAAATATCCGCTATTAAAAAAGGTCTTGTTACGGTATTATATATATATATATATATATATATATATATATATATATATATATATATATATATATATATATGTATATATATAATCTTGAAAGTATGCTGATATTGGCCAAAAGTGACACGATGCTATTAAACGTATTATCTTCAATTTGACACAAACACTACGTTTTTGACCTATTAATTTCTGATGAAAAAATTCTGAATAGTTTAAGGTCAAGAGTTTTGTGAAATATTCATCAATGAATCCAACTGAATCGTGAATATATATGTTATCCCCCAACGGTCACTTTTAGGGTACAGGTAGTAAAAAACAAAGTACATCCAAGCACTAACAGATCAAGCAAACACGTGACATAGTCATATCTGCCTCAAATAATGAAGATCGCTATCCAGCTACGTGCATGTCATACCACGTCCTCGAATTTTATATAGAGGTTTAATCAATAGATTTAAAATGCCCCCGTACCCCGAAAAGAATTAAACTTTTGAAACAACCAATGTGGTTGTTCTTAAATGATTGGCTATTGTTTGAAGTGACGAAACGATAAGCTATCAGCTTAGAATTAATTAAATATCAGATTTTTCTGTTTTCTTCTTCAAGATTAAACCATCAAGAAGAAATAACAGGAAAAGAAAACGTCAACAATATTTATGAGCTTCCAAACAACAAAAGCAATAGGATGAAATTAGACGCACAAACACCATAAAACGGCTGTGGGTGCCAAAATTGTTTTAGGAGGTATAATTATTATATTTTTTACCCCTGGAGAATAAAGAAAGATTTATATAATTGAGGGAGCGAGATGTAATTAGCGTGACAATACCCATGTACACGTCATCGAGGTACAATTAACCACCAGCGACGCATATGGCTGTCGAGTTTAATAATCACGGTTTGAAGATGTAAAGTGGCAAAAACAACGCCTACATGGAAGACGAAAATCAACAGAGATTAAAATTAAACCTGCTTTTAAGTCTAAATGGTATTCACGGTCTTATTTGGAGACAGAATTAATTTGCAACTCTCTAATATGAACGCAAAAGTTGAATAATCATTTAAAATATTAATATTAGAAAACTAGGTTTTACGGTTGTCAAAAAGAATATTCATATTTATCACATCAGCTCCGATAATAATAAGGAACATTTCTTCTACAAACGGCAGAATCGTTAAGTGTTAAAACATATATAATCCATACATACAATGTTTGAATGTCAAAGTCAAAATTCTTCACTAAGTATAAGAATCGATAATCAATCAAATTCTTTAATAAATTTTCAGTCGAGGTGCCTTTTTGAGCGTTTTCTACATTACATTGTATTGTAAGATTTTTCTTCATGCAGAATCAATGTCTTCAAACAATTAGGTTGAATTACAAGTTATTTAGCAAATATTAAAAAAACTGTATTCCGACTATTCCTCCTTCTTGTTTATTTTTATGTTTCTCTAATAATATACTATAAATGTATCTATTCCTTTGCAATGTGTGACACTCGAGCATTAATACTAATGGTGAAAATGAAAAAAATAATAATAATAATAATAATTATAATAATAATATATGCCTATGACATTTGCTTTAAGAACGTTCTATTTGGACTAACATTATTGCCCTTAATGAATAAGTAAACGCGAACTCATAAATCTGCTAAGAGAAAAGTCGTGTAAAGTGTCCGTCTAGCCTCACTGTGACCTCAGGACTTCAGGTCCTGTAATATATCTTTAAAGATCTTGTGCGGTCTGTCATTGGTGATCTATGCGCCTAGACGTTCGATGTTTGTTTCCATATATGAAACTCGGACGTGAAAACCGCTATATTTACGTGCGGCCACGCCGCAAAAATCTCATCAGGGCCATCATTTTCCTCGCTATTAAGACTCTTAATTGTGACAGCATTGGCTTTGTGTTATGTTAAAGTTTCGGGGTCATGTCTGGATGTATCGTAAACTGTCTCGCGCCAAGCTCGCCTCTATACCGAGCCTAGAAACCAGCTCTACGTGTCTGAAACTCGTAAATCATGAAGCAGCCTCTAACAAATATGTAGGGATTGCATCGCTAATTGAAAGAGCAATATATCTGGATTTTTGGTAATACTGTCCCACGGGGTCGCCAACCCCTTCTAATAAACCTTACGTTTTGACCAAGACCTGTGAGTGAACCTCGACGGATAGGACGAAGGAAGATTGGTTAATGTCGCCTTCTGGGAAGCTTGTCTCCCACATGAAAGGGGCTTCGAATTTATTGTAAAGAATTAGCCTTTTCTCAATAACCTGCTTTTTTTCGTTACATCCATAAATTAAGTTGGGGATCATGAATCAGATCGCTCTTTCTCTCTTGTTCTCATAATAATAATATATAATAATAATAATAATAATAATAATAATAAAAATTAATATTATTATTATTATAATTATTATTATTATTATTATATTATTATTATTATAAAAATTCTTCTTCTTCTTACTATTATCATCCATACCATTATTATTATCACCAGCATCATTATAAAAGATGATACCACAATTAGCTATCCTATAATAAATAAGCTTGAACAAAAAAAACAGAACATGTGTGGCACTGGTCACCAACTCCTTGGTCCAATACAAGTGAGCTCTAGTGCAAAAGCCGTCCTATATACAAGTGAATGGCTCATAAAATTGCCAATGCCTTTAAAGATAATATATACAGTAGAACCTCAGAAAAACGGACACAGAAGGGACCGGACATTTTGCTCGCATTAGAAAGGTGCCCTTTGTAGAGAGGTTATTGATTCGAGATCTACTTTCAAGGGACTGCCCGTAAGTGGCCGTAAATAGGAGGTGCCCTTAGTACAGAGGTGCCCGTAATGAGAGGTTCCACTGTATATAATTATATATATATATATATACATATATATATATATATATATATATATATATTTATCTGGGGCCCCATATTTTTTCCAGCATAGAATATATTTTTCTTTGGTTTAATTTTACACCCGGTAAAATTTCTTTAAAAGCCCTCCATAATTCTATGAGAGAAGTTAAAAACAGGCCAAAGAATAGCCCGATGGAAATAATAGCTCGCCACCTGGCATAGGTGTTATAAATCAAGTAAAACTGATGTTCTGGCAAAAAGATCGGTCGTTATCAAGCGGAAATGTGTTTGAAAAGTTGCGCGGATTAAACCATGAACCTGGTGACGAGGAAATCACACGAAAAAGAGTCCGCGAACAGGAAATTATACCCCTTTAAATTTTACCAAAACATGGGCTGATTCACATTTTTACGAGACGATCAGCTGAGCATAGCAAACACCAGGGTTAGCCCTGTTATGGCTGTCAATAGAACAGGGTCAGTTTTGGATGTAGCATCATGGGATTGAAATCTGACACACGGGTATTTATTGTGCACTTCGTGATTGTTCCAGTACAGTATAGCCGATTTCGCGTTTCCTTTTCGCTATCACTTTGGATTTTTATATAAATGCAGCTACGCATATGGATTTTCACCATTTTATGATGTTTCTATAAATATTGTTCATAAAATGATGGCTAATACTTGAATGGCATTCAAAGGATGGCAAACTTCATCCAAGTCAAATAATCTGGACCCTCTCCCCGTCATCCATCTCCCATTTCGAATACCTTCACGAAGATTGATGGAAATGCGGACAGTACCCCTGCTAACAAACAGACAAACAAACCAACAAACAGGCAGACGCGGGTAATAACATAACCTCCCTGGAGGAGCTAATGCCGTCGTTTGTGTTAGACAATCCCGTTGATGAAGCCAACAAGATGTTCATGTATATATCTGCCCTTCCGTTTTGTCGATAATTAAATTTTATTAATGGTTTGTATGTTAACACAATTTGATAAAAAGCTTGCAATTTAATATGTCATGAAAGATTTTAACTAATGTATATAAATTTGATATATTAGGCCAAAATAAAAAAAAGGTATGGTTCTCGGGCACTTTTTTTCAGAAATCAATGCGGGCGGGCGCTTTTTTTAATTTTAATTTTTTTGGTATGTTTCGATAAATATGTCAAATGATAAGGGAAAAGCATGAAATTAACAGTTTTATTTTGCTAAATAAGTAAAAGCACTACAAAACAAAGGAAATTGTATGGTTTTATCTTCTTGAAAGAAATTTCGGAGCGGCAGCAGCTCAAAATTGGAAATTTTTTATTGAAAATCAAAATAAAAAGTTTTGATGCGGGGGTTTAAAATTGATGCGGGCGGTGCCTGAGAACCATACCTTTAATTTTTTTTGGCCTTACATATCTCTTGCACCTCGTTTTATGATATACACGAGCACTCGTATTTGTGCTCGTATTTTGATTTACAAAACAACATCTGTAGATTTCTTTTTTTTAAACTTCCTCTTTTTCATTAGGTTCCTTTCTCATGTTATCACTTACGGCTCTCCTTTTCGTGGCCTTTTGAAGGTACAAGAAGCAATTTTAGGCCAAAGAAGTTATTTGAATCTATTTTCAGTGTTTAGTATAAAGCGGCTGTGTGCAGCGTGCCTGCATGATGTCATGAGCACATTCTTGTCAGATTTATGTTAAATAACTTATGGATATTGGGCTTGGGCTTAGTTAAAACGGTATATAATATTCATCTAGCAGCTAGTGTAATCTAACAATGTATTTCGAATATTAATATGATCACTGCAACGGGATCATGCATGGACTGACACCGTGCACAATATGACATTAATTCAATTCCTCAAAAAGAAAACAAAGAGGGGGAAGGCTGCTTGCCTTATTCCAACCAGCCAGTGCAGGTTGAATCAGTGTAATAGAGTGTATATTTGGGGCGTAATTTTCTAATCACGTCATTACATGATGACTGTAATTTGCCGGCTAACTGATCCTCGACAGGTATGGAGTGAGTCGAGAACCAATCTACGCGCTCATCGAAAGTCGTCAATAACGCGGGGCTTTAGTAAATGCAAACAGACTTATACCCATGGATTGAGCATTCATTGGTCATTAGCCAATCATTTAACACCTGTTAGTTCACCAAAGCTTTCATCAGCCATAGAATTGCTGTCCTATTAGGTTTCACGAATCATTAACGTAGCTCTCTCGACCTTGGATTCTGAATCAACTACACAACAGATACATATAAAACGACACGTCCATGTAATGGTTCACGTGCTCTAGAAAACATCCTACCTAAAATATAAGTCCTTTTATTGCATGCTTCCGTTAAAATACTCAGTTAATTAATATTGGAAAACATGGCGCCCACTCCGGAATGGTTACTTTCTCGGTCATAAAAGTGCATAAAAGTACAACGTGAACATGTTTCCTGTACAATCATTTGCCAACAAGCTGATTTCATGACAACCGCCATTCTTCAAAGAATTGATACTCAGTGAACTTTTGACTCTTTGTATTCCGGTTGCGACATTTAAAACTAACGTTAAATGCGGTTTTCATAGACAGAAGCAAATATATAGAGGTAGCGTAAAGGTCTTCGATTAGGCCCATGCTATTGCAAGTTCTTCAAAATGCAGCCCTATGGCCATACTAGATATCAGACTGGTCTGATGTTTATCAGCACACGGAATGTATAATCATGACATATGTAAAAGGTTACTGCTAAAGAATTTTAAAATATTTGCCTGGAAGCCATGTTGGATTTAACAGGAGTCTAAAATTTGAAAGGTGACATCCCCTCATGGGTGTCAGTATTATGTTAAATTTTCGCCAAAGAACATCACTGATTGCGTCGATAGGTCTGGAGCCCTCATAGACACCAATCACCCCTGTGAATTTGAGAAAGATCAAGCATATACTCGTTGAGATATTGCGCGCGAAAGGAAATCACCGATTGTGCAGTGGCGGAAATATTAGAATTCAGCAGGTCAGTATTTGGAGAGGTCTGGAGCCCTACTCCGCACCAATCATCCCTGTGAATTTGAGAAAGATAAAGCGTATTTTCGTTGAGATATTGTGCGCGAAAGAAAATAACCGATTGGGCTGTGGTGGCCATATTGGAATTCAGACAGGTCTGTAATTCAATAGGCCTGGAGCCCCCATAGACACCAATCGCCCCTATAATTTTGAGAATGATCAAATGTATTCTTGTTGAGATATAATGCCCGCGAAAGAAAGCGGATGCCGTGACGGCCCAAAGGACAAGGCGATCACTATATACGTTTCATAATATTCGTACGGCATATGACGGTCGATGGTGCCGTCATAATTTGACGGATGGTGACTGGATGACGTAAACACATTAGTCGAAAACCAGTTCAAATGAATTTGGTAACTCATGTAAAGAGAGATTCGATCCGTTACATCATAGGAAAGAAAGTTGTAAAAAGGAATTTGAAAAAGTTTAATGTAATATGCCCTTTTTTTACTTAGAGTCACACAGAAAATAAAGAAAATAATTTTAAAGAAAATAATTGCCAATACACCCTGAGGGCAGGCATGAAGTATAATTTCTTCTAGCTGGTATTTCCCTTGAATCGAAGATGGCTCCCTTTATGCGTGTACACTACATAATTCATGACAGTGAACAGGATACCGCCCGTCTATCGAATGAAAACCAGTCAGATGGAACTATCAGTATATATAGGACAATATTACAATATGCTTGTCAATAGTGCCTGCCATTAGTTTACATTAGTTTTTATATATATCTAATGCATCATCATTTAATATGGTAATTGCTGACATATCTGCAGCAAGACAGCCAAGGGTCGAAGTAATCCGACGAGAAAACTAAGTACAACACAACGGATGTCAGGGCACAGCGGGCGGGGAGGGCAAACGCCCCGGGATCGATTTGTTAGTAATAGGCTACCTTCATAATCTTATAAGGTTTCTTTGATCGCAACCCGGGGGTCCCCTTGCTTGTCAGACTCCCATGTATATAACATATGGACAACACCGTGGTTACAGTCATCAAGTAAATCAACTGGCCCTGCGCTGTAACCCCCGGGACCAATGACTGTCTGTAAACTCGAGCACGGCTGAACCATGGCATGCAGCCCTAAACGGACGGGTCCAGCGGGAGGCCTTGACTTGATAAGTAACTGCCATTTAATTGTTTTATTATCTTCAATAAAATTGTCTTTTTTTATCCTAAGATAATACATTTTATGACCTCCACAAGGTCACGCCGCCGGTTAAAAATTTGTAAACAAATTGTGCCTCTTCCGGGTTCTTTGGTGTACCATGACTTGAAAGACGTAGGCCAATTTATTATTTATTTTCCGAAAAAGGTATTTTTCTATCCGGTCGAGATATATTTTTGCTATTTTCGTTACATCCCATCGTGTAGTCTTTCTCTTTTTCTTTCACACATATATATATATATATATATATATATATATATATATATATATATATATATATATATCACTTTCACTGTGATGTATTAAAACCTTAATGTATTATATTGATTATATATATATATTATATATATATATTTTATATATATATATTTATATATATATATATATGTATATATACACACAAAAGCTGCATCTCCTAAGAAAAATTCGCTGTAACATTTTAATTGATATTATTACAATGTAACATAATATAATTACTTTTGACCTTCCCAGTACATTGCCATACTTTAACGGTAGTTAACATTGTCTTAGCTCTACCATGTTAAGTATTCACTTATTTATGGCAAGGGTTTGAGTAGCAACGATAAATGTATCTAGAAGTAAGCTGAGACGTTCATGCAGAAGCAGATCCGTTCTACATTTCTTCAAATCTACTCTATCTGATCTATTAATTCATTTGGCACTCAGCATATGTCATTATGTGTATCTGTTCATCGTAATAATTCAATAGTTTGGAGATAATATAATGCATCGATGGTTTAAGCTATGGAAGAAAAACATCATCAAAGAGACAAATTGTCTGCATGTAAACAAATGAAACAAACAGACCTATGTGTTAAAAAGAGGTACAGAAAGAGAGGAAAACCTTTTCTATGATAGAAATCGATATGACTTTCATTGTCACTCCACGTGGGCTCTAAATGTTTTTATGTTAACCCAAGTAATATGTGCAGTAGTGTTGGCCCGCGAGGACCATAAGCAAAGCCTATACAGGACCGGGTAGCCGAGGTACACCTGGGTGTATCTAAGAATACGACACAAACGCTAATTACTGATATACTTACTGATTTTTTTTCTGTATTGTGTAAACACAGTGATTTGCTGTGACTTGTGCTTTTTCCAAACTTCTTTAATAATCATCTAAATTATAAAAACATGAAACTCTAAGAACATCATTGTACTCTTTATTCATATTTTTTATACTCCTAGAAGTAAGAAGAAAAATGCTTACATGTAGGAAATCCACGCGACCTTTTGTGGACATGCTTATTAGCAATAATCATTATGTAAGAATAAAAGACACGCAAACAAAACCAAGATCGTCTGAGAGTAATGTCCTTTGTTACAGCTAATGAGAATTGTGAATACCGTTTCTGCGCAAGGAATTTCTAAATGATGAGTGCGTGGTCACCGAATCGATTTTTTAACATCTGACATTTGAGACTGCACAGTCCTATTTGCGTAATGCTGTGCGTGTGCAAATATACTAGTCGGCTGGAATTACTGCCGCCCTCGCACTGGTTTAGCGGGGACCGGTTTACTTTAAATACTTATTCTGGCAAAGGAGGAAGTGATATTTCCTTTGATTTAAATAGAGGCATGACCTGCCCTACTTTTCTGTTAACCTGTAAACATAATAAAATTCTCATATATAAGAATTCCTTGAGCTCTTTAGCCCTGACCCTTTGTCTTTGCGGGTGGGCTATATATTATCAAATACTAAGAGCGTTATTCTGCGAAACGTCATACTATTTTGTTCAAATTGTTCTCGTGACCGGTAGATATTGTCAAATTGAAACCTTTATGATATGTCAAACAAAAATAAGTTATATAATGGACAAAACAGGAGACAAACCACCTCGCAAAGCAAAAGAATAAATATAAACTTAAATTATAGATGAATAACTAAGGAATAAAAATCTTATTTTTAAACACAAATTGTTTTGTATAGCGCCATACATTAAAACCCACCCGTGTGAAAGATGCAATGCTGTAACAAATGCTTCGGCACGGAAAGTCTAGTCCTGGAAGACTATTGGTGGATTTTTATTGGTGGATGTCTAAAACAGTGGTTGCCAAATTTAGCACTATGTTTCGTGATTTGCATTCGAAGCTTCGAAAAAAGCTCAGGTATGCTTACTTTATGGACTTGACCGTCCTTCACGACGAAGCGATACTTCTAGTTAATTTCTGTTTTAACAATACAGATTCCTCCAGAAAATTAAAAGCCTGTATCCAGTTGACTGGATTGAAGTGTTAGAATTCACGCTACAGGAAATATAAGGTACCAGTGCTTGATGAGTAAGGAGAAGTATTCCTGTTGAGAAATCAAGCTTTAAAATGCACAGGATTTAGTTCAGGATACTGTCTTGATGTATCACGACCAACTGTGATTACGGGGAACAATTCTAAGCTGGACTACGTATATTTTTCTGAGTGACATGATCTTCAAGTTTTGAGTGAATCAATATATTGCAGCAAAAAAATGGCATTCATTCCCATTTATTTCCTAATGCAATATTATTGTAACGAAACATGTCGTTCAATTATAGACGTATTTCTGAATGCCAAACTCTGTGATTTCAATAAGTGTAACTTGCTTTTAAAATTACAACTCCGTTAAGAATCAATCGCTCCAGAAGTTTGGTCTCCCGATATCATCATATGTTCACTGTTTTGGAAATAATTCGTGCATGACGGTAACAAAGTCACAACCTTCACTCTTGTCCTGGTCTTAATCAGTTGAGATAAACGTGTGTATAAGTGACACACCGGTTTCATCACATGGATTAACAATATATGCATGCATCTGTATGTGTGTGAGAGAGAGAGAGAGAGAGAGAGAGAGAGAGAGAGAGGGAGAGAGAATGAGACAGATAGGCAGACCTTAACCCAAACAGACAAATTGTGTCAGTACATATAACGCTATATATATATGCGTCTATTTTAGGGAGAGACAGAGAGAGAGAGAGAGAGAGAGAGACAGACAGACAGACAGACAGATACACAGAGGGACAGACAGACAGAGCCAGATCAAAGACAACTTGTATGCGCACAAAGAAACGCAAAACGTGTGCACTTGAGAGAGAGAGAGACAGAGAGAGAGAGAGAGAGAGAGAGAGAGAGAGAGAGAGAGAGATGGGGCTGCACATACAATAACACCCGCTGGGTTCTAACAGCGTTCTGCAATCATCTATATACGCTTACCTTAGTTAAGCCCAACTCGTTTGAGCTGATTACGTATGATAACAGATGAGCGTAATTCTCAACTTACCCCATTATCGTTCCGAGGCTGATTTGCCAGTTTTACGTCGTTTGGATGTCGATCATTTCACCGAAGCTCAAGCCTGGATGTACAAATGTCCTATTCCATGACATTCCTCATCCAGTCCCTAATGGAAACGATTGTTGAAACCGCGGATCTGAGCCTCTGTGATGTGATGTGGTTCGAGGCGGGTCGATAGCGGTCCGTTCACAAACCAACGGTCAGTATGTTAACGGGCTCCTTCAGAGAAAATAAACGCAACATATTCAGATCGTATACCCTTAACATGAGGATATGCTAAACCATAATTGCTTGTGATTCTATGCTCATCGTACAATAAAGAATTTCTTGTTATTTTTGTCTACCCAGTTTGGCTATCATCTTTCGAAAAGCAGTCTTTAGAATGTCCCGGGAATCCATTCTATGGTACCGCCGTGTGTTGGCTTGAATGCAAATACGAACCGAACATTGATTTACAAGTTTAATCACTGATATTCTGAAAACAAAAAAAAATTATCGAATGGTACAGAAAGCAGTTTTTCACTACAAGACTACAGGCAAGCTGTATAATCTACATTTTCAAAGCAAAATTCACATATATTAATATATATATATATATATATATATATATATATATATATATATATATATATATATTCAAAATACAGATTACATTTATCTTTTCCTGGGCGTTTCCTATATATATGTCACGACAATTATCTGATTAGTAATGAATGAAATGTAGTTGAATAATGGCATCATTGCCGTCCTCACGATTGTTCGGTGGGGTTCGGTCACGGGTTCCAACAACGATTGTTCGGTACTTCTAATATTGCTATTTCCATCTTAAAAGAACTCCCATAGAATAAAAATAATAGAACTTTAATATCATAATTAATATCCCGATTCCACTGCTGTCATGGCCCCGAGTTTAACATATTATCCTGATTTAATTGCTCACGCAGAACAATGCTTGAAGTGCTCAAAATTAAAAATAGTGACGGGAAAATATATCTGAATATCAAAGTATAAGCCCTTGGAACTCGAGTTGAAGTTGAAGCGACGAGGTTTAAAAGTTTTTCAATACTTTATGATGTTGTTAAAGTGATATTAAGTTAATCGATGTATATTATATTATTTTAACCTTTTTTGGCTTTTAATGTTTTCAGTGGTTGATCACAGAATAATTAATCCGAAAGTTAAAACAGTCATTTATAACGAAAACAGCTTCTCTCTGCAACACGGTTGATATTCCCTTATACGGGTCACATTGCAGCGGCCGTGATAAAATCCGGACACGAAGAACCATAGCTCCTCCTTCAGAAAAAGTGCTAGTAGTATTTTGGTACCGAGTAAATGCAACAGACTTTCCGACCACAAAAGCGACACCTGTTGGCAAAGAGTTACACTTAGTGTACGGGTCCGTAGGGGTCCGTTAAAAGTATTACGACAGCCGTATACGCTTGATGAAGTGTCTTTCATAAGTCCGTCATTTATACATAAAGTTTAAAAATTGATTTGTTTATACACGCGATTTGAAAGCACCCAATAAATATATATTCTTTTCACAATCGAGAAATGATTGGACCAATTAACCGAATTACTGTATCCCCTGACAATGTCGGGGGATGCAATGGTTTAAGCACAGTCCCGCCGCCGCCGAGTTTTCGACCGAGATAACTCTAGAAAAATTCTCTGATCTTTATCAAACTTTACATGTTCATATATATGGGTGGGAGGATGAAGCTTATTTAAAATTAGATCACGACCTGTACTAGGAGAGTGACTGTGACCTTGAATAGAATAAAAGCACACAAAATCTTAAATATCTCAAGAAATATTGCACGGATAAACCCAAAGATCAGGCTTGACCGAAAACCTTGGATGGCTTTGTCTTGTATGGAAGACTGGTGACGCCATCTGTTATCCTTTTCTTGTTTTCGCGCCTATTATTTCCCCAATCATTGCCACTTTATAGAAGTGTGAGCTTTATAATGGACAGATTTCTTTCATAGTATGCACATGCATGGATATAGACTATAAGATGTTGGAAAAAGTCTATGTAAAATGGGTCATGACCTTCATTATGAGAATGACCTGGACACTAGATATTTCCAAATTTAGTAAAAAAAAATGATAACATGTGGTTTGCCGTTTTTATTCTTTATATAAAATTGAAAGATGCCAGATGGTAAGTTGTCGACTGAGTTCTAAAACCTATGACCTTTATATATTGATTTTTTTAAGGTCAAATCTGTCGATATATAGTCTTTTTTGTGAACCTCATAACTTTTTAGGTACCGCATCATTTTCTTCAAAATTGAGACATAAATTGTTTCCACCAATATCACCTCAAATCTGCGAATTTGTGAACAAAATTACTTTTGAAGTAGTGCATAATTGTTTCTTCAAATTTGGAAAACAAATTATTCCCCAAGATCTCAAATGTTTGAAATTTGGTGACCTTGAATTTGGTTTTCAAGGTCAAATCTGCGCAAATATGTGATCTTTTGTGACACATATTGTATCAACTAAGTTTTAGGACAAGTTAAAAAATTGGGGACCTTCATCAAGTAAAGTGTTAATATATGCTTCAGATGAAGGGGGCATATTTTAAAAGGGGTTTGCCTAATGTCTGGGGATACTATGGCATCTCCGATATGTTCTTACGGTGGAAGATCACAATCACACAAAACCGGAAAAAAACTTTTAGCTATTTCTTTACAAAATGAAATTAACAGTTTAGATCAAATCATAAAATAAATGAATGTTCAATTGTGATATTCTTGGCGAAACCCTAAGGCAGTGCGGATGAATAAAGAAAATTACGACAGTTCCTCTGCACAGTGTTATAGAACAAGGCTTTTCCAGAGATCAGTGATTTTATCATGATTACTTCCTGTACATCTTCATAAGCGTTCCTCGGTATCTGTGTTAGGGATACTTAAAAGAAGCAGTTTATCCTATTGAAGATAAGGACATCAACAACAAGGTACTGGATCTTATTACCGGGAAAAAGCGTGAAAGGTGCTAACATCGTCTCGTTTCACCAACATTTGGCTGGGAAGATAAGGCACAAAAGTACACTTGGTTAAAGAACGGCCCCAGGTCCAGTACTTTGTGCCAAGGTGTACAAACTGCAGCGGAGGTGTTATTGCTGAAACTCACGATAGCGTGTAGGCAGTGGGTTCTCAACTGAGAGGGCGTACGGTCGACATAACAGCTTCATAACATATGGGCCATGTGCTGTACCCTCATCCAGCGCTGGATGGGTTGCTGAGTCAGGCTTATCGTAGTCTACCATACAGCCACTGCCTCTTTGTAGGTGACTGCTGGTAATGACGTATGGCATGACCGCCTCTTTTAAGGACCTACTGCATGTAATGAAAATCAGTTCAGCTTTTTTCCCACTTCTTACTCAGTACATAATAGTGTTTTGGGCTCCAGGCCAGCCAAGATTATTTTACGTACCTTTTAGACAGTTGCAAGGAGATATCAACAGAAGCAGATAAATAAAGAGCGGATATTAAACAGGTCCTTATGGTATCATGTTAGCACCTGATAATACCACAAGGTAGCTGCCGTCACAAGGAAATAGACGTGTCGTTAAACATGTGCCCCATTACGTTTCTTATTGAAAGAACTGTTACACCTGTCAGGTCGGAGAGCCGTCCGAACCCACAATCAGGAATAACCTGGAATACGAACATTTTTAATCGTAATCGCTAATGGAAAAAGAGTGGCTTTCAATAAATTATATCACATGCAGAAATCTCATCTGCTGTAATTGTCTTTAAGGCAAACGGCTTCTTTGATCCGATTAACAGTGCAACTTTACATGTATGGATTGGGGCCACTGAGGTACATTCTATCTCGGATCAAGGGGGCCGTGGTTGTGACCATTTCGTACCTTCACAAGAACAAATTTCCATTCGGTTACATGAGTCTTGAACATTAAGCAGTATGTGGACCAAGCGTCATATAGAATATGAAAAAATGGATTGTAATAGTCTCCGACTAAGTTGAATCGTGCCCAGTTCACTTTGAAGTTTTTTGGCTATTCTTAATTTTGTCACAGAGATTTATGCTTATGTCAAAACATTATAAAATGTATTCTTTCTAACCCCTATTCATAGAACACACGAACTGCTTTTTTTTAATAAACATACCATTCTTACCTCCACCTTGGAGATTATGATTATGTTTATTAGGAGACTGATGAAAAAACTACGTCGATTAGCACGAAACCTTGGAGAGCCGTCGGTCATCGGAGAGGGAAGGCTCAATGAAAATCGGTACGGGTCTAGTGTTACGAAGACAATTTGTTCAGGGGAAAATACGGGCCGATCCGGGAGTCGAACCCATTTCGGTGGCGCACAGGTCCGGCCTACCAACCGCTTCGCTAGCAAAGCAAGCTTCACTAGCGAGACAGTTCGATCCTAAGGGTGTTCTGCTATCAGAACAAGACTAATTATCCCAGGAGTCACACTTCGGTGAGCTTATTCCCTGGGCAAACAAAGTTAACTGTCACGTTGGACAAGCCCCCATTTTGTTACGAAACCTAATATCAACAGATCACGTATGCGTGATGAACATAAATTTTGTCAAGGTGATTAAAAAAATCAGATTCTGTAACACTAGGCAGCGTGAAATGTCTAGGGGAATGAATAAAGAAGTCAGTGGTGTTTTGTTAACAGATGACTATAATTTATTCTTAAAACAAACCTAACATTACAATACACTAAATCAATACAATTACACAGTTATATAACAGCAGTATAACAACAAATCAATACAATCACACAGTAAAATAAACTAGGAGCACAGTACCTGGATACCACCACTGTCACAGCGATAAGTCCTTTAAAATGTATATACCGGCGAACAGTTCACACGAATTCTCTAGGAGAATAACAGTCCAATGTAAAGCTCTTGTAACAATCAAGAAAGTAAACTTGAGGCAGGCGTATAAATTGTATAGAGTTAGTAAAAGTAGAATCCCTGATATTACTGGATAATCGGACAGGTCCCACAAACTTACATAAACACGTCTGTGTCCGCTGGAATATTCTCTCACCTCCCTCTCGGCTCTAAAACACAGCCCCTTTATATAACTTTTCACCTCAAGCCGAGAATTTTCCATTTCGCGAACCATCTAAAGAATCTAACACGGTATACACGTTCAAAGAACATACTAGAAAAATGAACGCCGTGTCTCAATATATTAGGGTTCACACATGAGCTCGCCCCGGCTTGGCCAGGCGAGAAAGGCCCAAGCTAGCATGACAACGAGAGTTCAACCAGTACAGATTAAACTGAGAGTGCAACACGCGGTCAAACGCGGGCGCTACGTCACGCTAGAGTTACGCCCGTGTCACACAATAAAAAGGGCACCTGTAACACTAGATACAGGGAGATATCCAGTATAGGGGTGTTTTGTCTTGGGGGAGGTTTGCGCTCTTGTGAGTGAGATTCTACTGATTGATATTTTAGTTTGTTACTTCAGTCTTGTGTTATCAGAAAATGCGGGGGGATCCAAGCCACAGGAGTACGGAGAGAAGTTAACACAGGAGGGCCCATCCAGAAATGAGGACTACCCTATAATCTCCTCTGAACAAACCCCTCCCAATTTTATGACCAAAAGCACAACATCCTTCTCACTCTTCATAGAATATGAATATTTCCTTCATTCCACATGTTTGGAATACATGTATATATTTTGGTCATGCAAAAGTAATTTTTAACAATTCAATTCACATTTTTCAAAATTTAGCAATTTGACCTATATCAACGTATTTTTACTAACACACATGGCGATCGGATTGGATAATTTACGCATAACGTACCCGAAATGCATAATTGAAAAAAGTTGAATATATATTAAAATATGAAGAAATGTATTGAGCGTTATACACCTAATACTTTTAAAAAGTGAGGGGCAAAAGATGCTTTGTTTCCCCCGTCTAAACATGATGTCGGCATGCCCCCTTGAAACAAGGCCCATGGCTTGTTGTATGATAATCCTACTCCTCAGACAATGCACAGAACCATAATCATGACTTCAATTCATTATTTAAATGTGTGTTCTGTAAGGACTAACTCTAAATATATCAGACTTTATACCCCATGCGTTCTTTGCTTGCTTCTGCATAGTCAAATATACACGTGTGTATTTCTGTTCCAGTTCCACCAAGCAGACATTTAATGCGGTAACTATGGACACTTATGACACAGATGATTGCTCCATGAATTTCAGCCAGATTTTCAAAATTAAACGCTATGCTTTCATTGAGTATCGGACTTGGCCCAGCCTTGACAGGGCACCTCGTTAGCCATATCCCATAATACGTGGACTGGAGATGACGTGTTGTACGATTTTCTTTCGGACGAACAAGAACCATCCGAAATATTTGTTACTATTATGTGTCTTAACCATTTTGGTCTTCCCTGAAGGGAACACTTTCAATCTGCAAATCTAAACATTGCCCAGACTTGCATAATTCACACAGGGTTACGGAGAGAGTTTTGTAGTTACCGTTAGCCTTGCAACAGGCCCGTTTAAATTGAGCATGGTACGGAAAAATAGCATGATTATCTGGTTATCGTTAATACATTTAAGATATCAAATGACCACCCCTGCTGCCTTATTACATACTTTTAAATCTGACACAAAGTAACACAACGTATCATATAATGTATAACAGCGGGTACTCTTCGGAATAAAACATTTTTTCCCTGATCGCTACAGTTTAAACGATATTATGATCCATAAAATGATAAGAAAGAAATCTGGAGCTTTTTGTATTAAAAATAGTTTTGGAACGACTTCAAAATATATTAGAACGACCTTAAATATTAAACCAGGGTTAAATGTCGTAAATACCCAAAGTTCTAAATTGTTAGTGCAAACGTGTTATGTGTTTTTGTTTGTCCATTCGTTAACTAACGAAGATGTGTCTAAAACGGAAATGATCAACGCTCTCTCATTATATTATGTATTCTGAGCTTTTATTTTAACATTGGTGATTGCACTTTAAAAATATTTAATGTCTCTTCCCTATTTCAATGGGGTTATATTATCAATATTATACTTTTTGTTGCAGTTTTTATATTTTAATTGCTCCGACTATTGTCGCCTCTTTTGTTAACGAAATATTAAAGATTTATCTCTGGTATTCTGGCAGAAGATTTTTTAATATGAAAGAAAATGTGTAATTTGGCCCTTGTTTTATCATAAATAAACAGAGTTGTGAGCGGCTTTTGTGGTTACAGGATGCGGTATATGATTGTATTACCGTCAAGTCTCTTTCAACCCGCCGAAGAGGTAAGATTTTTACATCAAACACCTCTTAATATAGCTCCGACCGGTCATAATAGCTGGCGCCCCGGAGGCCGAATAGCATTCAACGTCCGCTGTGAGACTGTCTATTGCGTCACTGGACGTTTTCTTATTCCGATCTCCGTCGTTAGAAACAATGATGTTGCTAGGCGCTGTTTTGTTGTAGTATGAGTTCATTCAACAAAGAAAAGTGCTCCCAAATTTATAATAATGCTACACGTAACGGACTGAGGGCATCGGGGAGAAACTTGAGCCCAGAAAACCTAACGAAGCAATCTCCTAATTGTGCGACCGTAGTCATAAAATCCCAGCCAAATGGCAGTTTTAACCCCCATCCTGTGGAACCACGGTCTGCGAATTCCAGAAAGGTTCTGACCCGTGTATTTCCATCATTTCAATGTCTCACAGCAGAGTGAGGTCTCTATCTGCGATATCACACCAGTCCTCACTGACAGGGAAAGTTGACTTTGCACTTGCTGGAAGCGAGAGTCTCTGGATCCGTTTACTGTCTCAATTATCGCGCAATGCCTGTGTTAACAATAGATTGAAGGGCCGCCGGCAGCTCGCCCTACCTTCTCAATAAGAAAATTGACAGCTCGTAAAGGGTTGCGGATGGATTTCTCGGAAATTTTCACATGTATACAGGGTGAGGTCGGGGGTTGGAGCTGGTAGATTGATTGAAGGCTTGTGACGGGGAGGGCAAATGTGGAGACGGAGATGTTAGAGACAAACATATACAGACATGAGGAGTTTACACATAGCCACAAGGCTGTCGTACATGAACAAGTCTCTTCCGACGCGCTCCCTACTATATGATCTATAGCTATTATATATATATATATATATATATATATATATATATATATATATATATATATACACACTCTTTATAAAACTGTAAAGGATAAAGCACTAGCAACATTAGGTCACATTTTAGTAAGGATTTGTGCATATCAATGTTTGGTATATAAGGGTTACTGAAAGATGCATTCTTTATGACTAAAGCTTTTTGTAACACAAAATACGGATAAACGATACATCAATTCTGGAAGCAGAGTATTATTTTGATTTACATGAGGGCAACGTTATGCTTAGACAAGTAGTGTAACCATTTTTAAACAGGGAGTTTCTTTCGGAAGAAGAAAATATAAATAAGCATCACGCCTTTCATGCTATGGCGGGTCTCGCATGGCAGACCTTTAGGTAAGAAATGAATGATAAAAAATCTATTCATTTGCAATTCCAAAAGAGTGAGAATCTTTGATTTAAGAAGATATAAAATCCTTGGATTTCACCATTTTGTCTTTCAGGATTTGGCAGGGTTAGATTGTCCTGCCACTGATAGAAGGGTGTAAAAGACTAACAAAGGCGCAGGAAAATCCAGGCGGAAGCTGCTGCGAGGACTATCCCACATGTACTAGCAGGGGTCGGGGAAAATAAACACAGCCCTGGAACCCTGGTGCTAGAGTCAAATTGGCTCGTGTACCGAGCTCTGTAAACATGTAAACAGGCATGTTACCAGCGATTAAGCTAACTGGTTCCCATAGCTGTATACACACAGATTGTAGGAGAGCAGCCTGAACGTCAGGCCCGGGCTAAATGTTAACAGTCTCAGATGTATGTTAAATAAATAGATAAATCCGTTTTTTTAAGATTCCGATTCGGTTGATGTTTTAATGTTTTGATCCTGTATATTACTGAATTTCTTATTTTATTTTGACACCCGGTAGATTGGCTTTGAGGTAAGGACATACTACATATAAGGTATATACATTTCAGAACGCACACTTTGTCATTTTGGGGTTGTTAAACAATGGATGTTTAAATTATCCATTCCATTTTCAAGCTCGGTGTTCCGGCTCTGTTTTAATCGCTATGTGGGGAGTTTTTTTTTGTCAGCATAGACTATATACAGGTATTTAGAAATCACCAAAATGATAGTATTTTTATTATAATTCACAGTTATATACGTAAATTTTATGTTCACAGAGGTCATTAAATCAACAAAAGTGGTAAAATTATGAAAATCGATTTCCTTAACTGGCACTGTTTAACTGCAATTTTTATTTTACCGTGACAAAAATGAATAGATATACTGTTACATGCAAAAGATTTCTGCGGAGCTTCTGAGTATTAGATTTGGATGACTACACTGCAGACTCTCATTCGGTTCTCACAGGGAGGCGCACTGCGTGTAATGACCGTATGGTGTGTCCTCTGATAAAAGAAAAAATTAATAGTAAGATAAGGTACTTTGTTATATATGGGTAAATGTGGCCTTTCACTGTCGTTACACCAGACCCGAACGCTTAGTCGTCACTAGGTGTCGCTAGTTTACTGGGAACGGTTTAATAAGAGGCAATGTGAGCAGGGGAGCATTCCAGTTATAGTACAAGCCAAGTATATTATGATACGAACTCATAAACAGCACATACATACATAAACAGTCGTGGTACCGCGCCAATATCACAAACTGAGGCCACACAAAAACTAATTGTTCTACGTACTCCGCGGCCAAATGTATGTAGCGAACGAGGGAGCGATTGGTTATCTTTTTCACTTTGACAAAACACAAGAAGATAATTTCAAATTTCAGGAAGTTTCATGTATAATCTAGAAATTTTCAAGGATTTTTTCCATTCTCGAAATGATGCATATGAACAGAGAAATATGACAAGAGCAGCAATCAGTAATGTTAATATCGTCGACATGCTGAAGGCCCAATATTAAAAAACGTAAATTGAGCGGCTTTTTTTGTAAAACAATCTTTAATGTGGCCTCAACATCGGTCATGGAAAGTGTTTCATAGTCATCCAAAGAAAGGGATGATATCATGCCGGACCTGTAATACTGTTAGTAAGAGTCCAAAAAGTAGTAAAATAGAAACCTGGATTTGAAAAAAAAACACTTTTGGGTATAGGCTAACTGGCTTTTATTATGCTGACGTAGCTAATTCTTAACCTAAGTATGTGAGTATGCAAAATTACTGGTGTTTGGGACTACGTGACGGGGCGGTAGCATTCGCTTTCTGCCATTTTATATCCTGGAGTCACCAAGGCCAGATGTCTAAAGCATCTGCGGGTCTTGGGTGAGTATAATCACCCCAGTTCTATTTCATTACACCGAAGAACGCATAAAGTTGCACTTTTACACGGCCGTCGGGCACAACCTGTCCACTAAATCTACAAATCGCGCACCCTGGATGGGTCCGAGCATGAAAATCTCACCGACTCCTTTGATGAGATTGGAAAACATCATCTCCACAGACCACAGGATTCCTGTTAGGTGAGGTTAATTGTCAAAACTTCAGTATGAAACTAAGTTTTCACTTATGCAAAATGTACGTTTTTAGAAAATCATGACTTTTAAAACAGAATATATTTGGATCCGTAAGGATGTCAGAAAACTAAGCCCTCTGAACACAGAGCCCGCCGAGGTATAACATAAAACCATTTAGTAAGTATGAGAGAGAGAGAGAGAGAGAGAGAGAGAGAGAGAGAGAGAGAGAGAGAGAGAAAGAGAAATAAAAAAGAGAGAAACAGAGAGAGAGAGAGAGAGAGAGAGAGAGAGAGTACGGATTATTGTTCAAACTTCAAGGAGCAAATGATTCAATCATTATTATTGACTATATCAGCCCTGTTTCAATAATATGCTATGCACGAGTTTCAATCTTAAAATATATCTCTTTGTACAAGCGTTTACGCTATGGTTAAGAAAATGGTATCGAATATTATAAAGTCACAAGAAATAAGGATATCTGAAAACTATTGTTATAAGACCAAACATGTTTGAATAGATTAAAATCTTCAGAGTGCATGAACTGATATTATTGATCAGAGGTGATTGCAAACGATTCCTTTATCCGCTAAGCAATAGGTGTCGGGGTTCTGCCGTGTTCATATTGAAGGGTGTCGCCCACCAGGACCAGAGGGATCGTTATCGAATGAGGGAGTCTGCAGGCAAAGTGGGTGACAAGATTCTTGTATAGCAGCATCAGTAATACAAAACAGCAACAGCCGGGACCTCCCAGCAGTGCTGCCATCACTTACAGCCGAGCACGGCATGTCTGACAGTCAGCAGCGATCAGCACTGTCCCTATACGATTAAGCAGACGCACCAATGACATAACACTTGAATGCTAGTTCCAATTGGCGGCCGTGTTAACAAGTGTTATGTTGTGTTCACTTAGGACACGGCTTGTTCAGCGACCCCTGGGAAAGCACCCAGCGACTCGGGATGATCTTTTATCGCTCGTTATTTTGTTCTCAGGAAATTACCAGACGGAAGGACCCCGGTTTTCTCTACATTGCAACACAGAAATGAAGTACCTCCCACCATTTAGCAGCGAAAATCCAGGACAGACCCATCCAGAGTTGACATTACACCAACCAAAAGTTAACTGTTGTTTCAAAGTTTAATCTAGTACAGTGATTGAAGTTATTTCCCCCGAAATGTTACAACAACTCATAATATATGTCGTGTGCATTAAAGCCCATCCAATCGTAAAGGCAGAGTAAGCAAAGCAGTTATTTGCGAAATCATTTGTTGTTTACAAAGTTTAATCTACAGGACCAACTAAATTTAGATTTCGACAAATATAAAAGACAGCATTAAATATTAAGTATAACTCGTCGGGTGCAGGGATTTTATTTATCGAAAGAATGGGTAGAAACGCAGTAGTGACCCAGTGGTCACGTTACATTTGTTCTAAAACTATTTTATACGAACTGCTTTCTGTAACACTTTTTTATGGTTATCGCCATCAGCGAGGTCAGCGAGAGCCGGATATACCGGGTCTAACCAATTAATGTGTGTAACTGAATAATACTACGATTTTTTTTCATACTTCACCCTTGCTTCATTCAAAATCTTCATATTATGCAAATTTAGGAGAGATGATTTAGGGAACATTATACCTTCCTTTTCAAATCATGTGTTCTTGTAAACACTTTTCAGTTTTCAGTCAAAATTTAGGAATAATTTAAAGAGACAACATATGTTCTGCGCTGTATATGGGAACAGTCAAAAGGCGTCCTGGGTTTCTAAAGAGACCAATACAGGCTGTTAACTTGACAGAAATTCAAGAAATTTCTTATCCATTATCAGCTGAATACATTAAGTATTTTCCTTACTGACCAGCTTTCTAGCCAGGTTTTGACTCAAACGGGCTCATGAATTAAAGGACTCTGCAGTAGAAATCGGCAACAAAATCACCCGGCGAAGCAGCGGACAACACCCAGTATAATGTACCTGTATTCTGTACAGTAATGCCTGAGTCTTACTCTCTTGCAACGGTAAACACCTGTGTGACTGGTGTCATTTATCGATATATCAAAGTATCGATCAAAGCAGGTTGCCCGATATGATATAAATAATCAAATACATCAGATACTTCAAATTGTTTTAACTGTAAATGTTGAATAAAAACATTAAAATAAGCACATTAAGATCTATCAGACAATCATGAAGCACATTTAATATAAATGAAGTATATATTACCATTTTTAGTATATATTACCATGTTAAGTATATTTTACCATGTTTTTAGTTGGTTCCAACATTGGTTGATCATGTGACCGATAACACGTATCAGTGATTCTTTTGTTACCAAATCAAATATTGTATTGTATACTCATATGGATATATTTCACAGGTTCTTCTGCTATGCAAGTATCAGTAAGTCGATAGCCGAACACGTGCCGTTAACGAATATGAACAGTTCATTTGCAGAGCGAGCCTAGTGATCTTCATATAAAACAACCTGAATGTTATAAATTATTATAACTTCCGTAATTAAGAAATTACTTCTAGCACCATGAACGTTTGCTGCCTGACAGGCAAGAAGAAATCGCTTTCAACATGTATATAATTAAAATATAAAATTACAGTTGCTGTTTTATATATATGATTAACTGTAATATATATATACATATATATACAATAATAATCTCGGTTTAGGTGTATCGATGTATAATACTGAAGTAATCTTAATCTCTGAGATTATAAATATGTCCCTGTTGTTTTCAGTTCTTGAATCCTCTCCACCATATCTGTGTTCACGGTTGATTTGAGATCTCGAGCTCCTGAATCTGTTTTTGTCTTACTTCTAGACTTGGTAATAGATGAGGGTCGTGATAACATTTGCATCCTCAACTGGTTTGTTTGTTGAGTATGTACCATAAGGTCGGAAAGTTCACGGTGTCGTCCTCACCTAAGTGTGAAAGCTATGTTGGTTTAAGCTGTGTATTAAAGTTCTGGTTCATCCATATGTGTCTTGTTACGGAACCTAATATAAACAGATCACGTATGCGTGATGAACACAAATTTTGAAATTGAGATAAAAAAATCAGATTCTGTAACACTAGGCAGCGTGAAATGTCTAGGGGAATGAATAAAGAAGTCAGTGTTTTTTTGTTAACAAATAACTATAATTTATTCTTAAAACAAACCCTAACAATACAATACACTAAATCAATACAATTATACAGTAAAACAGCGTTATAGCAACAAGTCAATACAATCACACAGAAAGATAATGGTACAATACCTGGATACCAATACCGTCACCACAATAAGTCCTTTAAAGTAACCTCTCGGAGAATGACAGTCCTGTGGAAAGTTCTTTCAACAACCCAGAAAGTAAACTGAAGTCCAGAAAGCATTAAATCCAGGAGAAAGTCTTTGAAAATGTATAATTGCCGCATTCGTCGGATAAGGTCTTAGAATCTGACACACGCTTCTGCGGCCACTGTTTGCCCTCTGGTTAAAAAAAAACAGCCCCTTTATATACCTTCACACCTCAAGCCGGGAATTTTCCACTTCTCGAATAGTCTATAAGGTCTTGCACAACACATGTTTAAGGAATTCTCTAGAAAGAACAGCGCTGTGTATCTCCACACACCAGGCTCATCACGTGACCCACGACCAGGCGTGAAAGCTCAAGGCTCACATGACAACGAAAGTTCAACCAACACGGATTAAACATAGAATGTAATACGCGGCCAGACATGAGCGCCACAACAGGAGCTACGCCCGTGCCACACAATAAAAAGAGCACCTGTAACAGTCTATACCGTTCATAACACAGCCTGAACCTCCAAAGGCATGTTTCTTTTCAAAATCTTTCTCTGACTGTGGGTGAGGTGTTTTACATTCTTTCACCACAGGGAGGAATCTCAATAGAGCACAAAAACCTCCGAAAAATTAGAGAGCACTTAGTACGTGGATACGATAAAGGTTGTGGATGTTGAAGTGAAAATAGGGTTAAAAGGACGTTTAAGTGGCTTGCTTGATGATAACACGGGTAAGAAGATACCGGATTGGTGTTATACTGTCAAAGTCAAAATGGTTGTGTTAGTTTGTATGTGTTGCCGGAGGGGGGGGGGGGGTTGAAATGACAGATAGTTGTTTGTTTGTATGGGCGGACGGATTAATGGGCGGAAGGATAGATACATTGATGGGTGGATGGATGAGTGACAGGATAGTAGTTAGATGGAAGAAGAGGTACGTCAGTGGGTGGAAGGATGAGAGATGGATAAATGGAAGAGTACACAGAATCGGATTGGTCATACGACAGTCCATGTAATCGTTCAGCTTTGGACGAAAAGTTCACTATCAAATTATATATGGTTCACAAAGGTTACGGTAAACACCAGCATGGCCACTAGACTTAGAATATTACCATAATTTATTTCATACTGGTATAGACCTGCATGACCGTTTGATGTCGTATATAATATACATAAATAATGTATATATATATATATATATATATATATATATTAATGTATATATATATAAACATAATTTTAAGTGGAATAGCCGTGTTAGACGTAAGTAGAAGCGAAGGTTAAGATAAAAAATTGACGCCTTTTAGATAGACTAACTTGTTTATTAACACACGTATCTACATACAGTATATATAACATAAGGTATTTGAGCCAGAGCCTTATAGATAAATATATCTAGAAGAATCATCCAAATAGTTATCTATATTTACTGCTACGTAGTTTATTACAATCAGCTGTTGCATTCTTCAGGTTAAACAGTCAAATAGCTACTCCCGCGTGATTTGTAATTATATATATATATATATATATAGAAGAATATATAGCAAGAATCTGCATTAATTAGTTTTAGTATTATTAGTATGTTACTGCATACTATTGATTTTGTAATCAATCATGCTGTGTGAGGCATCACTGATTGTTACTGACTCATAAATTGTTCTGAACTTTGTCTCTGTGCCTGTGAACAGGGTCAAGTTCATGTTAATGACATAATAACTTCTGCTTGATAAGCTTACCTACAAACAACAACTGCATACTATATATATATATATAAATATATATATATATATATATATATATATATATATATATATATATATATAAATAAATTAAACAGTTCATTGATATTGTAATATTAAGCTTTTAAATATCGCAAATATTAAAGAACTGGTTACTAAGGTCAACCGAAGACAGTATAGATTTGACGGTAAACATAAGTTATAAATTAAGTTAACATATAGCATACATCAATACGTGAAACTGAAATGGCCTAGGGATTGGTTATATTAATTCTGCCTTTTAAGAATTCGAAAAAAGATTAGCAAACTAATACCAGTGGAAAAATTGTAGTTTCCTCGAACTTTGTGTAAAAGTTTGACCGTCAAAAGTTTCATGGAAAAAAAAACATCGGTTAACTTTTTTTCAGCGGAAACAACATTCGGCTTTGCTCTTTTCCAACAAAGAATAAAGGTGTAGACCTTCTTAGGCCTTTAATCATAGATGAATGAACGGATGAACGACAGATGAAAGGAAGAGGTAAAAAGATGGATTGATGGATAGAATGAGTGAAAGAATGCATGGACAGTTATAAAGCTGCATTGCAGAATGAGAGGGTTGATATCTGACCCGATATATGAGGACCTGGACACGTCAGCGGATTTATTGGTAGATGGATAAAGCAATGGATTGAATATAGATGGATGGATGGGTGAGAGGATTGGGAGATGGGTAAATGAATGTAATGGGGTACCTTTTGATGAAAGAATGTAGGGATATGTGGATAAATGATTGGAATGAAAGGATGGGCAGGTGGATAAAAAATGGTTTAGATGAGAGGACGGATGTATAGATGGAAGTGTGAATGGGAGGATGAAAGAAAGATTGGACAGATCGATGACCATGTATTGAAAGGAGAGGCGTGGCACAGGTTTGACCAGGAAATAGTTCTCCATGTTAACGTGCACGTTTACCCATTAATCATTTAATAATCATTATCTCTTACAGAGAGTTTGCTGAGATCTTAAACATGTAACAATGTACAAGGAAGGTAGGGGGAGGCCTTCTTCAGGTTCCTCCAGAACTAGATAATCCGTGCCTGTGTATCATTATTAGTAAATTACCTAAATACCTTTATCATGACAGGTAAAAATATCACCAAAGTTACTGTGCTTGTGTAAATATAGCTGCATAATATACATAGCAGTTAGGGCAAACCACTTAGTCCCTGTACGCATCTTAGATGTGTATATTTATAGCTACATTCTGTCAGGTATTGGGATCGTAAATATTGGACGCACCTGTTAACATAATCCAGAGACAATATTATAGAACAGAAGCATTAAGGGCTCTTCATCGATCAACATCGCTCATCCACGGCAACGTCACAAGTTTACAACTGCCTGGATTTATGATCGATCTGTTTCCTCCAGTTTCACCAGATAATTCTCCCATTGATTACCTGAGGCAAGGAGGGTTATGTTTTCATCGGCATTCACTTTTTGAGATGACTATATATTTGGTAAGTATTTTACTTTGGTGGAATGGTTGATTCTGGTGAGTAGAATACACCATTGTTAAAAAATTTGTTTTGTCCTTTGCTTCACAGCCATCCAACATTAATAACACATAAAATAAACTACTTATTCCTTGGATAGTTAAGTGTGTCTTTAACAATTTTTCAAAATTATATATATATATATATATACTTGGAAAAAATTAAGCTAAAATTACCTTAAATCGTGGTCAGCCTGTTCAGATACATGACACTGACCCATTGTCACACTTAGACTTTTGTATGCTTAATAAAGGTTACATACTCTGTATTAAGAAACTATTTCCCTGTTTCATGCGTGCTGTGTTCGGTGACTTTCTTCTTGAAACCACTAAGCCGCCTGCATGCAAATATTTCATGTCTAACAAGTTGGAAACAATTTTGGCGGAGCCTCTGGAGACGTCAAAGACGCCAGTTCAGGGACGATCCTAATGGAAAACTAATTAAAAAGGCCCAGGTCAGCCCCAGGTCTACACGCTATCATCCAAAACACGACATTACCGTAAAATAACAGCACAAAACCAGGCGTAAAGACGCGAGGTAATCCCCGGACTACACTCCCAGGTAATCTGAAATCGATTACATATTTTCCACGGGGGTAGTCTGAATATTGTGTCAAGTTACTCCTGGGTTATTTAGTTAAAACGATAACTACTTATGCTCCTAATTAACTCATTGTCTGTTTAATGAATACTCGTCAGTGAATAATTCTAGTTACATAGTAAATGAATATTCATGGCACATATCATGCAACTATAAGATAAGGACAGAAGAAGATAAGAACTAAAATATAATTACAAGTAAATAAAATTTAAAAAGAGGTGTTTTGAGGGGTAATCTGAAAGCATATGAGGTATAATGAAATCATATTTCAAATTACACCCCTGAGTCAAATGAAATAATCCCAACCGTGGTAGCGTCAATTAAACAAGGATAATCAGAAAGCGGTATGCAGAATAACCAAGTCGAAGCTACCTGTTGAAACTTCTGAACTTTTTTTCATAATTTATAACATGATGTCTGAGTCTACACAAAGAACAGAGCGACACGCACGGAATTTTTGGTCTGGAAACTAAAGGCTACTAATTCATGTAACTTTAGAAATTACATAGCATGTCGCCAAATAAAGTATGCTTCATCGTATTACGACATCCGCTATTTACAGAGAAGGATTCCTGTTCTATATAGTGACAAATATGGATCAAGAACATTCTGGACGTCTGGGTTGTTTTTTTTTTGTCTTGAATTCACTGACTCAGTCAAATGAATGTCGCAGGCAGGGAGTTTGATCATATTAAACCTTGTCGCGCCTACACGATATGCCACGGTTCAACAAGTCTAACACAGAAAACCTATAGAACAAAGTACCTCTCCAATACCTATGAATGGCTGCGTCCTCGATCATGACAAAGAAACAGCCGTATGTTACAATTTTGTAGATTCTTCAACACGGGGTTATCCTACTCCTTAACAAATTTTTATCGAATTCTGTACATAATGTAAAGTTACTTACAGATAAACGAACCAGGTTACGGGCCAAGGGGAAAACATAATACCCTGCCCCCATAATACCCTGGCTGTAATACAGTGGACGGACACTATTTGTCTTTGTACCCAAAGTAACATGATAGACTAACAAAAACTAACGAGGCATTCACGTACAGTTATATAATAAAATGTACAGGTAACGAGTTCATAGTCTGATATCAACGACAGCATCAGTTTTATCTTTACACGCACGGGCACAATAAGGTGGGGGACAGGACAGACATGTCCCACCCTTTTTCAACCAAGGGGGACAAACCATGTTATGTCTCCACCCCATCCCCAACACAAACATAATTTTTGATAATTAAATGAGTGCAAGTATGTCATACATACACTCGACTAACTGCAATTAGTAAAAAATACAAAATGTCAGCAAAATGTGTCACAGTGTCGCACATGTTCATCAATATCAATTAAATTCAGTGTCTCAGAATTAAATAAAATAAAAAGATGACTGATAATATGATATGATTGCCTGATTTCCGCCACACTGGGGTACTGAGCCATTCAATGCTCAAATAGGAAAAAACATGTGATTTTATTCTGAAATTATTTCAATATTGGCTAAAGATTGATTAATTTTTTTAAATTCTACCCGTGCCTCGCCCCGCTCCCTAATTCAGTACAACAATGATAGCATTTGCCCCCCCCCCCCCCGCCCGGCCCCGAACTGGGTTCTAGATCCACCACTGATAATATATATAATATTATAATTATTATTATTACACTGTACTGAGAAAATGGAGGGGGGTTATAGTATATGTAGTAAAATGTAGTATACTCCGTTACAATGGCCTATAAATATGTGTGTGTGAAGTGGGGGAGGGTCAAAGTCCCCCCCTACACACACACACACACGTTGGGAATGGAAATAGCGTCCCTGTTTACTTATTTTGCTGGTCTTACTTGGACTTTTCATTCATGTAGTTTCCCCCAGTTCTCTGGAGAAGGCACCACCAAAGTATTCTTAACAGTTGCTTTAAGGGCATCTGTTATACATATGCCTGCTGCCAGAGTCAAGTATATTCACTCACCATTGGATGAAGAAGGCGAACTCTTGTGGTTCACAAAAAGCACATGAAGGGAAAAAATTAAAAAAATAAAAAAAAAAAAAATAAAAAAAAATAAAAGGATGCATATTCCTATATACATGTATACACATATATATTCTACATATACACATACATATTATATGCACAGAAATCAAAATATAAACCGAGTTAGAATTTAAAGATACCCCATTTTTCATTTAGTACCTCCAGTTCGTCTTTTTGTTCTGCAATATGTTTTTCAATTTCATAAATCTTCTTTGCATAATTAAGCTCATCCAATGCTCTTGGTTTCACTTCTTTACATCTACATGTATACGAGTATTTTTTTAAAATAAGCAATATGAGATTTAGTATATCATACTCTTTGGCATCAAATATTCTTGAGTAATAGGGCATTCCCAAAACAAGTGTGTCAATGATTCTCTTCCTTTTTTTACAAAAAGAACAAGTCTCCTTATCTTTGACGCCAATTTTGAATAAGAATGTATTTGTTGTTAATATTCTATGTATCAAATTAAACTGAAATATCCTTAGCGTTGTAGACTGAGTAAGCTTCACTATATGCAAAAAGGAATTAAGGATATATTTTTTTGAGTCATATTCAATATTTAGGTCTCTTGTCCATTTTCTTAATATTCTTTCGGGTATGCAATTTTTGTCATATTTACCACCTTAAATAATTGGGAAAATTTACTTATATAATTGTCATCTTCATTTGTATGCAATAAAATTTCTTTCCACCCTCTCTCTCGCTCTCTTTTTTTTTTTTTTTTTTTTTTTGATTTTGTCGTTGTTGCATTTTGTCTGACATATATCATGCTGCTCTTTTCCAAGATACGTGTATTGACTTTGTAATGCTTTGACTTTGTAAGGTTTTCTGAATATATGTATTGGTATTGTATATGTTTTGTCTGAATAAATGTTATAAAAAAATCTTGTGGTTCAGACCTTGGAAAGGGTCTTTACGCCGAGAACGGTACAAACAAAACCTACGAACCTACACATCAAAGGTTACAAGTGTGCTTTCCCAACGGTTACAACATCGCCCTCCGCAGTCACATTTCAGTCTTTGCTAGGTTCTAGCAGTTGTAACAAATCAGGTCGGGATACACACAGGAAGTATTTTAATTATATTTGACGGACACCACTACGCGTGTTCAGTGGTGTAGCGACGTTGCTGTTGCAGTATTTCACAGTAAGGGGCTTGGTTGAGCCCCGCCTAGAAAACACAAGTCGGTTTTGGCTCAAGGAAAACCGGGGCCAAAAGGGACCAGTGTGTGTTTATAAATGCTCCATCCTAGTAAAATGTGTATAAATATATATAAACCCAAGGTATATAGATCCGTGTCTAACATATAGCTCCAGGCTATGCTTGATGATTACTTTGTTATTATAATTGAAATGTGTTTGCTTTATGTACTGAATATGTCATATGATAAATCATTATAATAAATATTATAAGCTATAACAAACTCACACTTTGACACTGCCTGGTAAATTATCATTTACAAGAATACGATTGTACCCTCATAATATATGATAATCATTTCAGTTCATGGACAGTCGAGGGGTAAAACGCTCGGCTGTCTCCGCTGGCGACCCGGGTTCGATCCCCGATGTGGCTATGATGGTAGGCTGTAGTTGGCCGTCCAAGGCCGGTGATTTTCTCCGGGTTCTCCGGTTTCCTCCGCCCCTACATACTACCGAACGCCATCAACTGATCCATGGAAATAACTATTTGTACAATCCATGTGTAATAAATGAGTTTATATTTATATGTGATTTGGCACATGATAATCCACACACACAAACTCTCTGAGAGGGACACACATTAGATTTAACCAATTCTTACCTGTAAACACGATGGAGATGGATCAGGGATGTTATGGTTATATAAAAGGAATACAAGAGAAACAATAAGGGGACTAAATCAAATGTGCATCGTTTAGACCGTCTGTTACTCCCATTATCGTCGTAAACATGAAATGTATAACAATACCAGATACTTGTTACGCTGAAGGCCTATTCAGAAATTCGCATACCATTTTCATCTGTCATTACCTCGCAGTAAGTACAGTACTTTGGCATGTCAAAAGCTCTCAATCTGCGTGCCACTAAACCATTGTCACGCAGCTACTCTGTGGTCATGCCTTAGAACTGTTCGTTTTTGGTCTTGAACTGTCTGAAATCATGCCGAGTGTTCCGTAATCACAATCACCTTAATTGTGGTGAAATTGAGATTATTTCTTGAAGGGGCTATCACAGTCCTATCTACCAGAAACTACGCCAAAGTACCTTGTGGGTGAACTTGCAGCGCCATCTATCGTATTTGCTATGAAACTAAACGAGATTTTAAGTATATAAAAACACTGAACGTTTTATATGATAGTACATTTTAAGGTTAGACCAATTGAACATGAATGTTTGAAAGTGGGCTACCAAAAGAAAGCTTATAACGGACCAGTAATGCCTTGTAATTTAGAACTTGATATATTGTGACCTGAACGATTCATTTGAACATTGATACCTCCAGTTTTCTGACAATTTGTTCCACTCCGGGCTCAATGTTACTCTTCCCTAGGGGGTCGTTTTTACTCGAAACAAATCCTTTCTGTTTGAGCACTGTGGGTCGGCCGGGACTACTTGTCTCAACTTTTAAACTTTAAAATCAAAAGGAAACACCTTCTCTGTACGTTTCTCATGCACTTACTTTGAAAATATTACTTATTTCGTAAAGTCCTTACCACAAAAACATCCATTTTTATGTGATTTGCCTTGAAACAATTCTTATCCAACACACATGAACGGACCACATTGTCCATTTCACCTACGCCGCTTGTGTATCCAGAAGCCCCGGTGCATTGTGGGAGTCAGATTTTGACTCCAAAAATTCCTAACCAGCAGAGTCATACTCTTGTGAGCCCGAGTCTGTGCCGTGTTGATAAATGTATTCCATATTGTCAGTTCAACCTGGTCTGTTGGGCAATAAAAACCTTATCTTGATAATTTTTATAACCTTTATCTGAAGACATGAATGCCTATACAGAATACGCATGGAAAATACGCTACACCATATGCAATAAATATACAGAATACAATAAGATACAAGCAGGTCACCTGAATGGGGCAATTATACATCTTAGCTGAGTTTTGGCTTTGCCTGCCGTTAATGTATCTTTTTGGTCTTTTCCGCGAACAAGCGACACATTACCTGTTGCATAATTTGTGTGTTAACAGATGTAAGGAGAGACAAGAATGGTACCTGCTGACCTGTATACCACGACAGATACATATTATCAGGTTAGTATAAGTAATGTTTAGAGGTATATGTGGTCTTGTCGCTTGCCTGCCAAAACATCATATGATACTTTTAGTGGACTAGAAACTGGCCCAGGTATCTGATAAACTATACATTAACAAACCAGCGACAAACTTTATCTCTCTCTCTCTCTCTCTCTCTCTCTCTCTCTCTCTCTCTCTCTCTCTCTCTCTCTTTCTGTCTCTCTCTCAAATGTAAACCTGTGACAAAACCTTATCTCTCTCTCTCTCTCTCTCTCTCTCTCTCTCTCTCTCTCTGACAGGAAAAACGAAAACGTGTATGGCAGTCAGAAGTTAAGTTATTAGGTATATTATATTAGATTAACATTAATTCGATGCGAAAATTGTTTGTTTACTCAGTCCTCCCTCTCTCTCTCTCTCTCTCTCTCTCTCTCTCTCTCTCTCTCTCTCTCAATTTCTCTGCCTATGCCTCTCTATCTGTCTGTCTATACGCCTGTTTGTCTGTCTCTTTGTCTCTCTCTCTCTGTCTGTCTGTCTGTCTGTCTGTCTCTCTCTCTCTCTCACTCTCTCTCGATATATATATATATATATTTATATACTTCATTGTGTGTTAAGGGCGGAATTTAGGTAGTTTAGTTGACTTCAATAAATATATTATCTGTGTGCGTGTGTAGTTTGAACTGGGATAAGGAAGACCAGGCTAGAATAAAGTGGACTCGGTGCCACCAGATGCAATGTTAATGGACTAGATGTCCATAAATATATAAACAGCCAACAGGTGCCGACGGACAGGCAGGTGAACATGCACCACCCATTCACAGTCACAAACCCCTGGAGAAAATACACTACCTGGGGGCGTCGTAACCAACACACTCACGTCCTTTTAAAGTATGACCCTACATATTAGCTACAGTTAATTTGATTCCCAATCTGATTATTAAGGCAATTTACTTTGGTGTAATTAACAAAGTGAGTGTACTCACGTGTATCGGCGCCTAACTCCCCGGGTGTTGGTTAACTGAGTGTAATGCGCGCGCGTGGGGCGCCCGGCGTGTTTACATACATGAGAGCTGAACTACAGCTGCTGCCGACGGGAATACCTGGCCCGCCACGCAGCGCCTTCCTTACAGTCCCTCCATTCACTGCGCAAGCCCCTGGACTAGACTGTAATAAGAAGTCGAGTACTGTGTACTATTCCATGTCGAGCTGATATAATCCTTTGTCGGTTATACTTCTATTCCATACTGAAGTTGCTCACGAATCTGGTTTCATACACCGCCGGTCAATTTGCTGTTTGTTTAAGCCACGCCTGTTAAACATCTACGGTCAACTATCGCCCTACTGTGTCCACTGACACTTTGTTTGATATTCGTTTGGTCTTCAGGATTATAGAAACCCATATGATTCAAATATAGCCAGTTATAGACTTCATTATGACTCCATAAACCGAAGGACAGACTTATTTATGCGCGTGTACAAAAACAGGTACAGCCAGTCCATGACACCTTCTACAATTAATATGATTAAACAAGTGTATCATTAATAACGTTAGCGGTAACAATTGCTGTAGTACAGTCCAAACAGTAAAAGTACAGGTACATGCCGGAGTCATTGAATTCTAGTTCAAGTCTAAGCTAAGAGCTTTCAAATTATCCATTTTTTTTTTAATTTTATATCATATTGCTTAAACGATGGTTTCATCGTGCTAAAAGTCTTATTCATCATTCTGAATTATAACAGTTAATAACCATGGCGACACACGAGACTCAACTTTTGAGATCGAAGGTGCAAATTAAACGTTTTTCAATTTAATATTTAGTTTATTATATAAAAATATGAATAGTGACAGTATGCCTACTTTTGTCTTTATATGGCAGATTTTTTTTTCTACTGGCCTTGAGCTAAAGTCGGATTGATTAACCGAGGAGCCCGAGTACAAGATCTAGGAACCTCGCGTCTCTGAACGAGTGGACACGGGACTTAGGCCCATCATCGCTGAGAGTAACACACGCGCTCTGTCTTTGAAAGAGTTTATAAAGAGAAAAATGGCTTCATGACATCAGTTTCTTCCATATGGACGTAAAAGAATAAACTGTTGGGCTCTTTCTTGACTTGACATTAACTCGCGGCCAGTCTCCCGATCTGAATAAAACAAATATAAGTGTGTCTGAACGTTTGTAAATATAGGCCTAATATAGGACATGCCCTTGTTTAATTAGATGAATGTGACTCATCCGTGTAATTACAAAAATTCTATTACGACTAAATAATAATTTTAATAAAAATATATTTTTGCCCTCGAAACCTTTGTGATATTTTATTCTGATTATAAAAGAGAAAAAGGTTATCCTTGATTTTATTTTCCATATTTACCGTCGAGTGAATGCATTCAGAACACAATGACATTTTTGTCAAACACAAAGCAAACCTTTTGCATCTTCTAATGAGTGAATATCATATAAACGATTCTACATGACCGCCCGGTGAAATGTTTCTCTAAGTGGTGATTAAAATAGCGACAATACCATTGAATAAATATTTCATATTCTGGCTGGATCCCTCTACCCTACGCCCTCGGAAGTTAAGCAAAAAAATAAATAAATAAACTGAATGTTTATAAAACTAATACAAGGAGAAAAAATGCCTTCAATGGCAATTTCATTTGAGGTCTCGAGGTCATTGTTGTAGGCCTAGGATAGAACAAGAGATGAAAATTAAAAGAGAATAAAATTGTCCCAAAATATTTTCTTCACTTTTAGTTGATTATTGCAGTGAAAATGTACACTGCCGTCTGGTACCCATATTCATCTGGTGTTTTTAATGATAGTTCTTTGGTTGGATTTTTAAATCAACAGACATGGAATGATTGTAATCTACAATTTAACGATGAAACAGAAGTTGAATATTTACTTGACAACCAGGCGTCTTGTGGTCATAACGCTGAGTCTTCCATGGCGTGTCTCTGACAGTTCTGTCCTAATTTCGGATGCCTAAATTGTTTAGAATATAGGGAACTTTTGAATTCTCCATTAAAAATCGTTCATTTTTTTAGGCCTTTGTGTAAAAATTGCAAAAATATAGACCGTTTTCAGAAATTCGATTGATTTTTCACAGGAACTTTTACACAAGGTTAAGGTTTATCTTCATACAAGTCAATGATGAATAATTCCCTTTCAGCTTCCAAACAAAAGTTTGTTGGCTAAAATGATCACCACGAGAGTTATGAATCAGACAGGAAAGTAGCGTATAACTGCTTTTGTGTTATGACATTTGTAGTAATTTTCATGCAGTTATCAGAGTGATTTGGATAGTTTTTGAGTATGAGGTACAAATTAACAGGCCTGGCCAAGGTTCATGAAGCGTGATATATAGACCTCAGTTAATGATAAAAGCTGAGCACATGACGTCATATCTCATGAATGAAGCAGATAACCGAAACTAGGTCAGACCCTTAAAGAAAAGAGACATCCATATTGTGCGTTTCCAAGCAAACCCTGCTGATGACGTCAGTTTCAACGGTAGCGTGTCATGGACGATGCCACGTGACATGCATGTGGAAGTTGGAGGCCGCTTCACTATCTGATGACGAAAGCGAGGCTGTCGTTTACGCTGCTTATCGTCCGTTACCTTTCTGATAACACATTCGCTATCCTTCCATTTGTCATGGTCAGATTGCTGACCAAACAATCGCTGTCACAGAATTACTCTAACACTAAGATCCATTATGAAGTGCTTGTGACAATTGCTTCACAGAGCTCTTTAACCTTATCACTCTTGCTCAACGTAATTTGACTTATGCCAATACCCATAAAAAAATTAATATCTTGCGTTCTGTTGAAGTTGGCGGAAAAGACTTACACGGCAAAATTAATGAATTATGGCAGTTTTGACGCCCTTTTGGGGTGTTTTATCCGGTCATTATTTACGTCTCAAAATCAACATTAATTGATCCTCTAATCAGTGCCTCTAATTGTGATCGCTTTATTTCCAAAGTGTTTTCCCAGGGTACTATTGCTTCTTGATTTAATAACTGATAATTTATCAGCTCACAATTAATTGAGAATTGGTTTACTCACTCAATGAGATCTGATGTATTAGGAAATTAAGTTTTAACAAAGAAATTTATTTATAACAGAAAATTTAGTTAAAATGGTTAAGTCATTAAATCTGGGACTTCAAATCAGATTTAACCAGATGAATACCAAAGCACTTTCAAAATTTCAATCCAAATTAGTTGTTATTTATAATTATAATTATCGCTAAACAATTAAAAAAGTTGTAACACATATTGCAGATTGAATATCACCAATGCTGACCTCGATTACGGCTAATTAGATCTGAAAAAATATAAAGCACTTGGAGTGCGCATACCTCCGCATACACCCGGGTTCATCAGATCCGGAATACTAAAACGGCCTTGATCAAATTTCTGCATGACGTAAACCACAGTAAATTAATATTGTACATGGCATTTTAATTGCAGACATTTATAATTATATGCAACATATAATCGGCTTTTGTGGTCGAAGGGTTGAGCATAGAACTCAAAGCCAGGAGAATTCAGTTCTCACCCAGGGTGAGCGCTCTGCAGGCTTAATGGGAAGGGTGTGCCCCACAGTCGTGTATCACAAACGAGTGTGTCTTTTAGGATATCTGGTTGTTATGATTCAGCAATATGTTCGATTAAGCACCCAGGACCCGAAGGTGCGGTTGACACCAGGATACAGAAATACATGATATAAAGCGAGTGCTACCGCCATATCACGTAATCATAAAACCGAATCGGAAATGTGCAGATATACATACTTAAATTAGGAATTAGATAAAGCACAATAGAAAGTGGAGGTGGTTCCCTCAACACCTTACAGAATCTGAAAAAAAATAATTAACCTTTGGCTAACTTACCCCAAAAATACAGAAGACTGTACTTTAGATACATGATGCTAACTGTAAAAGTTTGACGGAAAAAAGTCATGTCAGTATATTTAAAAAAACTCATCTCGTCGTCCAAGTTACATACGAGGCACAAGAGTGCAACCTTTTTTCTCGTTGGTGCTATCAATAATTAATAAGACTTCAAATATCACCTTGTGAATTCAAGAAAACTCAATTATCATGCATCATGCCGTGCCTTGCGCCGATCATTTCCGGTGACAAGTTAAACAAAAGGCGGACCATATATTAACATTTTCAGCGTGTGTATTAGGCATTAACCTTTCGTCTTCAGCATTTTAGACGGTAGCAGCTGCAAGCAGCCCCGAGCAGCAAGACAACTCGACGGCAGAGTCTTATTTTAAGGGAACGTACACTTCAACCTGTTGTGCCGTGAATATGTAAGAAAAGAACTATAGATTAATATTTCCAACTTTCACTTTCGCAGGTAACATTGAAGGCTTAACATTCCCATTTTTTCAGGTGTCTTCCTGATATTATAAGGTTATTTGATTGTAAAAGGACTTGAACCCAGTATATTTAGCATGAAGTCTAGGAAGATGAAAATATGGGTATAATATGTTATCAGATATTGCAACATGAAAGTAGAATAAAAGCCGCTGAAATGTAGATATAAGTTTCAAATGATAAACTATTCGGGCCCTTCGTACACCGTTTCAGCATTAATTAGATATAAACACTGTGACTGCTACATACTATTAACTCAGTTTAAACCAGTCAATTACTCGTATTAAATACTCTTATTAAAACTTCCACCTGAAGCGGAAGTGCCATGACCCATTTAATAAGAGTATCAGTTCATCGTTCTTTGGAGAAATTTTTTTTAAATCAGACAGGCTACACATTTAGTGATAGCCTTATGTCCAATAAAAGGTTCGACCATAAAATACTGGATTCCTCCAGACGTTCCACAAGACCGGGGGATATAATGTCCTGACCATAGGAGTCTCTTACCCTTTACCTTGCAGTGCTTATTCATGTATTACAGAATTAGCAATTATTAAACGGACTTGTTTTAGAAAAGACACACTTGACTGCTATAAGGGAGGTTAAAATGGTTATTGCTTGGAATTCATTTAAAAATGAGTAATTCAATGTATATTGCAGACTGAACATTCACTAGCCTTATGCCATATAGCCTATGTTTGTACCTTTAAACTAGACAACACATCTTGAGAAATATGAATTGGTGGTAAAACATAGTATAAACATAAAGTATAAATTAACAGAGGGCGTTAGCAATACTGTATAAAGGTTGTGCTAATCGTTAATTGTCTTTTTTTATGTTGTCTTGTTCAAAGACTTTCGGAAATAGTCTTCACAGTTTATAATAAGAATATGCACAATTATGAAACTGATATATTTTGGAAGTGTGTATCCCTGGCTTGCATTTTATTTTGAATTAAGACTTTCCAAAAGAAAAATTCACTATCAACCAACAAGTTCTGTTCCACATATTCGCCTATGTCAAAATATATTGGGAAGAACTGAGAGGCGTATTTTTCCCGTCAAATAATTAACTCCCTCTAGTTCTTCTTGTCAATTATTTAAAAATGTTATCAGTTTATGTGTCCAACTCATGATGCTGTTTTATCCTTAAGACGTATCAGGCTGCTACACCTGGTTGAAAATCGATGGAACTGTGAAACTATGATACTCCCAAGTAGTCATAGCGTTTTGGGCCTTGAGACTCAGCGAGCCGCCATGGTTATTTATTTATGGCTTAACACGTTTATGACGGTATTCCTGTGAGAATTACGGAATATGTCGTGAATACCATGGAGACGCGCGGGGGAGGCACGGCGTGTTAGGTTGCACCACAGCCATCCATTAGCGCTCAACAGAGGTCAAAGGGCAGCGTCCATTTGTAGTTCTATTGAAATCATACTTAAAGATGACCTTATGTAAACCCTTGTTACATTCAATAGGCTAAATTTGGGTTCGTGCTAATTACTGATCGATTACAGCTTTCAAACTAGAATTTACGCGAGCATTCGATATGGCTGCGTTTTCTAGAAAGGTAGAATGTGGCGGTGAAGGCAACCAGGGCGAGTTTATTAATAGGCGATCTGGAAAAAGGAATTCTCTCATTGATCTGCGTATCATGCAGTCCATTTAATGTAATGTGCCCCCACTTAAGAAGTCAACACATTTCCGGCGTCTCTGCGGCCAGATTATTGTCATTTTGCTTGTCAGGGAACGTTTGTCAAAACCAGTCTCGTTCCCTTCTCGCAAATTCATGTTAGCTCCGACTGGCTTGCTTTTCTATGACGTCCGTTTTCCGTTCCCCGAACAAATAATCCTTGGCCTTGGTATCTGGTTCTTTGGTTAATCTGTCGGGAAAACCATTTTTCCAGGTGCAAAAAGTACACGAAACATGTGCGTATTTGATCTGTCCTCTACTGTCATTCTTGAGAAGCAACGTCATGTTGGGCTGCTTATAAGGGAAGGATAATACTGTAACTGTTGTACGTTTCCACGTCACCGGATAAAAGCGAAAGTAATTAAAGTTTATAATATGTTTAAAAATTATGTTATGTTTAACAAATGGCCAGATATGTCATTAACATAAACCTGAAAAGTCAAAAGTTAAATATTTGACTAAAGTTTTCTGAAATACATCGGAGAGAGAGAGAGAGAGAGAGAGAGAGAGAGAGAGAGAAGAGAGAGAGAGAGAGAGAGAGAGAGAGAGAGAGAGAGAGCTACTTTTCGCGAATCCCGCCAATACCTGGAAGTCGCTGAAGAGGACGTACTTAGCAACCACGGGATCTCACACAACTGGGAGATAGCGAAGTGGCTGTAGTCATCACTTTGGCCTCTGATCTTGCAGCTCGGACATGCCCCTCAACAAACCCTTGATAAAGACCGAGAGGAAGGCATTCAATATGAAGCCGAGTCTGAGGTGCTAATTGTGTTATCTGATTTGGGTAAAGTGCTAAGAGGGACGAACAAAGTCTCATTGTTAAGATGTTGGACTCATGGTTAAGATACTGGACATCCAAGCTTTAAAGTATCCACGGTTCAACCCGCAAGAGTTTAAAAACCAGAATGAGGGAATCTTACTAAATCTCAGAGATTGTCTTTAAGGCCTCACAAAAAATTGTTTTACGGGTTCGCCCTTCCCATTTTTCGTGGATCAATTCTTTTGCTAATGGAGACCAGGTCCCTTGTAATATTTCTTATTTGTGCTATGGTATAGTTTCTCAGTTATGGAAAATCGACTAAATTTTGTGTTGCACTTTTTTAAGAACTGAAATCACCCGTTCGCACCAATATTTTGTTCCCAGAATTCCTTGAACAATAATGTTTTCTCTTTAACATAAAAAAACATACATATTGCACACGAAACCACCGGCTATATATTTCAAGTTTTAACCGTGTATCCTCTGTTTGATTATTTGTTTATTTGTTTACTATTCAGTTTTTATCATTTTCTTATTTACCATTTCTTGGTTTTGTAATCAGATGGAGCTTTCAAGGAATTTTAGGTTTTCTCGCACCTAACTTTTATTCATTAGATCTTCTCTTAAGATTGATTTTTTGTTTTATGTTTCCTTATTTCTAGGATTTATGCATATATATATATTAATCGACCAAACACATGTTCTTTTATTACATTAGGAAATCGCGTCCAGTAGCATTCATTTTACTTCGTGGCATTTGTCAATTAAAATGACCACTGTAAGAATGATTCTGAAAATTCAGAAATGGATAGGTTCTACAATTTCCTGAAAATAAATATATTTGTTCTAAAACTAAAAGAGATATCAAATATATAAAACGTCACTTTATCAAAATCTATTTTTAAATTTAAAATCTATAAAAATATAAAATAAATAAAAATGTGACATCCCATGAAACAAAAGGATTATAATAAAACCCCACAGTTTGAGTAATTGTATGTGCACTGGCATTGGAAACTCCCAAAGTTCCATATTATCCGTCTACAAATATATCAGATGTAAAATAATATTATGCGTTACATAGCTGATGAGTTGTAACGATAGGGTTTTGTCATATTTACAGGGTGTTATGTATATAGTACCCCCTCTCTCTTTTAGCTTTGCCCTTCACCCCCGCATTAACACCCAGATCTCCTTAAGGTGTTTGACATAACCCATGAATCCGATCCTGTTTATTATGAGACTCATGCAACGTGAGATAAAACGGCTACATACATGATAAACCGACAGGCCGCGCCGAGCTCTACACCAAACAACCCTTTAGACTGACTTGTAAACCCTGTAATGTTTCATTCAGCTGTGAGTTCAGCTCTTTTTCTCTGTCGAAGGAAGATGCACTGGGTGACCCGGGAATTTCTTTGCCCTCGCGGGGTGCTACAACACTATCTTGCCTCAGCATCCACGGTAAGGGTCGGCCTCCCATTAATGCCAGGGAGTGCCTCTTCTTTTTGCCTGCCGGGATCTAGCTGCACGCCTCGACGTAACCGGTGGCTAAAATGTAACCGGATCTTATATCCCTACGGTTTTTATCTGACATGAAAGGATTCCCAGAAAGCCTGCGATGCAGCGACCCGTGGCCTGCGGGCTGCTTTCACGGACAGATCTGTTTTTACGACTGGGATCTGCATTTATTAAATACAAGCTATAGCCTTGGCAGCCATGACAACTCAGTATAAAATATATACAATGCACATGTCTAACCTTTTCTTAGGCCTACAGATTCATACACAAAGCCCGAGATTTCCATCTCTTTTACTCAGATGAATTTTTCTTTGTTTTTTTCCCCAATGAACTGCATATTAATGGTTAAAGCAATTCGTCTTGCTGGTGAATTGGGAACTTGATGGACGATAATAAGATGAATCAATGACCTTATCCCATGAGAGACTGTAAAATATTAATCAGTCTTTAACTGTTGTCATTCCTTTACTTTAATATATGACATTCAGGACTAAAACCTGTTATGGAAGAAACTGTCATGTCGATTAACAGACTATTTTCGGGGATTTATCGCCGATAAATACCGGTGATACGTCAAGAGAACCTGTAGCATATATTTAAATGACCGTGTGTGGCTGCAAAGCAGCCGGGTTTGACATATTCATCTGTATCAAAGTGTCTGTTATGAGTATGTACAATAGAAATTAAACATAATGGCAGGATGTATTTTAACGTGCAGCTGACCCCTATTTTGAGCATTTTTAAATAGAAATGAGCAGTTGCAATTCCGGATTTTGCAGTTGAAGAATTTAAAATTTGTTCCTGTCACGGATTTAAAAAAACACTTATGTTCGTGGGGAAATAATTGATTTTCAATGTTCACTCACTTGAAGGCCAAACACCATATAATATTGTCTATATTACCATATTTACAATCGTAATAGTAATATAATATAAAAAGCTACATATATAGACTTGAGATCAACTAGTAAAGGTTCAGACTGAAAATTTAAATGGATGAACCAGGTTTCTTGGCCCTCAACATCATTTTATGGTTGGACTTTACCAGGGCTTGCTTAGAAGTTTGTGCTTTTCTCAAATTTTCTTAAAATATACCAAGCAGAATGTTTAACATGAAAGCTACACGTGTCAACTGCATATAATTTATCTAAACTTACAGTGGAAGAAACTTAATGCTTTAAAACAATGCTTTCCGTGTGATACGGAGCAACATAAATATTATTCTGCGTATTGTATACAGATGTTTGAAAACTATACAATGATCATGAGTGAAATAATGTGAACGCTTGAGCACGACCTATGAGAACAACAGTGTGGTCATATAAACGCTGGTTCGCGTAAGAATGTGTACACTGGTTGGGAGGGACCAACCTGTGTGGTCGTGACAGCGTAGTGGTCGGGTAGCATGGGCGGTCGAAAGACAGGTATTCACCATATAAACTATCAAAGTTGACACCCAGGAAATTAGGACACTGAAGTAATGGAAGTAATGAGTAATATCAGTAATCGTTTCGGTCCCTGTAAGAGGACTGTGTCCGTCAATTGGCCAATCAAATCCATAGCACCTGATGTAAAAATTATCCAAGAGTCGAAATGTTCACAAGCCGCATGGACAAGAATACATGCACCAGAAACGGGATGGGATTAGAAGCCTTTATTTTATTGGTCAGACTCTGGATAGTTTGATCTAAAATTAGCAACAAATATATTTCGGCCGCAGCGTACATGAAGCGTGCATGAGTCATTTAAACAGTTTAATTGCGTTTTTCATTATTCACGAAATAGAAGCCAGAGCGGATTGAATAAAAACTACGTTCGTTATCTGCCTTTAATTGTCTATTAGGTAATGAATCAATATATTTTTTCCTTACGTTCAGTTGTGCCACCGCATTTTAAAGACCGCGTCGAACGAAATCGCCTTACAATAGTGCCTGGGAGAAGCGAATAGTTCAGAGACTTTTCAAGAGTTTTTTTTGTGAAATGAACAGATAGAATATCTTATCTGGATCCCATGGCAATGGGTAATTGATAACCGAGTTGGTGATCTGGTTTAGAAGATTTTATTTTTTATTACAACCACTACTTTGCAGTCTGTTAAGGTAACATGCATATACTGCTGTTAGAAGTAACGCGAATGATTGAATCTAGTAATGGAGACTTAAATTCAGACGATCCGAAAGTTATAGAACGGGCCTGATATTTATTGCGGACAAATCTTCTTGTATCCCGGCCACCTCACATCAACACAGCCAGATGACTTAACCGATTGCTTGATGTCCATGTATTGACCCGCGTTTGGTCTGCTAACTAGGTCAGTCGAATCTCGCTATGATGGTCCGCTCTGCAGACGGGCTTCCTTGGGTCTGTATTTCTAAAACGGACAGTAAAGCGCCCGGGGGTGACCAGAGTTTCTAATTGTCATTTGGGTATATCTGGGGCATGCAGCCAAGCGATCTTGATTTATGTCAAAGTTTTATAGATGAATTAAAACACAAGAGCCCTCGGGATAAATAAATTGTGAATTCAAATAGGAATTTCGGTGCACATGTCGTATAGCGCAATCGTGACATCGTATCTGGTCTTATAACCCTTCGTTGATGCCTAGATATTGTATCATTCCTGATAATAATTCAACCCCGATATCACTTTTTTGTTCAGTAATTCTTCTGCCCTTCATGATTATGGAAACTGAATTGTTTTTGTAATACAACCCTGAGCAGCTGACATTTCACGTTGACGAAGTCAAACGATCGGAAGCCTACCTCAGTAATAAAAGAAATATTAGTTTTTTTTGTGTATCACGCCAGAAAGAAAAAAAAATGATATAAGAAGCCCTTTCTACGCGAAGCAGGCCTCGCTCACCTACTTTCACCTGCTGTGAGGATTCGGCATCTGGTTCACAAATTTATACGATTGAATATGTTAATAATATATATGATTACTCCCACAACAGTGCGCTGTGAAATGTATGGTTTCTTCAGATATTTTAGTTAAGCCGGAAAAACTGAATATAAACTTTTACATGTATAACTACTTTTTCCTTACTTAACGTCGGTTGTCAGGGTTATTCAAGGCCTTTTTAGTTTCTTTTATGACTGGTGTACAAATAGTGGATCATAAGAAACCTTCGTTTTCATCATTTCCTGTTATACATTAAGTGCAATATTCATTAAAGTTTAATTGCATTAGCCTAGAATCAGGAGAGCCAGTAATCATAGGGTTCCGTCTGAGCCAGAGTCTAAAGTATAAAAACAGGGACTATTTGTTAAGATGTCTATGTGGTAATTTTTTTTAAAATATATGTACCGGATGTATTTACTTCCCCGAAAGAAAAGCGCTCCCGTTACCAGTTAGGTGTTATAACGTTTCTTTTGTATATGACTCGAAACCTAAACATTAATAGTAAATGAAAAGATAGGAGCGCTTAGCTATGGTCTAGAGGAGTACAGAATGTAAGGCAGGTATCGTTAGTTTGAATATCAGCCGAAGCGCTCTTTCATTCTCACTGAGGAAAGCATTTCCAAAAGGCCGTGCACATGTATCACGCGGGTACGCAATAGGGTTGATTAGACACTCGAGACCAGCAGTTGCGGTGCATCGAGCCAGGTTGACTTCAGGATTCTCGTGAGCAACCGTGCTGTCATTTAGTCAGAAACTACAATGTAATCCTTCAAATATAAATACTTAGTTAAACTATCATTTACAACATCAACTGGAGAGGGTATCCTCCACTCAATAATGCTGAGTCAAGAGACATTTAATCATCTCCACTCGTTCGAATATTTTTGAAACATCAGGATTGTAATATTTAGGACCTGCATGGTGTGGTCATTTGAACCCCCTCACACTTCAAAAAGTTAATATTTCTCATTCCATTAACAATCTCTGCAACCAATTTTTGCTCAAACCATCAAACCATTTTGTAAAAGGAAATTCGCAATTTTCCTGTCATGCACCATATTAAGATATTTACATATTTCAAATTGGAAGATTATGTAAAACACACACACATACAATTATATATATATATATATATATATATATATATATATATATATATAAAGCAGACGGTACTTTATTGTTAAGTGTGTTTTCCTTTTAAACGTAGTGTTTCTTTAAAAATATTTCGAAAGCAAGGGTTCATTCATTCATCATCTGGATTTTAAGGAATTCGGATGGTAAACAATTATCCCAGGTCTCAATAAAGACCCTGTTCCTCAGGAAAAGACTTTGATATGAAATGTTGATTTGATCAACTTTGATAATGTTGTACCTTTGAAATTCATGAGTAGTCCAACATGTTTAATAGCATCTCTGTAAAAGCTCGGGTGTCTTCACACATTGACATTTACCAATCTGCTTATGGATACATGGAACTTCATGCAGAACTGAAATCGTATTTTCCAATGACTGATTATGTTTTTTAACAAGGTACTATTTCTTGAAGTCTTAACGACTTGTAGAATTATTATACTTTGATAAGGACCATGGCTACTCCGATTTCATAATTTTCCGAAATGTAAAGAAAAGTTCTATTTAATTTCAAACACAGGGAACGTTGCCTCTTTCGTGCGCAACGTCTATTATGACGTCATCACTGTTCCTTCCAATTTCATAGACTGGTGGTAAGATGTCACTACAGAATAGTTTCTCATGAATGGTTTTAAATTGCTTAGAGGAAAAAATGACAATGTAGGCTATCGTTTCCAATATAGTTAATTATGCATTTTCCTCTTTTTGTCCTAGGGGTGGTGGAACGGGTTTATATTAATTTCATGGTGAAATAATGCCATGGGCTGTTATTTACTGTCAGATTAAGAGTTGTACTTAATGATAAGTTAAGGCCATTTTACAAGTTGTTTTTCTTCTATTTTCGCCAGGATTTTTCATGAGTTTCAGACGACAATGAATAATATTTTGTTTGTAGCTGTTTGACTAAACCCATCGGGAAAAGAGATCAGTAAAGATAAAGAACCAACACTTCTTCAAAACCAATCGTGCGGCTTTCGTTTCTTGCTCCTGACAGCGACACCTGTTGAGATCAATTATATTCAGTAGACAAGGAACATCACAATAAAAAACAAACTCAAGCAAACGTAATATAGCTCAATTTGATAAGGCAGCTTCTTGGTTAAAATTGAATGTATTGCCGCGTTAACTTCCTTATACCATCAAGTATAAATTATTGGTCCTAGTTAACATATATGACCCTTTAAGGTAAATGGCACTATTACACTGCTAAAAAAATACATACTATACAAGCGCCCTTTTTAGCACAAACATAATTAAGATAGAATAAGCAATGGAAACAGCTGATAAGCAATTTTGATAATCAAAGCACATTTTGGTCCCTTGAAGGTTTAACTTTGTTACAGCGTGGTGTGTCCCAGCTGCCGTACCAAAATGCGAGCATCTCCTTTCGCGGGGGAGGGGGGAGGGCAGCAGTACAAAAAAATTAGCCATATGATTCTATATGGAAAAGTATAATAAAACCACTTATTTATCTTCTGAGCATTCACGTAGGGAATCAAGAATTTTGTTTGTCAAGCGCAGGGTATCATAATAACACCAGGCTGGTCGTTCCCAATACAAAACAAAAAATCTTAAAGGGACCTATTCCAATACCTGACGTCTATTTATTATAGATAATTCCTACAACTCTTCTTAAAATAGACCAGGAAGGCCGATCCGACACTGATTGGTGGTTTTGTTTCAGGAGTCTATAACATATGGGGGACACTCTATCATATTCCAAACATTGAACAAGGACATCTAGCGTCAAGTCAGAAGAACCGGGGTTTTACAAAGACCTTTTACAACCAGTTAATTTTCAACTTCCGAAATAAATATTGTCGCATACACCGCGTTTATTAATGGTCTGTAGAAAAACGTGCTGAACAATTCCACACTGAGGCGTTATTACAACTTTGCCCAACAGAAATAGCCTTCAGTGCATTCATATTACGCAGAGTTAGCCAGAAATCACAAAAAAAATACAGAAAATTTAGTGGAACAGCTAAACTTAATGAAAACATTCGCCAAAGTTTTCAAATAATTTTAAACTTCCATTTTGTGGGAAACGGATTTTGATATAAATGTTTTGAACTTTATTTCAGTAGCCTCTAGCAGACCAGAGACTATGGAAACGTACTTTTTTGGAAGTGCAAATATGAACAATTTATGGCCATTCAGGTACAAACAAATATGGTCATAACATCATTTCAGATTAATTCACTCAGAGCGTGTTTTACAAATTGGTAGGTTTTCCAATAATACCTCGAAAGATTGACTTACCGGCCATTTCATCTCCTTGGTTTGAGATACGGACCAAAGGTATATCCTCATGTGCTTTAGATCAACATATACAGTTTGCCCTCAGTGACTGTTCTGCTGGATTAAGTCTGTTAGCCAACATCAGCCTCTCTGTCAGCCTCTGGCCGACCACCACGCGCGGCCACTGACCATAGCATCTTCCCGGGTTAACAGGCAGCCATAAGCCTGCTGGCTCGTTCATTTAAAGAGTGAAAGCCGGTTTACTAACGATTCTTATTGATCGAGTCGTTGTGCTGTGCTTGTACGCCTGGTTAGGTTAGCATTTAATGCAGAAACGGCCACGGTTGTGCTTGTTCAAAATCTCACCGAGCTTTCTTCGCGACATTTCACGACAAGTGTATAATTATAATAAACATTTTCTTTGAGGAAATTCAAATTGTTGATAAGATAAATAGAGTACCTTTTGCAGTCATGGCCAATATTTGCCTATCCATATCACATAGAAATTATTTATTTTTAGTTTTCTAAATTGTGATGGGGAACATAAAAATATAAGAAATCATAACGGTTTTACATTTAAGTTGGTAATGCACAGAGTTGGTACACTGCAGTTTTAATTGGTCAAAAGCAACGTAGGTTCATGGCTTTAATTGATAACAACATATAGATAATTGCTAAAATGTACAAAATGCTGATCTATACGAGTCCAAATTTCGATGCCACTGCAGGTAAACAATGAATACATGTAAGCTTTACATTGAGCACACATAACACACGTTACATGTTGACCTAATGAAAATATTGTAAAATTTATGTTTTCAAGGAAAGGAACGTGGCCAGTATCTTGAAGATGGAACGAGGATGAAAGTAACTTTGTAAAAAAAGGTTAATGAAAAGATTTTTTTCATATTTTTGGTGAAAATATTAATTATAGATAGACAGAAGGAATAGGCGTAAACAGCGAAAATGTCAGGACATTACCGGACAACTTATAATGTTGACGTGTATGAAACCGGGGACCTTGTGGCTTTGTGGTTAGTGCGAGAGGGAGATCCATTCACACAGACATATTAAAGAAAGAGAGACGACTCCCCGTGCTTATCTCAGTGAAAAAAAGCCCAGAAACCCATTCTGTGGATATTGAGCTATCACGTGCCTCGTAAATAAGGCATTGCCCATTCACCCTCAGTATCTGAGGGAAAAGAAGCCGTCCGCCTGCTATAGCATAGATAACGACGTGCTTGTTACACCTTTCTCTGGTCAATGTTGATGGAAGAATATTTTAAAGAATCTTGCCTACATGGAGGTCATTAATGACGTCATCAGCGGCCATACCGAAGTGGAAAAAATTAACAAATCTGATTGTTGGATAATAAGAGCTTCTTCTTGGAATAATTTAATGCCTTGCCCGGTTTAAAAGCCGTCATAAGATAACCTAAGTAAATCAAGGACCGTGTCCCGTAAACAGGGCGGCTATTCAGTTCTTCACGACGGGTGTTTCTTCTGCCGTTCATTAGATCACACAGAACATAAAAGACAGATCAAGAAACTGATATTGTTCATCAGAACAAAGCCTGATTTCTGAGCGTAGACCTTTAAAAAATCTGATGACCTCATCCTGCAATAGGCGCGATACCTCGGACGAAAACCAACAAGTAAATTTATATATTTGACTCAAGGCTCCTTACTGTTGCCTTAGTTTTGACATTAATCACGTTATATGTACCCTGCCAAGAAGTATGAGAAATGTGTTCATATTTTTATTACCGTAGTTCTTCATCTGTTTCCGTTTACATGTCCTAATTGCTAATTATATCATAAATATTAATAGGTTTGACAACGGATAATTTTATGCAAATTTAGCACACGATTACTTAAAGCCATGTATGTATAAGTCACGTACAATTGTACAATTCTGAAATGCAATCTAATCTGTTTTTTTTTCATATTACTGAGACTTAAGAAGTTCCAAAGTCATCTCCGATAAGGTAAAACCCAATGTCAAACAGAAATGTAAAAATACTATTTAGGTGCACTTAAAAATATTTTAAGTTCTGGGAGGATTACTAATGATACATATTGAATAATGTTTTGGGGTTCTACAGATCTGGCTCATTAGGTTAGGAGTGGGACAGATAGAGAATGAAAATACCCACCCGAGTTTGTCTGAGGATATATGTGCTTTGTTTTTATTTCCCACCGAAAGTGTCGATATTCAAACCACAGTCCAGGCCGTTTTAAATATTGTAAACTTGTTTTTCCGGCAAAAAAGTTCAGATATCATTCGAGCAAAATGTCTTAGAAACTGTTTTCATAAAGGAAAATCCAGGTCAAGACTGCGGAACCTAATGGGATACTTTTAAAAGTTATTAAATATGTTATTATATATGGTGATAGTTTCTTTCATACAATTGACATGTTTAAAATAATATATATATATATATATATATATATATATATATATATATATATATATATATATATATACTCATAACGTTTGTAATCTAGCTTGTGAGGATATACAAAGGAATGATCCAGGAGGGGCAGTTTTTCCACAGGTTGTGTGTTTCATTGAACGACCAGAAGATGGCGCTGATACACAAGAGCAGTTTTACCATAATTGCCAACATCAGGAGGGAATCACTTCCAGGAATATTCACAAATGTGCAGTCACATATACACGATTGCACATAAGAGTATGGTCCGAATAAGTAAACGTAAATCACTTGTTGGGGGAACTTTTTGACCTATGAATGAGAGAATATATGCCAGTCAATGAAAACACGGGTTGTGGGTACCCCACATTAAAGAGCGCATCCCTAAGAATGCATATTTCTATTTAAAAATAAAGACATTTCTTGAAGTACCCGATTGACTGGGCGTATGAGGGTAAAGCATGATATAGTAATAGTTCCCATTACATCAGCAAAAACGCCCTGACAAACGTAAAGATCGTCGTTTGTTCAAATGATGTTGGGTCTTCTCTTTACGGAAAGGTTAAAGGTCTGTTTAATCTGCAAGGGCCATACCAGCTTCATCGATGTGGTGGGAACAAAATCCTAGCGTAAAACAACCTATTATTTAATAAAAGCAGCTTTACGTTGGGGTAGGAAATATATTTTCAGAAATGTCTGTACTGTAACACAGTTTCCCTAAGAACAGTTGGCTCTATAGGATGCAGATGAGTAGTCCGAGCTTAAATGTCTACCTCCGCCCGGGATCCTATTCAGACTGTCCTGTATTGTATCTAGAACAGGCCTATGTGTGCCACGAAATAGACTGGTACCCCGCTCTATTATTACACTGATGCTCTAGGCCAATCATAGAGACGGGCGTACAACGCCATCTTATGTACTCCCGGCAGCCTGGTTCCAACTCCAGTATGTATTATATATATGATAAAAAATAAGCATTTCGTTTGCTCAGAGAAGTTACAAAAGTCGGCTGTACATTATATGTGCCATTAATGATTAGATTAATATATATTAATAATAAATCACTGCTACGCACAGTGGAATATCAAAGATTCAGTGTGTCGTATAATCTATACATCCATCATTCAATTTTTGTGCAACAACTCATTCTTCAATATTTGAAATAATTTAGAAATAACCAAAGAAAGTTATTTTATAAGAAATCTTCACGGATAATCAACCAGGATCGCGTAAACATACATGACAACCGGTATGAGCGTGCATACTGGAGTTCGAACCAGTCTTCAGATAGGTCGGGAGTTGCAACTTGGAGTACTTAAGATGGCTTTGTACGCCTGTCTCTATGCTTGGCTGAGGGCCATAATAGAGCAGGGTACCAGTCTAGCCACGAATAACCTGCCTTATGGAGAATTACAGCTAGATCATCCATAGGAAAAATACTAATTACACTAATACAAAAGAATAGCAATTGCCCAACCTGCCGAAAGAGGTCGTCTCCACTCGTAACAAACCTCTTCCGGTTTTAGGGGTCATCAAGTATCAAAATTTTATTTTGTACATATAAATATACGTATGTTTACCAAATGTTACTTATTCCATTAGGTTCTTATCACGAAAGCATTCATGTACATGTAAACGTCCTTGAAAAATTCTGATAAAACATATTATAATTCCTTTATTTACTCTCTTCACTACATTGTTCATTAGAAACCCTGGTCCATTATGGGTAAAGTGTTTACGTACCTTAAGCCCGACACAGAACGCGCAACATGGTACTCCTGTGATTACGGTTCCGCGAAAAGTTGCAATGATCCTCAGCCGCGTTAAAGATATTACCCAAAAGTCTCAAATGTAAAAAATCCTTTATCCAAAAGATATTGAATCCAGATTGAGCTTTCTAACATAAGAAGCCCTGGCGCTTTTAAATACGATTTATAATATCGTAAAAAAATTACAATGACGGTGCATCGGTGATAAAAAAAAACTCGCTGATTATGTGACTGTGGCGCAGCTAACGTCGCCAGTTTAGATATTCAATGTCTTTGTTCATTTGGCCAATTTGTCAGTAAATATAGAAGACCATAAGCTGAATGCGTGGTTCTAGATTGCTAAGCCTACATTTGATAAACATTTTGTTGAGAAAGATAATCAAATTTTTAAACCTCTTTCTGATAGACAAAAGTGGCTCAGTATATAAAGGGAATAATTATCAAGCAAAATAGGTGTTAAGAGTCGTTTTAACTTACGCACTTCCCCGACTGTCTAAGGTTTCATTGGGAGATCATTGTATTTTTGTTTTTTTTTAGATAGATGCGTCGACAGATCTGCAATTTTACTGAAATGTATTATGATTAATTCATTCACTTCTGAATAAGCTAGAAAAAAAAATAAAAAGAATTAAATTTCCCTCCTGCATACTTTTATAAAAATGCAAGCTGCGAAACACATTGAAATTGGTTGGTCGTACGTGAGCGGGAAGAGTTTTATGTAGGGTATTATATTAAATTTAAAAGTAGCGGAAGTAATTAACTCTGCTGGTTGTATCAGGCTTTTTAAAATGCAGGGGCTTGTCGTCTTATAAATCTATCAAATTATTATTCTCAGGTTTTAATTAATAAACCTGCAGAGAATATGTTAATGTTTTGATACCGATATTGCCGATAATGAAACATTATGAGCGCTTCAAATTTATTGTAATATGACTCTATTCCTCTCAATCGGTAATGAAAATACTGCTTTAATTTTTCGTCAGCACTAGAGAAGATGTTATTTCGGAGTATTATGACATATTACTCTAAACATTTATCGTTTATAATGAAGTACTTTGAGATGTAATTTTAGTAAACACTTTAAGTTGCCGTCATAAAATCTTACTTATATGTGCACATTAAGATAAACAATGTTTTAGGTATATAAACTACTCTGCTAGAGCAAATGCATTATTATTTCGCTGGACAACATTGCTTTTATTGAAGGATTAATTCCTTAATGATTTTCATGTGTGCAAGTAGGCAATACATATCACGTTGGCGTAAACTGTTTGTCACACGAAACTAAAGTATTTAGACATATTGTAATACGTCATATAAAACTGCTGTTAAAATGTTAATTAATAGAGGATTCGCATTAACACGGTATGAACGTTTTGCCTTTAAGTGTGTTGTACTTTAGTTTAGTTATTGTTTTCCAGCACATCCCATCTATATTTTTATGTAGACGTGGAATCAAATACGCCAATGTTTATGCCCCCACAACACTGGTATGAATTGATACCATTACCATTATATTGAAGATCCTTAGAATTTGAGTTATTTTTATCGATATATTTTAAGTCTTCTGAACTCATCATTCGCGTAGTATATGTAAATAATTAACCTTATTGTGAGTTAATTTGAACAAATTATGAATCTTCATTGACCAGAGAGTTAAAAAAGGTAAGGGCCTTAATGCATCAAGGATATAATAAACGACAGGCGTTATAAAAAGAGACGCAAACCTTCTACGCCTGGTGTGATTATCCGTGAACATGTTTTGATCTATGCCATGCACTTGTTTCATCTATTGTGCTTTACTAATTAATGCCCTGATTTGCGCCAGACCGTCCGCTACGCCAGACCAGGCAAAGGTTTATACTGTACTTAGTGGTCGCATAATTGAGGTTAAGGTCACTGGTTGGGACCAAAACAGGTGGTCATAACATGCCTGCTAGTCAGAAGTTTAAATATATATAATATAAAGAGCGAAAAAGTGGTCGTCATATCGAGGTGGTCGCTATACTTAGGTGGTCGTTAGGCGATGTTTTACTATATAAATATATTCATATATATCAATATTTATACATTATATATAAATATTATATACAAAATATATTAAGTGTGTGTGTTTATGAAAAAAAGTTGTCACAACTTTGATAACCCCCCCAAACCTGCGAGCCACTGAGTATACACACATGCTACCATAATATAACATAAAAGGCATTTTTCAACTTGTGTGCCAGGTCCAATAACATGAACTCTTTAGAGACGACGACAGAGAGCTTACTCATGGGGTATAGCATTAACTGGACGCCAACCTTAAGGGTTAAATGCTCAATACTGTCACAGAGGTGTGTGTTCACCGTTTGAGTCGTTCTTTGATATGAGCTTAACTGTTGCTCCCGAGCTTCTTGATATGTAATTACTCTGCAAGCTAAAATATTCCCTGCAGTGTACGATATGACTGTGTTTAATCCAAAACTGTTTGACTTATCAAAATTTAAAAAGAAATAAGCAGTGAAACATTTCATTTCCATTTGCAGTTGTAATCGTATGTTCCAGAAGGCTTATATTTTGTCTTTGCGACAATTTAATCTGAAGCATTTTATTGACGAAAATTGTAGAAAGTACTTTATTCATGTACATTTTAAACTTAAATCTTAATTTTAAAAGTCAAATCAGTAAAATGTCTAGGGGGTTTCTTTATCTTTTATATGCTTGGAAAAGCATTTAGAGTAAAATGCAAGAAATATTTTTTTTAATATGGTTAATATGAGCAGGTAGAAGAAACCCTAAGTTTTCAGTTATTATTATAATAGAACTAAAGTAAAGTAAATTATAAGTATTATATTAAAAAACTGAAACGGTGTTTACATATCGTGATACAGTTCTGATATACCAACTTCAGTGCTCAGTTGATTGCTCCCGTAAGCTATATTTCACTAACTCTGAACTGACCGACGATGTTTCCACTTGACTATAACCATAAGAATAACCTTTTTTCTTTAACACATTCCTTTTCACGTCGCAAAAGTAAATAGGCAATTAACCACTAGCCTCTGTGTGTAATACTATGTCTAAGCTTGCAAAGGACCTTAACCTGATCTTGGTTACAGACAAATCCAATACAAACGTTTTCTACCAATTTGTCTTCATGTTCTTTGGTGTTATCTAGGAATATATTATAAGCGAGTAGTTCAAATGGTGTTAAAAGAAAGTTATGTAATCAATCTAATCCGGGTGGAAATTTTCATTAAGAACAGATAGACATCCGTCGATGGAATGTAAATGAAGCGGTCTCTATGGAAGCCTTACCGAAAGATCGGATTTCACGGGACACTCTCTTCCTCTCCATTCAAAACCGATCCACGCTTTGAATAATCCACATTTTTTTAAAGTTGTTTCTGTGTATCATGAGGCAGAAAAAAAATAGGAATTTTGCCATTTGTCTCCTTTGTCCTTGGAAAAATGTGTAAAACCGGAGTGACTGTTATGTTATTTACATCGAGGTGAACGGCCGAAAGGAATTCTTTGTCGATGTTTTTAACCATACACAGGAGAAAAAAATGCACACGTCTAGACATGTCCGTGCGTGATTGCATTACAACAGTCGCCAAGGCCATTCCAGGTGGGCGATACCTTGACCTTACTTTTCAAGTTTCCTCGGAAACCCGGTTGTTAAATACTTTCCCAGCTCACATCCCGGGTCACAGCTCACTTTACTTTGCAAAACAGGCAGTGTCTGTTATCTCAATATCAATGATGACAATTGGTAATAATCAGCCTTTGTCAAGCTTTGTTAGACAATTGATATAAAGGATTCTCAAGAATTAATCAGAATAAATGCAGTGCAAAATGGTACTTTTTCTGTTATAAAGCATTTGAATTCAAGAGGGTCCTTTGAAAGATGTGTTCAAATGAAAATAAAGTATATAATATGCAAATATACACATATAAACGAAATTCTGCGTGCAAATCTTGGGCCAGATTATTTCTTCACTTAAAAACAGCGAGATAAGCAAAAAATGGCGGACGTGTATGTTTCCTTCAGTCTTGCGTTTACTATTAGGGTAACGGATGGACTATAGTACGATGTCTTTTACATCATCTCACCAAACGGTAAAATCAGTGGCGGCAGTTCATCTTCAAGGGTGGGGGATGACTCGCAGGCGTAGGAGGGTATTTTATATATATATATATATATATATATATATATATATATATATATATATATATATTGTCTGTGTGATACGTTTCAAGTATATTACAATAACGTATAAGGTTTTAAAAAATAAAGTATAATGTAGGATTGGATATATTTCAATGTAAACTCAGAAAGGGAATCAAAGTCTTTGATTCTAATCATTAATATAATTCATTTGAAATGTATCAACCTTATTCTCTTAATATCAGGGGTAATTACACTGATCATTAACCCCCCCCCCTTGCTAAAGCGTTTGGGATATATAACCATCCCTGTATTGAACCCCTTGGTAAAATCATGCAATTTATAATGTTACGATACATGTTGCAAAAATCTGAGTTTGTTTAAACTTAACTGTCTATGTTTCGGTTCCTAACTGGACTGACTTATACTAGATATCCCTGAAGTTTATAAAATATTTGAACCCTCAATTGTATCACTAACATAAAAAAGAACGATTAGTATTACTTATATACTTGTCATAATCATAGTTTTTACAATTTATGGGACAATTATGGACACACCTAAACGCACGTGTTTCATTGTTTATTCTAAGTTATGAAAACTTATGTTTATATTTTTCTTGTAGTTTCTGGTATCATCGTCTTAGCTTAATGGCCCCCTCCGAGTTTGTTCCGGTTATTTTAGTCCATAGCGGCTGCATATCATTTTAGCACTTAGCAAGTAGAGTTACTTGAAATAAGTAGATAAAATCAAAACATGTATTATGACGGTACAGGCTAATGCTAGGCTGGCTAAATATCTCCAGCCTTGCTATGCTTAAATAAAATGCAAATGCCTGTTATAAGAGTAAAGCTGTCCTGTTACTTAAATGAGAAGTTCAGAAAATTTGCTTTTTCTTTTGATTTGTTTTTAATTGTTGAAGTCCACCTGGATATGACGAAATGATAAAACACCAGGAATGAAAACCAGATTAGTAGAGGCCACACTCCTAAGGAGATGTTATGCATAGGGTTCATGTTAGTACACTTACACTAAAATAATGAATGAAAAATGTAACTGCGTTCAATATTGAGGTGCATGCGTCATAGATATTTCTATTGATAGGACAAACAAAACAGATGCTTTGGTTCACAGGTTAAACAAGCTTTACTGAACTATGTATTTTATTTTTGTAAATCGATTACGCAACGTTATTTGGACGTTTAAATCCAGCTTGCATGCCAAAAGCTGGAGGCAAACTTAATTTTGCTAAATTTAATGGCAGGTATTGTACACTTTATCAATTGCTTCCCACTCAAAGGAACAGATGAAAGTCTTAACCTTTTAAGGAAGGGTCCACATTGAACATTTCACTTGCGGTGCACTAAAAAAATGTTAACTGACAATTTAGCAAGTTACTGAAATCGTTAGGAAAGTTTAGGGTTCAAAGGAACTGGGTTGGTTGCCACCTCCGGCCAGCTAGGCGTGCACATCACTCTAAGAGAATTTTGGTGTTTCAGCATTTGATCTGAATTAGAGCATTGATCGGGAACAGTCATTGTCGAAATAGTCATTGCAAGAACCGGCCATGCGTTGGCGCCAAGTTCAGCAGACGATCGACCTTGGCTGGGTCATCCCGTTTTCTACTCTGCAAATATGTTGCTGAGAAGCCGGATAAGATATAAGGAATTGGATGAGAGTCTCCCAGCATCTGTTGAGAGCCGCATCCGCAGTATGCTGCCTATCATGACGTCACTACTCTATATAATATCTGACAAGTGTTTGCCGAGTCACACCGTGAGGTGTAAGCCAACGATCACAAGCAGCCATCGTTGAAAGATAAATAATGATAATTCACTGCCTTTTTAAGTAACTATTTTAACGAGTAAACCAATAAGCACAAAACTTCCTGCCAGTTGTGGTTCGTCCAGGCTACCTTTGCTGAGCCAACGTTGTGTTACAACAAAGTGTTACAGAAATGCCCCAGGGACATGTGTATTGGCGGATGAACCTTGTCACTCCCTGTCTGCTCCATTACCTCCACTATTTGATGTAGGGTATTTAGGTTACCATGGTTGACCCCGATTCATCCAATCATCTCCATTTATTTGACGAGGACAAAGAGACTTGTGAAAAACACCATTTATTGGAGAGAGAGAGAAAAAAAGAATAATTATACACTTAGCCTCTTCTACTAGCGGATAAGGGGATCAAGTTCGAAGATTTTTCCAAGTTAGGACCCTGAGCGTATATTGTACTCCTATTAAAAGGGCACGCATGTATATACATGGAAATGAATGGTTAGTTTTCATAAATCCTTATGGATTTCAATTTATATGCCCGTGGCTAGGAATTAAAAAATAATATATGTAGACTACGGTGCATGTATATATGACTAAGTTAAAATGTGACGATGAGCAATGATAATAACCGTGTTTAAACCGTTATCTTCTGCTCCAAAATTACCATACTCTCAAAGATACATACAGGTGCTGATGTTATATATTTCAACTTTCCTCCTTCAAAGGATCATTTTAGCGAACATGCACATTGTGCGTAACAGACGTTTGCTTTGTTGGGTCCTGTTAGCAAGCATTTCGTGCTTTGCTAAATTAAAACATGACACATGCTAGAGAGAACGATAAGAACCTTACTTGAAAGGTTAAGAAAAGTGACTTACCATTTATCATTTGATAAATTAAAAATACGAATTTTTTGGTCAATATATCGGACCCGAACACTTTGTGTCATTGGTAGCCAATAGATGGCGCTAGCTAGGTGGAAACGGAGTATTGACATACACGTAATTTCATTTCCAATAGAGCAGGTCTGATTTGCTAATATACCGATACATCGGCGATCCAGTAGGAACAATTATATCAAAGGCGGACTGGGGTGAGAAAAAGGCACCGGGAATTTGAATTAAAGCGGCCCAAATTTAACACCATCGGTGCACTGGCATCAATATATTTTGTCAAGACAATGGGCTCATATACCATATATGCCAAAGGCCCACCGGGAAACTTCCCTGTGTCACTATGGCCTAGTCAGCCATTACGAAGAATAACTGTTTAGTTTAATAGGCGCCCAAGTAAGCTATACAGTAGATGCACTATTCATAAACTGGTGACTTGACATAAGGACAAGAACGATTTTTCCGCTGGCCGACAAATATATACAAAAATATAAACTTTCCCAACAATTATGATACTTCCCCATTTAATTACTTGAAGCCGGATGTACAGATAACACTGTACATCTACAGTACGTCTGTGACCACATCTAGACGTAGCGTTTAGTGCACGAGATATTGCACGTAGCCCTCACGTGAACAACCTATTGGTATTAGAACGAAAATTGGAATCATCGGAACATAATGCATCTAAAGTCTGAAGCAAGAGCGCATTTCTTTTCAAAATCAAATTAACGACAAAATCGTTGTAATTGTGCATCCTGTACTCGGACATTTTACACGGACGTTAACTCGAGGGTCCTGTACTCGGACATTTTACAAGGACGTGGACTCGAGGGTCCTGTACTCGGACATTTTACACGGACTCGGAGGACAGAACTCGACAAATCAGGACCAGTCCATAAGGAAGGCTCTGTCAAATATTGTTAAGTAATTTATATACATGTGTGAAGTATTAACAAAAAAGACTATATGTATATAAAGAAAGCTTCAGTTCTATATCAGAAATTAATTTAACGTAATTCACATTCAAGTAAAAAACATACATAAAAATACTTCGAGTATTTTCAAATTTTCATGTTAAATTTATTTTAATACGGAAAGGTAATATGGACTCGGGTTCCAGATGACCCGGAGTAGAAGAAAGTAGACTTGGAATCGAACCTCAGGGATTCGGACTTGGACTCGAACCTCAGGGATTTGGACTTGGACTCGAATCTCAGGGATTCGGACTTGGACTCGAACCTCAGGGATTCGGACTTGGACTCGAACCTTAGGGATTCGGACTTGGACTCGAATCTCAGGGATTCGCACTTGGACCCGAACCTCAGGGATTCGGACTTCGACTCGAATCTCAGGGATTCGGACTTGGACTCGAACCTCAGGGATTCGGACTTGGACTCGAACCTCAGGGATTCGGACTTGGACTCGAACCTCAGGGATTCGGACTTGGACTCGAATCTTAGGGATTCGGACTTGGACTCGAACCGCAGGGATTCGGACATGGACTCGAACCTCAGGGATTCGGACTTGGACTCGAACCTCAGGGATTCGGACTTGGACTCGAATCTCAGGGATTCGGACTTGGACTCGAACCTCAGGGATTCGGACTTGGACTCGGACTCGAATAGCCTGAACTCACACTCGGACTCGGATGGCGTGGACTCGACTAAATGACTGATTATGGTGTAGGCCTTTAACGGAAAAAAAATGAATACTTCACTCTCGCCACGTAAATTGCTTTCATTGAAATTAGAGTCCAATGTGCTTTCTGTCTCCTACAATACACGTACGAAACGCAAAGTATTAAATCTTGTGGTGATGACGTAATGCAGAAGAAGCGTAAGCAAAGCTTTATGTGTAAACCCGGGATTAACTGTAAATGGTAGCAGAAAGCAACATATTGTGCGCCTCCAAATGTATGCGGATTTTGTCTTCATGCCAGCATTCAGCCTGTGAGCTGCACCATCACCTCATGGCCAATGAAACAGAATCTATACAGCAAACAGGTGTGAGCTTCTACATATATGCGTATCCTGTCATGTATGCATGTAGTCTAAATAAATTATGAATAAGAGTCGTTCCGTTGAAACAGACATGCTGTTCAAATACATGTAACTAGAATATGTATATTAAATTTAAGCACAACTATTAGATATTTCCCGATTGCACTTACAAAGATTTACATGAATGTTAAGTTGTCCGTAAGATTTGATATCATTTTTGTAGATTTTCAAAAATCCTAACTATTCCTCATGGATAAATCCTGTACAAAGCAGTTTAAATACATTCGTTAGCATGCAAATATAGGGAAATCAAAAGGAGAAAAAAACCTAGTCCAGCACATGACACTTTCATTTGAAGATGATGTATTTAATCAAATTTTACCAAGTGTTACCGTTGGACGTGCTGAAGAAAAAAGCAATTTTAGCACAATTTCTAATACGTACATAGAAGGCATAGAATCTAAACAACTGAAAGGTCTGCATCATGCCACGCACGCAACTTAGTCTGATATAAAAATTATAAGCAAGTCAAACTGTTTTTACTTGGATTGTTTAATATATTTTATTTTATTTTTTTTAATTTTTGTTTAAAGATTTTTGTGTGTGGAAATAACCGCCTCCATTTTTTAATGCTTTGCTTAACTTAGTTTATGTATATCATCAGAGTTCCATTTCGGTTTCAGACTACGTGGCGTCAACCAGGATCGGTATACCACTAATGCGGGCCCTGGGTAAGTGTCATCCCCATGACTGCATTAAAAACGCAGAGGAACCCCGCAAGGCGCACTCGTTTGTGAATGAAACACGACTGTTGGGCATTTTCTCCAACCTGCAGAGCGCTCACCCTGGGTGGGGGCCTACCGTGAAAAATCTCAACGCCTTGGCTGAGATTCGAACTCACAATCTCCCGGCTTTGAGTCCTGCGCTCTACCCCTGATCCACAGAAGCCGATCTATTTTATTACCATATATATTTTATATGAATCGTAAAATTAGTTATATTTACTATACTGAGCTCCTCGCCATGGATTAGGTGGTGGGGTTCGGTAGTATATAATGGTGGAGGTAATCGGAGGACACGGAGAAAAGCACCAACCTTGGACGGGCCACTACAACCCACTCCAATGTGAATGAATTAAGATAATCAAACCTGGGGCGCCAGTGGAGATAGCCGAGCGTTTTACCACTGGACTTCATTACATTAAAACAGGGCTCATGTGCTTAAATGAACATGTATATTAAATATCAGCACATTTGGATTTATGCATTTGATAGTTTCGAATGCACTATGAGTGGTTTACAGGAAGGTTTAGTTGATCTTTAAATCTAATTTCGTGTATATAGGTTTAAATATCCTATTGTTTAACGTTTACGGATAAATCAAGTTCATAAGTATGTTCCAGATTTTTACAGACAAGTTCTTGCTCCAAATTCATTCACAGAATCATTATATAGTCTTGAAGCCCTTATAAATGCATAGATATAGTGCACTTGAAATGCATTATATGACAAATATAACTTGATTATTCATATTTTATAAACCTGCGGCCATTTTGGCTACCATCTTGAATTTTGACCAAGATATGGTTAATTCCGCTTGGTCCCATATCTGAAAATATTGAGTATGGTCTGGACAACCATTATGCCAAGTTTCATGCTTCTTTCATTTTTTTGCAAAATTCTTCCCCTAAAAGCTTGACTATAAGAGCGTCACTTGACAAGAGAATGTAAAACTTTCCCTATTATCGCAACAAGGCGCTGTTGCAAAAATAAAAATTACACTGTTCATTGTCGTATAAACACCGGTATTCTATCTATGAATGATATCCTGGTCTCATCCGATAGCTGGGCCGACCAATTAAGCAATATACACATCTATCTCTTATTGAAGAACGTTCAGGATTTTTTATGAAGTTTAAAAATGCGGGATGGTTGCCATGCTGTACAGGTAACCTCAGTGTTTTCATTCTGTGTTGTTGATTATTAATCCACACTCGGTAGCTGATTAAAGGTTTTCGTTTCAGTATGAGCCGTCACCCTTCGATCACGACAGGACGATGATGTCAGCAGAAAAGCCAAATCTGATTTGTTTTGAGAAAAGGAAAGAGCGAGAGAAGAGAGAGAGAGGGGGAAAGTAAAATACAAAGAAGAGAGAGAGAGAGAGAGAGAGAGAGAGAGAGAGAAGGTAGAGCAGGGAGATGGGAAGGAGTGGGGGAGGGGAAGGGGGGCTCAAAATAGAAAAATTATGTCATGCACTTTCCAATCCCAGATATCTCTTTTTTCCTATTTTCAGCCAATGCCCAATACACCCATAAGCGTCTCTGTTCACACAACAATCAGACAAAGCAATAACACAAGCCATGTACGAACCATCGAAACTGGTTCCCTATTGCGCCTTTTTTTTATTTAAACTGCGAAGTGTTCTGCCACGGGGCTACAATTACGCGACATCAAATTGAAACCAGCGATGAGCAGATAGCTGTTTGTTATAGGCCGCGTGGCACGTCTTCCGACCTACGATTCCACGCGAAAACGATGTCTAGACGAAGACAGAGCCGGTGGACAATCAGCGCGTACCGTTAGGTTTACACTGCCCGAGGGGAAAAACATCATAAAGTGGTCTGTACATGGAATGAGGCCTGCCAGTCAGCAGTCAGGACCAAATCTCTCACTGTTGCATTGTGGGAAATTAGTTCCAGAAACTTTTCTTGAAATACCTCTTTTTAGGAAACCACACTGCAAATTTATGCACACAACGCAACAAGAAAAAAACACATTTGTTTAAGATACGTGTAAAATGAACATGACATTGTGCTGAAATTTTTTATAGGAGGGTTCCTAGCACATCATGAGCTAGACTCCCCCTGCCGCAATAACGTTTATAGAGATAACAAAATTAACCAGTGACGTCAAGGTAGTTACATTACAAAGATTTTGTGTATGGGCCAGCAACTATGGGGGTAAACGGCACATACTCCCATCGATAACACGTCATCTGGCCCCTGAACATGAAGCGAGTCTTTGTTTTAAAGCCGGCTATTCATCTGCCTGTATAGACTGCATGTGCCTTCTGGATTACTCTGCGTACATATAAATGGACTTTTGAAAAATCCTACTAAAAATTTTCTTATCACGCTCCTATGACGCATTTATGAGCCGATAAACAAGCTACACGTACTGACATTGACGAACAGAAAAAAAATTGACCAAAGGTGGTAAATTGCATATGTGACGAAGTTAAGATGTCATTTGCAAAACTACTGATCGTTTAATTTGCCACCAGATCACATAGTTAGATTTAGACTGGCGGTCTTTATGGCCGGCCTCCAAATGTCATATGAACATGTCTGATTATCTCCGTACCTTGCGAGTTTCGGTTATGGCTTATCTTTTAAACGTTACCGTTATTTTATATCGGAATGGGCCACTTTATAAAATCTTATGTTATGGAGCTTTGATAACCTTTTTATTAATAAATGTTAGTATAAATATTTCATCTACCTTTAGTTTCCTAAGTTGCGTACACCAAACACAAAATCACGTGGTTAACCGTAAGGTTGAATGATTATTCACGAAGCGACAGTTTGGCCGGAGCCTTTTAAAGTTAGAATAAGGTATATTCCGGTCTTTGGCCCGGGCGGTTATCTATCGCTCTAGAACGCCCACATACATTTAGTTCCGTTTCTCCTCAAACGTCCGGGAGGACTGCAGCGGAAACGGTTTCTTTTGTAAAGCCTTGGCCTGACATTTCTTTACATTATTAACTAGTATTTTATTTGATCCATTACCCTGGCCATTTATTTATAGCTTGTAAACATCCGTATATCTCTTAGGTACAAGGTCTGAAATGTCTGTTTTGTACAGATGGTTGGAACGTATGAGCTGTTCCCTCATCTAGAGCTGAGCGGCGCATACAGACGTGATGGACACCCACGCCCGAGGTTGGCCATAGCTTAACGGGCAAATCTTCTTCACGACAGCTCAATACTTGCTATAACGACTGATGAACATGTTTGCTAGAAGTATCGTCCGCGATGCTCTAGGCTCCAGACATAAGATGCCCTTGATAAGATGAACGAGGACTGAGGAATTAATACAGAAAAACTTTAATAATTTTCTGTCGGTTTAACGAGCAAAAACTCGGTTCAGGCAAAACTCGTTGATGGGTTGCATTAAATTATCGTACGTTTATCTGCCTCTGATGGTAATGCTGTCTTTAATCAATTTTTTGGAAACGCTCCTCCCGTTCAAGGTTTTCAGATCCATTCGATTTCTGACACAAGCCAGAACGAGGCGTATCATTTATGTCGAGCAGGCAAAAGGAAAGTACAAAATTTTAACTGGGCGCGGATTTAAAAACACAAAGTAGATGATATAACTTCGAGCGCATCAATTTCAGTCGTTGATCCCCCATTTTGTCGGCTTTGAATGGGACTTCTTCTCCCAATTAGACGCCACAACTCCCAGTGAAAAGCTCTGCAGGTTTATGAGTTGCTTTGATGAAACTATCTGGCCTCTACGGCGTTTTAAACAATAGGGATCTTCATGTCATTCTGACGCCGTCTAGTGAATGTGAAATATGAGAGGCTGGTAGAAAAAATCTAATTTACAAAAAAAGAAGAACAGGGACTTGAAGAATCACTACACGCTTAAAAATACAACCCAAACTGTCGTCCATGTTAACACCTCGACCAAATAAACACAAGTCAGGTAATTTAAACAAACAGTCCATTATCTTAACTTAAAAGAGAATACTATTCTGGATGTGCATCCTGGCATAAAGCAAGGAGGTCAATGTTGAGTTTTTAACATTATTTTAATTACCACGGAATATTTAATATGATACGGAAAACTTGATTTCTCGAGTTTTAAAAAATTCTCAGGCAACAGGAACAATAACATTCAAAACAAAGACTCGATAAACGTAAGTCTTTCGGAATATTTGATAATAGCTTTTGCCAGAGCCTAGACTCAAGGCATTTCTGTTGTTTTGACTGCCACTTTGCGATTAAATATGTAATTAGGACACACATAAAATATTGTTCATCGGAGAAATATTGATGATTTTTTCCCCTTTTTGCCACAAAAGTGTTGCTACAATCCAGGCTGCCTAGAAAATACAAAAAGATGATAGAAATGGTACATATGATCAACATAAAATTTAATCCATTTTCCAAAATTTTAAGAATTCATCAATGGCATTTGTGCTGTGTCAAAAATTAGCATCATTAGAAAGGACGTGGTCTTCATTTGCTAAAAACATGATCCACAAATCACGGGACTCGCGAATCCGTAGAACGCTATTTTTGTACGGAGTACTAAGATATTAAATATTAACAGAAAATAATAAGTGAAATTTTTTGGGGAAAAATTACACCACGCGTAAAAACACAACTAGGACCTGTTTTTACCTTTCTGAATAATGTAAATGATAAAGGTCCACATTGATTTCAATGACTGGATTTAAATATTAAGCGCCAGTAAATTCCCCATATTTCCTTTGGTATGTAAGTCTTTCTTCGTCGCCTTCAGCAGCACACTGGAATATGTTTATTCGTATAAATTTTGCCTGCCGCCCATGACCAGTGGCCATTTATTCCTAGCTGAGCAGGGCGTAAAATAAACTTAATATCACTTTGCGATTCCATTTTAATGAAGTCCCATTGTGAAGGCCAATCATTGGCTCCAGTGGGGTATAATAAATGTCATTGTCATGTAGCTATTTGCACATTTTCTGAAGAAAAAAAATCTGACTGTCCTATCACGGAGTCCAGTCGCACCAAAAAGAACCCGTGTAAGTGGTACAGTATCCACTAGATTTTAATTTGTTTTACATGCTCCGTGAGGTCCAGGAAATTGTCTTTATGGCTCACAGCCCATCAAGGCCGCCAGGTTATTCCGGGCATCAATATATTAAATTAGTTTAACTCGAGAAAGGGAGCGTCTTTGCCGTGTCGTAATAAAGGGGAAAATATGATAAGCCTTAGGAAAATTATTAACGGATACTGCTACTGAACACTATTTATAATGTCAAATATCAATGGAATGTATCTTGATAGAAGCCAAGTATATTGTACTTATTTCCAGGTACAAAGTAACTTCATCTTACGAAAAATTACTTATTTATCAGGTCTGTTATATCTCTGAGGTACACACACTGAATTTAGGGTTTGCGTTACTAATAAGATAAATTACTTTAATTAACGTTGTTACTTATTCAATGAAATCCATGTGATGCAGTGACGATCAGAGACAGCAGTATGACAGTGAGTTTTGAGGACTGGGACATATCTACGCGCTGAAATCAAATTATAAAATTAGTGATTATACAAAGCAATCTGTCAGAACCAATCTTTACTGAATTAAAGGCGTTAGATCTTATAATACTGATGTGATACTAATACAATATTTTACACAATTTTTAAACATGTATAAATGATTAATATATTTTGTAATTGATGATGTTGGCAATTAACCGTTGTCTCCCCACCGTCCAGTGCCTACTATTCGAACATGCATACTTTTGGTTCATGAAATGTCAGAAATTCTGAGAAATTTGAGATTATTTTGCGAACGGTCTCTCCGAAACTAATAACAATGAACCCAACCTTTCACTCTAAAAAATGACGTTTCACAGATGTTTTACCTGATGTTTAGCATGTTTTGTATGCAAACATGTTTCAATTTTAAACATGTTTAAAAACATGTTTCACCGGGTTTTTTTTCAAAATTGGGTCCATTGAAACATCATGCTATGTCGTTACATGTGTGAAACATGTGTAACACATGTTTTAAGACATGTCTCGCGCGGGCAAATACATTTTACTTGTTTTAATCGCCGTTATTTTTTGCCACTGATCACATGACCGGATATTCTCCCAATTCATATGATAAACTAATTGCCAGTGATCGCGGGAAAGATGAAAACTTCCGAGAAAACGGAACGTGATTTTGAGCAATTACCAGGTCCACCTTTGATGATATTCGCGTCTTGGGCGCAGAGAAGGTTTCCTGTAGCAATCCAAAATATAGTTTGCCAGAAATTAAAAGGTGAGTCAAACGTTAAGTTTGTGAACAGTATATATATTCATAATATTGCTCATAGAGATACAAATATTCATGTTTTATATAAAGTACAACCACATTTTACCTTCAAAAAAATTAATATGCAATGTAAAGTACAAACCACCATTCAAATACAGTAATGTCACTTAAGAGACAATTCATATACAAGGGTTATGTACAGGATTTTGGAAAGGTGGGGGGGGGGGGGATCTAACCTTGGGGGGATTTCCAAAATAAAAGTCCTTACTTTTCAAAAGCTGATGGGATACAGCCCTCTGAAGGACCAATGATTTACTGGTTGTCATTGTAAAGGGGGGGGGGGGGGTTTCTTGACCCCTTGGAACCCCCAACCCCACAATGCCGTGCCCCTGAATATAAGACTTTCCAGTGCACTTATTCCATGTGAGTCCAGGACACAAGTAAGTAGTAGCGTCAATTCGGGGGGGGGGGGGGTTCAGGAATAGGGTTCAGGGTACCAAGTCTGGATGGTTGAAAACATGACTGGTGGTGGTACCAAGGCTGGTTGTGTGCACACGGTGTTGATGGAACTGGGTCTAGGGTATCAAGGTTGGGTGTGTGTACATGGGTGTTGGTGGAATGGAGTCCAGGGTACCAAGGCTGGATGTGTGTACATGGGTGTTGGTGGTGGGACTGCATTGGATACCCAGGCTGGGTGGGTAAATATTGGTGGTGGGAGGGTTTCCAGGGTACCAAGGTTGGATGTGGGTATATTGGTGGTAATGGTGGTATAGTGGTTCCAGTTTTCCCATGTTAGAGTGAATTTGGGGAGAGAGTGAATATTTAATTTAGTAATTCTTGCTTCACTTTATCCAATTTTTTTTTATTTTTACACAAGTATGCAAATTTTTCCCTCTTGTATAATTTTTGGTAAAAGTTGAAGTTTTCTAGTTGAACATATTTGCAGGTAATATATTTTTAATCCTCGATTAAATATAAAGTACATGTGATGTTTTATCTTGTTATTGTCAATGCCACTGAATTATTAAATGACAGATGCTTGCAACATATTTTGCTAACCAGCAGCTTTAAATTCCTGAGGGATCTTTGATTCAATTGTTGTAAACATTCATATTATTCCATTAAAATGGTATAACTTTTAGAGGCCTTATTCTTATATATCATCATTATGTTACCAGGTGTAAACAGTATTTGAATAAAATGTAAGAAGTGGACATTTTCATTTTATAAAAAAACCTCCATATAAATAACTGTTATAAATTCTTCTTGGACTTGTGTCAGTATCTAGCTGATGTCAGTGCATCCCATGCAGCTGCATGCATGTTTAAGAACTGTCAGCTGTGTTTCTGACAGTTAATACTATTTCATCTTTTTTTCCAAACTCCAAACTGACTATGGAAATAACACAATTTAGCCACTGATAAATTGCTACTTTTCAGAAAGATGTCAAAGAAGATTCATTTTGTACACAAGAGGGTACAGAACCAACACCTGTTTTATCATAGACAATGGAGAAGTGAGGTCAGGTGCTATTTTGAGTGACCCCATGAAAATATGTTTAATTGAGAATGGTTCAGTATGGAAAACCTTGTACCCACTTCGAGGTACAGTACTTCCTCACACTCTATTCCTAATAAATAACCCAGCACAATACATGCAACTTCTCAACCCACTTCAGGAAGAGTGTCTTGAAAATAGTGTTCAATAAGGACAAGTCAACTTCTTCCACAGTTTGTGGCTGCATTAAAATAATTTAGTATTTGATTCTTTTGTTACATCCTTAGTGTTCTACATATTTTCTAAGAAATCTTTTATTAATTTTACTATTCACATATGTAAAATGTTTCACTCTTTTTTATGGTAATTGGATTTTTCCAACTCTTAGAAATGTTTGATGAATCACTGTGAACATACAGCAGTTACTTAATCTTGTACAATCTGGCTGATTTATCATGTATTTCATTATTTGTATGAGGCTTCATTTGCACCAAATTTGTATTTATGTTAAAGTTCCAAATGTGATGGTACAGGCTATATATGGCAAATGTGTAATTTGTAGTATTTAATTGTCATGATTGATTGCATAAATGTAACCTTGTAAAGCTTCAAGTATTTGAAAATAGAGGCCTTGTTTTAGGATTCTAATTTTAAATTTATATTAAAGTGATACCAACCAAGGATTCGGTATTATGAAAATATTAGGTGTTTAATTAGGGTGCTTTCAGTATTGCTCTGATAGATTCTTTTGGTACACTAATCAGAATAGCAGCTGATGTGCCTCTCAACTATGCTGAATTGCTTAGAAATCTTCAGTCATGGAAGACTTTGTTGATGACAGCCTTTTCTGTATTCTATATTACCCTTTTTGGCTGTAAAAAATTGGCTGTAGTCAGACTGAAGCCAGAAACACTGAAAGTAAATATATTGGTATGTCTGAATTATGTAAATGCTCATTCATGATCTGAAAATTGCTACCTTCTATAACATATAAATATTATAAAGTCAGTTTTATATAATTGGGATACTTGCAGTTGTTACACACAGTGCGTGCAAAAATTTATAGTATTGGGACATTTAATTTGCAGTTTTTTCATGCTAGTAAACCTAAGTTGTTTTCTCTTCAGGATGTGTTAGGTTAGATTGTAGAAAACTGTCCAACATAAAAAAAATATCTAAAAGGAGTATACTTCATATAAAAAAATTAACACTCGTAAAATATAATGCATGTTTCAAGTTTTCTTTTGGAAGAAGAAAGATATTTAATGTTAAGAAAAAATTGATACACTTGTATGTTCTTATATCTATTAGAAAATTCAAGAGCAACTTTTTAAGAGTTTTTATCAAATAATTATTCAACTTTACAGTTTTAGCTCGCTGACTAAGACGCTTTGGCTTTTAAGTGTTTAGAATTAAATGCAAGCTGTAAATTTTCAGTTGTAAATTCTAATAGATTTAAACTTATTTATTATATATTAAAGCTATGAGAGCAGCTACTTTTAGCCATTATTTAAATGTTTCTAATCTGTTTTCTCTTGAATTGTCAACTTAGTTGATTTTTTAAATTAAATTAAATTTCTGAAATTAAATATTGAAATAAAACTTGCAAATTGGTGTATACATTGTAGCATTTCATTCAAATCTCTTAAGCTGGCTGGGCAATACTGAGCATAACACTGGTGCTTGCAGTCAGGTATATTGAGTAAACGTTCATATAATTTCAGTTTTAGCTAAACTGGCAATATGTTAAACCAGTTTTTAGAAATAATAATTAAGATTTTGCTTAATCAAATGGATTCTTTCATCACCAATCTTTTTTTCCTTATTGCAATTATTAAATTAAATGTGTATTATTATACTGTAGCTCACCTCTCCTTTCTTCCTTATTGTATATTTAAAAGGGTTTCACACAGTCCAAGAGGGTATTATTACATGCATGTTACAGTCAGAATATAAAATCTTTAATTTTACAAATTTGTAATCATGAGAGGCTCCAGCATCTTTCAGGTTGTCCATAAAATTGTAAAATTGACACCAAACACACCAAATGTGTAAGTAATACAACTCGGTAGAGCAAATTATGTGTATATTTATATGCTGAACATTTTAAAAATATTAATAAAAAAATGAAATATTGCCTTATTTCAATCTACTAGGATTTTATACAAATTTTCTCTTTACCAATTCCAGCTGAGCGCCATGACACACAAGTTCCATGTTATTCATTGTGCAGCAGATCAGATTACGTTTGCTAGGTTTAATTATTGTTGTAATTCATAGTTAATAATATTTGTGTATACAGCTATGGGGAAGACAAATTTGTACCAGTACTTGTACATTCAGGATTGATATGATAAATGAATACGTGCAGACAACAGATATTTAAGTAGATACTAAATAAACCTTATCTTATTGCTGTTAATGTGCGTGACTGCATCTATTGTAAAAGAACACTTACAGAAAACTGTGTATTTCAAATATAATATACATGGCCATTTCTGATAAAGGTCTGGACTATGTATTCCACATTTTTATGCCAAGCATTTTTAAACTAATGAAAATTTTGTAGAAGCCATGAACTGCCATCAAACTATCAGCATTGCCCATTTTAAATATACTGATAAATAAAATATTCTTTTTTCATCTTTAGAGATAAGAGTTCCTGCCTTTTATAATGATATGGGACCAGTTATGAGTCTAAGACTTATACATGGTATTTTAAATCACTTTTAATATGTTTCTATACCCACAATAAGTAATTCTGTTTTGATATATGTTTCTATTATTATGATAGATAAGGTGTCGTCTTCAGCACCTGGCTGTAATGTATTTGATCTGGGAAATTTAAGGAGGCAATCAATAATTTCCTGGTAGCTTTATATAATAACCTATAATTGATAACCCATACTGGAAACGTTTCCTGTTCAGTGCATCCTCCAAATTAGAAAGCATTGTCTAAGGAATAAATGTACCTTTCCAGTAAATTTGTGAGTTGTTTCATCAGAAGCACCTCGTCAGGTTTTCATAATGGTTGCAGTGGACATAAAACGGCTAAGACAAACAACAAAGAACATTTTCTGTGACTTTAAATATTTTTCAAAACATGTTTTATTTTGTAGACATTTTTGAGACATGATTAAAATGCTAATATGCCTTCGATGGGCAAATGTAATTTTTTTCTAGGAAAACGAAACTTTCTTTTGAAACATATAAAAACATGAAACACAGTGACATGTTTTACTCTAAGTTAAAACATGTTTCTTTGGAAAACACATGTTTCGAAAATGGGACAAATACATGTTTTAGGCTGAACAGACGTTTTGAATAGTCACATGTTTTATGAAAGTGAAACATGTCTTAAAACATGTCTTATATGTGACATATTTCATATAAAGACATGTAACACTGAGACATGTTTAACTCTAAGTTTAAAACATGTTTCTCAGGAGAAAACATGTTTCGAAAAATGGGACAACTACATGTTTTAGGCTAAACAAACGTTTTAAATAGTTACATGTTTTATGAAAAATGAGACATGTCTTAAGACATGTCATATATGCGACATATTTCATATAAAAACATGTAACACAGAGACATGTTTTATCTTACTGTCCATGAAATTTTCTCTGTGTGTGAAACATGTTTTATATATAAACATGTTTCAAGAGGATTAAAAACATGTTTTCGCAGTTGAAACATCTGTGAGTCATGAAACATGCTGGAAACATGTTTCGAAAAATGGGACAAAATGGTGTTTTAAATAGAAACATGAAACATGTCCTCATTTTTTAGAGTGTTGTCAACTCGGCAGAAACCAAGCCGAATATCTTAAACTAGAATGGGTTATATGCTAGACATAATATTTGATTACGTTTTCTTTTCAATATATCATCATGACTTACCAGTGTTATGATGATAATGGTGATGAATGCTTCCTTTGCCGGTTCTGAACACACATGTAAAACGAAGTAACGAAAACACTGTGATACACATGAACGTGTTGATGTAAATCTGATAAGGACAAGTTTAACCTATGGCGAACTTAACCAGAATGTTACTTTTCATAAACGAGATATTTCGGGCACGGTGACGTGGCCGTTCGCAAAGACTAGCATTGGCTGCGGTAAAGACTGCAACACATGTTCTGTCAGACAATAACCAACTCTGATATGACGCCCAAAAATGGAGGTCTAGGTATTAACTGGGGTTGGTCACTTCAACAGGAAAGTTTCAGATTACAGTTAATTGTAAGCTAAAGCGTATGCCTGCCCCACTTCAACACCATAAAACAATGTACCACTTGAGTGTAGGGACAGTCTGACAAAAGAGAATCTATTCAGATGTAAGAGAGGCATGCCTTCCAATATCAAAAACCTCGTCAAGGACGCAAATATTTTTATATATATATGCATTGTCACTAAAGGAAATGCAGACGAACAAAAATTTTAGTGCACTTTCTAAAAATCACGTGAAAAAAGATCCACTTAGTACTAAAAACCTGTAACCTGTCATTTTGGGAGATCCTAGGCAAGTGTCCTTGGAAACCTGAAACTAGGTCACAGTGACCTATATTCTGCGACCTATAGGGAAAATATGTCATATGAGCACCCTGAATGTCAGATGGGAACATTTCGTTTCTGTGAGGCCTAGAATCTTCTAGAACAATATCCTAGGAGATCCTAGGCAATTCTACTTGGAAACCTGAAATTAGGTCATGGTGACCTATATTTTATGACCTTCCGGCCGAAAACAAGGGTTTTCAGCATCAGACAGTCAGACGGGGCACAAGTTGAATCGGCAAGGCCCTAGAATCTTCTTATGTAACATTTTGAGACGTCTTCGGCAAATGTCTGTGAAAAACTGAAATAAGGTAACCATGACCTATATTTTGCGACCTTTAGGAAAAGAAGTAATATTAGCACCTAGACAGTCAGTCAGGGCACACATTGTATCTGTTAGGCCTAGAATCTAATAATGTAACATTCTGAGACAACCTTGGCCAGTGTCCTTGGAAAACTGAAATTAGGTCACCATGACCTATATTTTGGAACCTATTAGAAAAGATGCCGTATAAGCACCCAGACAGTCAGACAGGGCACAACTTATATCCATAAGGTCTAGAATCTTTTAACATAAAATTCAGGGAGGTCCTTGTCAAGTGTCCTGAAACCTGAAATTAGTTCATGGTGACCTTTATTGTGTGACCTATGGGCTGAAAAATGGTTTTGCGCACACAAACAGACAAGGCAGAAATTGTATCCATTAGCCCTAGACTCCTCTAACATGATATTCTGAGTAATCCCTAGCAATTCTCCTTGGAAACCTGAAATTGGATCATGGTGACCTATATTCTGCTAGCTATTGACCAGAAAGACAGGGTACAAATTGTATCTATTTTCCTTGGAACCCTTTATTGTGAATTTAAATCTAGGTCCTGGGCAGGTCTTCTATGAATCCTGAAATTTTTATTTTCTGTCCATTTTTTCAACACTAACTTTAGCCATAGGCTATTCTCACAGACAATATATAACATTAATGATAAAAAAAACATGAGCACCCAGTCAAAACTAGCTGAGCGTCATGGCCCATGGGCCACTAGTCAACAGCTTTGTCGAGTGTAGCAGTACGATCGAAGTGACCATCAGGTTAAACAAATACTGATAGATACTTGTTGTCACGTGATCATGTTGCTCATTTAATTGTATTCCGATGTCTATAAATCACAATGGATGAGGGAAAACCAGATTTTCAGTCAAAATCAACCAGCTCCACGGAAACTTCGAAACTTAAACCTGATATGCGTGTTTTATTACATTGCCCCGCCGTTACAGGGTACGACCTCTCACCTTTCTACAATCATGTGATCAAGATTGGCTCCCCATCCAAATCAGGCGGGTCCCGATCTATTTATTCAGCAGGTCGCCTACCTGACAGTACATGGGCGAGCTTGAAAACGTGAATGACGAAGGAGCCCTAGGGTATAATAAACATGTTCGGACAGCGGTCGTCAGAGCTGTAAAGCATTTATTTAGATTCTGTGGTGTGAATCGATGCCTGCAGGCAACCAGGCCACGCAAAGATTGTACTGCCTCAAAAAGAACGTACTCGTGTCTGGTACATCAATGCGGGGCAAAGGCTTCTCTCTATTACATTCCTTTTAGTGTACATTATGACATTGTTGTGTACATTATGTCATATTAGCGAAACGGTGTATCTTCATCAATAAATATTATTCTATATTTATGAGAAAAGAGGAAAAAAATCAGAAATTTATTGCCTGCATCTTCAAGATCAGGTAATTTTTAGTCTGTATCTAGATACGTAGTCCTTCCTAACAGCTCACCAGGATTAAAAAATATATTTACAAAAATAGGTTAATAGTTTCCATTGATGTTTAGTTGTAAACGTGTATACATTCAAGGGAATGCAAATTTATGTTGCGGGATGCTCCTGTAACCGTTTATGCATTCACTTGTTTTCAGGTTCATTTGTGCAAAAGTGACTCAATTTGTGAATAATCCTTTATGACGTTCCTGTTCCACAAGAAGTTCCGAAGACTGGATGTGTCATGTTGTGAATAAACACACAAACACACACGGAACGCAAACCCTCCTGGCGGTGGCAATTAACGATAATTACAGAGTGAAAGAAAGGAAGAGAGAAATGGGTTGAAAGCTCACGTTTACTTATATGTTAGACTAATTAATAGCGCAATATTTCCGTGGATGAAAATCAGCCCCAAGTAAAAATTACCGATATTTGACAAGAAATATTCATTTTACCTTGTATTGGAAGATAAAGTTCCGTGTTAGTTTTCTCAGAGACAACGTGTTAAAACGTGATGAAGCAAACGCCACGTTTTAAGATACTGAAATCAATCCCATTCTAAGAGCAGAGACCAGTCTATATTTGATTAACAAATGGAACATTCAAATCTCATGCTGTATTTTACTTTCAGTCGACCAGTATGTTGAACGCATCACCGACGCAACAATTCGTTTCCCACAGCTCGATCGCGCCAATTATCGCTCAACGTCTCGAACCTAGCGAACTCAGCCTGATCAATTATCACGTGACCGAGCTGGCTGTGAATTGATTGCAAAGACGTACTGCACCTCGTATACTGGGGAGGATGTATCACTTACTCTCTCTGAACCGCCCTGCTTTACAGAGCGAGATCAAATTTTAACGAGATCTATGGGCAGTTGGAGTACCAGATGAGCATTTAGATCACAGCCAATGGCCGATTGGTGGTAACGAAATTCCCCGCTCGACCGCCCTCCTTGTATTATGATCTGATAATCTTCAGTTAGTGATCAATGGTCCGGGGGTAGATACCGACTTGCAATCGAGGTGTATTTTCAGAAACAGGTCACGTGCACAGCGATGTCTTTAGTTAAGGCATTTTCTTAAGTGTTGGCTCAGAAACGCACCTATGTATGTAAGTATGTTTCCCAAAGTATTATTTGTTTAGACTTGGAGACTTAAGAGGAAATATTTCATATACATCTTAAACAAATGTGCAGTATGATTGTTGTGCTGTAAGAATTAATTTGTACTTCTTCATTGATTTCTAAAAATCCACACATACGCGATAAACGTAAACCAAATCCTTGACCCTAAAAATATTAGGGGTGCGCGATATTATCGATATATCGGGATATCGCGATATGGTGATTCGCATATTCCGTGTCGCGATAGTTTTCAAATATCGATATTTTTGGAAATTTTGTTTATCATACGTAAAACTGATATTTTTGGTAGTAAAAACGTTTCTGTTGCGAAGTTAGAATATTTTTTCGGTGAATTGGTTGGGATTAATCATACGTTTGAAGTTAACGCCACCACTTTTAGTGGGAAATGTTCAAGAATAGGCCTGAACTACTATATAGTGCAAAGTCCGTCACAAGGAATTTGCGTGTCTGCTCGATGACATATTGCTATACGAGAAACATTTCATACAACAAAAAAAAAAAAGAAATGCTGAACACGGTCAGAATAATTAATCATTCATTAATATTCTCTCCTTATATCTTATGATAACTGCATTAAGATCAAATGTGAAGAAGTAACAAATAAACCGGTCATATTATTAAAGCCAAAAGGTGAAATTGCGATATATTAGTTGTACTGTCACATTCTGGGACACTTGGCTAGTTTACTTAATGCAGTTACATTTACAAATGACAGCACGTCAGGTGACGAAGCTATATATTGCGGGTACTAGTTTCATTTGAAACAGCATAATCAAAACCAGAAACTCCACCAGATAACTTGATTGCTAAGGTTTTGTCTGAATAATAAAGTTATCTGTTTTAGTTTCAAATTGTTTTATTATTTATGCAAGTTTCACGTTTTAATTGAAGTTACGGGCAGCAATCAGCTAATAGTGTACTCAGCAGAGACATAATTCATCGGCAGCAATATTGTAATTACAGGAGTAATTAAGTTTTTGTGATCAAATTGTCCTCATTTATCAGATAAATGAACAAATAAATTCCGGTGCTGTTTAAAACATACCAAACAGAGAAACGACTCGCAAACAACAAACATGTAATGTTAACATCATTGTAATAGAAACTGTAAAATGTCGAAATTATGAGTCTGTATCCCCTTTAAAACGTTTCATCTGATTTGTCAAACGGGTGTTTTATCAGACTCAAAAGTGACGCAGTGACTGAGTAGGATGTGTCAAAAACAGACTTTTTCATCAAGAACAGATGAGGTCCTCATTTTTCTTTGATCCATTTCGCCCTCCTGACATTAAAGAGTCAACTACCAGCGTACTAGCTGTCAGAGTGCCTTTTCATCCTGCAGTAATGGCCTTACTGTAGGGGTCTGTGAGGATGCAAATATTTTCGTCTTTTTGACAACTTCTTATAGTCTACAAGAACGCTGTCACTTCGCTTTTTAGTGTACTTTCCAACAACACCTACCATGGGGGAGAAGAATTTCGTTTTGATTCAGCATATTGATAAATCCCTCTGCATGTTTGTTGAATTTCTTGCCGCATGAATACAAGCGTTGCTCACTAGATGGCAGACAATTTATTCGCGATACAGGAAATGGCTCTTTGAAGCGAGCAGGTTACACCCTTCTTGGCTCATGTGGTGCCGTTTGCTTTGAATTCTGTTTTTCGTTCGAGTAATACCACGTATGACGACCACAAATATTGCATGAACACCCAGCTGTTATACTTCTATTGCTGGCATTCTTTTCATAAACGTATATTACAACCAAACCGCTGAAACTGCCACTGTTAACGATTCAATATATGGCCGTGAAATTTTGAAATATTGTTTACTGCAGCTAGAGTGTATACAGTATGATAAAATATAAAATAATATAATATTATTTAAAGTTATATGATGTTATTTAATATAATACAACACAGTATAATATAATATAATATTAAATTACCTACCTTTACTCACAAATTACTGAAGACAGGCTCCGCTTTGTCATATAGAGAACATTCGTCATTTTTTATCAATAAGAGAAGCAGCATCGCGTAGGACTGAGGTTTTAACAGTGAAAAAAAATCATCAAATTGTCTAGATGTGCTTCTCCCGTAAAAGATTAAAAAAGACCTTTGCCCAGAAACTCCTTTACATGCAACAAAGTAGCCCTGCTGTGGCTCAGAACCAGGAAAAACGGTTCATCGAGGCGGTATATGATTCGTAACCTGTTGATAATTTGGGTTTATTTTGACGTGCGGCAGGAATCAATGCCCGAGACTCGGAGTACAATCCCCGGTCCCGTCGCCTTGTTTATCCAACTATTGACCCGTTGATATTCCCGATGGCAGAGCCGGCCGCGGGAGCTCTCAGCACATCTCTGCTGGAAGACGCGAAAGCTTCATAGGATTGAAAGTGTAAATCATGAAAATGGGTTTTTACACAGCAGCAAACGGTGATGATAAATGTGGCAGCATTGTCAGAGGTTGGATCTTAACGTCTCTCCTCAGTCCGTTACTGTCACCGTGAACAGGCCGCCGATGGCCATTAATGTTCCATAACGCTGCAAACCTGCCACACACACTTTAACTGTTCTTCTATCATAATCATTTTAGCGATCGATTTTACGTACATCACGAGTCTCTTTAATTGCTAGGAACGAAGGCTTGCTTTTTTACGAATCGTTATTAAAGTAAAATTCACTTCTCCTGTGTGAGGAAAATTCAGCACAAGAGGTACATCTCCTAAGGTTCCCTGTCGGCATTGGCAGACGTGTATGAGGGGTGTTAAAAAGTGAGTCGTGAGCTGGAATACAAATATATGCTAAGAAAGGGCATCAAACTACACCCATTTTGAAAGGGAAATTTCTTTTAATTAATAATCCATATGCATGAAATTTGAAGATGACTATTACGTACCCATGACATTAAAGAAGATTTGAAGTTTAAATAAGTAGATAAAATGATATTCGATTAAAGCAGTTGCGGTTTAAGGTCCACTTGTGCAATGAACTGAACTCAGTTTGAAAACTAGAACTAGAGTGACTTAGTAAGTTTAATCCAGGTTGACATTTGTATAACTGAATCCTTTAACCCGAGGTGGCATTTTAACTGTACAGGCCTATGTTCTGGTAATTTTTAGACCTGAAAATTACCGTTCCTTGACGAATTTTATCATATGAAATTACAGGCGAGAGAACCTGATACTAAAAACGCAATTAAAAGTACCCTCTATGTGCGAGTTTGTTTGATTTCAAACCCAAATGCCCTCCTGCCCTTAAATTAGAACATCAAAGGTACATTCATTTTAATGAGATGCTGTGATATATGATTAAAGAATATACATAGCGAGGAAGTATCTTTTTTTAAAAACGGGTTTCTTGTAAAAATGTTAAAAAGTTTGTAAATACTATGATTTATTTAATTACATGTTCGTGGGGCCCAAACACGTCTCCTCTATACTGAGAACCCCCCCCCCCCCCCCCAAAAAAAAAAAAAAAAAACAACATTTGTATGGGTGAAGATTTCTGAAAAGCTTATATTTTTGTATAACTGAGTAATGATTCGAGACATAGGTAAATTTTTTACCTCTTCTGGATTCTTTAATGACCCACATAACAATTAGGGAATTCTGCCTCAGGTTTATGTCATATACTTTCGACTGTGACTTGGTTATTGTATTGCATGTGTTACGGGGTGACATAACAGCGGACCGAACTGTCTCGCTAGTAAAGGATACCGGACATGTGCGCCACCTACATGGGTTCGAATCCCGGATCGGCCCAGTATTTTTCCCAATATTGAGCAATTTGTCTTCGAAACAAATGGGGGCTCGTCCAAAGTGACGGCAAACTTCATGGCCCGGGGAATGGTGGTTTGAAGTAATTGGGAAATTACCGCCACCTAGTTCACCGAAGATGTCACTCCTGGGACGCCTGTTCTTATAGCAGAATGCTCGTAAGAGGGGTGTGTTACGGGGTGACATAAAAGCGGACCGCACTGTCTCGCTAGTGAAGCTTGCTTTTCTAGCGAAACGGTTGGAACGCCGGTCATGTGCGCCACCGAATCCCGGATCGGCCCAATATTTTCCTCTGAGCAATTTGTCTTGTAACACATGTTCTAATAGGTAGTGTAACCATTTGATTGTTTTGAAGATTTACTATACATTAATATGGAGTATAATGTTTAGTTATTAGCGTAAAAACTTTGGTTAAAGATCACACATGTCTCGTTTGACGTCAATGTCTGTTTAATTCCGTGAGAGCCGTCTCTATTTGGCGGTCTCTATAGTAACGATTATTTGTTGGATGGGCACCTGTTTAGATTTGGTGTCCTCATGGTTTTTGTCTTTGGAGGGGTGTCCATATCAAAATTCTTGTTATAATTGGCAGTCGGTATAATAAGATTGTGATTGGCCAGAAGACGGTCAGAACTTGTGACGTCAGCAAGCATATAAAAGACGTGATTAAGACGAAATTCAGAAAGTGCCCGGTCAGTACGCCAGTTCGTGTAGCCTGACGATATCGGGCAGGTCTTCGTGCATTAAGAGTGTAGACAGCTGTGAGATGATGTCTATAAGCGTAGATTGTCGGTGTCTGAGCAAGACCACGGTGATTTCTCTGTTAACGGACTTCAGAGCGAGTATCGCATTCTTGCCGACTGACTGGTAAATCTGGCGATTTTAACCTGTTGTGAGCGCTTCCGGGAACAGACCAAGGGCATTATTTAAACGCGTAACATTGACAGGGTGTTGGCAAGGTACATGCGACAGTACCTAGGTACAGGTACAGGTACCTTTTAAATGGTCAGGTACAGGTCTAGGTACAGGTACAGCATTTTTGTAGAGTACCTAGGTACAAGTACAGGTACTTTAGAAAGTACCTAGGTATAGGTACATTTTAAAGATTTTGAACTTATGATAATTAAATCAATTTCATCTAAATCTGCGATTATAAGTTATAATAGAATTGCAGAATACATCGTATAAAAGTTTTAAATGATCGCTTTCTATGTCATCAGAATTGGCAAATGTAAAGAATTGTCTTTAGTAAATGTGATAAATGAACGAGGCTGATAAATTCATTAATACAGAAATATAAAATATACGATGTCTATATTTTAAATCAAGTTGTGGGTTTAAGAGTAATGTTTAAAAGTCAAAACCCTTGAAGCACCACACACTCTTGAAGTAAAAAAGCTAAATGGCTTGACTTAAAAGGAAAATCTTACAATCAATTTAATAGATTAACTTCGTGACAAAAATACATATATAATAAGAAGTAATGATACACATGTTCATTGCAGAAAGTCACACAGAGGATTTTTTTTCTTTAGAATTAAGGACACCTGCATTTGATGCTTGAGCAGGGACAGATTTTTTTCTGTAAAATGAAATGTTTTGCTTTATAAGGCACATCATGTCGAGAGTTGAGTGGCATAATTGGTATCAACTATTTTCTTTGTATACTAGAGTAAAGGATTCTACATGGGGCATGTAAGTGCAGCCCACTGTCCATATCATTTTCTCTGTACCCTTTATATCTGATAATACCACAATGAATTTCCTGTGTAGATGCTGGAGGTAGCTTTATAAGCGCTAATTAGTGAGTACTGCGTGAAATGTGTCTTTAGAGTTATAACAGTACTCCCACGAGAGACTATAGGTGGTCGGAGTTCCATCAAAAGTGGACTGATTGTTCTGTGAACACAGCAAGATCAAACGGTGAGCCGGGCAGCGATACATTCCGATGTCACGTGTTTCATGTGATCAAGAGAAGTGTAAACAAGGGACTACTCTGTGTACTATGGGTAACGGACTCGGTATGTGTTTCTGTGATTATTATCGATGTGATTGTATGAATGGAGCGCCTCTTCAGAGAAACGTAAGTGTATGTTTTCTTTAATATATTGATTTTTTTTTTGTTAACTCATGTCTTATTTGTCTTTTTGGAGTGTACGTATGCATGAGTTTCAGCCATTTTGGTTTGACAGTTAAAAGAACCCTGGCCGTTCACATCTCTAGTGGTCTAACAATAATGTTTAAAAACAGGCGATAAAGTTTAGCAGAACATAGTAGACTTTTATATGGTTAATTTAAAAAAAAAACGCTAACCAAATCCAAGTGCCGATTTAACGAGAAGACAAGATACATCTGCAAAAGGTCGAGTCGACTTCAAACGATTTTACATGAAGAGTTTACTTATGTCCAAATATACTTGGTTTTCTGTTTAGAAATGACAAACGGACTTGATGCTGTGTAGATCAATAAAACATGTAGAATTTGCACTTTTTTCAAATATGTTTGTTGATGTACAGCCTAAGGCCCGGAAAAGGACCTTAAACTGAAAACAAATTCGTTAAGAATGTTAAAGTATTTACCTCACATGCAATCTGTATCAATATACACTGAACAATTTACATTTACATGACGAAGTTGGTTATGGAAAGGTGTTACAATACATGTACATTCACACACACACACACATATATATATATATATATATATATATATATATATATATATATATATATGGTGTGTGTTGCCGCGGCTGCTTTCCGCCTTGTTGTAATGTATATTTTTGTAACTCTTCTCTCCGTTTGATTTATCATGTTGACATTGAACTGTGAAACAAATCATACCGCGGCTTGTGGAAATATCTTGTTATTAACTCGTTCTTTGTAATTCTGTTTGCATGATTTATAAGATAAGCAGGATTTTTTTATTCACTTTCACTCATATCTCTATGGATGCTTAATACGAGGACTGAACAGCAGGTGTCGCTGATTGTCGATTAAGCATTGTGAGATAAATGCACTAGTTAAGCGTTCCGCAGAACCTCTTTGTTTGAAGCAAGCTAAATGGCTGTTGCACGCATTGAATAAATAACGCTTCACTATAGGGAGATATATTCAAATCAGTAATTTGTCACAAATGGCTACATGTATTTTCGCACTTTTAATTATGAATACTTTTAAGTTTTGAAAAAGCTCATAATATGAAACAAGCTGTGACTGCTTCGCGTAAGGAAATAATTAGGACAGATTTCATTCAAGAGAGAAATGCTCGATCAATTTATATAACAAGACAATATGAATTTCTTCCCTTGCCTGTGCGCGCATGGTTTCAGTTAATAACGTGCAAATTTTTCTCAATCACATGAACAATGATGAAACTATGCGAAATACTACATGTAAATGTTTAAACTATATTTGATTAATTCACTTTGATAAATTGTAAATGACCCCACATATATAATAAGGTATGTATCATCTGTTGTACTAGTTAACAGATTTTACCTTTTGTTTAATATCTAGCCTTGTCAGAGCCATTGGTAATCCGGTCAGTCCACCTATAACGGTCAATACGCCGAGATGTCAAATATCGACGCCAGACCTGGAGATAAATTTCCATCCAGGGATCCAGTTACAGCAGCAAGACAAGTCATCGAGCTCTTGGCGTCTAATTAAAGGATTCGGGGATGACTCACTCGCCTTAAATTCGCCAGCTCAAGTATATTAATAGCGAGAGGCTTGGTAGATATTGATATATCAGTGGTCCTTGTTTTATTATAAATGCGGGGGAAAATAACAGTTTGTGTCTGCGCAAGGTAATTTTAAACGTGACTTTTATTTATAGCTCTATCTCGGTCATTTAAATTTAATTAAATACAGATTAAAAGGGGAAACATACATCAGCGGTTTCGATCCGAGATCCTTTAGCATTTGTTTCTAATGAAACATTGTAATTTTACCTGGCTGTTATTTGTGAAGATGAATTAAAAATGAGAAATTAGTCTTTTGTCAGAGAAAAGGTTATAATCCCTGACATATACCTGAAATGAAAGGATTTATTATCAGGCTGTATTTTCATCTGTTATTGCTTCTGTTTGTGACATTTACGTCTTAATAACTGCAGGTAAAATTGGGGTCCAAATGGAACTGCAAACCTGGCACAGAATTTAATTAAAAAAATGCAGTTTTCCTGCTTATCTCCAAATGTTAGAGTTTCACTAAAAAAAGTCATCTGATTTATAATATACACGAAACAATTATATTAAGAAACAATCAAATCAGAAATATTCATTAAAGATGATTTGTTTCATTTTCTTTCCTATAGGCGGCGTTCCGTTGTTCGGACTCGCCCTGCTCGATTTCTAGCCGTAGCAACAGGACCCTGTTCCCCCTCTCTTTCTCTCTCTTTCTCTCTCTCTCTCTCACTCTCTCTCTCTCTCTCTCTCTCTCTCTCTTATAAACACGATGGTTTAATAATTAATCCGATGTTATGTAGATAATATTATGTAACGTAAAAGTTCTCATTTAACTAGAACGACACTCAATAGAACGCGAACCTTAGCGAAAGAAAAATAACCCTGTTTGATCCACCCCTCCGCTACATTTATCCACATCAAAATTAATGAGGTTTCATATTTTGATTTATCTGTTATAATGATTGCCAATAGATGAACAATCCAACCAACAAAAAGCAAACTGGCACAAGTAAAAGAAATAGACATCCTTGTCTGAGGTAAATATGAAAAAAGTAACATCATTATAACCTATTACAGTAATACATAACACAAACTACATCTTATTAAGGAGTCACTGGCCTCGGTTCATGAAGCATTAGTTAGTCTCCCGGAGTTTGCTGTAACACGGACACTGGTCTGATCTCTTGATCACGGGTGATTTTCTCTAACACAGACGTCATCAGTTACCGTGGATATGAACAGATCACGAAGTCGCCCGGCAAATCGTCCGTATGTATAAAAGCAGAACCAGCCGCGTCTGTGTAAAATACACACATTCCTAAAATACCGCACTGTTCACATCTAAATCAACCTCTCAGACGGCGTGGATGTCCTATTGTCCAGACTTACAGCCAACAACAGTCTAGTTTAGATGTCGTTTTGGTAGCATTTTCTTATATTGCGGACTTAACATTTTGGATGAGTGTTTTCATATCACATTAATGTCAAAGGACCCAGGGTATGCCGGGCAAATACTCCTGTTAGGCTGTATACGGCGGGTGAATAACCTGAATATCTAATAAACCATCCACGACTAAGACTTAAGCCAACATAATTACAACATTTATATCAGCCTTTACACATCTAATTTATGTCAGACGTTAAAAATTAAAGCCATCCCTTATAAATCGTGAAAATGCAAAGAGTAGCATTTTTTAAAAACTTTTTTTAAATCACTATAATTTGAAGGCATCTGTGTTTCTCACTTTCCTTCATATTGGTTATTTGCACAGGTTCAACAATCGATTATTCATAAAATATAAATATGTGTTATATATGAAACTATAACAAATAAACTGATATATTTTTATTTGTGACAATTAATTATGAAGAGTTTACGTATTTAATGGTACAGAATGGCCAAGGGATCTCGGTCTACTTGCATCCATCAATATATGAACATATATATTTGGTAAATAAATCAGGACTGTCAAACTTCAAATCAACGATCACTCCAGCCATGTGGTGAAGTGGTTAAAGACGTACATGCAATGAGTCCCTCATTTCACAGAGAGCCCAAGGACAGTAAGAGTTGACAGTGCTGAAAGGCCCGGGATAAACCACATTTCCACTTGCACGGACGTGGTGTTGGTGCACATGCGGAAACGGTCGCGGACGTTTTCATATAATAATATATGTTGTCAGTGCAATTTCTGAATTTTTTCAATATATTTCAAAATGGAAGAAATCACGTCCCGTATATATCTGCGTTCTTCAAGCTAAAAGATCCGGTTGGCAATACCTATCTGCAGCCATATATCACACCGTTTAGCACATATTGGTAGTTCTTTCTTAATTTTTTAACTGTGTCCGCGCCGTAATCCTCTGCAAGTAGTCCTTTAGATAAAGAAGTTCAAACGTCTGATATTTTGTTTATACGTAAACGGCATGTACACTTAGACTTATCATGATTTACACATTTCGACCTTTTCCAATTCGTCTTGCAATCTGCTGACCGTCGTGCTGGGCCAGGCCTTTATTACCTTAACCAACATCGCGCTCGACCGCTAATCTTTTGTCACTCTTTTTACCCTTGGTCACTTGGTTTTTCTATTAGCAACGTGAAGTCTCAGTAGATTGTGAACCTTTTTATATAATTACATCGAAGGAAAAATCAATAAAATTTACATTTTTTTTGGGGGGGGGGGGAGGGGGGAGCTTTGAACTATAGGTAGGCTGTCCGGGCATTGTTGAACCGTGACATACATTTCCCGTGTTGCGGTATAGTTTAATAAGGATTCTGGCGGAGATTACAGTCTATGGCTACTTCGAATTTTTTGGATATTTTATTATATTAAGCCTAGAACCATGCAGGAACAGTTTGTATAATATAATGTCAAAATTTGCTGGTTTTCGAGTCATGTTCCCATTCGACGACAACAGTTTAAAAACCGTTTAAAAATAATTATACAGGGCATTCGAGAGTTGATAATATATTTTATGTAAATGATTCACTATAGACACCAGAACAGTGGGAGGATTGACTTATTTTGAACAAGGCGTCAGCTGTTGTTCACTGTCTTGTCTCTGTTAGGGTTTAACAATATATTGATCTGTTTGTATTAATATACTTGGCTAACTCGTTAATTGGCTCTGGGTGCATGCAAACACTGGTCACCATAATAAGCATGACAGGTGTAACCTGAACCAGCTGCACGTGTCTATAAATTATTGCAACCTGTTGCCTTCTCAATCACAAACCGCATCGAAATCTATTTTGACATTGCAGCAAATCAAAAGTTCAAAAAAAAATTCTGACAAATACATGCGAACGGCAAGCAGTGTCAAAAGAGTTACTCTCTAGTTTTACTATAAATAATTAAAAGGTTTCAAAACGGATAGGCCTTGCTGTAAATTAAAACGGATCCAAGACGTCGTAAGTATAATTGACTAATAATTTTATGTTTGTCGTTAATTTGTTAAAAGGCTGGTTACCTGGTTGGTTTGTTTAGTTGTATGTTAATTTTTTTCCCTCAAAACGTGATGATCTGGTTTTGTTGAGAGGAAGGGATAAATGTGTTTTCGTTCAGATAATTAAATAACCATTGTGAGGGTAACGAGTTTATAGCCACCCAGGGCCAGAGTCATTCTGTGGTATACGGGCCTTCTCTCCTGGCAAAGGTGTTGTTGAACTCTTGAGCTTCCAGTGATATATTGATGTGTAGCATACATACCACCGGAGCAGTATGTACATATATATATATATATATATATATATATATATATATATATATATATATAAAGGGGCGCGCGTGTGTGTATATGTATCGGGTATTTTTATTGTATGAATAAAGTGTGAATTAAAACGGTTTCTCAACGTTACTGGTGCCTAAGAGTCTACCCAATTGGATGTGCAAGGAAAAATGTTGTGTTGCATGCACAAGGATCATTACAATATGATTTGAAGTTCTTTAATTTGTTTGTATTTTCCGGGAATATTTTAAATAGCCGTTTGAATGAAGAAAACAGTAGCACAACAAAGCCATTATTATTATTATTTCTTTTTATTATTATTATTAAAACATATTTATACAGGGTAGCCCGTTCAGACATGATTGTCTGATCTGCCACAGGGCCCTGTTGGGCTATGCAGTTTATATAGTGTATAAAACATTGCAATCAGAATTAATAAAAGTGACTAAATATAAAATTATGCAGTTAGATGAGATATTAAAATGAAAATATATAACTATTAAATTTAATGTTAAGATGTGATATTAAACATGAATATAAAACTATAACATGCAACTTAATATACAAGGCAATCGTGACTGCATGTGTTATAAATATGAAATATAAGAGAGTATAAAATAGCATGCAGTATATGAAATATAAAGCACAGAGGGTCATTGCAAGCTACTTTTTTTAAAGACCTGTAAGGAGGAGCAGTTTCTTTGAGATTGATTTAATGTGTTCCACAAAATAAGACCTTGGCATAAAAATGATTTCTTTAAGTAGTCTGTCCGAGGTTTGTTATGTCATGTTGATTTAAGGGGTGTAAAATTTGAGCATGTAGAACCTTTTCAAATATGCATGCTAAATGAGGAAGAACAGAAATAGGTCGATAATTATTAATATCTTCTTTGGATCCTTTACCTTTGTATATTGGAGTGATTCTTGCGGATTTCCATTCAGTAGCTTCAGTAATACACCGAATAAATAAGGTGGCTAAGCTGACGCATAATATATGTGAGGCTATTCTCACCAGTTTGGAATCTATGTAGACTGGCCCAGTCCATGAAATAGTTCTGACTGGCCCAGTCCATGAAATAGTTCTGACTTAATTGTTGCTTCTGACAGAGAAATCAAACGTTCATGCGTTGTGTCGCATTTAATATCGGTACCGCTATCTTGCGGCAACTCATATAACTAATTTGTCACTACCTGACCCTCTGATTTCATGGACTGGTAATCTTACCGGTTCACGGACGGTCAGCGCCACACATCACTGCCTCGCTGAACTAAGGTCTTTTCCAGTGAAGTCAGCAGTGGTCTTTCCCAGAATCTTTTTCAAAACTAACATGGTATATTCAGTAATCGCCTATTCCGGGCTTCCAATCGGTTACAAATATTCCCACTTAATTTGTCTTAATAATTTTAGGCCGTCGCTTAAATTGAGTTCGGCGAGTCTTTATAAAACACTATAATCCTCAGTCTCAGTGTTAACGTTTATCGGACCAGCAGTCTTGAAATTTGGCCTCTTTAAACATAATGTAGGCCAAACTCTGGCTCAGCCATTCAGCGCGAGATATTCAGGTGCACCACGCGACGAGCGCAGTCAAAATGTACTGGCTGACTGAAACGTTCACGATTCGCGAGTCGCAATTAGACGCGGGTTCAGATAAATGCTGCCAGCTGCTCTTGTCATTTCGGCAGAAGGAATTTTACTGGACCTGTCGGTATAAAATTGTTGCGATAGTGTCTACAATATGCACTTACATTTGGCCCATGGCCCGTAATATTCGTTCAGCAGAGATATATCATAGAACACGAAGATTCATGTGTGAACTACCTGAACACATGAATTGTGCGAATGTTACCAAACGGGTCGAGCTGTGGGACCGCTGTTGGCGTTCTCATAGCAACGATCCCACTCACATGAGGCGTGACGGCCTGATATGCAAATACGGGGGAATCGTCAGGTCCTCAAAGAGCCTTGTGACGCCTTGATATGCAAATATCAGCGATTCACCCTACGGACTTTACAGGGCTTAGGTGATAAGAGCTGGCACTGTGTTAAGTCTATCGGTACATGGAATCACGTTTTATTGTAAGTATTTTATTAGTAAACACAAATACTAAAGCCCTGGCAGGGCTAGAATCTGTGCCGTTGGCATCGATTTTACTTTCGAGAGATAGGCTTGTAAGAAACTGCTGTACTAGAGAGGAAGTTAAATTATTAAATTCAAAGTTACTGGACGATGTCTGGATGTCAAAGCTTTGCGTGGACGAAGGAAATTTGTCGGACAGTTGAAGGCCAACATCAGCAAAGTGTTTGGCCGCTTCTTCAATATTAATGTGCCGTAGATCATTGCTATTCTGAGCGTTCTTTAAGATGCTGTTCACAACGTTCCATATCTTTCGTTGGTTCCTACCAGCTTGGCCTATCTTACTCATATAAAATCTACATTTATGTCGATTGATTTTAATATTAACTAAATTTCGAAGTTGTTTATAAATAAATTTAAGTCAGCTTCAATGTTGTTTTTGAGCCATTTTTTATGCATTTATATTTGTTTACGTTGCCTCATAATTTCTCGTGTTTCGTTGTTAATAAAACAAGGTTTTTCAGATTTCACTCTGACTTGTCTGATTGGTGCATGCTTATTACAAACGTAGAGAAAGGCTTCTTTCCAGAGAGTCCATGCATCATGTACATCAGATGCAGTGAGTATGATGCGGATAAGTAAATGATTTATTCTTTTTTAGTTATCAAAGAAGGCTATTTCATTAAATTTCCTGTATGATCGTCGAAGGTATGTATGATGTAACCCATCTTTTGGGAATACACACAGTATGCAGCACACAAAAAGCCAGCTGCTAACTTCATGTCTCCAGATTACCCTAAATATTAGAATGGCAAAGATGTAGATCAAAGAAACACTACTTATGATGTAGGGAAACACCCAACCAAACCCAACAATCTCGAGTTGCAAAGTTTCAAACAAGAGTTCAAACTTCAACAGGGTATGTTCGTTCACTGCAACCAACACCAAACTCAGAGTCTCAGCTTCTTCAGGATATGTTCTTCCACTGCCACCAACACAAAACTCAGAGTCTCAAATTCTACAGGGTATATTCTTCCACTGCCACCAACACAAAACTCAGAGTCTCAACTCCTACAGGGTATGTTCTTCCACTGCCACCAACACAAAACTCAGAGTCTCAACTTCTACATGGTATGTTCACCACTGCCACCAACACAAAACTCAGAGTCTCAATTTCTACAGGGTATGTTCTTCCACTGCAACCATCACAATACTCAGAGTCTCAACTTCTACAGGTAATGGTCTTCGACTTCCACCGACACAAAATGTGCATCACGATGCTCAGGCCTGAACATATACCCGATGACTGTGGAAGATCGAACTTTGTCAATGCCACATGAGCGTCTGGAGGTATCGCATCTACCTATAGCATGTAACTACTCCTCCATGTAGTCACACAAATTGTCCGTTTTGATTTTATCATAAACAGGTATAATTAAACTACATCGTCTTACCTGTGGTATCAGCATAGTTTCTGTGTGACATAAACGCATCAGCAACCTTTGCAACAACAGATATTTGCTATTTAGTAGCAAAAATAAAGGTTATATCCGCTGTCGTGCAGATTTGGCATTCTGCATTTCCTTGCGTTTCATTCTGCATTTCATTCTGCAAGCTCATCAGAAATGTGTACACTGACCTTCTCTTCTGTGAAGCATATCACTGATACCTACCAGAATCTGCCATTGACAATGACTCTAGTTTTTAACCCTGTCAAGATGCATCAGGGGTAATAATTTAGATGGATTTCCAGTGTCCTGATCAGCCGCTTATCCTGACTGATGACAATTAGATCCCTCTCCTGGGTCTCCTAGCAAATATCATCAGGTCCAAGCATTGTGTGACGATAACATCCGGAGGTGTGGGGTTTGAAATTATTTCCCATTGCTCCTTTGTCTTCCAGAGTTACACAACCATGCAGCATCTCCTGAACATATCAAAATAGTAAAGTGCAACTGTAGGGGGAACCTGACCTCATAAGCGTTTACTAATGAACTGCTGTGTAAAACAGTATGTGGCTAATGCTAAGAAATTGCTTGCATCAATGTAACACATTGAAAAAGATAATGCTGAAGGTTATCAACTTCATGGTATGTAAATGAACCATACACACATATGATACGATAGATTCATATTAATCTGTTATTCAAACGTATCATACGTGCGCATGTGAAATTTGTTTTCATTTTCGATGATTAGGCATAATCAAATTAGCCACAGTGACAAGTTAATAGGCCTACGTAATTCTCATTAGTGTTATATTTTTTTACAAAATGTATCATATCTTAATGATTTTTAATTTGATATTAACCTGATACATTATGCAAGTTATGTTCCAATTATGACCTAAGTAATATCACCAAATATCACCATTACCTTAATACATGATATGAACCTTTCCTGGCCTTAGAACTATCGCCATATGAAAGTCTATTTTAAATTTAGATGGAAACACTTTGAATGGGTCTATGTCTTTTCCTTGCAAAAACATGTCATATCATAAAAAGTTTGACTGTTTTACTCAGAAATTGACCTTGAACTAAATGCATGAAAGGAATCTATAATTTTCTGGCCTCAGAACTATCACCACATGAATGTCCATTCTGAAGATGGAAATGACACTTTGAATGTTTTCAAGGTCACTTTCTTGCAAAAACATACCATATTATACGCTCCCGAGGCAGCGGAAATCTAGCGCTTCTAAAGAAGCAAATGATTTTCCCGCTGCCTGGATTGACCGTTTAGTTGTCTGCTGAAAAAACGTGCGTATGATTAGACCAGTAGCCAACCAGATGCCAATTAACAAACACTCGACAGGCATCCTGGCTCCGCCCATAGCTGCGTTTCAAGCGCGGCTTGATGACAGCTAATGTTTACTCTTTGTAAAGTTCAGTCGAATTTAAATTGCATCATCGACCGATTCGATTAAGACATTATGACTATGTTAGCGTAGCCATGTATATGTTGTCTGCAAAACTGAAACCAGCCAGAGAGGTGTGCACGGAGCTTTTGTTGTTACATTTCGTTTGAATTACAGCTCACCGGCCGAGCATCCTATGTGCCAAAGGACCTGTGCAAACCACGTGCGGGGCCATTCTCTCTGAGCCTGTCGCCTGTACAAACGGTTGCCAGGGAAATGAGCTGTCACTCAAAACGAAATGAACAACATTGGCTCCGTGTTTTCCTCGCTTGCCTGGTAAACCGTTTTGTCTTCCAGCAGAGGGTCTCATCTGATTGCACCATAATACAGTGCTCCCCTCTGGTATAGCGACTCAGGATACGAGGTCAAAACAAACAGCGCTTACGATATAGGTATTAGGCCCATAGGTAAAGCGCCGTGTAAAGAGCGTAACCATATCATGGACAGTTTGCAGCTTTCCTAAGAACTTGACCTTGACCTTAATGCATGATATGAACTTTTCTAAGCCTCAAAACTATCAACAAATGAATATGTGAATTTCAAATTTAGATGAAATTGACCCTTTGTTTGTGTTTCTATGTCACTTTCCTGCAAAAACATGCTATATCATGGCGACTGTTACTATTTCTCATCTAAGTTTGGCTTTGACCTTGACCTTACTGCTCAATAGGTACTTCTTATGGGCTTATAGCTCAACAAATGAATTGGCATCCTCAGCACCCTGAAGTCAAGTGGAAATGACACAAAAATATGTTTCTGTAACCCGATGGAAAAAGTTACATGCCATTACGAGTGTTGCTTTTTCATCCAAATTTAAATTTGATCATGTTACCTTGATGCATGATATATGCATTTTCAGACCTAAGAAGTGCCATCAAATGCAAGGGCTTTCTTAAGTTAGTTGGAGATGACAACTTGAATGCATTTCTATGCCTCTTCTGCAAAAACGTGTTATATCATGGCAATTGTTGCTTTTTTCTCCTGGAAGTATGACATTAACCTTGACCTAAATGCATGGTATGTACCTTTTTATGACCTATTAGGTATCTCCCAAATGAATGGGCAGCCTAATGTCAAATGGAAATAGTACATGAGATAAGTTTTTTTATAACATTTGGTTGAAAAAAAGTCATATAATGGAGATTTTAGCTTTTTGCTGAGAAATTTGAATTTGACCTTGACCAAATACCGGAAGTGTACATTTTATGACCTCAAAATGACACCTTAAATAGGATTCTATGTCAGTTAGTTATGAAATTATGGCTATTTAAATATTTCACCCTATTTCTCCAACTTAGATTTTGGGTGAAAATTACACTTTGGAATCGGTCGGGGTTTTATTTGTGCACTAAGACACCACAAATGAATCCATTTCAGCTGAGAAACCTTTGATAACATTTTTGTCCAACTTAAGTCATTCGTTGACTGGACTATATTACTAACGCCCTCTGGCAGGAGGATTCAGAACAACCTAAAGCACTGGTAAAAGATGTTCACGAAGTTTTCATGTCCCGGTTCAACGCTCCCGCAGTCTTGAATGCTGTCACAGCAACATATATATAAATCGTAAATGTGAAAACAAAATTGACAATTTCAAGAATAAATGAAATATATTTGATACTCATGATATATGGAACAAGTTTTGCTTCACATTGCCTCTATGATATAGGTGAATATATTATTCAAAAGATAGGCCCACGGCCTACAGCTGCCCCGGTCTGTTGTGAATGGGTGACGGCAAACATTTGAAGCATCAAAAGTTAGCATACAGAGAGCTGAAAGGCTTACTGCCATGCCTAGGGTCATCGTTATTAAACATTATACATTAAAGGAGCCGATTCCGATATCGTGTAACTGTCTTGAGCCTTTTATTAAAACAAACCAAAACGTGTCGAATTTACGGTGCACACTGCACAGGCTGTCTGTTATGTTTCCATGTATTTATAACAAGTGGGGGCCGCCAAAATGACCGCAAATGAGACGAACCAAGGGTTAGTGAATGACTAACAATGGTGTTACTTCACTGGCACTCGCCAACAACAGCTGGTGCGCAGTTAACCAGCTCTGGTCATATTTTTTTCTGTTTGTCATTATGAGCACGTGCAACGTGTTAACTAACAGCTTGTAGATCAACAAACTCGCCGCCACAGGGATGTAATAAAAAACTTTCTTATCAGGAATTAACGTCAATTCATTTATATGTACCCAGAATAAACCAAATATTACACGAGTTCTATAAATAAGGCAGCGAAATAGTTTTATGAAATTACAGTGGAAATAACATGCTGATGCACACATACACCCACACCCACGCCCTCATACACACACACACACACACACACATATATATATATATATATATATATATATATATATTGTTACGGAATCATATATCAACAGATCACGTATGCGTGATGAACACATATTTTGAAATGGAGATAAAAAAATCAGATTCTGTAACACTAGGCAGCGTGAAATGTCTAGGGGAAAGAATAAAGAAGTCAGTGGTTTTTTTGTTAACAAATAACTATAATTTATTCTTAAAACAACCCTAACATTACAATACACTAAATCAATACATTACACAGTATAACAGCAGCATAACAACAAATCAATACAATCACACAGTAAAACAAAATGCACAGTACCTGGATACCACCACTGTCACAGCGATAAGTCCTTTAAAATGTATAAACCTGACGAACAGTTCACATGAATTCTCTCGGAGTATAACAGTCCAATGTAAAGCTCTTGTAGCAATCCAGCAAGTAAACTGAAGAAAATTTATAATTGTCGCACTTATCGGAATAGGTCCCACAAACTGACTTACACACGTCTGTGTCCGCTGGAATGTTCTCTCACCTCTCTCCCTGCTTTAAAACACAGCCCCCTATTTATAACTTCTCGCCCCAAGCCGAGAATTTTCCACTTTTCGAACAGTCTAAAGAATCTAACATAATACACAGTACACACGCTCTAAGAACACACTAGAACAGAGAACGCCGTGTATCTAGGGTTCAACCAATGCGGATTTAAACCGAACTCGCAACATCCGGCCAGGCGAGGCCGCTTCAACACGAGCTACGCGTGCATGACACACAAACAAAATGCCAACAACACATGGAACAGCCGTGTGCACAATAAAACAATCATCTGTAAGACCGCTCCACACAATAAAAGGGGCACCTGTAACAATATATATATATATATATATATATATATATATATATATATATATATATATATATATATATGCCTGAGACAGTATAGGAACTTATTTGTATTATAACATGACCTTACTCGCGTTACCAATATGTAATACATTCACCTTCATTGAACTGTATGGGGTTGATTCAGCAACAATCATTGCTTTATATATTTATACATCATCACTGTGTATTTTGGTCTTTAGGACAGTCACATACATAATATAATCTTGAGTTGCTTGAAACTTGAAATGCAAAAACTATAAACTAAAGTTTGTGATATACATGTAATACAGCCATCTATCAATTAAAATATTAAATAAAAGTGTGTTAAAAAAGTATGCTTTTCCGAGAAGCCATTCCCAGTTGATTTGCATCTAAATAACAGCTCATAGTAGTCTAGAGTGAAATATTACACACGTTTAGGGCACGGTAGGATTCAAGGTTTTGGGAGACGACTAAAGTAATATTTCGATGTGTAACCGTGTTCAAAGGTGATTTTCTACGTGGAATACTTTTTTAGCGCGTATATTAGAATTATCATTAATCAGGATGTTGATATAAAAGATGGACAGCTATTTAGCTGCATGCTGATCGAAGTATATTATTGATACAATGAGAAATACACCCAACAGCATGAGGGCCAATATCGTTAGTGTTATGAGTCACTGACAGGTGTCGCTGTACTCGAACACGCTGTGGTTGTTTCTTTGTACATCTCGTTACTTTAGAAACCTGTTTCTGTTTAATCCAAGATTACATAGGCAAAGTGCAAACATGTTAAATACCAGTACAATGAGGACAAACCACTTCTACGATAGCTTCTCTCAAATTGCTCCACTTTGCACGACTTTTTAAGAATGATATTTTTAATAAATTGATCTTGCATGGAAGTATCAATTACCATACATACTGTGATGAATTAAAACATATTTGTCTCGGAGTTACCCTTTATTATATATGATTGAGTGTGCCAAGAACGACGAGCGCCGTTCGCTGATTATTACAAACAAAACAAGACTGACTTGTGAGAAATGTTTTGGCTCCTATTTGATGCCTTTATTCAGCTCGTTCATATAAAAAATACCCTATCTTATGGTGAATTATTAAATAACAAGTTAAATTTGCCCTTTGTTACGAAGACAAATTGCTCAGGGGAAAACACTGGACCGATCCGGGATTCGGACCCTTGTGGGTGGCGCACAAGTCCGGCGTTCCAACAGTTCGGTCCGCTTTTATGTCACCCCGTAACACATCCCCTTTTAAGAGCGTTCTGCTATCAGAACAAGACTAATTATCCCAGGAGTCACACTTTGGTGAGCTTATTCCCTGGGCCACAAAGTTTACCGTCACGTTGGACGAGCCCCCTTTTTGTTACGAAGACAAATTGTTCAGGGGAAAATACTAGGCCGATTGGAGGTTCGAACCCATGTTGGTTGCGCACATGTCCGGCGTACCAACCGCTTTGCTAAAAAAGCAAGCTTTACAAGCGAGACAGTTCGGTCCGCTTTAATGTCACCCCGTTACACCTGTCACTGATAGAAATCTGCGTGGTGTGAGCCTTATGACCCAACTCACGTTGACGGAACAAAAGTGTACACTATAACACCTAACAATTAAGTACAAGAAATCAATCATTATGCAATATGCAAGGTTCATATCGTGGTATATAATGTAGTAATCTTATTCTTAATACGAAAAATTAAACCCTGCTGCCTAACTATAACTGCTGGTGGTGTAAGGGGGCTGTCTGATGGGTGACAAACTCCCGTGACTATGATGTCGATGCAAAGTATGTGCTATTTTTGAACAAACGGAATTGGTAACGATCCGAACCAAATTATTAAGTTCCCTAGAACAGATTTTCTTATATCTCCTTATACAGAACAATCTCTGTAAAAAAGGTCTCAGATGTCTGGTTATTAGAAGCCCAGCATCAAATAACTGGGCACCATGCACATTGTTTATTTGACATATTTGACTCAGCAGAAAACCTGCAGTGTCCTTAGATGTAAAAATTATCGAATAACAGAAAATAAAAATGTCTAGGTAGTGACGGATCGCCTAGCAAAATTATATCATGCCAGAGGCAGATGACAGACTCCCAGCAGAGGTCGAGGGAATCTTCTACGAGATCTTCCCAGTGTGGCCCAGGCCTTCCGCCAGAGGTCCAATCTACTCAAAACTAACCTCTTCCTGTTTGGAAGTGTGTATACCTTGCCGGTATACCCCTCAACTGTCAAATTTTACAAAGAAAGTACATTACCTTCTGTTTACTCCTACCGGGAAGTCCTTACCGCAACAACACCTATCATTGTGTAATTTGCCTTGAAACAATTCTTACCCAACATATTTGAACGGATAACATCGCCCTGTTCACTACATTAATACCTACGATTCTTGGGTATGTAGAAGTTCCCGTGAATTGTGGGGCTTAGATTTTAAAATTTAAAATGGGCTCTTAATACTACCCTAGGCGGGTGGTAATGGAGGGCGGCGATTCCTGATGGTGAGTGACCGCTGGCCTTAAATACTATATCCATTATTCCTGATGGTGAGAGATCGCTGCCCTTAAATACTAACCAAGATTCCCGATGGTGAGAGATCGCTGCCCTTGAATACGAGACAAGACTCCGGATGGAGAAAGTTCGCTGCCGTTAAATACTACCCAAGATTCCTGATGGTGAGAGATCAGTGCCCTTAAATACTAGACAAGACTCGGATGGTGAAAGATCGCTGCCCTTAAATACTAGACAAGACTCCGGATGGTGAAAGATCGCTTCCCTTGAATACTAGACAAGATTCCGGATGGTGAGAGATCGCTGCCCTTAAATATTAGACGAGACTCCAGATGGCGAGAGATCGCTGCCCTTAAATACTTTATCCAAGATTCCTGATGATGAGAGATCGCTGCCCTTAAATACTAACTAAGATTCCTGATGGTGAGAGATCGCTGCCCTTAAATACTACCAATGATTCCTGATGGTGAGAGACCGCTGCCCTTAAATACGAGACAAGATTCCTGAGGGTGAGAGATCGCTGCCCTTAAATACTAGACAAGACTCCGGATGATGAGAGATCGCTGCCCTTAAATATTAGACAAGACTCCGGATGGTGAGAGATCGCTGCCCTTAAATACTACCAAAGATTCCTTATGGTGAAAGATCGCTGCCCTTAAATATTACCAAAGATTACTGGTGGTGAGAGATCGCTGTCCTTAAATACTACCAAAGATTCCTGATGGTGAGAGATCGCTGCCCTTACATACTACCCAAAATTCCTGATGGTGAGAGATCGCTGTCCTTAAATACTAGACAAGACTCCGGATGGTGAAAGATCGCTGCCCTTGAATACTAGACAAGATTCCGGATGGTGAGAGATTGCTTCCCTTAAATATTAGACGAGACTCCAGATGGCGAGAGATCGCTGCCCTTAAATACTAGACAAGACTCCGGATGGTGAAAGATCGCTGCCCTTGAATACTAGACAAGATTCCGGATGGTGAGAGATTGCTTCCCTTAAATATTAGACGAGACTCCAGATGGCGAGAGATCGCTGTCCTTAAATACTACCAAAGATTCCTGATGGTGAGAGATCGCTGCCCTTAAATACTACCAAAGATACCTGATGGTGAGAGATCGCTGCCCTTAAATACTACCAAAGATTCCTGATGGTGAGAGATCGCTGTCCTTAAATACTAACTAAGATTCCTGATGGTGAGAGATCGCTGCCCTTCAATACTAAACAAGACTCCGGATGATGAGAGATCGCTGCCCTTAAATATTAGACAAGACTCCGGATGGTGAGAGATCGCTGCCCTTAAATACTACCAAAGATTCCTTATGGTGAAAGATCGCTGCCCTTAAATATTACCAAAGATTACTGGTGGTGAGAGATCGCTGTCCTTAAATACTACCAAAGATTCCTGATGGTGAGAGATCGCTGCCCTTACATACTACCCAAAATTCCTGATGGTGAGAGATCACTGTCCTTAAATACTACCCAAGATTCCTGATGGTGAGAGATCGCTGCCCTTAAATACTACCAAAGATTCCTGATGGTGAGAGATCGCTGCCCTTAAATACTACCAAAGATTCCTGATGGTGAGAGATCGCTGCCCTTAAATACTAGACAAGACTTCGGATGGTGAATGATCGCTGCCCTTAAATACTATCCAAGATTCCGGATGGTGAGAGATCGCTGCCCTTACATACTACCCAAGATTCCTGAGGGTGAGAGATCGCTGCCCTTAAATACTAGACAAGACTTCGGATGGTGAATGATCGCTGGCCTTAAATACTACCCAAGATTCCGGATGGTAAGAGATCGCTGCCCTAACAAACAACCCAAGATTCCTGAGGGTGAGAGATCGCTGCCCTTAAATACTAGACAAGACTCCGGATGATGATTGTTCGCTGCCCTTAAATATTAGACAAGACTCCGGATGGTGAGAGATCGCTGCCCTTAAATAATAGACAAGACTCCGGATGGTGAAAGATCGCTGCCCTTGAATACTAGACAAGATTCCGGATGGTGAGAGATTGCTTCCCTTAAATATTAGACGAGACTCCAGATGGCGAGAGATCGCTGTCCTTAAATACTACCAAAGATTCCTGATGGTGAGAGATCGCTGCCCTTAAATACTACCAAAGATTCCTGATGGTGAGAGATCGCTGCCCTTAAATACTACCAAAGATTCCTGATGGTGAGAGATCGCTGTCCTTAAATACTAACTAAGATTCCTGATGGTGAGAGATCGCTGCCCTTCAATACTAAACAAGACTACAGATGGTGAAACATCGCTGCCCTTAAATATTAGACAAGACTCCGGATGGTGAGAGATCGCTGCCCTTAAATACTACAAAAGATTCCTGATGGTGAGAGATCGCTGCCCTTAAATACTACCAAAGATTCCTGATGGTGAGAGATCGCTGTCCTTAAATACTACCAAAGATTCCTGATGGTGAGAGATCGCTCCCCTTAAATACTACCCAAGATTCCTGATGGTGAGAGATCGCTGCCTTGAATACTACCAAAGGTTCAAGATGGTGAGAGATCGCTGTCCTTAAATACTACCAAAGGTTCAAGATGGTGAGAGATCGCTGTCCTTAAATACTACCAAAGATTCCTGATGGTGAGAGATCGCTGCCCTTAAATACTACCAAAGATTCCTTATGGTGAAAGATCGCTGCCCTTAAATACTACCAAAGATTACTGGTGGTGAGAGATCGCTGTCCTTAAATACTACCAAAGATTCCTGATGGTGAGAGATCGCTGCCCTTACATACTTCCCAAGATTCCTGATGGTGAGAGATCGCTGCCCTTAAATACTACTCAAGATTCCTGATGGTGAGAGATCGTTGCCCTTAAATACTACCAAAGATTCCTAATGGTGAGAGATCGCTGCCCTTAAATACTATATCCAAGATTCCGGATGGTGAGAGATCGCTGTCCTTAAATACTACCAAAGATTCATGATGGTGAGAGATCGCTGTCCTTAAATACTACCAAAGATTCCTGATGGTGAAAGATCGCTGCCCTTAAATACTAACTAAGATTCCTGATGGTGAGAGATCGCTGTCCTTAAATACTACCAAAGATTCCTGATGGTGAGAGATCGCTGTCCTTAAATACTACTAAAGATTCCTGATGGTGAGAGATCGCTGCCCTTAAATACTATCAAAGATTCCTGATGGTGAGAGATCGCTGCCTTTAAATACTACCAAAGATTCCTGATGGTGAGAGATCGCTGCCCTTAAATATTAGACAAGACTTCGGATGGTGAGAGATCGCTGTCCTTATATACTACCAAAGATTCCTGATGATGAGAGATCGCTGTCCTTAAATACTACCAAAGACTACTGATGGTGAGAATTCGCTGTCCTTAAATACTACCAAAGATTCCTGATGGTGAGAGAACGCTGCCCTTGAATACTAACTAAGATTCCTGATGGTGAGAGATCGCTGCCATTAAATACTACCAAAGATTCCTGATGGTGAGAGATCGCTGCCCTTAAATACTAACTAAGATTCCTGATGGTGAGAGATCGCTGTCCTGAAATACTACCAAAGATTCCTGATGGTGAGAGATCGCTGTCCTTAAATACTACCAAAGATTCCTGATGGTGAGAGATCCCTGCCCTTAAATACTACCAAAGATTCCTGATGGTGAGAGATCGCTGCCATTAAATACTACCAAAGATTCCTGATGGTGAAAGATCGCTGCCCTTAAATACTAACTAAGATTCCTGATGGTGAGAGATCGCTGTCCTGAAATACTACCAAAGATTCCTGATGGTGAGAGATCGCTGTCCTTAAATACTAACTAAGATTCCTGATGGTGAGAGATCCCTGCCCTTAAATACTACCAAAGATTCCTGATGGTGAGAGATCGCTGTCCTTAAATACTACCAAAGATTCCTGATGGTGAGAGATCCCTGCCCTTAAATACTACCAAAGATTCCTGATGGTGAGAGATCGCTGCCATTAAATACTAGACAAGACTCCAGATGGTGAAAGATCGCTGTCCTTAAATATTACCAAAGATTCCTGATGGTGAGAGATCCCTGTCATTAAATACTACCAAAGATTCCTGATGGTGAGAGATCGCTGCCCTTAAATACTAACTAAGATTCCTGATGGTGAGAGATCTCTGTCCTGAAATACTACCAAAGATTCCTGATGGTGAGAGATCGCTGCCCTTAAATACTACCAAAGATTCCTGATGGTGAGAGATCGCTGCCCTTAAATATTAGACAAGACTTCAAATGGTGAGAGATCGCTGTCCTTATATACTACCAAAGATTCCTGATGGTGAGAGATCGCTGTCCTTAAATACTACCAAAGATTCCTGATGGTCAGAGATCGCTGTCCTTAAGTACTACCAAAGATTCCTGATGGTGAGAGATCGCTGCCCTTAAATACTCCCAAAGATTCCTGATGGTGAGAGATCGCTGTCCTTAAAAACCACCAAAGATTCCTGATGGTGAGAGATCGCTGCCCTTGAATACTACCAAAGATTCCAGATGGTGAGAGATCGCTGTCCTGAAATACTACCAAAGATTCCTGATGGTGAGAGATCGCTGTCCTTAAATACTACCAAAGATTCCTGATGGTGAGAGATCGCTGTCCTTAAAAACCACCAAAGATTCCTGATGGTGAGAGATCGCTGTCCTTAAAAACCACCAAAGATTCCTGATGGTGAGAGATCGCTGTCCTTAAATACTACCAAAGATTCATGATGGTGAGAGATCGCTGTCCTTAAATACTACCAAAGATTCCTGATGGTGAAAGATCGCTGCCCTTAAATACTAACTAAGATTCCTGATGGTGAGAGATCGCTGTCCTTAAATACTACCAAAGATTCCTGATGGTGAGAGATCGCTGTCCTTAAATACTACTAAAGATTCCTGATGGTGAGAGATCGCTGCCCTTAAATACTATCAAAGATTCCTGATGGTGAGAGATCGCTGCCTTTAAATACTACCAAAGATTCCTGATGGTGAGAGATCGCTGCCCTTAAATATTAGACAAGACTTCGGATGGTGAGAGATCGCTGTCCTTATATACTACCAAAGATTCCTGATGATGAGAGATCGCTGTCCTTAAATACTACCAAAGACTACTGATGGTGAGAATTCGCTGTCCTTAAATACTACCAAAGATTCCTGATGGTGAGAGAACGCTGCCCTTGAATACTAACTAAGATTCCTGATGGTGAGAGATCGCTGCCATTAAATACTACCAAAGATTCCTGATGGTGAGAGATCGCTGCCCTTAAATACTAACTAAGATTCCTGATGGTGAGAGATCGCTGTCCTGAAATACTACCAAAGATTCCTGATGGTGAGAGATCGCTGTCCTTAAATACTACCAAAGATTCCTGATGGTGAGAGATCCCTGCCCTTAAATACTACCAAAGATTCCTGATGGTGAGAGATCGCTGCCATTAAATACTACCAAAGATTCCTGATGGTGAAAGATCGCTGCCCTTAAATACTAACTAAGATTCCTGATGGTGAGAGATCGCTGTCCTGAAATACTACCAAAGATTCCTGATGGTGAGAGATCGCTGTCCTTAAATACTAACTAAGATTCCTGATGGTGAGAGATCCCTGCCCTTAAATACTACCAAAGATTCCTGATGGTGAGAGATCGCTGTCCTTAAATACTACCAAAGATTCCTGATGGTGAGAGATCCCTGCCCTTAAATACTACCAAAGATTCCTGATGGTGAGAGATCGCTGCCATTAAATACTAGACAAGACTCCAGATGGTGAAAGATCGCTGTCCTTAAATATTACCAAAGATTCCTGATGGTGAGAGATCCCTGTCATTAAATACTACCAAAGATTCCTGATGGTGAGAGATCGCTGCCCTTAAATAGTAACTAAGATTCCTGATGGTGAGAGATCTCTGTCCTGAAATACTACCAAAGATTCCTGATGGTGAGAGATCGCTGCCCTTAAATACTACCAAAGATTCCTGATGGTGAGAGATCGCTGCCCTTAAATATTAGACAAGACTTCAAATGGTGAGAGATCGCTGTCCTTATATACTACCAAAGATTCCTGATGGTGAGAGATCGCTGTCCTTAAATACTACCAAAGATTCCTGATGGTCAGAGATCGCTGTCCTTAAGTACTACCAAAGATTCCTGATGGTGAGAGATCGCTGCCCTTAAATACTCCCAAAGATTCCTGATGGTGAGAGATCGCTGTCCTTAAAAACCACCAAAGATTCCTGATGGTGAGAGATCGCTGCCCTTGAATACTACCAAAGATTCCAGATGGTGAGAGATCGCTGTCCTGAAATACTACCAAAGATTCCTGATGGTGAGAGATCGCTGTCCTTAAATACTACCAAAGATTCCTGATGGTGAGAGATCGCTGTCCTTAAAAACCACCAAAGATTCCTGATGATGAGAGATCGCTGTCCTTAAAAACCACCAAAGATTCCTGATGGTGAGAGATCGCTGCCCTTAAATACTCCCAAAGATTCCTGATGGTGAGAGATCGCTGTCCTTAAAAACCACCAAAGATTCCTGATGGTGAGAGATCGCTGTCCTTAAATACTACAAAAGATTCCTGATGGTGAGAGATCGCTGCCCTTAAATACTACCAAAGATTCCTGATGGTGAGAGATCGCTGTCCTTAAAAACCACCAAAGATTCCTGATGGTGAGAGATCGCTGTCCTTTAATACTACAAAAGATTCCTGATGGTGAGAGATCGCTGCCCTTAAATACTACCAAAGATTCCTGATGGTGAGAGATCGCTGTCCTTAAAAACCACCAAAGATTCCTGATGGTGAGAGATCGCTGTCCTTAAAAACCACCAAAGATTCCTGATGGTGAGAGATCGCTGCCCTTAAATACTCCCAAAGATTCCTGATGGTGAGAGATCGCTGTCCTTAAAAACCACCAAAGATGCCTGATGGTGAGAGATCGCTGTCCTTAAATACTACAAAAGATTCCTGATGGTGAGAGATCGCTGCCCTTGAATACTACCAAAGATTCCAGATGGTGAGAGATCGCTGTCCTGAAATACTACCAAAGATTCCTGATGGTGAGAGATCGCTGTCCTTAAATACTACCAAAGATTCCTGATGGTGAGAGATCGCTGTCCTTAAAAACCACCAAAGATTCCTGATGGTGAGAGATCGCTGTCCTTAAAAACCACCAAAGATTCCTGATGGAGAGAGATCGCTGCCCTTGAATACTACCAAAGATTCCAGATGGTGAGAGATCGCTGTCCTTAAATACTACCAAAGATTCCTGATGGTGAGAGATCGCTGTCCTTAAATACTACCAAAGATTCCTGATGGTGAGAGATCGCTGTCCTTAAATACTACCAAAGATTCCTGATGGTGAGAGATCGCTGCCCTTAAATACTACCAAAGATTCCAGATGGTGAGAGATCGCTGTCCTTAAATACTACCAAAGATTCCTGATGGTGAGAGATCGCTGTCCTTAAATACTACCAAAGATTCCTGATGGTGAGAGATCGCTGTCCTTAAATACTACCAAAGATTCCTGATGGTGAGAGATCGCTGCCCTTAAATACTCCCAAAGATTCCTGATGGTGAGAGATCGCTGTCCTTAAAAACCACCAAAGATTCCTGATGTTGAGAGATCGCTGCCCTTGAATACTACCAAAGATTCCAGATGGTGAGAGATCGCTGTCCTGAAATACTACCAAAGATTCCTGATGGTGAGAGATCGCTGTCCTTAAATACTACCAAAGATTCCTGATGGTGAGAGATCGCTGTCCTTAAAAACCACCAAAGATTCCTGATGGTGAGAGATCGCTGTCCTTAAAAACCACCAAAGATTCCTGATGGTGAGAGATCGCTGCCCTTAAAAACCACCAAAGATTCCTGATGGTGAGAGATCGCTGTCCTTAAAAACCACCAAAGATTCCTGATGGTGAGAGATCGCTGCCCTTAAATACTCCCAAAGATTCCTGATGGTGAGAGATCGCTGTCCTTAAAAACCACCAAAGATTCCTGATGGTGAGAGATCGCTGTCCTTAAATACTACAAAAGATTCCTGATGGTGAGAGATCGCTGCCCTTGAATACTACCAAAGATTCCAGATGGTGAGAGATCGCTGTCCTTAAATACTACCAAAGATTCCTGATGGTGAGAGATCGCTGTCATTAAATACTACCCAAGATTCCTGATGGTGAGAGATCGCTGTCCTTAAATACTACCAAAGATTCCTGATGGTGAAAGATCGCTGCCCTTAAAAACCACCAAAGATTCCTGATGGTGAGAGATCGCTGCCCTTGAATACTACCAAAGATTCCAGATGGTGAGAGATCGCTGTCCTTAAAAACCACCAAAGATTCCTGATGGTGAGAGATCGCTGTCCTGAAATACTACCAAAGATTCCTGATGGTGAGAGATCGCTGTCCTTAAATACTACCAAAGATTCCTGATGGTGAGAGATCGCTGTCCTGAAATACTACCAAAGATTCCTGATGGTGAGAGATCGCTGTCCTTAAATACTACCAAAGATTCCTGATGGTGAGAGATCGCTGTCCTTAAATACTACAAAAGATTCCTGATGGTGAGAGATCGCTGCCCTTGAATACTACCAAAGATTCCAGATGGTGAGAGATCGCTGTCCTGAAATACTACCAAAGATTCCTGATGGTGAGAGATCGCTGTCCTGAAAAACCACCAAAGATTCCTGATGGTGAGAGATCGCTGTCCTTAAATACTACAAAAGATTCCTGATGGTGAGAGATCGCTGTCCTTAAATACTACCAAAGATTCCAGATGGTGAGAGATCGCTGTCCTGAAATACTACCAAAGATTCCTGATGGTGAGAGATCGCTGTCCTTAAATACTACCAAAGATTCCTGATGGTGAGAGATCGCTGTCCTTAAATACTACCAAAGATTCCTGATGGTGAGAGATCGCTGTCCTTAAAAACCACCAAAGATTCCTGATGGTGAGAGATCGCTGCCCTTGAATACTACCAAAGATTCCTGATGGTGAGAGATCGCTGTCCTTAAATACTACCAAAGATTCCTGATGGTGAGAGATCGCTGTCCTTAAATACTACCAAAGATTCCTGATGGTGAGAGATCGCTGTCTTTAAATACTACCAAAGATTCCTGATGGTGAGAGATCGCTGCCCTTGAATACTACCAAAGATTCCACATGGTGAGAGATCGCTGTCCTTAAATACTACCAAAGATTCCTGATGGTGAGAGATCGCTGTCCTTAAATACTACCAAAGATTCCTGATGGTGAGAGATCGCTGTCCTGAAATACTACCAAAGATTCCTGATGGTGAGAGATCGCTGTCCTTAAATACTACCAAAGATTCCTGATGGTGAAAGATCGCTGTCCTGAAATACTACCAAAAATTCCTGATGGTGAGAGATCGCTGTCCTTAAATACTACCAAAGATTCCTGATGGTGAGAGATCGCTGTCCTTAAATACTACCAAAGATTCCAGATGGTGAGAGATCGCTGTCCTTAAATACTACCAAAGATTCCTGATGGTGAGAGATCGCTGTCCTGAAATACTACCAAAGATTCCTGATGGTGAGAGATCGCTGTCCTTAAATACTACCAAAGATTCCTGATGGTGAGAGATCGCTGTCCTTAAATACTACCAAAGATTCCTGATGGTGAGAGATCGCTGTCCTTAAAAACCACCAAAGATTCCTGATGGTGAGAGATCGCTGCCCTTGAATACTACCAAAGATTCCTGATGGTGAGAGATCGCTGTCCTTAAATACTACCAAAGATTCCTGATGGTGAGAGATCGCTGTCCTTAAATACTACCAAAGATTCCTGATGGTGAGAGATCGCTGTCTTTAAATACTACCAAAGATTCCTGATGGTGAGAGATCGCTGCCCTTGAATACTACCAAAGATTCCAGATGGTGAGAGATCGCTGTCCTTAAATACTACCAAAGATTCCTGATGGTGAGAGATCGCTGTCCTTAAATACTACCAAAGATTCCTGATGGTGAGAGATCGCTGTCCTGAAATACTACCAAAGATTCCTGATGGTGAGAGATCGCTGTCCTTAAATACTACCAAAGATTCCTGATGGTGAAAGATCGCTGTCCTGAAATACTACAAAAAATTCCTGATGGTGAGAGATCGCTGTCCTTAAATACTACCAAAGATTCCTGATGGTGAGAGATCGCTGTCCTTAAATACTACCAAAGATTCCAGATGGTGAGAGATCGCTGTCCTTAAATACTACCAAAGATTCCTGATGGTGAGAGATCGCTGTCCTGAAATACTACCAAAGATTCCTGATGGTGAGAGATCGCTGTCCTTAAATACTACCAAAGATTCCTGATGGTGAGAGATCGCTGTCCTTAAATACTACCAAAGATTCCTGATGGTGAGAGATCGCTGTCCTTAAATACTACCAAAGATTCCTGATGGTGAGAGATCGCTGTCCTGAAATACTACCAAAGATTCCTGATGGTGAGAGATCGCTGTCCTTAAATACTACCAAAGATTCCTGATGGTGAGAGATCGCTGTCCTTAAAAACCACCAAAGATTCCTGATGGTGAGAGATCGCTGCCCTTGAATACTACCAAAGATTCCTGATGGTGAGAGATTGCTCCCCTAAATAATACCAAAGATTCCTGATGGTGAGAGATCGCTGTCCTTAAATACTACCAAAGATTCCTGATGGTGAGAGATCGCTGTCCTTAAATACTACCAAAGATTCCAGATGGTGAGAGATCGCTGTCCTGAAATACTACCAAAGATTCCTGATGGTGAGAGATCGCTGTCCTTAAATACTACCAAAGATTCCTGATGGTGAGAGATCGCTGTCCTGAAATACTACCAAAGATTCCTGATGGTGAGAGATCGCTGTCCTTAAATACTACCAAAGATTCCTGATGGTGAGAGATCGCTGTCCTTAAATACTACCAAAGATTCCAGATGGTGAGAGATCGCTGTCCTTAAATACTACCAAAGATTCCTGATGGTGAGAGATCGCTGTCCTGAAATACTACCAAAGATTCCTGATGGTGAGAGATCGCTGTCCTTAAATACTACCAATGATTCCTGATGGTGAGAGATCGCTGTCCTGAAATACTACCAAAGATTCCTGATGGTGAGAGATCGCTGTCCTTAAATACTACCAAAGATTCCTGATGGTGAGAGATCGCTGTCCTTAAATACTACCAAAGATTCCAGATGGTGAGAGATCGCTGTCCTTAAATACTACCAAAGATTCCTGATGGTGAGAGATCGCTGTCCTGAAATACTACCAAAGATTCCTGATGGTGAGAGATCGCTGTCCTTAAATACTACCAAAGATTCCTGATGGTGAGAGATCGCTGTCCTTAAATACTACAAAAGATTCCTGATGGTGAGAGATCGCTGCCCTTGAATACTACCAAAGATTCCAGATGGTGAGAGATCGCTGTCCTGAAATACTACCAAAGATTCCTGATGGTGAGAGATCGCTGTCCTGAAAAACCACCAAAGATTCCTGATGGTGAGAGATCGCTGTCCTTAAATACTACAAAAGATTCCTGATGGTGAGAGATCGCTGTCCTTAAATACTACCAAAGATTCCAGATGGTGAGAGATCGCTGTCCTGAAATACTACCAAAGATTCCTGATGGTGAGAGATCGCTGTCCTGAAATACTACCAAAGATTCCTGATGGTGAGAGATCGCTGTCCTTAAATACTACCAAAGATTCCTGATGGTGAGAGATCGCTGTCCTTAAAAACCACCAAAGATTCCTGATGGTGAGAGATCGCTGTCCTTAAATACTACCAAAGATTCCTGATGGTGAGAGATCGCTGTCCTGAAATACTACCAAAGATTCCTGATGGTGAGAGATCGCTGTCCTTAAATACTACCAATGATTCCTGATGGTGAGAGATCGCTGTCCTGAAATACTACCAAAGATTCCTGATGGTGAGAGATCGCTGTCCTTAAATACTACCAAAGATTCCTGATGGTGAGAGATCGCTGTCCTTAAATACTACCAAAGATTCCAGATGGTGAGAGATCGCTGTCCTTAAATACTACCAAAGATTCCTGATGGTGAGAGATCGCTGTCCTGAAATACTACCAAAGATTCCTGATGGTGAGAGATCGCTGTCCTTAAATACTACCAAAGATTCCTGATGGTGAGAGATCGCTGTCCTTAAATACTACAAAAGATTCCTGATGGTGAGAGATCGCTGCCCTTGAATACTACCAAAGATTCCAGATGGTGAGAGATCGCTGTCCTGAAATACTACCAAAGATTCCTGATGGTGAGAGATCGCTGTCCTGAAAAACCACCAAAGATTCCTGATGGTGAGAGATCGCTGTCCTGAAATACTACCAAAGATTCCTGATGGTGAGAGATCGCTGTCCTTAAATACTACCAAAGATTCCTGATGGTGAAAGATCGCTGTCCTGAAATACTACCAAAAATTCCTGATGGTGAGAGATCGCTGTCCTTAAATACTACCAAAGATTCCTGATGGTGAGAGATCGCTGTCCTTAAATACTACCAAAGATTCCAGATGGTGAGAGATCGCTGTCCTTAAATACTACCAAAGATTCCTGATGGTGAGAGATCGCTGTCCTGAAATACTACCAAAGATTCCTGATGGTGAGAGATCGCTGTCCTTAAATACTACCAAAGATTCCAGATGGTGAGAGATCGCTGTCCTTAAATACTACCAAAGATTCCTGATGGTGAGAGATCGCTGTCCTTAAATACTACCAAAGATTCCTGATGGTGAGAGATCGCTGTCCTTAAATACTACCAAAGATTCCTGATGGTGAGAGATCGCTGTCCTGAAATACTACCAAAGATTCCTGATGGTGAGAGATCGCTGTCCTTAAATACTACCAAAGATTCCTGATGGTGAGAGATCGCTGTCCTTAAAAACCACCAAAGATTCCTGATGGTGAGAGATCGCTGCCCTTGAATACTACCAAAGATTCCTGATGGTGAGAGATTGCTCCCCTAAATAATACCAAAGATTCCTGATGGTGAGAGATCGCTGTCCTTAAATACTACCAAAGATTCCTGATGGTGAGAGATCGCTGTCCTTAAATACTACCAAAGATTCCAGATGGTGAGAGATCGCTGTCCTGAAATACTACCAAAGATTCCTGATGGTGAGAGATCGCTGTCCTTAAATACTACCAAAGATTCCTGATGGTGAGAGATCGCTGTCCTGAAATACTACCAAAGATTCCTGATGGTGAGAGATCGCTGTCCTTAAATACTACCAAAGATTCCTGATGGTGAGAGATCGCTGTCCTTAAATACTACCAAAGATTCCAGATGGTGAGAGATCGCTGTCCTTAAATACTACCAAAGATTCCTGATGGTGAGAGATCGCTGTCCTGAAATACTACCAAAGATTCCTGATGGTGAGAGATCGCTGTCCTTAAATACTACCAATGATTCCTGATGGTGAGAGATCGCTGTCCTTAAATACTACCAAAGATTCCTGATGGTGAGAGATCGCTGTCCTTAAATACTACCAAAGATTCCAGATGGTGAGAGATCGCTGTCCTTAAATACTACCAAAGATTCCTGATGGTGAGAGATCGCTGTCCTGAAATACTACCAAAGATTCCTGATGGTGAGAGATCGCTGTCCTTAAATACTACCAAAGATTCCTGATGGTGAGAGATCGCTGTCCTTAAATACTACAAAAGATTCCTGATGGTGAGAGATCGCTGCCCTTGAATACTACCAAAGATTCCAGATGGTGAGAGATCGCTGTCCTGAAATACTACCAAAGATTCCTGATGGTGAGAGATCGCTGTCCTGAAAAACCACCAAAGATTCCTGATGGTGAGAGATCGCTGTCCTTAAATACTACAAAAGATTCCTGATGGTGAGAGATCGCTGTCCTTAAATACTACCAAAGATTCCAGATGGTGAGAGATCGCTGTCCTGAAATACTACCAAAGATTCCTGATGGTGAGAGATCGCTGTCCTGAAATACTACCAAAGATTCCTGATGGTGAGAGATCGCTGTCCTTAAATACTACCAAAGATTCCTGATGGTGAGAGATCGCTGTCCTTAAAAACCACCAAAGATTCCTGATGGTGAGAGATCGCTGCCCTTGAATACTACCAAAGATTCCTGATGGTGAGAGATCGCTGTCCTTAAATACTACCAAAGATTCCTGATGGTGAGAGATCGCTGTCCTTAAATACTACCAAAGATTCCTGATGGTGAGAGATCGCTGTCTTTAAATACTACCAAAGATTCCTGATGGTGAGAGATCGCTGCCCTTGAATACTACCAAAGATTCCAGATGGTGAGAGATCGCTGTCCTTAAATACTACCAAAGATTCCTGATGGTGAGAGATCGCTGTCCTTAAATACTACCAAAGATTCCTGATGGTGAGAGATCGCTGTCCTTAAATACTACCAAAGATTCCTGATGGTGAGAGATCGCTGTCCTGAAATACTACCAAAGATTCCTGATGGTGAGAGATCGCTGTCCTGAAATACTACCAAAAATTCCTGATGGTGAGAGATCGCTGTCCTTAAATACTACCAAAGATTCCTGATGGTGAGAGATCGCTGTCCTTAAATACTACCAAAGATTCCAGATGGTGAGAGATCGCTGTCCTTAAATACTACCAAAGATTCCTGATGGTGAGAGATCGCTGTCCTGAAATACTACCAAAGATTCCTGATGGTGAGAGATCGCTGTCCTTAAATACTACCAAAGATTCCAGATGGTGAGAGATCGCTGTCCTTAAATACTACCAAAGATTCCTGATGGTGAGAGATCGCTGTCCTTAAATACTACCAAAGATTCCTGATGGTGAGAGATCGCTGTCCTTAAATACTACCAAAGATTCCTGATGGTGAGAGATCGCTGTCCTTAAATACTACCAAAGATTCCTGATGGTGAGAGATCGCTGTCCTGAAATACTACCAAAGATTCCTGATGGTGAGAGATCGCTGTCCTTAAATACTACCAAAGATTCCTGATGGTGAGAGATCGCTGTCCTTAAAAACCACCAAAGATTCCTGATGGTGAGAGATCGCTGCCCTTGAATACTACCAAAGATTCCTGATGGTGAGAGATTGCTCCCCTAAATAATACCAAAGATTCCTGATGGTGAGAGATCGCTGTCCTTAAATACTACCAAAGATTCCTGATGGTGAGAGATCGCTGTCCTTAAATACTACCAAAGATTCCAGATGGTGAGAGATCGCTGTCCTGAAATACTACCAAAGATTCCTGATGGTGAGAGATCGCTGTCCTTAAATACTACCAAAGATTCCTGATGGTGAGAGATCGCTGTCCTGAAATACTACCAAAGATTCCTGATGGTGAGAGATCGCTGTCCTTAAATACTACCAAAGATTCCTGATGGTGAGAGATCGCTGTCCTTAAATACTACCAAAGATTCCAGATGGTGAGAGATCGCTGTCCTTAAATACTACCAAAGATTCCTGATGGTGAGAGATCGCTGTCCTGAAATACTACCAAAGATTCCTGATGGTGAGAGATCGCTGTCCTTAAATACTACCAATGATTCCTGATGGTGAGAGATCGCTGTCCTGAAATACTACCAAAGATTCCTGATGGTGAGAGATCGCTGTCCTTAAATACTACCAAAGATTCCTGATGGTGAGAGATCGCTGTCCTTAAATACTACCAAAGATTCCAGATGGTGAGAGATCGCTGTCCTTAAATACTACCAAAGATTCCTGATGGTGAGAGATCGCTGTCCTGAAATACTACCAAAGATTCCTGATGGTGAGAGATCGCTGTCCTTAAATACTACCAAAGATTCCAGATGGTGAGAGATCGCTGTCCTTAAATACTACCAAAGATTCCTGATGGTGAGAGATCGCTGTCCTTAAATACTACCAAAGATTCCTGATGGTGAGAGATCGCTGTCCTGAAATACTACCAAAGATTCCTGATGGTGAGAGATCGCTGTCCTTAAATACTACCAAAGATTCCTGATGGTGAGAGATCGCTGTCCTTAAAAACCACCAAAGATTCCTGATGGTGAGAGATCGCTGCCCTTGAATACTACCAAAGATTCCTGATGGTGAGAGATTGCTCCCCTAAATAATACCAAAGATTCCTGATGGTGAGAGATCGCTGCCCTTAAATATTAGACAAGACTCCGGATAGTGAGAGATCGCTGTCCTTAAATACTACCAAAGATTCCGGATGGTGAGAGATCGCTGCCCTTAAATACTACCAAAGATTCCTGATGTTGAGAGATCGCTGTCCTTAAATACTACCAATGATTCCTGATGGTGAGAGATCGCTGCACTTAAATATTACCAAATATTCCTGATGGTGAGAGATCGCTGCCCTTGAATACTAGACAAGACTCCAGATGGTGAAACATCGCTGCCGTTAAATACTACCAAAGATTCCTGATCCATGGTGAGAGATCGCTGCCCTTACATACTACCCAAGATTCCTGATTGTGAGAGATCGCTGCCCTAAAATACTACCAAAGATTTCTGATGGTGAGAGATCGCTGCACCTAAATACTAACAAAGATTCCTTATGGTGAAAGATCGCTGCCCTTAAATACTATATCCAAGATTCCTGATGGTGAGAGATCGCTGCGCTTAAATACTAGACAAGACTCCGGATGGTGAGCGATCGCTGCCCCTAAATACTACCAAAGATTCCTGATGGTGAGAGATCGCTGCCCTTAAATACTAAACAAGACTCCGAATGGTGAGAGATCGCTGCCCTTCAATACTAGACAAGACTCCGGATTGTGCGAGATCGCTGCCATGAAATACTACCAAAGATTCCTGATGGTAAGAGATCGCTGCCTTAAATACTAGACAAGACTCCGGATGGTGAAAGATCGCTGCCCTTAAGTACTAGACAAGACTCCTGATGGTAAGTGTTGACGCTAACATTAAGTACTAGACAAGATTACGGATGGTGAAAGATCGCTGCCCTTAAATACAAGACAAGACTCCGGATGGTGAAAAATCGCTGCCCTTAATTACTAGACAAGACTCCGGATGGTGAGAGATCGCTGCCCTTAAAAACTAGACAAGATTCCGGATGGTGAGAGATCGCTGCCCTTAAATACTACCAAAAATTCCTGATGGTGAATGATCGCTGCCCTTAAATACTAGACAAGACTCCGGATGGTGAGAGATCGCTGTCCTGAAAAACTACCAAAGATTCCTGATGGTGAATGATCGCTGCCCTTAAATACTAGACAAGATTCCGGATGGTGAGAGATCGCTGCCCTTAAATACTACCAAAGATTCCTGATGGTGAATGATCGCTGCCCTTAAATACTAGACAAGATTCCGGATGGTGAGAGATCGCTGCCCTTAAATACTACCAAAGATTCCTGATGGTGAATGATCGCTGCCCTTAAATACTAGACAAGATTCCGGATGGTGAGAGATCGCTGCCCTTAAATACTACCACAGATTCCTGAGGTGAGAGATCGCTGCCCCTAAATACTATGCAAGACTCCGGATGGTGAGAGATCGCTGCCCTTAAATACTAGGCAAGACCCCCGGCCTGTGAGTGATCGCTGCCCTTAAATACTACCCAAGATTCCTGATGGTGAGAGATCGCTGTCCTTAAATACTATAACAAACTATTCCTGTTGTTAAGAGATCGCTGCCCGCGAATACTAACCAAGACTCCTGATGGTGAGAGAACGCTGGGTCTGGTAAGGGGCCTTGGCTCTCTCCGCTGCCGACCCGGGTTCGATCCCCGGTGTGGCAATGAGAGTGGGTTGAAGTTGCCCCACCAAGACCGGTGGGTTTTCTCCGGGTTCTCAGGTTTCCTCCACCTCTTGACACTACCGAACATCACCACCTGGGCCATGGAGAGTGTCTCTGTTAGTTGTAATGACTATTTGAAAATCCATGTAAAATAAATATGTTTATAAAATACTATCCAGGTTACCGGCTCACGAGATATCGCAGCCCTACAACACCTGGTCAAATATTATATTTTCTCTATAAGTGCATGATTTAGTTATACATGGTTTGCGTCCATTGTTAACGAACTAATTCATAGGTCACGTCGTTTATGGTTGATTAATCCGGGAGCTAGACTGCGTATACTGGCTCTGGACATGGCGAGCATTATATCAGTCTCGTGCCGTCTTACTGTGGTATTTAATGGTCGGAGCTTGATTTCCGCAACACAAGAGAGCCCATACCCCCGCCAACCCCGACTGACTTATGATATCAGAGCTTCTTCCAGGGTTATTTTAAAGGAGGGGGTTTACCATTAACAAAGAGGGACTAACACCCTAAGGAATGGATCACTGCCAGGAACGACTTTGCAATAAGCCTAAAATAGTATTGAGAACCAATTAAAAAAAACAATTGATCCATTGACCACGACGCTTAGCTAACAAAAATGGCCCTATGGCCTATTATGTCACATTTTTTAATAACTCGGTTGCAATTTTGTTCAACTTTGCAGGAGGCAAAAAATATTTGTATAAAGAACATTATATGACAATGAATGTTGAGATAATACTCTATTAAGACTGATATTTGACAGTCTCTGAATTACCATTTATCCAGCAAATGTAAATAAAAAATTACCTATGTCATTATGGGGTACCACTGATAAATGTAAGTCGCATTGTGTAGCTTTTGTATTAAATTTGACTTATGAAAAAATACTGGATTACCTGATTCGGCCCAAACTTTTCATTCAGAATGGTAATTTTAAGGATGAATAAATGGTGCACATTGTGTACAAAATAATATATATATATATATATATATATATATATATATATATATATATATACATATATATGCCAGGGTGCTCAAATAGATGTCACCATGACTTATAATAGGTCCCCAGTACCTCTCTCTATGTTGAGTCAGGAGTTACTAGGTTAAATGGTTACGGTTTGTGCTCTGCTAACGGCTGGCCGGAAGGAGGGTTGGGCGACAGTCACCTGACGTGTTAATCCAGAATAAATAGGATTTTTTGTATTTTAATATAAACGATATATGCGTCCCCCGGCTAACCTTTATAAACACAAGGCACCTATCTTAGCTTGGTACATTCTCACTTCAACCCACTGAATTTACAGTATAATTGCCACAATAATCCTTTGAACCTACCGAGAAAGCTACTTACTTCGCCGATAATGGCACCCCGATTCCGTTCATACATATAGGCCTACCCTTGGACTCTAGGTAACCCCTTTTACAGATGGTACCCGATTGCATGGCTTCTAAAAACCCATAGGTATATATAGACAATGCTATATTTTGTGGATATGTGAACACCAGAAACGCGTTTACACTGAAATTTAGATAACAAACACACACAAATATATATATATATATATATATATATATATATATATATATATATATATATATTCGTATTGTCCGTCAGCCATTTATGCATTGTGGGTAGCAATTGTCGAAGATGTCACATGATCTCTAAAATTCTCTATATAGAAATCTTAATTTGATGTGTATGACCACTGTCCTTATGTTCAGTGAGGTTTAATGGGTCTATATCTTCAATTATCCGTTCAGGGGCAATAGTCTCATGTATGGACCAATGAAGTCAACTATTGACTCATCTATATGTAAATAAACGCGGGCCTAGCAGATTGCCTCAACCCTCTGTAAAATGAGTCATCTGAAATTGCATGATCCTACCAAAAAAAAAAAAACTTCCAGTTTTGAATGACACAGAACAATGATTCGTTTGCATATATATGCGTGATTTATGCGTAGTATCTCTCATAATTTATTGACCCTAAAATCGTGATTCCCATATTTAAGATTACTATATATATATGAGTTAGGGTTCAGATAAAACTCTTTTCTGTATGATAACAAAAATGATATATTACGTAGGAGAAAACATGTCTGACAAATTATACAACTCTTTTTCTATTCCAAAGATCACTCTAGCAGTTGTATTTTGCTGAGAAAAAAAACCAACGTGAGACTAATGTGCAGATAAATAAAACAAGACAACTTGGAGCATATATGTGTAACGAAAGTATCCCTGGGATTTATTAAAGGTGAGGATTCAGGAAAATAAGGATAAAACACGCGCCATCTCAACCGCCTGCGTATTGGTAGGATGTTTACTATTATGATTCATGTGAGACAAGTATAAATTGCTCCGAGACCACAGCGCGCCGGGATCGCGCTTGTCCTGAGAGAGAAAGACTCATTAATTGCCCGAGCGTGATTGAATATGACACCACTGCCTGGAGGCAAGCCCTGCTGCGCATGCGCGAAGGGCTGGCACGCATATCGATTGATGTCAATGTTGACATGGTGCAGCGCTCACGTGCTGGTTGTTCGGTCTGGCTAAAGTGGGGTTTATAGCGACCAGGAGGTCCCGAAATGGCCCAGAATTTCAGGCTAAATCTCAGCCTTAAAAAGCAGCCCGGAGATGAAGTTGTGCGATTCAAGGTCGATGGGGGCAGGTTCGAGTCGGCCAGGACCCTAAAACTCTACGTAAACACAACATACAGCATTGAACTGGCGTTTAGACCTGCTGTCAAATTGGCGTACGTGAGCTCTCTTCCTTTTTTTCACTTAATTATTATTTAAGGTTGTACGATCGGTCTATATAGAGAATAGTTTATAATTGTCCAACGTTGTTAAACATTATAGCTTTGATGTGTCAACGTGCTCGGGTCATATATTAGATTGTGAGCTTGTATCAGCCCTCTGTGCTTCTACAGATAACCCTGAGACAGTTTGCCCTCTATAACAGTCAATAAAAGTGCTGATCGACGCAGCTATTCTAAAACTGCCCTAGCACCAGGAAACAGTTATAACTAAACGAATGGCAGTTTTTCTGTACACATACACACGTATATACACTGACATACAGTGAAGTTGTCAAATGTGTACCGGAAAATAGGGCAAGGGGGCGTATCCCGGCCAAGGGTTGCAGGGTCGTGCTAACTGACGGGAGATGGCAGGTTTAATGTGTGTCAGCGATAACTCTACAGATATTCGTTGATGTATTCCTCTTCCTTTTTTTCACTTAATTATTATTTAAGGTTATGCGATCGGTCTATATAGAGAATAGTTTATAATTGTCCAACGTTGTTAAACATTATAGCTTTGATGTGTCAACGTGCTCGGGTCAGATATTAGATTGTGAGCTTGTATCAGCCCTCTGTGCTTCTACAGATAACCCTGAGACAGTTTGCCCTCTATAACAGTCAATAAAAGTGCTGACGCAGCTATTCTAAAACTGCCCTAGCACCAGGAAACAGTAATAACTAAACGAATGGCAGTTTCTCTGTACACATACACACGTATATACACTGACATACAGTGAAGTTGTCAAATGTGTACCGGAAAATAGGGCAAGGGGGCGTATCCCGGCCAAGGGTTGCAGGGTCGTGCTAACTGACGGGAGATGGCAGGTTTAATGTGTGTCAGCGATAACCCTACAGATATTCGTTGATGTATTCCCTGTCTCAATGTTTTTGATGTCATGGTAGTTATCTATATGCTCTGCTTTCCACACAGATATAAAGGGGTTAAGTCTATGTTAATTTCTGAGGTTGAATAGGATTTGTAGCACTAGACATAATGAACTATTCCCCAACCCTCCCCCCATCTCTCTCTCTCTCTCTCTCTCTCTCTCTCTCGGAGATATAGAACAAGAATACACAGAAAAAGTCGGATCACCCCGTATGGGAATCGAACCCATGACCCTCCGATTGCCGGTCGTCTGCTCTACCACTGAGCTAACAGGGATCCCCAACTTCCTCTGTGTATCAGCACACTTTCATAGGAAACAGCGAAGTGACGTCACTACTGTGACTGGTATTATACATGTTAGCTCAGTGGTAGAGCAGACGACCGGCAATCGGAGGGTCATGGGTTCGATTCCCATACGGGGTGATCCGACTTTTTCTGTGTATTCTTGTTCTATATCTCCATGAGATGGACCAGCATGGCCATTCAACATCTTTCTATATAATATTTGATGCACACCATAAAAAAAGGCCATCAGTTTATCACTGCTGCATGCAAAGTCGCCGTGTCGACACATGTAGTATGTATAATACCAGTCACAGTAGTGACGTCACTTCGCTGTTTCCTATGAAAGTGTGCTGATACACAGAGGAAGTTGGGGATCCCTGTTAGCTCAGTGGTAGAGCAGACGACCGGCAATCGGAGGGTCATGGGTTCGATTCCCATACGGGGTGATCCGACTTTTTCTGTGTATTCTTGTTCTATATCTCCATGAGATGGACCAGCATGGCCATTCAACATCTTTCTATATAATATTTGATGCACACCATAAAAAAAGGCCATCAGTTTATCACTGCTGCATGCAAAGTCGCCGTGTCGACACATGTAGTATGTATAATACCAGTCACAGTAGTGACGTCACTTCGCTGTTTCCTATGAAAGTGTGCTGATACACAGAGGAAGTTGGGGATCCCTGTTAGCTCAGTGGTAGAGCAGACGACCGGCAATCGGAGGGTCATGGGTTCGATTCCCATACGGGGTGATCCGACTTTTTCTGTGTATTCTTGTTCTATATCTCCATGAGATGGACCAGCATGGCCATTCAACATCTTTCTATATAATATTTGATGCACACCATAAAAAAGGCCATCAGTTTATCACTGCTGCATGCAAAGTCGCCGTGTCGACACATGTAGTATGTATAATACCAGTCACAGTAGTGACGTCACTTCGCTGTTTCCTATGAAAGTGTGCTGATACACAGAGGAAGTTGGGGATCCCTGTTAGCTCAGTGGTAGAGCAGACGACCGGCAATCGGAGGGTCATGGGTTCGATTCCCATACGGGGTGATCCGACTTTTTCTGTGTATTCTTGTTCTATATCTCCATGAGATGGACCAGCATGGCCATTCAACATCTTTCTATATAATATTTGATGCACACCATAAAAAAAGGCCATCAGTTTATCACTGCTGCATGCAAAGTCGCCGTGTCGACACATGTAGTATGTATAATACCAGTCACAGTAGTGACGTCACTTCGCTGTTTCCTATGAAAGTGTGCTGATACACAGAGGAAGTTGGGGATCCCTGTTAGCTCAGTGGTAGAGCAGACGACCGGCAATCGGAGGGTCATGGGTTCGATTCCCATACGGGGTGATCCGACTTTTTCTGTGTATTCTTGTTCTATATCTCCATGAGATGGACCAGCATGGCCATTCAACATCTTTCTATATAATATTTGATGCACACCATAAAAAAAGGCCATCAGTTTATCACTGCTGCATGCAAAGTCGCCGTGTCGACACATGTAGTATGTATAATACCGGTCACAGTAGTGACGTCACTTCGCTGTTTCCTATGAAAGTGTGCTGATACACAGAGGAAGTTGGGGATCCCTGTTAGCTCAGTGGTAGAGCAGACGACCGGCAATCGGAGGGTCATGGGTTCGATTCCCATACGGGGTGATCCGACTTTTTCTGTGTATTCTTGTTCTATATCTCCATGAGATGGACCAGCATGGCCATTCAACATCTTTCTATATAATATTTGATGCACACCATAAAAAAAAGGCCATCAGTTTATCACTGCTGCATGCAAAGTCGCCGTGTCGACACATGTAGTATGTATAATACCAGTCACAGTAGTGACGTCACTTCGCTGTTTCCTATGAAAGTGTGCTGATACACAGAGGAAGTTGGGGATCCCTGTTAGCTCAGTGGTAGAGCAGACGACCGGCAATCGGAGGGTCATGGGTTCGATTCCCATACGGGGTGATCCGACTTTTTCTGTGTATTCTTGTTCTATATCTCCATGAGATGGACCAGCATGGCCATTCAACATCTTTCTATATAATATCTCTCTCTCTCGCTTTCTCTCATATGTATATATATGTAGATACATTATATAAATGGGCCATATCACACATTATATTTATTTAATATAGTAAAATATATAAATATAGTATATAATCATATTTTGATGTTGAAAATAACAATAATATGATAGTTAATAACATCCAAAATATAATTGTATTGGTATTATACAGTTATACGAAATATATGGTTAAGCAGATGTATATATTATAAAGCCTCTATAAATAACCATAAATCATAGGTTGCAAGAAATATAGACGAAGATCACTTTATTTGTATCTTTGGCGCCAGAGTCCATATTCAGACGTTCTTGGAGCCGGAATATCTATAAATAGCAGTTCCTGATTTTCCCCTGCGAAAATCTTATCATGTCAGCAACAAACAGCCAGGGGTCTAACCGCTGTCAGCATGTGGTATCGGGTTGCTGTGGAGAGTGCAGCTCCGTCAATCCAACAGCTCCCTCTGGTCGATTTCGTCACGTGACTGCGCGGCGCCTGCATGGATCTGTAGCAGACGACAGGCTTTTCACGCGTTACTAGACAAGGCTTCTTTCATAATTGATCTAAATACAATCCGCGTTACCAGATCATGCGGCCTCAGTAATATTTAAATCCAAACCAATCCGGAAATGTATTGTGTCAACTAGTACTTTATAGCTTTGGGATATGTCAGATTTTCCGGGCTTCGACTCCGAGACAGATTAACACTTCTATGTTAATACGGAAATATTTCTGTTATGAGAAATTTAGAAAAGTGATTTGATTTTCTCATCTAGTAAATTCATACCTCATGAAGACAAATTGCAAATGTGTTCCACGAATATTTTAAATAACCGTTTATTTGCATGCATTTGTGGTTATTTTTTCGGACAGTTTCATTAGAATTACAGTTGTCTTTTCGATACAACAATATAATATATAATAATATGTTACGGAACCTAATATAAACAGATCACGCATGCGTGATGAACACAAATTCTGTAACGGAGATTTAAAAAAAATCAGATTCTGTAACACTAGGCAGCGAGAAATGTCTAGGGGAATAAATAAAGAAGTCAGTGTTTTTTAGCTCAGCTGACTTTCAGTCATGCTGGGCTATAGCGATGGGTCTTTGTCCGTAGTCCTTCCGTCTGTCCGTCCGGCCGGCCGTCCGGCCGGCCGTCCGTCCGTTAGCAGGGCACAAATCGTAACCGTAGGGGCTAGGGCCATGAACCCTATGCAGTCTTAGAGGTTATAAAAAGATCTCCTTGCAAACCTGAAATTAGGTCACTGCGACCTATATTCTCGAAGTTATGGGGTGTGTTTGCACCCCCCAGAAATAACTCTTTGAGACAAAATTTCATCCCAAACCTTCCATCTTTCACATACAGGTCACCTACCAACAGGGGAAGAACCATAATTTTTTGAGGTCAAAAGGTCAAAGGTCAAGATCACAGGAGCCTCTTCTTTGAAAAGCCTGTGGATGCATTTTAAGCCAACCCTTTCATCCCAATTCTTTGATTTTTTCACATATAGCTCACCTACTAAGTTGGAGAAGAATCCTATAGATTTTGAGGTCACAAGGTCAAAGGTCAGGGTCACAGGATCAACTTCTTTGAAAAGGTTGTGGACACATTTCAAGCTAGACTTTTCATTCCAAACCTTCCAGCACTGATATCGCTTCTCTGCCAACAGGGGAAAAGACCTGTTGATTTTGAGGTCAAAGGTCAAGTTCACAGCACCCACTTCTTGCGTGGAGTCATTTTCAGGCAAACTGTACCTTCCATCTGTCATATATGGCTTACCTACCAATAAGGGAAGAAGCCTATTGATGTTGAGGTCAAAAAGTCAAAGGTCAAGGTCACAATATTTAATTGTTCTAAATGCTTGTGAGCATATTTCAAGTGTAACTGTTCAACCCAAACCTTCAGTCTTTCACATATACCACATCTATGCATCACTCAGTTTGACTCAAACTTCATATTTATGGGTCTTTTTGCTTGAATAAATAACTTATTGATTTTAGGGTCAGCTGGTCAGCAGGTTAAAGGTTGCAGGTCAAAGTTATTCACCCATTGGTTGCCAAGTAATTACACCAGATTTAAGTGGTTAGTAGTTACCCATCATTTAGAAAGAATCCAGTTGATATATGGGCAAAAGGCCAAGGTCATAGGTCACAATTACTTATTTTATAGACCATCTCTATTTTTCTTGTATATATAACCATCCCACTCCAGCTGGTACATCTCCCTGTGTGGCTGTAAATGTGAGTGACACTGGTGACATATGACTCCCTTTTGTATCAGCCTATTAAGTGATAAGGCTCAGTGATAAGTACCTCGTTACTTCATAACAAAAACACTGTTGTCAGAATGCTTCAGCCAGGCATTAAGACTATTAGAGTAGAGTATTAAGGTTTAGCTACTAATTTATAAGATGATGGGAACATTTTGCAGTTTATTTTATGGAATCCTAGCAATAAACTTAGTTTCCTAGATATCTGAATATTTTAATATATATCACCACATATAAAAGCAAGTGTTTGTTCTCATAATATGTGGATGTGTACCTTGATTTAGGATGGTTTTTGTTTTTTTTTCAAGACACTTAGTCATGCTTTCTGCATTTCTTTTCTTTCAGGTTTGGCAGTTTACCTACCCTGCTGACCCCATTGAAATGCAGAGTGATAATAAAAAATATTGGACTTACACTTTTTACAATTGCATATCTATAAATCAGATATGAGGGCCTGGACATGCCTTTTGAATTATTTTGGGCATTCATTACTGGATAATTTGCCCAAGTTTGGTCTCTTATTGGAGAATGTGGGATATCAAATGTCATGCTTGTCAGAAATCCATAATGTCTGCCAGTTAGCCACCTTAGAAATTCTTTCTTCAGTGCAGTTTCAGTAATTTTTCTTTAATGTTTGGTCCGATTTAGAGAATGTTTGTTGTCTGATTTCAGACTTGTCAGAAGTCCAATATGGCCACCAGGCAACCATCTTTTAATTCCTTTGATCATATTATCTCAAGAACAGTTAAAGTGAATGCAGTTGGATGTATATTTATGTAATCTTGTAAAGGATTGGGTCAAATATTTCTGAATAAATATTACCATCATTTATAAAAGTGCAGTACAGTTGGCTTGTATTGAATAAAAATTCATACAGAAGCACCTGTTTCTCAATAATTCCTGCATGTATTTCCTTGCTATATATTTTGATCTTTTTGATCTTATATTTTCCCTTTGTGGTGTTCCTTTGAGACTGACAGGTTTCAAGCAAGCTGTTGGAATAGTTCCTTATAGCTTAACAATTATGCATTTTACTCAGACCATCAATTCACTGTGTTTTAACCAGACATAGGTGATATATATTTCTGTTGTCATAGAAAATTTTCAGCAAATTGGCAAATTGGTTCTTCAAAATTTGACTGGAAGTTGTGAATCTCAGTCCATGATGTCACAGGTCATGCTTGGCAGCTGAGCGTCATGACCCATGGGTCACTTGTTTGTTAACAAATAACTATAATTTATTCTTAAAACAACCCTAACATTACAATACACTAGATCAATACAATTATACAGTAAAACAGCGGTACAGCAACAAGTCAATACAATCACAGAGAAAATATTGTATGTGCACAGTACCTGGCTACCAACACCATCACAACGATAAGTCCTTTAAATGTAAACTCTCGGAGAACGACAGTCCAGTGAAAAGTTCTTGCAACAACCCAGAAAGTAAACTAAAGTCCAAATGCATAAAATCCAGGAGAAAGTCTTTGAAAATCTATAATTGCCGCATTCGTCGGATAAGGTCCTGACACACGCTTCTGCTTCCGCTGGAATCTGCTCTGCTGCTCTCTCTCTGCCCTTCCGTTCTAAAATACAGTCCCTTTATATACCTTTACATCCCAAGCCGAAAATTTTCCACTTCTTGAACAGTCTATAAGATCTTGCGCAATCACAGTAAACACGCGTTTCAGGAATTCTCTAGAAAGATATCGCCGTGCCTCTACACACCATGGTGTACACGTGATCTCGCCCAAAGCAAGCATAACAACAAGAGTTCAACCAGTACGGATTAAACACAGAATGTAATACGCGGCCAGACACGAGCGTCACAACAAGAGCTACGCCCGCGTCACACAACAAAAAGAGCACCTGTAACAAATATAATATAATATAATATAATATCATATCATATCATATCATATCATATCATATCTACATTGTAATATAATACAAAATAATATAATATAATGTAATATACATTGTAATATAATATAATTTGATATAATATAATATAATATAATATGATACAATATAATTGTATCCGTTAATACAGAGTTTTGCGGATACTGTGTTTTTGCGCGGGTTCCGCCGACATCGTGTTCGTTTCCGGAAACTCCTCTGAGACCCTTGGACCGATGTTTCCGTAACCCGGCATAGTTATTCCCTAGCCTATATAGTTGTGCTTAACAATCACAGGTAGCGCCACCTGCAATCATTTTTGTCAGTACGAATCTGGGTGTCTTTTAGACAGCCCATATCACAGGAGTAGTTCAATATATTGAAATTTTGCATGTCCATAGATCTATGAACATAGATCTTGGAACTCACCATCCTGTAATGGATATTGGTGGCGCCAACTACAATACTTTTTGCGTAGCTTCCATTTTGCGTTTGCCATCTATTTGTCGTAGTGGTTGTTCAGTGTATTTGGTTGAAATTGTGCATGTTCATAGATCCTTGACACCTCCATTTCGTAAACAAGACTGGTGGCGCCATCTGCAATAGTTTTCACGTGGCGTCCATCTGTTGGGTGAAAATTGCTCACATCTCAAGAGTGGTTCAAGGTATTCATCTGAAATTTGGCATGTCCATCCATCTTGGAAAGTTTTCTTGTAAACCAGACAGATGGCGCCACCTACCATCCTGTTATCGTTTAATACAGTAATGCCCTTTTCTTGGAGTTTTAGTGGACTCTATTCAGGAGTGGTTTGAAATATGGGCCTGAAATTGTACATGTCTTGGATAATTTATGTTATATTTAAAGAGTGATGGTGCTACTCAGCTGTTTTCATGTGGCTTCCTACTGTATACTGTTTTACGGGAAAATTTTGCCTACCGTTGATCATGGTTTCATTGATCATTTTTAAACAAACTTCTGTTAAATTTCTCCTACAATTTCATGCAATTGCTTTTAGGTTATTCATATTTGACCTGTTACTTATTTCCCCCTACCACGAAATTATTCCCTCAATTAACCCGTGCCACTCTGATTTCGGCGGAGACACGTTGTCGCTTGTCGACGTACTACTCGTATTCTAGTTTAATATACATTGTAATATAATATGATATGATATTATACATAAACAAACACACAAACACATGCGCAATATTAAATAAAGGTTTCTATGGAGATTATTTTTGGAACGTCAATCGGCTTAACGGCCTGTTGAAAGTGCCGTGTTTTCGTGTTCTCTGTGCAGTGTCGTAATTCTAACGGGTAACCCTGGATCCTGTAATGATACAGATGGCCTATACAGCGCTTATAAAAATAAAGGTTAAAATAATTCATGCAGTGGAAAACATTAAAATGTATGAACGCTTTTTTGTTTGTCTGTCCCTGGTTTAATAAAACTGTTAAAATAAGGAACTCGGAGTTGGTGCCATCTGTGGCTGCGAGCCCTTGATGACGTTTGCTCGAGAAGCACGGCGTTTGTTTACCATGACAGGCTGCAAAGGGAAGGCAGCAATAATATGACGCCAGAGGAATGACAGGTGTAAAGTGACATAGGATACAAAAGCATGGGTAAAAGTTGCAGAAAAATTGACCAACGGCTTCTTATAGCCATTGTTTTATTTTGCACAGAAATGTACTTTTTAAAATAAAATATCGTATACAAATGTAATTCAGGCAACATATCCTACTTCTGCAAAACCTCAACATTTCTACGGTCTAAATGGTATTTTTTCGATTTCTCTCAAAAGAGTATATTTCTGACGAGTGTTAATGATAATATGACAGATTTAGCAAGTCCCCCAATTTTCTGCTTATACATCACGACCCAGGTTATATATGCATTATGTATGAGTATACTAGAGAGGGGATGAGTGCATGGGTGTTTGTGTTTGCTTCTCGGAGGACATCGCCCCTAGTGCTCCAATTAGGGCTGTTTCACTTTATAAATACTCTTATCAATTTGCAATAAAGTTAACTTATCTGCCCCGTATATGTTCACATATTCGTGCTTGATTCTGTGAGAGATAGGGCTAATCCGCATAAGAAAAAATGACACTAATGCAATAATCAGGTTAGAAAAGTGGAAAAAGGTTGGAAGTGTAAAATGAATACGTCAGGACATCTCTTTCTAAAAATCAGTGGTGATGCCTGGATGATTAAAATTACGATTGGTCATTCATTCTTTGCGTGGGGGACTTAGCTTGATGTTTCCCTGTCGATCCCTCTACCTAAATGTGCATTACTTTAAATGACCCCCCCCCCCCCCCACCTGCATACCCCCATGCATGTCAACAGTCCGGGAACACTGCGAATTAAATAATTTGATAAATCAGCTTGGGTCTTAAAATATAACCCAGCATAAAGAACAGGAAAGAACAGTACACGGCTAAATAAACCCTTATTTCAACCTGCGTGTTAGTGAAACGTTCCAGAATTTATTTATTATTTTACTTCCCGGGTTCGGGTTTGGGATGGTCAGATTTCACGGTGGCATAGTTTAAAACATTTAACTCAACTCCATTGTTTCATGTTACACACATACACTTGAGCACATGTTAGTTGTACTGAGGAGTAAACCAAAAGAACCCATTAACTTAATGAACACATTGAAATACTTCTTTTCTTCCTTAATTTACACTAGAGGGCAGAGACTCAAGTTTTTCTTTACTCTACGATATCACCAGCAATGCTTCTCAGTGACAAAACTCTCATACGAGTGTTAACGTCTCTCGATCCTGGTAATAGTATCCGCCAAAACAGGAGTTTTGAGGATGCTATGTTTTCACATTGGCTGCCACGTTGGTCCATGATCGGTACCCTGTCAGCTTACTCATATACTGAGTTTTAACGATCGCACTTCGTTTGACATCCTTCCTACATCTTTCCGGCTGTTAGCAGTTCCAAAATGTAACCATTAGACCTATAGACAGCTCATGTGTAAGATCCATTAGTGGAAAGTGCTTGTAAACCAGAAAAAGGTCCCGGTGTTCTACATTCTGTTAACAAGGAGGCAAAAAAAATCTAAGATAGCACCTTGAAGGTCTGATTGTTCTTAGAGTAATCAGACTTTCTGAATATTTTTTTTGCACCGGGTCGCGAAGCTGCCATCAGCATCTACTAATGACAAATCGATCCAATCAGTCCCAACATACAATTTCCTGGTATAGCGGCATATGGGACATGCAGTTTTAGCTATGCATGCAGTCATATATTGTGCATGCATTTGGATAAGCACGTATTGTTGATCTTGGATATTAATATAGCCTTTGCATATTTCTGATTTGTCTACTCTTTATTTCTTTGAGTTTTACATGCATCACCTGCACTTTCAGCAGCTTGTTGGTGAAAACTTAGAAGACCAAAGAAGTGATAATTAATTCTAGGCAATGAAACATCCTATAACATGCAACACATAGAGAGCTCATAGCTTGATCATAAAATTCATGTTCATTGATGTTTCTAGGAATCTGTTGCAGTTTCTATTTTGACAGCTGGTTAAGTCATTACTTATTCATCTCCCCTTGTGCTCCACAAACCAATTTCCAAATGTGTGCTACGTGGGTTTCAGACATATCTCCCTCACATTTAAGTCAAGCTATTCAGCTGCCATGGGCATTGACCTTGACCCAGGGGACACAGGGTTTTCGAAAAGGTCCTTGTTTAAAATCCAGTCTATAGAGAAATGAGGCCATATGTACGTAAAATAACTGCTGGTGCAAGTAAATACCTAGATTTATGCCATAGAGAGGCCTCAGTTGTTATTTACTACCTATATTGTTGCTGTCTTGCATGAAAATGACATGTCAGTCACTTGGTCTTATAGCGTCATTTTCGTCTCGCTGATTTGACTGACGGACGTATACCAGGCGTTACGCGGTGATCGATTGTGATACAACCAGCTGCCGAAAAAAAAATCGAGAAAACAATAAGGGCTGTGTTACAAGACGAATTTGACATATTTGCTTTAATAGTTATTATATTCGCTACTAGGATTAAATTATCACATTAAGGTCTTTGATTGCATTAGAAGCATCGTTAGAGTTAAATATATTGCTTATACGGATTAATGAAATATATAGAATCCTCACACAGCTTCCTCGGCAAGAACATGTAACATTTTAATCGGATTTTTATATTATATAGCGGAGGCTGGATGCACAAAGCACCATGCAAGGACCAATTATATATTCTGCGTATGCCTGTGTGAAGCTCTGCCTATTATACTCAAACATGTTTTAAAAGGTTTTTATACCTGCATTAAAAACATCGTTTATATTTTTATGAAATGGTCTGATTGCCGTTCCAGGATCAAAGATCTCGATACCAAAAAAAGCAGAGCTGCTATAAGTTAATTAAAATCATCAATGCATTATTGTCACTGCCCACATGTTTCGTGTACACTGCATGACACTCTTCAGATGACCGGATTGTGTTGGATTGTGTCTGCCCAAGTATAATATGGTGCTTGAGATTATCCATGGGTGACTAGTCTTCGGTCTTGTGTGGCCTGCAAGTACATAAATACTTACACGTTCAAACAGCAGTTATTAATATAATTACTTTATATCTGATTCTAAAGTAGAACACGCATATAAAATTCATGTAGATTTTGTCTGCGAAATGTTTAAGTAAAACGTGGACTCTGGACTGAATATATTTGCAGACAGATATAAAGACAGCATCCATACGAATCCATAATTAATGAACGCCGAACTGAAGTCGGCCTTGGGGCTGAACAAGGTAGACGTCGCTACAGGAGACTTCTTTCAAATGGCCCGAATTCCCAGGAATAACAAGGGCCATTTGGTCTAATTACACAATTTAGACGGACCAGATCTCGCTGACGGTGCATGGGCTGCATTAGCAATACGCTCGGTCTGTCCAGAAGATTCTGCAGGTTGTCCAGCTGTATTTGAACGCCACCACTTGATGAAACCAATTGGTCGGATGGTACTTGCTCCAGTCTGGTTATGTAATGTGGTTATCCTGAGCAGACGTTAACGCCAATCAACGGCCTCGGTCACCAGGACGCCAGACTGGCCTATTTTTCGGTTGTTGGAAGCAAAACAGACAAATATGCAGTCATATAAACGGATCTTTTAATGTGATACTAAATCCGTCTATTTCCAGGCAAACTGCTTTTGAAGACAAAGCTTTTTAACGCACATGAAATATCAGTTGTATATACAACCTAACATGATATTTAATGTATTATAATCACATATAACCATGCTAGCAAAATTAGTTTTGCTAACGAGGAGAAATTAAGCTCAGATATTATGTCATTCCTTATGCGCCTCTTGGGTCCACACATTTATAACTCTCTATTTCCCAGTGTGACGTCTGTGCCAATTTCTCTCTGTGACGTCAGTGCCAATTTCTCTGTGCCGTCAGTGCCAGTTTCTCTCTGTGACGTCACTGACAATATCCCTCTATTGACGTCATTGCAAATTGCTCTCTGGTATGTCTGTGTCAATTTCTCTCTGTGACGGCAGTGGCAATTTCTCTCAGTAACATCTGTACGTGCAAGCTTCTCATGTGACGCCTGTTCCAAAAAGACACATTATGTCTGATTCCAATGTGAATCATTTTAACGAGATCTTAATTGACATGAAGATTTCTTTTTTGAGTTTAAATATGTAGCGACCCATGCATATATAATTTGAATTTATATGACCTACTTCTGCTTACAGACGACTGAACATCCAGGGAGGGAACATCACACCAACGGAAGAGAAACGCGATTCTTCCGGTGTGACGTATAAGGCCCAGTGGTTGTCTTCCGGTGTCGACGCCTGCAAGAAAGGAAGTCGGATTAAAGTCCCCTTTTTAATGGAGGTAAGTTAAAAATGTTATAAAGGTCAGCCAAAAGGTAACAGTTGTACAACAAATTATAAAACGTGGAGTGGGTACCCTTTGATGGCGCTAATGATGATTCTCTTGCTCGTCTTAGCCGGTATTTTTATAATTTTATTATCATCTTGTATATATCAAAGAAAAAGCTACAATAATATTATAACTTGTTTAGTGTTAATAATTTTAGTTTAAGATGTAGCACATTTGCTAGGTAATTTCATGTTAAAAAGTCGTTTATACTTTGTGCAGGTTAGCATACATACTTCTTTACCATGAATCCTGTAAAAGGAAATAACTTATTCTGAAATACGTTTGTTATACATACCTCACACAAGGGGAAGGATAACCATAAAAAGACATGATAGATTACGGTAATAACAATAGAACTGGAAAAAATTGGTAAAACTAGGTACGAATGAACGGGGTTCTACAATATTCATTTAAAACCGGGAATGTGAACCGAAACACCTGTAATTCTGTTATTTAGAGCATCCTTTCGCATTGTTTTATTTTCCCCTCGGATGCTGAGTAATTGTCGGACTGACTTCAGAGAAGCAAGGCTCGAGGTTCATAATTGATGACTGTGTTCAGAACATCCTCAGCAGACATAATACAAATATGTCTATGTCATCCCGCACAAGTCTACACTGACATGTGTCCACAATGCTTGATTTGTTAAACCATTAAGCCTGATCCCATGATGGACTGGCCTCTACTCAATTAAGAGCAGCAAACATTTGCAGTCCAACTTGAAACCATGTCCATTTAATTTAATTCTCAAGCCAATAAGCCTGTTATAAAATCTTCGTAAAGCATAACTGGCATTGCATGGCGTTGATAGTTTTGTTACTAGAAATTCAAATTATACCCATGAATGTGAGGTCTTAGAATAGTCTCCGGTTTCTGTTCCCATAATGCCTCAGTTTTCACTTAACATTACCTAAATTGTTGCTCTGGAACCACTGGGTATGCACACATACTTAAAGCATGAATATTCCCTACAACCTGGTATGTAAAAACTTTTGGATTTCCCCTCAACTGGTTGAATTTAAATTTTTTTTAGCTCAGCTGACTATAAATCAACTGAGCTATAGTCTTGTTCCTTTGTCCGCCGGCCGTCCGGCCATCCGTCCGTTAACTGGGCACGCTTTGAAACCTACAAATCCCAAAGTCTGCATACAGTTAGATGTCCCCAAAATCCCCACCATACAGATAATTTGGTCACTAGGTCTTCGTTCTTTTGAAATATTAAAGAAAAAACCTCGGTTTTCAATAACCAAAACCAATTCGTACATCTCAAGACTGGCTTATATCAAAACCACCGATCTGTTTTTTAAGATATTTAGTATGCATATTTTTCCATACATTTCCCATTTACATACTAAAAATCAGGTCAGTATTGTGTAATGTGTTGAGGTTATGGGCTCTAACAAAAATGCACCTTGTAAAAAATCAAGAAATATATTTACTCACTTAACATAAGTATTGCTGCAGCTACAGACTTTTTTTTCAGGGATATAACTTTATTTAATCAAGATTCCATTGTTTACCCTAAATTAGATCTGAAATTTGCAAAATTTTCAAGTTATCAGCATAAATAAAAAATCTTCACCTTAAATTTTGTCCAACTTTGGCCACGGCACGTTTTTTTTCCCCTGTAAGCACTGTTGATTTAATTTTCGCTGCATATAAACATAAGGATTTAATCTTTTAAAATCTGAAATTTCAAAGGAACCGATGGAAAAGAGTAGCTTTTATTCAAGCTCATACACCATGTCAAGTGTTGTTTACATCAAGCCGACCTAGTACAGCCTTCACTTGTGTTATGTAAACCACCCCAGGCAGCTTGCCTTGGCTCAGCTTGGCCACTTCTGGCTGACTTCCCCTCTGCCCTGCACACCGCCCCCTACCCCGCCCCCACCTGGATAGTGCATTAACTAGATGATTATTATAATTTTCTACATTTGAGATTTTGTATTGTACCACCAGGGTTACAATGATTAAAGTGCACATTTAATTGTGTCTACAAAGTGGTGTATTGCTATGAAAGTGTGGATGTTTATCAGATTAGGAAAATCTCAATTCAGTATAGTAAAAACTTCACCAGGTGTGAAATTATAAATTTATTCCAGTTATAAATTATAGCTGAGATAGTAATTACCATAATGATATTGTTTGTCCCTCATTCAACCAGCAGTGTATATACTTTATTTGAAAAGATGTTTTTATTTTGTCAAATTTACTGAGTCTTTTATTTCTATTCATAAAATTAAGAATGTATTGAAAACCCCAGTATGAAAAAAATTTACTAGTAATTCAAGGAATAATCTTGAAGATGCAATGTTGTGGCATTATTTTCTTTTAGATACAGTTTAAACATTTGTGATTTAAAAATAATAAAATATATGTGTATGCATAATATGACCTGATGTGAGCTAAACTATATAATTATTTATTGCAAATTACAATTCTAGTTTTATCTTATATTTTCAGATTTTTTTACTACAAATTTATAAAACTTGTAAATTAAAATTAAACTGAACATAATAAAAACTGTTATTGAAAGAATCGGATATGCTAAAAAATTGGGTTTGATATAAACTTAATTGCATTTTTCCCCTGAGAGTGAAATAAAGGTATCAGTCCATACTGTCCACTTGCCTGTACATCTGTAAATTTTTTATATGCATCACAGTATCTCAAAACTTTTACTGAAAAACTTTTACTCAAAACTTTATTCACAGTCTTGTCAGAGTATTAGATTTATTAGCTCAGCTGACTTTCAGTCATGCTGGGCTATAGCGATGGGTCTTTGTCCGTCGTCCTTCCGTCTGTCCGTCCGGCCGTCCGGCCGGCCGTCCGTCCGTCCGTTAGCAGGGCACAAATCGTAACCGTAGGGGCTAGGGCCATGAACCCTATGCAGTCTTAGAGGTTATAAAAAGATCTCCTTGCAAACCTGAAATTAGGTCACTGTGACCTATATTCTCGAAGTTATGGGGTGTGTTTGCACCCCCCAGAAATAACTCTTTGAGACAAAATTTATATCCCAAACCTTCCATCTTTCACATACAGCTCACCTACCAACAGGGGAAGAACCATAATGTTTTTGAGGTCAAAAGGTCAAAGGTCAAGGTCACAGGAGCCTCTTCTTTGAAAAGCCTGTGGATGCATTTTAAGCCAACCCTTTCATCCCAATTCTTTGATTTTTCACATATAGCTCACCTACTAAGTTGGAGAAGAATCCTATAGATTTCGAGGTCACAAGGTCAAAGGTCAGGGTCACAGGATCCACTTCTTTGAAAAGGTTGTGGACACATTTCAAGCTAGACTTTTCATTCCAAACCTTCCAGCACTGATATCGCTTCTCTGCCAGCAGGGGAAAAGACCTGTTGATTTTGAGGTCAAAGGTCAAGTTCACAGCACCCACTTCTTGCGTGGAGTCATTTTTAGGCAAACTTTTCGATCTGTACCTTCCATCTGTCATATATGGCTTACCTACCAATAAGGGAAGAAGCCTATTGATGTTGAGGTCAAAAAGTCAAAGGTCAAGGTCACAATATTTAATTTTTCTAAATGCTTGTGAGCATATTTCAAGTGTAACTGTTCAACCCAAACCTTCAGTCTTTCACATATGCCACATCTATGCATCACTCAGTTTGACTCAAACTTCATATTTATGGGTCTTTTTGCTTGAATAAATAACTTATTGATTTTGGGGTCAGCTGGTCAGCAGGTCAAAGTTATTCACCCATTGGTTGCCAAGTAATTACACCAGATTTAAGTGGTTAGTAGTTACCCATCATTTAGAAAGAATCCAGTTGATATATGGGCAAAAGGCCAAGGTCATAGGTCAGGGATGTTCACAATTACTTATTTTATAGACCATCTCTATTTTTCTTGTATATATAACCATCCCACTCCAGCTGGAACATCTCCCTGTGTGGCTGTAATTGTAAGTGCCACTGGTGACATATGACTCCCTTTTGTATCAGCCTATTAAGTGATAAGGCTCAGTGATAAGTACCTCGTTACTTCATAACAAAAACACTGTTGTCAGAATGCTTCAGCCAGGCATTAAGACTATGAGAGTATAGTATTAAGGTTTAGCTACTGATTTATAAGATGATGGGAACATTTTGCAGTTTATTTTATGTAACCCTAGCAATAAACTTAGTGTCCTAGATATCTGAATATTTTAATATATATCACCACATATAAAAGCAAGTGTTTGTTCTCATAATATGTGGATGTGTACCTTGATTTAGGATGGCTTTTTGTTTTATTTCAAGACTCTTAGTCATGCTTTCTGCATTTCTTTTCTTTCAGGTTTGGTAGTTTACCTACCCTGCTGACCCCATTGAAAAGCAGTGTGATAATAAAAAAATGCATATCTATAAATCTGATATGAGGGCCTGGACATGCCTTTTGAATTTTTTTGGGCATTCATTACTGGATAATTTGCCCCATGTTTGGTCTCTTATTGGAGAATGTGGGATATCAAATGTCATACTTGTCAGAAATCCATTATGTCTGCTAGTTAGCCACCTTAGAAATTCTTTCTTCAGTGCAGTTTCAGTAATTTTTCTTTAATGTTTGGTCCGATTTAGAGAATGTTTGTTGTCTGATTTCAGACTTGTCAGAAGTCCAATATGGCCACCAGGCAACCATCTTTTAATTCCTTTTGATCATATTATCTCAAGAACAGTTAAAGTGAATGCAGTTGGATGTATATTTATGTAATCTTGTAAAGGATTGGGTCAAATATTTCTGAATAAATATTACCATCATTTATAAAAGTGCAGTACAGTCGGCTTGTATTGAATAAAAATTCATACAGAAGCACCTGTTTCTCAATAATTCTTGCATGTATTTCCTTGATTTTTGCTATATATTTTGATCTTATATTTGCCCTTTGTGGCGTTCCTTTGAGACTGACAGGTTTCAAGCAAGCTGTTGGAATAGTTCCTGATAGCTTAACAATCATGCATTTTCCTCAGACCATCAATTCACTGTGTTTTAACCAGACATAGGTGATATATATTTCTGTTGTCATAGAAAATTTTCAACAAATTGGCAAATTGGTTCTTCAAAATTTGACTGGAAGTTGTGAATCTCAGTCCATGATGTCACAGGTCATGCTTGGCAGCTGAGCGTCATGACCCATGGGTCACTTGTTACTATTACCAAGGAGGACGGCCATTTCCTCTTAGCTGCTCATATGCTTATATATATAAAAAACAATACAATAGAAATCAGCATATTTTGCATATGCTAACATTTCAAACTTCAGCTAAGCGCCGTGACCCATGAGTCCCTTGTTTTAAGATTATTTCCTTAGTTTATAATTTATAATTTTAGATCGATATTTCTCAACCACTTATGGTTAAAAATCCGTTTCCACTTTATGCAGTTGTAAACATGTGTTCTAAAATGCGATCTTTTATTTGTTTGCTATCGTTTATCGGAGTGTAAATTTTAAAAATCCATTTTTTTGTGTTTATGTCAAGGGAGCGCAGATCACTAATTAATACAAAATTAGGGGAAAAAACAACAGATTTTCACATAATCATGTAATGTACTGTTTATCGTGCAAGTGGAGCCATATTTTACCAATTTTGACTTTTTAAAATCTAGTTCTGGTATTCAAAAGAAAGACATTTCTACACAAGATATTTAGGTTTTCTTAAATTGATTGTTCCACGAAGGTGATTAAGCGTTGTTTGCTACCTTATTCAGGAAAAGTTACTGTCAGTGGTTTGAGAATACGATAAAACATTAAAAATCGTTTATTCTACAGCTGGCGGACATGGGAGACCTGAAGCTTGATCTGCAGTGTAAGTTCTACACGGAGGCTGAGAAGAGTCACGCCAACTGGGGAGACATGGTCCACTTCATCGAGTACGAGTGCAGCAGACCGGCCAATAGTACATATATCGATATCAAGAAGGAGACATTCCGGTAGTTGCCGCCATCTGGCGTATGGCGCATAAGCTAATCTAGAAAATGTTGGATGAGTAATTGACTGCTGAAACCCTGGCGGACATGATATGTGCCAATATGTGGAAAGATTACGGTATCAACTGCCATCTAGCGAAAGATTTATAAAAAATTGTTCATACCAATGGGGACGAATGACTATGGGATACTAATGGTCAGCAATACAATTGGCCGTCCATCTTAACAACCAATATCTTTTATCAATGGCACTACTTATCACTATCAACCTTAGTGCGGGCCCAAAAGCAATAAGCATCCAAATAGTGTGGATATATAAGTCGATATCATGGAAACACTAGTCAAAATTTTCTTAAAGGAACGTACACTGGTGACTGGTAATATATATTACTATGAAACTGTTTCAAAAGAATTTTTTAAACATCTTAGATAAAATATATTAGACAAGTGCTGGATATTTTACATATCAAATATAATGATTTAAAGAAGTTGTATCACATAATAAGCCTATGGTATAAGATGATATATTTCAAAATGTATTCGTAAATATTATAATCTTGTTTTATAAGTGGTAGTGAAAAAATTAAACAGAGGGAAAACAATGTATTAGTAGATACACGATTAAGAGATATCCCCTTAATCTTAATAAAATATGAAAGATTTCAGAAAAAGCAGATAAGACATGGCTTTGAATGGTCATATAGTAATATGATCAAGTCACGTGGTACAGTCACATGATAAAGCATTCAGGTCATGGTTGCGAATTAATATTCTAGTTTTAAATACAAATGATAAAGTGTCTCCGAGCCTCCAGATAGGTTTTTTATAAGCATACCTTCGTCTACGTGTTTACAGGCACAGATACCTGGCGGGAAAACACCGAAGTTAATGAACCAATTATTATTTAATCTTTTATGAATGTCAGTGTATCAAACATGTAACTGCTTCAAGCTTTAAATATTTTTTTCGAGACTGATTATAACTTTACAAACCTTATCTGAGTCTGCGCACAGCCATCCTTCGGTGTGCAGTTAGTTTGTGATTCTCATGTTTGTGATTATTTCCTTTGTTTTTCCAACGAATTCTTGGTATTTACCTGATAAGCTTCCAGAGTTTCCCACGTTAGTTGTACAAATAGCAAGGGTGTCGACAATACACAGTTTGTGACGGAAGCCTTTGTCTCAGATTTATTGACATATCATTTGCAAATGTAATTTTTACTCGTTAAGTTTTACTAATTTTCTATCGTTTACATACGCTACATGTATTATTATTGTGCAATAGCCAGTGCTGGCATTGAGAAAATAAAGACGTTCATTAGACAATAGTTTTATGTGATATATACAGTGTAGTACCAGCGCCTGATGAAATTCATCTGAAGTGAACGTTCTCTGGTAGAGTGATCACTTGTCAGTCGATGTACGATGTCCTTCTGTCCAAGTGCTGGTCATTAGCAGAATACTTTGTGTAACCGGTCCAGCTGCACAGAATGATTCCATATGAGATATATCAGGCTTTGTTGAAAACCCTTTACAAACAAAAAAAAAAAAAATCAGTTGCATGAGATGTTGACCAAACGCATATAAATTGGCTTTAAAACCAGTCTTATCTATTCATTTATCCCAACTATCATATTAACAAGTGTTTAACGCTTCCAGGTTTACATATTTGTGCCTCTTCAGGTCAAGCAAACATATTCCAAATCTCAATATATTATAGTATAACACACCTGCATATAAAAAATACTTTAATATAGATTTTTCATTAACTGAACCCAAATCCTGGAGGAAAAAACATCTTTCTATTTATTTTTCCATCAAAACTATGAGTTTATAAGATTTGTTCAACAGCTATTGACATAGCTATTAGCACTGTCAACTCGGCAGTTACATTACTCACAGGGATAACCTCTGTGACAAAAAACTCTAGATATCATCGAAAGCTTAATATTTCTGACACTACCAGCAAACTATTTTTAGGGAAGAATAAAAACAAAATGTATAAAGGGATTAAAGTCACTTCTAAATTTTGCATTTAGCAACCAAAAAAAAAGTTTATATTTTAGGGCTAGTGGACCCCTTTACAATAGTCATCATATTTGAGGAAATAAGATGAATGTGTATGCGTATGCATCACTGTCAACATGCAGTTGTTAAGTTTGAAAACATCGGTACTACCGCCTGTTCATTTGGGGAAAACATACACAATTAATAATTGTTCTATACAAAGGCTCGATTGATTTTCAACTCATCTGCATATTGGCAGGATAATTGTTCCATTGTCCACCAGAGGGCGCGGTGGTCACATTCTGGTTGCATCAAAATGTTATGTTTTTCCGCGAACGGTGACCCAACTGGTCATCTGAAGACACCTGAACGAGTTTTCAATCCATGGGTAAAGGGGCCTAATCACCTAAAAAGCATGTTGAGTTGACACAAAAAATTGCTTCTTCCCTTTAAAATAAATATGTACCTGCCAAAATATATCCCCGAAACAGTTTGCTTTCACCTGAAAAAAAATGTTAAAAACAGTGGACCGGGCGCGATGAAAGGTATCAACATAAACACAGCGCGTTGGGCCGTGTGCATCGCTAAGCCAAAACATGTGTCAGTCAGGAGATGTCCGGTCTGACTTGGCCCAAAAAATGTATACATGTTTCTGCTGGCTGAAATACAGCATAATGCCCCTCTTAATCGGACCTCCGGTCACGCGGCTTTGTTATGGTATACAGACTGTGTGTACCAACACGCAGAGCCAAAACATGGTGTTAAACAGCCGTATGCGGAAAATGAGACCGTGTGCTGGGATGGTGTGCTGGGGAACCTTTGTATAAAGCAAAACTGAACTGATGGTGTGATAGAATAACCAATAATTTAGCTCCTGATTATGTCCCTTAAATGTTAAATACCGTTAATGTGACAAAATCATTAACAATATTATTCCTATTCTTTCACACTGTCAGTTCACGTTTGCTTCATAAGTTTCCAAGCAAAACTATCCCTGCACACGCTCTCAATACCTCCCTTTGAGCTATTTAACACCTTGTTATGGTTTTGCATGTCGAGACACAGTCCACATGTGTCTGTTTACAATAAGACGGAGGTCCGATTTTGCGCATGCGCGACAGCTAACATGCAATATTTCAGCCAGCATTTGTTGGGCCAAGAGAGTCAGGGCATCTCCTGATTGACATATGGTTTGGCCCAGCCGATGCACGCTGTGTTTATTTTGACACTTGTGATCGCGCCCGGTCAAATATTTTTAACACTGGTGTAGAGGATTAAGCCAACGGTTTCAGGGCAAAGTTTTGGCAGATACCAATATATTTCAAAGAGGAGACGTTATTGTTCATGTTAATTCAACTTGTTTTATAGGTGATTGGGCCCTTTTAAGACCATGTACTACCCCAAAGTCCAATCTAGTCTATTTCGTGCATTCTCTACAGTTTCTACATTATCCCCATAATTCTGCAGTTGTCCTTAGTAATATAATTGTGTATTTGGACGATAGTTGCGGATAGAATTACATATCAGTTCAGTCTCCAGCTTGTATCATGTGCATTTGAGCAACATGTCTTAAAACATATGCAAATATTCTGCTCTGTATTTTGTGAATCAGATCAACATTGGTATGGATTAAAAATAAAGGAAGTAAACCAAGGACCATAAGATAAAATAAGGGAGACAGTGAGAACAATTTTTTTACATTATTGTTATCTCACTCTATTAATCTCTTAGCTAAAAATTTATCTCACTTGATCACCTATGGGCCAATATTCGACCTGCAGCTGACAATGTTGTTTCTTTTACACACTGTCATTGCCAATTTACTATTGGTATAAATGATTGCTAGATAGCATGAGTTAATTTTTTAAGAAATTGATTGCAACAAGTAATGCAACAATAAAAACTAAATACCGAATACAGGGTAAAACATGCAATGACAGCTCTGTCAAACACGTGCACATAAATGATCATCTGGCAAAGTAAAGCAGTAATTTACAAAATGTAGGTCTGCCCAAACAGTCAAAACCCGATGTGGTTATCACCGTAATTTCCAAGCAGCCATAAGGCACATGCTGACAGACAGGGCGCTATTGATGGGAGCTGGTTACGAATTACGAGTAGAAAAGTGATAGCATGAAACATTATGGCTATATAGATCAGTAGACCTGACGTCTCTGGCTTCATCTATACTTTATTGCTAAAAGGTTAATTTAAAACATGATATTTATAAATTCAGACAATACTTCACAAAGTTAAATCTGGTGTATAAGCATAATTAACAGATTTAATATTAGACACTCACTGCCTCATACAAATAGCACCGTGCATGGCAGGTTTACTGGTGCTAAATTAAAAAGCAAATTAAGACCGAGCAAATTCGAAATCGTGGTGCAGTAAAGAACTACAGTAATGCTATTGCCTGCGAGTATGAGTCGCTGGGTTATTATCTCCGGGTTCCGCGAGCACCAGCCGATTTGTTCAGTATTGAAAAGTATAAAAGCCCACGTGACGTGAACGTAAACGTACGCAATAAAACGTAAGATAACCATTATTTTAAAATTTATACATTGTTGTTAGCTATGTATGTATGTATATAGGTATGTTTTATGTATGTATGTATATATTTATGTATGTATGTATGTGTATATAAATGTCACCTTCAGTAAAAGTTCAGCATATTCCATTTGTAAATTTACCACAAGAGTCTAAGTCCTTACAGCATTTCCCTCCTCCGTGAGGTTTATGAAGAACAAATTCTAAAGTTTACAGCTCTAAAACATGTTTAAATTGTGGTTTACTTCTCACTTCCCTGATGTTGAGATTTTGACCTTTGCATTTGTTAAAATTAAGAACTTGATGTTTGTTGAGATTTAGACCTTGGTTTTTGTTAAGATTTTTACCTTATTGTTTTTTTTTAGATTTTGATTTTGGTGTTTGTTGAGATTTCCACCATTGTGTTTCTTGAGATTTTGACTTTGGTGGGTTATGTGTTGAGATGTGTTCTAGCTGTTTGTTTAAGAGTTTGTTCTAGTAGTACAGGCATTTTACCCGAAATAAGTGGTCAACCTCACACAAATTGCAACAAAAGCAAACGCAACTGATTTTGATTCCTTAGTATGGCCTTAATGTAAGAAAAAAAGTCCTAAGCAACTGTGTGGGGGGAAAATCGTCAAATTTGACAAAGTAGAAAATAACTTTATTTCACCATATATACATCAGCGTTCAAACGGTGTTGTATGAATAATCTCTTGGTTATCGTCTTATAACCTCTTGCTTATTCTTGTTCAAGTAGTTTTGAAATAAAGTGTATTTCATGAACTATAAGACACTATGGTACAGATATAAAATCAGCAATCTGTGAATTAAAGGGACATCATGACATGAACAACACCATCTGACAATGGCAACAATAACCAAAGATCTCCGGAAACCTAATCAATCTCCAAAGTGCTGACATACATTACAATTTTTAGTTCAGCTGCTTATAAGTCATTTGAGCTATAGTAATGATCCATTGTCTGTCATCCGTCCGTCCGTCTGTCTGTCCTTTTGACTGGCATGTTTTGGAACGATTAGACCGACAAATCCAAAATATGACATACAATTCGATGTCCATAAGTTCCCTTACCTCTCCTACCAAGCCCAAATTGGGCTAATGCGACTTCGGACCTTCGAGAATTTAAGGAGAAACCAGTTGTTACATTTCATGACTGCCTAAAATAAAAACCCCTCGTCTGTGTTTGTTCATATTTATAAACATTTATAAATTTCCGCTATATATTTCCTATGAACGGGCCAAAAATTAGGTCAATATTACATAATTTTTAAAAATTATGGACCAAAGCATTAATAAGATACCTTATCAAAATATAAAGAAATATATTTTTATGTCTTAACATGGTAACTGCTATAGTTGGAGATTTTTTTTCAAGTTAACAACTATTTAATCAAGATTTAATTGTATGAAAGAAATTAGATCAACTTTTTGTAAATTCTTAAAATTATTAGCATGAGTGTATAATTAGTAACTTAAATTTTGCCCAACTTTGACCATGGCACATTTTATTCTAGTAAGCACTGCTGTTTTGATTTTCACAGCATATACACATAGGGATTTAATCGGTTAAAATATGAAATTTGAAATCAAAGCACACAAACAAGGCGAGGTAAAATTTGACTTGGGGGGGGGGGGGCTCTTTTGTATTCACTTGCATTGCCAAGATCCACTTGCATTGTCAATTATCCCCCCAGCTGTCGAAGGTGCACAGTTATTCTCAAATCACTCCCATTACCCCCGCAGCAATATACATAAAGTGTAAGGGAATAATTTTTATTGCTTGAACTGTATTTCCAAAACTGAAACGCTGTTTTATCTCCAATGTAATCTACAAGATGCAATGTTGTGGTATTTAGCTCTTAATTGCTTTTGAATAATTTCGAAATAAGATTAAATCCATCAGTTTGCATAATTTGATGTTATATGAGCAAAATTAGCGATAAATGATGATGATATTTAGAATTTCGAATTGACTTATATATGTATATCCAAATATATATGATATTTCAAATGTATGAAAATTATAAACTTAAAAAAAAAATATAAAATAAAAAGTTAGGAACTAATGCAAACTTTTTCATCAATTTCCTGCCCAAGAATAATGGGAAATAATGTGATCAGATTTGTTCGTCTACCTGTCTGTCTGTTGATTTATAAATATTCAGTTATTATGCATCTACTGTTTTTCCTGTACGAACTGTTGAATTAAGTTTCATATCCTATATGTAAATGCAGAGATGTTGAAACTCCCACTATTCAACGCCTCAAAATCCCTCCCCCACTATCAGTCCTTGCACCTGTGGACTGGGGACGTTAATTATAAGGCAACTGTATAAAATGGTATGAAAAAAAAGATTTGGATTTAATTGAACAAACGTTCCAACTACTGAGCTGTCAACAACTTATCAACATGTCAACCACAGATCATGGAAATGGTATAGATCCCATGTTTACAAATTGCTCACATGCTCCAGTTTCACCATTAGAAAACACACGGTCAGATCACAAAGTATTATTTGCAACAATTTTATTACTTATCAGTTCAGATCAATCATATCAACCAATATCTGGCTTATACTACCTTTTCCGCTCAGACGTTATCTTTATTAGTTTAAATTTAAGATTTTTTTCAATCATCATATCAATAAAATCATGTAGATATGTAATGATCGAGCACATGTTAAATCAGACGTCATCTTGTCCATTCTTATCACATAGTGTCTGTTGTCAGTTAGGCACAGGATTTCCAGCAGTCAACTCGGATAAAAAATCTCTGACTTTTAAATTTAAACTTTATTTATTCAGTGGCGCTTTACAAAGGTACTAAATTATATTATGACACAAGAGTTAAAATTTAATAAAAATCAAAGTCGAAAAAAGGTACGTTTTCAATTTTCTTTAAAAGTCGTCAATATTTTCGCTTCATTTAACATCATTAGAAAGTTCAATCCAAAGAGATCGTCCAAATGTTGAAAATACCCGAACAGCAAACGTTTTGTTAGACTATTCCCGGACTTTCAGCTGGTTTTCGTGGAAAAAAAAACTAAGCCACTAAATTCAATTTCTTCTCAAAAACGTCATTTTACTGCAAACCAATTTTTTTTTAAATTGTAATTGAAAAGCAAAGCAAAATGAAACTAGAAATTTGGAATTGACAATTCAAAATTAATTATTAATAATATTCAAAGATCCATGCACTCTGTTATCAAGCATATGTCATGTGTATAAATTTATCCCACAACAACAAAAAATGACTTCAGTGGATCAAAGTAACTGCACTCTGTTTTGCCTTTGTACTTTGTGACCTGTGCAGATCCATGTTCTTGTGTAAAATGTTTTAGTTATGTATTGCCGTTAAGAAACAGGTGGCCTTGCATTAATTGTTGGTGCAACATATATACATTTTGTATATCAATGCTATGCATTGTCAACTTACATGTGTTAACAATAATCTAAAGGAAATAAGATTTTACCTACAGACACAACAAAACTTTAATTAAAAGGAAAATAAAAATGTAGTATGAAATTATTGAATGCTGGCTCATGACATGAAACAAAGGCTTCCTAACTGATGATCAACCACAGTCGCCATAGCCAGGGTACACGCTATGTGATTATTTTTGCACGTGCATCTGATGGTGCTGCAGTTACTCTGACAGTTGCATCTAATAACCTCTTAGAGCGTTTCAAAAGCAGGCGACTCGTCATTTGACATAAACCAGACCAATCGTGACTGTTTTAGTATACTTTCTAACAACACTTGCCTGGCGAGAACAATTCCGTTTTAACCCAGCATTTTGGTCAAGCCCTCTTCATGTTTGTTGAAAATCTAGTTACTACAATATTATTGCAACATGTTAGGTGAGCGCTGCACATTACCAAATTAGGGTTACCTGCTCAATATAAATGCCAACTGAGCCGTGCTACAACCCCCATCCCTACCCGCACCCCATGCTTAAGACCGTTTCCACATCGACCCCGAAATATGAGTCCTGAGAATTTTTAAATTAACAAATGAAGACCAGAATTGGATTCTGCGACCCCCCAAAAAACCTGAAAATGTCGTATAACATATATATACCCTTTTGATTAATTAAATTAGATGGATTCTAGGCCTTCTGGCGGCCATTTTGGATATTCCCAAATTTTACTACTTTCCCCCAGGAGAATGTCTTAGGACTTTTTATATGTTCAAAAGGGTACCTTCTGGGATACAAAACAAGTAGGATAGCTTTTGTTGCAATTTGTGTGAGGTCATGTTACAAAATGACTGTACTATAGGTGTTTTTTCAGACATTAACTTTCATGTTTTGCTGAGATTGGTACACGCTGACATGACACGCCGTTCGTGCCATGGGGTTTATCATAATTGACAGCGTACTGGGAACTACTGCTGAAATCGGCGTGATCCGGAAATCGCGTCACGCTGAAGACTTGTACAACCATTTAATAGGCACCTTTATCACCAAGGATGGCATGGTTGCTGCGAATTCTTTAACACAGTATACAGTACAACGGGGTGAAGCCATGCTGACTATAATCAGCTGGTTATACAAAATCATGGGTAAATTCTAAATGAAGGTTGTTATTCATCCAGGAAGCGTGCAGCATATATATATATATATATATATATATATATATATATATATATATGTCTTGATTTATCGTGTATTAGTAAAAATTGGTTAATAACCCTACCTGAAGCGGAGGATTATTGTTTTCGGTCGATCGTCTGTGTGTTTGTGTGTGTGCTATATTAATTCTGTGAAACACGTCAGCAACTCCATTTGCAGCCCCAGGAGTTGTCGACATGTAGTTTGACGGGAGACCCCCTTCATTGACTCTAAAGCCTAGGTATTACCATATTTAAATAAACCGTTCGCTATGGGGGTGTCTCCATTGGCAGCGAAATGTTAAATTTAGCCTGATAATATCATTTTTATTATATACATAGTGTAAATAGTAATTAACGTTAATATAAACATTATTAGGTATCTGTGAGTCTTTGTGTTGTGTATGTTGCGTGGCTTAACAAGTAAACTAACAAGTAACAATATGTTAGTATCGATAAAAGGAAAAGTATCGTTGCCCTATGTTCACCCATCCATTGTCATGGATGATTTTTTAACTGTTTGTCAGTGATAAAAATGCCCCAGAAAGATGCATTCTTGCAGTCTAATTTAAAATATTCTAATCAAAATATATTCAAGTCATAATTAATACAACTCAGGACCGTATCCTCCTTTATACTTGGTCTCAGGTTATCGACATTCAACACCTTCTCAGGAATAGGAACATGTAAAATAATATTTCGACGCGCGAGGTGCCTGAGTAACTAGCTTTTTTCACCTCATAATTTTAAATATCCTTGTAATATTTAAAGACACAAAACAAAAGAAACGTCCCCGATATAGATCCCTTTCTAAGTAGAAATTGTACTCGAGATGAAAAAGTACCGTTTTGAAACAAGGTAAACATGACTGACTTTTCAATGCATTTTAGTTGTTTTCATTCTTTAATTTTCTTATCAGACATTACGTGTTCTTAAAGTTTTCTTCAATATTGCCTGATAAATCGACGGAGGTTTGGGTGGGGGAGTTGGTCCCCCGCCCTCGGCCATTAAATTCCATAAATTTAAAACACTATCATGGGTTGGATCAACTGTGTTTCTTTTTATTAGTCTGTATCTAAATTCCCTTAAACCCATCGTTTAGATCATGGTGATGAAGTCATCAGTGCAGCCTCCAAAGTTGGAAATCCTCCACTACCCATGATAAGGTGAAGTAACCATAACAACACCTAATTAGAGACTAATCATACCTCCCCGAAGCCATAGTATTGACCTCACCGGCAAGTCAATTGAGTCTAGTGATATTTTCTACACACATTCACTGAACACCAGCCCCTAAATCTTGGCAAAAATGACCCTCTACTATTAGGAAATACGCGTATTTCGTACAATATTTCGTAAGTACATGAAGTCCCCCAATCAATTAGGAACTCTACGTATTTGATGAAAGTTTTATGGGATGCGTGTATTAACTGATTACATATATTCACTGTAACAAGTCAAATTAATACAAATAATATAGAGAAGACACTGCGGTAGAGCGAAATTCGAGTTAAGAACCTTCAAGAAAACATTCAACGGTATATTAAGAAATTAAACGTTTAGAGAAATTTTAAAGTAAACCGGTTTCTACTGCCATCTACTGGCTGATAAAGGAATTAATCCATGTGTTTCGTGATTGTACGAAACAGTTTCTGGCCAATTTAATAGGTGCTGCACCCAGGGGACTTGACATTTCAACTGGCTCCCAGGAAAAGCTTTTTACGTGGGTGGGGGTTACTCAGGTTGAGACTTTAACACCGGGATGCCAAACTGACGGTTAGTGGTTAATAAGAAATGTAAGAAATAGCTGCCCATCCTTAATGGTGCGGCTTGTCAGGCAAATATTATTGACACATCAATTGGGGTGTTTACAACGCAACTGAATTCTCTAGCCAGATGGTCACGCGAACAGTTACGTTGAATGCGAACAATTTTCAACGTTGGTGTTATTTAACGTCAAGAAGTGTATACAGTGTCCTCAATAACTAATCTGCCTGGCTATGAACAAAATGTGCGCGATGTTCCGATGCGAAGGAAAAAAAATTAATATTGTAACTATCTAGTTACGGATATCAAATTCAATCTTGAAGCATGTCAGATTTTGGGAGTGAAGCACGCCACGCGTAATGGAAATATTATTGAAGATCGGGGCATTAAAACTGGAACTCCGTTACACCACGCCAAGAGGTTTAAATAAAAAAAATGTACATATGGACTGCAGTCACGAATACATAAAGGCATTTGGTAATATTTTCTGAGCGGATGTTATAAGGATTGAAGTGATCACTTATGCAATGTCCGGCCCACAGTTCCAGCTTGCAGGAGACTTCAACAGACCAATAAATGGATGGTGACGGCCAGACGTTAGCCCTCGGGTGTTAGGTAATTAAATGACCCCAAAATAACACGTCTGCTTTCTAGCTTGACAAACGACCGCTCAGGCGAGGAGGCCCGGTTCGGTGGCCGATAAACCCCCGGGCTTAGCCTTAGAGAAGGGACGCGTAAAAACAGCATGGTGAACTAGACAGGAATTGAAGCACGCCCGGTAATGATATGAATAGCAAGTATTAACAGTTCTCCTGACAGCCTTTTCAGTGTCTGACAACTGGGGCTACTTCAACGTATCGCTATATAGTTAAGAAATCATACGATACGTCTATACGGTTCACGATAGTTTTACATGCAGCATCGTGGTATCGATGAAACACAACGGCTCCTTAAAATTACACAGGATTCTTAGACCTTGAAATATGATATAAGACTTTCTAACTTATGCTTTGTGCCCAACATAACATATAAAACTCATTTTACTCTCAGTTCTGTATCAATCATATGATCCACCGAGAAACATAAATTACATTAATTTATCGTTTACTCTGTTGTAATGTGTATCATACCTAAATAGGTCGGCCAATAATCAGACTTATATACTACAACAGTTCCAAACGGCTAAACATAGAATGTCCTTTGATTGGACATCTGTATAACACTTAAGTGGAGACTGAAGGCTCGTCCACCAGTACTATATAACTGTAAGATACAGTAATATAAAATACTGGTGGAAAGTGAAATACTAGGACCAAGGTTAAAAGGCTCGGCTCTCTCGGCTGGTCTGCCGGGTTCCATCCCCAGCGTGGCTATGAGAGTTGTTTGAAGTGGACCCTCAAAGACCGGTGGTTTTCTCCGCGTCCTCCAGTTTCTTCAACTTTTTGCAATACCGAACGCCACCACCTTAGCCATGGGGAGAACCTTGATTAGTTATGATAACTATTTGAACAATCAATGTAGAATAAATAAGGTCTACAGTTTTAAACTAGTTTTAAAACTACGTCCGGTGCTTTCACTGCACTAAATACCCAACTCATATTCATGGCAGTATGTGACATAACTTACAGTGAAACGGATATAGGAAGCATTGTTAAAGAAGACATGAAAGAGTGTGGTAAATAATTTGGATTCAACTATTCAGGGAACCACTTAAGCCAGCTATCGGTCGTATTTGTATAATTCAAGTGATTTCTGGTTTACTCTGGGCATGCATTAATGCACTGCAGATAATTCCTTCTAGGAAAAGTGATTTCAACGACCCCGTGATGAGTGAATTTGATTAATTATTTACAAGGTGTTGTTAAACACGGTATATGTGCATGCCCATGTTGACAAAATGAAAACACATGTTACGGATGGTGGTTGATTGCGCATTTGGCGGAGTTGAATTGTCCCTAATCATTGTTGGTGGGAGCATAGTGTAGGGGCGTCATTCTTTGTCATTGACAAAACTCTGATTCGTCTGATTTGCCGCCAGATGTCATTGTTGGACGTGTTTGGATACGATTGGCGGCCATTTTAGCTGGTCTCCACACGAAGATATAAACGGTTTGCCAATGTCCCCTGTCCAATTTGCCGTATTTTTTAAAAGGTTCAAACGATTGACATTATTTATTCATGGTTTGAATTTGAAATAGGTGTGGCTGAATACACGATACAGACACACATGGGGGGAGCAGAGAGACAGACAAACACAAAGAGAGAGACAGCGAAAGAGACGGGGAACGTGAAAGAAAGATATATATAACAGCACAATGACACCTCATTTTTTTAATATTAATCTGGTTAGGTAGTGCAGTGAAGTAGTAAGCATGTGTTCGCGCACCCCCAGCCCCCCACCCTAACCCGTTTTCTCATAAACTTATGTACTGGTTTAATTAATTGGCCGGTTAATTTTAGATCAATTGAGCACCAATTTCTGAATGTCTGACCAATCAGGTAATAGTTTGTGTAATCCTCTTCAGTAGCCCTGACCTCATGATCTTAAAAGTTAATGAGTTTGGGTTCCGCTGACCTTCCAGTGAGGGCTGCGTGTACCTGGTCTAGTGCACTTAATACAGTCTGAACAAGAAATGCCTGGCCATATCCGGCTCCGATTGCTCATATAAGACAGATCATTTAACTGTCATCGTAGCTTTAAGTGAACATAGACATCGATATGATTTATCTCTCGCCTTTCGCCAACAACCTGGTTTCTCATGTAGTAACATGAGTATTTCGATACAAGGACAGTTAACCTATTTCGGGGAGCCTGCTGGCCTGGCACGTTTAATCAATATATCTATCCTTGTTTAAGGACCGATTATCGATAGCTCTGGAATAAATCTGTGCCATAAACATAGTACACTCTTCAAAATATATTTACACAAACATAACTTTCTTAAGATAAGTTTAAGTCTGCATTTAATGATTCAAGCTTTAACCCCTAGTACCAGGAAGTATTATTTTGTATTGGTTATTTTTCGTTAGTTGTTTTGTCTGTTAGCAATTTTACTCAAACAGTTATATACGGGTTTTAATTGAATTTCATGGATGGTTAGGATATCACTAGACCCTCGTGATATGGTTTGTTCACATTATGTAAACGCTGACAGATATATCTATGGGTTTGCATTCGTCCGATTCATAAGCACATCCCGAAAGTTTAACTGTGATCTTGGCGGAGGTTTGTATGCGATCTCTAACAGTTTTTTTTTCCAGTTTAGTTTTTTCCAGTTTAGTTAAGTTTTAAACTGTTTTAAATTGATACAATTTTAAGGGTACTACCACATATGGAACGATTTTTATTTCATTTTAATAAGAAATATTTTAATACATTTATATTAAACTATTTTTATTTAATTTCATAACATTTTTTATGAAGCTGAACTGTCTGCTCTTTCTGCTAGTCAGTGATGTAGTCGAGTCTAAATCCGAGTCCTTGAGATTCGGGTCAAAGTCCACCTTCTTGGAGTTTAAGTCATTTGGAACCCAAGTCCCAGTCCGAGTACCAGTCATTACATTTATCCTGAGGAAGCAATTTTCTAAATTTCAGTTTATTGTGTAAATTTCTAAAATACCATGTAAGTTATTGTACACATGATCTTCTTGTAATTTTAATTTTAATTAGATTAAGTTATTAGAAATTGCACTCGCGTCTTGTATCACTGCTGCCAGCTTAATCTTGGTCGAGGTGATAAAGATATAACCTGCATCCTTTAAGTGACAGAAGGTAAGTTGCATCCATTATTGGAAATTGACGCCGATATATTTCCAAAGTTTGAAAATATTTATAATTGTCATTGATAGCCATTTATAGCCAATCGTTTTGCTTGGGATCAACATGACACCCTCCAGATTAATAGCCCTATTTGTTAGTGATTGACCTTTTGGAATAATCAGAATTCATCCACAAGAATGTAATGTTTAAATCGCAATTCGTGGGTTTTTAGTTTGTCTATTAACAAAACAACAAGAACTGTTATAAAACAGATTTTGATGAATTTAATAGGGTAATTATGGTAATATAAATGGAACAATCCATTTATCCCAGTTGAGGGGAAATTCATTCTGTGATATATAAGGTACTTTTTTTCTGATGAGCAAGTTTTCCTGTGATGCAACTATCGAGCACGTGAACCATGACATGTCGACACATGTTTATCTGGGATTGGATTCAAGTATTTCCTGTTCTTACGTAGTACAAGGGTTTTATCAAGACATTGATAATATTTGGGATCTGTTGATCTAGAATGTTGATGAAGATATATGTGCGCTCCCCTACTGCTTTTACGTACAATAGTATGCGTTATTACAATAGAAGTTGCAATACAGCCCTAATAAGCCAGTCACAGCCACCGAGTAGTAAGAGAGCAGTTTAAATGTTTCACGTGATCACAATTAAGTCATATGATGTAATTAATTGAATTGTTATCATTTTAATTACTGTCAGTTGGTTCTGTGATATACCAGTGTTACAATACCCCTATTTTATTATTTTCGTTTTGACAAATATTAGTTATGAATTCACAACATTTAATGAATCCATGTGGAAAAGATTAATTTTAATTTGCAGTTGCGTCCAGACAATTAGACTTCTGCCAGTGGTTAAGCCTGGATGATTAATGTAATAAGCAGAATAAAAGACTGTTCTATATATTCCTAATACCAGGACCGTCAGGGTGTGACTTGTACGTGGACGTACTGGACCGCTCCGTGTCTGGCAATAAAGGCATATATACCCATACATCAGTCATAGTAATTGAGTTAGGGAAACACGAATTCAGGATTTATATGTCCCTGGGGATCGAAATAAATACGTAGTAAAATATATCGTAGACAGATATCTTTTTAATTTAGTTTTAATCTGTACTTAACAGTAACAAACTCTATAACCGGTAGATGTACTTTTTGGGATTGTCTGGTTGATTGTGTTTACTCAACAATAAAGAGATTTGGTAGTTAGGATATCACTGGAACATTGTGATGTGATTTTGCTGCAAATTAAGCCTAGACTGGCCCAGTAGATGTAGTGGTTAAAGCCCAGGTCTCACTTACCACGTTATGTCAAAGTTTCTCCACGTTCTTGAAGGTCGTGGCGGGACTTGGTAGGGCGTGGCCTTTACCATAGGACACCGTAGGAAGACGTGAATAGATGAGGGTGGTCACGCGGGGTCCACGTTCACTTAAAGATGTTCAAACGTGGTCCCTGACAGAAATGTGTGCTCGTGGCTCTCAGGATGAAACTGATTTGGCGTGTTTAAACTCAGGCAGCTGGGCCACGGTAAATACTCTTGTCATCCCAGAAAGTAGTCCAATGCCGTAGGATCCCGTAGACAAAGTGACTGAACGTGGTTACTGTGACGCTGCCGTGACACAGGCGTAGGAAAACGTAAGTTAACAGTAGCAGTACCGTAGCGAGTAATGCCCCTTTCACACATTCACGTTTGATCGTACGTCTGGCCGCGTTTCGCAACGGTCTCGGAGAACGCAGGTGGTCGTGGAGTTTGGAAATGGTCGCCGCCGACGTACGCTCATTGTTCGTCCATTGTACGTTGTCATTACGTCCAGTACGTTCGACTTACGACTAGATCGCGAAAATAAAACGTGTGATCCACGTACGCTTTTAGTACGTCCACAACGCCCCCTGTACGATATTCTTACGTTGTTAATACGCTTACTGCGACCATTTTACGCTGTATCACGTCAACCTTACGATCGATTTACGTGTGTACTACGTGTTTCGCGATCTTAGGACGCTCAGTGCGCGTTGTTTGCGTCTTTTGTACGACTTGAGTACCTGGTATATATAAACACCGGTTGTTTTGAGTAGCTTTCATTTCCAGTCTGACTTCCGATGAGCGGACATCATACCAGCTATTGCAAGACACATATTGGTGGCAATATATGTTGCCATTCTGAATGATTTGATTGCTGCAAAAGACCTCGCCTTGGCTGTTTTGGCGGAGGAGATGCGGGACGACAGGAAACGGCGCGTGAGATGGGTGAGGCCATGGCTGCAAACCAGAATTCTCTTCGGCGAGTACGAGCAGCTGATGTTGGAGTTGGAGATGGCTGACAAAGCCAGCGTCAAGAACTTTCTTCGCCTCGAACCGCAAATGTTCTATGAACTGTTGGAAAGAGTTGGTCTTCGGATTCAACGTCAAGACACCTTGTGGAGGAAAGCACTGCCTCAAGGCTTTGCATGAAGCTAGGCTGCACCCTCAGGATCTTGGCCACTGGCTGCACATACAATGATGCGGACTACAAATTTATTCGGATGGATGTCGGTGCTAATGGATCATGTTCGGACTTTCAGATATTCGGGGCCTGCGAACTCAAGACTACAGCAGAGGAAGGTACTATTGTTTTCCCTCCCACACCACTACCAGGAGATAATGAGGATCTACCCTATTTTATTATCGGAGATGATGCTTTCCCCTTGAGGTCCTGGCTTATGAAGCCCTACAGTCAACAAAATCTCACAGATGAAGAGCGGATATTTAATTACAGGCTTTGGCTTTTTAGAGCCAGATGAGTGGTTGAGAACGCCTTTGGAATATTAGTGCAGCGATTTGTCTGTTTGTTGACTACTCTGAAACTGTCTCCAAAGAATGTGGAAAGCGTGACTCTGGCTTGTGTTTGCCTGCACAATATAATGCGTAGACGCTATCCTGTTATGCAAACTGCTGTCTTACGCAGCGAGGATCTGCAGGGTATACCTAGTGCCTGGTGTCACGGACAAACTTAAATGTGAACTTTCAACCAGGCCGTGGCAACAGAGCAACAAATGCAGCGAAAAATGTGAGGGATTACTTATCAAGGTATTACTCGCACCCTGTAGGAACTGTGCCATGACGGCTGCAAGTGTTTTCCCAGAACGATAACATTTTCAAAGCTACATTTCAGTTCATAGCAAGAGACACTAAATAATAATAATTGTTGCTATGTTGAAATGTGGTTTTGTAAAATTGTAATGTATGCAAAAATTTGGAAGTTGTTTAAAGTGTAAATAATTTTGTGATATATTATTATTAAGAGTTGATTGTGCATTTGCCTTTTCAATAGAAATTATTACTTTATTATATGCCTTATCCCATAGTCTAAAAATGTAGTCAGAAAAAGTAAAAATTAAATATAAAAACTACCAATTTATTTCTACATACACCCAATAGTTCAACAGTTAGTACAGGATTAGAATACCTTATCGGTAAAAAAAAATAATACATTTGCTACCGCTCTAATAATATGAAAATGTAATTTCTCACAGTTATTTGACATACACATGCCAATTAATCTTAGTTATTCATGTTTCCCATGTTATGCTTACATGCTTTATGTTATTTTAAATGAGATGGTCTTTCCTAAATCTGGCAACTGTCACACCTGTCACAACTGTGTAACCATCTGATAAAAAAAAAGAAAGAAAGAAAATAGTATATTACTATTTATTATTTTAAAACTATTTATTAGTTTATAAATTTTATCTATAAAATTTCTGGGCATTGTGGAATAAGGAATTGGGACCAAGTTTATGATTCATTTTGGTATGCTTTGATATTTGGACTTAACTTTTTCATTGAAATACAAAATAAGATTTATTAAGAAAATGACGAACTGAGAACGTCGAGATGACGTGGTAAGAACGTGCTGAAAACTGTAACAGACGCCATGGAAGTACACAGAACGTGGAGAGAACCTAATTGGGACTTCTTGGACGTAAAGAGAACGTATGCAAAACGCCAAGGACGCGCTGATGACGTAGCAAGAGCGCACAATGAACGTAGTATGGACGTATAGTAGACTCAGTCAAGAAATGATGGCGACCACCCGCGTTCTACGTACGTCCTTCTTACGTCTTTTGTACGTCCACTACGTATTTTGTACGTTGCATACGTTCTGAAGTACGTTTGCCGCGATCGACCGCGCTCAAGTTTTACAGGAAAACTTTGTCGTAGAGGGTTTGCGATCATGGCGACTCTACGACGACTTCTGGAGACCATTGTACGTTTAACACGGCGAACACCACGTTTCCCGAGAACGTGGTGATCGTGGTGGCTAGAACATGTATGTGTGAAAGGGGTTTAAGTGGCAAGCACATGAAAGAACGGGGCCTACCCACGTTCTGCGGAAATCAAGGTTTTACCGTAGGAATATGTGGTTATAACTGTACGGTTGAGCGTCGTGGGTGAACGTGAAATGCCGTGAGAAGAACGAGCCCCGAACGTCATGAGAACGTGGGTTTCAGTTTCATCACGTTCATTCCCGACACAGCCACGTTCTTGTTTGCCGTAGTTGATCCGTGATACACCGCAGAAGGACGCGGTAGTGAGACCACAGGCCCTTAGAATCCATAAAATCATGTCCGAAAGGCCATATATAGCCTTGTACTACCCATAGAAATGTTATGAAACAAGGTGGGAAACGATTGACGGAGGACCCCCAGGGACCTGCAGTATGAACTATCTATTTCCAACCAAGCGACGGAGTGACACGAACGTATTTCTTGCATGCACATAAAATTGACCCAAACGGTTCCGTCTAACACACACCTAACTCGAGTTACGGTCAACAGCCGCGTATAAGTAGCCGTTTAATTAGGGTAAGCGCAGCATTTTGTCGGTCTTCTTCTCCATTACAGTCGAAAAGGCCCGAGTGGTCTCCGAGCACCATCGTGGGATTGTTTATCATAGCCGACCAATGTGAGCGCGGCTGATCTACCGGCGCAACGGTAGAACCGGGATTGCTACCTTGCGGGAAATCCTATAACTATAACTTACAGTTCTCTGATCTATCCAATAAGGAATTGGAGATGGCGCTAGGTTACGTCTATAGGTACATGGAAGCACGGTTCATCTTTCGCATTTCAGTAGCAAATAAGAAGTAAAGCCCTGGCAATGCTAGCTCAAACGACTTGATTGGTGACACAAGTCTCTGTCCTGCATTGGGTCATTTACTGAGCACACACCAATTTTTATTAGAACCCTGGTTATATATCGGATCTGGTGATTTAGAATGTTGATTGGGGTTAACTCTGGCGCCCTCCGACTGCTTGTGTTTACAATAGGGAGTGTTATACGATAGAAATTGCAAACCAACCTATTGAACTTGGTCCCAGTGAAAAAGTATAGGTTTAAATGTTTCTAATGACCAAATAAGAATAAGTAAGGTAATCACAGAAATCTTTATCCTTTTAATAAGTAGGTTCGATCATATACCAGTGATGAAGTACCCCTAATCTCATTTCGCACTTTTGCCAAATATAAGTTATGAATTCACAAGATATACTGAGTTAAAGTGAAAAAGATTACCATTAACTTCCAGTTACGCCCTGACAACCAGACTTCTGCCAGTGGTTAAGCTTGGATGATTATTGTAATTAGCAGAATGAAAGACTGTTCTATATATTCCTAATACCAGGACTGTCAGGGATTGCCATGTACGTGGACGTACTGGACCGCCCCGTGTCTGGCAATAAATGCATATATACCCATACATCAGTCATAGTAACTGAGTTAGGGAAACACACTCGGAATTATTGTATCCCTGGGAATCGAAATTAATAAATGTAGTAAAACATCTCGAAATTTTACTCCTTAGAAGCATGTTGGTCGTGAAGGGCAATGAGCTGAGAATGTTGTAGTGAGGAAATTTCCTTGACCGATCTTATTTTGTAACTGGACAAATTCAATCAATTACTGTTAGGATTTATTTAATCTTTTATTGGAATAAAATGTTTGCGCGCACTAGTTGAAAGGACATAGGATTTTCATTTACAATCACATAATTGTCGAGTTCATCATTTTTTCACATTTATGTCATCAGATAATTTGTTTAGGTATCTTTTTTTTAATTCCACATAATGTATCAAAGTGAAGATTGTAAAAGTAAAAGTAATTGTAATATTAATAGTAATACAGACGTAAATGAAAGTTATCTAGATCAAGCCGTATTTTGATCTTGCTATGTTTATATACACAATGTTTATATTTAAATGTATTTGAATATTAAATATTCCCTTTTTACAGATAGTTACTTATTCTAAAGCGTAGTCAACACAATTGACGGATTTCAGCTCACACTATTCATAGTAAAAACATGGCATAAATATACCAGTTTTGCTCTAAAGTTAAAAGAATATTCAAACATCATGCGATGTAAGTAAGATGATAAATATTTAAAAATAATAAAAAAAACACAATGAAATACGCTTTACTAGCTATTTTGCAACATTAAGTGATTATATTTGAATCACATAGATGAGCTTTTCCCGAAATCTGGAAGATACCTAGGTGTTTTTTGTATCACTACTGTCATTTCATCTCCACTCATAACGAATGTCGCTGCCAGGTAACGTTATTACCCTGAGGTTAAGCCTAATGTATTTATTGCTTCTCAGTCTCAGCCTTCTTAGCTTTATATGTCACGAACTGGAAATCCTTAGTTTCGATCTCCTTCTGAGAAAAAAGACACCTTGTTTCTCACGGGCGCATAAAAGTATGACTTAATGACTGAATTTATGGTTTTACTATATTTGAATTTAACTTCAAAATAATTTTTAGCTCAGCTGACTGAAAATCAACTGAGATATAGGAATGGTGTTTTGTCCGTCGGGGTGTCCAGTCGTCACGCCGTCTAGGCTTCCGCTAACAGGGCACAAATCGTAACCGCTGAACCTAGAAAATTCTTAGTCAAAATCCAGGGAGGTCAATAAAAAAACTCCTTGGAAACCTGAAATTAGGTCAGTGTGACCCAAAAGCTGAGGAGGTTGTTAGTACCCTCCCTCCCCCCCCCCCGAATAATTTGATACAAAACCTCCAGTATCTTGATAATTAATACCTGAATTGTCAAAAAGCATGCATTGAATGCTGAGCATGACAAGTTTTGTCAGTTCCGCAAAACTGGTTGCGCCACCTTTATTTTTTTTTTAATTTTTCGATCTTTTTTCTATGTTTGAGACTGTCAAACGATAGCGATAATGTCAGTTTCCGAGCTGTGGTTTCATCCAGAAAACCTGGTGTGCTTATTGATAATGACTGGTTTCATCAGTTCCTGAAGACTGGTGACACCACCTGTATTTTTTATCTATTTTTTTTTTTCTTTTCTTTTTCTTTGTTTTTAGACGCCCATGTTAAATTGATACCATCAGATTTGCAACTGTGGTTCCATTTAGTGTCCTGAAACCCTCGTGCTTATTAGAGCCCCGCTTGAACCAGTAGATGCCCTGTATTTATCACCCTGTCTGTCCGTCTTTTCGTCGTTCTGTATGTTTTTTGTCAATTTTTTGTTTCCTGCTGATAACTCCATTTTGGATTCTCATATCGATTTCAATCTTGAATTATATATGGCCCACCGGTAAAGCAAGAACTCTATTGAATTTTGAGTCTTGAGGTCAAAGGTCGAGTTCACAGTACTTAACTTATTTAGAACGATTGTGGATGCACTTTAAGCCAATCGTTTCATCACAAATCTTCTGTCTAGCACAGATAGCTTAGCTGTTCTGCCAATAAGGGAAGAACCTGATTGATTTTGGAGTCACAAGGTAAGAGGTCAAGGTCATAGGGGCTATCTGTTCACATATTTGTTTCTGGATGATAACTTTAGTTTGGATCGACAAAATGGTTTCAAACTTGACTTATACAAGGCCAACCAAAAATATAAGGACCCTTTTTATTTTGGGGTCATGAGGTCAATGGTCAAGGTCACAGGACTCACTTTAAAAAAAAGATTGTGGATGCATTTTTAGCCATACTTTTTATTCCAAACCTTCCATCTTCCAGCTATTGCTCAATTTCCAATAGTGGAAGAAACTTATGGATATCTGGCTCATAAGGTTAAAGGTCAGGAGTCATCTGTCCACAAATCTTTTTCAAGATAAAAGTTCCAAGTTAGATTGAAATATTGGTTTCAAACTTGACTTATATATGGCCCACCACTAAAGAAAGAACTCCATTCATCTCGGGTCATGAGATTTAAGGTTAGGGTCACAGGACTTACTTCTTTAAAAAGATTGCAGATGCATTTTACGCCAAACTTTTTTCATCTCAAACCTTCCATCTTCTACATGTGGCTTATTTGCCAATAGGGGAATATCCTGTCTATCCTGTTTTTGGTTCAAAAGGTCAAGTTCACAGGGCCCATCTTTACCGAAGATAGTTTTTGGATGATTACTGCAATTTGGCTTCAAACTTTACCACAGGACCCACATTTTATTAAAGCGCAAAAACATATCATTTTAGACAAATTCAGCTGAGCGTCGAGACCAATGGGTCCCTATAGTCATTTTATTTATGCTGTTCCAAATTTGGGGATCAATGCGATTATCAATCCAGTCACGCATCTCAAAACATATTTCATGAATTATGTTTTTCGACAGCATTTATAAAAAGGTGGAAATAACGTTATAAATGTAGATACAGGATTCCATGTGGTTGTCTATAAGCATGACTCAACATCAACTTAATATATCAATTAATGTCGGTGCATTAAAGCATGGCGCCACTTTCAGACTAAATTATCTGTGGGTTCCAGTAAATACTATATTTATAAATGCGTGACGTACATTGAATCTTTTATATATATATATATATATATATATATATATATATATATATATATATATATATATACTTAGAGTACGGAATTTTGATGTCCCAAAAGAATGTTCGCGGTTTGTTTTAACAACAAGGGGCAATTTAAAAAACCGTATTCAGGTTGATAGATTGATTTAACATACTACCGTCTTCACAGGCTCCAGAATCATGCGTGATGCCAAGTAAACTGAGGCTCAGTTAGTAAGGGTAATTCATCTGTTTATTTTTCTTTTTGTTATATGTTCTGCAATGTGAGTAAAAATGTGAAATTATTGTCCTTAACAACAAAAATATGACCCACATAGATAAAAAAGATATATGTAGCATCCTCGCTGTCAGGCTGTGACAGCTCCCCTTCATTTTCTGGTCACGACTCAATTAATTTTTATACCTTATCCGTTGATTTTCATGTCATATTCACTTTTACGCTAGCAATCATTTATTATATTTTAATTAAAGATTTTCTTTCCATTAATGCCTCTTTCAAATTCGTTTATTCCATTTAAGTAATTTTACAGGAAATTAGTCAATGTTTTTCAAAAATTCATTCGATTTTAATTACTTGTGTTTTAATCAATTATATGGCTGGAGCATGTCAATTTTCAAAGCAAATCGTGAGTGGATTGGGGACATATCAACGACGGGTTCTTGGTACTCAGGTCTTGTATTATTTTCTTCTCAGTAAAAGATTTATTCGGGGCTCGCTACACATAATAACCATGTCATATGTTCCTGAATTTAAATTTAATGTTAATTATGTAAACATTGGTCTGTCTTGATATTGAACATGTTTGGCATTATCATCAACCTATAATCTTTATTAAGTAGACACCCATTGTTCAGAAAAAAAGCATGCCATGCCTGATTAGTCAGTAAATGCCAATCCCATTTTGATCAAATCTATGAGAATATGTAAAATCATTTCATTTTCATCATTCAGTGACATTTCCATACATTGGATAGTGCCAATAGCAGTTTGCTATCTTGAAATGAAAGCATTTTAATTTAATATCTTTTTTTTTCTTCTTATAAATTCCTCCATCAGTTTTGATAATTTAATTTTATAAGAGTTTATGAAATCAAAAACGAACCTAAACATACATTATCATAAAGCTTTCAATTTTATTAAATTAAAAGTGCTTGCAACCTCGACCACCACTTTCGTTTAGATGGGTTTTTTGTGGGCCGAGTACTGGCCCGGTTATAACCGCCATTTATTGTAAAAGATTAGAACTTCATGTAAAAGCCTCTTGGAAAGTAGTTTTGGTAGTTCCAATTTTCATTTTAAATTTTTAAAAGAAAAGGTAATCTTTGTATCAATTTTCAGTTAGCTTTAAAATGTTCATTCATGATGCTTGTTAAAAGCTAATGTCTTAAAGTTTAAGTATTACATTTCTTCTAATATTTTTCGTAAGGAATGTAAACTCATTCTGTAAAGCTTTTTCCGCTCCTTTTGGAATCACCGGATACTACAACAAAGACGTTTGACATGTAATACCATGAACGTCAGGAAACGAAAGCCCGGTGTATCGATCACCCTACTCCTGGAAAAAAACGGGAATTCAGGAGATGAAGTCACTGACAAATAATGCCTTGAATATATTGAATATTGGCCTCGTGTCCAAGCTTCCACCATATCCAGGGGTTTAAATCAATACTTAAGAGAATCAACATTTTTTATAGGCCTTTAAACTCTCTTCTGACAATTAATTAGCTTTTCTGCCACACTTAAATCGTAAGGATTCGTTTGAATGGCGGTAAGAACTAAAATGTATGGAATATTTGAATTACTGCTCGGCAACAACCAGTCCACATTGATCTTTCCGTTAAATTTTCTTTAGACTGTGTGGCAAAATGACACAAAAGGAGAACGATACAAATGTTTAATTTTGGTTTTATCGCAACATAGATCAGGCGCTGGACAAAGAATGGCAGAGAAGGGCATCCATGAGCACAAGCGACTAGTTTCCGAGGACGGGCACGCCACTATGCAACCCATTAAGTAAACAGTCTGGATAGGGAAAGCACAACCTTGTCAAGCCTACCTGTTAAACAAATTCTGTCGTAGCGCTTGTACATGACCCTGGGGACAGAAGGGCGAATAATAGGACAGAAGGGGACCCTATCCAAAATAGAAATAAATAAAAAAATATGTAATATGTAGTAAAATATGTAAAAAAACGCGAGCTAATGATTGGGTTCATGAACTTCACTGGAGACCGATTGTTTTGTCGGCCCTAAAATCTGATCCGACTTAAAAGTCAACATCCATATGATAGCTGCTGTAGCATTTCATCGTGAATAAAACCATCATCACTTTTGGTAGATTGCTCGTATCGGTACAAAGAGGTTCTCATAGAACATGTCTGTCTTCCAGAATACCTCCGAAGGTTATTTTGAATATGTTCCTTTTTTATAGAAATTGTGCTACATGTCTGTTTACCGAAAACGGAAATCTCACACATGTACATATATCAAAGTTTCACGGTGTGTATATCGTAATAACGCTAGACTCAAATGTTATTCGATGTATGGTGAGTGATATATTAAGACCGTGAAAAATAAAATAATCCTTCTGTGCCGGTCTAATATGTTTAATAGTTAATTCTGCATATTTTGAGTAATACTTAAAACCGATCCCCCGTGTCACTGACATGAAACTCCTCAAACCGGAGTCAACGGACCTCGGGCATTTAACTGAGCCATTTAAAAGAGACATTTAACTGAGCCATTTAAATGAGCCATTTAACTGAGCCTTCTGCTTCACTTCAGCACCTACATATTTAGGATTATTATTTAGTGTAAAATACAGTTTAAACTTAGTTTTAATATGTTTTATTGTAAAACTCATAAAAAACACATTACATACATTTTTGTGCACTATAACATTAATTACAATATATAGAATTTTAACACATTTCCTGGATATCATTACAACCATATTTCAACTTCAAAGCTTCCAGTTTAAACTTAGTTTACAGACAGACCTGGCCGAACGTGTAATGCGTTGGTTGTAGTTTATCAACTTCTTGTCATTATAAGTGGAATGCAGGATGTTTTGAGTGTTTGTGAGTCATATATGATTAAACGTTATACACCTTATCTTGCACATCATATAAACATCGTGCACGTGGCATAACCTCACGTTGTGTTATCAGCTGCATGCTTTGAAGCAGAGATAAATATTAAACTACCGACAGGAAAAAGAATACTGACTTTGACAGGAAGGTCGCCTTCTTTTTGGCAGTTTCGTGATGTGCTTATTTCTATTTTAGTACTTTGTTGCATAAAATGACGTTTATTAAGGAAACAACAAGATTACTCCTGTTCTATATAAATATTCAGTATATGTTTTTATTACAGCCAAGAAATGACAATTAGAACTCCATCCGTTCATAAAAGGAAACATAAAACACCAAGCTTTGCAATTTTGCAGCCATACAAATTAGATTATGCATAATAGCGAAGACTTTCCATTTAGAAATTGTTTTGTGAGAGAAACGAGTCTTGGGAATAGAAAAAATGTTATTGTGACCGTTAAATTAATTCTTAACTGTGACCATTTTAAGGTTAGGGAATTGATATTTCCAGACACCTTTCAGCCCGGCTCTTTGGGCTATTTACAGAATCAAGGGACGGTCTGAATCATAAATAGGTCATTATTCTCAGCTCATATCTAACATCTCGTGCACGGAATACATAAACTGGGCAGAGTCGAATGTTTTCAGAATAGACGCACTCTAGAGAACAATAATATAAAATATTTATCTGTTTACAGAAAGTGTAACCAGCATATCTTTTCTATTTTAATGGATTTTAATGTGAATTAAATGATGTGAGTGATAATTAGACAGTAGACAATCCCTCTTGATTTTCGCGTTTTACATACGGTTTCACGGTAATATAACATATACACGTTGGAATTTAGAGACAGTCCGACTGTGATGTTTTTTACACGGGCGGCACATTTTCGTTGGGCGGGATTTCGGGGAATTAATATAATGAAGTGGCATGACGAGTTCCTAAAAAAGTACAAATTTGGCCTTTTTTTCAGGTTGATGAGAAAATCTAAATGTTTGGTGTGGTTTTTTTTGGCTGTGTGTCCCATTTCAAGTATTTCTGGAAATATAAACTGGGCAGTGGAACCAGCCAAATGATTTGGGAATGATCTCTCTAGAGGCAAGCTACGCAAGAAGAAATACTGGTGTGTTGTTATTCGTTATTAGATCTGCGGTCTTGCAATGTAAAAACGCCATCTGACCAGTCATGCAAAGGTATTCATTCCGGGGCCGTCTACCTTTACAGTAATCCTTATAGGGGCACCAACCAGGGAGGAACAATGTCAGAAGACCAATGGCCCCTTTGAGGTGGGGTTAGGGTGCCTGTCTCACACATAGTGCGGAAAATATTATGAAGAATTATGTTGCTCTTTCCTTGGACTGCGTAAAGAATTTCCACTCTTGCACCCTTGAATTCCCCTTAATTCCTTCTTGATATTTAATCATCCTGAAACAATCTGAAGTGACATTGTCCATGATTCTCCATACTCTTACAACAGTCTCGTTAAAATACAAACGTTAACATTATCGTGAACATATTGAGTACTATTCCTTAATTTATGTTTTTTTTTTTAAATTTACCACTGGTTATAGAATTTATTATTTATATGACCTGCATATTTTTTGTGACGTGAATAATAACAGTCAGTCACCCAGACCTATGTTGGAGTTATTTTGTCTTTAAGATCAAATTTCAAATATAAATCTATTATAAATGTCCAGCGGGTTGAATCACCCTGGCCGTTATGCGACACGTTCAGTATACGTTTCAAGTATCAACGTTACTTTTTATAGTTCAAAACATGAAACAAAGATATATTTCCTTGTACTGTTATTAAACGTTTAATGATCCAATACCACCAGACAATTGTTGTATGTTATGACAAATCATTTCAACTTAATATATAATATCTATTTATTTTTTTTTATTTTTAGAGCGACCTTTTGAATTACATTAGTAAAGAGATGACTAATCTTAAATGTGTGGCGAAGGAATTGCCTGCAAATGAATTCATCCATATATGATTGCGTTCGCTATCTAAAAGTCTATAATAAGGAAAGTTGACGTGATATGTTTCTTTATGTTGTCAAGTTTTGTAATGTTTTGGGGTAGCAATTTCTAAGACCGCCTCGGGCGCAATAAGGCTAGGTACGCCGCTGCTTAAACGTGTTCCATGACAAGTTAATAACCATACATGCTACATGTATATGATTAGGCAAAGATATACGATCGTTAGGTTGAATCGGTTGTACAATTGCGTGTACGGAAAGACATTTACGTCAATGTTATTGCCGTGCTTTACATTATAAGAGATCGATATGTGGTATAACGGATTTGATATATACAGGCTATTAGCATTTATTTTAATTAAGTTTTGCCATTTTCAAAAACATGTAATGTGACACATGTGATGTGACTTTACGTTAGGATGCACTTACCTTCCAACTTACCTGAGAGTCTTATGTTTCTTCTTCCCTTTTACGGTAAAGATATTGTATAACATCTAAACAAAATTAAAGCAGAAATGTCCAGTAAAGATCTTGATCAGGGCAAGAATAATTACACTTTTAAGGCTAGATGGAAATCTTGATCTCGATCCATGGATCACTTTCCAAGGCAAGACTGAAAACAACCAGTCAGTTTTCGGTATTAGTCCTAAACCAAATTTGGACGTGAAAATATTAAATTGCTAATGTCGCCAGTGGATGTATTATTATAAATCCCACACAGAGTGAATAAATTTATAAAATTATATTTGTATAAAATGATAAATGTTATATTCTTCATTGTTTTATATACTAAGTCATGAAGACAGATATAACACACACAGAAGGAAGTAGGATAAGTTTGAGCAGGTTATTTTGGAAGAGTTTATTGATGCAATTATTACCCCGACCACAGCACTCCGGGATGCTTCCTTCGTAACATAACAATCAGGGTTCACGGCATGTACTGGTAATTATTAACATAGATGATTGCTTCTGACTTACCCTTGGTAAAATGATCAAAATAATAATCTTAATAATATAATTGCCGCTGGTCACTCGAGACTTTCGTAACGAATCTCGTCCGTGGCCACGCATGGGATATTCACGTTTTGATCTTGAAATGTACGAAATGGTGAAAAGCGTGTGCAGTCAGGGTCATTCAACATATTTTTAGCAAACTCCTCAGATTTTTCACTTCATTTTTTTTCAAGGAGCGAATGAAACGTCCCCTATCAAAATACCCCAGGCCATTTAAGATAATTATAGTACACGGTTTTACTTAAATAAAAGGGGACAGCACTTTATCAAAAGCTCCCATACAATCAATAATGTAATGTGCCTGTTTTTAAGTTTAACAAAAACAAAATTAGTAAATAACTAAATTCCAATATACGTGCACAACATGTGTCTCTTTTTCACACTTTTTTGGAGTGAATGCAGTGTAGCAAAAATGACCCCTTCAATAAGATCAAAGACATCATTAAGATACCTATTCCTTGACTGGTCACATATAACGACAAATAATAGACAGACACGGTCAATTTTGGTTGAGACCACATACCAACAACATATAAAAAAAAATATTGTTTTAATTCCACCTGGCAAAATGGATAGCTATCGCTAGCCGAATTATTAAACAGTCTATTTCATGCTCAAGGTTTTGTGAACCCAGGTAAAGGACTCCCAATGATTTTGGTCCATGTCAACTCACCCATGGAAAGCCCGTCCCGGACAAACCAGACTGGAGTTCCGCGTACGTGTCCCAGCGGAAGCAAGGGTACCATGCTATATGTATAAATGGTGGTACTAGTGACTGAGTACAGACAAAACAAAATATATCCTTTCACTTAAAATATATGGTCGGTAAGGGAATACACGGAAAGGACAGGACAGATATCATTTCACTATATAGAATAAAACTCATGGTGGTGGCAAGCCCTCCAAGGCAACGCCTGGGATATGCACATTCTGGACCTGGTGTACTGGGAACAATGCCAAGCTGGACCTGATGTAATGGGAACAATGTCACGATAGACCTAATGCTATGGGAACAATGTTAAGCTGGACCTGATGTTATGGGAACAATGCCAAGCTGGACCTAGTGTAATAGGAACAGTGCCAAGCTGGACCTGATATATTAGGAACAATGCCAAGCTGGACCTGATGTTATGGGAACAATGCTAAGCTGGACCTGGTATAATGGGGACAAGGCAGCTGGACCTGATATAATTGGAACAATGCCAAGCTGCACCTGGTGTTATTGGTACAATGAGAAGCTGGACGTGATGTAATGGTAACAATGCTAAGCTGGACCATGTGTAATTGGAACAGTGCCAAGCTGGACCTGGTGTAATGGGAACAATGCCAAGCTGAACCTGATGTAATGGGAACAATGTCCAGCTGGACCTGATGCTATGGGAACAATGTTAAGCTGGACCTGATGTTATGGGAACAATGCCAAGCTGGACCTAGTGTAATGGGAACAGTGCCAAGCTGGACCTGATATATTGAAAACAATGCCAAGCTGGACCTGATGTTATGGGAACAATGCTAAGCTGGACCTGGTATAATGAGGACAAGGCAGCTGGACCTGATATAATTGGAACAATGCCAAGCTGCACCTGGTGTTATTGGTACAATGAGAAGCTGGACGTGATGTAATGGTAACAATGCTAAGCTGGACCATGTGTAATTGGAACAGTGCCAAGCTGGACCTGATGTAATGGAGACATTGCTGTTCTGGACCACGTGTAATGGGAACAGTGCCAAGCTGGACCTGATATATTGGGAACAATGCCAAGCTGGACCTGATGTTATGGGAACAATGCTAAGCTGGACCTGGTATAATGGGGACAAGGCAGCTGGACCAGGTGTAATGGGAACAATGCCAAGCTGAACCTGATGTCATGGAAACAGTGCCAAGCTGGACCTGATGTTATGGGATCAATGGCAAACTGGACCTGGTGTAATGAGAACTATGCCAAGCTGGACCTGATGTAATGGAGACATTGCTGTTCTGGACCATGCGTAATGGGAACTATGCCAAGCAGGACTTGGTCTAATGGAAACAATGCCAAGCTCGACCTGATGTTATGAGAATAATGCATAGCTGGACATGGTTGTTATGGGAACTATACCAAGCTGGACCTACATGGTGTAATGCTAACAATACCAAGTGCCCTGATGTAATGGGAACAATGCCAAGCTGGACCTGATGTTATGGGAACAATGCTAAGCTGGACCTGGTATAATGAGGACAAGGCAGCTGGACCTGGTGTAATGGGAACAATGCCAAGCTGAACCTGATGTCATGGGAACAGTGCCAAGCTGGACCTGATGTTATTGGATAAATGGCAAACTGGACCTGGTGTAATGAGAACTATGCCAAGCTGGACCTGATGTAATGGAGACATTGCTGTTCTGGACCACGTGTAATGGGAACTATGCCAAGCAGGACTTGGTCTAATGGAAACAATGCCAAGCTGGACCTGATGTTATGAGAATAATGCATGGCTGGACATGGTGTTATGGGAACTATACCAAGCTGGACCTACATGGTGTAATGCTAACAATACCAAGTGCCCTGATGTAATGGGAACAATGCCAAGCTGGACCTGATGTTATGGGGACAATGCCAAGTGACCTGATGTTATGGTAACAATTAATACGAAGTTGGACCTGGGGTAATGGAAATTATGCCAAGCTGGACCTGATGTAATAGGGACATTACTGTTCTGGACTATGTGTAATGGGAACAATGCCAAGCTGGACCTGATGTAATTGGGACAGACCAAGCTTGACCTGGTGTAATGGTAACAATGCCAAGCTTGACCTGATGTAAAGGGAACAATGCCAAGCTAGACCTGATGCAATGCAAAAAAAAAATCCAAGCTAGACCTGATGTTATGGGGACAATGCCAAGCTGGACCTGATGCAATGCAAAAAAATATCCAAGCTGGACCTGATGTTATGGGGACAATGCTAAGCTAGACCTGATGTTATGGGGACAATGCCAAGCTTGACCTGATGTAATTGGGACAGACCAAGCTTGACCTTGTGTAAAGGTAACAATGCCAAGCTTGACCTGATGTAATTGTAACAATGTCAAGCTGGCTCTGATGTAAAGGAAACAATGCCGAGCATGGCCTGATGTAATGGGGACAATGCCAAGCTAGACCTGATGTTATGGGGACAATGCCAAGCTGGACTTGATGCAATGCAAAAAAATCCAAGCTGGACCTGATGTTTTAAAAACAATACCAAGCTGGACCTGATGTAATTAGGACAGACCAAGCTTGACCTGGTGTAATGGTAACAATGCTAAGCTTGACCTGATGTAATTGTAACAATGCCAAGCTGGCTCTGATGTAAAGGGAACAATGCCGAGCATGGCCTGATGTAATGGGGACAATGCCAATCTAGACCTGATGCAATGCAAAAAAAATCCAAGCTAGACCTGATGTTATGGGGACAATGCCAAGCTAGACCTGATGCAATGCAAAAAAAAATCCAAGCTAGACCTGATGTTATGGGGACAATGCCAAGCTAGACCTGATGTTATGGGGACAATGCCAAGCTGGACCTGATGCAATGCAAAAAAAAAATCCAAGCTGGACCTGATGTTTTAAAAACAATGCAAAGCTGGACCTGATGTAACGGGAAAAATGCCAAGTTTTCCACTCAATCTTGGGGAATTGGACATAATTTCTTGAAAGGTTAATCGTAGCGCCATCTATCATACATCGTGGGTATCAAGGAGCTACACTTGACACATGGTCAGCCCGTCCCGGCCTTTATCTGTGTACCTGTCCCAGCACAAGAGTGGTTAATATGCATAATATCAGTGTGATTGATGTGATCAACCTAGGCCCTAGGTCGAATAATTTATTCGATTGACACTTGTCACAAGTGTATAAATACCAGAATTTTGAGCACTCAATCTATTACCTGTTGGTGACAGATGTTAGAGTGACAATACATGTATCGAGAGCCGAACCGGGAGTCTCACTAGGGACGGACCTGGAACTACACTTACAGACAATCATAGGCTAAAGAGGTTAGACGGCTATACATCAGTGGCTAAACAAACTACCTTTCTTTATATGAAGCTGATTTCCAGAATTTTAAATTGCCCTTCATCAAGTCTCAATAATAATAACAATGTTAATAATAATGTTTATAATAATAATAATAACAACAACAAAAACAATAATAATAATAATATGAAATCCCCCACAACATGCCCGCTACAGTGCTTGTCATTTCATTGGTGAAAGATGTACAAATATAGATTTGAAATTCCCTATCAAAATCCCTGCATTATAATGCTTTAAACTACTCATATTCAACCAATACAGACTAAATTTCAAAAGGTTTCTACACCATGAGAGGGGGGATACCCCTTCCCTCCTCTATTTCCTCCCCTTCCAGCGCCTCGTGTCTTCCTTCAAATCTCAGTAATAGTATGAACCACCCGACAACCACCCCGCCAGTTGCCAGGCACAATGCTAGTAATCTTATTGAAGAAAGATGTACAAAAGAGATCTTAACAAATGATTATGATTTTACATCTTTGTTTAATTCAATATAAAATTGTCATCCGCTCTAACTTGCCTTAAGGTACCTCCGAATTAATCAATAAATGGGAGATACAAACTACAGGGATGATGGTCACCGCATTATATATATATATATATATATATATATATATATATATATATATTATATATTTATTATAAATTATACATTATATATTATATATTATATATATAAATATGTATTTCCGCTTGCCCCTCTATAGGTATACATCAGTAAACTGCACCCCTTAAGCAATTTTTGATCGTTAGTGCGCTAGTACTGGTATTTCCCCTGACTTAAGATGGCTTATAGCTCGATAAAATACCAGTCTAATAAATCCAGGTAAGGGCTCGCTAAAATTCTCAGGCCTTGCACATCAAATAAAAACTAACAGCTGCGGAACATATTTTTCCCGATTAAGATGTTCAACCAGTAAACGCGGAAGAATAAAGAAGCAAAAAAAAAGGAGAAAAGGCGACCTGTTTCATATGACGTTATCAGCTGCAAGAGGAATATCTGCGTGTGACAGAGTACAGGTATTATTTTTTATATTACCTGCCTGTCTATTCATTTTGGCAAAAAGAAATTCTCAGCAAAGAAAAAGAAGATGCCCCATTCACTAAAAGGCTTAAAGACATTCAGGGCTTTGGCAATTATTCATACCTCCCCATACCCCCCCTCTCTCTCACACACTCTCTCCTACTCTCACCCTCTCTTTCACACACACGCACACACACATCATAGTGATTATGCATTATCAATTCAATACATTTACCAATATAAACGTCATTGTCACATAATCAGCGAAATTAAAACCAGAATTCAATTTTATCAAAATCACTCGGTTAAGTAATATATTCTCAGTAAAGCTTACCGTCATAGTGCACGTAGTATACTCCTGAGCTGCCTGCTATCGGGAAATAACAGTTACCCTGGTGATTTATGAAGCATATATTTTTCTGCCCTCTATCCTGTGATCTGTTGCTGACAGAAATTAGAAAAGGGCACCAAATATTGATTTTTAAATCAAGGAGAAGGAGCATAAAAAATGAACGAATGGCGGGGACAAACCGACTTCCGGTTTTATTTATATCTACATCTGTGCAGTTAACCCATTTTTACCAAAGCCTCTGTCACAATAGTAAGCTTGACAGTGAACGGCTCGGTTCATAACCAATCGATTTGTTAATTGGAAGTAACCCTCCGTCATCTTGTCACTTTTATTTGGTTTATGTCGCTTATTTCCATTTTAACAAAGATATGCCATGGTACAGATATATTAATGAAACAAGCAATATCCGTGTACCCTCCCATACTAGAGTTACGCGTAAACAAAGACTTGTGACAGGCAGAAGCAATATAAATAAAGTTTATGATAATATAAAATCATAATCTTTAAGAAACAAAATATCTAAAAAAATTCTGATGACAACAGAATGAAAAAAACTGTTGTGATGAAACTTCTAAATTATTATTTTGCGATGCACAAATAGATTTATTGAATGTACATTGAATTCTCATTTGAACAGACTAAATTAAGCAAATCCGCATATATTTGTTCATTATTTTGGTTATTTTCCGTTTATTTAAAAACACTATTTTATCAGATATCTTTGGCTTTGACATAACAGTGTCAAAACACAGTGCACTATACGGAGTGCATTATCAGGATGTTATATTTTAAGTTCTGAGATCTCTCCCTGAAACTCACCCCTACCCCGGCCCCAGAAACTAACCCCTACCCCGGCCACAGCACCTACATGTAACCCCTACCCCGGCCCCAGGCACTAACCCCTACCCCAGTCCCAGAAACTATCCCCTGCCCCGGCCCTAGAAACTAACCCCTATCCTAGCCCTCGAAACTAGCCCCATCCCCCGCCCCAGAAACTAACCCCTACCCCGGCCCCAGAAACTATCCCCTAACCCGGCCCTAGAAACTAACCCCTATCCCAGCCCTCGAAACTAGCCCCATCCCCCGCCCCAGAAATTTACCCCTGCCCCGGCCCCAGAAACTAACCCCTAGCTACCCTGGCCCCAGAAACTAACCTCTGGCTACCCCGACCTTAGAAACTAACCCTTACCTGGCCCTAGAAACTAACCCCTATCCCGGCCCCTGAAACTGTCCATCTCGCCTGTTCCATGGAACAGGCTTCATATTTTATCCAAGGTCGCCCTCTGACGGTAATTGGGCAAAGCCTTATGTAAACCAGAGGAGATGGTATAAGAAACACCGGTTTGAGTCATTTAAAAGTAAAACACTGATTAATTTGTGTATTTCAGTTGTAAAAGTGATCGACTTTGAAAGGTCCCAAAGACTACCTCGCCGCCATGTTTAAAAAAATGAACCTAATGCGACAGAACCTTAGGTATTCAGTGGGGATTTCGACCTAAGAATCTTGAAATTTGAAAAAAAACATGCTCAATGTAAAAACAGGGCGCCGAAATTTTCAAAGACAGCACCATTTTGGCCTGAATGTTTAAAAGATTTCTACAACACGGACCGGCCCATACCCTACCCTCGCTTTCTTACTTTCGTTTTCTTGAATGCTCTTGTTCTTGTATATTCTTTCCTTCAAATTTCTAAAACCCGTTATGCAATTAAAATTATATCAAATCTTCACTTATTTGTATTTGTAATAACACTTAAGTGATATCGGAGTCTAGAAGTTAGCAGCTGTTTTTTATGTTACTTGTTTTCCTGGTCCGTGCATCTTTGAGATATTTTCAGGGTTTTTTGTCTGTGAGCGATGGGCGACCATTTGTAAAGGATGCGTGCATCAATCAGCATAACAATCGCTGATTCTATTTTTGTAAGTGTTTTCCTGTCTTGGAAAAAGAGATGTTTGAGATAACAATCAATTCTTAACCCCTTCTGATACGTCCTGCTCATCATATCTAATTCCACTGAATTTTAAAAGTAGCAAAAGAGCGCTCACTTTTCAATATTCATTGATAAATATAGCAGCTGATATACAATACAATTCAAATACAATACATTAACAAAACAAAAGAATAAACTATAAGAACATTCTAACAACCAGTGAATGTCTAGTAGCAAATGTCTGGTAGGGTTGAGTAAATCAACGAAATCTATCCGTATATAAGAGAATGTAAATGTTACGTAAAGTAGTGGATATAAGCTTGTGCAGTTGCAAATATGACACTGTTTGTGTCAATATTGGCGTTTGATTCCTCCATTAAGATAAGATTTAAGGCATATTGGTTATCTATAACAGTTTTTTTCAAACAACATTTTAAAAAAAAAAAAAGAAATGAAATGCATCATCGTTTGCATGACCGCAAGCACTTTAAAGGTCATCCAGTGGGCCATATGAGAAACGATTACTTTAAAAGTCCACGATCTCAAACGCAATCTACGGTGTAATATATTGATATGATGCTAACCACTTTAACAACACGGTTTCTTTGCTTTATTAATCCTTGGTTCAATTCAATAAGATTTTAAATTGATCGGAATATTAAGTCAGTGGTGTCATTTTATGTCCTTGAAAGGTTCTTCATAGACAATAATTTAGATTTTATGGTTTACTTTTATTGCACCTTTTCAATGGTCAGATCTTCCAAGTTTTATTTTATGATTCTATTTTTCTTATTCTCCATTTCCATGCATGATTAAACATGTGCTTAAGGACCCAAAGCACATCTGTCTCGTATGACAATACTGGTAAAGCCTCAGTTCTTTTATTTTCTCCTTCATGCAGACGACTTCTTGAAACTATTTCTTTCCTTGTGCACCGGAGCCTCCAAAGATTCTTTTTACTGGGACTACAGGCTTAAATTTACTAACATATTAAACAGTTTTCAAATTAACTATGCGTGCAATTAGGTTAAATGTTCCTGTCTGTTTGATCAGTTTACAAATTTTCCATTCCTGCAACAATAGCTATATTGAATTTTTTTAAATACGTCCTTACAGATGGAATAGTTTAAAGACTCCTGAAAGTTAGCAGTATCATACAGATACTATTATGTATGATGAGCACTGCTCTACTTATCTGTAGTTTACATGATACCTGTATATAGGCACAACATATTAATTACTACTTAAGAGCTGAAGAGATACAATCCCTTAAAAATCATAAAAATCAGGTAGCACCCTTTGCCCCCAACAACCTTAACCAAACCTATGTGCACACAGTTGTCTGAAAAAGCAAGTGTAGCATGAAAACAAATTCAAAAGCAAACAAATGACTGACCAGTCACAGCTTGGAAAATATAACGACCGACGGCGGAGCACTTTCAGACGCCACGCCGTGGCTCACAAGCAAACTGATTATTATGAGATATTTGTTTAAAGGTTAAAGCCTTCCTTTTTCTCCCGACACTCAAAAGCCAGCCAATATAGTGTAATTCAATGGATTTTCACAAATTAAAAGTTTTTGATGACTTAAAAGAATTTATTTGCATTCGGGCAGCCTGTAAGAATGTTAAATGTGTGTTGATGAACGTTTGATATTCACATGCTCATGCCTGCTGCTCCAGCCTCGTTACGCAGAGTCAAATGCTCATAATAGTGGTCCTGTCAGGGTTTATTTTTTTCACTTTTAAGGGCATTGCTTGTTAATAGCAGGCATCCATGCTAGATTAATCAGCCATAGAGTGAAGAAAATGACGCCGAGTCCATCTCGAGTTCAGCAGGTGAAAAGCTCTGTCACGTATGGTATAATATTATTATTACATACGAGTCCGAACTACTTACAGAATATTATAAAAATGACTGTATATACCAAGCTTTAGCTCTTTATCTTAAGCCAAATGTAATTAAACCTTAGGGTAATAACCATGTATCAACTAATTTAAAAAAAATGTGCGGTAATCTAAAAGATTTCAGTTTAATCTTTTTTATACAGAGATTTTTATTAGACTGTAACTCGGCTTCCAGATGACTCTCGAAGAAAATGGACTTCTAGCTCGATATCCAAGGATTCAAAGTCAGGCTCATGTAACCCCAGCCTGGAGTATACGTTCCTTCACACGGGGACGGAAAGGACACAGGAGCTTATGTCTATCTCTTTCTGTATGTCTCTGTTGCTGAATAATTATGTACCGTTTTACCTTTATCCTAACATTGGTACATCAATTTTACCTTTACTAGGAGTTAACAGAAGAAAGCAGGTCCTACGTGGGTCCTATCCTTTCATGTGATTGACTATCATGAATCTTGAGTGGCCTTAGTGTCATTATATCTGTTCATGAAATTTTGTTAAATGACCATCTTTAATCTTGCACCCCTTTACGCCCTACTACAAGTATTTGAACATCTAAAGAAAGAATTAAATAATTAAAAGGACATTGATCAAACACTATTTGAACATATTTTGTCCGAGTCATGAATTAAAAAAAAACTCTAGATTTGTCATGGAAGCTACAAATGAGAACACCAAGTAATATGTATACATTAAGATGTATACATATTATATGAAGGTCTTTTAACTCGAAAAAAAACCCACAAAATCTTGCATAAACAGCATACAGTTTGATTGATAATCAAGGTGAAAAATGGTGCATTTTAAATCACTAAACCTGCTAAATGATATATTTGAAGTAAATTATAAGGTATAGCCCTCGAGGGCAATATCCGTCAAATTACCAAATTATAGTTTCAAAACACCTGAGACTTTCATCCAATTTATAAAGAAATTAACAAATATATGTTACAGTCAATGTGGAAAATCAGTCAATTTGTAAATTTCCTGAAATTTTCAGTCTATTTACAAATTGCCTCATTCAATCAGGCATTTTTATAAAATGACTGATATTTTCAGGCATTTTACATATTGACTGAAAAATCAGTCCAATTATTTGAGAGATTGACTGAAATTTTGAACTTGTGTAAAACAAGTCATTTATTTAAAATAGATTATTGTAATGACATATATGATTTCTTATATGGTATACCTTGCTAATTTTGAATAAACTTTAAATTTTTTCATCTTTCTTTCTTAAGCTACAAGTGTAATAATATGATTGAAATATTTATGTATTCTTCTATGGTATACCTTGCTTATTTTGAGTTAACTTTATATTTTTAGTTCTTCTTTCTTAAACTACATGTGTTATAATATGAGGTTAAATATTTGATGAAGAATGATGAGGATAATCACTGTTAAACTGAAAATTCACAATAATATTTCACATCATATTATAACACGCATAGCTTAAAGAGAGAAGAAAAAAGTATAACTGTTCTCAAATATTTCATAACTTGCTACTTTTGAGAAAATTTTATATTTTTGTCTTTTTTTTTAATTATGTGTGTAATAATTTGATGTGAAATATTTGATAGAGAATGATGAGGATAATCAGATTTAAACAGATGCTAACATGAAATACCTAATCAAGATATTTTTGGATAAGTTACAAAGGGTGGTCGTTCATCACAGTTACAATGTGTGCTACCTTTAATGAGACTACCCCGGGCACTCTTCAATTAGAGCCAAACATTAATGGCTGATAGAGTTGTGTAGTTTCTTTTAATGGGCCGGCCATGTACCTGCTTTGATCGTGCCAAACTGTGATGTGTGTTAGACTTGGAGCTGAGTAGTTAATGAGCACATGAGTCAGTTTTGCACATGCTTTGATTAGAGCCAAACCATGGATATTAGAATTGAGTACAAGAAGAGTCAAAGTGTAGTGGACGAGGGTATACCAAGTGTAACTGTGGACAGAGTGGCAAGCAGTGCAAGTCAAACAAAAGTAAATGTTTCAAGGCTGGACTGAAATGTAACAGTAGGTGTCATGAAAGTTTCACATGCCCTAATAAAACTGAAACTACTAATCCATAAGCAAATAAAATGACCACATGTTTTCTAATTCAAGAACAAGAAACCAAATGGACGCTTTTGGTTATATGTTTCGGTAGTCAGTGCCAAAATCATGTAGTTGTTAATGTTAAATGCATGTACAATATACTTTCTTTGAGTAGAGTCAAAATTGAAGGCTGATAGAGTTAATTAGTTAGCTTTTGTTGATATAGTTTAGTATTTAAAAACAAAGTTACCTTTCACTGGGACCGTTTAATATTTTACAACACACGATAAACGACTCCTGCACGTATCAGAATCAATACATAAGAACATTTTTATAACCGGTATGTGAAACATCACTCTATACAATATGATGTATAATATATCACAATATATCACTATTTTGTAACAGTGAGATATATGAAACAACTGGAATAATACTTGAATATTTGTCATTTTAATTTGGAAGTGGCTAAACAGCCGGCAGGGTGCCGGCAGTTTAGTCCACAGGCTAAACAGCCGGCAGGGAATACTGACCTTGCCCTTGAGTCTAGCCCACTGGCTGAACTGTTGGCAAATGAATGTATAATTGTATGCTCTATTTCAATGTGATACGCCATACTTTCCATTATTACTTTGACATCGAGCTGACAATTTAGTGCTGACTTACCAAATTAGATATTTTGATAGACTTTTTGTAAGAAATGCCATTTGGTTTTGATATTTCCTGCATCATCTCACAACACAATAGGCTTAACAGCTTTAATTGGGTGTCGTGTAAGATTGTTTGATTATACTTTGATCAAGTAATTAGCTGATCCTTTGGCCATTTATTTGACATATCCTGAGTTGTTGTTTTCACACACTAATTATTTGTTTACTCATAAGCTTACTAATGTATAAACTATAAACAGTCTCTAGACACACATTATACATTTCTGGTATATTTTTATCATACAACCTGTAAACTATCCTGTAGATATTACAATTTTTATCAGAAAATTTATATAAAACTACCCCGTAAATATCACAAATGTGCACTTTTAATACCTACTCATTAGTACTCGACATACTTAATACATATAGACCAGCAAAATAGATAATTTGGTAGTAAGACATCACTATATTGTCAGCTCATTGCCCAAATAATAATGGAAAGTACAGAGTATAACACTGAAATAGACTGAAATAGAGCATACATTAATTTGCCGGCAGTGGGATAGACTGCTGGCAAGGTCAATTTCCCCTGCCGGCTGTTTAGCATGTGGACTAAACTGCCGGCATGGTGCCGGCCGTTTAGGCACTTCCTTTTAATTTTAATAAACTGACTGATTTTTTTCAGTGTAACTGTGATTATCCTAATTATTCTTTATAAAATACTTCACATCATATTATTACATTTGTAGCCTAAGAAAGAAGATGAAAAAATATGAAGTTTACTCAAGCTTCACTATATTAGAATACATATATGTCATAATGATAATCCTTTTTAAATAAATGACTTGTCTTTCACCAATTCAAGATTTCAGTCAATCTGTATAATAATTGGACTGATTTTTCAGTCAATTTGTAAAATGCCTGAAAATTTCAGTCATTTTATAAAATGCCTGAGTGAATCAGGCAATTTGTAAATTGACTGAAAATTTCAGGCAATTTACAAATTGACTGATTTTACACTTTGACTGTAACATATATACACGGCACTATATTTTATGACATTATTATTTAAAAATCATATATGAAAAGTTTGTAGAATGCGTTCATTTCAGACTTGATCAGCTTCGTGGTAATAAGAAAGAAAGGAAAAAGTTGATATAACTAAAATAGGAGTAAAACAACAGTGTTCATGAGCTTTCAAATTATCAACATGTTAACTCTAAAAACCGACATCCAAAGCAAAACAAAACACAGTCGTTAAGCAGTCGCCCTCATCCCCTGGTGGCCACAGTCGTATCGAAAATACATCTTTATCACCTCCTAACACTGGAAAGATCCCGCACGGGTGTCTGCTATCAACATGCGATGCCGTAAAAATATACTAGAGGACTTTTCAGAGTTTGGTTGGCCCACTCTCACGTGAAGCCAGCATCACGTTACCGTTAACATCAGTCACCTATTGGATAACAACGTGATCACCTTTATTTCAGGTGTACTGTCTACACCCTGACACATGCAGCTAAGCCTGACCAAGCGGAAGACCGCAAACCTATTTAACTGCTGAGTTTGCGATAAAATCTGACACGGCCTGGCAATTAGTTAAATCAGAGCCGGCGGATTAATAAGGTCGGGTCTTCTGATCTTGGCCGTGGTAATCTGTTTCGTTAATTATCCCGTATTACAATCATACCGATGATTAGGGAGTAATCTGTAACATCCGGTCAGAATATGAATAAAGTGATTAATGTGAAAATTAACAAAACAAGTTATTTCAAGTTTATGTATATTTATTTGATAAAAGACGATTACACAATACCTGGAACGATATGCCACGTGCCCGAATATCGTTGAAAAACTTTGAATAATTAATTATGAATAGTATATTACAATATATATATATGTATATATATATATATATATATATATAAATAATCAGGATATACACGTACTTCAAACATTTTCAGTAAATCATTTCCAATTCCTAATTCATAAAATGACTCCATGTATTTTCTGAACATTTTATTTATCTAAATCAATATAATTCATGCTGCCATTACCAAGTTGTGTACATCATCGTCAGCAGACTTCTTCTATATACAAGTTAAAGTCTGATTTGAACATAATTGAAATTCAACAATCAATTTGTTTCCCTTTCAGCTGAAATGTTGGCTTTCTGTTTCAAAAACATAAACATACTAAACCTTTATAATATAAACTGCCTTTTCATGTTGCAACAAAAATACAAATATATATTCATACATACAAAATTATATATATATATATATATATATACATATAAATACATATGTTAATTAACCTTATATGTTTTACATATTCCAGTTTTAAGAGATGAGAACTTCACTTTTGGATTACAACAGATTGTTTTCAAGATTAAATCGATCGGACTATTCTTCGAGAAAATTTACATGAACTCTTCATCTTGATTATTGGTGTTAAAGGACTCTTGTTGAGCTGTGACAGTGGTGGTATCCAGAAATCAAAGCCTAGGATCCGGACACTCTGGTACTATAAATTTTAATTATTGTTATACTTTGTAATTGTATTGATTTTGTGTATTGTAATGTTAGGGTTGTTCTAAGAATAAATAATAATTATTTGTTAACAAAAAACAAGTGATTTCTTTATTCATTTCCCTAGACATTTCACGCTGCCTAGTGTTGCGGAATCAATTTTTTTTTCTCCGTAACAAAATTTGTGCCCGTCACCATTACGTGATCTGTTAGGTTCCGTGAAACTGTAAGTCAGCTGAGAGTCACTGTACATCAAAGAATATGTGTATTTCAGCTGAGAGTCAGTGTATATCAGAGACTATGTGTAAGTCAGCTGACCGTCGTTGTACATCAGAGACTATGCGTAAGTCAGCTTAGAGTCATTGTACATCATAGACAATGGGTAAGTCAGCTGACAGTCAATGTATATCAGAGTCTATATTTAAGTCAGCTGAACGTCACTGTATATCAGAGTCTATGTGTAGGTCAGCTAAGAGTCACTGTATATAAGAGACTAAGTGTTAGTCAGCTGACCGTCACTCTTTATAAGAGTCTATGTGTAAGTCAGATGACAGTCACTGTAAGTCAGAGTCTATGTGTAAGTCAGCTGACCGTAACTATATATCAGAGACTATGTGTAAGTCAGCTGACCGTAACTTTATAAGAGTCTATGTGTAAGTCAGCTCACCGTCACTGTATATCGGAGACTATGTGTAAGTCAGCTGACAGTCAATGTATATCAGAGTCTATGTGTAAGTCAGCTGATCGTTACTGTATATCAGAGTCTATGTGTAAGTCAGCTGGCCGTCACTGAGATCAGATTCTATGTGTAAGTCAGCTCACCGTCACTGTATATCGGAGACTATGCGTAAGTCAGCTGACAGTCAATGTATATGAGAGTCTATGTGTGAGTCAGCTGATTGTCGTTGTACATTAGAGACTATGCGTAAGTCAGCTTAGAGTCACTGTATATCAGAGTCTATAGGTAAGTCAGCTGACCGTCACTGTATATCAGAGTCTATGTGTAAGTCAGCTGACCGTCACTATATATCAGAGTCTATGTGTAAGTCAGCTGACCGTCACTGTATATCAGAGTCTATATGTAAGTCAGCTTAGGCACTGTATATCAGAGTCTATGTGTACGTCAGCACACCGTCACTGTATATCAGAGTCTCTATGTAAGTCAGCTGACAGTCACTGTATATCAGAGTCTATATGTAAGTCAGCTGACCGTCACTGTATATCAGAGTCTATAGACAAGTCAGCTGAAAGTCACTCTCTATTAGAGTCTATATGTAAGTCAGATGACAGTCACTGTAAAATCAGAGTCTATATGTAAGTCAGCTGACCGTCACTGTATATCAGAGACTATATGAAAGTCGACTGAGGCACTGTATATCTGAGCCTATGTGTAAGTCAGCTGACCGTCACTATATATCAGAGTCTATGTGTAAGTCAGCTGACCGTCACTGTATATCAGTCTATATGTAAGTCAGCTTAGGCACTGTATATCAGAGTCTATGTGTAACTCAGCTGACCGTCACTGTATATCAGAGTCTATGTGTAAGTCAGCTGACCGTCATTGTATATCAGAGTCTATGTGTAAGTCAGCTGACCATCCCTGTATATGAGAGTCTATATGTAAGTCAGCTGACAGTCACTTTATGTCAGAGACTAAGTGTAAGTCAGCTGACAGTCACTATATTTCAGAGTGTTTATTGTAAGTCAGCTGACCGTCACTGTATATCAGAGTCTATATGTAAGTCAGCTGACAGTCACTGTATATCAATGACTATGCGTAAGTCAGGTGAGGCACTGTATATCAGAGTCTAGATGTTAGTCATGTGACAGTCACTGTATGTCAGAGACTTTGTGTAAGTCAGCTGACAGTCACTGTTGTTACGGAACCTAATATCAACAGATCACGTATGGATGGTGAACATAAAATTTAAAAAAAAAAAAAATAATCAGATTCCGTAACACTAGGCAACGTAGAATGTCTATGGGAATGAATAAAGAAGTCAGTGGGTTTTTTTTGTCAACAAATAACTATAATTTATTCGTGAAACAACCCTAACATTACAATACACTAAATCAATACAATGACACAGTATAACAGCAAACCAATACAGTCACACAGTAAAATAAACAAAGACACTAAATCAGAGTCATTGTAGATCAGAATCTATGTGAAAGTCAGCTGACTTCACTGTATATCAGAGTATATGTGTAAGTCAGCTGACTTCACTGTATATCAGAGTCTATGTGTAAGTCAGCTGCCCGTCATTGTATATCAGAGTCTCTATGTAAGTCAGCTGACCGTCACTGTATATCAGAGTCTATGTGTAAGTCAGCTTAGGAACTGTATATCAGAGTATATGTGTAAGTCAGCTGACTTCACTGTATATCAGAGTCCATGTGTAAGTCATCTGACCGTCACTATATATCAGAATCTATGTGTAAGTCAGCTGACCGTCACTGTATATCAGAGTATATATGTAAGTCAGCTGACCGTCACTGTATATCAGAGGCTATATGTAAGTCAGCTTAGGCACTGTATATCAGAATCTATGTGTAAGTCAGCTGACTTCACTGTATATCAGAGTCTATGTGTAAGTCATTTGACCGTCACTATATATCAGAGTCTATGTGTAAGTCAGCTGACCGTCACTTCATATCAGAGTCTATATGTAAGTCAGCTTAGGCACTGTATATCAGAGTCTATGTGCAAGTCAGCTGACCGTCACTGTATTTCAGAGTCTATGTGTAAGTCAGCTGACCGTCACTCTTTATCAGAATTTGTAAGTCAGCTGACAGTCACTGTATATAATAGTCTATGTGAAAGTCAGATAACAGTCATTGTATATCAGAGTCTATGTGTAAGTCAGCTGACCATCACTGTATATCAGAGTCTATATGTAAGTCAGCTGACATTCACTTTATGTCAGAGACTAAGTGTAAGTCAGCTGACAGTCACTATATTTCAGAGTGTTTATTGTAAGTCAGCTGACCGTCACTGTATATCAGAGTCTATATGTAAGTCAGCTGACAGTCACTGTATATCAAAGACTATTCGTAAGTTAGCTGAGGCACTGTATATCAGAGTCTAGATGTTAGTCAGCTGACAGTCACTGTATATCAATGACTATGCGTAAGTCAGCTGACAGTCACTGTTGTTACGGAACCTAATATCAACAGATCACGTATGGATGGTGAACATAAAATTTGTCAAGGAGATAAAAAAAATCAGATTCCGTAACACTAGGCAACGTAGAATGTCTATGGGAATGAATAAAGAAGTCAGTGGGTTTTTTGTCAACAATTAACTATAATTCATTCGTAAAACAACCCTAACATTACAATACACTAAATCAATACAATGACACAGTATAACAGCAAACCAATACAATCACACAGTAAAATAAACATAGACACTCAATCAGAGTCACTGTAGATCAGAATCTATATGAAAGTCAGCTGACTTCACTGTATATCAGAGTCTATATGTAAGTCAGCTTAGGCATTGTATATCAGAGTCTATGTGTAAGTCAGCTGCCCGTCATTGTATATCAAAGTCTCTATGTAAGCCAGCTGACCGTCACTGTATATCAGAGTCTATGTGTAAGTCAGCTTAGGAACTGTATATCAGAGTATATGTGTAAGTCAGCTGACTTCACTGTATATCAGAGTCTATGTGTAAGTCATCTGACCGTCACTATATATCAGAGTCTATATGTAAGTCAGCTTAGGCAATGTATATCAGAGTAAATGTGTAAGTCAGCTGACCTTCACTGTATATCAGAGACTATGTGTAAATTTTTATCAGAAAATTTATATAAAACTACCCCGTAAATATCACAAATGTGCACTTTTAATACCTACTCATTAGTACTCGACATACTTAATACATATAGACCAGCAAAATAGATAATTTGGTAGTAAGACATCACTATATTGTCAGCTCATTGCCCAAATAATAATGGAAAGTACAGAGTATAACACTGAAATAGACTGAAATAGAGCATACATTAATTTGCCGGCAGTGGGATAGACTGCTGGCAAGGTCAATTTCCCCTGCCGGCTGTTTAGCATGTGGACTAAACTGCCGGCATGGTGCCGGCCGTTTAGGCACTTCCTTTTAATTTTAATAAACTGACTGATTTTTTTCAGTGTAACTGTGATTATCCTAATTATTCTTTATAAAATACTTCACATCATATTATTACATTTGTAGCCTAAGAAAGAAGATGAAAAAATATGAAGTTTACTCAAGCTTCACTATATTAGAATACATATATGTCATAATGATAATCTTTTTTAAATAAATGACTTGTCTTTCACCAATTCAAGATTTCAGTCAATCTGTTAAATAATTGGACTGATTTTTCAGTCAATTTGTAAAATGCCTGAAAATTCCAGTCATTTTATAAAATGCCTGAGTGAATCAGGCAATTTGTAAATTGACTGAAAATTTAAGGCAATTTACAAATTGACTGATTTTATACTTTGACTGTAACATATATACACGGCATTATATTTTATTACATTATTATTTAAAAAACCTTTTTGAAAAGTTTGTAGAATGCGTTCATTTTAGACTTGATCAGCTTCGTGGTAATAAGAAAGAAAGGAAAAAATTGATATAACTAAAATAGGAGTAAAACAACAGTGTTCATGAGCTTTCAAATTATCAACATGTTAACTCTAAAAACCGACATCCAAAGCAAAACAAAACACAGTCGTTAAGCAGTCGCCCTCATCCCCTGGTGGCCACAGTCGTATCGAAAATACATCTTTATCACCTCCTAACACTGGAAAGATCCCGCACGGGTGTCTGCTATCAACATGCGATGCCGTAAAAAATATACTAGAGGACTTTTCAGAGTTTGGTTGGCCCACTCTCACGTGAAGCCAGCATCACGTTACCGTTAACATCAGTCACCTATTGGATAACAACGTGATCACCTTTATTTCAGGTGTACTGTTTACACCCTGACACATGCAGCTAAGCCTGACCAAGCGGAAGACCGCAAACCTATTTAACTGCTGAGTTTGCGATAAAATCTGACACGGCCTGGCAATTAGTTAAATCAGAGCCGGCGGATTAATAAGGTCGGGTCTTCTGATCTTGGCCGTGGTAATCTGTTTCGTTAATTATCCCGTATTACAATCATACCGATGATTAGGGAGTAATCTGTAACATCCGGTCAGAATATGAATAAAGTGATTAATGTGAAAATTAACAAAACAAGTTATTTCAAGTTTATGTATATTTATTTGATAAAAGACGATTACACAATACCTGGAACGATATGCCACGTGCCCGAATATCGTTGAAAAACTTTGAATAATTAATTATGAATAGTATATTACAATATATATATATGTATATATATATATATATATATATATATATATATGTATATATATATATAAATAATCAGGATATACACGTACTTCGAACATTTTCAGTAAATCATTTCCAATTCCTAATTCATAAAATGACTCCATGTATTTTCTGAACATTTTATTTATCTAAATCAATATAATTCATGCTGCCATTACCAAGTTGTGCATCATCATCGTCAGCAGACTTCTTCTATATACAAGTTAAAGTCTGATTTGAACATAATTGAAATTCAACAATCAATTTGTTTCCCTTTCAGCTGAAATGTTGGCTTTCTGTTTCAAAAACATAAACATACTAAACCTTTATAATATAAACTGCCTTTCATGTTGCAACAAAAATACAAATATATATTCATACATACAAAATTATATATATATATATATATACATATAAATATATATGTTAATTAACCTTATATGTTTTACATATTCCAGTTTTAAGAGATGAGAACTTCACTTTTAGATTACAACAGATTGTTTTCAAGATTAAATCGGACTATTCTTCGAGAAAATTTACATGAACTCTTCATCTTGATTATTGGTTTTAAAGGACTCTTGTTGTGCTGTGACAGTGGTGGTATCCAGAAATCAAAGCCTAGGATCCGGACACTCTGGTACTATAAATTTTAATTATTGTTATACTTTGTAATTGTATTGATTTTGTGTATTGTAATGTTAGGGTTGTTCTAAGAATAAATAATAATTATTTGTTAACAAAAAACAAGTGATTTCTTTATTCATTTCCCTAGACATTTCACGCTGCCTAGTGTTGCGGAATCTATTTTTTTTTTCTCCGTAACAAAATTTGTGCCCGTCACCATTACGTGATCTGTTAGGTTCCGTAAAACTGTAAGTCAGCTGAAAGTCACTGTACATCAAAGAATATGTGTATTTCAGCTGAGAGTCAGTGTATATCAGAGACTATGTGTAAGTCAGCTGACCGTCGTTGTACATCAGAGACTATGCGTAAGTCAGCTTAGAGTCACTGTACATCATAGACAATGGGTAAGTCAGCTGACAGTCAATGTATATGAGAGCCTATGTGTAAGTCAGCTGACCGTCACTGTATATCAGAGTCTATATTTAAGTCAGCTGACCGTCACTGTATATCAGAGTCTCTGTGTAGGTCAGCTAAGAGTCCCTGTATATAAGAGACTAAGTGTTAGTCAGCTGACCGTCACTCTTTATAAGAGTCTATGTGTAAGTCAGATGACAGTCACTGTAAGTCAGAGTGTATGTGTAAGTCAGCTGACCGTAACTATATATCAGAGTCTATGTGTAAGTCAGCTGACCGTCACTTTATAAGAGTCTATGTGTAAGTCAGCTCACCGTCACTGTATATCGGAGACTATGTGTAAGTCAGCTGACAGTCAATGTATATGAGAGTCTATGTGTAAGTCAGCTGATCGTTACTGTATATCAGAGTCTATGTGTAAGTCAGCTGACCGTCACTGTATATCAGATTCTATGTGTAAGTCAGCTCACCGTCACTGTATATCGGAGACTATGCGTAAGTCAGCTGACAGTCAATGTATATGAGAGTCTATGTGTAAGTCAGCTGATCGTTACTGTATATGAGAGTCTATATGTAAATCAGCTGACCTTCACTGTATATCAGAGTCTATAGGTAAGTCAGATGACCGTCACTGTATATCAGAGTCTATGTGTAAGTCAGCTGACCGTCACTATATATCAGAGTCTATGTGTAAGTCAACTGACCGTCACTGTATATCAGAGTCTATATGTAAGTCAGCTTAGGCACTGTATATCAGAGTATGTGTACGTCAGCACACCGTCACTGTATATCAGAGTCTATGTGTAAGTCAGCTGACCGTCATTGTATATCAGAGTCTCTATGTAAGTCAGCTGACAGTCACTGTATATCAGAGTCTATATGTAAGTCAGCTGACCGTCACTGTATATCAGAGTCTATAGATAAGTCAGATGAAAGTCACTCTCTATTAGAGTCTATATGTAAGTCAGATGACAGTCACTGTAAAATCAGAGTCTATATGTAAGTCAGCTGACCGTCACTGTATATAAGAGACTATATGAAAGTCGACTGAGGCACTGTATATCTGAGCCTATGTGTAAGTCAGCTGACCGTCACTATATATCAGAGTCTATGTGTAAGTCAGCTGACCGTCACTGTGTATCAGAGTCTATATGTAAGTCAGCTAAGGCACTGTATATCAGAGTCTATATGTAAGTCAGCTGACCGTCACTCTTTATTAGAGTTTATATGTAAGTCAACTGACAGTCACTGTATATTAGAGTCTATGTGTAAGTCAGGTGACAGTCATTGTATATCAGAGTCTATGTGTAAGTCAGCTGACCATCCCTGTATATCAGAGTCTATATCTAAGTCAGCTGACAGTCACTTTATGTCAGAGACTAAGTGTAAGTCAGCTGACAGTCACTATATTTCAGAGTGTTTATTGTAAGTCAGCTGACCGTCACTGTATATCAGAGTCTATATGTAAGTCAGCTGACAGTCACTGTATATCAAAGACTATGCGTAAGTCAGGTGAGGCACTGTATATCAGAGTCTAGATGTTAGTCATGTGACAGTCACTGTATGTCAGAGACATTTTGTAAGTCAGCTGACAGTCACTGTTGTTACGGAACCTAATATCAACAGATCACGTATGGATGGTGAACATAAAATTTGTCCAAAAAAAATAATCAGATTCCGTAACACTAGGCAACGTGAAATGTCTATGGGATTGAATAAAGAAGTCAGTGGGTTTTTTTGTCAACAAATAACTATAATTTATTCGTAAAACAACCCTAACATTACAATACACTAAATCAATACAATGACACAGTATAACAGCAAACCAATACAGTCACACAGTAAAATAAACAAAGACACTAAATCAGAGTCATTGTAGATCAGAATCTATGTGAAAGTCAGCTGACTTCACTGTATATCAGAGTATATGTGTAAGTCAGCTGACTTCACTGTATATCAGAGTATATGTGTAAGTCAGCTGACTTCACTGTAGATCAGAATCTATGTGAAAGTCAGCTGACTTCACTGTATATCAGAGTATATGTGTAAGTCAGCTGACTTTACTGTATATCAGAGTCTATGTGTAAGTCAGCTGCCCGTCATTGTATATCAGAGTCCCTATGTAAGTCAGCTTAGGAACTGTATATCAGAGTCTATGTGTAAGTCAGCTTAGGAACTGTATATCAGAGTATATGTGTAAGTCAGCTGACTTCACTGTATATCAGAGTCTATGTGTAAGTCATCTGACGGTCACTATATATCAGAGTCTATGTGTAAGTCAGCTGACCGTCACTGTATATCAGAGTCTATATGTAAGTCAGCTTAGGCACTGTTTATCAGAATCTATGTGTAAGTCAGCTGACTTCACTGTATATCAGAGTCTATGTGTAAGTCAGCTGACTTCACTGTATATAAGAGTCTATGTGTAAGTCATCTGACCGTCACTTTATATCAGAGTCTATATGTAAGTCAGCTTAGGCACTGTATATCAGAGTCTATGTGTAAGTCAGCTGACCGTAACTGTATATCAGATTCTATGTGTAAGTCAGCTCACCGTCACTGTATATCGGAGACTATGCGTAGGTCAGCTGACCGTAACTATAAATCAGAGTCTATGTGTAAGTCAGCTGACCGTCACTTTATAAGAGTCTATGTGTAAGTCAGATGACAGTCACTGTAAGTCAGAGTCTATGTGTAAGTCAGCTGACCGTAACTATATATCAGAGTCTATGTGTAAGTCAGCTGACCGTCACTATATATCAGAGTCTATGAGTAAGTCAGCTGATCGTTACTGTATATCAGAGTCTATGTGTAAGTCAGCTGACCGTCACTGTATATGAGATTCTATGTGTAAGTCAGCTCACCGTCACTGTATATCGGAGACTATACGTAAGTCAGCTGACAGTCAATGTATATGAGAGTCTATGTGTAAGTCAGCTGATCGTTACTGTATATGAGAGTCTATATGTAAATCAGCTGACTTTCACTGTATATCAGAGTCTATAGGTAAGTCAGCTGACCGTCCCTGTATATCAGAGTCTATGTGTAAGTCACCTGACCGTCACTATATATCAGAGTCTATGTGTAAGTCAGCTGACCGTCACTGTATATCAGAGTCTATATGTAAGTCAGCTTAGGCACTGTATATCAGAGTCTATGTGTACGTTAGCACACCGTCACTGTATATCAGAGTATATGTGTAAGTCAGCTGACCGTCATTGTATATCAGAGTCTCTATGTAAGTCAGCATACAGTCACTGTATATCAGAGTCTATATGTAAGTCAGCTGACCGTCACTGTATATCAGAGACTATGTGTAAGTCAGCTGACCGTCAATGTATATCAGAGTCAATATGTAAGTCAGCTTAGGCACTGTATATCAGAGTCTATGTGTAAGTCAGCTGACATCACTGTATATCAGAGTCTATATGTAAGTCAGCTTAGGCACTGTATATCAGAGTCTATATGTACGTTAGCACACTGTCACTGTATATCGGAGACTATGTAAAGTCAGCTGACAGTCAATGTATATGAGAGTCTATGTGTAAGTCAGCTGATCGTTACTGTATATCAGAGTCTATGTGTAAGTCAGCTGACCGTCACTGTATATCAGATTCTATGTGTAAGTCAGCTCACCGTCACTGTATATCGGAGACTATGCGTAAGTCAGCTGACAGTCAATGTATATGAGAGTCTATGTGTAAGTCAGCTGATCGTTACTGTATATGAGAGTCTATATGTAAATCAGCTGACCTTCACTGTATATCAGAGTCTATAGGTAAGTCAGATGACCGTCACTGTATATCAGAGTCTATGTGTAAGTCAGCTGACCGTCACTATATATCAGAGTCTATGTGTAAGTCAGCTGACCGTCACTGTATATCAGAGTCTATATGTAAGTCAGCTTAGGCACTGTATATCAGAGTCTATGTGTACGTTAGCACACCGTCACTGTATATCAGAGTATATGTGTAAGTCAGCTGACCGTCATTGTATATCAGAGTCTATATGTAAGTCAGCTGACAGTCACTGTATATCAGAGTCTATATGTAAGTCAGCTGACCGTCACTGTATATCAGAGACTATGTGTAAGTCAGCTGACCGTCAATGTATATCAGAGTCTATATGTAAGTCAGCTTAGGCACTGTATATCAGAGTCTATGTGTAAGTCAGCTGACTTCACTGTATATCAGAGTTTATGTGTAAGTCAGCTGACTTCACTGTATATCAGAGTCTATGTGTAAGTCATCTGACCGTCACTATATATCAGAGTCTATGTGTAAGTCAGCTGACCGTCACTTTATATCAGAGTCTATATGTAAGTCAGCTTAGGCACTGTTTATCAGAGTCTATGTGTAAGTCAGCTTAGGCACTGTATATCAGAGTCTATGTGTAAGTCAGCTGACCGTCACTCTTTATCAGAGTTTATATGTAAGTCAGATGACAGTCACTGTATATTAGAGTCTATGTGTAAGTCAGCTGACAGTCATTGTATATCAGAGTCTATGTGTAAGTCAGCTGACCATCCCTGTATATCAGAGTCTATATGTAAGTCAGCTGACAGTCACTTTATGTCAGAGACTAAGTGTAAGTCAGCTGATAGTCACTATATTTCAGAGTGTTTATTGTAAGTCAGCTGACCGTCACTATATATCAGAGTCTATATGTAAGTCAGCTGACAGTCACTGTATATCAAAGACTATGCGTAAGTCAGGTGAGGCACTGTATATCAGAGTCTAGATTTTAGTCATGTGACAGTCACTGTATGTAAGAGACTTTTGTGTAAGTCAGCTGACAGTCACTGTTGTTACGGAACCTAATATCAACAGATCACGTATGGATGGTGAACATAAAATTTGTCAAGGAGATAAAAAAATCAGATTCCGTAACACTAGGCAATGTGAAATGTCTATGGGAATGAATAAAGAAGTCAGTGGGTTTTTTTGTCAACAAATAACTATAATTTATTCGTAAAACAACCCTAACATTACAATACACTAAATCAATACAATGACACAGTAAAACAGCAAACCAATACAATCACACAGTAAAATAAACAAAGACACTATATCAGAGTCACTATAGATCAGAATCTATGTGAAAGTCAGCTGACTTCACTGTATATCAGAGTATATGTGTAAGTCAGCTGACTTCACTGTATATCAGAGTCTATGTTTAAGTCATCTGACCGTCACTATATATCAGAGTCTATGTGTAAGTCAGCTGACCTTCAATGTATATCAGAGTCTATATGTAAGTCAGCTTAGGCACTGTATGTCAGAGTCTATGTGTAAGTCAGCTGACTTCACTGTATATCAGAGTTTATATTTAAGTCATCTGACCGTCACTATATATCAGAGTCTATGTGTAAGTCAGCTGACCGTCACTTTATATCAGAGTCTATATGTAAGTCAGCTTAGGCACTGTATATCAGAGTATATGTGTAAGTCAGCTGACTTTCATTGTATATCAGAGACTATGTGTAAGTCAGCTGACCGTCAATGTATATCAGAGTCTATGTGTAATTCATCTGACCGTCACTATATATCAGAGTCTATGTGTAAGTCAGCTGACTGTCACTGTATATCAGAGTCTATATGTAAGTCAGCTTAGGCATTGTATATCAGAGTCTATGTGTATGTCAGCTGACCGTCACTGTATATCAGAGTCTATGTGTAAGTCAGCTGACCGTCATTGTATATCAGAGTCTCTATGTAAGTCAGCTGACCGTCACTGTATATCAGAGTATATATGTAAGTCAGCTGACCGTCACTGTATATCAGAGACTATGTGTAAGTCAGCTGACCGTCACTGTATATCAGAGTCTATGTGTAAGTCAGCTGACCGTCACTGTATATCAGAGTATATATGTAAGACAGCTGACAGTCACTGTATGTAAAAGTCTATGTGTTAGTCAGCCTAATGTCGCTGTATATAAGTTTATGTGTAAGTCAGCCTACCGTCACTGTATATCAGAGTCTATGTTTAAGTCAGCTGACATCACTGTATATCAGAGTCAATGTGTAACTAAACTGACCGTCACTGTATATCAGAGCCTATATGTAAGTCAGCTGACAGTAACTGTACATAAAAGTGTATGTGTAAGTCAGCTGACCGTCACTGTATATCAGAGTCTATATGTAAGACAGCTGACAGTCACTGTATGTAAAAGTCTATGTGTTAGTCAGCCTAATGTCGCTGTATATCAGTTTATGTGTAAGTCAGCCTACCGTCACTGTATATCAGAGTCTATGTTTAAGTCAGCTGACATCACTGTATATCAGAGTCAATGTGTAAGTCAGCTGACAGGCACTGTATATCTGGGTCTATGTGTAACTAAACTGACCGTCACTGTATATCAGAGTCTATATGTAAGTCAGCTGACAGTAACTGTACATAAAAGTGTATGTGTAAGTCAGCTGACCGTCACTGTATATCAGAGTCTATGTGTAAGTCAGCTGACCGTCACTCTTTATCAGAGTTTATATGTAAGTCAGCTGACAGTCACTGTATATTAGAGTCTATGTGTAAGTCAGCTGACCGTCACTGTATATCAGAGTATATATGTAAGTCAGCTGACCGTCACTGTATATCAGAGTCTATGTGTAAGTCAGCTGACCATCCCTGTATATGAGAGTCTATATGTAAGTCAGCTGACAGTCACTTTATGTCAGAGACTAAGTGTAAGTCAGCTGACAGTCACTATATTTCAGAGTGTTTATTGTAAGTCAGCTGACCGTCACTGTATATCAGAGTCTATATGTAAGTCAGCTGACAGTCACTGTATATCAAAGACTATGCGTAAGTCAGGTGAGGCACTGTATATCAGAGTCTAGATGTTAGTCATGTGACAGTCACTGTATGTCAGAGACATTTTGTAAGTCAGCTGACAGTCACTGTTGTTACGGAACCTAATATCAACAGATCACGTATGGATGGTGAACATAAAATTTGTCCAAAAAAAATAATCAGATTCCGTAACACTAGGCAACGTGAAATGTCTATGGGATTGAATAAAGAAGTCAGTGGGTTTTTTTGTCAACAAATAACTATAATTTATTCGTAAAACAACCCTAACATTACAATACACTAAATCAATACAATGACACAGTATAACAGCAAACCAATACAGTCACACAGTAAAATAAACAAAGACACTAAATCAGAGTCATTGTAGATCAGAATCTATGTGAAAGTCAGCTGACTTCACTGTATATCAGAGTATATGTGTAAGTCAGCTGACTTCACTGTATATCAGAGTATATGTGTAAGTCAGCTGACTTCACTGTAGATCAGAATCTATGTGAAAGTCAGCTGACTTCACTGTATATCAGAGTATATGTGTAAGTCAGCTGACTTTACTGTATATCAGAGTCTATGTGTAAGTCAGCTGCCCGTCATTGTATATCAGAGTCCCTATGTAAGTCAGCTTAGGAACTGTATATCAGAGTCTATGTGTAAGTCAGCTTAGGAACTGTATATCAGAGTATATGTGTAAGTCAGCTGACTTCACTGTATATCAGAGTCTATGTGTAAGTCATCTGACGGTCACTATATATCAGAGTCTATGTGTAAGTCAGCTGACCGTCACTGTATATCAGAGTCTATATGTAAGTCAGCTTAGGCACTGTTTATCAGAATCTATGTGTAAGTCAGCTGACTTCACTGTATATCAGAGTCTATGTGTAAGTCAGCTGACTTCACTGTATATAAGAGTCTATGTGTAAGTCATCTGACCGTCACTTTATATCAGAGTCTATATGTAAGTCAGCTTAGGCACTGTATATCAGAGTCTATGTGTAAGTCAGCTGACCGTAACTGTATATCAGATTCTATGTGTAAGTCAGCTCACCGTCACTGTATATCGGAGACTATGCGTAGGTCAGCTGACCGTAACTATAAATCAGAGTCTATGTGTAAGTCAGCTGACCGTCACTTTATAAGAGTCTATGTGTAAGTCAGATGACAGTCACTGTAAGTCAGAGTCTATGTGTAAGTCAGCTGACCGTAACTATATATCAGAGTCTATGTGTAAGTCAGCTGACCGTCACTATATATCAGAGTCTATGAGTAAGTCAGCTGATCGTTACTGTATATCAGAGTCTATGTGTAAGTCAGCTGACCGTCACTGTATATGAGATTCTATGTGTAAGTCAGCTCACCGTCACTGTATATCGGAGACTATACGTAAGTCAGCTGACAGTCAATGTATATGAGAGTCTATGTGTAAGTCAGCTGATCGTTACTGTATATGAGAGTCTATATGTAAATCAGCTGACTTTCACTGTATATCAGAGTCTATAGGTAAGTCAGCTGACCGTCCCTGTATATCAGAGTCTATGTGTAAGTCACCTGACCGTCACTATATATCAGAGTCTATGTGTAAGTCAGCTGACCGTCACTGTATATCAGAGTCTATATGTAAGTCAGCTTAGGCACTGTATATCAGAGTCTATGTGTACGTTAGCACACCGTCACTGTATATCAGAGTATATGTGTAAGTCAGCTGACCGTCATTGTATATCAGAGTCTCTATGTAAGTCAGCATACAGTCACTGTATATCAGAGTCTATATGTAAGTCAGCTGACCGTCACTGTATATCAGAGACTATGTGTAAGTCAGCTGACCGTCAATGTATATCAGAGTCAATATGTAAGTCAGCTTAGGCACTGTATATCAGAGTCTATGTGTAAGTCAGCTGACATCACTGTATATCAGAGTCTATATGTAAGTCAGCTTAGGCACTGTATATCAGAGTCTATATGTACGTTAGCACACTGTCACTGTATATCGGAGACTATGTAAAGTCAGCTGACAGTCAATGTATATGAGAGTCTATGTGTAAGTCAGCTGATCGTTACTGTATATCAGAGTCTATGTGTAAGTCAGCTGACCGTCACTGTATATCAGATTCTATGTGTAAGTCAGCTCACCGTCACTGTATATCGGAGACTATGCGTAAGTCAGCTGACAGTCAATGTATATGAGAGTCTATGTGTAAGTCAGCTGATCGTTACTGTATATGAGAGTCTATATGTAAATCAGCTGACCTTCACTGTATATCAGAGTCTATAGGTAAGTCAGATGACCGTCACTGTATATCAGAGTCTATGTGTAAGTCAGCTGACCGTCACTATATATCAGAGTCTATGTGTAAGTCAGCTGACCGTCACTGTATATCAGAGTCTATATGTAAGTCAGCTTAGGCACTGTATATCAGAGTCTATGTGTACGTTAGCACACCGTCACTGTATATCAGAGTATATGTGTAAGTCAGCTGACCGTCATTGTATATCAGAGTCTATATGTAAGTCAGCTGACAGTCACTGTATATCAGAGTCTATATGTAAGTCAGCTGACCGTCACTGTATATCAGAGACTATGTGTAAGTCAGCTGACCGTCAATGTATATCAGAGTCTATATGTAAGTCAGCTTAGGCACTGTATATCAGAGTCTATGTGTAAGTCAGCTGACTTCACTGTATATCAGAGTTTATGTGTAAGTCAGCTGACTTCACTGTATATCAGAGTCTATGTGTAAGTCATCTGACCGTCACTATATATCAGAGTCTATGTGTAAGTCAGCTGACCGTCACTTTATATCAGAGTCTATATGTAAGTCAGCTTAGGCACTGTTTATCAGAGTCTATGTGTAAGTCAGCTTAGGCACTGTATATCAGAGTCTATGTGTAAGTCAGCTGACCGTCACTCTTTATCAGAGTTTATATGTAAGTCAGATGACAGTCACTGTATATTAGAGTCTATGTGTAAGTCAGCTGACAGTCATTGTATATCAGAGTCTATGTGTAAGTCAGCTGACCATCCCTGTATATCAGAGTCTATATGTAAGTCAGCTGACAGTCACTTTATGTCAGAGACTAAGTGTAAGTCAGCTGATAGTCACTATATTTCAGAGTGTTTATTGTAAGTCAGCTGACCGTCACTATATATCAGAGTCTATATGTAAGTCAGCTGACAGTCACTGTATATCAAAGACTATGCGTAAGTCAGGTGAGGCACTGTATATCAGAGTCTAGATTTTAGTCATGTGACAGTCACTGTATGTAAGAGACTTTTGTGTAAGTCAGCTGACAGTCACTGTTGTTACGGAACCTAATATCAACAGATCACGTATGGATGGTGAACATAAAATTTGTCAAGGAGATAAAAAAATCAGATTCCGTAACACTAGGCAATGTGAAATGTCTATGGGAATGAATAAAGAAGTCAGTGGGTTTTTTTGTCAACAAATAACTATAATTTATTCGTAAAACAACCCTAACATTACAATACACTAAATCAATACAATGACACAGTAAAACAGCAAACCAATACAATCACACAGTAAAATAAACAAAGACACTATATCAGAGTCACTATAGATCAGAATCTATGTGAAAGTCAGCTGACTTCACTGTATATCAGAGTATATGTGTAAGTCAGCTGACTTCACTGTATATCAGAGTCTATGTTTAAGTCATCTGACCGTCACTATATATCAGAGTCTATGTGTAAGTCAGCTGACCTTCAATGTATATCAGAGTCTATATGTAAGTCAGCTTAGGCACTGTATGTCAGAGTCTATGTGTAAGTCAGCTGACTTCACTGTATATCAGAGTTTATATTTAAGTCATCTGACCGTCACTATATATCAGAGTCTATGTGTAAGTCAGCTGACCGTCACTTTATATCAGAGTCTATATGTAAGTCAGCTTAGGCACTGTATATCAGAGTATATGTGTAAGTCAGCTGACTTTCATTGTATATCAGAGACTATGTGTAAGTCAGCTGACCGTCAATGTATATCAGAGTCTATGTGTAATTCATCTGACCGTCACTATATATCAGAGTCTATGTGTAAGTCAGCTGACTGTCACTGTATATCAGAGTCTATATGTAAGTCAGCTTAGGCATTGTATATCAGAGTCTATGTGTATGTCAGCTGACCGTCACTGTATATCAGAGTCTATGTGTAAGTCAGCTGACCGTCATTGTATATCAGAGTCTCTATGTAAGTCAGCTGACCGTCACTGTATATCAGAGTATATATGTAAGTCAGCTGACCGTCACTGTATATCAGAGACTATGTGTAAGTCAGCTGACCGTCACTGTATATCAGAGTCTATGTGTAAGTCAGCTGACCGTCACTGTATATCAGAGTATATATGTAAGACAGCTGACAGTCACTGTATGTAAAAGTCTATGTGTTAGTCAGCCTAATGTCGCTGTATATAAGTTTATGTGTAAGTCAGCCTACCGTCACTGTATATCAGAGTCTATGTTTAAGTCAGCTGACATCACTGTATATCAGAGTCAATGTGTAACTAAACTGACCGTCACTGTATATCAGAGCCTATATGTAAGTCAGCTGACAGTAACTGTACATAAAAGTGTATGTGTAAGTCAGCTGACCGTCACTGTATATCAGAGTCTATATGTAAGACAGCTGACAGTCACTGTATGTAAAAGTCTATGTGTTAGTCAGCCTAATGTCGCTGTATATCAGTTTATGTGTAAGTCAGCCTACCGTCACTGTATATCAGAGTCTATGTTTAAGTCAGCTGACATCACTGTATATCAGAGTCAATGTGTAAGTCAGCTGACAGGCACTGTATATCTGGGTCTATGTGTAACTAAACTGACCGTCACTGTATATCAGAGTCTATATGTAAGTCAGCTGACAGTAACTGTACATAAAAGTGTATGTGTAAGTCAGCTGACCGTCACTGTATATCAGAGTCTATGTGTAAGTCAGCTGACCGTCACTCTTTATCAGAGTTTATATGTAAGTCAGCTGACAGTCACTGTATATTAGAGTCTATGTGTAAGTCAGCTGACCGTCACTGTATATCAGAGTATATATGTAAGTCAGCTGACCGTCACTGTATATCAGAGACTATGTGTAAGTCAGCTGACCGTCACTGTATATCAGAGACTATGTGTAAGTCAGCTGACCGTCACTGTATATCAGAGTCTATGTGTTAGTCTGCTGACCGTCACTGGTTATCAGAGTCTATTTTTAAGTCAGCTGACATCACTGTATATCAGAGTCTATGTGTAAGTCATCTGACCGTAACTATTTATCAGAGTCTATGTGTAAGTCAACTGACCGTCACTTTATATCAGAGTCTATATGTAAGTCAGCTTAGGCACTGTATATCAGAGTATATGTGTAAGTCAGCTGACAGTAACTGTACATAAAAGTGTATGTGTAAGTCAGCTGACAGTCGCTGTACATCAGAGTGTATGTGTTAGTCAGCTGAAAGACACTGTATATCAGAGTCTGTGCACTAAGCTGACAGTAACTGTATATAAAAGTCTATGTGTAAGTCAGCTGATAGCCACTGTGTGTAAAAGTCTATGTGTAAGTCAGCTGACCATCGATGTATATCAGTGTATATACAGTCAATGCTAATCAACAAAACCGACACCGGCCACATCTGCCCCATATACGTTGTGTAAGCGGAAATGAACCATATAGTCCCTGTACTGTTTCATACAGTGACCTGGGAATGAATGCGCCACCGGGCCGCTATCCTTCTATCCTTGGCTGTGTATACCCCATAGTATTCTATAAATGGCGTGTTTAGCGGCTTATTACACGACGCTTATGGGTGTGTAGTTTACCAGGATAACAGAAATCAGGCGTAGGCTGACACAGATCCAGTCATTGTTAAACAGCCCACACGTAATGGCGAATCGTTGATGAATGAGGTCGCACTTTTCCTTGATACAAATAGATGTACATTTTGACATGGGACAATCCTTCAGCCTTTTTTTTACATTGGTTTATGAAGCCAGAGTGAACAATCCTCTTTTGGTTTTATTTCGAGAAAAATCTTACCTTAAAGTTCAAAAGTTTAAAGCAATAATATGAGTATTATCTCAATATGTAGTTCCTTTTGGTTCAATAGAAACAGTTCCCAGGAAACCACCCTGGCACACGGAAGGACTATCTCTAATTTTCCAATTCGACTGTTTTACGCGTTGTTATGGTTCTGTGTGTGGGTAAACATAGTCCATACGTGCGTCTGTTTACCAAAAAAATTCAGTGTCCAGAGGTCCGATTATGCGCATGCGCGACAACAATAGACGATGAGAAGCAAAAAGAAAGTAGACACAGAATTGACCGTTGGAAGCCTGAACAAAATATTTATTTGTGGTGTACCGCGGTAGGGCCGCCAGTTGGCGTGCGCGCTATATATATTGATGGCGCCCGATGCAAACTGATTTAAACTCATGTCCAAGGGTAACCAAACGGTTTTAAAACGAAAGATCGGCAGATATTTAATAGAAAAAAACTATATTATATTGCATGTATTTAACAGTCCGGTTATGTGAATAGTTACCTTTAAGTTTTGATTTCATGTCCCATGAACTCAGGGGTGGGCAAAAAACATGAATTACAATCTATATTCTCAAATACCATCCACTAGACTACATGTTCTATAATTAGTTCTGACATGATTAGCCCATTTTTGTCACTGCCGGTAATTATCTGCACGGGAAGCAGTGACCACTGATTCTCTGACCGCGATATCGTTAACATAGGTCTTTATGGACCATGAAGTTTTGGCTGTTATCTCACGGGGCTGTGACCTCTGTCTGTCTGGATCAGGCATTAATATATATCGCGGATTTCCGTTACATGTTTTACCCATTCAGCTGGCCATAGTAGGCCACAGAACTGTCTGTACAATCGTGAATCTGTCATGTGTCATTACAAAAAATGAAGATTGGCATTTGATCCTTTCCTGATTCTTGTCTTGAGATTTTAAGTACTGTATATGTGTGTATATGAATAAAATGAATTCATTTTATACTATACTAATACTTCTTTTTTCTTCTCCTACTACTACTACTTTTAATACTACTACTACAACTACTACCAGTTACCATACATGATGAAGAAAGCAAAAGAAAGACAAAGAAAATCTTACAGAATTTAAAGGTGTTCAGATTAAAGATAAAGCTTAAACATCCGGCATATGACGTATTTATATGGTATCGATAATTGTCAGACTCATCGGTAATCATTTAGCCCTACTTTCAAGAATTTTCAGCGGTCCTTCACGTGCAAAACGTCATCGCAATGCTGGACCAAAGATTTCTAAATGTTAATTGAGATTTGAAACTTGCTTTTGCATTTATACCACAAACTCAAATAGCGAGGAATGTGTTTTGGCTAAATGTATCACCAACTGCTATCATGTATAACTTTTTTTCTTCTGGTTTATATCTTAAGCTATGTCTACATTTCTTAAAATGGTAAACTGCACCAGTTCACTCAGCGTCAAATAATGAATCTTCTATCGTTTTATTTACATTGCATGTGCACATAAATATATCCAATATGTGATTCTTCAGTGCTAAGACCTTTAACTATTTTGTACAAATCCTTTATGGTTTCTTAATTAGGAATTTTTGCAAGTCCTTTCTGTTTCCCTGTAGATGTAGGTAAACTTTGCATTCAAGGTAATCATGAATATACGAGTATACATGTGAGAGGGGGGAACACGTGGAACCGTACACAGGACATGTTAACACTCCGTCGCCTTGTATCACCGATTATTATAGGATATACTGCTGGCAGATTATAACCCAGGAAAACCAGGCGTGGTCTGCATCGGCAACTGTCATTGAAAAAGTGCAGTTGTCAATGTTACCCGTTGTTTAACGGCGACTTACTGACACAGAGATGCGGAGGACATTTTTAATGCCCCACTTCATCTAGACCTGTGTTATCCCCATGTTTAAAATGCTCAATGAACGTGTCTAAGGCGCTAGCCTACTTCCAGGGTAAGCAAAAGGATACCCCAGAAATATTGCTGAAAAGGCACTGAATACCGCAGTCCAATCATCTATTGTGAGGTTTTAGAAAATATTAACCTGAATTGTTTCCGACGGAAGCTAAAGATGGTATTTCAACGAGACAAAATTCTTTGAAACAAAGTTGCAAACACTTTCTGTTTGCCCAATTTCTTTGCTTGCTTAATTGAACATCACTTCAATAGAATTATGTTTCCGGTATGACTGATATATACAACAGAAAACAACTAGGGGCTAAGGCAGCTGAAAGAGGAACTGAAATAGGAAAATGAATATTGCTGGCGGGCAGCAACCACACAGTAAAACTGACCACACAATGAAAAATAAATGCATTCACGTGCCTCCTGAATGGGTTTACTATATATATACTAGCTCGCTTCTTTGCACCAGAGAGTCCGTTACATGTTTTCATCCTCCAACGATATTCCTTCGATAACCATATTATATATATATATATATATATATATATATATATATATATATATATATATATATATATTGAAGATATAATTAAAATATGCTAAGTTATACATGTAGTTGTAAAAACTGAACCGCAGGAGGAAGACAGTTACCTTATGTAAACCAGTTTATCTTATGTAAACAGGTGTCAAATTTTGTCAGTATAAACATAAGAAAAAAGTGACTGCAAAAGTAAAAAAAGTGGAAAAAGTCCCATAATATCCCGGCCGCTGTGTCGAAAAAAAAGGTACATTTCTGATTAACACTGTTAACATAATGGCAATGATGATAACATAAGCTACAAACTGCATATCAATAAATGCTCAATGCTACAAGCTCAAGAATGCATCTGAATGGTGTTAGGTCAAGGAAAAAAAGAGTGCGTGTCAAACAAAAAATTTATAAGTAATAACTAGAGTCCACTGTGACATGACGGTAAGATAAAGGACAAAGTCACATAAAATATGGTAAATCCTGTATATCATGATGGTGATACAAGAATTTAGTTTAAATCTGATAAACATCAATGAAGACAATTAAATTGATTAAGAAATAAACTTGGGTATAAGTTTACACTGTTTCCTAATCTGAAGAACTATCCCTTGCCATTGTGTAATATTAATGCATAAGAAGAATTCACCTGCATCCTTAAGATAGCATTTTTATGAAAGACATGGTTTAAAGAAATTGAACCAAATGCTCTTATTTTCGATTCAGTCAGCTGATCTGAAATATTGGACATGCTGCACTCCTTACGCACATTTTAAAAACCGTAATATCCCGAACTCATTGGTGTTAACATTCTTGACTCTTTGCCAGCGCCTAGTTGCTAAACCCAGCAAAGCCTGCTAAAATATGCAATTGTTAAGAAGGAGTTACAGAATTAACTTAGCGTAGAACTTAGTAAAGTAATTATATGTACGACGTTTTATCTATATTATATATTTGAAAAGCGCATCAAACCGTCAGCAAATGCCTCCAATCAGTTCAAGTTTTGATTTTGATATGAGAGGCCATGGTTAATTACCACGCCTACCCATTGCACTAGAAACTGTGACCAGGAATAATATCTCTTGGACCACTTACCATGGGTTGCTCAATAAAGGCTTGGCGCATCATGTAACATAGAGGCCGCCCTTCACAGTGCTCAGATATCACACGTGCTGATTGTTATTTCACGGGGCTGTGACCTCTGTCTGCTCGGATCAGGCATTCATAAATATCTCGGCCTATTGTCGAATTATAGAAGGAGAAGGAATCGCACGGAACAAACACGTGAGAATGCTAACCGTGAATGTCATATCAGCCACTCTCTTATTCCTAGTCTAACCGAATAGAAGGACGCACATAAACAGACCGACACACACAATATATATATATATATATATATATATATATATATATATAGAGAGAGAGAGAGAGAGAGAGAGAGAGAGAGAGAGAGGGAAAGAGAGACAGTTAAACAGACAGACAGGGAGACAGCGAGAGAGAGACAGACAGCCAGAGAGACATATATCATTTTTTGTTCAAGAATAATAAAGCGTTTTGACACGTAGCATTTCTTTCTGAGGACAGCCTTTATTAAGTTATTTGGGTAGTTGGCGGGTAGATTACTGAAAGAAACCTCATTTAATATTTGATATAATAAAATTATCTTTGGATGGTATCAACTGTTCTAAAATACAGCTTTTATCCTACAGTTTAGCTCTTAACCCGAGTGCAAAACCATCTTTATTTCATTCTTCTCTTCGTGTTGGCGCTACAAAACTTCAAAACTGACCATTGGGCCATTTAATACTAGTGCACGGTGGCTGTTTTGTACCTGATATTTATTTCTACACTGACCTAAATTCCAAGATGAACACCCCACAGCCGATTCCCCATTTTCGCTCAGCTGCAAGAAAATCTCTTTTTAATTCATATTATCCAACACCGTCTTACCTTATCACTTGAAATTATTTATTATGTGTGATGTTGGAAATTCCGATCACTTGCAACCATTGTCTCAATTTGTTGTGAGCTAACTTTGAAATTTGTAATTGCTGTAATGTCACAAATAATTATTAGTTTCGCCGATTCCTTTGTGTACCTTAATTATGGCCTACGTCTTTAAATTAATCAAGCGCACTTGGCCATTACAAATATTATATGTATCTCTTAGATAATTACATGAGCTGATGCGTATAAGTAGGACTAAAGTGCGGTGCTTCATTACCCAAATAGAAAAACATCAAAGGATCGCAAATTGGAATTATCGTATGACATTTTCCAAACGTATACGTAGATTAGCTTTATTCTATTTATGACCTTTACGCTGCATGTTTGCGGTAACACGTTTGTTAGAGAACGCGTGGTACTACATTTGTAATTTTTCAAGATTTTAATATGTTATGTTTCTATGGTTAATACAATGTATGACGGTCTATGGTGGTAATTATTTTGCAGGCAGCTACGTATAGACCATTCAGTATGTGAATTAATGAACCGAGGTGAAATGAGAATTTTTTAAGCACGTGTTTGTCCGCCAAGCTCTCGGACTCACAAGAATACGGCTTTGTTGTGTAGGGTTTATGGGCGTCAAAATCAGATCCCCATCATGCAAACGCTTCTACATACACCAGCGGCGAAGGTAGAAAATGTAAGGAAGAGATTATTGTAGCCCATTCGAATATTTTGGATTTGAGTTGATTCAAGGCAATTTACACAGATAAGGGCTTTGTTAGTGACAAGGACCACTGAATAAGTAATCTTTTGTAAGCATACGCAGTACATGGGATATCCACGGCGATCTCTTATATAATAAAAGGACGACACATACATTTATTTTAATTGACTCTCTACTAAAAACATCATATATATATGTATATATATATATATATATATATATATATATATATATATATATATATATATTGTTACGGGGTGACTTAAAAGCGGGCCGAACTGTCTCGCTAGTGAAGCTTGCTTTCCCAGCGAAGCGGTTGGAACGTCGGACATGTGGGCCACTGACATATGTTCGAATCCCGTATCGGACCAGTATTTTCCCCTTCAACAATCTGTCTTCGTAACAATATATATATATATAGCTAATGTGGTGACCGATTGCGATATTTAGTTATATTTTCAGTGATTGGCGTGAGAACGTATAAACAAACTATAGAATGTATATGCATGTGTAAGACTGTAAATCTTAAAATTGACTTTGGAAATACAATTCTTAGTCTACAGCGTTTCTATCCAAGACTGCGAAATCTTACAATTCGCCAACTATTTTATATTTAACACTGAACAGACAGACTTCAAGTAGCACTACATAATGACTACACGTTATTAATTGTGGTATATGATAATTGTTACATGTATCTGTTTTATAGTGTAACATGAATCTGTTTATTATGCGCCTGGCGTTCTGATTGTGTTAGGTTCAAGGCCTGGGCTTTGCTATGGGAACCTTGAATCCTGGCTTGTAGAGACATAGCGCTCGTTGTAGTCTAGAATTTTCATGCGCTATGGGCACGCGGGTATTGTTGTGTTTAGAATTTTCGTGTAAATGGAAGTTTCTGGGTGAAAAAACTAAAAATAGGGGCTGTGTTTTGAGCCGGTAGAGAGAAAAATGCCAGCGGACACGGGAAAGTGTGACTTTCTCCCCAGTCTTTGGGACCCTTCCGATAATTGCAGAACTTACAGATATTCTACGGACTGTCTCAAATTTGCCTTTGGGATTATTACCAGAACCTCAATTATGGATTACATTAGATTGTTTTCGCGATTAAGTCGGACTATTCTCTGAGAAGATTTATTTGAACTTTTTACGTGGAATAGTTATGTTAAAGGACTCTTGTTGAGCTGTGACAGTGGTGGTATCCAGAAATCAAAGCCTAGGATCCTGGTGATGTATATTTTTTATTGTTTGTAATAGCGTGTAATTGTATTGATTTAGTGTATTGTAATGTTAGGATTGTTCTAAGAATCAATTATAATTATTTGTTATTCCCCGAGACATTTCACGCTGCCCAGTGTTGCGGAATCTATATTTTTTATCTCCGTAACAAAATTTCTGCTCGTTACGATTACATGATCTGTTGTTATTAGGTTCCGTAACATTACATAAAGTGAGCCAAGTGGTCTGGTATAAACCGAGATCTATGCAATACGATAGTGGTTTTCATTTGAGTCACACTGTTTTAATTTGATGAAACTTGCGTTTTACGTTGACGCAGGTAATTTTCCATTCTCTCGTTCAATAGTGTTGAGTGGCACCGGATACAAGTTTACTCATAAATATTGTTTCCATCCTCATTGTAGATTACGACTTCTGTAAACCTACGTAACCCCAACGTCGCCAGCTGATATTAGATTTAATAATAAAATTTTAACTACGCGTTGTGTGATTTCATTTGGCCATCTGATGAAAAAAACATGGATCATTCCACTCACGGAAATGAGCCGGTGTCACGTGGGACGTCAACGAGTGGTGGTACAGCTTTAGAAACCGTCCTTTGTTGGACAGTCCTAGATCTGAACGTCTGGGCCTCACCAGTTGTGTCTTTTCCCCGGATATACCGTCATCAGTTCTGTAATTTACGTTTTAGTGTTACAAAAACATACACTCTTTGGTATTTTTATGGAGTTTTTTTCAACAGATAGTCGTATTGCCATATTTCCCCTACGTTACCTCCTGTAATGATACAAAGATTAAAAATGAATATTTTACATGTAGTCTATATCAAAACAGCGGCAAGGAGCCAGACTTTACACCTTACCCAATACAATCCTCCAGTCTTAATAATATGTTTTAAGCCAACATTTGATGTCTGAAGTCCTTAGCTGAATGAATATCCATAATTTTAAAAATTTAGTGAGAATACAGCTCAGTCGGAATTTTTCGGTTTATTTTTCAAATACAAATAACATAATGGCCATACTATTTTGAAATATTTGAACAATTTGAAAAATATAAGACAAAACAACTAAAGATCGGTATTATTTATAATTCAGTGTTATAAAATTTAAATTGACTAATGTCTAGATTCGTCACTTACGGATTATTAACCTCTTTCATGCGCACTTTGCTTCTAATATCGTCTGCAGTATTGTAAGCGCATAAGCCTGGTTTGCGCGGTTTTTTTTTCTTTTGAATCCATATACATTCCAAAGATTGTTTAAATCGCTTTCAAAGCACAGAGAAGCTTTTCTTTTACTATTATTCGAAAAAAGTAAAACATTACGATCATACGATCATGGTTGTCAATACAGCTGCCTTGACATATTTCGTCAGTGTCCTGGAATAGGCGTAATTCTTTTGTTTGTAACGGAAGCCTTTCCTACAACACCTCTGCGCAACAAGGCATTTAATTTTTTTTTACGTCGCGAGCACATTTCCTAGGATGTATATCTAAATTTTGATCAGAAATACTGTGGTATGTTCATAGCCCTATTACTTCGTGAGTTATGTTTTACAACAGGATCACACCATCTTAACTTTTCTCCTTCGTTTAAAAACAATAAAATTTTGATGTAAAATTTTTTACGAAGAAACAGTCATCAGCAATACAAAGCATTACTTTTACTTTTACTTTTTTCTTTACTAAGCGGAGAAATGGGCCACCAGAACCCCGAGACGTTTCCCGGTAGGCCGATGGGACATCCGTTAATCCAGCTATGTCTCGGTAATTTAAAAAGTACTTTTTTCACAGTAGACTATTGTCTATTTTTCATGGGGCACGATGGAAAATATCAAAGTGCTGCCTCAGTTGGAACCAACCGGTCTATATGAACCACATGTTACTATGCTGATATTTTTCTATTTTGTACACCTTCAAATGAAGCAATCTAGCTGTTTACAGGGCACAAAATGGTTAAGACCTTGAATCTTCCAACTTTACATCCCAGGAAGTCCTAGACAAATAACCTTGGAAACCTGAACTTAGGTTAAACTTACGTATATTCTGCAAGATTTGTGAAATAACATGATTTGTGTACCCTATAGGACAGATTTGCATGACTGGTAACTGTTGGACCTCGAAACTTCTTGTCTAATTAAGATCCAGGGAGATTCCTGTAAATAAATTCTTGGAAATCTGAAATTAAAGTCACTGTGACCTATATTCGGCAAGCTTTTGTAAAAGAACATGATAATAACTTTCTTTAGGTCTGATGGGCACAAATGGTAGCAGCTAAATATAGAATAAGGTCACTGTAACCTATATCTAAAGTAATGTTGCAGAATGCATGATTTTGAGCACTCTGGAGTCATTTTCCCCATTGTCCAAGGTTCCTTGAATTCAGCTGAGCTATATGGCCCACGGGCCACTGGTTTTATTTGCTATACTGCCAGAGCACATGACACGTCTAACACTTTATAATAACTTGATTGTAGGTATCCATTCCAAGGGTCAAAATTAACAAAAACTTAAATGTTAAGTTACATTTTCTTAATAGAACCTGAACAAACTAATGGATAATAATGGCAGATTGGCATGTTCTGTACTCATTAGAAAGAGATTATTCCCATGGTTCATTCAGTCATTTAGTCCGCACTGCGACAGACAGCGTGTAAACTGCAGAGTTTTGCTCTGGATGACACTGGTCTCGGTGAAATGAGAGCATGGTCTGTATATGCATATTATAATGACTAGGTTAAAGTCAACATCCCCGGATTAATTTCGTTTTTTCTTTGTTTCCAAAGTATATCAAATAATTTTAAAGACCACATTCGCAAACTCACTGCATATTGCAGCATATAGCTAATTACGGATCAGAAATAAGAGACCCACTATGATAAATATAATGTAGTATATACAATGTTTTATAGATGTGTATAGAATAAATGTATTTGATTGTCCACACCCGATTATGGTCCAATCATGGATACATTTCCCTCTAGAGGAATAATGGATTATTGTGTTAAAAAAACTATTTTTGTAATTAAACTGAGGTTTCAGAATCACGAGTAAATTTAATAATGGGCTATTCATTAAGTCGGCATCAGTTATTAAATCTGCATCCAGATTTTAAAAAATATTTCCAATAAATCGCTTTTTAAGAGGGGGGTTGGATCGGAGGATAAAAATATCTTCTGTAATCAGCATTAATTAATTCACATAAGTATATGGTCTGTCATGTATAGAAAATAAAACGTCAGATCTTGCCATTTGATTAAATTAGATATATATATATATATATATAAATATATATATATATATATATATATATATATATATATATATATATATACATGTATTTAGTTTCATTATCAAAAGTAACTGCCAAGGACCGCCTTCATTTCCATTACAAATTTCCAGGGGCCGTTTTTTTTTCTCCCCGAGTCCGCCCCTATTTGACTTGGTTCAACTTAATTGCTTTCTTTTGATAAATATTAATGCCTGCATGTTCCAAAGCTAAATTAAGAAACTTAAGACAGATGAATATCGGATAAACGTCTGTGGCAGACCGAAAGGGCAGCAGTGCGTTTGAACTGTACATTGGGCTCCACTTTAGACACACCATTAATATTACTGAAGGGATAAAGGTTCCGCACTAGAGAACTTGTACATGAGGTTTCATCGTGTTTGTATACTCTCTGTCCTTTAATGGCTTCTGTTCGAGATTTTATGTCTTCAATTCCTCCTTCAATTCCCTCACGGTCTTCTCGGCATGGTCTCTCGAAATCCTTCCAAAGGTTGTTGAATTTCCAATCATGTTCCCAGCTGGCCACATCGGCTGGCCATGGTTCTCTTTGCAACGGCATGATTCCTTTAATTCTTTAATTATCACCATACAATAATGACAGCGACGTTCAGGAATTGGACCAGGCTCTCTCTCTCCCTCTCTCTCTCTCTTTGATAAGCTGGTATGCAGTTAATGATTTAAAAGCTTTTGCATAACAGCTTTGTGAACGAATCCAAGTATGACAAGTACATAAACAGCGGATAAGAGCCGTATCATCATTCAACACTTAAAAAGAGAATCATCTTCTGGAATACAGGAGTGAACATTTTTTAATCTTGAAGCAAATTAAAACGTAAAAAGCAGCATGCATTTTTTTTTATTTTTGATGGCTGGCCTGCTGAAAGAGGACATCAAGTATTTGTTTGACACTGAGTGACGTAATTTTACCCCGAATTCCCAAGTTCACACAGGACCTATGCGTGAAAATCGCTCCTGAGGCGATTTCACGCATATACGCGACATGGAAACGCTGCTTTAGATGGAAGATAGATTTGATTCTGATCACCAGCTAATATAAAATACGATTGTATATAGCCAAAGGGTTTGTTCCTAGCCATAGTGTAAATGGACGAATACCAAGGAGTTCTGGTAAAAATGGATACAATGTTTCATACATTTAAAGCCTACATGTCAACACTGACCTCTGAAATAAACAACTTGGTGAACCGTACACTCCTCAAAACACTCGGATGTGTTTGTTATGTAGGCCTATTCTGCAAACCTTACATTCGAGTATATAGTTGGTCTGATTTATTTCACAATTAAACAGAATCAGAAAAACGGAAAGCAGAGTCAGTAGTTTACTATTAATTACTAACGAGCCCTATATATGACACAACCGAATTTCGATAGCCATTCGCCATATCATCATTCTCACTTAATTAGCTAGGATCTATTGCGCAAATTATAATTTTGTAAGTTCAGAGGTGAGATGTATTCAATAATCTTTTTTATTATTTATTTATAATTAACGGTAGTTTGTACTGGCTAGGAGTATATGCCTTTGCGTCTAAGCCAAGCCTATTTATTTGATCTCTCAATCAACCTATCGTTATTGTTTATCCCATACAAGAATAATTGTTTTATTATTCTTCCCATTCATGTATTATTCTCGTAACTATGACGTCATCACTTGACGTCAAACCAATGATGTCCCGCAATGAGGTGTCATTGCGTGACTCAAATCCCTAAGGCTAATTTCTTTTAATTCACACTGTTACCATCACTGTAATAACTATCATTTGGCTTATCAGAGTAAATCTAATAAAAGAATAAATATATCGTTACAGTACACTTTTTAAGCTGACAGCTATAAAAGTCGTACTCTCTGAGGGATGTTTTCACCACTAATTATTTAACATTAGTAGCCGCTTTTATTTTCATAACTTCCGAATAAATATTCTTGCATCCGATTAATATCCATAACTTAACAACTATGGTTTTACCATGTCACAAAATATATATTTTCATTAAAAAAACTTCCCTAGTATCTTCATAAGTAGGCCTATACTTCCTTACCGGTGTCACTACTCTGGAGTTTACAGATGTATACGATCTGGAAAGTAAGAAGGGTCTGAAATTCTCTTGAAAAATAGAAAAACTCTAAATTTGTATCATGATGCACACCTTGTAATCAAACGTACTACTGTACTGGATGTTGGGAATCACACCTTAATATTTACACCTGCATTGTATATTGACAGTCACTGCTCTCGAGGTCACAGACTTTTTCAATTCGTTTTGCCACAGATTGTTGCATGTACCCGGCAATAAATGCTCATCACTGGTGAAAATACAGAGTATATTACTCAGGAACACAAGGTTTTTATTTATGAGTCTGCATGATGAGTCTAAATTCGCCATTTTGAAGATGATTGGAAAAAAGTGGATTTTTTTCATATACATAAAATGTGTGAAAAAAAAGAATTTTACTTGTCGTTTGAAGAAAAAGTACTTCAAGAGCAATTCTTTTGCAAAAATTACTATGTGATAACACTTTACTTGTAAGTTATGTTGTCTTTGGCGATGGTTATTTTCTTATGTTAATTTGTTGTTATTGTCTTTGAAATCACCATTCATTATTCGATGCAGCTGACGTTTATTACTTATATCGTATATGTGTTTTTTACCTTATATGTCTTAATAGGATTGTTTGTGAATTTAAGCTCACAGCAAAAAAAGTGTATTCTTTCTCATTTCAATCAAGTCAAAGATCTTGTAACATATAAAGGCAATATTTTGAAATGTGACCCGTCATGTTGTAACAATTAACCGTTGACGCATGTTCTTCAAAATACCTATAAACAATACAAATATATTCTATATCAGTTCCTCACCAATCAGTGTGGAATCTATGCTTAAACTTATTCGGTCAGTCTTTCGAGATATATTTGGTCAGAGGAGTGGTCACATATTACCTCCTGATATTTATTTTGAACCTTGACTGAATTTCAAAGGTGGGGAAACATCAAAACATGGAAAAACTTTTCATATTTTTTCTACCGTATAGGCTTTATGTATTGTAGCGTGTTGACACAACAGATATAAAGCAGTGTTTTTATGAGTTAAGCATGGTAATGAGCTCATGCACAATAAAACACACATCAATGTGATTTAGTCAAAAGAATCTTATGACCGAAAACAAACAAAAAGCGACATCCGATCACCACAGAGAAAATCTGATTACAGACTTTTTTAATTATTTTTGTTAAGTTCCAGGGGACAGATGTTTAGAGTTTCAAAGGAGCGTCAGAATGCGCAGCTCCCCATTTGAGCACATTAAACATCTTCTAAGAGCGATACCTGGAGGCACTCAAACTGATTAATGTTTATGGGATGTGTTTAATTGATTAAACAATCCAACTCAAAGCAGTTAATTTGTAATAAGGGTTTGATTTTGTCTAAAATCATGAATTCAAGTAATACGTGTTAATATTTACAAGGTCCACATGCCACATTGTGGAACAGTCCAATGGGATATACATCAGGTATAATGCTTCCATGATAAAATGCTTGGCCATTATTGAAAAGTACTTGATTACTTTTCGTGAACATGTGTGACAGTTACATGTACAATGCAAGTACTAAACATTTAAAACCCGAGTACAAGCATCAATAACACAAACGTCCCTCTTTAAATATTAGCATGTATGTACACACCACAAAAGATTGTAGGTGGCGCCACGAGTCATATACATAACAAAACTGACCGAGTTGTACGGAAATGCACAATTTCAGGCTGATATGTCAAATCACTCCTGAGAAAAAAAAACACTATGCAAACATTATTCTAGGTGACCACAAAGCTACGCGATATGTTAAGATATGCCATATTTAAATCTGATGTATCAAATGCGCAATGAGAAATAAGCAGGAACATTCACTGTGCAAAAATCGTTATAGGTGGCTACACCAGTCTTGTGTACGGGAAGCTATCTGAGATTCATGGGCTAGCCATTCACCTTACACTGTGAAAAAATCATTGTAGGTTGCAACACAGGTCTTTTGTATAGTAAAGCCATCAAAGATGCATCGAAAAGCCAAAAAATTAGGACGACACATCAAATATCTCTTGAGTTAGATACACTGGGCTGAACAAGCTCAGCCGAGGAAGGCAGTTCCTCCCAAATGTATACTAATATCCCAGGTACGGCTCTACTGTACTGAACGAACTCTTGACCTGTTGCCAAATCTGATACAGTTGGAGGATATACCCGTCTTTATTGATTGGTTGAGTTCAGCATTGTTATGTGCAAATTAAAAACACATTTTATAGTGATTCAGTCAGAAGAATCTTATGACCAGAAAGAGACATTTGATCGTCACAGAGGTAATCAATTCTTATGAAAATATAAACAGTTCGACTTGACAGGTTCATCATAAAACATTTTAATGTAGAAGCTGAAAGAGGCTGATTTTTTTTTGCCGGCAAAAACAGATCGAGGTGGCGCAACAAAAAACTTAATTTCAAATAAGATTTATATGACCAACATGTGCCTAGAACTTGGTGATGCTAGCTCCTGCCGTTTATGATACTGTTATGTTAGTCCTTTGGCCAAGTCAAACGACTAAGTTCAAATTCCCGTAACTCGGCCAAAATTCAACAAATCCAAACCATTTGAACTAACCTGAGAAAGCCTGTCTCTGAGATCATTTCTATGAAAATATTGAAAATGTGGCTGGATGGTTTTAGAGAAGATATTTTTAAAGGTTTCATAGCTTTTTCCCCTGTAAAAGTCGACGCAGCTCTATGCCCACACATTTGACTGATTTTGCCTAAAAAACTCCTGCTGTCCCTGAGAAATGGATTAATATACTGATATACAATGTACAATATACAATGTATATGTTTGTATGATATACAAAAAATGCAGGTGGCGCTACCAATACCTCAGTTTCAGATATGACTCCTGTTACCAACATTTGCACTAAAGTTGGTGATGATAGCGCTTGCCGATCCTGAGATTGTAATTTTTAGTATTCTTTTTTGGCCAAATGACTGAGTTCAGCTTCCTTTAACTCGGCCAAAAATCACAGAACCATTCGAACAAAGTTGAGAGAAATTGTTTTCATAATTATTACTGTAATATATTGAACCATTCGGCTGAAGAGTTTCGGAGAAGGTCAGTTTTTTTTTTAATTTTAAGCTTTTTCCCTTTAAAATCTTTGTCAATGCAGACAGCCAAAAATAAACTCAATTTACTTTGCTTTTAAAGATATTGACACCGAATTTATTAACACTTAATAAACTGGCACTAACAGAACCAAAAATGTGGTTACCTATTTTCATGGTCAGAGGAAATTAAAATGACCATAACTCAAAAGCTTTTGACAAAGCTAGAACAACAAAGTAATCACCAAATTTTGTATTCTGTTCAGGTGTTACGTGTATATGAAACATTCAAATAAATCAGTTTTTGATAAACATCTTAACTTTAGATACAGGCGACTTATAACTCTGTATGATGGAAAGAGATCAGTTGATCAAATAATATGCCGCAATACGTTCATAATTGTTTTCAGATAGTTCTCGCTGACGCATATTTAAGGATGACTCAAAAATGTACGTTAACAAAAGATACCGTGAAATGTTAAGCATTTTGTGTGAACGCCGTGTGAGGATACCGGAAATTAAAATGGACATACTTCTGAGCTGCTTTAACCTTGAACAACTAAGCCTGTTCCGATGCTAAACGGAATATACAAATAAAGCCAGTACTAAAGTGCAATATTTTTATGGCAAACGCCACTTTAGGGCTAAAAGAAATTGGAACAGACATATTGTCGAAAATGTTTAACCCTTAAGCCCCAAACGGCCAGTAAATGATAACGTTATGCTAAGCCCAGAACTGAGGTCACATAAGTCAAAATGTCATGAATTATTGGCCTCGACTAAATTCTAGATTCATAAAAATGAAATAGGTAAATAATTAAATAATAAGGGATCTTCTTGCATCCCTGAACTAAACCAACTTTATTTTGATCACACCAAGTGTCTTTTAACCCAATTTGGATGTTAACTTTTTTTTTAAGAGGATAAAAATTAGCCATGTGCATGGACTAAGCCGTGAAAAATCAAGATGGCAAACAATATATCGACCAAGAAAGATTTGTTTTTCTTAAAAATGACAAATGTAGGTAGCTGCTCACAAAAACGTTGATTTAGCCGTCATGAGTGGGATTCAGGAGGTCTTTGACATATGTTTTACATTTCAAGTTGAGAGGTTTACATCAAGTTCAAAATGCCGCGCGAATCCTGGTCCGTTTTAGCAGGGAGTTTTATCTTTTCCAATTAAATCTTCTTGTTTTTAGTATTCAAATGTAAATACCCTTTTAGATAGTGCTTTACTGGACAGATGTGTGTTTCATCCTAAATTAGTTCCATCTGTGGCCTTTGCTGTGAGAACCATCTGTTCAGATGTCATAATATAGCTGGCCATGAATAAGTGTATCTGATCCATGGATAAACTCCTGAATTAGCTACAATGTATTAATGAAAGGATTTCTGAAAGACAGATAACTAATGGACCGCCTTGTCTTTTTTCTTAACTGTTTATAGCTATCCTCTGTTAAAATGATTATATATCAATGGTAATTTTATGATACGTTGTTCAAACAGCATTTTAGGTAAATAAGGAGACGCCAGTTAAATGTCAAGCGGTATACTTTGGTATCCATAAAGGTGACAATATGGCAAAATAAATCGTGAAAAAGTAAATATTAGTCGTCACAATTTCACATGAACATTAAGTATTTTAAGGTTACATTGTTAAAGGTCTGACCTTTTTTGCTAAAAGATGAATCGATGTTAAAATTAGGTTAAGATATTTAATCTTTGGACCGTTAGTTCGATTGACAGTGGCGTATCCAGGATTAAGGAAAAGAAGGGGTCCAACCCAAGAACACTAATGAGAAAGCTCCCAAAATCCCGGAAAAGGGATATCTAGACCGTAGAAAATTGTCTTAACCCCTTTAAAATAGGATGCGACTGCAGGAAGGGGGGGGGGGGGTCCGGACGCTTTGGGCCCTCCCCGCAGATCCTTTTCTGGATTGGTCAAGTGGACAACATGTACGCATAATATCACTGTGACTTTGATTCAGATTCCACTCCTGCCTTGAAATGTTTGTAGGTTTTCTGAAGATTTTATAACGTCTTTTGGTTAACTTCTTCACGTATGTATACTGAAGCTAGTTTTAACGATTGTGCTTTTCAGTGATCGTAAAGAAGTGATTGTTATAATAATAATTATTTTATAGGTAGAAGTAGTGCTAACAGTTCGAGTTTAATAAGTTGAAGCAGCAGCAGAAGTAGCTGTAGTAGCAGTAGTGGTAGCAGTAGTAGCAACCGTGGCAGCAGATGCAGTAGCAGTAGAAGTAGTACAAAGAGCAGCAACAGTACCAGCAATAGCAGTAGCAGTAGAAGCAGTAGCGGTAGAAGTTATATTAGTAGCTGCAGTAGCAGCAGGAGTAGAATCGTTAGTAGAGGTGGTAGAAGAAGCAGTATAGAAGAAGCAGTGGCAGTAGAAGCAGTATAGAAGAAGCAGTAGCAGTAATAAATAGCAGTAGCAGTAGAAGCAGTATAGAAGAAGCAGTGGTAGCAGTAGTACCAGTGGTAGCAGTGGCAATAGTACCCGTAGTACTAGTTAAAAGCAGATGTAGTAGCTGTACCAATAGAAACAGTAGTAGGAGAAGCACTGGTAGCTACAGTTGTAGTAGAAACAGTAATAGTAGCAGAAGTAGCAGTATTTTACGTAGCAGTAATAGTATAGGGAAAAGACTGCACATGTCTTCTTCAGTGATTTGACGTGACCATCTCGAGAAAAGCCTTGACCATTCGTTCTGATTGACAGGCCCCACCATCACGTTAATCATTATCTGTTTATTAAATTAGGTTAATGGTCTTCATCAAGAGAGGCTATTTATGTGGAAGATGTGGGACTCTGATCCGCTAATGAACGAAATGTACTGATCATTAAGTACACACAAACGCACCAGAATTAATGATTTGATAAAAGCCAAAACCCAATAGTATACTTTATCCAAGTTATTATAATACAACAAATGATAAGAGTTTCGAGAATGGACACACTTCCAGTGAGACCAATTATTGCGTCCCGGGAGGACTACAATTAGCGGCATAATAAATTCTTACCGGAAGTGTCTGCCCACAGCCACCAACTGTTCACTTACCAGGACCACACCAACGCAAACCGGAGATACGTGTCAAGTGACAGTGCAGTTCCCGAGAGGTCAGCTGACCGGCCTTCCCGGATCAGAGGGATATGCGAGTTTGAATCTTACAGGGACAAATATCGGCCCACGCCTGATTTTAACCCAGAATTTTCATATTCTTTGGAAAGCCGAGGATGAGGATTAATCCAGCGGAGGTCGCGGTGTTTACGTCAATAGGGGATAAACTCAATACCAGTCAGAACATATTGACACAAACACAAAATATGCTAAAATAAAAAAGGAGTGCACCCTAACCGTTTAACAGTAAAAAGCTACCTTCCGGTCTTATCTGTTAGAGCAATATTTAAGCAAAACGGCATTCATCATTCAACTAAAACATACTATTTCCAAAAAGAACATGTACATGTACTCATGATATACCAACGGGAAGCTTCGTTGTATCAGTCAAGTACATTTGAAACGTGTGTGCATATATCGTGACATATACAGTGTTCATCTAATAATATAACAGTACTCCGGGGGGGGGGGGTCGATGAAATGTAATACGCTCTGGATCATTTGTTTCTACAGTTATATGCCGAACTTTTTAACACTTGTTGTTACAAGCCACCAGAAACACTGAATCCTCAGCTTTATAATACGATGATATCAATATTGTCTCTTTACGTGTAACATTATATAAGGGAATAAAATATGAAGAATGCGTACTTCTTGACCAGGGTTTTAGTTTAGAGGAACATGCCAACTGCACGCCTGACAAGGGGAATTCCCTACTAATATATCAAGTATCACAAAAAAAGTATTCTCTCATTTGTATATATCTGGCCCTGAGGTAAAAAAAAGGAGCATGCATTTGATTTCTGTTCAGAGCAACGGTAACGTCTTCTTTTCTTTTAAAATGTTATAATTGTTTCTTATAAGTTACTTTGGTATCCAACGACTCCTAGAGCCTCTGCTGTAATTCATACTAATCTTCATCACCTTACCCTTCATGCCCGATTGTCCTTATATGTATTGTCAAAAGTGTCGGTTAACCCGAACGTCATCGGATATAAAAAATGTAACCAAATCAAAGGAACTTATGACATGTTTTATGAGTCTGATGTATGATATTCTAACATATACCTACTATTCAGCAAACTCCTTTGTATCCTTTTTCTATAATTATCTATGAACAAAGCAAGAAGTTCCTTAATTTATCGTTGTTGGTGTAAACTGAGTTATTTCAGGGAAAAATGAACATATATTAATCATAGGATGCACTTATTAGTTTCTTGGAATAACCACTGTCTTTGTGAGTAATTAGTAGGTATAACGCCTTGACAAGCAGCTGTGTCCTCGACCCTCTAAGAAGTAGGGCTTGGTAACGCAGGGGTATTGTATTAACTTTTTTATTTTTTTTTATTTTTACTGTTACGGAACCTAATATCAACAGATCACGTATGCGTGATGAACATAAATTTTGTCACGGAGATAAAAAAATCAGATTCTGTAACACTAGGCAGCGTGAAATATCTAGGGGAATGAACAATGAAGTCAGGGTTTTTTTTGTTAACAAATAACTATAATTTATTCTTAAAATAGTCCTAACATTACAATATATTAAATCAATACAATTACACAGTATAACAGCAGTATATCAACAAATCACTACAATCACACAGTAAAATAAAGAAAGTGCACAGTACCTGGATACCACCACTGTCACAGTGATAAGTCCTTTAAAATGTATAAGCCGGATGAAAAGTTCACACAAATTCTCTCGAAGAATAACAGTCCTATGTAAAGCCCTTGTAAAAATCCAGAAAGTAAACTGAAGACCAAATAAGCATCAATAACACAAACGTCCCTCTTTAAATATTAGCATGTATGTACACACCACAAAAGATTGTAGGTGGCGCCACGAGTCATATACATAACAAAACTGACCGAGTTGTACGGAAATGCACAATTTCAGGCTGATATGTCAAATCACTCCTGAGAAAAAAAAACACTATGCAAACATTATTCTAGGTGACCACAAAGCTACGCGATATGTTAAGATATGCCATATTTAAATCTGATGTATCAAATGCGCAATGAGAAATAAGCAGGAACATTCACTGTGCAAAAATCGTTATAGGTGGCTACACCAGTCTTGTGTACGGGAAGCTATCTAAGATTCATGGGCTAGCCATTCACCTTACACTGTGAAAAAATCATTGTAGGTTGCAACACAGGTCTTTTGTATAGGAAAGCCATCAAAGATGCATCGAAAAGCCAAAAAATCAGGACGACACATCAAATATCTCTTTAGTTAGATACACTGGGCTGAACAAGCTCAGCCGAGGAAGGCAGTTCCTCCCAAATGTATACTAATATCCCAGGTACGGCTCTACTGTACTGAACGAACTCTTGACCTGTTGCCAAATCTGATACAGTTGGAGGATATACCCGTCTTTATTGATTGGTTGAGTTCAGCATTGTTATGTGCAAATTAAAAACACATTTTATAGTGATTCAGTCAGAAGAATCTTATGACCAGAAAGAGACATTTGATCGTCACAGAGGTAATCAATTCTTATGAAAATATAAACAGTTCGACTTGACAGGTTCATCACAAAACATTTTAATGTAGAAGCTAAAAGAGGCTGATTTTTTTTTTGCCGGCAAAAACAGATCGAGGTGGCGCAACAAAAAACTTAATTTCAAATAAGATTTATATGACCAACATGTGCCTAGAACTTGGTGATGCTAGCTCCTGCCGTTTATGATATTGTTATGTTAGTCCTTTGGCCAAGTCAAACGACTAAGTTCAAATTCCCGTAACTCGGCCAAAATTCAACAAATCCAAACCATTTGAACTAACCTGAGAAAGCCTGTCTCTGAGATCATTTCTATGAAAATATTGAACAATGTGGCTGGATGGTTTTAGAGAAGATATTTTTAAAGGTTTCATAGCTTTTTCCCCTGTAAAAGTCGACGCAGCTCTATGCCCACACATTTGACTGATTTTGCCTAAAAAACTCCTGCTGTCCCTGAGAAATGGATTAATATACTGATATACAATGTACAATATACAATGTATATTTTTGTATGATATACAAAAAATGCAGGTGGCGCTACCAATACCTCAGTTTCAGATATGACTCCTGTTACCAACATTTGCACTAAAGTTGGTGATGATAGCGCTTGCCGATCCTGAGATTGTAATTTTTAGTATTCTTTTTTGGCCAAATGACTGAGTTCAGCTTCCTTTAACTCGGCCAAAAATCACAGAACCATTCGAACAAAGTTGAGAGAAATTGTTTTCATAATTATTACTGTAATATATTGAACCATTCGGCTGAAGAGTTTCGGAGAAGGTCAGTTTTTTTTTTTTTAATTTTAAGCTTTTTCCCTTTAAAATCTTTGTCAATGCAGACAGCCAAAAATAAACTCAATTTACTTTGCTTTTAAAGATATTGACACCGAATTTATTAACACTTAATAAACTGGCACTAACAGAACCAAAAATGTGGTTACCTATTTTCATGGTCAGAGGAAATTAAAATGACCATAACTCAAAAGCTTTTGACAAAGCTAGAACAACAAAGTAATCACCAAATTTTGTATTCTGTTCAGGTGTTACGTGTATATGAAACATTCAAATAAATCAGTTTTAGATAAACATCTTAACTTTAGATACAGGCGACTTATAACTCTGTATGATGGAAAGAGATCAGTTGATCAAATAATATGCCGCAATACGTTCATAATTGTTTTCAGATAGTTCTCGCTGACGCATATTTAAGGATGACTCAAAAATGTACGTTAACAAAAGATACCGTGAAATGTTAAGCATTTTGTGTGAACGCCGTGTGAGGATACCGGAAATTAAAATGGACATACTTCTGAGCTGCTTTAACCTTGAACAACTTAGCCTGTTCCGATGCTAAACGGAATATACAAATAAAGCCAGTACTAAAGTGCAATATTTTTATGGCAAACGCCACTTTAGGGCTAAGAGAAATTGGAACAGACATATTGTCGAAAATGTTTAACCCTTAAGCCCCAAACGGCCAGTAAATGATAACGTTATGCTAAGCCCAGAACTGAGGTCACATAAGTCAAAAGGTCATGAATTATTGGCCTCGACTAAATTCTAGATTCATAAAAATGAAATAGGTAAATAATTAAATAATAAGGGATCTTCTTGCATCCCTGAACTAAACCAACTTTATTTTGATCACACCAAGTGTCTTTTAACCCAATTTGGATGTTAACTTTTTTTTAAGAGGATAAAAATTAGCCATGTGCATGGACTAAGCCGTGAAAAATCAAGATGGCAAACAATATATCGACCAAGAAAGATTTGTTTTTCTTAAAAATGACAAATGTAGGTAGCTGCTCACAAAAACGTTGATTTAGCCGTCATGAGTGGGATTCAGGAGGTCTTTGACATATGTTTTACATTTCAAGTTGAGAGGTTTACATCAAGTTCAAAATGCCGCGCGAATCCTGGTCCGTTTTAGCAGGGAGTTTTATCTTTTCCAATTAAATCTTCTTGTTTTTAGTATTCAAATGTAAATACCCTTTTAGATGGTGCTTTACTGGACAGATGTGTGTTTCATCCTAAATTAGTTCCATCTGTGGCCTTTGCTGTCAGAACCATCTGTTCAGATGTCACAATATAGCCGGCCATGAATAAGTGTATCTGATCCATGGATAAACTCCTGAATTAGCTACAATGTATTAATGAAAAGATTTCTGAAAGACAGATAACTAATGGACCGCCTTGTCTTTTTTCTTAACTGTTTATAGCTATCCTCTGTTAAAATGATTATATATCAATGGTTAATTTTATGATACGTTGTTCAAACAGCATTTTAGGTAAATAAGGAGACGCCAGTTAAATGTCAAGCGGTATACTTTGGTATCCATACAGGTGTCAATATGGCCGAATAAATCGTGAAAAAGTAATTATTAGTCGTCACAATTTCACAAAAAAACATTAAGTATTTTAAGGTTACATTGACCTTTTGTGCTAAAAGATGAATCGATGTTAAAATTAGGTTAAGATATTTAATCTTTGGACCGTTAGTTCGATTGACAGTGGCGTATCCAGGATTAAGGAAAAGAAGGGGTCCAACCCAAGAACACTAATGAGAAAGCTCCCAAAATCCCGGAAAAGGGATATCTAGACCGTAGAAAATTGTCTTAACCCCTTTAAAATAGGATGCGACTGCTGGAAAGGGGGGGGGGGTCCGGACGCTTTGGGCCCTCCCCGCAGATCCTTTTCTGGATTGGTCAAGTGGACAACATGTACGCATAATATCACTGTGACTTTGATTCAGATTACACTCCTGCCCTGAAATGTTTGTAGGTTTTCTGAAGATTTTATAACGTCTTTTGGTTAACTTCTTCACGTATGTATACTGAAGCTAGTTTTAACGATTGTGCTTTTCAGTGATCGTAAAGAAGTGATTGTTATAATAATAATTATTTTTTGGGTAGAAGTAGTGCTAACAGTTCGAGTTTAATAAGTTGAAGCAGCAGCAGAAGTAGCTGTAGTAGCAGTAGTGGTAGCAGTAGTAGCAACCGTGGCAGCAGATGCAGTAGCAGTAGAAGTAGTACAAAGAGCAGCAACAGTACCAGCAATAGCAGTAGCAGTAGAAGCAGTAGTGGTAGAAGTTATATTAGTAGCTGCAGTAGCAGCAGGAGTAGAATCGTTAGTAGAAGTGGTATAGAAGAAGCAGTATAGAAGAAGCAGTGGCAGTAGAAGCAGTAAAGAAGAAGCAGTAGCAGTAATAAATAGCAGTAGCAGTAGAAGCAGTATAGAAGAAGCAGTGGTAGCAGTAGTACCAGTGGTAGCAGTGGCAATAGTACCCGTAGTACTAGTTAAAAGCAGATGTAGTAGCTGTAGTAGTAGCAGTAGTAGCAGTACCAATAGAAACAGTAGTAGGAGAAGCACTGGTAGCTACAGTTGTAGTAGAAAAAGAAATAGTAGCAGAAGTAGCAGTATTTTACGTAGCAGTAATAGTATAGGGAAAAGACTGCACATGTCTTCTTCAGTGATTTGACGTGACCAACTCGAGAAAAGCCTTGACCATTCGTTCTGATTGACAGGCCCCACCATCACGTTAATCATTATCCGTTTATTAAATTAGGTTAATGGTCTTCATCAAGAGAGGCTATTTATGTGGAAGATGTGGGACTCTGATCCGCTAATGAACGAAATGTACTGATCATTAAGTACACACAAACGCACCAGAATTAATGATTTGATAAAAGCCAAAACCCAATAGTATACTTTATCCAAGTTATTATAATACAACAAATGCTAAGAGTTTCGAGAATGGACACACTTCCAGTGAGACCAATTATTGCGTCCCGGGAGGACTACAATTAGCGGCATAATAAAGTCTTACCGAAAGTGTCTGCCCACAGCCACCAACTGTTCACTTACCAGGACCACACCAACGCAAACCGGAGATACGTGTCAAGTGACAGTGCAGTTCCCGAGAGGTCAGCTGACCGGCCTTCCCGGATCAGAGGGATATGCGAGTTTGAATCTTACAGGGACAAATATCGGCCCACGCCTGATTTTAACCCAGAATTTTCATATTCTTTGGAAAGCCGAGGATGAGGATTAATCCAGCGGAGGTCGCGGTGTTTACGTCAATAGGGGATAAACTCAATACCAGTCAGAACATATTGACACAAACAAAAAATATGCTAAAATAAAAAAGGAGTGCACCCTAACCGTTTAACAGTAAAAAGCTACCTTCCGGTCTCATCTGTTAGAGCAATATTTAAGCAAAACGGCATTCATCATTCAACTAAAACATACTATTTCCAAAAAGAACATGTACATGTACTCATGATTTACCAACGGGAAGCTTCGTTGTAACAGTTAAGTACATTTGAAACGTGTGTGCATATATAGTGACATATACAGTGTTCATCTAATAATATAACAGTACTCCGGGGGGGGGGGGGGGTCGATGAAATGTAATACGCTCTGGATCATTTGTTTCTACAGTTGTATGCCGAACTTTTAAACACTTGTTGTTACAAGCCACCAGAAACACTGGATCCTCAGCTTTATAATACGGTGATATCAATATTGTCTCTTTACGTGTAACATTATATAAGGGAATAAAATATGAAGAATGCGTACTTGTTGACCAGGGTCGAGTTTTAGTTTAGAGGAACATGCCAACTGCACGCCTGACTAAGAGAATTCCCTACTAATATATCAAGTATCACAAAAAAAGTATTCTCTAATTTGTATATATCTGGCCCTGAGGTAAAAAAAGGAGCATGCATTTGATTTCTGTTCAGAGCAACGGTAACGTCTTCTTTTCTTTTAAAATGTTATACTTGTTTCTTATAAGTTACTTTGGTATCCAACGACTCTTAGAGCCTCTGCTGTAATTCATACTAATCTTCATCACCTTACCCTTTATGCCCGATTGTTCTTATATGTATTGTCAAAAGTGTCAGTTAACCCGAACGTCATCGGATATAAAAAATGTAACCAAATCAAAGGAACTTATGACATGTTTTATGAGTCTGATGTATGATATTCTAACATATACCTACTATTCAGCAAACTCCTTTGTATCCTTTTTCTATAATTATCTATGAACAAAGCAAGAAGTTCCTTAATTTATCGGTATTGGTGTAAACTGAGTTATTTCAGGGAAAAATGAACATATATTAATCATAGGATGCACTTATTAGTTTCTTGGAATAACCACTGTCTTTGTGAGTAATTAGTAGGTATAACGCCTTGACAAACAGCTGTGTCCTCGACCCTCTAAGAAGTAGGGCTTGGTAACGCAGGGGTATCGTATTGACTTTTTTATTTTTTTTTATTTTTACTGTTACGGAACCTAATATCAACAGATCACGTATGCGTGATGAACATAAATTTTGTCACGGAGATAAAAAAATCAGATTCTGTAACACTAGGCAGCGTGAAATATCTAGGGGAATGAATAATGAAGTCAGGGTTTTTTTGTTAACAAATAACTATAATTTATTCTTAAAATAACCCTAACATTACAATACATTAAATCAATACAATTACACAGTATAACAGCAGTATAACAACAAATCACTACAATCACACAGTAAAATAAAGAAAGTGCACAGTACCTGGATACCACCACTGTCACAGTGATAAGTCCTTTAAAATGTATAAGCCGGATGAAAAGTTCACACAAATTCTCTCGAAGAATAACAGTCCTATGTAAAGCCCTTGTAAAAATCCAGAAAGTTAACTGAAGACCAAATAAGATTCGTCACAAAATCCAGAAGAAAATCTGAAGGAAATCTATAATTGCCGCACTTATCTGAATTTGTCCCACAAACTGACATACACGCTTCTGTGTCCGCTGGAATATTCTCTCACCTCTCTCTCGGCTCTAAAACACAGCCCCTATTTATAACTTTTCACCTCTAGCCTAGAACCTTCCATTGCTCGAACATTCTGAAGTATCTATCTTAGTACACACGTTCAAAGAACATACCAGAACAAAGAATGCTGTGTATCTAGGGTTCAACCAATGCGGATTAAACCGAGCCTGCAACAACCGGCCAGGCGAGGCCGCCACAACACGAGCTACGCGTGGCACACAAACAAATGCCAACAACACATGGAACATCCGTGTGCACAATAAAACAATCATCTGTAAGACCGCTGCACACAATAAAAGGGGCACCTGTAACATTACTAATCATTCTTTACAAGTGAGATATAATGAGAGCGGTATAGGTGGTGTGTACTATCACAGCCGTGTACTACATCGCAAAGCTGTCGTTCTTATAAACAATAGTACTGTTTACATTACAGCTGGTCTTAATGCAGATGTGAGGAGAGAAAATAATGATTAAATATTATGACACTGTTTAGCACTCCTTTCTTCTAACTGTATGAACATATATCTTCTAATCCAATTAGTCAACAAAGCAGAGAATCAAATGTCCTGCGAGGACCTTTGATCTGTGGTATGCCAGGCAAACTTGAACATTTCCTACTGACGTCTATAAAGACACGGTAGCGGCCACATTAAGCTTGTCATTAATCCTAATCCAATTAGAAGTCTAACTTTGTAACAAAATCTGCATGAGTGTGTTCACGACTGACAGCTGTAGTTCCAGGCGCATTGGACAATATTACAATCTTTACGGGTATTTACGAAAAAAAAACATGAATCATGCCATTTATTGGTAAAATATTTCTTTTTCATAGTGGAAAATTCTTATGCCTCCCTTTTGCCATCTATAACTCGGCATGCTCACACGTAGGGCTGTACGTGTATAGAACGAATGTGATGGCTTTGTTTATTACGGTAACGATGACGTCATAAATCGGTTAAATATGCTTATTGTGTGCAAAAGTCAAAATTTGGTGGCTCAGACTGATGTTGCATAATTGCTGATAAAATCATTTGTCGATGATATGTGTGATTCACCAGGTATATAAAAAAATATCAAAATATTAGTTCACTTTTAACGTCCATGTCCCTGTGTAAGCATAATGTTTTTCTCTATATCTTTCCAACTGGTCTGTAACCCCTTGACGTGTACATATTTTTAATAATGGGTAATGACATATGTGTGTGATATCTGAGAAGCAGTAACGCCAAAAGAATCTTCCATTTCAATGATTTACTAATAAAATAAACGTTTAATGGAACCATCTCGAAAAAAGAATTTCCTGATCCAGATGTGCACATTTTAAACAAACATTTCGAATATTAAATCGCTTTAAGCACTCAAAACTGTCTCTGGAGTCTGCTCACACAAGTTGTTTCAGCTTTTAATTTATATTTATTTAACTGTTCCTCTATGCCCACTTACATGTATATATTCCGAGAGCTTATATTCTTCTCTATACAATATGGTATAAAAAAGATTAGGATTTCACAAAACTGGTTGAATTTCTAAAGATTTAAAAACAGTTCAGTTTATATGTTTAACTTTATATGGATATTTCTCACTATATGGAGCTGTAAAAATTGTCTTAAATGGCTTTTTTAATATTTTTAATTGTAGGTCTTTCATAGGTGACAATTCAAAGAAGTTAATGTTTGTACATATAAAACTTAAATCACAGTTTTAAGAGTTAACATCCCAAACAAACAAACATTCATCAAGATGAGAATGTGGCTCTCATGTCGGTGTAAAAGTTTGATTTTAGTAAAACGAAACGATTTAACTTTGATTTCAAAGTATTTTAATGAATTGCAGATATTTGTCAAAAATAATTTATTCCAGCATATCTGTGACACCAATAGAAGATCTCTTTTCATCATATTAAGATATAGATAAAACCACTAGAATTTTTGTTTGTTTGGGATGTTAACTCTTAAAACTGTGATTTAAGTTTTATATGTACAAACATTAACTTCTTTGAATTGTCACCTATGAAAGACCTCCAATTAAAAATATTAAAAAAGCCATTTAAGACAATTTTTGCAGCTCCATATAGTGAGAAATATCCATATAAAGTTAAACTTATAAACTGATTAAACTGTTTTTAAATCTTTAGAAATTCAACCAGTTTTGTGAAATCTAATCTTTTTTATACCATATTGTATACAGAAGAATATAAGCTCTCGGAATATATACATGTAAGTGGGCATAGAGCAACAGTTAAATAAATATAAATTAAAAGCTGAAACAACTTGTGTGAGCAGACTCCAGAGACAGTTTTGAGTGCTTAAAGCAATTTTTTTTATTATTCGAAATGTTTGTTTAAAATGTGCCCATCTTGATCAGGAAATTCTTTTTTTCGAGATGGTTCCATTAAACTTTTATTTTATTAGTAAATCATTTAAATGGAAGATTCTTTTGGTGTTACTGCTTCTCAGATATCACACACATATATCATTACCGATTTAACCTAAATAATTACATTTATTCTTAAGGATATTGTCAGGAAAGAAATAAGCTGTTTTTGTAATATGATATTTTTGCAACATATGACCTTCTTTTCTTACCTGGGGTATCTATTAAGCACGAATGCACACAATAGCAAACGTCAAATAAAACATACAGAACAAATGTAACCAATTGTTCTGAGAATTTTTTTTCTTCTAAAAATAATTTAAAAGAACGGATGAAGGAAAAAGCAACATATATTATTTTTTCTTTCTTGCAAGAAAAAATAGTATCCTCAATTATTAAGAATTATTCTGTTTGATACAGGACTGTACAAAAACTCTCACTAGTGCATCTATTGTGATTTCCTCTAATTAGATTATTTTTTTTCCTATTGTCGCATTCAAATCAAGCCCCGATCCAGATTCCTATAATGATTATCGGTGAGGCATAAAAATTATCTTCGTTTCTGAAGAGAAGTCCTAAAAGTTGTGTCGGGGAAAGTATTTCTTATATTTTTTATGCATTTGTTGCAATATGAGAACTCATTGAGTAAACAATAAAGTTGAAAAAGGTCGGGTATAAACATTTTAAAAAAATATCGAAGTTGCTGAAACTAAAATGTCATTCAAGTTAAGTTGGCAGGTGAACAGGTGTAGAATCAAAATAAAACATGGTAAGGTTTTAAAAGATTAACGATGAAACAGGAAAACACATCAACAAAGTAATTTAACAATATACACCCGCTATTATAAAAACAAGTGAGTCATTAGAAACAATATCATTTAATTTGATCATTTAAATATTTTTACATATTTTTTTATATTATTGAGTTTAACAATTTGTTATGATTTATATGTTGCTGGTTATTCACTTCGATCTGTCAGTGTCAGGGCCCTTCAGCTTGCGGAAATACGCGACAACCTGTACCACCTATAGCTAAATTCTAGAATAACAATACGTGGCCGTGCCAGGATATCAGATATCAAAGTCCGCTCGCGCCTCGAAAATTATAACGATGCATAATAATAATTACTCAGCAAGTGGAAATTGGATTAACATGAAGTTCTCCTCAGAAAAAATGATAGAAGAATGGATAAACGCAAAATCAAAACTGTTGTTATTGGTTCTGATATGTTTCGTGTTGGTATATGTCTGGAGTCATTGGTTATTTCGCTGTAGCTAATACGTTTAGATTTACAGATTTAACAACTGCATTAATTGCGGCAGCTGGCGAAAGAAACCCAGAAATATCCAGATGAGTGAAAAAAATGTGATACCCGCAGCGGAAAACACAACGGGAGAAATTCCAGCCTTGGTTGAGATAAAACCTTCTCAGCAAAAGTCTCAGCAAATATCAAACACTGGCCTAATTCTGGTTCAAACGACTTTTCTCATCCCTGATTTAATTATTCATCATTCTCATTTCGGCGCGAGTCCGGTGGGGGAGAGAGACTGACAGACAGGGAGACCGACAGAGAGGGGGAGATAGGGAAAGAGAGAGGGAGCAAGAGAGACAGACTGACAGAGACAGAGAGAGGGAAAGAGAGAGAGAAAAATATGAGACTTGGAGGAAAAAAGAGATACAGGCATATAAAGAAAGAAAGAGAAACAGTTATAGTTACAGAGAGAGAGAGAAACAGAAAAGCGGAGAGAGAGGGGAGGGAGGCATACAGAGTGAATTATAAAGCAAACATGGTATAAACCAATAACAATTTCTCCTTTGACCTTGCGATTAATGTTTCAAGAGTTCATAGCTGCTTTTTGGGGGCACAAAGTAATTGTCCTATGAGCGATAGTTATAAGTGGCAAGGTCTACAGATAGATGTGACATGCGAATTATATATTCCTCAGGCGTCAGCTCAGCACCCACACTGAAATAAGCTTACTCTAACTGCAGCTGTGGCCCGGAACCTAGAAAGGCAAATGTGATATAATATCTTCCGAGTCCTGTCATAAGACGAACTGGATCTATTGATAGAGTGATAATTGATTAGCCGGCCGCTAGCGCTAAGCACTCTCAAATGAACTGCATGATCGCATGATCACACATTGTTCGGACCCGTGTCAACAGAATGGAAATGTTTGCATATAGGAAATGTCTATACTGGATACGTAAGTCATTAGCACACCATCTCCCTGACATACTATGTCTGTCATCTGTCCGTTAACATGGCACAAATCGTAACCGCTGGACCTAGAAACATCATACTGAAAACACTTGGAAGTCATAAAACTCTCCTTGGAAAACCTGACCTGTGACTGTGACCTATATTCTCTGAGCTTTGAGCCCGAAGGTACCCCAAAGAATAATTTAAAAAATTGATACGAAAGCTCCAGTATCTGAATCACTAATGCATTGACACCCATGGAGGTCCATAAAAAATGTCATTTGAAATCTGAAATTATGACACTGTGCTATCTTTTGAGCTATGGGACTCGAGAGTACCCCCCCCCCCCCCCACCCCCCGAACAATTAAAAATTTGATGCAAAAGCTCCAGTGTCTGAAAAACTAATGCATATTATCATGGAGTGTTTCATCCTTTCCTGAAGACTGGGGGCACATCATGATTTTTACTTAGTTTTTTTACAAAGACTGTAACCGTTAGATCTAGAAACCCCTTAATGTACACCCAGGAAGGTCCTAGGCCAATTTCCTTGGAAATCTGTAATTAGGTCATGGTGACCTAATTTTTTTTTGCAAACTTCAGGTAAAAAATTGATTTTGAGCATCCAGGCAGTCAGACGGGGTACAAATTGTATCCGTTGGGCCTAAGAATATTCTAACATGACATTCAGGCAGGTCCTTGATAAATATGCATGGAAACCTGTAATTATGTCATGATGACCTAAATTCTGTGAACTATGGGCCAAAAACATGATTTGCATGATTAGGCACAAACTGTATCTGCTAGCCCTTGAATGTTTCAATGTAATATACAGGGGAGACTTGGGCTATCTACATGGAACCTGAAATAAGGTCATGGTGACCTGTATTCTGCGTCCTACTGGCGAAAACATCCTAGGCAATCTCCGCGGAAACCTGAAATTAGGGCATGGTGACCTATATTACTAGATAAAACACTTTCAGCACCCAAACAGTCATAGGGTACATAACTTTACTGTTGGACCTAGAATCATAAGAAATGTGCTTTGGCATTATAACTCAGCTTTGAATACAAAAGGCTAGAATTCAATGGAATGGTTGGACATATTATCATGTTTTTTCCTTTTTGTTGATTTTTAAAATTTGTTTAGTGAATGTCTTCCTATTCAGCTGAGCCTCATGACCCATGGGTCATTCGGGTCACTTTTTCATTAATCCTTTGCCTTAATTTTATGATTTTAAAATTTAGTTTTATATTAAATGGCATGAGCAACGCTATAATTCACGATTTCAGTTATATTTTACCTTGATGCAACACGTTTTATCTGAATGGTTACACAATCAGTTGTCCCTAAAAAAACACACTGAAAAAAAATCCCTATCGAGCAACACTGATAATTACGCTCAATACCCAAATCTTCTTTAAAATTAAATCATAACGTCACTTTAAGATTATTCCACCACCACCCATCATGGGAACTTCAAGACTTTCCCGAATCGTATCTTCGACGCTTCAAGGCTTAAATCGTAATACGTGTAGTCTTTCACGAAGCCTCTAGCTCTTCCACAATCAACAACTCATTCAATTGATTGACCTGACAATATAATAAAAAATGACTAGTCTTAAAGCATTATTATGTGTCTTCGAATACAGCGATCCTATACTTTAAAAAAATCATAACCTTCACAATCACATGAATAATATATATATATATATATATTTATTTATATATATATATATATATATATATTTCCCAAACTATCACTTCCCATGTCAACACCACTTAATTCTTATATATGCAAGAAGGCCATCCATGCAACGTTAACGTCTCGTTTTGGACTTTCATAATGAACTTTTTGTTAATATAATTGAAAAGACATTACATCGTCTTCAAATAGCTCAAAACAATGCTGTTCGTCTGCCACCTGGCAAAAACCTGAACGTTCATATCATCCCAGTGCTAAACCAACTCCACTGGTTGCCCATGAAACAGCGCATATAATACCAAATTCTTACCACTGTACAGAAATCCCTGCATGCAACGAATACCCTGCGTTACATGCAGACATGTTAATTGTGTGTTAACCTGGAAGAGAACGCAGATCATCCTCAGATCACTGAGTGTCACGCCAATATGGGGTTTGGACGTTCTCTCTGTTTGGTGTTAAACTATGGAACACATTGCCTCCAGACATCAGAGGTCGTAAGAGTCATGACATTTTAATAAATAAGATTAAGACATTCCTTTTAAAAGAAGGAGAAAACTATATTTAGTCTTTCATTTTACCAAGTGAACCGCATTTCAGTATTTTTGAGTCAGCTGATACTCTTTTATTAATTATGTGGCGTTTTCACAATGAAATGTTTGTTCTTTTAGTGCTCTACAGCGCATTGAAACGTATGTATGAATGCGCTTTATAAATTAATAAATTATTATTATTATTATTATTATTATTATTATTATTATTATTATTATTATTATTATTATTATTATTAACAATCTACATAACCTTAACTATGGCAAGTACGTCAAAGGAGAAGGGCGAAATGAGGATGTTAGGTATAGATGAACAGAAATGTAAGGAAGAGGGCAAAGGAGCAATAGAAAACATTTTAGTCTGGGCACATGACGTCACGCCAGTAAATTACAGACATTACCATTATTTACGATAATGACCAAACATACTTCAAATTGATACTATATGAAAGGTTCGCTATATCCACGAGGAGTTTTAAATCTCTCTCTCTCTCTCTCTCTCTCTCTCTCTCTCTCTCTCTCTCTCTTTAGAACAAGTGAATAAAGAAAGGTTAAATTTGATAGACGGAAGTTTTGAGTATCTTCAAACCTGCCGGAAAGACGCGAAGAAAATAACCTGAAGGACTGAAGGACACAGATATGGTTAAACTTTAGAGAAAGTCTAGACAGTGTACATATGCCATGTAGGTGTCAGATATTTAACCAGGTCAGCACCTTAATGTCTCCAGGTTCACCTGTACACTCCTCAATCACTGTGTATGTGTCTGTGTGTACGTCCGTACATTTATGTGAACTACCTTCCAATGCTGCATCCATGCCGGAAAAACGAGGTTGTCAACAATAATACATGGCGTATTTTAGGGTTAGGTCTCATCAGGACACGTGCACCAATAAGCTAAGGTGTCTTGTATAGGGAAAATGTGGTCAGTAACAAAAGACGCACAGGCTGCAATCATGACACTTCCTTTTATAGGTTTCTGTTTCCTTTGTCTGTTTCGGATTCAGATATTAGTAAGGAAAGAAATAATTTAACAAATTATCTACAACTCATATATAAATGCTGTTGATTATTTAAACAAATACCCCATCAAAAGTGTTATTTATTTTGGAAAAATATTATTCGAATAACAACACAAAGTGATAAATATGTACTTTGGCATGGGACAAGCAATATGATGAACTTCTAATTATTGTTTACAACAACATTATCAGTATAAATTTTGGATAAGTTCGTGAAGCATACAATCCATGTGGTCCTGTAGGTACCAATTAAGATCTTAAACAATACCCTGTAGACAGATCATTAGGGGTAAAAAAGCGTGGAGTCAAACTGAGTTGACAATAGAAATTCACATGAAACAAGCTGAGGACTCACCACCCGCCAAGCACTTGTAAACCCACGTTCTGTTCACGAATATTCCTGATGGGATATAACAAAACGTCCTAATGGAGGTTTGGAAGAATCAATTGCTCTGCAGAACGGTCCTCTCAAAATATGTTTCTCCATATTTTTTGGTCATCCCTTACTAATGGAAGATCCGACCAGGCGGTCATGCTACTGAATTCCATCAAGCGGGAGTCTGTGGCACATAAGCGTGGGTTAACGCCAATATTGGACACACTATCATCAATTGTTCACGTACATTCCAGAAAGGACAATCGGGTCTTTTATAAAAAAAATAAACCACAAAATACCCCTCCTTCCTTGCCGCCACCTACACCTCTTGATTTTTTAAACATTTTCACTTTAAAACAGATGTTCACATGAAACATTAAATAAGTGTGGTAACATATTATGGAGAAAATGTGTTTTTTTTTTTGTTTTTGCAGTTAGGTGAATGAGTGATATTTCTTGCTTTAGGAAATTTCATCGACATTGCGTGGACATGAAATGGGCTTTCGAGGTAAAAAATTTATTCCTAGATTTGCATCTTAACGAAGCAACGGAAAACGGATCAGGAAACTTTGTGGCACCCAGAGCTGAAATGCTCATACAAATTACCAGCCTTGGTTCGGATATCGTTTATAGATAAAATACAGATTGAGCGTGGATGCGTAATAGTTAAGGGTGCTGGACTTGTGACCGCAAGGTTGTGGGTTCGCGTCCCGTTCTGACCGCCGTCTGCGCTAAGGCAAAGTCTTCACCACAAGGTTGCGCTCTCTCGACCCAGGGGTGAATGGGTACTGATCACGGTCAGAAGGCGCCTGATATGGCTGCTCGGGTTGTATGCTCCCCAGGAAGCTGAGAAAAGCTACAAGAATGATCAAGCCCGAAACCCCCACCATCACCTTTACCGACACTGTATGACACAATACCAGTCTGGCACATGTTACAGGTACAGAAACAGTATCGGGGTGTGGTGATCATAATATAGATTAATGAAATATTTGGTTTATTCGGTCTTTTATCTGTACCAAACATTCAAGTGTCCATGTCCGTGTACGTGTCAGACAGAAGTAAACATATTTTACGGCAGCCATTCCGGTTCAACCATTTGGTGATTGCACGCGTGCATGTGTTTTCATAGGCAGATGATAAAACGTAATATATCATATTTACTGTAAGATGAACCAACTACCCAAATGGATTTTTTAGTTTCTTAAATACTTTAAAAGCAAAACAAACGACCACTGAAATGATCCAATATGTCCATTTGTTTCCTGAATTTTCATTAATATTATTGTCTTATTTTCTTACAATTATGTTGGGCCACAGATGTTGAATAAAACCCAACACGGCGGAAAGGCCAAACTATAATATATGATTGGTCGATAATTTAATTTATTTTATGTTTGCCCCGTCAGACGGGCCGGTGGTTATATAAATCTCACAGTACCGGCAGACGCTACACATGCTTAAAATATCTTACATCCAAATGTTCATAGATGTCAAACAGGCTTAACATAGGTATTTGAGCCTTTTATCGAGCTGATTAATCTAGCTGTTTAAAAATGCACCCCATGCCTTCATTTTTACATTTATTTTTGCAGATAACGTGATGAATTATTTACCAAGAGGAGGAAAATGCATCACTCTAACTGTTAAAAACTTACAATTTAAATACTAACAACTTAAAATGTATGGGTTTTTTAAACTTAACAAGATTTTGTACTGGCTAGAGGTCACACCGGAGGCAATTGCTCATTTTATGTATCATATATTGGTGTTTGTGTTGTAGTGGTAAACAGGACAAAATGTAACTGCTCCTGATACCTCTCTGAGAAGGTGTTGTATTAGCATCTATGTTCTTTTAAATCCTTTCAGGTTTCGAATCAAAGCTTTAGGGACGAGATGGGGTCTTATCCAGAAATGCTAAATTCGAGGTTCATATATATATATATATATATATATATATATATATATATATATATATATATATATATATATATAATATAGAACACTTTACAACGGAGGGTAACCCAACCTTCTATATATATATATATATATATATATATATATATATATATATATATATATATATTTATATATATTATATATAATAATATATGGTGCCTTGTGATTGGCAGATAAGCAAGAGGTTCACCTGAATAACAAGGGGACATGTCCTGACAGAAGGGAAGTTACAAATGAACACGATCACTTGTGATGAAATCGTATCTATACTGGTTTCTATTATATCTATGCCAACAATAACGTGTGCTATGCCCCAATGATCTGTGACAAGAGGGTTATATTTTTATACCTTCGCCAGCACAACTCTCCTCCATTGACTTCGTTGCTTTTAAACATGTTTATATGACTGTTTGTCAGTTTGTCTTTTTTATTTCTGTAAAAGCTCTCCTTGAATTTCAATGAAACGTTGACTGGGTGCTTGGGCAACATTTGATCAATTTTCCCGCCAGATCGATTTAACAAATGACTTTCGATGTTTGTCAACAATATTCTAAAGAGTCCGTTTATTCTATTCAATGTTTGTGAAGCGTATGTATTGTTACGGAACCTAATATAAACAGATTACGTATGCGTGATGAACACAAATTCTGTAACGGAGATAAAAAAATCAGATTCTGTAACACTAGGCAGCGGGAAATTTCTAGAGGAATGAATAAGGAAGTCAGTGGCTTTTTGTTAACAAATAACTATAATTTATTCTTAAAACAACCCTTACAATACACTTAATCAATACAATTATGCAGTAAAACAGCGTTATAGCAACAAGTCAATAAAATCACACAGAAATATAATGGTACAGTACCTGAATACCAATACAGTCACCACGATAAGTCTTTAAATGTAAACTCTCGGAGAATGACAGTCCTGTGGAAAGTTCTTGCAACAACACAGAAAGTAAACTGAAGTCCAAATGTATAAAATCCAGGAGAAAGTTCTTGAAAATGTATCATTGCCGCATTCGTCGGATAAGGTCATAGAATCTGACATACGCTTCTGCGTCCGCTGGAATCTGCTCTGCTGTCTGCCCCCTGGTTCTAAACAAAAGCCCCTTTATATACCTTCACACCCCAAGCCGGAAATATTTTCCTCTTCTCGAACAGTCTATAAGGACCCTACTCCACAGTAAACACGCGTTTCAGGAATTCTCTAGAAAGACATCGCTGTGTATCTACACATACCAGGCTCATCACGTGACCCACGACCAGGCGTGAAAACATGACAAGGCCCACATGACAACGAGAGTTCAACCAGTACGGATCAAACACAAAATGCAACAACAACACGAGCCACGCCCGTGTCACATAATAGAGCACCTGTAACACTCCCCCTCCTGTAAGAAAAAAAAGAAAGTTTTCACGGAAAACTTTCTTTTTTCGATCACAATCACTAATATTTTACAACATCTGAAAAAACATCTTATTTACAATATCACATAAAGATCCTGTTTACAACATTTCATAAACATCTCGATAAGCAATCAGCAAGTACATTATCTTTCCCTTTAATGTGTACAATATCAAGATTGTAATCCTGTAAGAACAAACTCCATCTCAACAATCTTTGATTTTTACACTTCAACTTGTTCATGAACGTGAGGGGATGGTGATCACTGGAGACAATTATAGGCCTGACTGATGAAGTAACATTAACTTCAAAATGTTGCACAAATTGGATGATCTATGCCATCATTGCCTTCTTGTAACAACACAGCACCAGCAGCAGTATCACTAGCATGTACAGCTAACTTAAAAGGTACAGAAAGGTCTGGAGCTACAAAAACTGGTGAACTTTGCAGAATTGCTTTCAAATTCTGAAATGCATTTTCACATTGAACATTCCATACAAACTTTTGTTTCTTCTTTAACAAATTAGTCAAAGGTTCAGCTACAGCAGAAAAAATTTGGCGAAAATTTCCTGCTTTTTGTTTTCTGGTCTAGGAAATGCAGAAATAGTACTTATCTTAGCATCAACTGGTTTTACCTGATCCTGCCCTACAATATGACCCAACAATGTTACTTGTGCATGACAAAACTCAGATTTCACTAAGTTGACGGTCAGACGTGCTTCACTGAGTCTTTCGAAGACGTCGCGAAGAATTTGCAGATGTTTCTCCCAGGTGTCGCTCTACACGTTAAGGTCATCAATATATGCGTCGCAGCCCTGAATGTCCTTGACAACCATATGGATGAGGCGCTGGAACGTGGCTGGCGAGTTCTTCATGCCAAACGGCATAACTTTAGACTGGTACAGTCCTTTTCGGCGACACAAATGCGGAAACTTCTTTCGCTCGATCTGTCAGCGGAACTTGCCAGAATCCTTTTTTACAAGTCAAACTTGGAGACATATCTGGAGCTACTGACTCTATCAATACAATCATCGATCCTCGGAATTGGGAACGTGTCAGTCTTGGTGACAGAGTTCAGTTTTCGATAATCTGTGCACATACGGTAACTTCCATCAGGTTTTGGCACAAGAATACATGGTGAACTCCAGTTACTGTTACTAGGTTCAATAAAATCATTGTCCAGCAAATATTAATCTTATCCTGTAGATACTTTTGCTTTTCTGGATTCAGTCTATATTGATGTTGCTTGACTACGCTTGCTTCACCAACATCGACGTCATGGCACAACATGTTAGTTCGCGTTGGAATGTCACTTAACAAATGTTCATAATTCCGCAGCAGGTTCTTGAGGTCTTGTTTTTCTTGTGCGGTTAGGTGTGACAGTTTGGCATCCAGGTTTTTAAGCGCGTCTGAGTTTTTTAATGGTACTGTACCACAATGAATGTCTACATCACACTTACGATCAGTATCAACTTTAACTGGGTCAGGGTCAGTTTTTACACAATTAACAGCAGTAACATTTTGTACAACATCTTATGTGCTATTTCTGTCACAACATGGTTTCAACATGTTAACATGGCACAGTTGTTTTTTCTTACGTCTATCTGGTGTCAACAGTATGTAATTTAAATCACTGACTTTCTTGTCAACAATGTAGGGACCAAAATACCGAGTTTGCAGAAGTCTGCCAGGGATGGGAAGTAAGGCAAGGACCTTTTCACCAGGCTCAAACGTCCTACTTACAGTGTGCTTGTTATACTTTGCTTTCATTGACTTTGTGCAGATTTTAGATTTGAATTTGCAATCTCACAAGCATTGTGTAGTTTTAAATCCTTTCAGGTTTCGAATCAAAGCTTTAGGGACGAGATGGGGTCTTATCCAGAAATGCTAAATTCGAGGTTCATATATATATATATATAGAACACTTTACAACGGAGGGTAACCCAACCTTCTATATATATATATATATGTATATATATATATATATATATATATATATATATATATATTTATATATATATATTATATATAATAATATATGGTGCCTTGTGATTGGCAGATAAGCAAGAGGTTCACCTGAATAACAAGGGGACATGTCCTGACAGAAGGGAAGTTACAAATGAACACGATCACTTGTGATGAAATCGTATCTATACTGTTTCTATTATATCTATGCCAACAATAACGTGTGCTATGCCCCATTGATCTGTGACAAGAGGGTTATATTTTTATACCTTCGCCAGCACAACTCTCCTCCATTGACTTCGTTGCTTTTAAACATGTTTATATGACTGTTTGTCAGTTTGTCGTTTTTATTTCTGTAAAAGCTCTCCTTGAATTTCAATGAAACGTTGAACGGGTGCTTGGGCAAAAGAACATTTGATCAATTTTCCCGCCAGATCGATTTAACAAATGACTTTCGATGTTTGTCAACAATATTCTAAAGAGTCCGTTTATTCTATTCAATGTTTGTGAAGCGTATGTATTGTTACGGAACCTAATATAAACAGATTACGTATGCGTGATGAACACAAATTCTGTAACGGAGATAAAAAAAATCAGATTCTGTAACACTAGGCAGCGGGAAATTTCTAGAGGAATGAATAAGGAAGTCAGTGGCTTTTTGTTAACAAATAACTATAATTTATTCTTAAAACAACCCTTACAATACACTTAATCAATACAATTATGCAGTAAAACAGCGTTATAGCAACAAGTCAATAAAATCACACAGAAATATAATGGTACAGTACCTGAATACCAATACAGTCACCACGATAAGTCTTTAAATGTAAACTCTCGGAGAATGACAGTCCTGTGGAAAGTTCTTGCAACAACACAGAAAGTAAACTGAAGTCCAAATGTATAAAATCCAGGAGAAAGTTCTTGAAAATGTATCATTGCCGCATTCGTCGGATAAGGTCATAGAATCTGACATACGCTTCTGCGTCCGCTGGAATCTGCTCTGCTGTCTGCCCCCTGGTTCTAAACAAAAGCCCCTTTATATACCTTCACACCCCAAGCCGGAAATATTTTCCTCTTCTCGAACAGTCTATAAGGACCCTACTCCACAGTAAACACGCGTTTCAGGAATTCTCTAGAAAGACATCGCTGTGTATCTACACATACCAGGCTCATCACGTGACCCACGACCAGGCGTGAAAACATGACAAGGCCCACATGACAACGAGAGTTCAACCAGTACGGATCAAACACAAAATGCAACAACAACACGAGCCACGCCCGTGTCACATAATAGAGCACCTGTAACACTCCCCCTCCTGTAAGAAAAAAAAGAAAGTTTTCACGGAAAACTTTCTTTTTTCGATCACAATCACTAATATTTTACAACATCTAAAAAAACATCTTATTTACAACATCACATAAAGATCCTGTTTACAACATTTCATAAACATCTCGAAAAGCAATCAGCAAGTACATTATCTTTCCCTTTAATGTGTACAATATCAAGATTGTAATCCTGTAAGAACAAACTCCATCTCAACAATCTTTGATTTTTACACTTCAACTTGTTCATGAACGTGAGGGGATGATCACTGGAGACAATTATAGGCCTGACTGATGAAGTAACATTAACTTCAAAATGTTGCACAAATTGGATGATCTATGCAATCATTGCCTTCTTGTAACAACACAGCACCAGCAGCAGTATCACTAGCATGTACAGCTAACTTAAAAGGTACAGAAAGGTCTGGAGCTACAAAAACTGGTGAACTTTGCAGAATTGCTTTCAAATTCTGAAATGCATTTTCACATTGAACATTCCATACAAACTTTTGTTTCTTCTTTAACAAATTAGTCAAAGGTTCAGCTACAGCAGAAAAAATTTGGCGAAAATTTCCTGCTTTTTGTTTTCTGGTCTAGGAAATGCAGAAATAGTACTTATCTTAGCATCAACAGGTTTTACCTGACCCTGCCCTACAATATGACCCAACAATGTTACTTGTGCATGACAAAACTCAGATTTCACTAAGTTGACGGTCAGACGTGCTTCACTGAGTCTTTCAAAGACGTCGCGAAGAATTTGCAGATGTTTCTCCCAGGTGTCGCTCTACACGTTAAGGTCATCAATATATGCGTCGCAGCCCTGAATGTCCTTGACAACCATATGGATGAGGCGCTGGAACGTGGCTGGCGAGTTCTTCATGCCAAACGGCATAACTTTAGACTGGTACAGTCCTTTTCGGCGACACAAATGCGGAAACTTCTTTCGCTCGATCTGTCAGCGGAACTTGCCAGAATCCTTTTTACAAGTCAAACTTGGAGACATATCTGGAGCTACTGACTCTATCAATACAATCATCGATCCTCGGAATTGGGAACGTGTCAGTCTTGGTGACAGAGTTCAGTTTTCGATAATCTGTGCACATACGGTAACTTCCATCAGGTTTTGGCACAAGAATACATGGTGAACTCCAGTTACTGTTACTAGGTTCAATAAAATCATTGTCCAGCAAATATTAATCTTATCCTGTAGATACTTTTGCTTTTCTGGATTCAGTCTATATTGATGTTGCTTGACTACGCTTGCTTCACCAACATCGACGTCATGGCACAACATGTTAGTTCGCGTTGGAATGTCACTTAACAAATGTTCATAATTCCGCAGCAGGTTCTTGAGGTCTTGTTTTTCTTGTGCGGTTAGGTGTGACAGTTTGGCATCCAGGTTTTTAAGCGCGTCTGAGTTTTTAATGGTACTGTACCACAATGAATGTCTACATCACACTTACGATCAGTATCAACTTTAACTGGGTCAGGGTCAGTTTTTACACAATTAACAGCAGTAACATTTTGTACAACATCTTATGTGCAATTTCTGTCACAACATGGTTTCAACATGTTAACATGGCACAGTTGTTTTTTCTTACGTCTATCTGGTGTCAACAGTATGTAATTTAAATCACTGACTTTCTTGTCAACAATGTAGGGACCAAAATACCGAGTTTGCAGAAGTCTGCCAGGGATGGGAAGTAAGGCAAGGACCTTTTCACCAGGCTCAAACGTCCTACTTACAGTGTGCTTGTTATACTTTGTTTTCATTTGACTTTGTGCAGATTTTAGATTTGAATTTGCAATCTCACAAGCATTGTGTAGTTTAGTGCGAAAGTCTGAGACATATTGCAGTAAACTAAGAGAATCAGGATTTTCACACAAGAGTTTTTCTTCAAGCAGTTTCAATGGTCCGCGAATGGAGTGTCCAAAAACTAGTTCAAAGGGACTGAAACCCAAGGACTCTTGAAAGGATTCTCTGACGGCAAACAACAATAGGTGGATTCCATCATCCCAGTCTTTCTGTGTGTCATAGCAAAAAGTTCTGATCATGTTTTTTTTATGTCTGGTGAAAACGCTCGAGGGCGCCCTTACTCTCAGGATGGTATGGCGAAGAGCTGTACTGTTTTATACCTAGCTCAAGTATAACTTGTTGGAATAAGCCAGACATAAAATTAGACCCTTGGTCAGACTGGACGGATTTTGGTAATCCAAAAGTTGTAAAAAACTTGGTCAGAGCTTTGACAACACTTTTGGCATTAATTTTGCGCAATGGTATTGCCTCAGGGAACCTGGTAGATGCGCACATAATTGTCAGCAAGTATTCATGTCCAGATTTTGTTTTGGGCAGTGGTCCAACACAATCAACAATAATCCTACTGAATGGTTCCTCGAAAGCAGGAATAGGCCTAAGTGGGGCCTTAGGAGGATTCTGATTGGACTTGCCTACCATCTGACATGTATGGCATGATTTACAATATTGTACAACATATTTCCTGAGGTTAGGCAAATAGAAGTGTGTACTAACTTTCTGATAAGTTTTATTTATACCTAAATTGCCAGACAAAGGAGCCTCATGTGACATGCTTAGAAATTCACTGCGAAAGCTTTTGGGCATTACTATTTGATGTTTGATGGCCCACTCATCATCAGCGCATACATTAGTTGGTCGCCATTTATGCATAAGAACTCCATTTTTGACATATAAACGAACTGGGTTCTGTGACAGCTCATCTTTAGAAACTGCCCTGGGAAACAAACATGAAATATCAGGGTCCTTATGCTGTTCCGCGATAAGTTCTGACCTTGAGAATGTTGCATCCTGTACGGGCGAGTCATTAGACGAGTCACTAGTGACTTCCAGAGTGTTATTATCTGGACTATTATCCTCATGTGTGTTTTTCTTGGCCATAGATCTAGTTACAGCACATGAAGGATACAAACCAGGAATTTCCTGACTTTCCGGATCAGTGTCCTGATCAAGTGACGGCTTTTCTGTCACTATTGGCACAGGCTGTACTTTATCACCTGCAACATCATTGCCTAGTAGCAACTGAATTCCCTTAAAGAGTAAAGTAGTTCTTATGCCCACAGTAATATTCCCAGAAATCAAATCTGACTTTAAATGGATACTGTGAAGCGGAACTGAAGTGTGCTTGTGTGAAAACACATCATTAACAAGTGCATGTGCACCAGTAAAGGACCTATTAGAAAATGGCAAAGTGTTTGCTAACATGAGAGTCTGGCCTGAACCAGTGTCCCTCAAAATTCTAATAGGGGTACAATCTGAAAAATCACTTGAAAGTGATACAAAACCATCATGTATGAAAGGCTCAAATAACTCCATTTCGGGGCAAGAGAGATATCTACTACCTCAACCTCGTCAAACAAAGAACTGACATTGACAGTGTCAGTCATAAATTCTGTTTCTGAGTCATCTAAGGAATCTACATCCTTACCAAACTCCTCATGGGAGTCAACAGAGGAATTTTCCTCAGCAGAAACAAACTTCTGTTTGTCATAAGAGGACCTGGCCTCATTTGAAATACTCTCGCAAGAGTCATAAAAGGACTTAGCCTAAATCAGTGGACGTGGACTGAGATGTAGCTATGGGCTTTGCTGAACTATCAGTACTAGTACTGGGAGACTGCCCTTTAAACTTTTTTAGACCATACTGATTTACATTCTTGTTTGTGAATGACTGGTTTGATTTGCTAGTAAAGGACATTTTGTGTGTTAATGAATAATCTTCAGCTAATTAAGCAGCAATGTCAAGTGTTTCAGGACTTTTCTCATCAAGATAAGTTTTAACATCTGCGTTAATGCAGCGCTTAAATTCTTCAAGCAAAATCAACTGGCGCAAATTGTCATAATCTTTCATTACATTTTTAGAACTACCACAGCGATCAAACAACTGCTCTTTTGTCCTAGCAAGTTCAACATAGGTCTGATTTTTGCGCTTTTCCCAATTTCTAAATTTCAGGCGGTAAGCCTCTGGAACTAACTCATAACCTTTTAGGATTAACCGTTTTAACAGGTCATAGTTAGCAGCAGCTTCTACTGAAAGCTCTGTATAAATTTTTCTGGCCTTGCCAGTCAATACACTTTGTAACAGCATAGTCCAATTTTCCTTAGGCCATATTAACTTTTCAGCTACCTTCTCAAAGTGTAAGAAATATTTATCAACCTCTTTTTCTTGAAAAGGTGGGACAAGTCTTATGTGTTTAGCAACATCAAAACTGTGAGTTGGGGCAGCACGTAGACTATGTTCTAGTTTAAGTCTTTCTAAATCCAGTCGTTTTAACTCAATTTCTTTTTCGTTATCTAATTCTAACTGTTTTAATGCTAGCTCATGTTGCATTTCTAACTTCTTTAATTCTAGTTGCATAGCAAGGCTGTCATTTTTTTATGTTTCAACTTCAGTGTCTTCAATTAAACCTTTGCTAACTAGATCTTGCATGATTTTAGCAATGATATCAGGCTTTCTCAAAGCTTTTTTCACATTTAGCCCTAAGTGTTGTCCCAAACGCAACAACTGTTCTTTTGACAACTGTTCAAGTTGATCAGGGTCTGGATCGTCAACAAATGTCTCAGGTTTGAAATCTGCCATGTTAAGATGTCAAAAGAATAACGAAAAAACACTGAGATAAATCCTGTAAACCATGTACTGTAAACAATATGTAATCATGTAAACAATGTATGATAAAACAATGTCCAGGTCAAGGCCTAATACATTTGAAAACTATAAAGCATCCCGACGAGAGCCCCCAATTTTATGTTACGGAACCTAATATAAACAGATCACGTATGCGTGATGAACACAAATTCGGAGATAAAAAAAATCAGATTCTGTAACACTAGGCAGCGGGAAATGTCTAGGGGAATGAATAAAAAGTCAGTGGTTTTTTTTTGACAAATAAATATAATTTATTCTTAAAACAACCCTAACAATACAATACACTAAATCAATACAATTATACAGTAAAACAGCCTTATAGCAACAAGTCAATAAAATCACACAGAAATATAATGGTACAATACCTCAATACCAATACGGTCACCACGATAAGTCTTTAAATGTAAACTCTCGGAGAATGACAGTCCTGTGGAAAGTTCTTGTAACAACACAGAAAGTAAACTGAAGTCCTAATGTATAAAATCCAGGAGAAAGTTCTTGAAAATGTATAATACCCGCTCGTCGGATAAGGTCTTAGAATCTGACATACGCTTCTGCGTCCGCTGGTATCTGCTCTGCTGTCTGGCCCCTGGTTCTAATCAAAAGCCCCTTTATATACCTTCACACCCCAAGCCGGGAATTTTCCGCTTCTCGAACAGTCTATAAGGACCCTACTCCACAGTAAACACGCGTTTCAGGAATTCTCTAGAAAGACATCGCTGTGTATCTACACATAACAGGCTCATCACGTGACCCACGACCAGGCGTGAAAACTAGAGGGCCCACATGACAACGAGAGTTCAACCAGTACGGATCAAACACAAAATGCAACAACAACACGAGCCACGCCCGTGTCACATAATAGAGCACCTGTAACAGTTTCGGTAAAATGTAGGGGTTGATCTCAATGTTGGAACATGGCAGTGATGGAGGAGTTTGCTCTCTGGCACTCTGTTGTCGTCCCAATGATACACCACATGTATTAACCATCGTAGTAATTTACTTTGGACCCGTTGATGTCCAATATGCCAATATGTTAAGTAAATGAAGCCAACTACAGTATTATATCTTGTTAAAAAAGGTTAAAGCAAACTTTAATAAAGTAAGGTTAACATTTTAAAAAAGATGCACCACGGCTTCTTAATTCACACGGCGTAGTTATAATTGTGGTGAAGAGGGTAATGTAGTCAAGTACGTTAGATAAGCATTGCTTCAAGGCAAATTACTTAAACATGGGTATTTTTGTGTTAAGTACTTCGTAATATTCTGGTGACCCGTACCGCTCAACTTCACAAATAAAGATTTTTTCGAGCTTCAAACTTTTGTTTCATCCGTGTTTCTCCTCTCATATTTCTTCTCCTTGTTTTTGTATTGCCAAGTGTGTGCACTATTAGACCTTCGGTAACGCAGTCTTGTAATGGTAAACAGGCACTCACACAAAGAAACATAACAACGTACAACACAGGCGAGATATTGGAGATATCAAGCCCGTGGGGCATGATGGGTCGATGGGAAACTTTTGTATTTGTCCAAAAAGAAGTAATAACGTGAGATAATACAACTATTGTTGCAAATAAATATGAAACTTTAATACGTAAAGTGAACCTCTAAGGCTCTGTTCTAGTTTTTTATCATTTTCCTGCGTAGGCACAAGCGGGGTTGAACTTTCAACCACCCCTTGGTGTATTATTTTTAAACATCCTGTAACCTATCAAAACGCTAGGTCGGGGATTTAAATCAAGCGACAAAATGGTACAAAATAATGAATTATGATAGTAAAACTACTTAGACCTGGAATAAGATGAAAAAGTCTCACATTAATTCGATGTTCTAGAGCAACTGTAATATAAGAACGCTGATTGTTTAGATTATAAGCAAAATCCATTCCATCTTCATATTTCTTTTCAGACAATAGTTGAGAAACTTTGGAATAGATTTATTTTTTACAAGCAAAATTATACGAATTGATGTAATAAACTGGCTTATGTTTAAATGGAGCAACGATAAGAAAAAGTCTTTGGAATTAATAAATTAACCGCATTAAGTTATTTGACGTTTTTGAGTTCTAACCATACTTAAGATGGTAAAAGTTTAAAAAATCTCAATGACAAACTTTAATTACATTGCCTGAAAAATAGCGAGGACGATTTTTAAAAAATACTCTCTCTTGATTAAATATTGATTAAAATATCAAACAGTGCAGTATATTTTTAAATAGCAGTTTTATTAGAATTAAAAGATAGGAACCACTGCGGAATAATGAAAATGAGATCAATAGATGCAGATATAGCCAAGACAAGAATTATGCAGCCAAGGAAAGGTTACTTGGTTATAACAATGAATAAGAAAACATATTGTAGATTAATTATGAATATTATGAATATATATTTATGTAGGCACCTTAGTAAATTTTACTTATGGATTTTTTATATGACATATATAAAAAGCATGGTTGTTTGAATTTTGCAATATATTTAATGTATAATTTTGGAGAATTTATATGGTTGTTATGTTTGCTCCATATATAAAGTTAAAAAGTAAGTATGAGTAAAACTTTCTGATTACACTTGTATATTATTACAGACTAGGCAAATTTCATACCGAATCCATTTCTACAAAAAAGTCGGAAAAAAAACATATATTGCGTCTATTTGGGAAATAAAATAATACAAGTCCTTCAGCATGTTTTTGCTCACCCACCAATGGTTTTACACTCATAAGCAGGCTAGCCGTATAGAACACGCATTTACTTTGTGCACCAACTTATACAGAAGAAGATCGAGGATGACTGTTCTCCATTGTTCACCGACATGTTTACAGGTATTCCTCTGATGTTAATTTTTGGAAATAGTAATTTATGTTATTACAATACCTTTTAGGCCAAACAGTTATGGTTCTCAGGCACCGCCCGCGTCAATTTTAACCCCCCGCATTAAACCTTTTTATTTTGATTTTCACCTTTCGAGAAGATAAGATAAAACAATTATGATAAGATTTCCTTTACTATATAGTGCTTTTACCTGTTTAGCAAAAACAATGTTACTACCATGCTTTTTTCCCCTGAACATGATGGTTTTATCGAAACATACAAAAATATTGTTAAACAAAAAATCGCCCGCCCGCACTGATTTTTTAAAAAAAGTGCCTCCTGAACCATTCCTTTTTTGGGCCTTACTTTCAAAATTTAGGCACTACAGCCCTGTGTTGATTGTGGTTCAGTGACAATTATACTACCTTTAAGTACAACCGGTGCTCTAAGAAATACTTTTGTTACCTGAACCCAATTCAAGCTCTCATGTATATTTTAAGCCTCTCAAACTTGAGAGGCTTATAGGGGGTTTTAAGAGGTTATTTCTATATCAACATTTTGATCCAATTTTGTTATGGATTCCGTAGGTTCACAAGAGTACAGCCATCAATTTAATTTTCTTCTCCTTCTTTCCTTTCCTTTTCTTCTTCTACTTTGTTTCTTTTCTTTTCTGTTTCTTTTTTTTCTAGTTCTTCTTCGGTTTCTCCCTCTAGTTCTCCAACATTGTTGAAAATATTTGCAAAGCCGACAGATTTGTACCTGACATGTTTTCTGTTTTTCCTGGTTTAATTCCCAAGGTCGCAATTCTCTGTTATCGCAGGCGTCCGAATGGGTGTGTGTGATGGAGGGGGTTATTCCAGCAATCACTCTTCGATTGTATATATCTAGTTGATTTTCTACCTGGACTATAAGGAGATTTGGATTAGGAGTAATCTAAAGACCCGAATGCTCAGATTCTTATTCAGGACTCAAACTTAAGCAGTGCCGTACATATAAAGGCGTAGTTACAAAATAAACGTGCAAATAAATATGTAACAATTGATTTACTTGATTTAAACTGCACAATATTACAGGATTTACAGGCTTACATTCGAAAGCAGGTCTAGAGGGGGGTCCAGGGTGTCCGACACCCCTCCCCCTCCCCAATTCAGCAGCTGCTAACTTCTATTAAGGGATTAAGTCCATTTTTTTGCGGCATGGTCCCCCACCCCAACCCTTTTCCTAAAGACCTAAGGACTTTTTAAAGTTTTTTTCATAATTCTTCCATGATTGGACCCCTCCTTTTCCTAAATCCTGAATCTGCCCCTGACATTTATACTTAAACTAGGAGAGGACAGGAGGATAACTCGTTACAAAATTTATTTGTACATTCTATTTTTTTCTTGAATATTAAATGATTCCCTGTGAAAATTGTCGATAAAATGACATAGCAACGAGTGGACATCATAGTGTTACATCATGCTCTCGAGACCAGTCAATAATAAATGTAAAATTCTTTTTCAATTAAATTTGTATATTTGAAACGAAATATATTAAAAAACTAGAATTCAAGACTTTGGCTCCATTTTTTAGTTTACTTTGACATATTACATATCTAAACCTAGTTCAGGATTAACATATTCTGTAAATACATTACCTTATTTTAAAACCCTTTACCTTATTGTACTATATTTAAACTGTGTCAGACAATATGATATATATATATATATATATATATATATATATATATATATATATATATCCGCTTTTATGTCAGCCCGTAACAATATATATATATATATATATATGTGTTTTTATAAAAAAAAAGCTGTCCCAACTTTGATTACCCTCCCACTCCTGTGAGTTATCCGCCTACCCATGAAGATAAATTGACGCCACTGGTCACAATCTATTCCCAAACTAACAAAAGACTGGAAACCCTGTTCATGAATTCCGGGAAGCTAAGTCTGCAGTGAGCATGCCTTTTTGTCACACAATTCCTTTGATTCTTTGTTTGGCACATCAACGCGAGGAACAAAACCGCATTCCTTTTGGAGTAATTCATTACATAAAAACTACATGAACCTGTATTTGATCAGAAAATGGATGCATGCATGCTCAAAGGCGCAAAGAATTGATTACAAATAAAAACTCAAACGTATTACATAACATCTGCATACAAAGATATCACCAGTGACGAAAGAAAAGTATATGGGAATTACGCTCTGTACTCATGGCGGGTATGAGGTTTTATCACTTGGCGCAGGAGCGTGGAGTCCAGGACACTGTTGGCGTGATATGGTCACTTAAAATATCTGCTTCTAGTGGTCTCCAAAAACCCGACGTTATCGGAGCAGCATAGTAATCCCGCCATAACGACCCCAGGGATGTCGGTATATTAGTACAAAGCAGACTCGGGCAACGTTCATGAATTTTCAATTTCATGACATACAGGTTCTTAGGTTTAGCGACAATTGGCTGGCACTGGAGATGTCTGCTCCAGTAGAATACCAACAAGGCAGATTGTCCGGCTGCTGTAAACATGCTTTTCTTCCGCCTTGTTGTAGTAGAGGCTGATCTCCTGTGACGTTTCATACTTGTTTTTCGGTTAAAGCCTCTTGTAATTCAAACAACAAGCTACGGGACCACTAATGCCAGGCTCTGCAGTGATAGACGGAATCTGGAATAGAAAGAATGCGAGTGAAACTAAAACTGATCCGGGATGAGGATCCGTGGAATTCTGGAAAAGAAAAAAACATACACACCTTTTTTTAAACGTCTGGCCGTTTACATGCGTCATTATACTAACAATCTATCTCAAAACCGTTTGAAAAGTTTGCTTTGTTATCTTCCATAAATTATGTGTGCAAAAGATTCCTGTCAAACGGAATTTGTTCTTGAATTTCCATGCGCCCTTTTAAATATTTTCGTGGCGGCACTTTTTCTGAAGCTTTCGTAATTAGTGATTGACCGGTTTCCCATAAAAAGTCGCAAGTAACCAAGAAACAATGAAGATCGACATGCAGATGACGCATGTGTTCGCGTGGAATATATCGATAACAGCGTAACAACTTGTACCAGGCGATAGCTAGGGTTTGCATCTCTGAAGTTACATGGCACTGCAAGTATATGCCTGACAAATTCTGTTCGTCTTATTAAACATTAATAAGTCTTGACATTATGGTCATAATGATAAATGCGCTTTATGTTTTCTAAATTGTAGGAAGTGTTTCTAAAATCCAGCTTGGAAAGGAATGATCCTCTCTCTCTCTCTCTCTCTCTCTCTCTCTCTCTCTCTCTCTCTCTCTCTCTCTCAGAATTGAAGTGTTTTGACATGAAGTAGTAAAAACGAAGTACTCATTCGTGAGCTCTGGCTTGTGAATCGAATCACAGTATCATCTAGAGTACACGTCATTATGCGATCATTTCTCTAAGACATGACTCAAGACTCGAGACTCTAAATGCCACTATTTCCATGTGCTTCTTGTGAGGAGCATGGCTTTATCATTCACGTCCATAAGACAAAGGAATTCAATGAACCTCCAATTAAAAAAAAACAACTTAATCATTGTGTCCATTTATGTTGATGGATAGTGGTCACCAGTTCGAAAAGAATGCAGGACCCTCATGTAATCTTTGCACCAGGAGAGGGCACAAGCTCCGTCATAACCATATTTGAGATGGATAATGTAAAAACTGTATCTGGTAAGATGTACGACTTGCGCGATTACTAACATATTAATCGTTGCTGGGCGTAATGTAGTTTACCTAGACGAGTGATGGAAGAAGTGCTCGAGTGCTCTAGTTCCACGAGCCAAAATAAGGATTCCTCGTGTGTATGTTTGAGCACAATGATATGCATATTTCTTGACTGCAGTCATTAGATGAGGGAGTTCACGTGACGTTTGTTTTGACAGGACGGACATCGTTTTGGCTCAACGAAAAAAGGTCATGTGAAAAGGAATGGTTACGTAAGTCAGAGCTTAAACTGGCTGGTTCTATTGCATATACTCTAATGTGTGTCTCGGGGGTCACTACCGAGGTGTGGCGAGCTCGCATAGGTAGCTTTTACGCAACCGAAAGCAAGGGAAAATTCAGAGTACTGGCAATCAGGTTGACAGGTGCGTCCTTGACCCTGCGGCAAGCGACATGCCTTGTTGTCATGGTGGTGCTCGGAGGCGACGTTGAACTCAACCCTGGACCGACGCCGAAGGGGAACGCAACAAGGCTCGTGACAATCAGCAAACTCTGACATCCTATGTGAGAGTCCTGATGAGCACCAGCCAAGAAAGAGCTGACAGTCAGAACACAAACATCACCGAGTAACAGGTGAGTGTTATTAGGGAGCTAGTGATTTAAACCCTAGGGCTCTACCAATTCAAAGCCAGTCAAGAATTAATGATTTCAATAAATATGAACCATCTTAAACAAATGCAGAAAATATGCTTGTTTTCATCAAATCAATGTCCAGTCAATCACTAAGGCTTAAAGAAGAAATAAGAATTTAAAACAGAAAACAAAAGCAAAAGTGGACAAATTAGAAGAACAGTCTAAAGGAGATAACTTACTAGTAGTAACTTTAGGATTGAGGAAGAAAATGGAGCTGAATCGTGGCCAGATTGTGAGACCAAAGTTAGAAAGATAATGAAAGACGAAATTAATTTAAAAGACAAAGAATGTGAAGTTGTTATTGAGCGTGCGAACTGACTACCTTGGCCTGTAATAGTCAAATATGGCAGTTACAATGACGAAGAGCGAATATAGGGATTAGCACGAAAAGAACTTAAACTAGATGTGTCGGAACGACACGAATGCCCCCGCCTGAAGCAAATTAGAAATATTTGTTAAAGTGGGGTATAGATGTAGCAAAACTGAAGGATCAGGAATAGTCTCATTGTCTCTAAATTATATAAAAATGTAGAATTAATGAGAACTTATTATGATGATGATAAGAAATTCCATTAAAATTCTGGATCCATCATATTCTTATCAGTAGGTCAAGCGAGACCAAATGCAAACTTGATCTGTAACCATTCATTATGCACCCACTCAGCAGGTACATATCAGGTGAATATCTGCATGCATTGCGTACAAAAATCTGCACATGTGCATTTATCATGAAAACTTTTATGTTCAGGAGCCGTTATAAAGTTAACCAGGATGAAACGCGAACTCAATCTGTAACTTGCCATGATCCGTCCAAAAAAACTCAGGCATATATCTGCTCATATTGTGAAAAAGTGCCTACATAGCCATTTATCAAGAAAAATTCTATTTTTTTCATGAATTTTTCTATGTTCAGGAGCGATCAAACGGTCTAAAAAAGGTCAGCAGGGACGAAATGTAAATTCGATTTGTAACTGGTCAATTTTGGCTCACAAACCTAAAATGAGGCCAATATCTGCAAGCAGTATGAAAAGAAAAGTTTTTACATGGGCATTTATCACGAAAATTTTATTTTTCGTGAAATTTTCTATGTTCATTCGGTCAAAAGTAGGTCTACCGGGACGAAACGCAAACACGATCTGTAAGTAGTCATTATGCACCCTACCAGCAAAAATCAAGCCAAAATCTGCAGGCATTTCGGAAAAAGTCTGTATAAGTGAATTTATCATGAAAATTTCTATTATATAAAGTTCCGAAGCCGCCATTCCATTACAAGTAGGTCAACCGGAACGAAACGCAAACTCGATCCTAAACTGGTCATTATCTGCCCACACTTAAAAATCAGGCCAATATCTGCAGGCATTGCGGAGAAAAATGCGTACAACTGTTGGATTTCTGAATGACGGACGCAAACTCGCAAATATTTATCCAGGAAGATTTTGCTGAGAGGGTCAGAGATGAAAGGAGAAACTTGAAACCGAAACTAGCAGAGGCTCGAAATGATAACTTGCGAGCCCAGTTCAGATATAATAAACTTATAGTGGAAGATGAAGTTTTTGTGTGGGATGATGAAAGTAAGGTCATCCAATCAATCAATTCGAAACGGGGAAGGTAACCTCCACATGAATCCTTGAGAAATGAATCAGGTTGACTCCGCTCCTGAATAAGGGTTCGGCCAGGGCCAGATTCAGTGCACCTTATAAATACATCTGAAACAAATTTATCATGTTGAACTGGAAATAGAACTCCTGTAAACACATGCAACATATATTTGAACGATTAAGAGTATGGTTCAGAGATTAATCATTCTGATAATTTGTATGAATATATATTTTTTTGCATAATGAGACTCGTTAACCAAAATATATAACAGAAACTAACATTTCTCATCTTTTTATATAGGTACTCCACTTATGGATTTGAATGCACCTTTTTCTAAACCTATACCTAACATCCCGGGCACTTTAACTAACAATAAGGATCACTCAGACAAATCAGTCGGTGACAGCAGAACCATTCCACTTAGTACAGAATTTTAAAAAATAATTACCTTGAATGTACATGGTTTTACGAATATCAGTAAGAATACTGAGTTTAAGGAACTTGTGAATCAATACGATATTACTGTTTTATCAGAGCCTTAGGCAAACTCTGAAAACTTGTACACAGATAATATTTACGGTTATTTAGGGTTCTTAAGCAATCGCAAAAATATGATATGTAGAGGAGTTGTCGAGTTTCTGAGTGATGCACTACAATTATTAAACATATCATAGCTTACATTGTTATTATAATTATTGATGGAGTCAGGTTAGGTTTTAATAAAATCATTGCTGTGATTCCTGCTTATGTTGCACCAGAATACTCTAATATTTATAATTATTTGGAAGAGAGAAATGGTACCACAAGTTTAGATAACATTAACTGATTTATTTATTTTCTATGATGATCTTAACTTTATAATCACTGGAGATCTAAATGCAAGAATGGGAACTTTGCACGGACTTTTATGAAAATTTGTAGAGGGTTAGGGTAAAACCGTAATACCAATCCATTAAATTCTGGAGGTTATTTAAACCAAAATAAAATATTTCCTCTATATACCTTTATGACAAAGGACGATTTCGTGAAAAGCCGCCTTTTCGTAGGTATTTGTTATATGCCACTCGCCAGATAAACCCGGTTTCTGAAGCGTGACAATGCTTATAAATGATAAGTGTACACATGAATACATGACTGCTTCTGACTGCAGAACCTTTTTTTTTGTGGAATCCCTTTCAGTTTAAAGATGTACTGATAATATGTTTCAATGTCGATGGCGATTGCTGATCCTCAGAAAAATATATTTTTCAACCTCCCCCCCCCCCCTCAACCCCAGAACTGTGTTTCACTTGTGGGACTTTCATTTGCTCAACCTTTTTTTCAAACAACCTATAAATTTGTCGAACTATAAAGACCATGGTTATTATGGAAAAATCAATACAATTAATACGGAGTTGGTTTTTTCTACACCACGGTTCACCTGCTTGCGTTCTGATTTTACCCTCCAAATTCGGCAGACGTATCGGTGGTGTGCTCTTTGTTTTATTTTGTGGGATTTCGCCTATTAAGCTGGATAATAAATAATTTTAATATTTCCCTATAAGGCGCCCCTATTTCTTTTGTGCTGCAAGGTCCTCCACGCCTGTGACGCTCTTTCAGGAGGCGCTTTGGGGTTTTTTTAATGGCCTGTTGACACCGTGGCCAGAGCGCAAGTCCTGCCCAAAAGGCATTTTCGTGCGATACGCGGTCACGCGGCTCCATTTTAATCCCATTGATCCCCCATATCCATTGTAAGGCCTCTGAAGGAATCTTCTCTCTCAAAAGGAAGTTAAGGTTTTTAATCCAAAGACCACATTACTCCGTTTCAATGCGAGGGCTTTTTAGTTAAGTCAGCACTGCATGGGCACTGAGTCGAGTGATGTCACCACCGTTTGACAATTTTTTCATAGGAAACGGGTATGTTCAGTTTTATACATTCAAAAATATCTTTACATGATAACAATGGTTGTAAAAAAGCAGCCCCTTAACTCAATTATCATTCGGGTTCGGTGGGGATGAGGTCTGGGGGTGTGTGGTGGGCGTTGTCAGTAGGAACGGTGAAACATGAATAAATATCACCAGTGCATCTTTAAATTGATAACAAACTAGAATCTGTAGTCAGGGCGTACAGACCTCCATCAGAACTTCCTGTAACATCAGTCATGTGTTCACGTGTATGCGTTTCATTTATGAACACTGTCCTGCTTCAGTAACACGAGTTCACCTTGCGAAATAAATACGAATGGGTGGGTTCGACACGGGGACAAAGGAATTGTCCTTTGTCATAATGGTTTATAAGAAACTATATATTGTGGTGATTCTTATTTCCTCCAAAATGAAATGGACAATTGATAATTCTTTACCCTTACCCTCTACAAATGTTCAGCAAAGCATTTTTCACCGACACGCTTTTTCAGGAGGCGACCTGTAATCCCCGCTAAACCCCATTTCCATTATATCACCTGTTATAGAATTTTACTCTGTCAACAGGAAGTAAAGATTTTAAATTCAAGCGCGGAACACATGTCCACATGAATCTTTTAATAGGGAGCACTTTTTTCGTTTAGTGGACACAGAGAGCTGAGACGATCACCGTTATATAGGTTTACAGGTATGTTGATTTTTATACATTCAGAAATATCTTTCCGTGATAACCATGGTTTTAATTTTTCGGCCAATTTATGGGTTGTTTGAAAAAAAAGTTTACAGTACTTGAACCAAAAATTATCGGGGAAAAAACTTTTCATTTAAAAATTCGTACACCCTGTATATGCCTCACGTCACTTTCCAAAATTTATGTTTTGTTTGATTTCTGGAATTGAATAATTTTTCTTTCTATGTTGATATTTTGGGGGAGGGTGTTCCTGGAGAATTCTAGCAGAAGTAATTTTTATATCATACAAGTGAAACACATGACAAAAAGTTCCTGCAAAAACCTTAGGATTAAAATATGCGTTGTTTAGTTCCTATCAGCTCATTACAAAAAATTATGCATCACATGGAGCCGTAGATTTTCCACGGGAGCAGCTAGTCTATATAATTAACTAGCTGATAGACCCGGTATACCGGGCTTATTGCCGGGGTTGGGGAGATTTATTAACTGAGATGTGAAATGTTGGCTCATTTTTTTTAATCCAAAAGTTAACCGGAAATATAGGTTTTCAGTGGGAAACTGTCTCCATAAGATATGTATAAACATTTTGGCACGACTGCAGAATAACTCGCGCACCTCTCTGAGGCACAACACTTCTGTGAACAGAAAACGTTTCTATGTACAGCTCCTTGTATCTTAATTTTGTCACTTACTTTTAAATTACATGAATCCTTAACATCATACCGTCCGTCCGTATAAACTCATAATCTGGTGGAGACAGTGCGTGAGTGATGCTGCAGTCGCTCCAATATTTTTAACATTCATTTTGTGGTTCTGTCCTCGTGGCAAGAAATTTATACCCCGGTATGTTTACCTTGATGACCTGGCCAGTGATGGTCTTAACATTGCGAACCAGAATGAGACGCGGGGGCATTCAGGTTTTCGATGAAATTTTACTGGATTCTATCGGTGGACGTATAAAGATTAAGGTGATGTGAGGAAAACATGAAAGATATATTAGATGTACGTTGCAAGGAAACTGTTCCTGAAGAAAGAAACAGAAATATGCATACCTCGTAAGTAGCAGAAGCGGACCCAACGGAATTCCATGCAGAGGGTCCGTATTCATTTTCAACCGCCGCAATTTTTTTTTCATCGTATCAGACAAATTTTTAGGCCTGAAACCCCGGACACCACTCCACCCCACCCCACCCGACGCATGTTCCTGAAATTGGGACCTTGAATTAGGTTTTGTCATTAATCCTCCTGGGTTGAACTCTCCATTTCATAAAGCGAGAAACATGTGTTTTTCTCTTTTACCGACCACGCACCTGGGTCAAACCCTCATTGAAAGCAAGCGTTACTCATATGAACAATAGTCCTTAGTGTTAGGGGTTAAGTGACCACGATGCACGCATTCCGGTAATTGTCGAAGACAGTTCGGCTGTGCTCGGTAAAAAAAATGGAAAAATCACTCAAAATTATATGTATATTAAAAATTATTTATTTTCATATCGCCTATGTCACTGCGGGGATAATAACCTTTAAAATGATGTATGGCACAATATTGTACACAGCGCGGTTTTAGAGAACATTGCGCACAAACGTGAACTGAATTCCTTTTATAAGTATTAGATACGGAGTTGGGTTTTTTTCTAGACGAGTTCGGCACACGTGTCGGTGGTGTGCTCTTCTAGGACAGGTTTGTTTTATTTTGCGGGCTTATGCCCTATGAGGCTGAATATTTAATAATTTTAATATTTCCCTATTAGGTGCCCCTATTTCTTTTGTGCTGCAAGGTCCACCACGCCTGTGACGTTTTTTCAGGAGCCACCTCGGGGATTTACACTGGGCTGTTAAGACCGTGGCCAGAACGCATGTCCTGTCCAAAAGGCATTTCCGTGAAATACATGGTCCACTATTTCCCCATTGATCCCCAACATCCATTGTATTGCCTCTAAAGGATTTTTTTTTCTCTCGTAAAAGGAAGTAAGGTTTTTAATCCAAAGACCACATGACTCCGTTTTCAATGCGAGGGCTTTTCAGTTTGGTCAACATTGGACACTGAGTCCAGTGATGTGACCACCGTTTGACAAATTTTTATGGGTTACAGGTATGTTGATTTTAAACATTCAAAAATCTTTCCATGGTAACCATGTTTTCAAAGGTTTAGCCATGTCACGTGTTTTTTTTTTTAAAGAAGCCCCACAACCAATTATTCGGGTTGGTCGGGGGTGGGATCGGGGGAGGGGGGGGGTCACATATATTTTTTTAAGATCCGTTATCTGTAGGTGAAACATAAAAAATATCGCCAGTACATTTTTAAATGGATAACAAACTAGAATCTGTAGTCAGGGCGTACAGACCTCCATCAGTATCTCCTTTAATATTAGTCATGTGTTCACGTGTATGCGTTTCATGTGTGAACGCTGTCATGCTTCAGTAACCTAGCGCGTGGCAGGACAAATAAATACGAATGGGTAGCTTCCACACAAGACCAAAGAAATGGTTCTTTGTCATAATGGTTTATAAGAAAATATATATTGATTCTTATTACCTCCAAAATTAAATGGACAATTTATTTGTCTTTATCCTAACCCTCTACAAACGTTCAGCAAAACTTGTTTCGCTTGTAACGCTTTTTCAGGAGGCGACCTGTAATCCCAACTGAACCCCATTTTCATTATATAACCTGATAAGGAATTTTACTTTACTTCCTGGAGAATTCTAGCAGAAGTAATCTTTATATCATATAAGTGAAACACATGACAAAAGTTCCTACAAAAAGCCTAGAATTAAAATATGCGTCGTTTACTTCCTATCAGCTCATTTAATAAATATGCATCAAATAGAACAGTGGGTTTTCCACGGGTGCAGCTAGTACTTATTAATGTACAGATAACAACATACCGTCGCATTGAAAGTCATTTGGTCTTTATTTACGGTTGAATTAAAAAACCACGACTTCCATTTGAGGGAGCGAAATTCCTTAGGAGGTGTTATAATGGATAATGGGATTTATAATGGACCCGCGACACCACGTATTGCAGGAAAACTCCAGGCTCGGGCAATGGCCTTAACGGGCCAGTGAGCTTGCAGTGAAGGAAAATCCCCGGGGCCCCTTCTGAAAAAGCGTGACAGGCGCGGAGCAACTTAAGCACAAAAAATAGGGGCAACTATTGGGATAATATTAAATATACGTGTGCCTAATTTCGGATGTCACATCAGAACGGAAGCAGGTAAACCAGTGTCTAGAAAAAAAAACAACTGCGTATATGGATATAAGTTATCTTAAAGTTTAAATCTTTTTTTTAATACATGTATGATGTTAATGACCTCTTGAAGATTCAAGTTTGTTGATTTACCTAATGCAAAAATTATTTTTTTTATTTAAATGTAAAAAAAAAAAAATGTTGAAGCAGTTAATGTATGATTTCTTATATTATTGTTGTATGATGTATGCCTTTGTTGAACTATGGGCCTTAGACCTTATATAACTGAATAAATATTTCATTCATTCATTCAGCTTCTTCTTTTTGGCCACGTATAGCATCCAACTATATATTTATTGATACTGTTGTCATAACGACGGATGCTCGAGGGGTCAACAAAATTAACACGACCCATTTTTTCACAGTCAATATCTAGGTCACGTGCATGCTAATTTACCTAAATATATATTATCAACAATAATAAAGACAATTTACTGCAGCCCCGGGAAACATCATTGTGTTTACCCGGTTAAACAATCAAATATAAATTAAAGCTAGTATATAATATTTATATATATATATTATATATATATATAATGTGTGTATATATATGTATATACAGTTTCTCGTACGTGAAATTTATTTCTTTGATGAACCAACACTCTTTGCACCATCGTGCGCAGCAGTTGTCGTTACTGGGAAAATTACATATAGATTATTGTTGTGCGAAGAACATACATGGTACACGAGTGTGGGACAATATCTCTAAATCAGTTAATTTTATTATTGTACTTAAATTACTAATAACTTCACAATATACGTCTTACTTTTTGTATGTTGTCGTTGAATTTATATTGTCTATGAAACTGATACTGAGGGAAAAATTCAGTGTCCACCCAACTAATGCAATGACCTTTCAAGACCATACTGACGTGATATTGTCATCAGACATGCACACGGTGATCCACCCCTGTGTTGTCATATTTGTTCTTTCTTACTCATGTCGTATTACTTGAATTCATTCTTCTTTATTAAACATCTGTCGATAGGGTTTGATGAGTAAAATTCTATATTCCTATTTTTGTGAAAATATTTCATTTGATTTCAGTTTTAACCTTTTGACCCTGACCTTATTCCCAAGGCCTAAAATCATACCTTCCATATTAAAGCAATAATCTTTAAACAAAGGCTTCCTTAAATCAGCAGACCCTCGTGGAACAAATGATTTAAACTATCAAACCCAGTTTAGTTACATACAAGCAGAGGTACTCGGCGTTACTTGTAGGAGATTATCTCACTGATAACAAACCCATCAATAAAAGCATAAGCGTTGGGGTATCAATTTCTTTCTCTGGTCAGGTGAAAGAGCAAAAGAAGACTACAGGCAGTATTCTTCGTCTGTACAGGCGCTGGCTCCACCATATCACCAACTTATATTTTTGGAGAAATAATATAAATTATAAGAAAGGATGGATAGGAAAGATGGAGAAATAAATGCTTAGGCGGTCCGTTCCACCAAGTGCGGACTTCAGTGTTTGGTGAGAGGGTCCATTGTGGAGGTTTAATTATATGATTTTTGTCCATCGCTGGAGTGCTCACTGATCTTTTGTGGTGCGGTAACAGTTTATAGTGTATTAAATTTATAAAGCGCCACAGCAAAACACGAACAACATGTGTAATACTCAGTAGCGCTTTACAGACTAACATTCAATAATATTCACTATGAGATCAATTTACAAGATCCTACAATAAATAATATTAAATCAAAACAAAATCTAATAAGATAATTACCTGATTAAAAGAATGACAAAAGAGACTAAAACTAAATTGCAAATAAAGTGATGGCATTACCCTTTTGTGTGATCGGTGTATATATTTCATATATGATAGGCAGTTCTGAATAAATGTGTTTTAATAAGACTTTAAATGTATTATACTGTCTTGGCAATTGATGTGTTCCGGGAGTGTATTCTAAACGGCTGCTGCAGCACTGGTGAAGGTCCTTGACCCCGACGTTTTTTGTCCTTGTCTTGGGAACCTGAAGCAGATTACGTTGACCTCAGAGCATGGCTGGAATTATGCTTTTCAATAAACAAGACAAATACTCAGGTGCTTGGCCATGCAGGCACTTAAATATAAAAAAAGCTATTTTATATTCAATTCGTGGGGAAACCGTAAGCCGGTGAAGACCCTTGATCAACGGAGTTACATGATCAAATCTCTAGGCTCCACATACTACCCTGGCTGCACAATTCTGGTAAGTTTTGCAATTTACTTATCACATAATTTGGACAGCCGTATAATAAAGAATTACAATAGTCAATATTTGAGCTTACAAAAGAGTGAATAAGTCCCTCAATTGTTGATTTGTCCAGATACTTCTTTAACAGTCTAATTTTAGTCATCTGATGGTAACCTTTCTTACACTTACACACGTTTCCGTTCTTTTACATCCTGATTGGTACGCTAAGTAAAGCTGGTGATCATCACCATATCCCGCTATGACTGGCGAGTGTTTCTCCATGATGTCATAGAGGGAGCTAAAATATCTTTAAGTTATCACAGGTCCGGCGCAGCTTCCCTGTTGAACTCCATATTTCAAATTATATTTATCAGAGATGGAGTTGTTTACTCTCACTCTCTGATCCCGATTTTTCGGGTTTGACTGGAACCAACTGAATATAGATTCCTTAATGCTATATTTGTTGTGAAAAATATCTGCTAGAATATCCAAGCCGGCCACGTTCCAGCGCCTCATCCATATGGTTGTCAAAAACATTCAGGGCTGCGAAGCATATATTGATGACCTCATAGTATACAGCGACACCTGGGAGAAACTTCTGCAGATTATTTGCGTCTTCTTCGAAAAAACTCAGCGAAGCACGTCTGACCGTCAACTTAGTCAAATTTGAGTTTTGTCATGCACAAGTATATTATACTCAATACTGATATGATTTTGAAGATGTTTATTCATTGTATCGGGATATCATTGTGTATTATTCTTTTCTATATTATAGTATTTATATAACGTACTTAATTAAGGAATAAGTACTTATTTTGTTACCAAGATTGTATAAGATTGTTTATTTTTTAAAATGTAAAATGTATGTATTTATTTAAAATAACGTATTATTATGTATATTTTAAAAGAGGACATTGATGGAACGTCTTGCCTACGGCCTCACTTCTTGAATAAAATTTCATTCATTTATACATCCGGGATAAATACACTTGATTTGGATGATGTTTTTTCATGATATATCCGGGATAATAACACATGATTTGGGGAGACGGTTTCTCATAATATATCCGGGATAAAAACACATGATTTGGGGAGACGGTTTCTCATGATATATCCGGGATAATAACACATGATTTGGGGAGACGGTTTTTCATGATATATCCGGGATAATAACACATGATTTGGGGAGACGGTATCCCATAATATATCCGGGATAATAACACATGATTTGGGGAGACGGTATCTCATGATATATCCGGGATAATAACACATGATTTGGGGAGACGGTTTCTCATGATCTATCCGGGATAATGACACATGATTTGGGGAGATGGTATCTCATATTATATCCGGGATAATAACACATGATTTGGGGAGACGGTATCTAATGATATATCCAGGATAATAACACCTGATTTGGGGAGGCGGTATCTCATGATATATCCGGAATAACAACACATGATTTGAGGAGACGGTTTCTCATAATATATCCGGGATAATAACACATGATTTGGGGAGACGGTTTCTCATAATATATCCGGGATAATAACACATGATTTGGGGAGACGGTTTCTCATGATATATCCAGGATAATAACACATGATTAGGGGAGACGGTATCTCATGATATATCCAGGATAATAACACATGATTTGGGGAGACGGTTTCTCATGATATATCCAGGATAATAACACATGATTTGGGGGGACGGTTTCTCATGATATATCTAGGACAATAACACATGATATGGGGAGACGGTATCTCATGATCTATCCGGGATAATAACACATGATTTGGGGAGACGGTTTCTCATGATATATCCGGGATAATAACACATGATTTGGGGAGACGGTATCTCATGATATATCCAGGATAATAACACATGATTAGGGGAGACGGTTTCTCATGATATATCTAGGATAATAACACATGATTTTGGGAGATGGTTTCTCATGATATATCCAGGATAATAACACATGATTTGGGGAGACGGTATCCAATAATATATCCGGGATAATAACACATGATTTGGGGCGACGGTATCTCATGATATATCCGGGAATAACACATGATTCGGGGAGACGGTTTCTCATGATCTATCCGGGATAATAACACATGATTTTGGGAGACGGTATCTCATATTATATCCGGGATAATAACACATGATTTGGGGAGACGGTATCTCATGATATATCCGGGATAATAACACATGATTTGGGGAGACGGTATCTAATGATATATCCAGGATAATAACACATTATTTGGGGAGGCGGTATCTCATGATATATCCGGGATAACAACACATGATTTGGGGAGACGGTTTCCCATAATATATCCGGGATAATAACACATGATTTGGGGAGACGGTATCTCATAATATATCCGGGATAATAATACATGATTTGGAGAGACGGTATCTCATGATATATCCGGGATAATAACACATGATTTGGGGAGGCAGTATCTCATGTTATATCCGGGATAATAACACATGATTTGGGGAGACGGTTTCTCATAATATATCCGGGATGATAACACATGATTTGGGGAGACGGTATCTTATGATATATCTGGGATAATAACTCATGATTTGGGGAGACGGTATCTCATGATTTATCCAATATAATAACACATGAATTGGGGAGACGATATCTAATGATATATCCATGATAATAACATGATTTGGGGAGACGGTTTCTCATGATATATCTAGGATAATAACACATGATTTTGGGAGACGGTTTCTCATGATATATCCAGGATAACAACACATGATTTGGGGAGACGGTTTCTCATGATATATCCGGGATAATAACACATGATTAGGGGAGACGGTTTCTCATGATATATCCGGGATAATAACACATGATTTGGGGAGACGGTTTTTCATGATATATCCGGGATAATAACACATGATTTGGGGAGACGGTATCTCATGATATATCCGGGATAATAACACATGATTTGGGGAGACGGTTTCTCATGATCTATCCGGGATAATAACGCATTATTTGGGAGACGGTTTCTCATGATATTCGGGATAATAAAGATTTGTAGATATTTATATTGACATATGTCATAGATTATTATTCTGTATAATGGGGATCGATTAGCGTGACCTTGTAAAGGGGTCGCATCCTGGCATGTCATTAAAATTGCAGGAAATTTAATAACCGAAGCTTCGTGAAGGGATGTCCTAGATTCTTCGTCCCTACATACGTGAAAATGTGAAGGACTCGTGAAAAGAAGACAGATAATCCTTTGTCATATTTTGGAAGGCATCTACATTTTACCGCTATCTCTTATCCGTTGAAGCACCAAATGAGACTTCAGATGGGACGGCAGACTCGTCGTAATAACATACACCCACGTAATGCAGTTGGCTGGTCACTCTGACTGCTTGAACCACGCGAGTTGATCCATCTAACCTGTGACCCGATCCATCAAAGTCTCTTGGCAGTCCATTCAGAATTCGGATCTGTATAGTACAGTAGGGGGCAATACGAAGGTCAGAATTTGGAAGTTTTGGTTAATTAAATGATATCAACAAGAATAAATAAAATATACAAGGTTTATTGTTGCTTGTTGACCTATCCAATTGTCATTTGCTCTCACATGAATCGGAAGCATAATTTGATACAATTACAATAATTTAATATGTACCTAAGACAAAACATTTTTTTTCAATGATCTATTAATTTTTTGGCATGAAAAACGTACAAATATGCGGAATACAGCAATGACGTAATAAAAAAAATCAGGGGCAATAAAACATATTGGTTTCATAATATATATAGAATTATACACTTTCGAACAACAGTGTATATCCAATATGATGTGATCATAGGTGCTTGAATTGCTATTAGTGTAGATTTCGGTTAAATTTGTTACTTTTCTAGTTCATTTCCTTATTACTGTTACTTCTCTGACATGTTACCAGCGTTTTTCGCGCTTTATGGTCCTTCTCTTTATTATTTACTTAATATATGAGATAGGCAAGCAAGAAGTCCCCGTCGTTAGGTCTGACAGCCATGGCATCGCAACCGAGGACGCGCTTTCTGATTGGTTTATATGTCTACTACTGGAGTCTTCGCTGACATAACAATAGTTCATCCAATCACTTATGTACTTCAAATTTAGCCTGAAACCCGGCGAAGTGCCATGGCTGTCGGGCCTTACAACCTGGGCTTCTTGCCTGCCAATCTCAAATATTAAGGTTAAAGAATGTACATTTTGATATTAAATTTTATTTTGTTTGTGTCATTGTCGGAGGCATTAGTTCTCTGTAAGAACCCCCTGGTGGATTGAACAGGTGTTTCCTCTAGTAAGGCTGCATCGATAAAGTCGTGATGTTTCATAAACGAACCTTTTTAATGTGTTGTCTGTAATCTGGGAAATGCGATAAAAATGGGTAAAAATACACTTTTTCATTATATTTTGTCTCCCACTGAATAATAAAGGACGTTCCGCAGTTAAGTAAGAAAGAAAATATATGTCGAGTTGGCCAGTTTGATAAATTATTAATACAGATGTATAAACAATTAAGTACTCTCATACTGAGGACGGTTTGAGAATCAAAATTTACTACTTGACCCGGGGTAAGTTCTGTAGGCCTCCATGAAGAATTCTGTTTGTTACGGAATCTTCAATGATTTCTGCATTTTTAGCTCAGCTGACTGTAAGTCATCTGAGCTATAGCGATCACTCTTTGTCCGTCGTCCGTCTGTCTGTCTGTCAGTCTGTCTGTCCGTTAACCAGGCACAAATCCTAACCGCTGGATCTAGAATCTTGTAACTTGACATTCTGAGAGGTCCATGAAAAATCTCCTTGGAAACCAGAAATTAGGTCTCTGTTACCGATATCCTTTGAGCTATGGAGCCCCAAAGTCCCCCCCCCCACCCCAGAATAGTCAAAAATTTCATACAAAAACTTCAATATCTCTTTACTACATCACTTATGGTCATGATTTTTGGCATACATATTGACCATGAGATGTTCCATCAGTTCCTGCAGACTGGTGGCACCACCTGTATTTGTTCGGGTTTTTTTTTACGAATTTTTTTTCTCTATTTTGAGACCTTTATATATATGAACATTTGTTAACAGGGCACAAAATCGTAAAGACAGGACCTTGAATCTTCATTCTTGACAAAGTGAGAGACCTATGAAAAGTCTCCATGGAAACCTGAAATAAGGTCTCTGTTACCCATATCCTTTGAGCTGAGGGGCTCCCAATTACCCCCCAGAATAACAGAAAATTTGATAAAAACAAACTGCAACATCTCAATAACTACAACACATATTGATCATGAGATGTTTCATCAGTTTTTGCAGACTGGTGGCGCCACCTGTATTATTCGATTCTTTACGAATTGTTTTCACTATTTTTGAGACCTTAAAAAATGTGAACATCTGTTAACAGGGCACACATCGTAACGACTGGACCTAGAATCTTCATTCTTGACACACAGGGAGACCCAAGAAAAGTCACCATGAAAACATGAAATAAGGTTTCTGTTACCCATATCCTTTGAGCTATGGCACTCCAAAGTACAGCTCAGAATAATGTAAAATATGATACAAAAGCTGCAGTATCTGAACAACTAATGCAGAGATCACCATAATTGTTTGGATGGATATTGATCATGGAGTGTTTCATCAGTTTCTGCAGACTGGTGGGTCCACCTGTATTTGTTCGGTTTTTTTTTACGATTTTTTTCTCTCTATTTTTAGACCTTTATAGATATGAATATCTGTTAACAGGGCACAAATCGTAAAGACTGCACTTAGAATCTTCATTCTTGACACAATGAGAGACCTATGAAAAATCTCCATGGAAACCTGAAATAAGGTCTCTGTTACCCATATCCTTTGAGCTGTAGGGCTCCCAATTACCCCCCAGAATAATGGAAAATTTGATAAAAACAAAATGCAACATCTCAATAACTACAACACTGATGGTCATGATTTTTGGCATACATATTGATCAAGAGGTGTTTCATCAGTTTCTGCAGACTGGGTGCACCACCTCTACTTTTTTCAAATTTTAACAAATTGTTTTCTCTATTCTTGAGACCTTTTAAGATGTGGTTATCTGTCAACAGGGTACAAATCGTAACAACTGGATCTAGAATCTTCATTCTTGTCATGCAAGGAGGCCCATGAAAAGTGTCTGTGGAAACCTGAAATTAGGTCTCTGTTTCCCATATACTTCACGCTATAGGACTCCGAAGTATCCCTCAGAATAATGGACAATTTGATACAAAAGCTGAAGGATCTGAACAACTATTGCAGAGATCACCATGATTCTTTGCATGGATATTGATTATGGAGTGTTTCATCAGTTTCTGCAGACTGGTGGTGCCACCTATATTTTATTTAATTTTTCTAATTTTTTTCTCTATTTTTTATATATAAATACAGACACAATCTTGGCCTGTTGCTTAATCTGTTTGATGCTACAGTTGAATGGGTATATACTACCAGTCAGATGATAAAATTTCCTTTTGCGAATCTCTTCCCAGTCAGCTGAGAGTCATGACCAATAGGTCACTTCTTTTCATTAACTCTTCCCCGGCGTTCTTTTGCATTCAACATCTTTTTCACACTAAATGCAAATGCATTGTAACTGATAGAAGTTTAATACAAATGCCGGGTGGGAGTTCGGGGATCAACCTTCCTTTATCTTTGTAATGTTAACCATTAATTTTAAAGGCCAACCCTCCGAACCGATCCATGAGTTAGTCACCTGTTTGAGAGAATCATTCCCAGAAAATGAATGGTGAAGCCCTCTTTTCTGACATCATGGTTCCATCTATGCATGGACTGAGTCATGCCTTCTCAGGTTACATCCGAACTTGACCTTTTATAGAGATAATAATCTATTTGTGAGACTGCTATCTGTAGATTTCCTAATAGATAGATTTGTCTAGACGTATGGACAAATGTCAAATCGTTTATTAATTTTAAGTTAAGGTTAAAGAGAGTTGAAAAAAAAACAGTTTTTTCTGCTGTTCCAATTAGGCTTATTGCAATTAGAAAGCAAACATGCTAAGCCTTCATGGATACCGTACGTTTATTTTATTTAATCTCAAATAAAGTTCCACGTAATTTTAATGCCAAAAGTAGACTCGAAACGGATGATTTTTAGTATTAAGAGAACAGAAAATATAAAATGTCATTTGACAAGAACGGCGATAAGGAATAGGACAAAAGCTCTTTTGATACAGCAGTTTTGGCCGTAACGCCGCTGATATGTAGCAATCGGTTGACGGTCGATTGGAACGCAAGTGGAATGATTTACTGGTTTGCAAAAATTTAAAAATTAAATCCGATGATTGACAGGCCATGTCACAGGGAAAGTTATGTTAAGCCATTTATTGAACTGATGTACTAGATGTTTTTGAAGGAGACGGTAATGCATTTGCGGCGGCATTAACAATCGTAAGCAAAGTATGCCATGAACATTCCTGAAACCACCGGATTTTCTCATTTTTTTTGTAGAGATTATGAATCCATCACGATTTTGTTTTGTTAATATACATTCTGCTGCAGATTAATGGGTCCAACACACTCCATTATTTACATGTAATTTATATGGAACATTTCTAGAAATTCAATAAAAGTATTGTATATGAGTCACGGTTATTTGTTTTTCATTATTTGCTAAGAAAAAATATTCAAGAAATTCAATATAAGTCTAATATATGAGTCACGTTTATTTTGTTTTTCATTATTTGCTTAGATAGAATACCAGGTTACCGGTATACAGATTATAAACGCATGAATGACGGTAAACTGGTTAACCTAAATGTATTAATAGGGCAAGAGATTGATATGTATAAATCGGCAGGGTTAATGTTTTCATTTTCAACAGAAAATGCTGCTTGCATGTCGATAGTATATTGCAGTTTAATTAACAACTCAAGACAAAGACCCCAAAAGCTAATGTGACAAAGACCCCAAAAGACATTAGCTATCCTCTTCGAAAGCTATATGTTTCATCACTTAATGTCCACCTTTTTTTACTGTGAAATGTTTTTTTCCTTACATTTCGAGAAAGAAAATGATCATGTATTAAGTAGATATAACAAACTAAAAACATGAAACATGAAATAAATCATACAAAAAATCATTAGTACAGCGTAAAAAACATGCATGATACAAAAAAACCTTGCTAGATAACTATTTCGAAGGTTATTATAACTGTCATTTCATTTTGAACTTCATCTATTTTCTTTATAAGTGTGAGGTACTGAAAAATAACAATTAACCTTCAATGTTTTTTTTATGATCGGAATGTAACACAGCAAATTTGACCAGTTCTTAAAATGCTGAGGAATCTCTCCTCTCTTTGTTGCTATCAATTTAATATGTTGTGTAGACTTCATTAATTAATGACAGGGAGCCTTGGAACGTTGGTGTCTTTTTATAACATATATATATATATATATATATATATATATATATATATATATGTATATATATATATATTGTTACAGGTGTCTTTTATTGAGCGCAGGAGTCTTGCATGTGCCTGTGTAGCGCAAGTATAGTTCGTTGCCATGGGAGACGTGCGAGTGGGCCCAGCCCACGTGTGGGGTCTGACGTGTAGAAACACAGCGTTCTTTGTTCCAGATGTTTCAAGTGTGTTCCTGTAACGTGTGTATTGTTCTATGGAGTTAGCCAATTCTTAAATTTTCGGATAAAAAGTAATAAATAGGAGCTGTGTTTAGAGCCTAGGGAGGAGAGAGAAAAATTCTAGCTGACACTGTAGAGTGTAAGTCAGTTTTTGACCTATAAGATAATTGCAGTAGTGTCAGGGATTCTACGAACTCTATGTAGCTTTAGTGGGACTGTCTCCAGTTTGCCTTCGGGATTAATTCAAGAGCTTTACTTTGGACTACTTGAACTGTTTACGTGGATTATTAGTTTTAAAGGACTCATGTTGAGCTGTGACAGTGGTGGTATTCAGAATAAAAGCCTAGGATCCGGACATTCTGGTACTGTATTAATTTATCAACTGTGTAATTGTATTGATTTGCTGTTATACTGTTGTTACACTGTGTAATTGTATTGATTTAGTGTATTGTAATGTTAGGGTTGTTTTAAGAATAAATAATAATTATTTGTTAAAAAACACTGACTTCTTTCACTATTCATTCCCCTAGACATTTCACGCTGCCTAGTGTTACAGAATCTGATTTTTATTTATCTCCGTAACAAAATTTATGCGCGTCACGACTACGTGATCTGTTGTTATTTGGTTCCGTAACATATATATATATATATATATATATATATATATATATATATATATATATAACTTAGAAACAAAAGAAAACACATTCATCGAAACATGTTCACTAATGGTAATAAGTATATTGCTATCTTTCAGTTTCAATGTTAATTCCTGAGATGATCTTTAAAAAATCTTTGAATGGCTGGTCATAAACTGATGGTCATTCACAAAAAATGTGCATCAGTGATTCATCTGTTTCTTTACAAAAGTGCATTTATAAGTGTATCATTTATATTTAGATAGTGAATGTTTAAAGTGGGCATTCCATGTAGAATATAATACTGGGACATGCAAAATGTTGAAGTTATTGTTACGTAAATTTTAGAGAACTCCTGATAAATATCTTCAACTAATAAATTTAAATAAATTTCCATTTTGTTATTATTTCTAAGGTGCTACATCATTAACACATCCGAATCTAAATTAACAGCCCCGTGATGCTGTAAGGATTTCAGTGCCTTGTTGACACGATGAGGACAGATAAATTGTCTTGATTATCTCCTTTTATCGCATGAAAATATCTTAAAACTTGCATAATTCTGTGACCAAGTCATCAAAACTGTAAATAAGTTCCGGCTATAAAACGAAAATCATCGATTGAAGAGTACCGCTAACTTCCAAATATTGTGATAAAAAATAATAAAGTTTTCGATACAGTTATCGACTGATGTGAAACGAATAAAAAAAACAAGTTAATAAAATAAACTGTAACAAAAAGAAATCTAGTTGTTAGTTCCTTCATAATATTTGTCGCAAACAGAGCATTCCAACAAAGATTCGGAATGCCTATTTACCTACAATGGTATATTTACAATCAGTCAAATCCCATCTGTTTCATATGTCCTAGAACACTTAATTTTTAGGACTAGGTCTCTTTTGAAAATGAAAGGTTGTGAATCAACTAATAATTTTTCAAGAATCTGATTTCCGGAGTCAAGGTCGCAATGGCGCTGGGGTGAGACACACTTTACGGTCCTCCTCCTTCCACGTCAAAAAATAATGGGAAATATCCGTCTGAAAGGACCGAACGCTTTCAGGAATAATTTGTCATATCTCTGGACTATCTGGACAAATCTGGAGGGGCAAGTACCATTGGTTTGGTGAGTAATCACTCATATTATAGACATACCAGCAAAAGCACAAGCATATCGCGCCAACATTGCCTACGGATCACCTGCTCCGTGTAAAGACAATTAAACCTGAACTGACTCTCATTAGGCTGTCTTAAGGGACCGTTTAAAATGGCTAAGGTAACATCCAAAGTGTCAAACATGACTGACCGAGAAATGTTGGAAATGATAATGAAAAAGATGGACAAAATAGATGATAGTAGACAACACTTGTTTCCTTTGTGGAAAGAGTAACTAAAGTAGAAGATAAGTTAACAGCAGTGCAAACACAGGTTGAAGACTTAGAAAGGGGCGTGTCGTACATAGAGACTGAGTTTGAGGAAATTAAGTGTCAGACAACAGGCAATGAAGAAAAATATGTGTCTAAATTTGAATTCCAGGAAATGAAACAGGAAATAATTTAAGTAACCGCCTGAGAGCCAATATTCTTGTGATGCACAATGTTCCAGAAGGTTCAGAAGGTACAGGACGTGAAACAGACTGTCTTGATTTTGTTAATCATTTCCTGGCCACAGAAATAGGAATGGATCCAGTTCAAGAGATACAGCAAGCGCACAGGTCTGGCCGGTCCGATAGTCAAACAGGTACGCCGAGAGCGAGACCTATTCATGTCATATGCAAAACCGTAATGACAGAGATTCTATACTAAAGTTGTCGGTGTCTGTATTAAAAGAAAAGGAAAACCACATATACTTTACTGACGACGTACACTCGTACACAAGAAGTATTCATAAGAAGTTAATCCCTGTAATGAAAGAAATGCGCCAAAAGAGATGGCTCGCGTTTATACCTTGGACGGTCCCTCGAGTGATTAAATACAAGAACAGTCCAAAGGGAACACCGGGTCCGTTAAAAACTTACCGCCCCCGCCCACGCGGAGATCTCATGACATGGCATGAACAATCCAAGGCTTGACCGGGGTCACGATCCATACAGACGGAATTAGACCATGACTTCAAACGCTGTGTTTGTGATTTTGTTTTTCAATGGGGGGGGGGGGGTGAGTGAATTAATTACCCGCGGTATTATACTTAAAGCGCCTGACTATATGAACTATACTTTATTTTCAAATTTCTGTTTACATGTTGTTCATGTTCACATCGAGGGTTTATCTGAGACGTTTGTAATGCCTGTGTTTTTTTCTGAGCTGCTACAATATTCAATGGGAATTTGCTGTATTGAACACAAGAGGTTAATGTTCGAGGTTATCACAATGCTTTGTTACGGATCGAATGAGCCAGAAAGATTTTGTTATTGAATGGCAAATTTTACCCTGTAAGAGTTGAAAATTAAGCTATTCTCACAATGTCAGAGGACTTATATACTATAGGAATTATAGGAAAAGAAGGAAAATCCTTAATTGGTTTTCAAAACATGGGGGAAATGAAAGTATATGTTTTCTCTAAGAAGCGCATTGCGATAAATCAACTGAACGTGCATGGCGGAATCAGTGGCATGGGGTTTCTTATTTTTCACACGGTAGCAACGACAGTCGAGGGGTAATGGTCTTGATTGGAAATCAGGTAGAATTTAAATGTTGTACAACGAAATGTGATACTCAAGGAAGATATATACTTATTCACTGTGAATTATATGGACAACCATTTTTAATTATTAATATTTATATGCCAAATAAAGAAAATGAACAGATTTGACTTATGAAACGTATAATCACAGAAATTAGAGCCTTTTCAGATTACGAATCCTTTTCTATTATAATAGGTGGGGATTTTAACTGTGCACTTTCAAATGCTGATGCCCAGGGGGGAAATTACACACCAAAAATGCGAACAATCTCATTAATAGAAGAACTTGTAGCGGAAAATGACCTAACTGATATTTGGAGAACACAGCACCCGAATTGTAACAACTACACCTGGAGAACTCTTGTTCCATTTATCCAAAGAAGACTTATTTATTTTCTGTTGTCAAATGAATTAAAACCTTATGTTATTAACTCCGATATTTTACCAGGGTTGTCCTCGGATCTGTCATTCTAGTGGAGATAAATATATTTTCAAACCCAGTATGGGCCTTCCCATTGGAAGTTTAATACGTCATTGCTTGACGATTCCAAGTATGTGGAGGAGTTGCGATCGAAATATATACTACATGGAAAGAAATTTTTCCCGCAGGTAAAAATTGTTAAAATCTGGGAGTGCCTGAAGTTCAAAATAAGGGAATTTACGACTGCATACTCAAAATCAAAAGATCGTCAAGAGTTAGAAGCTAAAGTATAATCTATTGAAAACACGTTATCAGACGATATTATGAAATGTAAACTTTACAGGGAATATAAAAGTAAACTTGACCAAATGTATGAAAAAATCACCGAGGGTATAATTATAAGATCTCGTATACAATGGTACGAGGAGGGCGAAAGAAATACCAGTTATTTTCTCAATCTGGAGAAAAAACAAAAATATAAAAGTCATATCAGAAAGCTATTAATAAATAATGAAGAAATAACAGATGCAACTAGCATTCTTATGGAAATAAAACTCACTTTTCAGATAAGTATAAAAGGAAAAGTAATGTTACGAAGAGGATTGTAGAAATTATCTTCAAAATGTAAATATTCAAACTTTAAGTGGGACTGAAAAGACTTTACTAGAATCTCCTATAACAATAGCAGAACTCCATAAAGCAATAAAAGATATGCCAAATGGAAAAACACCTGGTAATGATGGGCTTTCAAAAGAATTTATAATTGCATTTTTTTATATTTTGGGTTAAGATATTTTAAATTGTTTTAATGAATCTTTTGAATGTGGGTCACTGAGTCCGAGCCAAAACAGGCTGTCATCATCCTCATAGAGAAACAGGGTAAGGATAATCGACTGTTGAGCGGGTGGAGACCCATAAGCCTTATAAATACTGACACAAAAGTTATTTGTAAAATTCTTGTATCGCGTATTAAGCCGATCTTGTTTAAATTGATTGATACCGATCAGTATGCGTTTGTACCTAGAAGGTCAATAGCAGAGGCGAACAGGCTTATATCAGATAATATTGGAATACACGAAGTCCGAAAACATGAAAGGCATCTTTTTCACTGCAGACTTTGCAGCTGCCTTTGATAGTTTGGATTATACATTTCTATTTACAGTTCTTGAGCGTTTTGATTTTCCTAAAACTTTTATAAAATGGGTAAGAATCTTGTATACAAATGCCGAAAGTTGTGTGATGAATTTTGGAAGATCAACAGGGTATTTCAAACTACAGAGGGGAGCCAGACAAGGTGACCCCCTGGCTCCTTATCTTTTCTTGTTTGCTATAGAAATTTTGTCGGCCAAAGTTAGAGATAATGATAATATTAAGGGAATAAGCATTAATAATAATGTCATAAAACAGTGCCTTTTTGCGGACGATGCCAGCCATTTCTTAAAAGATTCCGACTCACTCGAATATTTGCTTTCCAGTATGGCCGAGTTTTCAACTTATTCTACATTAGAATTAAACAAAAGTAAATCAGAAATTGCATGGATCGGTTCAAGCAGATATTCATCAGAAAAGATTGGAGAGTTCTCATAGACCAACTTATCAACGAAAGCAATTAAAGTATTAGGCATATATTACACCTATAATAGAGACCTTTCTGTAAAACTAAATTACGAAAAGGTGATAGGTAAACTTAGTAATACGTTGAACTTGTGGAAATGTAGGAGATTAACGATTTATGGATGAAAAGAAATTGTCCAGTCATTAGGGATGTCACAAATATATTATGTTAGCAATATAATTGATCCTCCGGTGAAAATATAAAAAAATCAAATAACTCATTACCAACTTTATCTGGAATGGGCGACGGCCAAAAGTGAAATACAAGTCATTAATTGGGGACTATAGTATTGGAGGAATTGGATTACCAGATTTCGAATTAAAATATAAACTCAACGAATCATATGGGTTAAAAAAATTATTAGATGATAAAATCGGGAAATGGAAAATCATTCCACTTTATTGTTTATTGAAAGTTGGAGTCCATATGTTGAACGTGGGGACTAATTTTGATATTAACCGTCTAGTGTCATACAAGTTGTCTTTCTATAAGAATGCGTTTCATATATGGTCTCAGTTTGCAAGCTGTTCCCCAGAAACTCCAGAAGAAGTACTTGTCCAACCTCTCTGGCGAAATAAACTAATAAAATAAATAACCAGTCCATAAACTTTAGCTAGCTGGGCAAGATTGGTATAAATCATATAGCAGATTTAGTCGATGGAAATGGTTGTGTAAAACAACCTAATGAAATATTACCAGAAGACAAATATAACAGCTGTTTCATGTTATATAATTCTCTATTATGTACAATTCCACTTAAATGGTTTTCTCTCACTGCTAATAATGTTACACAAGGTTTAGTTGACAAATATAGGTGTTCTGACTACATTTTATGTAACGGTAAGTTGGCAAACCTAGAACTTCTTAAATCAAATCAGGTATATAAAATGCTGCTATACCATTTATGTGAAGAACCATCGGCAAAAATAAACTTTGTGAGTAAATTTGATGGAGTAGACTGGACAGAAATATGTAATAATATATATATATAAATTGTTATGATACTTATTCTCGTGAGTTCCAGTTCAAAGTAATTCACAACTATATAGGTGTAAATAATAAACTGTATTCATGGAAATTGATAGAGACCAGATTATGTTCATATTGTTTCACCGAACCAGAAACTGTTAATCATCTATTAAGTAGTTGTCAACATGCGGAAAACTTGTATTTTCAGATCATGGAATGGGCAAAGATGTTTAATGTAACGATGCCGGATATCTCAGAGTTAGTTATTGTATATGGTTATATTGTTAAGAGTGACAACCGCTGTCTCATTAGTACTTTGATTAATATATATAAGCAATATGTTTATATGAACAGGGACGCAGGTAAATTGAGCTTGAAAGCGTACCAGTCAAAAGTAGATTATGTTAAAAATATTGAACATAGAGTAGCAAAAAGAAGGATAGATTACAGCTCCATTATTTGAAATGGGGACCAACTGAGAAAGATGATGACAATCGATTGTGAACATGACAATGCAATGTAAAAATACAATATTTGTTATTCTTGGTATATTTTGTTGCAATAAAGATATTATAAAAAAAAGAATCTGATTTCCTTTCTTTTACTGGCAGGTGCTGAACATCTCCCAATCTACAGAAAAATAACATCACCAGCATGGCATGTTTGATATATCAGCGTTGTGTTTCTGGTTCTCTTAGTTCCCTTCCTTCAATGAACTAGGAACCCATGGGTCTCGACACTCAGTTGAATTTGTCTACTGAAGGATATTTTCCGAGTTTTTTTTCAAAATGTGGGTCCCGTGAGTTTGACCCTGGACCTTTTGACCTACAATCAATAGGTTACTTCCTGGAGGTTCAGCCAAATGTGAAAAGCTTGTTTGGGGTTAAGTACTCATTAAAAATTTATCAAGAACATTGTTAAAGTATAGTCCTATGACCTTGACCTTTGATCTTGTTACATCAAGATGAAATGTGTTCGGTGCTGCAAAAGTATTTCCGTCCATAAGATATCCTACAGACGAAGACTGGCAATGAAAACGACAGACAATAGGAATGAAAACAAATAGTGTATGATGGGAGCGGGGGGGGGGGGGGCGTTTAGACATAATAAACACACCAGGTTTCAGGATATTACAAGAAATCACAATTGAGAAACTGACACCATCGATGCAGTTTGGCAGTCTTAAAAAAATGAAGGAGAATGCATCAAAATAGAAAAATGCAGGTGGCATCACCAGTGTTCAGGAACTGATGAAATATTCATGATCAATAAACACATAAGGGTTCGGTACACTAGATGGACCCAGAGTTACCATTGAGGTAAAATCGTTTCAAAGGGGAAAAAATGTGTTAAAAATATATAAAGCATATAGGTAACACCCCAGTCTTCAGGAAATGATATAACCAGTCGTGAGCAATGAATTTATATATATATATATATATATATATATATATATATATATATATATATAGATATATAGATATATAAAGATATATATAGAAACCAAAGCTGAGAAATCTACATGATTGCTGTCTTTTGACACACTCAAACACAGAAAAAAATAAATAGAAAAAAAACCGGTGGCCCCACTAGTCAGAAGCAGCTGATAAAACTGTCCATGATCAATAAGTAAAGCATTTCATGCGTTTAATATCGAGATACTGGGTGTTTTGTAAAAACATTTTAATTATTCTGGGGTTTACAAACAAGCCCTGTAGCTTGGAGGATATAGGTCGCCGTCACCTTAGGCAATTTATTATCTGCCTCCAGGGGTATTAAGCTCTAGCTCCAGCGGTTACGATTTGTGCCATGCTAACGGACGGCCAGGCTGACGTCTGGAAAGGCTATACAATCACCAACAGATATTTTTTGTCGGAAACCAGTGTGAAGACAGGTTACAACCACTCCTCCCCTTCTCATTATTTCAGGTCACACCCAGGTAATCTTTAATCGATGATTTCAGATTACCCAGGAGGTAGTCTGAACTCAAGTTCAGGTTACCCCCGAACTGTTCAGATCACCCTCTCTGATTTATGTTTTAACCTTTGATATATTATTTAAATAAACAACGTAAAAATTACGAAAAATGTTAATTGTGTTCTAAATTACTTTATTTTTAGATTTTGGAAATCAAGAAAATGAAATTATTTGAATTTTAATAAACAAGCAAAAGGAAATAACCGTTTTGAAGGGGTAATCTGAAATCGATTTCATGTTACCGGGGGGGGGGGGGTTAAACACCCGGTTAAAAACTTCTGCAGCAGTTCTATGGACACAAATGTGAAAAAAAATACTCAGAATAACGGTCTGGATTCCTGCCAACTTATTGATATTACATATAAAAAAGATAATGTAGACGATTCAACAATAATTTAAGGATGTTTTACCAGATTTCTCACTGAACCAACTTCGCGGGTTTTATCTGGGGAAGCCAGATACATACAGTATTCATGTATGGGACGGAATGAAACTCACACTCATTAAAAGAATGTTGGTGCTTTCATATTTGTTATATGAAATTTTAAAAAAATCTGAAATATGAGGGTTTCTTTAATTTTCCGAACACTTACGTATAGTTGTCGCCGACAGATGTAAGTGTAGTGGCGGTTCTGAAAAATCGGGTTTTGCTGACTTTTAGTTCATGTGACTTAGGCTTGGATATTAATGCGTCAATAAAACATATTTTCCTAATCAACGCTCTATTGCTTTCGGGTCAATGGTCTTTTTTGGGGCACTGTCTTCAAATAAGAATAAAAGTAATTAGCCGTGAATACACAACTCAGTAGGTATGTATAGTGGACTGGTAGGTCTGAGTCGTGATCCCGGCCATGCGGAGAACTTGTTGCGGAACCCACAACCGTGATACTCTATCCATACTCCGAATGACATATGCCGTGTAATGGTGAAATTGTTAAGGTAAAAAAACTCTAAAAATTCTAATTATACAAATCAAAACACCTCTATCGTATCTATGGTAGTAAATGAAAACAGTAACACGTTCTTACCGTAATATTTTAATCATAAGACGATCATTGCAAGCCCGCCGTGATTTAAACATTACAAACTTGCTGTGAGAGGACGTATAGAGTGGTACCCCGCAGCATGCCTTAATAACGCCCATATCGAAAAGCGTTGAGATCACAGTGGAGTCCAGATCTAGTGCCCGTTGCAGAGGACTTGTTTGACATTTTAAATTATCATGGCGAAACAACAAGGCTCCTAGCAACATTGGCAGTGTATAGGGCATTTCCGCAATACAATTGACTAACAAGATCATCAGGTTACTTAATTGTCAAAAGATAAGTAAAATGCAGGTAGGACAAGTGTATATTACTGACAGAGGTATTTATATGATTTCAAAGGGGTCCCCTATTTCGAACCTTACATGGTCTTTTCAGTTGGGCCGAACTCAAGACGTTGATGGAAAACAATAGAGCGAATCGAAATAAAGCCTCTTGGGAAGAGAAAAAACGGAAGACTGCAGTGCATTGGTCATCCATTCAGTTGCATCGATATCGCTGGACACGATCGGTAATCTTAAAACGAGTAAGGAATTGACTAAAAAATAATACGTGAGCGTGTACAAACCAGCGCGTTAACCTGATTTCTGTGGTCACCGCTGTCAGTTACCTTTGCTCACACCAACTGCCGACAGCCATGTCTAATTTAGACTTTTGTATGGTCAGTAATTCAACAAACATTTAGGGGGATCACCATTTTTATCCAAATTTAAAACGGAATATTTTTTCATAAGATTGATGAGATTAGAAAGAAAACTATGACATCTTGTGGATGGTCTCATTTACTTCTTGTAAAGGCGTATTGGCAGGTGGTAAAGCGTGGAAAAACATGAAAAAAATATTTACATTCTCATCCACAGTGCGGTTCCCAACAAACGAGAGAGCACCATAGAGTTAAAAATACCGCTAGAAAGTGACAACAAGGTAAGGATGTAATGATATTATCACGCTTTAATGATTACAGGTATTATGTACAAGGAACTACGGATAATCCGGAAGTCATAATTTGCAGGACAATAGAACAACTCGCTGTCGGTTAATTTAAATTCAATACGTTGCCTTTAAAGATTTGGTGCTTCATACCTACCGTTCTAAAAGCCCAGCCCCCCCTCCCCCCGGGTCTGTTTTTTTTTATGCAATGTCATTCAATCCAGCGTACTCTACGTAGATTGAGACCCGAAGCTTAATCAGTTATTACTCAGCTTAATCAGAAAGACATCTTGTCAGCTAGAACCATTTTTATTAGCCATTAAGAAAGAATCATGATGTCGGTATCGCCATTAAGTAACCGGCGGGTATCGGGAACAGGTTTTTCTTCTGATTATACTGTCATACAGATCCAATATGCACCCACGTGACCGGGATGATGGCTGATCAAGTGGTGTTATCATGTAAAACCTTGGTATCTACAGACAAAAAGTTTTGAAAGAAATATGACGACACAGAGTAAATGATTACCTATTCTTCGAAGCTTTTTACGGATACAAAGTTTTTTCTTTATGTCGGCTTATATCCAGGCTTAGCAATACAACGGAATATTTTATGTAATTTTGTTATTATTCAAAATATTAATGGAGCAGGTAAAAATGAATGCGCTCAGCCTGACCAGTTACCGTACCCCTTAACCCTGTGACGTCATGCTCAGGTAAAACGATTATGTTTTGCAACTAATACAAAGAACGTCTAACATGTTTATATATAAGATGTCACTAAGCTGAAAAAACGTACTATTATTGTAAGAGCGCAGTTGTTCACACTGGTACATTTTACAGCAAGGGTATTCAGTTTTTCAAGTCATACAGACACAGTGGCGTGTAACCATAGCAACTATATTGTTAGTATTTGATTCTATTTTTATACCCACTATAATACCTGTATGTGCAGGCACTACAATTACTAGCGACAGCCTGTCATCCCAAACGTCAATTTAGATGAACTGATTACGATTGGGTGACAGTACAAGCGGTTTGGCTCGCATCAATTCTAGTACATGTATGTGCAGATGTGCTTCTCGAACTGTCATTTTCCTGAGTTAAGACAAAAAGTGACGTTATTCTGTTGGGGAAAATAATTATTTATACATCCACGGTTGACTTACCTGTATTCGTGCAGCAGTTTTTCATACCGAGGCTGGTTTTACTCGAAAAACTCGTCTACACGTCTGTTATAATGGCTTCAGCGGGAGAATCATAACTTCCGGTAGGGAATTCCCAAACGGTTTTTTTTTAAAAAGCAATGATCGAAGCATTATTAAAATGCTACTACATCAATGGAAAGTACCCTTTCGTTTTTATTGATATTCTATATCTATTCTATCATTATGTTTAAAATCAAAGTTATCCATTCGAAGTTATAGACTATTTTTTGCTCGGGAATGCTCGGTTATAGTCCAAATGTGTAAAACTCGGAAGGCAGAAATGGCTAATGCACTGGTCATCATATCGTCAGCAAACGTGTCAAGCATTCTCAATTTCTTCAGTATGACATATTTTTCATAAACTCAGTCTGTTTTGTGACACTCATGATACTGTTTTTTATAATGTATTATATTAATATTTTATTTCATTTTGTAAAACAAGATAATATTAACTCGTCGATATTTTACGCTGTTACCGTATTATGGCGATGATGGAAACATGAAAAAATTAAAGGTTTTGATAATATTTTATTCACGTTACAAATGTGCCCCCTTTAAAAAATTACCCTTATAATATCATAAAGACATAAACAGAAAATTTGGCAGAACCACGAAACGTCTAGTTAATGTTTTGACAAGGTTGTTTTGAACAAAATATTTATAAATTGAAAAACATTGTCCTCTTCCATTGACCAAAATATTTCATCAGGATTATGGATCTCTTAAACTCTTATATATAATGTAATACTTTCATGCCAATTTATATTTTAAATTTCATGGTCAGGTTGTACACATTGATTTATATATATATATATATATATATATATATATATATATATATATATATATATATATATAATACCTTGACAGAGATAAATACACAATGCATGTGTAAGTTTATATGATGCCGATTGTAACATTTTACGATAATCTAAAAATGATAGTTTCTTTTTTTAAAGAACGATTCAATATTTAATCGAATATTTTATGCTGTTAGGTACAATATTCATCAAATGAATGATCTGAAAATTTGCAAAACCGCACGCCACAAACATTAATAATTTATATATATATATATATATATATATATATATATATATATATATATATATATATATATATATATATTGTAAAATACGTCAATTGAAAAAATCAACAACACGATTGCATGATTGCATGGTGTCTTCTTTTTATGCGGAATTTCAAGGTATGAATCTTAGATAAGCAGCAGGTTCAATAAAAATGCCTATATCCCGTAGCATCTTTAAGACACCAGGTCACCTCTAGACAGAATTTTAATTGAAGCCCCAAATGTCTTACGTGTTGATAATGATTCCATATGGTTATTTATCAAAGATTTTACATTCTACGATCTCCTCTGTAAACAAAATCGGAGTTATTTATCGAGATCGTTGAAGGGAGCATATTCTGTTTAGATGCCCTTATCATGCACATATTTTAACGTTTGAGAGTGAAATCTGTTGCAAATATACTTTGAAGAATTACTAAATATCAACTTATTTGAAGTTGAAATGTTATGTTAAAACATCAGGAGGGAAATTATTAGAATATAAATATCAAGATTGAAAAGTTTGAAAGAAAGTGATAGAAACTTGAAAAAGAATTAATTTTAGTTAAAAAAATAATTATTTGCTTAAATATACAAATTCTTTTCTAAGATATATTTTAACGTTTTTTTAGATATCGTAGATCTCTAACATATTGAAAGACATTTCGTTTGAGTTTTGTGTGATACATGTATATGTTTATTCCAGCGATGTCCTACTGGGATATATTTTCATATATATTTTCATATTTGTTCAACGTTTGGAAAATATGTTTTATATTTAATGACATCCTTATTTATAACTGCATTTAAAATGCCATATTAGGGTTTATTATAATATATTTATTATTCAGTGGTGCATCCATAGGGGGCGCAATCCCATTCAGACGTAATATCTCTCATTTTATCGAGTTCTTTTCCCATTTATTCGTAATCAATTTTCATTTCTTTTTCAGATTATCTTTTTATCCCTAGCAATTTCATTATTACATTTATTACTTTCAAGTTCATAAGTTGGCGATATTAATAAACAACTCTATGATTTATTCCACTTAGAGAGCTTACTATATACTAGTATACTAGTATATTGAGAGATGGAGTCTTCCCGTTATCACACTTTTCTCGGTCATAACACGGTTCCTCGGCTGATACTTAGACTCACGCACTGTGCTCTGCTGTCCGGGCCTGTGCGCTAACAGATCACAAAAGTCGGTAAAATGCAAAGACTGCCATAAGACTTGCACATATCAATTATTTTATAAGACTACGTTTAAAAAACTACATTTAAAAGGTGACATTTTTTAAGTTATAAATGTATAGACGCGCATTTCATCATTGACAATAACATATTACGAACTATTTAATATTTCGATTTTCCAGTTTATACCGTAATTTTATAGAATTGAAAATATTAAAGCCCAACAACCTAAGGTTTGAATACATTGTTCAAAAACATGTAGGAGAATAGTTGCGGAACAGAAAATCCTCATAATCTGTTGTTAAAGTGCCTCAAAATGTCCTCTTTACATTGTATATATTTAAAATTAAAATCATCCCTCCCCTGCACTGGCCATATAAATATAAAATATCTTTAACAAAAACATGGCTCTAGATTTTATTAATATATTTCATGGGGCGAAATATATTAGTGAAAATACACCCACATATATGTATACATTATATTAAATTTACAAAACAAAACATTAAGAACAAAGTTTTCCGATTATGTATCATGTATTGTATTATTCATTCATTGAAAGCAGAATCATGCATAAGCAATTTTAACTATATGCACGCAACTATAATTATAATGAAACTGCATTTGGGCTGTGGCTCTTAACTTACCACAAGTTAACCATCCGTGCCTCTGACTTCCGAGTTATACACATTTAGATCACATCCCAGTACTTCTGAGTGATTTCGGAGATGGCTTCCGAGCACAAATTCGTCCATAACTTTCAGATCAAAGAGTGGATAACTATAATTGTTCACAGAATGATAGTAAAGATCTTATTCTATCGGAAAAAAAGCAAAACGGTATTGAAGCGTTAGCATTTTGTATATGCTTTAAAATGCTTTATTTATAAAAAAAAAAATTCCTTGGTTTACGGCTTCCGGCTTTCGACTTCCAACTTTACACATACGACCCCGTCACTTCAGTTGTGAACGAGAAGTACCGCTTCACGTGAATCGGTGCCACAGTGATGAAAGGAGATAATAAATGTAATTATTTTTGTATAACAACACTTTTTCTTCGATATTAAGCACATATAATACTATATAAGCCTGTGATGCCAAATAATACCAGACGGGAAATATTTTAATCCGACCCTTAGAATGGGCGTTCTGTTGTGACTGCCATCATGACTCCAGGCCCAATCAGTTTATTTCCGAAGGCCTGAGTGTCACGTTGTCATGGCTTTACAATAACATACATATATCAATTTCATCATGCAGACCTGATGCAGTCATAACATATATGCTCCGGTACACAAAAGCATAACAACCCTCCCACTTTCCTGGGCTGTCAATTTGGCGAGGGATCTTTGTCTATTTTTTTTTTAAAGAATAAAAGCGGCATTATGTCCTTTTTGTAAGGGGCCTATAATCATCTATAAAGCAAGTTAAATATTGCCCTGATACCCGAATGTTAAATGGACACGGCGCAATCACAGGCGTCAACATAATGGGGCGGGGGTGGGGCTATGTCGATCGCCTGGGCTACAACAGCTGTTCGTCAGGAGATGCCCTGACTTGGCCCTAAAAAAGTAAAACATGATGTATGCGCTGATGATGAGTGGGCCATCAAACTTCAAATAGTAATGCCCAGAAGCTGTCGCAATGAAATTCTAAGTATGGCACATGAGGTTCCTTTGTCTGGCCATTCAGGTATAAATACAACTTATCAGAAAGTTAGTACACACTTCTATAGGCCTAACCTCAGGACTGATGTTGTACAATATTCTAAATCATGCCAAACATGCCAGATGCCTATTCTTGCTTTCGAGGGACCATTTAGTAGGGTTATTGTTGACTGTGTTGGGCCACTGCCCCAAAAAAATATGGATATGAATACCTGATGACATTTATGTGCCCATCTACCAGGCACTTGAGGCAATACCACTGCGCAAAATCAATGCCAAAGGTTATGTCAAGGCTCTGTCTATTTTTTTTTTACAACTTTTGGATTACCGAAATCCATCCTGTCTGACCAAGGGTCTCATTTTATGTCTGGCTTATTCCAGCAAGTTTTGCTTGAGCTAGGTATAAAACAGTGCAGCTCTTCGCCATACCATCCTGAAAGTCAGTGCGCCCTCGAGCGTTTTCACCAGACAATAAAAAACATGATAAGGACTTATTGTTAAGACACACAGAAAAACTGGGATGAAGGAATGCCCTATTGCTGTTTGCTGTCAGAGAATCCTTTCAAGAGTCTTGGGTTTCAGTCCCCTTGAACTAGTTTTTGGACACTCAGTTCGCGGTCCATTAAAACTGCTTAAAGAAAAACTATTGTGTGAAAATCCTGATTCTCTTAGGTTATTGCAGTATGTCTCAGACCTTCGCACTAAACTACACAATGCTTGTGAGATTGCAAAGTCTAATCTAAAATCTGCACAAAATAAAATGAAAACAAAGTATGACAAGCACAGTGTAAGTAGGACGTTTGAGCCTTGTGAAAAGGTCCTTACCCTACTCCCCATCCCTGGCGGACCTCTGCAAGCTAGGTATTTTGGTCCTTACATTGTTGACAAAAAGTCAGTGATTCAAATTACATACTGTTAACACCAGATAGGCGTAAGAAATAACAACTGTGCCATGTTAACATGATTAAACCATATTATGACATAAATAGCAAATCGTGTGTTGTACATAATGTTACTGCTATTAATTGTGTAAAAACTGACCCTGACCCAGTTAAAGTAGATACTGATTGTAAGTGTGATGTAGACATTCAGTGTGGAACAGTACCACGAAAAAACTCAGACGTGCTTAACAACCTGGATTCCAAATTGTCACGTCTCACCGCACAGCAACAACAAGACCTCAAGAACCTGCTGCAGAATTATGAACATTTGTTTAGTGACATTCCACTTCGAAGTAACATATGGTGCCATGAAGTCGATGCTGGCGAGGCAAGCGCAGTCAAGCAGCATCCTTATAGACTGAATCCAGAAAAAAAGTATCTACAAGATGAGGTTCAATATTTGCTGGACAATAATTTATATGAACATAGTAACAGGAACTGGAGTTCACCATGTATTCTTGTGCCAAAACCTGATGGAAGTTACCGTATGTGCACAGATTATCGAAAACTGAACTCTGTCACCAAGAATGACACGTTCCCGATTCCAAGGAGTATATAAAGTATATGTTATTTGTAAACCAAGGTTTGATAAATTATTTCATATTTTCACTATTACACAATTTATATTTCATAGAACACTTATAAATGGAACCAAAGTCTATAATTTTATTTATTACTATATTTCATTTACAATATGTAAATATTGTTCTCTGAATAGTGGGTGGAAGGATGATTACATTGACCATGCGCCTTCCTTATTATATTTGTAATCGTTTTGCTTTTTTTCTTGTATCCTGCAAATAGATTGTTTCCCTTTACACCCGGAATCATAAGCAGGTTTTATTTTATAAATTGTGTAATCTGATCTCTACACAATTTTGCGTTTTTCTCAAATGAAAAATTAATTGGAATTCGTGAAGGAAAGATGGCGACTCCTGTTCCCTCCCAGGACCCCAAATCACATGCACCGTTCCTGGCAAAAAAACACTATATTTCAAAGTCGATGCAAACGCCGTTTCAAATGCATATAAAACCCAATAAAGTATACATCAGTTCAAACCTGGTACAGAGCTCTTCCTAATGGTAAAAACATTTATACAATTAACATTCATTTAATGAAATTTTAAAGTTAAAACTGTTTTTTACTATTTTCTGTATCATGTTTCTATCTAACTTATTTTTTTTTAATTTTGATTCAATACAAAAAAAAATTTCATTTTTGAATATATAAAAGAAACACAGAAAAGAGGAAACAAAAAAAAACCGGTATGGAGATAATCCGATTGAATCGGTTCAACCATTGGATATGTTAGTTCAGTTTCTAATGGGACAATTCAACAGACTTTGGAATAATTTGATTATATTAATGCATTAACGCAAAATCAAAGGTTATTGGTCCCGAGCAGAAACCGTATTTCTGTTGATGACCCTGGCAGCTTAAAGTTATTTTGCAGACAACAGAGCGTATAATCTAATCTTGAAAGGTGTTTACATGATTACAAGACAATGGACATTTTGTTTATTTATGAAAGCTCAAGGAGCTTATGCATGTAACGTACTGGACATTTTGTTTATTTATGAAAGCTCAAGGAGCTTATGCATGTAACGTTAAGTGACTAAAATTCGCAATACTGAAGCAAGCTGGCCCTAGGCCTTCTAAATTGTTGTAGAAATGGCCGAGAACAAACGTCTTCCTGTTCCTTAGATTTGCTCCCGAGACGACAATCATCCAAATCATCCAAATCCATTAAGAACTTTCGAGTATTTCCTATCATACAACATACCGACCGACCAACGATTGTGAAAGATATGAGCGTGTGGTTATGTCATTTGAATTTAACAATAAACTGTGTTTGATATAATTGCCCTCGTTAATGCCCCTAATTAAGCCATATTAGATGATTTTATGCCGTACTGACTCGTGAAATCAATTCATGTGAAAGTAAGAGGACACTATTATGTACTCTAGCCAAGATAAGTAAAAGGCTTAAACACAGAGAAAGAAAGACCAATGATATACGTCACGGGCCAAGTATTGGACTTTAATTACATGGCTAAATTATTTAATTCTGAGACAGGTGGCACCTGAAACAGCCAAGCTGGAAGCTCATGGTCACAGTAATTATTTCCTAAATAGCGAGGGCTCCAGGATTCCTGGCTTGAACTCCGATTAAGAGATCTGACTTAATATAAACGCATCTATTAAAACATTTATTGAATCCTTTTAATTTTTGCATTGGTGCGTTTTCCTTCTTTCATAAAGTTATTTCAAAATGGATCACCATTGCTTGTCTGTATTACATGTGCGTCGTCTGATTCCCTTACATCTAGTATTTACACATATTACTTATTAACTATGATTCAAACGTTCATTGGCCTTCCTTGTAGAAACAATATAAGAATTAATGGACAAACTTCCATTACATTTTAACATTACATTTCAAAGTAACATATGCATAGAAACATAATATCAGGTTTCAAAACTGGGGAGCTCATGTCGATTTGCTGGATTTTATGTCGATTTACTGCATACAGAATTTCTCAAGAGGTGTGAGGTATTTGGAACATTAAATAGAAATCGCGTGTGCTAATGCAGCATAAAATCGGTGTTTTTTAATATTGGATATTATCTCAATATAGAATAAGATGTATACCAAATTGACACACTTGAAAGAATGTGTATGGATGCGCTTTCATTTTTAAAGGACCCAATATAATGTTGTTAACATCTGGAAAAAAAATATATATATTCACAGAACGCAAGTCAGCGATGACATATGCGATGTTGTACTATTTATCTAGCCATGTCAATATGATTGTCGGCACGCAATTAAAGTTTTCCCCTTACATCGAGTCTTCAGGACAATAAAGCCAATATTGAAAATACTAATTTATCTTTTTCCCCTCTAATTAATACTCTCGTTTATGTTATAGTGTATAATGCTAGAAGAAACAGACACCAACACTTATTTCGTTTTGAATAAAAACACTTTTATTATATTTAACTTAATGAGAGTGATTTTGTCCTCATTCCCTTGTCACGTGACCCTCCTTGGCACAAATTGCAGAAACTAAACCGTTTCCCATTTACAGACAAAAAATTCAAAGGAGAATTCCCGATAGGGCCATGTTTAAACACTTTTGCAATTAGCCAGAATTAGCCAGGCACGCCAACTACGCAACCTCCGGGAGAGATAACATTACGCTAATTTTGTAAAGGTCAGTCATGGCAGGTGACTTCATATGTTTGATGTGCTCCTTAATTTTATAATACGGATCGAGAAAGGGGAATTTTAAAGTTTTCACTGCAACGCGAGCTGGACTTCTTTAAAAAAATACTTTTTTACAGAGGACTTGGTCCGACAGATTTCATAGGCGTTTAAATTCTTTCGTGAATATTTAATGAAATGAACCCAATGAGGCAATTTCGTTTAATCATGGCGAAATTCAAAAACATCTCCCGGGCGAGGAAGGCCCCTCTTAAGAGATATTTCACTAATTATTATCATCTACTGGTTAATTAGGAAAAATAAATCATTACACAGAAGACCACGAGGCAATCTGTTTAATTAATTATTTACCCGCTGTTGATTACCGTACGCCTGGATTCCCGTTTCACTCCATCATCATCAATATAATTAATACGGAGTTGGTTTTTTTCTAGACCACGGTTTACCTACTTCCGTTCTGATTTGACTCTCCAAATTCGGCAGACGTATCGGTGGTGTGCTCTTCTAGGACAAGTTTGTTTTATTTTACAGGATTATACCCTATTCAGCTGAATAATTAATTTAAATATTTCCCCATTAGGTGCCCCTATTTTTTTGTGCTGCAAAGTCCTCCACGACTGTCACGCTTTTTTCAGGAGGCGACCTGTAATCCCCTCTGAACCCCATTTCCATTATATCGCCTGTTAAGAAATTTTACTCTGTCAAAAGGAAGTAAATTTTTTAAATTCAAGCGCGGAACACATGTCCACATGAATCTTTTAATAGGTAGCACTTTTCCGTTGAGTGGACAAAAAGAGCTGAGACCTTTTACACGATCACCGTTTTATAGGTTTACAGGTATGTTGATTTTTATACATTCAGAAGTATCTTTCCATGATAACCAATGTTTTTAATAGTTCGGCCGATTTATGGGTTGTTTGAAAAAAAGGAAGCCCTGGGGGTGGGGGGGGGGGGGGGATAGCACACACTTCTAAGGGTCCTCAATCTCTTTGGGACTTTGAAATCCCCGCAAGAATCCACTAAATGGTCGTTCATTCATACGTGCACGTTTCATGTAAAACATTATCATGGTTCAGAAACACGGGTTCACCAGGCGAGTGGCAGAACAACTGCATTCGAATTGCATACTCGGGGACAAAAGAAAAGTATATTAGGGTGATCCCGATTACCTCCAAAATGTAATGGATTACGGATGCAGTTTTACTCTACCCCTCTACAAATTTTCGGCAAAATCTGTATAACGCATGTGTCTGTTAACATGCCTTAGACTATACCCTCAACTGACTACACTGAATAAACATCGTGTTTTGCGATGTCGCCTGAGCTTCAACTAATATAAAGCATTTTCATTTAATTTCACAGTAGAATGCTTTTTTATACAATCGTTATATCTACGATATTTCCCAAGCAATAAAGCTGTCGGATCTATGTTGCTTATCGGAAAAAAAAAGTTCTCACTTAAAAAATTCGTACACCCTGTATATGCCTCACGTCTCTTTCCAAAATTTTATTTTTTTTTTTGTGTGATTTCTGGTATAGAAATATTTATCTTTCTATGATGATATTTTGGGGGGGAGTGTTCCTGGAGAATTCTCGCTGAAGTAATCTTTATATCATATAAGTGAAACACATGACAAAAGTTTCTGAAAAAAACCTTAGGATTAAAATATGCGTCGTTTAGCTCCTATCAGCTCATTACAAAAATATGCAATAGATAGAGTCGTGGATTTTCCACGGATGCAGATGCGGGGGAAATTGATTTGGGTTTATCTGTCCGTCTGTCCGCCTGTCTATCTCTCTGTCCGTCCGTCAGGTTTCATTTTCGTGCAATAACTTTCCTAAATATTATCCAATTTCAACCAAATTTGGGTCAGTGATTGCTCTCATGCATACCTTGGTTGGGATTGGTTTTAGGGTGTCTGGCTTCTGTATGTCTGTCAGTCACTCTGTCTGTCCGTCAGTCAGGTTTTCGTGTCTGTGCCATTACTTTCCTAAGTATTATCTGATATCATTCAAATTTTGGTCAGTGATTGCTCTCATGCTTACTTTGGTTGGGATTGGTTTGGAGTGTCTGGCATCTGTCTGTCTTTCTGTCAATCTCTTTGTCAGTCCGTCAGATTTTCTTTCCTCTGCGATAACTTTCCATAATATTATCCGATATCATTCAAATTTTGGTCAGACATTGCTCTCATGCATACCTTAGTTGGGATTAGTTTTGGAGTGTCTGGCTTTTGTCTGTCTGTCGTCACTTTGTCTGTCTGTCTGTCAGGCTTTCGTTTTCCTGGTATAACTTTCCTAAATATTATCCGATTTCATTCAAATTTTGGTTAGGGATTACTCTCATGCTTACCCTGGTTGGGATTTGTTTTGGAGTGTCTGGATTCTGTCTGTCTGTCTGTCACTCTGTCTGTCCGTCCTTTTCAAGCATGAAAAACAACAAGATCCCAAAGCGGGGACATTATTTTCTATGAATTTGCTTGTTTTTTTTTATGACATTTTTGTTTTAGGATACCAATTGGATTGATTCATACTTTCTGATGTTAAATATAATTATAAATATATTAATAAAACCGTTATGCGAGAAAGTTTTATAAAGTAACAGGACTGTGGACCTTTCTGGGAACTTTTTAATGTATTAAAATATTAAAAGTTTTCACCAGGCTTTACAAGACGAAGCATCGTCACTTTATATACAATTCCGTGCAAAGTCAGGTGAATACAACATAACTGTCACATTATTTACATTTTTATTTGAGTGATTTAAAGAGTAATAGCTAAAATGGTAAAAGTTACAAATTTATAATCAAGCAGACTTTTGCAATATTTATAAGTAGGAACTCCTCGGTCACAAACTGTTTCATATTGAAATAAGATAATATTGATAGAAATATTTAGCACTGGGGACAAGTCTACATTCAATGGTCGTCTGGTACGACGGAAACACCATAAGCCACGTGGGAAATGTCATCTCCGCTTTCCGTCCCATACATAGCGCACGAGTCAATATTTAAGGTTAAGATTTATTAACCACCGCGAGAGCATCATCATCGTCAGGCGACAAACAGTGTTATGGATACAGTTTGACAGCTCACAATATATGTGTTAATGCTAACACCTCTCGAGGGAAGTGCCATTGACCAGAATGTGGCTCCTGCTGAATTTTGTGTTAATATATATTGTAATGGACTCATCCGTCCGCAATTCTGAGCAAACAAACTAGTTTCAAAAAGCATCCCGCAGACATTCCCAAACGCAGACGATGGCAGGTGTAGAAAATATTCGATGTAACCCATTGGTCAGGGTTTAAAAATAGCTCTGTTTGACTGAAAGACTATAAATATTTCCCATTATCACGAAGTTTAACATATGGATGTCTCCAGACATTAAACAGTAAATGGTATCTCGTTCTCTCTATGATCTTACAGCGTTATCTCTCAATTCCTACTTATAAATTAACTCATTTTCAAACTCTTTAAGACAGAGACAAAGCCAAATAAAGGAACAAATGTAATTTTGTTAAGCTAGCTTTGGTAAGACGTTATTTTACATCTTGAACTTATCTTTTTGGTAAATCTGCGGTATTGGTTTTTCCTGATATACTTTTGCAGTCATGTATACATTTTGTAAACATTTAGTTCCACTATATTTAAGAGGTGCATACATAAGTAAAAATCAGGATTATACCTGTAATGAGTATTATTGTAAACTCACGTGTGTGTACACGAGTGTTCATACCTCAGAATTACCACAACATTTACTCGTCGGTAATCACTTTCGTTTGTCATGACAACTTTGACGTCACTGCGTAAATAATGGCAAAGCCCGTTGTATAAAAAAATGGGATGCTTTTTTTCCGTATTAAACAATATATAATTCTATTAATTTCCCTTATATATATATATATATATATATATATATATATATATATATATATATATACACAAAATCAATACAAGGACAGAAGGACAGTAAAAAAATACACTTAACCATCTTTTTTATGTTTGTTTATATCAGCTTATATTTAGAATTCAGTGACACCCCCACACTAAGTTACGTAAGTGTATGCTTACCCAAACAGCTATTAAATACACCTATTGTTCGTTCAAACCACCAACCATCTGTCCACCTGAATGTTTTTTCGCGGTTATAATTGGGTTCCTCTTCAGTACCACACGCTGATTATGACGTCATCAAGGTTTCCTGTGATATCACTTCATGAGGTTCGTTGGGACTAAGCCTATAAATATATTTCTCAACAGTTCATATGGCATTTTCCTCTTAATGTTCTCAAAGTGAATCTGCCATTTTCGTATTTCTCTACTTGGTGCCACTGTTTTTTTCCTTGCCTTACTGGGGAAAAAAGGACAACAAGGACGTCACATTGACAACACTGACACTGACCAAAAGAAGCGTCACATGGTGTTACACCCACCATCACATCACATTACAGCTAGCGTCACATGTTGTTCATCAACCATCACATGCCATCACACCAAGCGTCTCGGTGTTACAGCCTCCATCACATGACATTAAACCAAGCGTCACGTCACACCCACCATCTTATAACATTACACTAGGCGTCACATGTAGTTAAACCTACCATAACCAGACATTACATCACGCGCCATATGGTGTTAGATCCACTCTTCCGCCTTTCTGCTCCAAAACAAGCCACTTCCAGCTATGGCAAGAACAACTTATAAGAAAGTTTAAAAAAAATATCTTCTTTCAAATTGCAAATCCTTGCAATTAATGCTTTTTCTTTTAAGTCGATACCACACAAACATTCACGTACATTTTATTTTGCTTTGAAAATTTTCCTGACCCAGGTATTTTAGTTAATTAAGAAGCCACGTTGCAGTGGTGGATCCAAAAATTCAAGAACAGGGGGGCGCTAATACTGGGTTGGCGGTTGATGGGTACTATGAAAAGTTCTTAAACTTTGGTTCAGAAACACAGGTTCACAGGGCGAGTGGCAGAACAACTGCATTCGAATTACATACTCGGGGACAAAAGAAAAGTATATTAGGGTGATTCCGATTACCTCCAAAATGTAATGGATTACGGATGCAGTTTTACTCTACCCCTCTACAAATTTTCGGCAAAATCTGTATAACGCATGTGTCTGTTAACATGCCTTAGACTATACCCTCAACTGACTACACTGAATAAACATCGTGTTTCACGATGTCGCCTGAGCTTCAACTAATATAAAGCATCTTTCATTTAATTTCACGGTAGAATGCTTTTTTATACAAATCGTTATATCTACTATATTTCCCAAGCAATAAAGCTGTCGGATCTATATTGCTTATCGGAAAAAAAAGTTCTCACTTAAGAAAATTCGTACACCCTGTATATGCCTCACGTCTCTTTCCAAAATTAAATTTTTTTGGGTGTGATTTCTGGTATAGAAATATTTATCTTTCTATGTTGATATTTTGGGGGAGGGTGTTCCTGGAGAATTCTCGCTGAAGTAATCTTTATTTCATATAAGTGAAACACTTGACAAAAGTTTCTGAAAAAACCTTAGGATTAAAATATGCGTCGTTTAGCTCCTATCAGCTCATTACAAAAATATACAATAGATAGAGTCGTGGATTTTCCACGGGTGCAGATGCGGGGGAAATTGATTTGGGTTTATCTGTCCGCCTGTCTGTCTCTCTGTCCGTCCGTCAGGTTTCGTTTCCGTGCGATTACTTTCCTAAATATTATCCAATTTCATCCAAATTTGGGTCAGTGATTGCTCTCATGCATACCTTGGTTGGGATTGGTTTTAGGGTGTCTGGCTTCTGTCTGTCTGTCAGTCACTCTGTCTGTCCGTCTGTCAGGCTTTCGCTTTCCTGCTATAACTTTCCTAAATATTATCCGATTTCATTCAAATTTTGGTCAGGGATTACTCTCATGCTTACTCTGGTTGGGATTTGTTTTGGAGTGTCTAGATTATGTCTGTCTGTCACTCTGTCTGTCCGTCCTTTTTCAAGCATGAAAAACAACAAGATCCCAAAGCGGGGACATTAATTCGACGAATTTGCTTGTTTTGGTATGACATTTTTGTTATAGGATACCAATTGGATTGATTCATGCCTTCTGATGTTAAATATAATGATAAATATATTAATAAAACCTTTATGCGAGAAAGTTTTATAAAGTAACAGGACTTATAATAAAAGTTTTCACCAGGCTTTACAAGACGAAGCATCGTCACATTATATACAATTCCGTGCAAAGTCAGGTGAATACAACATAACTGTCACATTATTTACATTTTTATTTGAGTGATTTAAAGAGTAATAGCTAAAATGGTAAAAGTTACAAATTTATAATCTAGCAGACTTTTGCTATATTTATAAGTAGGAACTCCTCGGTCACAAACTGTTTCATATTGAAATAAGATAATATTGATAGAAATATTTAGCACTGGGGACAAGTCTACATTCAATGGTCGTCTGGTACGACGGAAACACCAAAAGCCACGTGGGAAATGTCATCTCCGCTTTCCGTCCCATACATAGCGCACGAGTCAATATTTTGTCACCGGTTAAGATTTATTAACCACCGCGAGAGCATCATCATCGTCAGGCGACAAACAGTGTTATGGATACAGTTTGACAGCTCACAATATATGTGTTAATGCTAACACCTCTCGAGGGAAGTGCCATTGACCAGAATGTGGCTCCTGCTGAATTTTGTGTTAATATATATTGTAATGGACTCATCCGTCCGCAATTCTGAGCAAACAAACTTGTTTCAAAAAGCACCCCGCAGACATTCCCAAACGCAGACGATGGCAGGTGTAGACAATATTCGATGTAACCCATTGGTCAGGGTTTAAAAATAGCTCTGTTTGACTGAAAGACTATAAATATTTCCCATTATCACGAAGTTTAACATATGGATGTCTCCAGACATTAAACAGTAAATGGTATCTCGTTCTCTCTATGATCTTACAGCGTTACCTCTCAATTCCTACTTATAAATTAACTCATTTTCAAACTCTTTAAGACAGAGACAAAGCCAAATAAAGGAACAAATAAAATTTTGTAAAGCTAGCTTTGGTAAGACGTTATTTTACATCTTGAACTTATCTTTTTGGTAAATCTGTGGTATTGGTTTTTCCTGATATTCTTTTGCAGTCATGTATACATTTTGTAAACATTTAGTTCCACTATATTTAAGAGGAGCATACATAAGTAAAAATAAGGATTATACCTGTAATGAGTATAATTGTAAACTCACGTGTGTGTACACGAGTGTTCATACCTCAGAATTACCACAACATTTACTCGTCGGAAATCACGTTCGTTTGTCATGACAACTTTGACGTCACTGCGTAAATAATGGCAAAGCCCGTTGTATAAAAAAATGGGCTGCTTTGTTCCGTAATAAACAATATATAATTCTATGTATTTATTTTATATATATATATATATATATATATATATATATATATATATATATAATAAATACAAGGACCGAAGGACAGTAAAAAAAATACATTTAACCATCTTTTTTATGTTTGTTTATATCAGCTTATATTTAGAATTCAGTGGCACCCCCACACTAAGTTACGTAAGTGTATGCTTACCCAAACAGCTATTAAATATACCTATTGTTCGTTCAACCCACCAACCACCTGTCCACCTGAATGTTTTTTCGCGGTTATAATTGGGTTCCTCTTCAGTACCACACGCTGATTATGACGTCATCATGGTTTCCTGTGATATCACTTCATGAGGTTCGTTGGGACTAAGCCTATGAATATATTTCTCAACAGTTCATATGGCATTTTCCTCTTAATTTTCTCAAAGTGAATCTGCCATTTTCATATTTCTCTACTTGGTGCCACTGTTTTTTTTCCTTGCCTTACTGGGAAAAAAAGGACAACAAGGACGTCACATTGACAACACTGACACTGACCAAAAGAAGCGTCACATGGTGTTACACCCACCATCACATCACATTACAGCTAGCGTCACATGTTGTTACATCAACCATCACATGCCATCACACCAAGCGTCTCGGTGTTACAACCTCCATCTCATGACATTAAACCAAGCGTCACGTCACACCCACCATCTTATAACATTACACTAGGCGTCACATGTAGTTAAACCTACCGTAACCAGACATTACACCACGCGTCATATGGTGTTAGATCCACTCTTCCGCCTTTCTGCTCCAAAACAAGCCACTTCCAGCTATGGGGACGGCAAGAACAACTTATAAGAAAGTTTTAAAAAATTATCTTCTTTCAAATTGCAAATCCTTGCAATTAATGCTTTTTCTTTTAAGTCGATACCACACAAACATACACGTACATTTTAGTTTGCTTTGAAAATTGTCCTGACCCATGTATTTTAGTTTATTAAGAAGCCACGTTACAGTGGTGGATCCAAAAATTCAAGAACAGGGGGGCGCTAATACTGGGTTGGCGGTTGATGGGTACTATGAAAAGTTCTTAAACTTTGCATTTATTTTATTTTGTTTTGTATGTTTAATATACATATATATTATTACGTAATATATTTCAGTCTATGAACAATATAAATATTCTTTTCACCTGCAAATAAAATGCACAGCTATTTTTTTTATTAAGGTTAATTATACAGGTATATAGGGAGGGTAGGGGAGGGGTGTCCTCCTCCTAGTCTTGGAATTTTTTTAATATGCAATATGAAGGGGACATTTTTTAGTCACATTTCATGAAGATTTTGAGAATTTTCTGTACCTCAACTACTATTGTCTTAAATGTCTTTGGATAATGTAGTCAAACTTTAGAGGGGTTGGGGGTTAACATGTTGCTAGTTTTAATAATAATATTTCTTTAAATTTAGAATATAAATTGGAAAGCCCGAACATTCAACCGTTTCAAACAAGCTGATGTCAATGGTGATAATGCGCATCTATAATTATAACTTGTAAAATATCTTCTGTTAAATGTAATCCTTAGGGTAAAATGACGTGATATGTTCAAGTCTTTTGTTAAGCTTTGCTAAGGCCACGCACGGGACAAAGCATCTAGAACACAGTTCATGAGTTCCAATATCAGCCGAAGAGCTGTGAGATTTTTCTCGGTTTACTCAAACCCTAGCCATGAAATCATGACTCGCATGCCTTTTAAAATAAATTCACTATTTCTAGAATTTAATATTGACGTTCGGGTGGCTGACGGGATCCAAGCCAAGGTTGAGCGTTTTGCAGGTTTATGGGAGGCCGTGTCTCACTTACTGACAAATGGGATGGGGGGGGGGGGGGAATTCAGACAGATGAATTCTTTATGAATCAGAAAGTAAAAAGTGTAAATAACCAAATAATCTATAATTGCTGGGGAATATAACAAAAATCTAGAAAATGAAAATTAAACTGTAATAAAAGAGAAAAGATATAGATAAAATGGGAGATGTTAAAGCTAAACGGCGGCTGGGATTGGGGGATAAGGTGGCCTTAAAGATGTTCTCATGACTGTGGTCTTAAAGATGTTCTCATGACAGTCGTCTTAAAGATGTTCTCATGACAGTGGCGGTAAAGATATTCTCATGACAGTCGCCTTAAAGATGATCTCATGACTGTGGTCTTAAAGATGTTCTTATGACAGTCGTTTTAAAGATGTTCTAATGACTGTGATCTTAATGATTGTCTCATGAATGTTCTCATGACAGTGGTCTTAAAGATGTTCCAATGACAGTGGTCTTAAAGATGTTCTCATGACAGTGGTCTTCAAGATGTTCTCATGACAGTGGCCTTAAAGATGTTCTCATGACAGTCGTCTTAAAGATGTTCTCATGACAGTCGTCTTAATGATTGTCTCATGAATGTTCTCGTGACAGTGGTCTTGAAGATGTTCTCGTGACAGTCGCCTTGAAGATGTTCTCATGACTGTGGTCTCAAAGATATTCTCATGACAGTGGCCTTAAAGATGTTCTTATGGGAGTCGCCTTAAAGATGTTCTCATGACAGTTGTCTTAAAGATGTTCTCGTGACAGTCGCCTTAAAGATGTTCTCATGACTGTGGTCTTAAAGATGTTCACATGACAGTGGTCTTAAAGATGTTCTCGTGACAGTGGTCTTAAAGATGCTCTTATGACAGTCGTCTTAAAGATGATCTCATGACAGTGGCCTTAAAGATGTTCTCATGACAGTCGTCTTAAAGATGTTCTCATGACAGTCGCCTTAATGATTGTCTCATGAATGTTCTCATGACAGTGGTCTTAAAGATGTTCTCGTGACAGTCGCCTTGAAGATGTTCTCATGTCTGTGGTATTAAAGATATTCTCATGACAATGGCCTTAAAGATGTTTTCATGACAGTGGCCTTAAAGATGTTCTTATGACAGTCGTCTTAAGGATGTTCTCATGACAGTCGTCTTAATGATTGTCTCATGAATGTTCTCATGACAGTGGTCTTAAAGATGTTCTCATGACAGTCGCCTTAAAGATATTCTCATGACTGTGGTCTTAAAGATGTTTTCATGGCAGTGGTCTTAAAGATGTTCTCATGACAGTGGTCTTAAAGATATTCTTATGACAGTCGTCTTAAAGATGTTTTCCTGACAGTCGTCTTAATGATTGTCTCATGAATGTTCTCATGACAGTGGTCTTAAAGATGTTCCAATGAAAGTGGTCTTAAAGATGTTCTTATGACAGTCGTCTTCAAGATGTTCTCGTGACGGTCGCCTTAAAGATTCACTCATGACTGTGGTCTTAAAGATGTTCTCATGACAGTGGTCTTAAAGATGTTCTCATGACAGTGGTCTTAAAGATGTTCTTATGACAGTCGTCTCAAAGATGTTCTTATGACAGTGGCCTTAAATATGTTCTGATGACAGTCGTCTTAAAGATGTTCTCATGACAGTCGTCTTAATGATTGTCTCATGAATGTTTTCATGACAGTGGTCTTAAAGATGTTCTCGTGACAGTCGCCTTAAAGATGTTCTCATGACTGTGGTCTTAAAGATGTTCTCAACATATGAACGCAATGATAATCACAAAAATAATTATATGGAATTTCTTATAGATAGAAAATCAATCCGTTTTGCCGATCCATCTGAAATATTGTGATGAATTTGTCCACAAAAATGGAAGACCAAATACTAACAATTTACTTACTGTGAAGCCTAGTGTATTAGACCCGTATATAGTAGAAGTATCGTCTTGTACCACAATATCAACAAAAGGTTTTTTGTCATGTCAAAAGGAAAGGAAGGCATGTGCAACAGTTTCAATTATTATACAAAATTAATAATTACGGCGTATACAGCTTAATAACACTATTGGTGTTGCTTAATCTCTTTTAAGTATTTATTGATTTGATTTTCATATTTTTGTTACAAATATATTATGAATGAGCCATAAGTTGCCTTGTTATATTTAAATGCCTTACCATGTCGCTTTCAGTTTTTTTCTGCAAGGAATTGTACTTGATAGTTTAAATTGTAAACAAATCGCAGATTCTAATCTGAATGTATATTGAGGGACCAGAGTGGTCACTTTTTATGATTTCTTTTCAATGCGATTGTAAGTAATGAAAATCAAAGAATAAGCTTTTAAATCCAATTTTCTTTTTGGATATTTTATATGTATGTATCACAGTAGGTGTACATTTTTTCTTGTCAGGGCTACTATAACGATTCACACGTAGCTTTATAGTATAGTCTCTTATTCAGGCCAGCCAAGAGTGCTGACATATAACAACACGGCACATGATGTAATGAAGCTATCCTGATGGTGACCTGCCATGAAATTACTCACCGGACAGATGAGGTCACAACCAATCGGCAATGAGGTGCACTAACGTGGATATTATCTATTCCTGGAACTAATGAAACACCTACGAGTATTCACAATTAGGCTTCATTACTTCTTCAGCTGAACCCCTAAATAAGCGTGGCTTAGACTTATCACACTTTTACAAAGATCTACACAAGGAGTGAGATACCGCCGTGGATGCGATTCTTACCTGAAATATCAGTCCAGTTTCATTACTGCACACAATTATCTGCAACATTTTTTACATAGAAATCTATACTACGATAGATAAGAAATCACCCTATACTAATGATTAATAAGGATAATGTACTAATTAACATTTTTTTTCATCTAATCTCAATTCCCATGTATAATGTGGGACCTGCCGGTGATATTGTTTGAGTATTAAAGCAAGCTATTCACCTGCCGGTGTTATTGTTTGAGTATTAAAGCCAGCTATTCACCTGCCGGTGTTATTGTTTGATTATTAAAGCCAGCTATTCACCTGCCTTCTCTGTAGAATTTTGCTTTTTGCTTAAAGGAAAAATTCGTATTACGCTCATCTGACGGATGTGCAGGTTTGTTTATCTACAAGCTGTTAGTTAACACAATTCAAGACTTCATGCTGACAAAACATCCTGGAACAAAAACGTAACCGGAGGAGTTCAATATCCTATCATCACTAGTCGTTGAGAACATAGTGAGGCAACGTTATATTTTGCCATTTGTAAATCTCTGGTTCGGCTAATTTCCCGCCAGATGCCCTTTTTTACGTGATTCAGTTAGGACCAGCGGCCATTTTATCGGGCTTCACATATGTTGTCAATATGTGGATATATACAAAACGGCAGCCTGTGCACTTCTTTTTCTAAGGAGACTCTATAATTTTCTTAGATTTCCTTCTCGACTCTCACACAAAAATATAGTTTTATAGACATATACACACACTCACAAATATACAATTATAAAAATATATATATTATATTTATATTTATATATATATATATAAAACAAGCATTTTGCAGAAGTTTCCTAGTTAGAAATGAATAATACGAAGAGTCTTTATGGACAGTAATTCTCTATTTCATTAGTTTGAACAATTTAACCACAGGCGCTTGAATCCCTATTTGAACTGATTTTGTCGTAGTATTTTTAAGAACACTGGGGATATGAAGACTTTATTACAAATAGGGTTTCAAGCGCCTGTGATTTTACCATGATATGAAAATTTTATAATCTTTCAGGAATCGTATTAAACAGGTTAACATACAGTAGTTGGTCTGTATAGAGTAGAAAAAAAATAATTAAAAATTAATATACAGTGAAACCTCGTCGTGTCGAAGTCGAAGTGACCCTCATAAAACTTCGACACAACGAGGTTTCACTGTAGCGGGTTTTATTTTATCATAATAATACTAGAGTTGTCAGGAATATCGAGTCTGTAACTTCGACAAAAGCAGGGTATTCGACTTAAGTGAGTTCGACACAACGAGGTTTCACTGTATATAAACTAATGAATTTTATATTATAATGAGAACATTTCCAAAACAGATCATTGAGACCACTCTGAATAAAACGGAAACCACACACAGGTCAGCCATCCGATATAGCGATTCATAGTATCTGAATGACGGCTACAACCTTGTAGATTAACACCCGGTTTATTTGAATAGCTCTCATAAATGGATATTATCAGTAGTCAAATACGGTAATCAGTTAAACGGGCCCAACAATGTTACTGGCACTCACAGTTGACTCAGCTCCTATTAATCTTTTAATCAAGTCGTCAAAACCTAGCTGTTATTATTGAAATTCACAAGCTTTAATTCAAGGCAAAATTTGACACCTAAGGCCAAGAAAAAGGTATGGTTCTCAGGCACTTATTTTCAGAAATCAGTGCGGGCGGGCGATATCTTATTTTTTACCTTTTTTGTATGTCAGGATAAAAATGTCATATGATCAGGGAAAAGCATGAGAATAACAGATTTTTTTCCTAAAAAGGTAAAAGCACATAATAAAGGAAATCTTATCAAAATTGTATTATTTTATCTTCTTGAAAGATGAAAACCAAAATGAAAATTTTGAGGCGAGGGGTTAAAATTGACGCTGTCGGTGCCTGAGAACCATATCTTTTATTTTTCTAGCCTAATTCGTCTACAACTGTCAGCCCGAAACCACAAAATGCACTCTTTAAATTATTGCTCTGCCAAGTTCCTTTAGTTCTACATAAAGTCGCAAAGGCGCTTTAAATATAGATAATATTATACTATAAAACTACTCTACGATCTAACACACTTGCCAGGTCTGTATATATTTCCATTATTTATATACTAAATATTCACATCCAATTCAATTTGAAATTGAGTTTTTTTTTAAACTTGTGGACTTGTTTTCCTCTTCCATTATTATTATTGCCATTATTAATTTTTCGCTACACAAATGAAATTGAAATGAAACAGGACTATATATGTCTAAGATAATGTGAATGTTTTATTGTTCTTTGTGTTTTAGAACTGATGCTTCAGATTGGTTCAGTGCACGTTTAATTTCACGCGAACTACAGTTATATTGTACCACAACAAGCAGAAGGCCATCGAAATTGGAAATCAATACATGATAAATGCTCGATTCTTAAATAATACTTGGTCATAATGGTTTTTGAGAAAATTACATGCGATACTCAGGCCTGTTACATTATTGAGACATGAAGATAACACGTGAACAGCTGTAGTCTGGTCAATAGGCAACTCGTCTTAAATTAGAAATATCATCCACACGAGCTTTCTGGAATTTCGTAATTATCTGTCATACGTGATATATAAAATTTGACTTTGGCTTAAAAACACACTTTAGGGTCTGTTCACAAAGCTATTAAAGGCATCATTGTTTCTAGCAAAGAGGAAGAACCACATATCCAAACTGTCGACAAAGAAGCAACTTAATAGGCCGAATTAAATTTAAACATTTCATATAGCTACAATGCTTTCACGAAAATAACATATACACATTCCATGTGGCACCAAAAAACATTTAACATTGAGGTGTCAGGTTTTTCTTTATTAAAGTCATTCCAAAATAAACCCATTGTAAACACCATTACCATTGCTGTAGTAAAAGCTGTATAGGTGACTCGTATAGGACACACAGAAAATTAATTTTTACCGTCTGCGCACGAGTTAATTAATGTCCAGGAGAATTCTGTTTTGGGAACACCTTCCCGCCCTTTCTTAAGGGCGAATTCGACATTTTTTATGAATTCTTATTATTTCTGTGATTTTTTGATGGATTTTAAACTGGTGTTCTCTGCTTCTGCTTTGACATAGATGTAAATGAATATAAAGAATATGTGAATCAACCCGTCCATTTGTCTTGTTTTTCTAGACAAATTTACAACAAGTGACACTAGAGCTTTTGTATCAAAATTTTAATAATTCTGGGGGCTACCTTCGAGCCCCATAGCTTAGAGCATATAGATCAAAGTGACCTTAATTTAGGTTTCTATGAGATTTATTATTAAATTTCTTTAAGTTTACGTTAGAAAATTCTCAGCTAAATGGACACAATTTGTACCCATCTGACTTTCAAGGTGCTCAGAATCATGCTTTTGGCGTATATTTCACAGAATATAGGCCACAATTACCTTATTTTAGCTTTTCACGGAGATTTACCCAGGACCTCTCTTAAAGTGAGAAATATCTAGTTCAAAAGGATACAATTTGTGCTCCGTCTGAACCTCTGGGTGCTCAAAACCACGTTTCTCCCCAATAGTTCAGGGAATATAGGACACAATGACCTAGTTTCCGGGTTTCCAGGAGATTTACTCAGGACCTCCCTGCATGTCATGTTTAAAAGGTTCTGGGACAAAGGGTTACAATGTGTGCCCTGTCTGACTCTCTTTGTGCTCAAAATCATGTTTTCATTCAGTAATTCGCAAAATATGGGTCACCATGACTTGACTTTTTTGGTTTAACGGTTACAGTTTGTTTACTCCCTCATTTGAGGGTCTAAAAATAAAGGGAAATGCGTGAAATTTGAAAAAAATACAGGTGGCGCCACCAGTCTTCGGGAATTGATGAAGCAACCCATGATCGATATGCATGGAAGAAAACATTTGCAATCAATGCATTAGTTATTGAGACACTGGAGCTTATGTATAATATTTTAATTATTCTTGTGGCGTATTTCGAGCCCCATAGCTCTGAGGATATAGGTGACAGTGACCTACATTTAGGTTTCCTATGAGATTTATTATAGACCTTTAATTTTACGTTAGCACGTTCTAGTGTTTAGGGATACAATGTGTGCTCCTGACTATCTGAGCTCTCAAAATCATGTTGTTGGTCCATAGATTCCAGAAAATAGGTCACCAAGACTAAATAATTTCATGTTTCCAAGGAGATTTGCCTCGGACCTCCCTCGATGAAGAGTTAGCAGTTTAGTGTCTATGTGTAATGGTACGATTTGACGGACGCACAACCGGACGGCCGACGGACAAAGGGAAATTGCTGCAACTCAGATGACATACAGGCAGCTGTGGCAAAAACTATATAACCAGAAAGTTGATAGGGCCTCTATGTTTGGTCTCCCGAGTTGTTCTTATCATTTCAAGATAAAAGGCGTACTCAAGATGTTTACCATAGCTGACAATAAAGCCACAACAATAGCAAAACAAGTGACCCACTGGTCATGACGCTCGGCCAAATTTTAAGTACACGAAAAACATCGAGAAAAAAAAACAGTTGACCCCACCAAGCTTCAGTAACTGAAAAACTAGTTTTGTCAAGAAACATGTGATGTTTCATGACACTTGACGAAAAAGTGGCGCCACCAGTCCTCGCATTTTGATAAAACTGCTCATGCTCAATAAACGTATGAGGTCTCAGAACACTAGATGAAACCACAACTGATATATTAACAACTTACTGTAATATGGCATTTTTAAGTTAGAGGTTTCTTGAGCTAACAGTTAAGATTTGTTCCCGGTTAACGAAGGAACAGGCAGACGGACAGACGTACGAGAACTATTGTGTGCCCCCCCGTGATTCTTTCGGTTAACAGTATATTATATACATTTTGGATGTTTACTGAACATAATGCGCTAGAATGAAACCACATGAGGTGTCCAAATGGTCGAAGAATTTAATTGTTACTTACATATCAAACTTTTACTGTTAATGGGATCTTTGTTGAACATATAATGCACTGCGTAACAAGCATGTCCCATATGTTGGGAAACTAATTCAGTCATTTTTGGCCGGCTAAACGCGTGCGCGTGAGACATTTTTTTGTCTTCGTTTGGCATTTGAGAGATCAAATATAGAAAAAAAAACTTTTTTTGAATCTTATCTAAGCAGATATTGTCAACGTATCTTTGATGTGCTTTTTATCAATATTCTTTTTCCGGCTTGCATTGGTCGTTCCCTCTGCTGCAAAGGCTTTTGTTCTATTTTATAACCACAACTTCCGAACAGGGTCATGCAAACTTAACATCAAAGACAATAATTCGACAATATAATGAGTTTTTTCTTCATGTTTTATGTCTGCGATTCATGTTCAGTCAGCCTTGTTATACGACGCTGATGAAGTTTTAAGCTTACACGGAGGCTAGGAAAGCAGACGAGCAAGAATAGCTAAACCATCAGGCGAGGTCAAAAAAAAGTAATTAAACAGATCCAAGGCGTTACTAATTGTGTACCATTGCACTAAAGTATTACTATTTTATTATTGGATAATAATTCATTTGTTTGCTTTCATCTTGTTATAAAGTGCATTTATGTTTATTTACTGCAGTTTATGGTTTGTTTGTCAGACATTTAGTGAAACCCCTTTTTATACAACGCTTATAAAGTTTTAAGATTAAAAGGCGGCAAGGAAAGCAGACGGGCAAGAATAGCTCAACCATCAGGCTAGGTCATAAAAAGTAATTAAACAGATCCAAGGCGTTACTAATTGTGTACCATTGCACTAAAATATTACTACTTTATTATGGGATAATAATTCATTTGTTGGCTTTCATCTTGTTATTAAGTGCATTTATGTTTATTTACTGCAGTTTATGGTTTGTTTGTCAGAAATTTTGAGAAACTTTTTTTAAAAAGGCTGTCATACACAAAACAAAGTGAAGACCAGTACATTTTACTCACATACAAATATGCTGTGCTGCAGAATTTACGAAAGACAAATAATATGGTTGTATTGAATAAGATTTTCTACCAATAATATGATGATGTTTTCTGCTAGACGAGATAAGGGCACATAACTGCAGAATAAGCCATTAGAGGCTGGAAGGCATAACACAGCACCTTCAGATGATTATGCGATCCAGCAGCCTAGCAACAAAATAAAAAACAATGACGATCTTGAAAAAATGCTTGAAAGTTAATCAGACAGAAGGGACATAGGGCAAGTCAGCCTTATTCCAATTTGTGAAAAAAAAGTATTCAAACTATGTTGTTTTGCTTTGAAAAATAAAACCTTTTAATAGTATTAGTGGATTATAACTTCCCATTTGGTTTATCAGTAAAATTTCATACGCAGTTATCAAAGAGAGAAGATAATTCTATATGATGTCAGGACCTGCTAATTTTACTAGTTAAATCTTAGAATGGTGCTGCTAAATTTCCTCAATTACTCTTGTTAATAAAGGAGATATATAATAGAAGTTACTTGTGGACTTAGTTTCGAAAGATAAAATTTTTATCGTTTTCTTAAACAAGACCGGATCAATATTCTGTCAAAGAGGTTTTATTTCATTTATTTCCTTTAAGCAATTTTACCCACTGCAGTTAAGTGTTGTTTATCAGAAACCGTAACATGTCACCTACCCTGAATCTCTACACCAGAAGGGAGCACTGTATTTTGGTCCAATCAGATGAGACCCTGTGCCGGAAGACTCAGCCAAGCGAGGAGTATACGGAGCCAATGTTGTTCATTTCGTTTTGAGTGAGAGCACATTGTATCGGCGGCCCTTTGAACAGGCCACAAGCTCAGGGAGATTTGCCCCACACGTGGTTTCTTGGCGGAGCCTGATGCCTGTCGAGTGTTTGTTGATTTGGATTTGATTGGCTGCTAGTCACTTCAGCAATTTTTTTCAGCAGACAGGCCCATGTGCACCACCTGGTGTTTAAGTGCATCATAAACGGTCAAAGCAGGCAGCGAGAAAATCAGTAGCTTCTTTAGAAGCGCAAAATATCCGCTGCCTCGGGAGCGTATTAAACCACATGTAAACCTGATTCTGTAATGTAATGATTCAAGTACTTAAATTTCATATGTCCTATTACAGACATATCTGTCATGTTTAAAGGCAGGTGTGATACTTGACTCAGTCACTGGCGTCATATTATCTTCCGGGGGGGGGGGGGGGGGGGGGGACTCGCAGGCGTAAAAGGGTTATCCAAGTTGAGACAACTTTTTTTATAAACACACATACACACTTCATGATGAGGAATCGGAAACACAAGAAGCACTTGTAAAAGCCGTTTTGCAAACCACGAGAAGTCCTTTTAATACGAGCAATATGAAAATGAAACAGAACTATCCCATTATATTTGGAAACTCAAGCGACAAGACACCTCTCACAGTATTACATGGTCCATTATTGCTAATCGAACTATGACAACAATGACTAACAGATATACCCTACGCGAACAAGAAAAGCTGTAAATCATGACGTACAAAGGAACCCCACTTTTTAATAAACGAAGTGAATACCTTAACACTTGCAGGCATCATAGAGCGAAAACCAGTCAACCGTAAATAATTACACACACGCACCCGTAGATAAACAAAAACAATTTAAACACAACTCAGTCACCTGATGAGTGCCATGTAGTGTCCAGAAACTTGCGGGTACTTAAAGTAATGCCTTGCTGTATTTTATTATTTTATAGCAGCTCTACTTCTATGTATCGAGCACTTTGATCCTGAAACGGCAACCAAACCCTTTAAGTAAAAGTATGAAATTATATTTAATATATATTTCATTTCGAATATATATATATATATATATATTATTCCCTGAATACCGGGGGTGGGGGAATGATTACAATGATCATTCCCCCTTGCTTAAAAGTGTGTGTGGGGGGGGGGGGGGGAGGGAGGGATGATATATATCCGCATACCCCTAAATGGACGCCTCTGTTATCGGCAAATATTATAAAAAAAGCTCCTTTGGAAGTTGCTCCCAGGAGGTACATTAACCCACCTTTTGTCATATTCATTGTCTGACTTTTGTGTATTTTAAATTCCATAGATATTGTGGCAACATTTCCAGAATATTATGCAATTGTTCAAAGGAGGCAGGCAAATGTGAAAAAAAGATGATGTACAATACAAGCTACACTTTTTTTTCTCTAGGATGTGAAAAGGATGCCACAGTAAGGCTGTATTATTTTATTCAAGTCATACGTCGCTACCTCGAGCACAACCAGTATTCTGCTTGATTTTTCAAAGTCATGAAATACCATTATCAAATCCTCATATTAATGATCGCATATATTCAAGTAAAACAAAGTTACTGCCAAAGGACATTATTAAGACAAATTTATTCCTGTAAACCTAGTGCAAGAATTAAGGACCTTGTTTTAGAAATAATGATTATGTCACTAAATAGCATCTTTAATGGCTAAAATTGCCAGTTCATGTTATCAAGGGAATTAAACCCATTCAGTCGAAAAGGAACTGCATGTTGAAAAATTCCTTAAATGCTTATATATTAAAAGAATGTTTAACATACACTTATAAAAAAGGTTTATGGCAAAACTGATTAATAATAGAATGGCAAACTTATAAAAAGACTGCATTTACAACGTGGAAACGATCAACAATGTCCAATTAGCAGGCAGACAATACAACTACAAAAATATATACCTGATCGCTGCTATTCTGTTTCAAGCTCAACTGACTAAAGTCATCTGAGTAATATGAATGAGCCTTTGAGACGAGCATTGTCCGTTGTCTGTTAATCATGGGTCTGCCCGCCCGTTCTTCTGTTTACAGGACACAAATAGTTAAAGTAAGACCCTGGGAGTTCAAAATCCATATCCTCTGAGGAATATCAAAAGTAGGTCACTCTCACCTATATTCCTCCACATACGGGGAAAAAGCTGTGTTCGTATGAAGGCTACGCCGAGTTCAATAAAATTTATACTGAAGGCAAGGCTTTCCAAGAAGGGCTGAGTGGATTATCACGATCTTTAGTTTGCTAACTGACCCTGAAAAATTCGAACTGCTGCTTTTTCTGTTGCTGGAGATTGGTAGCTCCAACTGCACTTTAACTCAGGTGACTGAAAGTCAGCTGACGTATAGGAATGGCAACTTGTCCGTCATCCATCCGTTAACAAAGCACAAATTGTAGTCGCTGACACTAGTAGCTTGTAAGTACCTTGCAGGGAGGTCAATAAAATATCTCCTTGGAAACATGAAATTAGGTCACTGCAGTCTATATTCTCCGAGCTATGGGGCTTATAAGTACACCCCCCCCCCCCCCCCAGAATAAGAAAACTTGATACAAAATTTCCAGTGTCTTGATAATAAATGCATGGATTGTCATGAATCTTGCCTTGAATATTGACCATGACTGGTTTCGCCAATTCCCGAAAAATCGTGGCGCGACATGTATTATTTATAATATTTACGACTTTTTTTCTATTTTTGTTACTGTCAAATGACAGGAATTATGTCAGTTTCTCAGCTGTGGTTTCATCAAGTGATCCGAAACCTGGTTTGTTTATTGATCATAAGCGGCCCATAAAGCGGGTCCCCTATTGTAATCACCCTGTCCATCTGTCTGTTGGTCTGTCCATCCGTCCACAAAGTGGTCCCGGGGTAAAAATTCCACCTTGGATTGATATATGCATTTCAAACTTATATATTATTTATACATGACCCACTTCTAAATCAAGAACCAAATTGATTTTAGGGTTAATATGTGGAAATTCAAGATTTTTTATGCATTTTAAGCCAAACTTTTATCCCAAACCTTCTATCTTGCGCATATAGCTGTCCTGCCTATGGGCGAAAAACTTATTAATTTGGGGGTTACAAGGTGAAAGGTCACAGGGACCATGTCCTCAAATTAGTTACCGGATGATAATTCCACTTTGGATTGACATAAGAATTTCAAAATTAATGTCTTATATACGAACCACCACTAAAGTAAGATCCCAATTGATTTTGGAGTCATCAGATCAAAGGTCAAGGAGACATTCCCTACTTCTTTAAAAAAGATCGTGGATGTATTTGACACCAAACGTTTCATCGCAAACCTTCCATCATCCACAGGATAGACTGTTTTCAGATTTTTAGGTCACAAGTTCAATTGTGTAGGTCACAGGTTCCACATTTTACAAAAGCTCATACCAAATATCCTTATAAACAAATTCAGCTGAGCGTCGAGACCAATGGGTCCTTAATTTTCTGTTATATTCATTTACCTGTATATCAGGGATCGAATGTAACTGGATAAGCCTCTATCTACGGCAAACCTTTGAAACATTAAACTGAAGATGTTCTTGTCGTGTCAACTGCATGGGCAGAAAGCCTAGTCCTAATATTCGAAATCTCCGCATTCTGGTTTGAAATTATAACCACTAACAAATGCAAAGGTCGTCTGTGAAGGAAAAAGATTCTGGCTACTTTGATTTGTTAAACTGCACTATGATATAAAACACAGTATATTTATCTGTTTGGCCCATGTACGACATACGGAAAGGTTCCGAACGTACGAAACTTAGCTTGATTTTTCCCTGTAAATATAAATCAGTAACTGGGCGAGTAAGAGGTTTCCGGAAGTTGAAAAAAATCGATTATTCATATGTCATCGTTTGCACATTATTAAAGTGCATGAGGTTAGGAGGTTAATTTATTCCCAGTACTGATAACATCAGGTGATCCAGGGCTATATCCGTTAACCTGAGATACCATTACCGTTTGTCCTCGCGTGTTAATGCCGACAGCTATCTTTTGTATTTTCGCAACAGAGAAATACGAACCAGTCATTCAGAGTGCAACGATACATTTAATTCAATATGTCACTAAATGGGGTGGATGTATTTTGTATATGAAAGGAAGTTTTGTTGTGTTGTTCGCCTCAAACACCTGACTGTCATGTCAGCGATCGCGATCTCATGCAAAAGTGAAATAGAAGATAATCTCTATTACATCAATACACATTGCACTTCGACATCGGAGAAGTACTGCACGAGGTTTATTCCTGATTGACACATTTGATTTGTGTAATGAAACAAATCTATAGTACTGGATGTAATTGTTTTTTGAAAGGACAGTCAAAAATGTTTTATAATATATTCATATATATATATATGTGTGTGTGTGTGTTTGTTTCTGTTGAACGGCAACATGTCTTAAAATTATATATAAGTTCACTATATATAACTCTACATATACCTGCGAAATTATGTATATTCAATATGCCTTAGACATCATACGATAACGTGGTGTTCCAGCAGCATTACGTCTTCATTTACTATATTGATATGCCACGAAACGTCATCACTTCGAGCTGATTGTTAACCGTACAGTTTCAATAGATTTCATCCCCAGCTCGATTGACTTGACCCCAATACACTGGAGCGGGCTGATGCAGAACATTATAACCAGATAAAAAAAGATATCAATTCACATTTATACAAGTTGCATTCAAAGCCTTCTATATATAAATCCCTAAGAGACAAATTGGCTTATCAATACTTTCCTCTGTATTTCATTTGGCTATTTGGGGGGAAATCAACTAGTCTTTTTACTATGGCAGAATAAATGGTCACAGCTGTTTTGCTGGTAAAAAGCGCGCAAATTAGCTATTACCGAAGGCAGATAGGCTTAAAAATAAGGGAATCAATCCATCTTATGTTCACATATGCTGAGCTGAATACATCACGCTGAGATTTAATCCTTGTTATTGGCCATACGGAGCCTGATGAGCCATGCAGCAGTCACAAAATATAGAGGCTTTGTCCAAGGTAATGGACTTCTCGGCCTGCACAATTTCCGGACTGTGTAATAACAGCAATCTGTACCGGCCAGCCCAGACATTAACTTCTGTTTTTCACAAAGAAAGCCAGGCTTGTTTAAGAAAACACAATGCAAGTCTGAACAAGCGACATCTATCACTATGGCACTCCGGCAGACAAATCGGTTGTCGGAAGGTAAAGTTCTTACGTCCCTCGTGTCAGCCAGCATGACCCCTTCCGGAGATTACTCCCGGGGTGTCGCTTTGCAGGGACCACAGAGGCGCCACTTATCATTGTGACTGACGGCCCTGCGGTGTTAGAGATCATACTTTCCATTCTTGCGCTGGGTCCTTTGCAGGTTATATATGTTCCGGGATCAGGCATTTGTGGCACGTACGTTGAGGCACAGAGCTTCAATTGTATTGCTCCTTGATTAATGCATCTGAATACCGATTATGTTGATGTGATGTAAACCTGCATTAAATGTCCTTGAACAAAGCTTCTGTTACACTTGCTTAACGGGAAATTAAACCTGCCTAACTATGCCCTCTTCCTGTCAAGTGTTTGTCATTTTTTCTAGTTAGCTCATCATTTCTTCGATGACAGAGGTTCATTTTTCTTGCTATCCTTGATTTATTGTGTTTTTTATCCTCCTTTATTTAATCCTGTACAAAAACGGAGCGTCACTCTCCGCCTGCGTGCACTTGTATTTCTGTAACTCACGTTGTCTCTATAATTAAGCTTCCTGGCCTTCCTTAAGTGAAGCTTTCATGTGTTAATGAGTTTTTTTCTATATAAAAATATGTCTACATCTTTTTGCATGGATTTTTAGGTGCCCCAGATTGCAACACCACGAAAAACATGTTTTCCTAATTTTTCTTTTCTCAATTAGTACATGCGTCTTGGAACATCCACGTTTCAGTCTTGAGGCAAAATGGACGCCCCCATAAGTGGGTTCGAATATTTCGAAGTCAGGGTTTAATAATGACACGGAGATATGAGATCAGGGTTGAATAATGGCACGGAGTAATAAGTTAAGCTTTAATAATGCCACGGAGATACTGTGTCAGGGTATAATAATGACAAGGAGATACTGTGTCAGGGTATAATAATGCCACGAAGATACTGTGTCAGGGTATAATAATGCCACGGAGATACTGTGTCAGGGTATAATAATGACAAGGAGATACAAGTAAATGTCTCAATGTTATATTATTTGTATTTTTGTTGGCGGTAACAGCTTCATGTTTATAAACTAAGTATATATAAATATATATAAATATATACAATTGCAGTATTCCATTCCTGTTTCCTACTACGTACAGGTCAGTAACACATATTATATCCAGGTGTTAACCAGGCCCGGTTACCTTTCTATTAAGCTTGCAGAGCACTCACCCTGCCCCTGCTCAGATTTTAACTCACAATCTCCCGGGTTTAATGAGCCAGCTAATCAGCCGGTCGAGGAATGTGCTCTACCCCTGAGCCAGCTAATCAGCCGGTCGAGTAACGTGCTCTACCCCTGAGCCAGCTAATCAGCCGGTCGAGTAACGTGCTCTACCCCTGAGCCAGCTAATCAGCCGGTCGAGTAACGTGCTCTACCCCTGAGCCAGCTAATCAGCCGGTCGAGTAACGTGCTCTACCCCTGAGCCAGTTAATCAGCCGGTCGAGTAATGTGCTCTACCCCTGAGCCAGCTAATCAGCCGGTCGAGTAATGTGCGCTACCCCTGAGCCAGCTAATCAGCCGTTCGAGTAATGTGCTCTACCCCTGAGCAAGCTAATCAGCCGGTCGAGTAATGTGCGCTACCCCTGAGCCAGCTAATCAGCCGGTCGAGTAATGTGCTCTACCCCTGAGCAAGCTAATCAGCCGGTCGAGTAATGTGCTCTACCCCTGAGCCAGCTAATCAGCCGGTCGGACTGTCTACAGGCGGGACTTTAACTGTGGAGAGAGCTTTGTGGGTATTAGACCCGTATCGTCGAAGTAGAAGCCAAAAGACAACGCTATATGCTGATTTGATAAAAAGGGATTGTTTCAGTGATCTTCGCCAATGATATGCTTTTTAAGAAATCATTATTACATGAATTACATGTAGAAAATAAATATGTGACAATAGTCAAGTCTCAAGGGTTCAGTCAACTAGCATGATGTCTACCCGGAAGTGAGTAGAAAGGTTAAAAAAAATTAGGATCCTAAGCACACCTATTAAGATAAGATAAGATTTGTTAGCCTTCAGTTCCAGGAATTTGTTGTTGACTTGCAATTCATTACATAAGACAATGACACGCAGTTTAAAAATGTTTCTCTTAATTTATGTAAATTATATTAGCCGTACATGCTGTAATTAATCGAAGCTGGTAAACATCTCCGATTGACATACTGGCCTCTAAAAAAAACCAATTAAAATATATAATCAATGTCCATGAATGGTACTTTAAGGGTCGACTCCTTTACATGTTGTTGATTTAGAGTGGTTTTATGTATGTATAAGCTAATTGAATCCCCCAGTCTCGACCATCCTTTGATGATCTTGTATGGCCCCATCAGGTTTTGCTCCGGTAGTCGGCATAATTGGAAGAGATCTATGACAAACTAAAGGGTACGTCGTGTCTATATTACCAGTGATAAGGACGTTCACTTAATTATAGTGTAACCACACCTAGACAGGTTTCATGTTCGGATGAGCATACCGCATGTTCAGATCTTAAGGAAATTTTTTTTTTATTTCTGGTTGATGTAACAGAAAAGCGTGAATAATCACTATAATAAGCACAGAAGATGTAAAGGGTAAACTTACATCATCTCATTAAGCTAATTGACGCCGGGTAGCCTTCTCTGTGAGAACAATTGTTGTAGGTAAATACTGTAATTAAAGCTTGATAAAAACTAAGTGATTTTTGTCTTACCACTTCACGGAATCCACGAACCTGTCCCCTGAGCATGCAACTATCCACTATTAAATTTTCCTCAGTTATACCCCTAAACACAGTTATCCTGTTTGCAATTTTTTTTATATTTACATTATACGATACAATAAACATGAACGCCTTCAAATGTAGAAAATAAAGTGTTATTATATACATTCATATTATTAAATCAAAGATAGAATATATGGTCATAAAAGTATATATTTTGTTTTGTTTAAAACAATTTAATTCTATAATGAAACGCGTGTTTGTAAATAAGAGAGTGCAAGCATACATCCAATGTCACTGGTCCCAAAAGTACAATTCTGTCATTTCTTGCGTATGCATGAAAAGATTTACCTATCCTCTTTTATAGTCACTCTTTTGAATTATTGTATAAGTGTGGTGTAACTCCTTATAATAAACACGTTTGACTGTGGTACATTTTACAGTCAATAAGTAAAGAGATGTTTGAACCATCTTTGGCATGAGAAAAAGATCAAATGTGTTCCAATCTTTGTAAAATACTATTTCTCAATTTGATCGATTCACACACACAAACACACTAAAATTAGTTCAATCTTTATAATTACAACTGGGTTTTATAAATCATACATTATCTGCATGTCTTTCTGTGTATCTGATTTTCTGTCCGATGCAACATGTTTTTTTATAAAACCTACAATAGAATGCACTCGGCATTTTAGCTTTTCCGCTAAACCCAGTCATGAAAGGTTCGTCAAATAGAAAGCTCTCATAGTGCGCATATCTCCGCATCCAGATCCGCCCCAAAATTATAGAAACCCATAATTTCCCTTTTCGTATTACATGTAAATCATTGAAATGTCTCGAAAACATATTTGAAAAAAAAGAACCATAAAAATCCTCATTGTTCCCCCGTCAATATAACCCGTGAATAATGAAATTCATTTAGAACTTTTGGAGATTTTATGTGGTTAATACTATCAAAGATGTTCCATATTACAATTGTTTAGCAGAAGACAGTTTCAAAATTATGGTAGATTTAATGAACGGCTGAGGTTGGACTTTTGATGGGAGCGGGGTTGCTCAAGAGCCGCCCGACCAGCGAGACGACTAAGATATTAAGCGAGGCCTCCCGGAGAGCAGCCGAGGCAACAAAATGCACAGCCTAGTCATCAAAGTGGTGGGTGTGAGAGGCGGTTAGGCACTGGTGCAGACAACCAAGTCCTCCCAATGACGTCCCAACCATGAAGCAGCACCTTCCAACGACCATGAGACGTAATTATGACGTCATTATCATTGCACCATTCTTCCATGATGATGCCATTACCGTGAAAACAATACCACCTCAGTTATTCAGTATATCCTATTAAAGTGTAAAGTCCTTCTCGACAAATATCTTTAAAAATGTTCTCAACTGATATTGAAATTTTGAGGAATAGTCGACCACAGACCATGGTAGAATGATTAAAAATTTTGGGGCGGATAAATTTATTTTTGGGAAAAATGCTCTATGAAAAAAATCTAAAGCAGAAAAAATGGGCCAAATTATTATTCTGGACCCAGATCCATATCCACATTTTGATATAGCCGATCCATCCTAAATTTGCTATGGCATCAAAATAATGCATTGAAACACCTGGGACATATCGTATGCTTAGTGAATTTCGAATGTACATAAAAAAATGACACATCATAGATTACGATATAACAGCGGTCAGTTTCAAAGCAAGATATTCTAGTGCCACGACACTGTTGGAACAACGTTCAGTAATACTTTTTAAAATTGTTTAATATACCCCTTTTAAATGACATACTGAAAGAGAAAGTTTTCGTTGGTAGCTTTGTCTCTGATATATCCAGATTTCAATTACTGGTCTACAAATATTGTGTAAGAATAAATGTTATCTGGCCACATAATTAAAAAGGGTTCCATACTGTATTGTCGATCCCTACCACGTTGTTATCCATCATTCCAACCTTTCAATACAGAACCAGCACCGATTCCTAAAAAAAACAGCTCAAGGGCAAAACCTGCTTCTCGCACGTCCACCTTGCTTGCCTGTGCGACCTGGTTCTTATGCATTAATTCTCCATGGCTATGATACACTGATTCAAGGGCTATTTAACTCCGACAAACCACAACATTGCAATCTTTAAGATGCAAGACACGGTTGCCACTGGTAATGCATATTTCCTTTTAGACTGGAGCGCTGTATTAATATATCGATCAATTCAAGCGACCCATTGAGATTTCAATTCAATATTAAACCAAATACTATTTTATTACCTGGTACTTCTCCCTGAATATGCTTAGTATCTTAAGGGTACATACGCATTTATCTGAAATTCAATTAGTTCCTTTTGGTTCAATACAAATGTTGCCCATAACAAACCATACCGGAACAAGGACGCACTATCTCCAATTCATCTGTTATATACGTTATTATTGTCATGTGTGCAAGTTAACTGTCCACGTGCGTCTGTTTGCCGTAGGCATGACAAGAACGAGTGACCCGACATTGTTACGGTGTGTTTAAGAGTATGTCGAGATATTGCAATCACGTCACGTGCAGAGAACACTTGTAGCCTTCTCGTTACCGTCAATATAACAATACATCATCCACCATTACGTTAGCGGCATTCCTGTGAGGCGTGGTTATTCGACCAAATTTTATAGTCACTTTCCAATGTAACTAACTCGAGTTGATATTCGAGTTATCAAAACTCGACTGATGAACCTGAGGCGATGAACAATTTGACATTTCTCCCTGGCTACTTTAAACTATGCTGACTGCTATCCTCTTCGCATCCGGATATCCGTATGTTTAACATATATGTATTTGAGATTTTAAGTCATCGGTTGAGGACAATACCTTATACAGTTCCTTTAAGTTTGAAGAAAACTGTTGGTTCGGTTCGATTTGTTATATGAAATTTTCAAATAATATCACCAGAAACTTAGTCCTCTCAGTATAAAACGAGTTACAACAAATTTACAACAGTTTCGACGTTGTTTTTTTTTTCATGTCGTAGCTTGTCAGGAAAGATCTATGGAATAGTTCTGTGCCTCCACAGCGCTCGTCATACAAGCTCCTGTATTTTGTTTCTGCTTGCTGATGGCAGACCAACCCATCTACAGAGAAATGGCTAATTTTTTAAACTGTATTATTACATACACAAACATATATAACTAATATATAGAAATTCCACCTACGAAGAAATAACTATTGTATTATTATTGCATTATTGTGTTCATTACACACATATACACATGTAAATCATGTACATGTATATATTAATTGGTCTTGACCAGATAAGATAATTAATTTGGTTATTTTTATGTTTTATATACCGACAAGGCGCATTAAAGAGAAATACACAATATAATAGTCATATTTGAAATTTTTCTGGCAGTTTCATTGGAAAATTGAAACATGGTTGATCTTCTGTCTGAATAAATCAAAAGTTACAGCTTGTAATGTTTGTTCTTTTTTTTTAAATTAAGTAATTCTTCAATCCTGGTACGATAAAATTATATGTTATTTATATTAACCGAGCAACTCGATCTCCATGGCTCAGGTGGTGGCGCCTAGTTGTGTCTAGAGTTGGAGAGAAGCCAGAGAGAAAACACCCTACCGCTTGCCACCCCTGGGATCGAACCCTTGTCGCCAGCGGAGTAAGCCGAGCGTTTAACTCATTGAGTCGAGGTCCCAAGTTAGGTTCGCATTAGGTATAGACTAAAATTAGTGGATAGCGAACTTTATTAGGCAACGGAGGCGCAGTGATTCAGCGCCTAACCTGCAAGGTCACATATTTTGGACCTTGTAGGGATATAATTTGACTCTTAAAGAAACTCTGAAATAATAATTTTAATCAGAAGGGAATGTCCAGTGTGTTGTTGCTTTGAAACTGATTTTATTTCTCGTACCCAACACTAATCCGTGGTTTATAATTTTTTACTGATAAAACAACGCACAAGATTTTACATAGCTTTACATAACTAGAGTAACTAGTAACACCATGGACTTCATTGGGGTAGCTTTCGCGGCGTCTGTAACAGACAATGCCTTGATTCTCCAAAGATCATCGTCCTTTTTACTTTGGATATGTCTGGTGTATTTCTGGTAACCCTCCCCAGGCAGAAAAAATGACGGGATGGATCTGTGAAGGACACTTATGGGGCGGATCTAATTCCCAGGTATTGGAGATATTACTGACCTTCAAATACATATTAGACAGCTTCAGTGACATGATCTATTTTCAAGGTCAAAGAACTCAGTGTGATTTATTATTATCCAATCTAATGCTCAATATTTCTAGCCCATTATGTTTAAATCTCTTATGCGGAAAGTTATATGATAGGTGACTCAGCACTTTGCACTCCGGGTACGTTTCCAGATAAAAAAAAATGACCTAGAAAGTTTATACTTTTAGAAAAATGTGCCTTTTACAATGTAGTAGTGCAGTCACAGTTCTGTAACGATATCTTTAATAGATTTTGAATATTCAAGAAAGAACAATCACATTTAAGGTATATTTCATAGAACTATAGTTATTCTTAAAATATTATAACATACAAAATGTTGAGTCAATAGGACCAAAGTTCAAGGTCAAACTACAAAAACATGACGTACCATTTCAGCACATTAGTGAAACCCTTAAAGGAAAAAATGATCACTGCTGTTATACAGAATTATATTATAAGAACGGCAAAATGGAAATAACAAATATCTATACCTACGGATAGGTGAAGAAAATTTAACAACAGGTGAAGCCTGAACCTAACTTCACGTTATCCCTGAACTGTTCAGATTACCCTGTCGCTAATTTAGCTAAATTATGATTAATTGTGCTATTATATCTCCATATTTTGATTATCTAAAACAAGTGGTCAGTAAATCATTTTAAACTAGAACCAATATCTTAAAAAAATTAAAAAGTCACAGAGTGTTGATCACAAAATGTTACCATTGATTCATCTAATCCGCAAAACGCATGGCACATGAGAATTATTAGGATATACAAAGATCATCCAAATTTGATAAATACACCAGATCATACTGATTATAATTAAATAAACATAAACATACGAATGTTTTGTGGGAGTTATCTAAAACGGTAGGGGTAATCTGAAACCACCACCGCGGTAATCTGAAACTGATAAAAAGTTACCTTCAGGTAGTTTAAAGAAGGGATGGTTTGAATATCGCTACATCCGTGGGCTGACGGTATAAACCAACATTTAATGCCTTCGGGGGCGTCGGTATGAACAGAATATCGGCAGCTGGACGGGCGGGCCTCTTAATCCATTCACTCAAATTCCATGGCATGTCATCCTCCCAGTCCGCCTCTTGACTAAACTCTTTAACAGTAAAAATAACTTCGTTTACTTCTTATATTAGATGATTTATTCTAATGACTTGACTATCTGTAATGCATAACAAAAATAACAGCGCTTGTTTCTCATAATGGCTGTTTTATATTATTGAATCGACGATTCCACAGTAATAGCCTACATTTACAAACATAAAGAAATCAAATTAATAACTATTAAATTATACAAAGAAGGAAGAAATAAGAAGCTCTAGAAAAAAAGTTACCTGGGATAGCTGTCATATTGTCCTATGAGTCGTGTATCTATTTTTTAATTATTATCAAGCTTATTATTCCCTATTGCCTTTGCAGGCTTAGTTGATTACTTGTTTCAGGAGAGTGAGCCTTTTTTTAATTTATTTATTCTGCTTGTATTCTTGGCACCTGAGACTAACCCAAGAAATACACGTCCATGTCATGCATTGATCCTGATGACATAAATAATACATATTTACCTTTAGAGGACCAATGTCTAAGAATGTAATCACTAATAGTAACTTATAAAATTTTAATATTTCAAAAACTGCTTCAATCGAATCAAAATCAGTTATCTAACCAAGATTGTTTGTGTTGGCATACATCATTACTCAGGCCAGGTTACTGACTTTGTGCAGGTTATATTATAATGTATGTAATATACGCTTTTACATCATATCATAATGAAACTTCGAAATAAAATATGAAAATAAATCCGCCGAAAAAGCGAAATGCTTGGAATAGAATCCCATAAAATCTAAAGCCAAAGAAATCCTAATCTAGATTCAGGACAAAAACACTCGAGTATTAATGAAGATCTCCTAAGAATCATCTTTAGTGATGTCTGATCGTGGCTAAAACATGAGCAATATTTTCAGCATCTTCATGACATTATGAGTGTGTAAAAAATATAAAATTAATTAAATTTGATGGTGCATATAAATTAATAATAGATATCGTCGCAGCGGTTGTCTTTTTATCGTGTGCGGCCCTGAATTCCACTAAATTGAACACATTAAAAAGCACAGCACCATATAACTACAGGTTAACGTATTGTTTATTTATGAAGTCGCCGACGTTCCAGCAAGGTACATCCTCAAGGGATCATTGTAAAGACCCTGTAGAGCTTAATGTTATGTTAATTTGAACTTTATCGCTAACCACCATAGCAAATACTTAGACCATTCGCTTTAGCCGTCAGTGTATCGTCGTTATTATTGAGACCTAGGTCATCAAGTAGGTTTTAATCGAATTTTCGTAAAAACTTCAACAAGTACTATGCACTCATTTACGTAATATTTGACTTGAAATTCAACATATTAAACTGATAATTGTTGTAGGATGAAAAATAATTATGGTTTTGTAATCTGAAATAAAATTTCCCCGAAACTAATATTTTTATCTTATTTTTCAATAACTAGTTATCTTGTACTTATTTCACACGGCAAATACAAAACGATCTCAAATCTTGTAAGTCCGAATTTAATCCCAATTTAGCGGCAATAAAAAGGGGAATTGAATATTTTTCTCATAGTAAGAATACGGGTAACTTGTATTAATTTTTATCATGTGTATTTAAACGTAACTTGTAGTAATATCACTGGTATCTGCTACGTTTATTTTTCCCTTCTCTCCAGTGTCATCTGTCACTTATGCCGTGAAGTTTAGGTGAATCCTGGCCCTTCCAATTTACACCACTCTTAGGCATGCGAGGAGTTGCATCCGTGACCCGCTAAAGGATATAAGGGTTAATCTTTTTATCTCGAATTCCGTCGTGCCGTGCCTAGACCTTTCTCTCATTCTTATAAAACAAAAGTTTTAAAGTTCAGTCGCGACATTCATGATATTGATTTCTATCTCAAAGCATTTATACTTAAGTGTTATACTCTAGTATTTTCTGCGAATACAATGACTCTGAACCGGTACACAGAATGTCAATTTGCAGTTTGAGACTGAATGTCTGAGTTAAAAGCACTGGATGGAACTGCTTTCCTTGATTTAATTAAATCCCTGGGAATCGAATTCTCCCTGAGAGCCAGTGGCCTTTGGGGGAAAGGAGCACGGGAAATTAAACCTTGCTGTGCTTCTTATTTGCCATAAATGGGGCGGCCTGAAAAGATGTTCTCGCCCGTTTGCTTATTTAATTTCCGTCCATTAGCATTGTTATATTAGAGTTTATTTTCCCCTATATGACACTTGGCTGCTGAATGGTAAAACCTTTCTCTTACCGGGGTTATTAAAGCATCATTAGCTTTAGAGAAAGCCGTATGAATAAAGCAGTGTAAAGCTTTACAAGGTAGTGAATAATTAAACTTCTCGTATTTTCAGTTGCCCCATCTTAGGAAAAATTCAAACCTAAATATCTGGGGGTGTCCGTCTGAAGCCGTCATGTGTTGACAGACAAAATATGTTTATCTAAAATATGATTTTATATATTTGTGTCCTTTGGTGCACGTATTGTCGTTGTCGATATCTTTTGTCTATTTGATGTGTATCGTTCAAGCACACGGAATAATCGCTATTCAAAAGTCATTCAGATATGCCAACATAAAATGTTCGATGTAAGGTAAAACAGAACAAAACGGCTTCGCGGGGGATTTAAATTAGGCCTATTGTGGTAAAACGATCAACACTCAATAGATCGTTGTTGTCAACTGTAATGCTTTGTCTTTAACTCACGAATTTCCGTCTACTTGGTAGTTTTAAACCGATTACAGTTTTGGCTGGCGGCAAGGTCTATTACAAAAGGTAAGTAGACTAAATACGTTTGTATAACTAGGCTGACCACGCACCTAAATGGTACCCTGAATTCTCCTCTCATATTACATTGATAACACTCAGAACACTGATAACCTGTTATCAGTTTTATGCTTTTGTTTAGGTGAGAGAACAAGTGTATACACATTTATGTCGTGAAAATTAAAAAAATAAACGAATATGTATTTTTATTCAAATCATTTACATATATTGTTTTGTAATCAACGGTTGTATATGCCACGATATAAAAAAAACACTCTAAATGCATTTGATTTAGGTGTATATTTCAACGTGTCTGTCAGAGATCTAAATTGTAGATTATTGGGCAGTCAATTAATAGTGTAGCTAATCACAGTAGACTGTAGACGATATGCTCTTTATTTTACTAGGCGTTCTACAGGGTCTTCTGTCTGGTTCCTTTTAACATCGCCTTTTCTCTGGTACCGGGTTATGCTTAATGAACACCTGCTGACAGCTAAGTGCCTCGTTCAGAGTCCTTTTACAGCTTCCTGCCAGCTGAGACCATGAAAGGGCTAATCTATATCCAGACTTTAGGAAATCTGCTTTTAAAAGCACCGTTATAAAGAAGCCGTTTGTTTCTTCTTACTAAGAGTACGCTGCCTCCTCAAATTTCAGGACCCCCTCCGACGAAGATAACATATTGATCTAATATCTTAGATAGGGCTTATAAGAATAAAACGGTTTTGTTGGGTCATCACTTTATCTAAACACTTAGCGACAAATTGGTTTATTCATTCTTAATCTATAAAATTATAAAGAAAGCACACGGTACCAACCTATGTGATCCCTGTAACTTTTCCTATCGTATACCGAAAATTGTTATGGACATAATCTCAATTACGCTCCACTTGGGGTACAGCACTGTTTATCCACAAGTTTCCGAGTGTAACTGACGTTCGTATTTACTTGCTTATTCTAAAACAGGGGCTCTGTGATAGGTGACCCTTCCGACTAGAAATATGCATTCTCAGGAATGGAGGTCTCCGACATGATTGCGGTCCTTATTGTGGGATGCGCCTCAAAAACGGGTTGACTGTAAATTCGTGAATATCCCTGTATGTCCTTCCTAGACATGGAGCGATTCCATACCAAAATCTAATCGATTCTTCGATTAAATAATACCAAATGGTTAAAATGCATCTCAAACCAGTATACGGTCTTACTTATTATACGTATGCATGCACGGCTTTCCCTGTTGTGGTGCCCAATTCTATATGTAATAAAAGCTGTTTCCTTGATATCTTTTCAGAAAGTAATTTCTACTTCACATTAAAATTCAATTTTCCGCCTTTTATCTTGTGGAATACATCTTTAGTTCTTTTGTTAAAGTCGCTAACTTACCTCTTTCGACAACAGTTTGATCATTGCCATTGCTTTGTATTTGGGTAGCATTTCACAAGTTTTCAGTGACATATATATGACTCGTCAAATCTAAGAGAAAAAATGGTATTAATCGAGAATAAGCGAGATTTTTCTCGGAAGGGCTGTCGACTGAGACTCCATCTTGCCCCCTTACTTAAACTTTTCATTTTGACTGTATAGCACTTAGGTTGCTGATTTTTTATATTGGCATTCATAAGATATTCACAATAGAACATTAATATTTACAGTCTTCGGTAGGGTTTATTTATATGACCGCCTCCATTATTTTATACTGTCTTACCAAACGTATATATATATATATATACCTCTGCAGAGCGCCCACCTTGGCCTGCGATTTGAATCGGCCCGAGACCTGTTCTCTTTATTTGGAACTAGTCGATACCCTTCAAATGAAGACCAGACCTAAAAATAAACATTTCAGAAGGGCTCTTAAAGGCACTTTTTCTCATTGTTACAATAAGGTATAATCTATGCACTCTAATCAACATTTTGAAAAAGATTTAATTAAATCTTTACACAGAGATTGTTTTTATAATACATACTTTTTTAATTAGTTCCCCTGGTTTATCATTCAAGGCAAAGCATTTCATTTATATTAGACTACAATACAATAAAATAATGGAATACAAATTAATTGTTTGCTTGCAAACACAATGAACCTATGCTTTCTTAAATGTTTGTGTGATGTGCCTCTTTACCTTTAAGTGAAATGGTTCGGGATAATTAAATACAATAAATAAAGTTATTTCTACTACCTTCAACCACTGCATTACCTTCTCAACGTTTACCGTACGCCATTCAGAGACTATATCAAATGCGGCTTCAAATAAAACCCACTAGCATCAAGGACTGTTCAATATAAGATTCCGGCAAAGAAACATGTCGTGTGGATCAAATACCATTCACTTTAATACCTGCACATTTTACAAATGTGAAGCTGTTCAGGGCTGTTGTACAATCGTGGACGGCCTCGGCCGTGTTAGTCCCAAACAGGCCGCCGAAGGTTTGGACGGCAATTTAAAGTGGAGTTGATGGCCAACGACTCATCCTTCGATTTCGCTTTGTTAAATTATGAATAATTCAAAAGTGCTCTGGCACAAGCCAGCCAAAGATGGAGGAGAGTATTTCAAAGCTTTGCCAGGGAAGCTCATCAAGTATCACTGTTTACACGGATAAAGAAATAATGGACGGGGTGGAGAAATGAAAGACAGGTCTTCCGATGTTCCTCAATGAACTTAATGTATAATTGCATTTGAACCCAGGACCTAAATCGCCAAGGTATGACACCACACGAACTGTGAAGTTTATGTCTCGGCTTTCGTAACTTTTACGTCTTATACACTTGTCATCTGACATTTTGAAGAAATTATAGAGGAACTCATTATAGGGACCATTGCTTCCTTGAAGTTCTTGCACAGTTTTTTCCTTCTTATCTCATTGCTGTTCCCCTCCTTTCCACACCTTAAACACTTGAACAAAAGTACAAAATAAATGATCAGTGATATACAAGGTAAAAGGTGCATGTTCAATGTGGCATGCCTGGTAAACCTTCACTTACGATTAAAGCATTTAACACTGAATCGCCTACATGTCTAGTCTGTTTGCATTATAAGGATAACATCCGTATGTTCAATGATTTATTTTTATTCTGTTTCATCACTTCTTAGGTTAACAGTTTCGATCATTCTCTTTTAGGTTTTAAATATAAATGTTCTAATAACTGCGTCTATCATCAATAAATTGTTGCCTCGGCGAAACAAATAACTTGTATAAGTCCAATGTATAATGTTTTATATGACATCATGGTGGCACTGTTTGATTGATTAAAATACAGATAAATCATTATTCGAGTTTCTTTAAACCCAACCGAAGAAAATGTTCTTTCTGACTTTATGATAGTTTAAATAATTTGGTTTCAAAATAAGATCAGATACAGGCATAATATGTTTAGGTTTAATTCAGCTTTAAATCAGATCGTCTATTCAGTCTTGCGAGATGGTCATCTCAATGTACACTTGCCTCCAAGCCACCTAGTCATAATTAGTTTTCATCTTTTTTGTCATTCAAACAGCTATACAGTTATTTTCTTAATGGTATCAATAAAACGAAAAAAGAACACTGAAAAAAAAACAAAATTTTAAATGTTTATATGGCTGGCAAATGTTCGCCAATGTTGGCTCTTAAGTGTAGTGCTTCCCTGGCATTAAAGTTTAAAATCAACTAAAAAATCGCTTTGTTGTGTTTGAAATATTGCAACATTTCACGGTAAGGTAAAACTGATCTACATTAAAATCAGTCAGATACACTCTTTTTGTATTAGATTGTACACATACTCACACAAACTATACCTTATTTTTCAGGTTAGGAACTTTTTACAGAAAATAAGAAGTAACCGTAACAGAGTTTCCTGTAGACAAATGATCGAGGAATGGTTGTGAGTCATAGTTTGTGTGGCAGTGAAATGGGAGCTGTTTGGTGATACTATGCATTATTTAGAAGCACAAGGGTGTTGGTCTCGCATTTTGAGCGTTGGGAATGTGTTACCATTTGACCCGTTAGACCTGTCAACAACCGTGAATCGATTTTTACCGACACATTTTTACTGTTAAGAAGTGAAATATGTGACAAAATGAACCAGCACAAACTGTAAGGCAAATGAGGAAACCTCAATGACTAAATCCAATCGAGGCTGAGTCTTACTCTCTTACTCAGAGCTGACTAACGCTTCAGATTAAGTCAATTCTGTTCGGAGCATGTCATGGTGTACCAATGAGAATAGCTGGAAGCTTTACATTATCATTATTTTGTTATTTAAATGATAAACTACTACCTGTGTTTCTCCAGGGATACTGCAGTCAGGGGTGTATTTAAGTTGTCATCCGGATTAAACCATCCCAGCATGCCCTTCCGCACTGACACTCCTTCAACGGTTCCTCCCTGAGACAACGACCGTGCCTATCTCACCACCTGTCCTCTCAAAGTCTCCAGGGAAGACATCCGATCATTATGAAGGCTATGTGTAACCTCTTATCAGTAAACAATGATAATTAAAAACCGTAAGTCAGCTTAAATATTGACCAAATTACCACGTAAACATAAATTGTATTCGGATCCGCTGACCACACTGGTTACTTGTGACTTAAATATTATAAGGGGAGCTTTACAATTTAAATCCTGAAAATATTTAGCATTTAATTTGCATTAATAAATATGTACAGAACTGATGCGAAGACTGGAGAGTTTGTGTTTATTTATGTGCAATGGTCCGTGCCTCTTAAGTATTTTTTTCATGGAAAATGCAGGTTCAATTGCTTAATTGTGCAGTTAACTATGATCCTGATATAGGTAGTCCCAGATAAACTCGATATAATTAGAGTTAATTTGTCATATTGTGAGCAATTTGCATTTTATGTGATTAGGTGATAAGATATTCTCAATTAAATCAATGCCATCATGCTAAAGTTTAGTTATTAAGCCAAATAAGTCCAATATTTCATCAGAAATGACATGGAAAAGTTAATGTGAATTATTAAATATCAAGAACTTTGATGTATGAAATATGATTATTCTATCAGTTTAGTACATTATCATATGGGAAATGTTCACAGGTTACTTGTTTTGTGCCCTTGTTTTATACGTCATATACCTCATGACTTCTTGAATTCTGGTCTCAACAATAGTTATTAATAAACACATTTATTCTTAAACATTTATTTATAAACACAATTTATTCATAAACATTTATTTATAAACACAATTTATTCATATAAACATTTATTTATAAACACATTAATCTATAAATTTATTTATTTGTAAACACATTCATTTATATACCCATTTATTTATAAGTGCATTCATTCTAGCTCTCTTACAGATGCAGATAAACTAAAAGTGTTCATTTCATAGAATTCTTAACCTGGAGACTTCCGCTCACATGTAAAAGTACAATTATATAACTGCGACATGGGTAAACATGCTATCAGAATGTAATATTCGTTGGACCAACGTGTTTAATGTAAACCAATACAGGTATTTCTGCTATCTACATGATCGTAATTACACATACGCTACATAACAGAGTAACACGATATACCTGTGCCAGGAACAATCACCTGGGCACGTGGTCTCACCATCAGGTATATTCGTTATACGAGTATGTATACCTGTCGGCTAACCGGTGTATATTTTCATCAATAGTAGCTTTTTGTATTGAACGAGTAGCACATGTATTACTCCTAGCCTCCTAATATCTCTGCATGGCACATCAACATTTATTGTTTTTTTGGTAAAGAGTGTAGTGTTATGAAATTTATCATAATCTGGGAGTCATCTGTGACAGACCGTATACAGTTTCCCCATTACACCTGTATGAACACCAGTATGAACCAGTTTCGCAAATGTATTTTGCTCTGGACCTAAAATTAATGCGAAAACGTCCCACTAGAAACGATACATATAAATTAATTCCTGATTTGATCTTGGATTCTAAAATCCATAATACAAGCTTAGGGTTTCATGTATTTAGCGGCAAATGAGCAAGATACACATGCATGTATGTTTTAATATTTGTATACAAAAATCGTTCTTTATCAGCACCTAACCCCCCCCCCCCCAATAACCCATAACCCAACCCCCATTCATTCACAGTAGGACTTGTTTTCCGATTCCCCTGACATCATCCAGCTGTAAGGTAGAAAAACGCTCGTGTTGTTTCGATCTATACCACTATGGCTGCACATTGTGTATCATCCATAAAACATGACAAACACAGATGCATTTTCAGACAGTCGTTCCGTTCTATTAGTCGGGTTTATTTGTAGGCTTAGCAGGGAAATTGACCCTAGAGATCAAATCAACAGAAACAGCAATATGGTGATTAAAAAAAGAGAAACTGAAGGACACTCCCAGCATCGGTATGATAGCCCATATATCCGACACCCATGGCGTCAGTTGACTTGTATAATAGACCATATAGATGCACAATTAGTGTAGACGGGGATGTATTTCCGTAGGAATGTGATGCCCAGATTGCGAAAATGACTGATTTCGCATAAACAGGATATTTTTCAGATCCCTCTAACACCGAAAATCTAAGATGGCCCCCTTCATCCATGGGAATTATTGAGTGTTGGGGATATTGTGTACTTGCACGTGAAACAGAACGACGTTTTCATAAGAATTGAATAAGATAGTGCTTGCTTTCATTTTATTTGCACTAAAGCTGATGAATGAATGCAGGTTATAATTTTTTTATGAAACCTGTGCCCCCAAGGAATCCAAGATGGCCACCACTGCAGTCTTAACATAGAGATAATGCTTTTATTCTGTAAATGTCGCTTAAAACTTAATGATATTTGATCGATTTATACGTTTTCGAATGTGTTCTGTCGATTGAAAAAAGGGACTTTTTATGAGCTCTGTGACCCCAGGGAATCCAAAAGGGCCGCTATGGTAATCTTAACATAGAGATAATGATAAAACTTAATTGTATTAGATAATTGGATTTAATTCGATTTAATTGCAACTAACCAGGAGTTGTCGGAAGCTCACAGATGGTACGCAAGGTCAAAGTCAAATGTATGTATACTAATATTTTAAAGCAAAAAAAAATATCTTGGGCACTACTCTATCATATTTTATGTGATATTGTGATTAAAAGGAAGTAGACCTTATGAAATTGATGCTCGTGATCTCTTTTTTATATTGCTGATTCTCTCATAGTAGTACTACATGGTCTAGGTGCCTACCATATTACAACAAAACAAACATTTAGAATCAATTTGTGTGGTTATATGGAAGATTCCAAGATTCCAAAAGCTTTGTTGATGGTCTTGATACAGCAATATTCATGTCAAAATAAATTATTCCAAGTACCTTGTAGAACAGGGGGATCGGTAGAAATCGTTGTCTGGACATTTATATTTCTATATAGTTTATCTGAATACGAGCTGAAACAGGTCTAATTGTTTAGCTGCTGTTCAACTGAAGCAGGCAGTACCACGGATAGGCAAGGATTACCACGGATCACCCCGGATACGGTCCGGGGTGGTCCGTGGTGATCTGGGGTGTTTTTTGGCAGAAATTATCCCGGTAGAGCCCCGGATTACCTCGGCAGAGCTACGTCTCACCACGGTCCGCCAAGGATGCGCTATACGGATTCCTGTTTTTGTTTACCGCGCTAGTCCGGGGTGATTCGCAGCTCCGACGGGGCACTGCCGTGGAAGTCCTGGGCTCTGCCGTATTGGTCCGTCGCTCTGCCGGGATAGTTTTCATTGTCCCGGACCTCCAAGGACTGTCACGGGAGAGCCCCAGACTTCCAGGCAGTGGCACGGACACCCACGGCAAAGCCCCGTCAGAGCTACGGATGAGCCCCGGATCACCCTGGATTATATTCCGCCCCGGATCACCAGGAATCGCCCCGGTAGTTTTTGACTAGAATGGTACCCTGCTCTATTATGGCACCGCTACTCTGGGTCAATCATAGACACGGGCGTAAAACGCCATCTTATGTACTCCCGGCAAACTGGTTTCAACTTCAGTATGTATCAGATATGATGAAAATAAGCATTTCGTTCGCTCAGGGAAGTTACCAAAAGATGGCTGTACAGTAAGTGTGACATTAATGATTAGATTAATAGATATTGATAATAAATCACTGCTACGTACAGTGGAATATCAAAGATTCAGTATGTCGTGTTATCTATACATCCATCATTCAATTTTTGTGCAACAACTCATTTTTCAATATTTAAAAAATTGGAAAAAAACTTAAGAAAGTTATTTTATTAGAAATCTTCACGGATAATCAACCAGGATCGCATGATCGCCCGTGACAACCGGTATGAGCGTGCATACTGGAGTTGGAATCAGTCTACAGGTAAGCCACGAGTTGCAACTGGGAGTAATTAGGATGGCGTTGTACACCTGTCTGTATGCTTGGCTGAAGGCCATAATAGAACTGGGTACCAATCTAGTTTTTGACATCTAAAAACTGCCGGCTCGCCCTCCCGGACCGTCCCGGGCTTACACCCCGGATCACCCCGGACCTATCCGTGGCACTGTCGTAGCTCTGCCGAGTCCTCTATGGGACTTATACTTTACAGTTTTATATAAGATACTTCTAAAAGCTAAAGAGAGACAAATGATGCACAGAAACTAATCAGCCATTTTTGATCAGCAGAAAAGAAGGCACATCTGCATATGTAAAATGGCATATGAGTACGCATTATTCCTAAAGGAAAGTGTGCACATTACGGGAATACAAATATCTCTACGGTACACTTGTTGGATAAAATAGACCATGTTGATCCGGGCATTAAGGCCAACACCACGGATGGATTTTTTTTTATATAATTTTCTTGGTGGAGGTAGCCGCCTCCGTTTCTTTAATGAAAACTTTATGTACATCGGCAGATCTCTATTCCGGTTTGGGACTACGTGACAGGGCAGTATCAATCACTCCCTCTCATTTTATATCAGGCTTCCTCTCATTTTATATCCTGGCGTTCACCAAGCCCCGATGACTACTGCACCTGCGGGTGCGTAAGCATCCCCATTGCTGGGTCATACCACCGAGGATCCCCCAAAGGCGCACTCGTTTGTGAGTGAAACACGGCCGTTGGGCATGACCTTCCCGTTATGCCAGGATGGAATCACTTTCGAGTGTGCATCAACCAGGGGATGCAAATGCCATAATAATGTAAACCATTAGCCGTTCCATCAAGGTTTTCATTTCGTTTGCACAGAGAAACGTTGGGGTGAAAACGTTTGAGGCTTTTATCATGCGATTATGCTACCATGTTATTACAGGTGTTTTGATTCATGAATTGACAATTGATTTCAACATATTTTTGAATGTCAATGTCTTTAATCCCTCGGTATTTCCAAAGATATGACCAACATATATAACAGGTATGTAATAAAGAGTATGATTATGCAGTAGAGTGTTTCGAAATTAAGGAGAGAACCTTCACCAGAGATCTTCCATTGTGTCTCGAATTCAAGAGGAGCGGCGCAGATTGCCCAATTTAACACTGAATCTCTTACACAGCATCATTGGCCTCCGTAGATGCACGGTTAACGGTTTCACCAAACAATTTATATTTATAATAGGACTGTAGCAGAAAAAAAAACCAAGTATTTCAAATGTTCCCACTGACTGTCTTTCAGGCATTGCTGTGCCTTAGGAATGACATATAATACATCATTTCAACCATGTTCAAGATATATCCATGTTGACTTTACCTACATACATATATATGGTCATTTGAAACAGTTATCCATATATTATATATTCCACTGCCCATCTCAATATTATTCGAATACGTTCTAAGCGTATCTTATAACCAGCTGCTGTGGCATTCTGGTTTTCCTATTGTTACGGAACCTTATATAAACAGATCACGTATGCGTGGTGAACACAAGTTCTGTAACGGAGATAAAAAAATAAGATTCTGTAACACTAGGCAGCGGGAAATGTCTAGGGGAATGAATAAAGAAGTCTAAGTCTAATAAAGAACCCTAACATTACAATACACTAAATCAATACAATTATACAGTAAAACAGCAATATAACAACAACTCAATACAATCACACAGAAAGATAATGTGCACAGTACCTGGGTACCAACACCGTCACCACGATAAGTTCTTTAAATGTATACTCTCGGAGAATGACAGTCCAGTTCCTGTAACAATCCAGAAAGTAAACTGAAGTCCAAATGCATAAAATCCAGGAGAAAGTCTTCGAAAATCTATAATTGCCGCATTCGTCGGATAAGGTCCTAGAAACTGACACACGCTTCTGCGTCTGCTGGAATCTGCTCTGCTGCTCTCTGCTTGGCTCTAAAACACAGCCCCTTTATATACCTTCACACCCCAAGCCGAGAATTTTCCACTTCTCGAACAGTGTTAAGGATCCCACACAACACTGTAAACACGCGTTTCAGGAATTCTCCAGAAAAACATCGCTGTTTCTACACACCATGGTGTACACGTGATCTGGCCTCAAGCCAGCACGACAACAAGAGTTCAACCAGTATGGATAAACATAGAATGTAACAAATGGCCCGGCAAGTGTGTCACAGCACGAGTTACGCCCGTGTCACACAATAAAAAGAGCACCTGTAACACTATGCACCCGTATCTTCTGGTTCATGCAGACCTGATAGTAATTCCTGATATGATCATCCGTGGTAGTGGTTTCTAAATCTTGAGGTGCTTGGTCCCGATTATCCGACATTAACCTACGGGGTCCTTAAAGGTACATGTATTTGAATTGGCCAGATGCCGTTTAAATAAACACACTTAACATTTTTTAAAGACCGCACCAGTAGTACCCTGTGCATGTGCAGATGTGTTGTCTTCTTTTGTCAGGGCAGCATATTCTTCTTTTTTACTATTTCAATCTTTTTGTGACAGTTACAATAATAGCTGACCTATTTCCGCCCATATTCATGTAAACTCCAAAGTTATTTAAACAAAGGTTTCTACTGAAGCTCCTTGAATTGTACCAGGTGTCTGAAATAGTTAACATGCCATAGAGTGTCCCTATCAGGATCAACAAGGCTCTTTTAATATTTTTTTTTACTAACCACACAAATTGATTTCAAAATGATTGTTTCGCATAAATACTGATGATGATTAATACTAAGCAATATATTGCAGAGAATCAGCAATATGGGAAATATGTAACACGTACATCAATGTCATGTTTTAAAGGGGCCCAATCTCCTTTCTGACCTATATAAACTAAACGTAATCCCTTGGGGATTTTATTCAAAATAGGACAGAAAACGCTGATATCACGCACACAGACTGCTTATTTTTAATATGTTGGGGGCCCGCCAAAATAAAACAAATTCAACAATGGCAACGGACAGCAAGTCGGATAGTCGAGTTTTACAAATGGCGTTTTGCAACAAGTTACCTTTTGTGCCTCCGCATATATGCCACATCCCATGTTAGGATACATATTTTCCCCTTTTGTCAACATTGCTGTGTTAACAAACATGTTGTTGATTAATAAGTTTATACATTCTTCACGGAGGTATTATAAGAACTTTCCAAAAACAGAATTACCTTTAGATCATTATTATATATACACAGAGAAGCCAGAAATCACGAATTATCTTTCAAAGAGGATGGTGAATGGGCACCTTTAAGGTCCGTTTGAAAACCAGATGAAAGTATCTTAGTGTTAAGTATTTTATTATCGTCCCTATGATATATTATTCTACCAGGACAATTATTAATACTGTTGATTATTTGAAAACCAGATTACATAATATATTACAGCGTCGTACCCAAGATGTCTAATGTTATTCTTAAGATCGAAGGTTAGTAAATGAGTTTGACCTTGACCTTGAATACCCTCCCTTACCTTTGGACACCTTGAGTAGTTGGTATTACCTGTACACATTTAAAATCTTATAAATCGATCCAATATTATACATTTTGATGCGATACTTACAATATCATAGTAATAGCTAGGCTTATTATTATGATGGTGGCCATCTTGGTTTTTTTGGGGGGTCAGGGGGTTGATAAGTTTATAACCTAACATTTTCCATCAGCTTACACCTAAATGAAGTGAAAACAGTGCTATCTCAGTTTGGGCGTTCAATTCCTACGGGATTGGGATTTAGTTACCTGAGTGACTACACTAAAAGGTAATCGAGTTCTCTGTCCGTTTTTCTCCTTCAGGAGCTTTTTGCACCCACTACCTCTTAAATGGTTTGACACATGAGCTGTAGGACCAGTACGTTGTCGAGACCCTGGCCTGTCAGACGAGTGGGGGTCGGATCAACGGGATGTCGGACTGAAGGGTTGTCAGACCAGTATGCTGTCGGATCAACGGGATGTCGGACTGAAGGGGTGTCAGACCTATGTTGTGTCGTATAAACGGGATATCGGACATAATGACTACCAGGCCAGTGTAATGTCGGATCAACTTGATGTCAGACTGAAGACTGTCAGATAAGTGGGATATATAGGATGTCGGACCAATGGGCTGTCAGACCATGGGTTTTCGGATCTATGGGATATTGGATCTATGAGATGTCAGACGGGTGTGTTTGCGGATCAATAGACCAACAGACAAGTATGTTTTCGGACCAACGGGCTGTCAGGCTAGTGTGTTGCCGGATCAACAGGCTGCAAGACATTTGTTGTCGGATCAATGGGGCATCGGATCAATGAGATGTAAAATTAAGACCACTGTGGTCGACAGATCATGTTAAAGTTTCACCGGAACAGGTTTATTGCTGCATAAAGTTTTGATTTAATGTTTAGTCAAAGTAGTAAAACAGTATGTCAGATCATTGGTTAGGAATCGCCTTAAAGGGGAAGAAGGTGAAATGACGACAGAACCGCAGATATTCCTTAAATTCATGTTACCTCCGAGCTATTTAAATTACACTCGGTAAATGATAAATATTTCTACTTATAACTCATTTCAAATATATTTATTTATTTAAATATTTAAATAGATGTATGAATAGCCATGACGGTTCATTGTTTATAGATGGAAATGATAAACACAGAAAAGTCGGTTCACTGACGGTAGGGTTCTGGCGTAGCCAAGTGGTAATTCCCCCGACCAGAAATCGGAAGATCGTGGGTACGATTCCCACCATCTGTGAACCGACTTTTCTGTGTATACCATTTCCATCTGTATATATATCTATATATATATATATATATATATATATATTTATATATATATATATATTATATATATTATATATATATATATTATATATATTATATTATATATATTTATGTATATATATATATTATATATTTATGTATGTATATATATATATGTATGTATATATATATATATATATATATATATATATATATGTATATATATATGTATGTATATATATATATATGTATATATATATGTATGTGTATATATATATGTATATATATATATAATACTGATATATATATATATATCAGTATGAAACACGGAGCGTTTGTTTTGTGTTTGTGTTTATTATGACGTAGGTGACTGGTAGGCGGGAAGGAGTGACTACCCTCTTTGCGTTGTCACCTAAACTTCTGTCTGCGTACCTGATACTACCACTGCGGAGGCGTTTGCCCGTTGGCGAGATTTCATTCAATTTCCATAACCTAACCAATATTGTAATTGCATATACTGGGTATAACATTAAGTGCCCATTGTACATTAAGACACACTGTAACAAGAATAAATGGTGGTTTCGTCGTCACCGCCTATGAACATTATTGATCATGGCGTGGGTTTGACGTGTAAATACCCAGCTGATGGGTTTGTTCCTGTACAAGGATTGAACCCAGACCAACACAGCTCTCTCGTTTATACAAAGAGAAGTGCAGACAAGCAGATTGACAACATTCATGGCTTTCATTGAGTATCACATAGTCGGGGTTATTAATTATTTTTATTAATGCCGATCAGTTAAACCAGATTTACATGTCTAGTTCTTGTATCTCGCAACTAACCTTTATACTTAACTAAACGCTTAACATGCTGTCTCGTTTCGGAGCAGTAATCGGATCTTTGTTCGGGGGTGTAGATTCTGACGTCATAAAAAGATGCCTGACGTGGCGGTGCAAGTAACACGGTGCGTTTTTGGCAAAAATGTGTGTGAGTTAGCCCCGCCTAAAGCTTACGGGGTGTAATCTGACACCGATTTCAGATGTCCCCCGTTAACTTGAAATTGATTTCATCATCAAATATACCATTACAGACTGCTCCCTTTATAAGTTGCTTCTTTATGTTAGGTAACTTATGAGTATTGTATTTTCTTTTTTCATGATTTCACAAAATATGATGAATATTTATATGCATCTCTTGAGTTATGTAATGTACCATGTGCTTTCAAGAAGTGTAGCAGTTAAGATGAACATAACACATCAACTAATTGACATTTAATGGGACTTATTATTTCATGTTTTGTGTAAAAGTTTAAAACTTGTTTCTTTCACGTGTTTTATTCAGTTCACATAGTTCGAACTAGAAATCTGCATTTGCCTATTGTCGGATGTTCTCCAACCCCTGTTTGCGTTCACTTATTCGGCTCATATTCCAAGGTTCAACCGTGCATAAGTGAATGTACATTTGTGAATATTAACTGATGACGTTCCTTAGTACGGATCCACACCATAATTAATTCGATTTTTCATTGGCCCATAACCGAAATACCCTGAACATTTCATGGAATTCTGTTCATAACTGCGTGATTTATTTTGTGAACAGGCACACATACACACACACACGAACGGGGATGAACGCACATCTTCCTGGCGAAAACAATTAAATGTGTATGAAATTTATCATCGGGGGGGGGGGTTATCTGAACTGTACAAGCAGGATCAGGCTATTTCGGGAGGTAATGTTAAATTGATTCCCTATCACATGGAGTAACTTTGAAGTATGTACACCTGTGCTGGCTGGCCCAGGCGAACGCTAGGAATACTGGTACAACTCTATCACAAATTCTTTAACAGCAAAAACAACCTAACCAAATTTATAATTTACATACAACAGAAAAACTTTACTGTGTACATGAATACATTTTAAATACACACCATAGAACATTTGAAGAATCGGGTGAAAATGGGGGGGGGGGGGGGAATATGACCTAATTAGCATAATAGCAGAGCGATTTATTCAGACTTGAACTGCGTAAGTTGTTTACATCTTCTTGAGTGAATTAACCTTGTGCCGTCACGTGACCCTGACATGAACGTAAAATTCCAATTGATAAAATTCGTATATGGTTTGGCCGAAAAACTAAATTAACACCAGAGCAGAGCACTAGTAAATTTAAGTTTGTGGAATATGTATACAATAAATATATATCCAATCGTCCCTTCCTAAACAGCTTACCCAAACCTTCGTTGGATTATTTTCTGCTAGTTAATTTGGGATGCCTGACACCACAACGTAACACATACCTGAACATGCTGCTATTAACGCCCACACATGGAGGGAGGACGCATCTTCCATGATCAGAAACTGCAGGAAGATTATTTTCATGACCTGGATGGGGAATATGTATCCTATTTTCCGTCTGCCATTTAAATAACCTTAGTTAATATAGCGAAGAATATACTTAAACATTTGTTGAGTTTGTTACGGATCCTTATATCAACAGATCACGTATGTGTGATGAACAAAAATTTTGTAATGGAAAAAAATCAAATTCTGTAACACTAGGCAGCGTGAAATGTCTGGGGGAATGAATAAAGAAGTCAGTGGTTTTTTGTTAACAAATAACTATAATTTATTCTTAAAACAACCCTTACATTACAATACACTAAATCAATACAATGACACAGTATAACAGCAGTATAAAAGCAAATCAATACAATCACACAGTAAAATAAACTGCACAAGTACCTGGATACCACCACTGTCACAGCGACAAGTCCTCTCGGAGAATAACAGTCCAATGTAAAGTTCTTGTAACAATCCCGAAAGTAAACTGAAGACATAATTCGTCACAAATCCAGAAGAAAATCTGAAGAAAATCTATATTTGCCGCACTTATCGGAATAGGCGCAAAAACCTGACATACACGCTTCTGTGTCCGCTAGAATATCCTCTAACCTCTCTCTCGGCTATAAGACACAGCCCCCTATTCATAACTTCTCACCTCCAGCCGAGAACCTTTTTTATTGCTCAAACAATCTAAAGAATCTAATACAGTACACACGTTTAAAGTACACACTAGAACAAAGAACGCTGTGTATCTAGGGTTCAACCAATGCGGATTTAACCGAGCCTGCAACATCCGGCCAGGCGAGGCCGCTACAACACGAGCTACGCGTGGCACGCAAACAAAATGGCAACAACACATGGAACATCCATGTGCACAGTAAAACAATCATCTGTAAGACCGCTGCACAGAATAAAAGGGGCACCTGTAACAAGTTATACTTGATGTCTGGGGGAACTAGTTTATCATAACGTGATTCATTACTGAACTCTTTGCGAAATTAACCTGTATTAGGGCAAGCCCAGCATTTGTTGTCTCCAAGTATATGATAGAATTCTGTCTTGGTAGTCGAGTAGCCCATAGCTTTCGTGCTCTCTCCTTGCGCTTCGGTTCCCTCCGCTGAGAGAGCCCTAGTACGAGGTGTTTGAAAACTGGAGACATGCCACTGGACAATAAAACAATAATCTCCCAGCTAAAACTGTGTCATATATAAGAATACAAACATATTGGTATCATATGGTAACACAACATACCACTTTAAAATCGTCATGTCCATTAAACAGTTGAATCAGGTAGGTCTAGATCTCAAGCGGTAAAAACAAGCATTTCTGGAGGGGATTTCCCCAACATAAAACGTCATACCCGTTATCAACCTCCAGCGCAGAGTCAAGATATGTTGTGTTTATCCTTAGCATTCATGATAAATTTCTGTACGGAGAATGATGCATCACACACGCCACCTGGCGATTGTCCCAACTTTAGGAACAACTGTAAGGTCCAGGGAAGGTTAACTTTTAAAGTGAGTACTGTTTAGGCATTAAAGCAGGGGTTACAACTAAATTTCTTGTTCGGGCGAATACATTAACATTTTTTGCCCCCGAAGGCGTAAGCTTCCCTGTTACAAACACAATATTGGATTTTAAAGGAATTTTTGCCCAGTACAGGATTTACGTTCTCCAGTTTACTTGAAGCTTCATATGCGGCTGGTACCCGGTATCCATGGAATGGATACATACGCCGCATTATAACATGCAGTTAATAGTCGAGTTGCCAGTAGGGGAAGCCTATAAATGGTCTCTAGTTAAGGTTTTTCGACGGATTTGTGATTGTAGGGGTCCACCGATATATTTTTACATGGGTTGTCCTCACAACGACCTTACGCATTTTTTGTATTATGTAAATTAGGGCCGCCATTGACGAAAATTCTATTTTCTTTAATATCTCAAGAACTAAACAACATATCTGGTCGAGCATGGTGTCTAGACCTAGGCTTCCTTGGTCAAAGATTCAAATGGAGCCAATATAGCAACGGCTTTGTCCGTATTTTGAAATTTATTATGCTAATTAGGGTCGCCATTGAAAAAAATTCTACTTTCTTCAGATCTAAAAAAATTAGACATTTTTAAATAGTGGGGTAGGGTTGGAATATGCAATCTTAAGATATCATGACACCTTTCAGTCCACTTTCAATGGCCAGAAGTTTCAATTAACTAGTATATTAAGTAGGAGCAAAAGAATCATTATAAGTGCTTGCATATACATAATGAACGTAATTGGACAGTACCTTTTGATACCAGATTCCGTAATTCATGGTATATGAAGATGTAAGGTAGTTTTACTTAACCCTGCTTACTCCGCCCCTGTTTTGGCCTGGCATTATTTGGGTATACCGATCATTAAAAAATAATCCTGCGTGTTTGATCTTAATATATCGAGCGGCAACGCATCAAATCTAAGTTGCCATATTTGCAGTCAAAGTTAGAAAAACATAAATCGAGTCCTAGTGGTATAAAATGTCTATTTGTATTTATAATTCCTAACATAATATGCCTTTGATTTGGGTTTGGCCTTTTTGCCACTAACAAATATATTCGTGTCTATAAAATACTACATTTTCAGTCACTTCAGTGTATATTAAGCTTCTTCATTTCTCAAACACTGATGAATATTAAAAAAACAGAACATTGCTTCTGGGCTGCCTGACCCGGTATAATTTGATTGGATCTGGTGAAACACTCTTATTCCAAAAATAAACCTAGCCCCATAGAAAAACTAATTGACAATGGGCAAGCTACTCGTCTCCTGGTCTTGCACTACAAGTTCTATACACGGTCTATGCTTGATGCACCACACGTCAAGACAAGTGATTATAATCGCAATTTTATCAGGTTTAATCCTGTCATTTTTTACTTAAACTAATAATGTATTGTTACAAAGCGCAGGCATCTGTTGATATAATATTCACAGAAGCCGACAATATATAAATGTGATCTTTAGAAAGCTATAATTATGCGAGTTTCCTACTTATTTTTCAAACATAATTGTTTTTAATAGTTAAATTGTGACTTTGCCATAATTTGCATGAAGATATATTTTCTTATTTGTGATCTGGAGCAAATTTGTGACCAGCAGGGCTTACTGGTCGAAAATATTAGGTTTCTTAGCATTTGTTCCCTTCTGAAGATGGTACATTGAAAGAGAATGACATGATAAAGTGACATGCAATTCGGTCTTTTTGACTTATTTAAGAATATCTGGCTTAAGGTTTTATATGCGCGGGGTTGTGAATTACACGGTCATAATTATCGTAAAGATATCAGAGTGAAGGTCTAGGGTAATATCGCCCTTTGAGCATTTTGTCTCGCAGCCCAGCCACTTGGATACATCCCAGTCAAATCACTTTATCAACGTTTTTAATGAAAATCTGTAGAAATGCTTATTCTATGAGGAAAGCCTTAAATTTCTCAATAAATTCCTCATTTCTTAAAAATATTTAAAGTACACTTGAAATCTTATTGATGGGGTTTTGTTTGATACAATAACCGTGAAAACCTGAGTCTTGATATAATGTTTGATTAATTTTTAAACTTAGTTCTTTTAATAATGCGGAAGATTATTTTGATTTTTTTCGATGGTCTTAAAACAATCTTGGCCATGAAAACCTAGAATTTCATGTTAAGACCAGCAGTTACCATGGTTTCCAACTAAAATATTGAAAACAGAGGGTCCCATCAATGGGGACCCTAATTTGCATGTATACTTTTAAAACATGGACTAAACATTTGTAAGCATGTTTTTTTATTTGACGCTTTGACAATGAAAGTCTAGGTCTAGAAACAATGTTGAACCAGTTATGGTGAGTTTGTGAGATAATGAAGGAAGTATAATTTCACTAATGATTGCCTTTATTTGCATATTAAAATTTAATATACGGACTAAACCGTTGTTATTATGGTTTCATTTGAACCTTTGACCAAGGAAACCTAGGTCTAGTTACAATGTTTGACCAGTTATCATGGTTAGTTCTGTAGATATCGATTAATTTTCATCAATGACGGCACTAATTTCAATATTAACATTTTTAAAACAAAATAAACATTCTTAATTTTGTTTCATTTTGATCTTTGACCATAAAAACCTAGGTCTAGACACAATGATAGACCAGATATGTTGGTTAGTTCTGGAGATATTGAAGAAAATAGAATTTTCGCCAATGGCGGCCCTAATTTGCATATTACAAAAATTGCGCAAGGTCTTCGTGAGGACAACCAATCTCAAAAGTGTAATTGGGACCCTACCATCACAAATCTATAAAAAAAACCTTGTACTTTAGACAATTCATAGGTTCGCTATGGAATATATAGCGGCGGAAACTCGACTATGGTGCACAGTTGATCATTACCCACCGGGGAACCGGGCTCCGTACTTCGCCTTTCAAAGTGACGACGGGTAATCCGGTAGCAGACTCTTCTGGTAGACGAGAAAGAACGAAAAAAATGAATCAATATGTCTATTGTTTAAGATGCTGCCTAAATCATGCCACTCTGCCTATCCTTCCTATATTTCACAATGACCATACCTGTGGGGTGTCCGGACATGTATAAGCTGATACATGCTTGCCTGATATTTTCTAATTTCATTATAACTCCCCTTTTGATCTGGCCGTTTCACTGTCTGTCTATCTAGCTGTTCGTCGGAATGTCTGTTTGATCATATTCCTGCTTTCAAGACTTCAGTCAAATTTTCTGCACAGATGGTACCTGATGTAAGTGTATGAATTAAAATGGCTTTTATCATAATAAATTTTTATTATTTGTCCTCTTCTAGCATCTGGTGGAATATTTAATTACTCATGAAGTGCAGATGAAGGAAGAAACGTCATATGTGAAATGAAAATATATGCACCGGTTTGTGTTGTTTCCTGCATGATTTGTGAGATTAACTTGGCACTTAACGATGGAAATCGGATTCCAACCAGTGAAAACTTCACTAGGTTATCCCATTTTCTTAAGAAAGATGGTGGGTGTAATAAAATCACTTGGGTTGGAGCTATTAGTGATTCCTTTTATTGATTTGAAAGGATTTTCACATATATTATCTGAAAAGTGGTGTTTTTAATACAAATATTTGCATTTCATCTATCATTTTAATATAATTTATTAAAATCATTAAGGTAATATTATTATTCGGCCTGAATGGGGAAAAGGAGAGTATCAAAGGTAGATGTAAGCATATGTAGGGAAGTTTAAAAGTCAGTAGAAGCCCTTATTAAAGAAGACAAAACTGTGGATACTATGGCCAGTATGTCAGTCATGACGTAATAAAGGAAGCCTGAGGGAGCCATATTGATAATTGTTGTAATTGTTTTTTTTCACCGGTAGGTGAAAAGTCTTGAGATAGGATATACATGACGTCCATACTATGGCCAGTATGTCAGTCATGACGTAATAAAGGAAGCCTGAGGGAGCCATATTGATAATTGTTGTAATTGGTTTTTTTTCACCGGTAGGTGAATTGTCTTGAGATAGGATATACATGACGTCCTAACCTTAAACAGTATCCAGCAGAATATGTATAGCTCACATACTGCCATCTGTACGCCATATGTCTTACCTGTACGCATTTGGAGTGCTGTAATTTCCGGTAACCTAATGTAATTGTTGGTGATAATTTTTCAAACTGACATTCCGTTTGTTTGGTCTGCCATTGCGTGAGCTCTCTGGTATTTCAGGAATCATCAGGTACGTCTTGGGGAGCTCTTTAACAATAACTCAAGGATTTTTACAGAGTATCAATTAACTGACCACCACCGATCACCATTAGAATGTCTGTCACGTCTCAGGAATCAAATGTGATGGCATGTCGCGTCGTGGTTCATGCTAGTGGCAGACACAATCCTGCTGATCTAACTTTTGGATGACTACAGCAGGTCGATCACCTGTTCTTTACCGGCTTCCCGTGAGTTTTATACCTCAACAAAACAACTTTTTTTATATCTGCATGGAACACAGATAACGAGTTTCAACTTTGAAAATGAATTTCTCGATATATTTTTTTAATAAATAAAATTTTTGTTTCAATGTTTTAAAGACATGTTTTGCGTCAAGTTTGGATTCCATGATCCGATTATACACAACCGAGCAACATGTAAATTTATAGGTGGAGGATCCATGTTTCAAGAGCAAAGAGCAACATGTAATCTTACAGCAGATATTCAGCCCCTATTAAATTTCATATTTTACCTGGCCCCATGAACACAAATTCAGAACTGCACCTATAGATAGCTTCAAGAAAAAACTTTATGCCATGGATATTAGTATTGTAATTGGAGGGAGGTGGGGGGGGGTTAATTACCGTCTAGCGTATAAATCCAAAGCAAGAAGCAGACCTTAAAACTAGGGAGCCATATTGATAATCGTTGTAACGGCAGAGCTGTGTGGTTTTCCCGATAGGTGAATGGTCTTTGCTTATAGGATATACATGAAGTCGTCACCTTAAACAGTATCAGTTATCGGCGGTCATTTTTTATATTAAGGATTCAAGACCTTTGACCTCAGGTCAAGGTGATACATTGACCTGCTGACCGGCTAGAGCAGGAAGAGCTGAACAACGATACCCCATCTGCCAAATGGCAAATAATTTAAAGTCAAGGGTTATTAAAATTTGAAACAAAAGTCATAAGCGGGTTTTTGAAAGGAGCAAAGAAAATTACAGCAAAGACATCCAAGACCAACAGAACACCAAATCAGATAAATTTACATGTAATTTATAATTGTGATTAAGAATGATGTAGACATGAAACATACTTAGTTTATGAAAGCTCTGTCCATCAAAGAACTACATAAATTTTTAACACATGCGAGATTCGTGAAATAAAATCGATTCAGCACAGGTTGGTAATGGTTTATGAAAAATTTTATAATGTGATTATCCCAAAGATAACCTTAAACTTTTAACGATCTTGAACTTAATTGATATAATTATATGTGAATATATATTTCATAAGTTAATGCACATGAGAATACTTTACAAGAATTCAAAACGTGTGCTTACTATCTGCGAAAGTTCACACCAGTCATCGATTTAGCTCCTGTATAAAATATTGATTTACTTAGCACAAGAGAATGTGGAAAATGTTAAATAACTGTTTCCGGCTGGAAACTAGCGTGGGCAAATATTATCACGCCTTGCCAATAGAATGTCGAAAATGTTAAATAACCATTTCCGACTGGTAAACTATCGTGGGAAAGTATTATCATGCACGCCTTGCCAGATTAGTCCGTCTCTATCGAGCATGAATAAATGATTAATATCAAGGTCATTGAGGAAAGCTAGGATGACACTCAGTAGAGCATTTACCTGTACCAAGGCAAAGCAACCTTAATGGATTGGTACCCTACCTCTTTTCTCTCCTACATAATGGAGTCCTCGCCTATGTCAGACCTCTCCAATCGGTCACGGTATTTTGTGTCAACATGTTTACAACCAACGAAATAATTAACAGACACCGGTGGAGCAAAACTCATTTCCGGCATTAGGGTGGGGGTAATGAATGATAACATTTGTTCAAATCTCCCGGCATCTGAATGGAATATGTGCTTCGGAGCAGGCAAGGTGACTCGGCTTCATCTGTTTTCGAGCAATGGTGTAGACGACAGAAAGGTTACATATTTCAACTTCCTGTAATTTGCTTAAAAATACCTCGACCAATTAATACTTCATGTCTATATCGCAATGTTTTAAAATAAAGATTATAAATAAAACTTAAATAAACGTCTAAAGAGAAGACCCCAATCCTGGTCCACCCCAAATTTTATCAACTGTTTCTTTTTTCCATGGCCCATTTACCCCCCGCCCCCCCCCCCCCCCCCAAAAAAAAAAAAAAAAAATTACCAAAAATGTAGTTTGACAATGACATTGACATCAGTTGCAAATTGAAGCATCACGGATCTCTTTCCAATTTCAGATCCCTTCATAACCTGTTTGGTCTCCGGTGTATCTCTGTGTTTCTTGGTTCCCCCTTGCAGCAAGACAGTTAATTATTTCTCTTATATTGATAACAATACGCGTAAGGTGAACTGAAGTCGTTTTTTGGATCCTTTATGACGTCTTTGCGGTGATGTTATGACTGTTACTGCATTACGCTCCCATTTTGAAGTCGTTACCACATTCAGGACTGCTGAAAGACAAATACCCCTCTGATTTCTGTTGTCATGTCTATACAAACTATCCTAAAATTAATAAGGAATTAGCTTATGGAAATGATCGATTTATCTTTGAAAACATTATTTTGAGATTCGAAAAGTTTAGCATTTGTTACTGCAAATAATTCCATCAGTTTTTCATCATATAATGATTGTTCTCATGTTTGTATTGATTCCTACTTGTATTATCCGGCATGTGATGGTATGTCTTGCGCAGTCACGAACCTGTGAATGGACTAATATAATACAGCTTACATTAATCCGGAAATCACACCGTGCACGCTATATCGTTCCGTAGCAGGTATAAATTGTACTTTCTTTACCAAATGTTAAAATCCATTCTGCGACATTATTTGGATACACCATTTGATGGTGCTAAATATGAATTTTTTTATATTGTATAGGATGTCCCCCCCCCCCCCCAAAAAAAAAAAAAAATTGGAAATTACATATAAAATACTTTTTTAAGAGTTTATCCTTATTCAACCAATGGGTTGTTTAGTCCAACAATTTAAGACCTTTATCAAGTTTTATCATACTTAAAAATCATGTATACTTCTGCCTGAAATAGTTCAAAACTTTAGATACTCATGTTTTTCTGAAGAAATTATCTATTGAACCATGCCCAAAGCGACCGAGTGCTCCACTTTAACTTTTGACACGTTTTAATCAGCCTATAGTACTTTCCGTTGTAAATTATAGATAAACCTCATGTCAGGGGCCACTTCCAGGAAAACGTCCACATATGGAATGAAACAATGAGGTTTAAGGTGAAGTATTGTTTGCAAGAATCCAAAGTCCAAGCGGCTGTAGCAATTACAGCTGCCTAACTAGAACTTTAGCGAATTTTGGCAGGGCCCAAAGGATAATAAGTCTCCGCCGATGTAAGAATATAGGAACATCCCAGGTCAGTGGCGCATGCAGCTTAGCAGAGACGGGTGTGGCCCTGAAGACCAGCTGAAACAAGCATCACGTCGGTAATTAACGTTCTCCTCAGCTGTTCAACCCATCAAGCATGGTCAAACTTGGCTCACAATGCTGGGTTGCAAAGTACAGAGTATGTCCATCAGTAGTGTAACGTTGCTGCCAACCCCCGGTTATACGTGGGATTTCTCATAAGCCTTTAGGTTTAGTGCTTAGTTGATTCGATCTGCCGCAGCGAGTTTGGTCCCGCCTCTGTTCCGTTTGCTACGATCTTATTGGCTAATGTGAGGGCCCCCTCCTACATGGAAAAGCATGATGACACTAGGTGGCAGCCACGTCATAGATTGCATGGTAACATCCAGTCGGAGAGATTGTACAAAAGCCCCTACCCGTTCTCATCCGCCGTTAGTTAAACGAGTCACTTGAACAGGAGATATCGTCAGGCGAGGAGCGCGCAAGCTTTAGCAACACGGGACTGCCGCTTTTAACCAAAGCTTTAACAATAACGTGCTTACAAGCTAAAGAGCTTATCCGGTGACGTCAGTAGGCCAGTAGGTAAGTGAAATGCAAATGTTCTAAACATTTAAATACTTAAATATTGTAAAATAAGTGTATATGTGCAGTCTAGGATACAGTTGGTCGGATTTGTTTATCCTTAACTGTGAAGGCCCCAAGGAATCGATTTAAATAGCTAAGCGCCTCGTCGATAGACACCCACCGTCAAGCCCTACATATAAATAGTTTTTACACAGAAACCCAGAAAAATTCATTTTCTACAGACGCGTTTAGGGACTGCATCCGCAAACGACAATATCTTTTATCACTCAAAAACATATATTTTTAAATAAAGGTTTATTCAATGATAATTTCCAAACAAAAAGTTATGTATATATTAGATATATATAGTTCCTAAGTTTACATGCTTAACTGTTCATTAATATCTATTCGCAAAATAGCTTCACTTTCATATACTTGTATAACTTGTGTGATTCTGAAAAATATATGAAAAAAAAATCAGTTTCCACGATAAAAATGCAAACTCATACGTACTACACAATTACATATAGAAAAAGTATTATTATATTTGTATTCAAAACCAACGATAAAATGTGCGCACGCTAGCTTGGCTCTGAGCAAATGGAACTATATCCTCTGCTATACTTTGCTTTTAGTTACAAGAGGCATTAGATAGAAAAAAGTTTTTTACCGAGTCTCTCCAGAAAAATATCAGGTTATGATGAATATCGCAAGATCAAACACGTAGAATTGGATTCGAATAATTTATTTACTAGCTTTTATTCATTTGACAGTTGAAAACGATTCCTTCCAAACATACAATAAAATTAAATTGCAACGCAAGAAGTTTAAATAGGGGTAACTGAAGAGAGACATGTTGTGACCATTTTATTTCCATCTTCAAAAAAGTATCCATGGCCTGTGTAGTATCACTGGAGAAGGTGATCACGCGATATGGATGGTGCAATTATAACATTTTTGGATTACAGGCATAACTTGCAGTTGCGATATTGAAGCGACTCTCTAGGGTGCAGTCGAGTTTTAGCCATTTTCCTATTAGATGTGGCATGGAGCAAACATACAGCGTTTACCACTGAACCGCGGGTCTTTCTCTGAATCTCTATATTGCTAAACTTTGGATCTTCAAAATTTGCTGATTCACTTCATTGTAGAAAATTTCCTCGAAAGTAGTTCTTACATCGTTTATTTTTACTACCAGAGTTCTAAGGTTGTCGAATTTAAAATGTTTGCGTAAGGGCTTATTGCTTTGAGGACTAGTGATTGTTTCCGTTATGGGCAAGCATGATTCCGATATGTGTAGAAAATAGTCTTACTGGTACTACAAATCTGTTTAATGACACCAGAAAATATATAATAAGTATGGCATGTACTGAAATAATTGGTACACTCAGTCAATAGAGGTTAGAAACATCTTTAGCATTTGGTTGTCCATATTGAAGACACAATTTAATTATAGGTGTGCTATGGACCGGTGGATGTGAAGGGTCACGGATTATACTGCCTTCCGAAATCTCTTGTTTTGCCCGTGAATTACCACCCTATACCAGCGTCTCGGTCACGCCAAAATGTTTTTGTTTGACTTTTGGGAATGTAGTGCAGACGCATCCATGTCTGTATATTAGAGGCTTATAAGCTAGCATTCAGTAAAATAGAGTCGGGAGAGAGCACATGAGCTAGGGCTAAAGCACCCGTTGTAAATATATATATATATATATATATATATATATATATATATATATATTCATTAACAAATTATCTTTCAATCAGGTGATGTTAAATTTGCTGACGAATCGGATAAAGTTAAGTCGATTTTAATTTGAAAATTTATTTAAAGAGGTGATTTTTAATACGCTTCATGCTACCATGCTTGATTATTAATTTGAGCAACAAAACAACGGGATAGGGGTTTATGGATGATTTACGAGCCGTAACTATTATTTTACTGGATGGTACTAAGTAAAAAAGGCTTGTATATCACACAGGACCACCAGACATGACTATTGATGCGAATACTGACACGCTGCATAAAGCAGAATCCTGCATCCTGATACCCTTTCAGAAACCTGCAGGTTCGTTTGAGAACCTTTATGTTATGATTGTTTAATATCGCATATTATGTTCCTTTTTTTCACATTCGATCGTTACCCCATACCAGCTGCAACAGAAAAAAACCTAGACTTGGGGTCACAGGAGCTTACAACCAGAGCCTTGGAAAAGATGTTGGTCATAGCGGGCTCTGGCTCTGGTTGTTCTTATGTCTTAGAACACTTGTATACTTCTGCAGTATCAATGTTTGCCAACGAGGTCAGACAATGCTTATGTTCCACATAAAGCAGTTATGGTGTATAGGAATACTTCTCAAGTATTTCAGAATCTTCCCGCATCAGTCAGTCCGTTCTATCATAAATCTTAAAACACGGGTTATGCGTCTACTATTTTAAACTTCCAAAGGTAATACGCGTTTCCCTTGGTTCGTTAAATTGTTTGTCTGTAAGCAATTAAACGCAAAAAGTCAGATTTTGAGGAAAGTTTTTTTTTTATTATTTGTTGTTTTGTAAGCTAAGTAACCATTATATTTTTTTTCATTCAATAGTTTCTTTTGGATTGTAACACAGATAAGGGTTTCTTTAAGTCCCCAGGTTCTGGCCGCCCTTTGAAGAATAGGAACAGTACTTGCTCTGCCATTAACTGGGAGAACCCGTGTTACTGAACATAACACTGCTTATACAGAAAACAGGCGCTTACCATCTCATATTTGACATAGACAAGTTTGGAAACTATAGCGTTTGATTAGTTCATCGTTGCATTGTGATACCCGTAGGACAGTGTCATATATACCCTTTTTGTGTTTCTGCGGAACCGTTGTCATGACAATTCAAGTAGATTTCTGGTTTCATCTTGGATCATGTGTTCACAGTCCATGCGGATTTGTTCACAATCGTAGGGGATTGGTACAATGGTGCTCACAAACACAGGAGGTTGTAAGACAAGACAAAATCAAGACCATCCATTAAGAGGTTGATCTATTCAGACAGTGACGAACTGCAGGTGAGAGGCAACAACATTGACGAAATCTAAAGCTGTATGGCTTTATGTCTGCGAGTTGCTTAAAGGGTATGTGCCATGATATCAGGCAGGCCATGCGTCGGTACCCTAATTAAAATAAAGGTCATATCACGCTTACACTTGGCTCTTCATACACCTAAAGTCATAATAAGAGGGAACAAATTGGTTTTGGTAAATGGTCTACTATTTAAGTTTAAGCTAAGTTTAATGTGGTTATCCGGTAACGTCGACGACAGAGACAATGCGTTTTGGGTGAACACATTAATCCGGCAAACTTCATAAGCGGAAGCCAAATCGCACGTGTTTTAATCATGAACCTCAAGGGCGATGATATCCTTATAAATATTGCCTTTGACTTAAGTTACGGTGCGCGACAAGAAGAAAAAGTAAAGGGTTATACTGGGACAATTTATTAATTAAAGACGTAGACAGAAAGGTACATAATGGAATTTATTCATACACCTTATGCAATAGAGTGATGTAGAATTTATTATCGTGTGTCTTGACAAAAGTTCTCTTACTTTATTTACCCTTTAGCCGATATTTTGCCTTTTAACTCAAACGGCAAAGGATGCCCATGCATGGGTGTAGTGACGTTATTTAATGGAAGTGGCGCCGTACGATTATGTCGGCAACGGCAAAAAATCGCTCACAGACCGATTCGAATAATAGACGGATAGTCGTACCGCATTGCCGTTGCCGTGCCGTGAGCTTGTGTACAAACCAATGAAATTGCATATGACCGATTTTTTTGCCGTTGCCGCATAATCGTTGCAGGAAAAACTGATGATTGTATTCACAGCTTAACGTCTCGCCATTTCTCTCTCTCTCTCTCTCTCTGCATTGTCGAATGGAATCTATTTAACTGTTGATAAAAGTTGATAAATGTTACTTGTATCTCACTCAATTTCCTTGACTCTCCTATCGTGAAGTTAATTATATTTCTGCTGTTTACAATTAAAACCAAAACTCTCTCTCTCTCTCTCTCTCTCTCTCTCTCTCTGTGTGTGTGTGTGTGTGCGTGTGTGTGTGTGTTTGTGTGTGTAAGCTGTAACGGGGTGACATAAAAGCGGACCGGACTAGAAAAGCTTGCTTTGCTTTCGAAGCGGTTGGTTCGCCGGACTTGTACGCAACCGACCTGGGTTCGACTCCCGGATACGCCCAGGATTTTTCCCCTCAACAATTTGCCTTCGTAACAAAATTGGGGCTCGTCTAACGTGACGGTTAACTTTGTAGCCCAGGGAATAAGCTCACCAAAGTGTGACTCCTGGGATAATTAGTCTTCTGATAGCAGAACGCTCTTAAGAAGGGGTGTGTTACGGGGTGACATAAAAGCGGACCGAACTGTCTCGCTAGTGAAGCTTGCTTTCGAGCGAAGCGGTTGGTACGCCGGACTTGTGCGCCACCGACATGGGTTTGAAACCAGGATCGGCCCAGTCTTTTCCCCTGAGCAATTTGTCTTCGTAACAAAGCCCGTGAACGCTGTTGCTATCATCCCTTCAGTTCTCTTAAAATCACATTCTTAATTTGCTCTGGGGACTGAAACAGAAAGGTTGCTAAATTTTACTGCTACCACTGTGTTGATCATTCATCCTAATGACAATCAGTTTTCAGTAGTAATATGAAAATTATAATATTTGCACAGAAACGTTGCAGATTAAAAAATAACGTAATAAATGACAATTTTAATTAATTGAGATATTCAAAGATGCCAGAGGATGAAACATGTTTTATCACAGGTCTATGATTCCTAGTAAGCACATAGTTATTACGACATTGCCGTGATATGTACAATATGAATAGAGTCAACGTATATTCAGTCATATTTATTGGCTGATCAATGAAAGCGCATGGAGAAATCTGACAGCTTATCATACTGTCACGCGATTGTTCCTTAAACCTAAATTGAACAGTCCATTTTGAAATCTAACTTTGATTCGAACAACGATTATATCGACAAATAAACGTTTCAAACATATAGAGGACAGTTATACTATATCATGGTGTTTTTGAAGTTTAATGGTGTTTTCATTGTAAGATGTGCAACAGTATGTTTTATGTATCTGAATAAATAGGAGGTAATCCTTCGGGAAAGCGGGTTACAAACCGAACGTCATAAGAAAAAAACTGACTCAACAAAACAAGTTATAACAGGAAACTAACGTCGCCGCTTTTAGCTGGAGGGAATGACGTTAAAATCAACTGCTTAATAATTATGACGACCGTTTATAAAATAAGATGTGAGAGCTTAGACTTTGCTTTTCTCTGTCATCCATCACAGTTTGAAAGAGGCATTAGTGACTCCATTACGAAATACAAGAGTGTCATGTTTGCAGCCTCGGGCAAGATTGGTGGACAATACGTCAGATTCTGATAGATAACAGCAAGAGACAGCCACTCTTTGCGGTTAAATCAAATGAGTGTTTTCTGGTTATTTCATATGCACTGATTAGATTATTTGTACTTGGAGATGGTAGGGTTTCCCTGATGGCTATAGGTGATAGTGGTTCCCGGTAAGAGCTTGTTGAGCGGCATATTGATTGATATCGGACTCTATGATGAGGATTTATCTGCAGGGCTGACGGAGGCTGGATCAGCATAGATGACAGTTACTGGTTACAGGTTTACTGATATCCCATGGTTGCCTTCCGTTTTGAATAGTTACGTATTTTAGGCTTGCACCAACTTGGGATTTTAAACAGGTTTTTCTAGCTCGGCTGCCAAACGTGTTTGTGATCCAATGGGTTTCCAAGACAGCAAAATTTCGATTGTGCCAAGATAGGATAAGAAATGAAAGGCACACTATTAGACATGCGACGGCTTCTCAAGCCTGCGATGTCAATCATAAAACGCTGCAATTTAACTGATTAACACAGGAATGTTGTGACGCCAGGATAAACAGGAAAATTGTGTATAACTCCGTGTAGGAAGGTGCGGGGAACGTGCTCTGATGAATTAATCGTGGGTGTATTTAAACGTTTCCCCAAACAGACCGTACCCATACCGAGGGAGGTTCTGGAACAGATCACCCTGAGGCAGGGAATCATATTCTCGACCCGCAAAACTGTTTAACAAACTTCCTCAGGTTTACATTTGAGAGCAATATCTGGATTTCTTATAATAGAGTAAGGCTTGGCTGACTTCAAGTAGATAAAAATGTGGTCCTTGTCTCCGAGATATTTTTGACAAGACATTTGATGGTCGTGTTTTGGGGTTAGTCTTATATTATAACATTTCTCTTTGTAAACCAATAATATCTAAGACTAACCCAAAAACTTATTTTTTATATTTTTTTTCTCTTTTTTAACCAAAAATATCAATCTTTTTTGTTACTGCATCTAGAGCAAATTATGACAGCGTCAGCAATAAACGCAGGAAACTTAATTCTGTTTTATGGAGAGCTATGATGCAATATATCACTTACAAACAAATACATTGTGATGAAATGGATTTTAATAAATATACCAATATATGAAAATATTTTTATGAGAATTGGACTACATATTGATGACATCATCACATATACCATTCACATACCTACCTTATGTAAACCGGTAATTTATTTGAAAGTATTTCGAAATGCATGCGTACGTAAAAGATTATTCTTAAACTTTAGGACATCCTTCGCAAACAACTCTTTTATTTTCCAAAGCAAGAATACGAAGTAAACAGATCTACTAACCTTGCCTTGGACAAGTTGCAATGACCAATGGATGTCAATTGAAAAACAGGAAAATCGTTGCCTTACGTTACCCAACAGATACATCCATGAAAGCATGACAGTGCAGCTTCATGTGGCAATGAAGGGTCACTGAGAACCATCCAACATGTATATATACACATACACACACATATATATGTCACAGGGTGAGAAATGACTGGTGGGCCGAGCGTGGAATCAAACCCGCACGGCATGCACAGAAGTCCGGCTTTCTAACCGCTTCGCCAGAAAAGCAAGCTTCTTTGGCAAGAAAGTTGGAACCCTTATATGTGCATCGTGACATATATATATATATATATATATATATATATATATATATATACTTTTTTTCAGCGTCTCTGAGTGACATATTCAACTATATATACAAGTATATATAAATATATATATTTTTATATATTTATATATACCAAATCATATTTCAAATAATTATAATGTTTTAGAAAATAAGTTATTTTGTGAATTCTAAGCAAAGTTTAGGTATAACATTTTTTAGTAAATTGATCCAAAGTCTTTAATTCTATTTATTAATATATTGCATTTGCAATATTATAATATTATTCTCTGAAAAGTGGGGGGATGATTAAATTGACCCCCTTGCCAAAAAGTGGGGGGTATATATACCCCCATCCCCCATATATTGACGCCCCTGAGCATCCGACTTGTATGAATTTAACACAAAAGCCGACTTGGAATGGCATTCACAAGCGAGGCTAAAGATGGGCAAGGACCCCTCCTTTTACAACCTTTTTCAAGGGTTTCAGAGCATTTTTTTACGGCCTGGACCCCCTGGCCTCCAGCCCCCACCCCCGTTTCGGGACTATTTTCCCCCAAGTTTGCCTTGGTAAACATTTCTTTTTTCTAATTCCCCTGGTAACCATTGTTGAAATCTTTGCTCTGAAATCAAACATAACTATTAGAACGTCATAGAGGATAAAAAACAGGTCAAAATGTTCATTCTTATAGACTTTCTCAGGCCGTTAGGGAGCAACCATGTCATGGGGTTATTCGTTCAACAATTGCCTGTGGCCGCCTGTTGACAGTACCAATTCAACCTGGATGCGCCCTGTTGCGGTGAAGACAGGAGTGTGTTAGTTTTTACACAGGGGATCCGCTCATACGAAATCTAGCAACTTTTATAAATGAAGGCTAGTTCACACTCGTATCTTTCATCAGGATGGACCTGGAGAATAACGACATCCTCCTAATCACGAAGCCTTTCTCTCAAAATACCGCGCTGGCGTAATGGGTCCATCATATTCACCGAAAATAAAGACACAAAGGAAAGTATTCGTATGTATGTAACACACTTTGTGGAGGTTAAGGTGGAGAGCGATTAAGGTTTTACTAGTAGGCAGTATAAACAATTATGAAAAACATGTTCTCGCTACACATGGTATGGTAAAATTATTTGACATATGGGTGGAGTTGCGGCCACACCCATCAAGTTTAGTCGGTTTCCCCGGAACCGTCCTCTGCTGAAGAGTCGTTTTAGTTAATAATTTAGAGATGACAGCACAAGGAAAGAAAGGAATAAATGTAATTGTATCGATAACCAGGTGTCGCTATCTTACTTTTTTCGCGGAAATGCAAAATGATAACATGTTCCGCCTCTCGAAATTTTGGGTCTAAAGTAGGTTACATTTCGAAAGTCAGCGAATCTGAGTTGTGCTGTTGCTGAACTTTTGAAAGTATCATGATCCATATCCCTGATTCTAGGGAATAAAAGACAAACAAACAAGGAGTTTCTGTAATAGATATTCTGGTATGTAGACATCCGTTTGCCAGATTGCTTTTTTTTTTTTTTTGCTAGGGGATATTTCTCCTTTTTGGGGCATCCTGTTATCACAGTGTTCAGAAAAATCTACACGCTTTGTTGTGATAACGTTTATGGGAGTTGCCTATACAATTATGTTTTTAAACGACTATAGATCGCTCAAAGATCGAGTTGAAAAATATCAGGATTGTCTGAAGTCGTTGTCTTTATAGGTTTATGTATACACATGGTGCATTGTCAAAAATCCGATTTCTTTTACTTTTTGCGTTGACGCGTTATCGTTGATTTTCGCTGGCGGATGAAATGGTACAGTGAATGGCTCTCTAAACCGGACGCGTTGACACAACCTTACCGTTTCAAATCAAGGGCCCTGACCTTGACGCCACCACGCTCCACAATTCAATTAACTGATCTTACATTACCAATTTTAAGGCAAGGAATAAAGCTGACCTCGCATCTCACATCCTTTGGTTGATTAAAACATGGGCCACCAGGTGGTTTCGGCAAACTGTCGCAGGAATCAAGGATATGCCCTATTTCCGGGTTCATGATGGTGCCGTGAACCCGCATACCCGACGAAATTTTCATTAACCATAAATCCCATGAGCCCCGGGTATTGCCAGCTAATAACGTAACGTAAACTAGGGATAACATGCGCTCATTACAATCCACAAGGTTCGCAGTAGTACTTGGTATGTTGATAAATAAGCATAAACAGGACATTGTGTGATGGTTGCTTCATAATAATGAATGAACAGCTAAACAATAAATATTTCAAAATATTCATTAAGAGAGTGACACGCAATTTTAAACTGGTGGACGTCACGCATGCGAATGGTAGTTTCTCTGATTAAGAGAGGTTTTACACGTTGTTGCTCCGTTCGTCTCGCCATGTATATATCGAGTTAACATGCTGTTTGGTTTTTTTGAACGAATTGGCCCCTGGACATTCTCCCTGGACAAATTTCAATTGGATGTCTACTAAGGATTCTCTTGAGGGATATACTTATCTGCTGCCATTTACTACATTTGCGGCCCCAGGTCCTATTATCAGCATTTTAACTTTTGGTTCGTTCAGGCAGGCATGGCCACCTTAAAATATAGAGCACAGTTTCCTCAAAGATCATAAGCCTGATTTCTTAGCAGCTTGAAAAATACATACCCATCTGTGTTTATAAAACTACCTTCTTCACAGTATAGTCCGTAAACAGAAAAATGGGTGGTAATGGATACTTTTAAAAAATTAAAGGTAAAAAGTAAGTACAGAGGTCATGAAACAGTTGTTAGGTCATATTGCCTGTAAACATGCATGCAATTATTTATTGTTAAATATTTTGACTAAACATAAAGCAGTTTCTTCTCAGAATTGAGCGCTATGTTAGATATTAAATTCAATATTTTCATAATAATTTTAAAAGAATTAAAAAAAAACACACGACTGGCAACCTGAAGCACAGGCTCAGTAAGAGCACAAGGTACAAGCTTAATAAACCTGGTTTATTCTCACAACGTAATCCGATTATTCTATTGAATTTGCGAAAACCTACTTCCCTCTTAACAAAGCACCATGTGCTGGACCGAAGATATTTGTATGTTTTGGAGTACCAGGGATCCATATTAAATTCAATTTTTTTTATATAGTGTGCACGATTATAAATGACACATTGACTACCTAAGTCTCCCAGTATTTATGCCTTATCTCCTATTTTTTCCTACATTTCCGTTCGCTTCACAATCATGTTTTGAATATTACTGTAAATATTGAATAATTATTCTCATAAAGACCTGCTATTATTGAAACCATTGAGCTCCTTTGTTAAACCACAAGTACAAGCTCTCTAATCCAGTAAAACAGACTTTAAGATGCAACTTGGAGAATGTATGGTCATGGTAAGTAACCGAGTAAAACCCAATTGTGCAGTGAAAACATTTTACCTATATTTCTGGATGAAACTCTTGCATTTAGTCCTCGATTGCTCTTAAAAAGTTCTGTATTAATTTAGGAGCTTAATGGAAGCCATGAAGTAGGCTTTTTCAAGCTAAACGGATATGCACAACTCATTCATTTTAAAACTAACAAACGAACAGCTCATTTGAGGCAAAAGTGTTATTAAAGCAGCACAGTGGCGCCCCAAAATGAATAAATTCAACCACATAGGCGGTCACTCTTTCTTCTTTCAGACCAGAGAGTAACATATTACATATATACTTCCTTCTCATCATTATACATTTTAGTTGTTGTGACTTTATACCAGTCGAACATAAAAATTCCATTTTATAGATAAAGTTCATAATTATTCTCTTTAAAAACTAATCTTCCGCAATAAGAGTAGGCGATATAACCTATCACTATATACGACTGTATATGACCCTTTATTGTATAAAAACTCTAGTATATGAACTTGGTCATATACATTTTCTAGTACAGTATTCCTTGTATATAAACTTAGTCATATACATTTTCTAGTACAGTATTGGTTATCGTACCTCGACCATTTTATCCATTTATCGTGCACGCCGTCGTGGATTATTTTAACAGCGGTCGGAAAACAGAGAATTATTTACGTAGATTAAGTCTTACATATCAAGGTACAAGTCAAATCATATCCTAACCAACTCCGTAGGAGGGGAAAGTTAATTATCTCTATGTTAAAACTATCTGGATACTGCGATCAACAACTCCTACCACGGACACCCACCTGGTTATTCTAGAATTATGAAATCAACACGTCTTAACGTGTCTTGACAAAAATCCTGAAATTTACAAAATCCCTGGCACTGAATGTAAATATCAGAACTTCATGTGGCAAAGCAGTCAGCAAGATATTTTTAACCTTTTTTATAGTGAACGTTTTCTAAGTAGTGAAAATGCCTTCGTTCTAGCTGTTAATGCAATATGAAAATTGGTCTCATGGGGGATGCCATTGTGAAACTAGAACTTTCAAGGTAGGTAAAACTGTATCTTCGTCATTTCAAACTGGAAGAATTTTTATAACAACCAAAATGTTAACTTAAAAACATATTTAATTAAGCAAGCGAGCTCGTATTACTGCAATATATACCCAGTCTGTTGGCCTCAAAGGCATCAATCCAATTAACTAATAGCTGTGTTCGTCAAAGCCTCATACCATTTGAATTCTGTCGTAATTCCCTACAGTCACAGAAACTTATTATTATTTGAAAACTCAAGAAGGCATTTTCTGGCATTCTGTGTATTAAATTCTGAGAAAATTCTATTAATACTGCAGATATGCTTTTCGTTTCCAGTTTCTTTGAATGAAGTCAGTCCCCATCAGAGGTTACGTATGCAAGCTTAGTGTTTACAAAAGAAGGGTAATTAGTAAAAAGAGTTTTAAAAATGAACTTTGGGTCCTTTTGTGGGTTTCCGCTGTTTCATACGTCTCGCGCTCTTAATGGGTTGGTGTGTAATGATGCATGCGTGCTTAATAATGAGTTATTTTAGCACGAAGACCACTAACGAATCTGAAAAGAACCGATCGCACATATAAACATATTCTAAAAACCTGGGTAACTGGTTTGTAATGTTCACGTATTGCTTGGACATTTCAAATAAAGAAACAGATCATCTTAGTTGATTTCAACGAGGAAGAGCCTATTTGAAAACTTGATGATTGAAAAATAAAACAGTTCTAAAATACTTTAAAAATATGGAACATGTTGTTGTCCAAGCATTATGCTACTGGGCATTACATATGAATAATATATGTAACGCATTCGCCACAGCCTGGCAGTGGACGGCGTGTAAGTGAACACCAAAGTACAGGACAATATTGTTACGAAGGCAAATTTTTTCAGCGGAAAACATTGGGCCATACCCGGATTCGAACCCATGTTGGTGGCGCACAAATCCTGCGTACTAACCACTTCGCTAGCAAAGCAAGCTTCGCTAGCAAGACAGTTTGGTCCGCTTTTATGTCACCCCGTAACACACCCCCTCTTGAGAGCGTTATGCTATCAGAACAAGACTAATTATCCCAGGAGTCACACTTTGGTGAGCTTATTCCCTGGGCCACAACGTTTACCGTCACGTTGGACGAGCCCCCATTTTGTTACGAAAATAAATTGTTCAGGGGAAAATACTGGGCCTATCCGGGATTCGAACCCATGTCGGTAGCGCACAAGTCCGGCGTTCCAACCCCTTGCTAGAAAAGCAAGCTTCACTAGAGAGACAGTTCGTTCCGCTTTTATGTCACCCTTTTACAATATATAATAATTTAATAATTGTTTTCAGAAGGAAAGTGCATTGGTTTGATCTGGCTAAATAATAGATTGATGAACGTTTATTATGTACTTTGCAAGACCTGGTTTGCTTACAATTATAAAGATAATCAACTTTAATCCATCAAGAAATTGCAGAATCTGATTTGGTATATACTGTTTACTGGTTCTAAAAGAATAGCTGAAATTTAACTCAGAGATTTTCTTTATTCAAATTATGGAGATAAACCGAAAGAAGACATTTCCGCAGTTATGTCCATTGTTAGGTTTTTATTGGTCACCTCATTTGCTTTTCTTACAAATTTCCCTCAGGAAAGTATTTCTAATGGTCATCTGAGTAACTCTGATACTGCACAGCCCATGTCTCGGGAGATTATTTAAAATTTATAATATCGGAGAGTAATCGCAATAAATCATATCAAATATATTGAATGATATAACTTATAGCCTAACAATATAAATAATGAGTAATAACCATATAAAATTTAAGCTGCCATGATTGGAGTAAAGAGAGTATACTTTGGATTATCCCTGGGAAGCTTTGGTCTGGTGCCTTGGAAACCATGCCGTGATGTAATTCTGTAATGTACACGAGACGGAGTTCATCAGGTAAACACGAATAAGTCATGCTCTCAAGCTGGCACTATGGCAACACTTCGTGCGTATTGGGATCCATTGGGAAGAACCTCGCTCATAAGAGCTTATATACGTCCCTCAATTGGCTAATACAATATTTTCCCTCAGGTCGGCCCGTAAACCATGTCCATATGTATATGGATACAAAGCATATTGTTCCTGGCGCGACTGCAATGTATATGGCCGACTGACTATACCTATTAAAAAAACCCGAAGCCATTTTCTGTTTAAAATATTCATGTATTATTTGCTCTGTGACGGATTAATTGTCCCGCATGTACCTACCAGACCGTTAAATTGCCCTTTAACTGTAGAATCTATAATGTTTATACCGATAGACACAGATTTCCCATCCACTTGATCAATTCATTCCTAGGTTTACGTGCCGCTCCCTGTTTTCCGAAGTTTACTTGTTACAGTCATTTGGTCCAATTACCATAGGATTATTTTGTGACATTAAAACACCGAAAAATATACAAGGACATCAAAATATTCATGTTAATATACTTAGTCATTGGTAAATGGAAAAATTCTTACTTTTAAATTAGAATAAGACTCTTTGAGTGATGGTTTCCCCGCCTTCCATAAAATGAAACATGTGAAGGGGATAAAACATTCTTTAAAAAAATTATATATCAGTTACAATTACCTCAATTGAAACGGTAATCATGAATTTTGAAAATTTCCACATTTTTATTTTCCTATTGCTATACTGAAAACTGCAGTGTTTTATGCCAAAACGTTCCTCGGGGAAATTGCTTTTGTGATTCGCAGGATTGAAATCATTAATACAGTTCTTGATGAAAAACTAACATTGCGTTATCCATTCAATTATCACATTTGGTTCGCATGGAATTGCCCGTCGTATAATAACTAGGCACCTAGGTTACAAAAGAACCTACTATGGAGCTTTAAAGTTTTTGACAAGGGGGTTAATGGTGTTTTGATTGCGCTGACGTGCAATTAGCCCACTGTACTCTAAGGTCGTTCTTGCCACACTTCCAGGATGATAAAAAAACGCCTGTAATGGCTTGGAGCGTGCGGCAAACGGGGGGCAACTGTGGAAAATCACACCAGTGCGTGAGAGTTGCTGAACATGTCTACCACACCTGCAGTGCCAATCAATACTTACCTAAGAAACCGGCCAGATATGGACCACTGTGGCTTAACATTCGATTTGACTAAGAATGCTCGATTAAATTAGATCAAAACCACTTTGCAACTCATAAATGTCAAACTCGCCCACCGGAGCGGCTGTTTTATCTAAATCTACCTTACGTTCTGCCATTTGATATCGTCAGTACCTCGCCCTTTGTCAGACCTGTTGTCCGCGCACAGTATGGAAATGGCCCTATCATTGTCTGAGACAAATGGGTATGAATTTAGAAAAGAATCTTCAAGGACGAGCTTTTCAACATTGATTTGGGTTTATTGATTTTGACAAGCTTCCATTAGTTAAAAGAATTGCAAGGCCAAGTCCTTCAATTTATTTTGTTATGCATCCGTTTTTATCGCTGGAATAATAAAGTCTGCTATCCTTAGGCTAATGTATTTTATTGGATGGTGACGGGATTAAGTGGGACAGAAGATACCGAACAGCAATGTAGTGTACTAGCGACAGTTCTTCCACTGCATTAAATGACAATGATTTGCTTTGGTGTGGCAGCGGAAGTTGCATCTAAAACTCATAAAAATGTACACTGTTCAATCTTCTTTACAAGAGAAGACCCCCGTGTTAGTTTTATTTCTGTGAAGAGAATTTCTCTACAGAGAAACGTCAATTGATGTAAAACTTAAGGCCTTTTAAGGGTCGACAGAAAGTCTGAGGGCACAGAACGATCAACAACAAAATGGCCACTGTATATGAGAACGATGTCATTAACAAACAGTTAAAACCGTTGGTGTAATATACATAATTATATCATCGAGACCTATTAAAGGGGTTCTGCTGGGGGGATTTTCGTGTTAGGCATACAAGGCAAGTCGAACAATGCTTGACTAGAAATAGTAGTCGTCAAACTTAGGCAGTATTCATTCACTCTTTTTTTCCGCGGATACGGGCTTTCTTCTGTTTGAATAATCATACTGTTGTGTTTATGGAACATATATATATATATATATATATATATATATATATATATCTTAGCTTTACACGCGACTCATTTGTTAACGATAGTAAAAATTGCCCAAATGTCTTGCAGATGGCTGCTCAGTAGGCTGCCAATCCAACGCCTACCTGCTCATCTATTTTAAAAAATAGCAAAAAGTAACATAAAAGATTATTAATAAGTATAGTCACTCTTCGAAGCAGTAATTGGTTTTACCATTTATATACATGTTCAACTTGTCCCCTTGAGTCGCTTTATTTATGATAATGGTGGAAGGGTGGTTCTTATATAATCACTCAGATAAGTGCTTCGGTCAAAGAACTGAACATAAAAGTATAAGCCGTGCACGACCTTGTTAAACCCCTGCCTTAACATAATGTCTTTTATCATGTAATTGAAAGCATAAACCACTCGTAGTAAAGTATTAAAGTACTAAACAGCTGTCAGGGACTAAACGGTTTCTCTACTACAATTTCGTCTTTGATATAGTTAAAAAAATATTTAATTCATTAAGATAAATGTTAAAGAAAATGTATTTGATTAATACTGTTTTTCATACAAAATTTAGGTATTGTGCAAGTTTAGTATCATTGTCAATTGCTACATGTCAATTTATTTTTCATTAAAATTTTTTTTATTTTCAATCTTAATTCAATTTTACATTTTTATCATTTTTTTATATTGATTTGAGGATTTTTATATCAAATCTGGTTATATTGATTTTTTTTTGTGATTCAAATGTCTATGTGCTATTTCTTAATCACGATTATTAATCTCGTTTTCCTTTTTTTTCTTTCTCAGATGGCGAGATTGTGGCGGGCGTTATTTCTGCTGGTGTTGGCGGCTGTGTACAGCGTGACGGCTTTCCCTGTGGTAGGTCGCCGGGCACCCTCAATAGGCTATGACTACCCGCTCCATAGGCCCAACAACTGCGTCGCTGATGAGGTGTTTGCACCATGTTACCTGTGTGGAAAAATTCTGGATAGCAAAAAGATATACGCGCATTGTTGCCGGTCCGCGGACGATACTAGCAGCGAGTCAATATATGGCTACTGCATGCAGCTGTTATCTTAGCCGAAGCAGCCACCGTGGGCGGCAGGTAGCCATGGCAACCAAGCCTCGCCCCGGATTCACTGCTTCTCTGCGGCTGACCATTCCGGAGAAGTAATCAGTTTTAAAAGGGGGAAAAATGTGCCCTGTGAAGTAGGAGAGAAATTTCCGCGCCTCATTTTTGTCTGGACTCTTATTTATAATGGATAATTTGCAAAGATTGACTTCACAATAGTGAAAAAGATTCTAAAGAAATGCAAAGGATACAGAGACTTTAAGATCTGTCATCATTCGATGGTTTTACATCCTTTTGAATAGATCTAATCCTGATTTCTTTAGGGCTGGTGTCTGATTATTTCATCTTTATATTTAGTAATTTGAATTGTTTCCGAATGGTTTAACTGTATAGGAGTCTCTTAAGTAAAGGCTGTAAGAAACTGTTTAAAAAATACATGGCATTCCTTTGAACGTTGGACACAGATTTTTGTTGCTGACTAGGCAACTGTAAGACATCTATTCATGAATAATACTTGTATGTTATATATTATGTTTATTGTGGTATAAACCGTTATTTTTGTAAATGCTCCTTCTATCGTATATTTTGTTTTCATTTTTTTCAACAGACTCCTTTTCATTAAACATGATAACTAAACAAGAAATCAGTTACGCCCTTTTAATTAATACGGAAATAACACCCGCATTTTCCGTGCACATACCATCCCATCATGCCTTGTTCGTTGACGTTACGGCTTTTGTTTCAGAGGACCAGTTAGATAATAATAGAAAAAGGACAAGAAAGAAAAAAGGTCTAATAAGAGAACTCTGATGCTGAGAAAGTAAATTTGACAAAGAAGAAATTAATCATTGAATTCGTGGAAATTCCGTTCAATAAACTTCACTGCACTGAGAAATGACATTTGTTCCTTTAATTCACAACACCTCACTTGTATAATGTCCTGCTGAATTTATCGATTAACATTTAAATATAAACAAAATTATTAAAAAATCTTATTTCAGCTAGAAAAAAATAAATTTTAAAATTGTTGACCAATTCCTAGATTTATCATTTATTTATGATTATGTCAATTAAAGAAACATGGAAGATATTCAAGCAAATTCATATGCATTCAGGCAAAAAATTTGAATAAGCTAACCGGGTTTATAGTATCAGGATTCCATCAGTATAGACAATTTCTTTCTCTCGCCCCAGTAGAGGCAGCAAGCTTCTAGTGCATGGCAGAGTCGATTTTCCAAATGTTGCAAATCATTTCAGTAATTGTGTGACACAACCATCGTTAGTTTATAATTCTGAATGAACAGCATAAGGAACGCTTCATTTTTCTAGTTATCATGCAGAGATCTCCCCTGATAACTGTCACCAGGATTACAGTTGAACCTCATATATCCGTATCCAATCTCTCTCTAAAATCATGTATCCGTACATCAAAACGGGGAAACTTATATTCCATCCTTTAATCGTATATATGACATACCTTGTCCCTAAATCCATATGTATTTGAATTGAATAATGTATATATGAACACAGGTAAACAGAATACACTTTTTAACTATGCAACTTTCATATTTTCCGCAGTTTTGTTCATACAGTAAAAGCCCTAATTACTCTAGATCTCTAGTATATATCCGATATGCCCATTTCCCGGATGTCCTCTTATCATCAGTCAGCTTAATGCTGACGCGAATTTCAATGTAGAAACGACCAAATTCTAACACAAGTGAATACAAATTGTCCGTATAGCCACCAGTAATTTTTACACATTTATTAAATCCATTGACGACTGTGCGTTAAACTTTTAATCTTGTATCAGTGTCATAAATAATACGTATCATATTTAAAACCCACAGTCATTCTTCAGGTTTAATTAACAAGGAACTTAAACAATAGTTACCAACGATGGTTCACGACATATATACCTAGCGTAATAGCCTCGTGACTGACCGCCTAACTACTTTCTGTTTCATAGCTCTTTCACGCCAGGGTTCTTTCACATGGCATGACCGGATTGAAATCAACCACAGGGTATACCGGGCAATGAACAAACTATACCTGCCGCCCTTCTACATTTGCTTCCGGTGTAATCTCCTCGTAGCCTCAAACATCCGCTCATTGTTGTTTCTGTCGCGGATATCCGAATCTTTCAACCTGTCCGTCAACATGGAGCAGACTCTCTCTGCACACTAAATAACCAAACACGACGCTATAAATCAAAATGTACGTTCCAATATTCGATATCTGTATTCACGCGGCACACACTAAACCCTGCGTGTTTATCGGACCGTACACAACCAATATCCCTATAATTACTCAAAGTAATCTTTCGTTATCTTTCAGGAAAAAAATTATATCTTGTCTAGCACTCATTCTTTCATATTTCACCTGGTAGGAATTGGTGTGTCTGGTTAAATTCTATTACTCCAAGAAAACTAAATTAAACTTAATTCGTCAGGTTTCACGTGATGGCTTATAACTGTGCGCTGAACTGTGCGCTGTAAAAGAGTGTGTTTTGCCACAACCACTGCACTAAGCCGTTCTATTGCAATCCAGGAGTATTCTGTTTGGAAGCCCATGTATAACATTATTACCCGGGTACAGACACATTAATGATAAGGCCTCGTCACGTTCCTTGTCTGAACAAAAGCTGTTGATTAAATAATGTGGCCTGATATTTGTTATTCACTAATACGCAATGAATTGCAGTCTCTGGGAAATTAACCAGGTGAAACGTGAACATTGAATAAAAGCTCCGATAGGTCCAAATAAAAGCTGTGCTCATAAATAGTGAAAATAAATCGCATGTCCTACAGATCCAACAGACCTATTAAATGTTTTATTATTATTATTATTATTTTAATGCAATATACCACATGCAGTGTCAGACATGTTAAGCGTTAGAAAAGTACTTTAATGCAACTGAAGTGAAGGCAATTCAATAAATTTTCCCCTAAATAATGAGATTTACTTACTATAAAATATCGACTGTTTAATCAAACGGATATGTCCATGGCCTATCGGGGGTATTGTCTTTTAATGAAGGTAACAAAAGGATGAATTTGAAAAATGAGCTTCAGGTTTGATATTGATGAGGTTTTTATATGCACAGGGCTGGTAATAATACATGTGCAATAACATACCCGACATCATAGCATCTCTCTTTAATGGGTTTTATCTAGCTGTTTTTTTTTTTCAAATCGAGAACCTTCTTGTTTTGTAATGGCCCACGTCCTGTTCAAGACTATAATTTTTTTTGGTGTATGCCTTACATAAACCATTTGCAATTCAAATAAGTGCACTTACCTACAAACATTTTAATAACCACAAACGTTATCCCTCAGCGAGTCGACAGGAAATAGAAAATGGATTTCCTAACGGTCACCCTGTTAATATGATTAGACGGAGGGTATAGAGATTGTCAAGTATCATCAGCACTTTACGTCTAACGTATCTTACCCACATCTAAAGAAAATCATCCAGGGGCGTCAATATAGGGGTGGGGGTGGGTGGGGGGTATATATCATATATATATATATATATATATATATATATATATATATATATATAGTTGAATATGTCATTCAGAGACGCTGATAAAGGTATATATATATTATATATATATATATATATATATATATATATATATATGTATATATATATATATATATTCAATGTCATCCCCCCCCACCCTGGAAGAAAAATTGACGCCACTGAAATCATCCTTTCCATATCATTCATGTAGGGGTGGGGCTGGCCATCAGTAAGGGATGTATCACCACATTTAATTACCATATATACCTTGATGTAATCATATTTTCATAGTATTTTTTCATACGACACAGATTTAAATAAAATAGACATGATACTTTATATGGTGCCAGTTTATGAAAAAAGCACGGTTTTATGGAATTAAAGGTATTATGTCAGAGCCATCAAAATCGGATCGATCCAGATGCATCGATCGATTAATCGATTTGTCGACATATCGCAACAGCCTTAATCCATATGAAAACCGGATTTATGATATTTTACTTTCGATTCAAACATAAATTTTAACTCTAGAGACTTTGAATCAATTAAATGATTTTTTATCCCTTTTTGCCATTTAAAGGGTTATTTCTTGTAAACAGTGAAATAATGCATAGCATCTCCGATATGTATTTGTTAAGTATTGAGACTGATTAGTTTGCATGCCTTTAAAAGCAAACGGGCTTTTCTTACCTAAAAAGAACAAATCCTGATAATTTTCGTCAATAGAATAATTTCCCCCATTTCAAAGGAAATAAATTATTCATGAAATTGCCCTGTTTACAGTGTATTAAATGGAAAAGTTTTTTTTTTGGGGGGGGGGGGGGGGTAACTTTCACGCGGATCTTTTTTCAGGAACTGAGAGGGAGGGTAAATTGTTCAAGTTCTAGTGTACACGTTACTTAAAGATGAATCCTGTCAAGACTACATGCAGGGCATGGTTAATATAAACCGGGCCCTGTGTAAACATGAGAGGTTACCGGGTGAGTCAGGTGAAAGAAATTCACAGATCAGGCGAATGCGCGCACTAGGCTGAACTGTGATTTTTTTTAACACCAAAAAAAGAAACCTGGTTTGATATTTATAACCTCACTAGTTACATGAATGCGTTTTTGTTTATGTAATTTCAAAATAATATGAGGGACTTTTTCTTGATAGTAAATATTTTACCATGGAATTTCATTGATGTATATAATGGTTAAAGGGGGGCAAAAATTATTTTGTTCACACTTTTTTATTTTAAGTGTACATTTATGTACACAATGGTTTTGAGTGAAAAATAAACTTAATGTTTTATCTATAACTTTGCTTTGAGTAGTTCTGACAGTGTCCTGGTATGGTACGTAGTTCCGACACTAGCCTGCTATGAAATGCCATGCCGGGTTGGTTTGAAATCCTTGAATTTGCCCTTGTATCAAGAGATATCATGCATATCTATGTGATATCTATGTCATATTATCTATATTCATGTAAGAACCAAAATCAAGTCAAATGGAAGATTTGTTTTCTCAGTGAAAAACTAGAATACGGGTAGTTGACAAGCGGCTACGTGTATCCGCCGAAATCAGAGTGGTGACGGGTGAAGTGAGGCATGGATTGAGTGGCAAGGAGAAATAGAGTGAGGTGTGTTGCTATTAGCATGGATGTATGCAGCCGAATTATGTATGAAGGTTGCGCCACCTACCATTAATCCAGAAAGCTGTCCAAGTTGTATACATATGCAAAATTTTAGGCAGATAAGTCAAACCACTACTTGTATATGAGTGATTTTATCCCACAGCAGACAAAAAGAGGGACACTGTGCAAAAATGGTTGCAGGTGGCACCACCAATTTTGTGTATGATTAAGAGCTATGTGAGATCTATACATGTGCAAAATTTCAGGGGGGTATGTGAAACCAGTCTTGAGATATAAGCCAGAATTTCTGCAGCGTAAACATTAGTGTATGTGGCGCCACCTGTCTTAAAATCAAAACAGCTGTCCAGGATGTATAAATCTGCAAAATTTCAGGTGGATAAGTCAAACCACTGCCGAGATATGAGTGATTTTTTACCAAGGCAGATGAACAGATGGACGCTGTGCAAAAATGGTTGCAGGTGGCGCCAACATTGTTAGTGTATGTGATAAAGCTTTCAAAGGGCTACATTTATGCAAACTTTTTAGCCTGATCGGTCAAACGGTTCCCGAGATATGTGGGTTTATGTGCGGCAACAGACGCACAAATGGACGCTGGGCAGAGAGAAAAGGTCAGAGGTCAACCAAAAATGAGGGTGCAGCAGTTCACTAGTGACCTGATCATAATTCTGAATTTCAAAAAATTTCGCCCATAGTTACGAAGGAGTTCTCCAGAAACCTAAGCGGCGGCGGCGTCCGACTGAAAACATAGTATCCGCAATTGGCAGACACAATTAATAGGTGCAATAATATGCGAAATATATAGAGAATCGTAAAGGATAACCACAGTTACATAGCTGATCAAATCAAATACATAATTAAGATATTCTTATTTGAGTGACAAAGGGTAGTTTTTAATCACAATTGCTGACTCTGTCTGTTACTTGTAATGAGTATGCCATCTATATTCATTGAGTGGAGTCAAACTGTGATGGCTTGGAATGTTGAGCAGTCACTTTTCAGACCAACGTGGACGTACCATATAACCTCCACCCACTCCATCCCCATGTTGTTATATAAAAGAATGTCATTTTGTCATAAAAATAGGCTCTAATTTTAATCCGTGAACAATTCTATATAAGTTATTTACAAAAAAAGTGTGTCATTTTCATCAAATATTAATGAAGTGTTATCTTTCATATATAAGTTTTAAACGATGACTGATAATAAAACATGATGATTCACGCATTTCCATGACATTGTGAAACACGGGTATTAAAGCACAAATTAAATAATTCGTACAGATCTCGAGATTTCAAACTATGAATTTAAGGGTAATTATGAAATAACCAGCGGCATATCTGGGGAGGGAGGGGTGTTCTCAGGGGACTTTAGCTCCCTAAGTAATTTTAGGGTAACACTTTTACATTTTGTTTAACACTGAGTAATTCCCTGGTATTGTATACCTAATTTATGAAATTTAAAAGAAAATTCTATCAATATACCCGTTCGAGGGGAGGGAGAAAAAAACTCCCACACCTATTCCCAAGGTGCAAAGGGAAACTGCACCCCTATACAATATAATATTAAGATCTCATATGATTACATGATTTATTTTTCAAGAACCAGAATTAAACCAAACGGACGCTTTTGATTATATAAGATCTTATATATGCAGTCACATGATGTAAAACATATTGTGTGTTGAGGATTAAGGTATATAAAATAAGTGAAATATCATTTAAATCTTTGTTAATGTAAAACAATACTATTTCTTTCTTTTTTACATTTCAGCCAATGTGTCAAATGAACTGACTGACATCTCAGTAAATCTATAAAATGCCTGTAAATTTTAGCCATTTTATACATTGCCTGTGTGAGTCATGCAGGAAATTTGGAAAATTAATGAAAATTCCAGGCAATATATATATATATATATATATATATATATATATATATATATATATATATATATATATATATATATAATGTTGCATAGAAAAAAAAAACTAAACTTGGTTTTTTCTTCAGGCACTTCATGACTAATTTATTTCGTACCAAACGCTCAGAGCGTGTGGCATTCTTCAGATGTTGTACCACTCTGCCATCAAATTTTTCAAACAATGATGACTATATACAACTGTATATTGTTACAGGTCTCTCTTTTATTGTGCGCTGTTGACATTCTAATTCATGTTGGGCGGGCCCTGGTTTGTTGTGCGCAAGGGTCTTGCATGTGTCTATTAGGCCGGCATAGCTCGTTGCCATGGGAAACGTGTTGGCCTGGCACGCGTTGGGGTTTGAAGTGTAGAAACACTGCGTTCTTTGTTCTTGATGTTTCAAGTCTGTTTCTGTAACTTCTATGAAGTTTACCATTTCTAATATTTTCGGATGAAAAAGTTATAAATAACTGTGATTAGAGCCGGGAGAGAAGGGAGAGAAATATTCCAATTGACACGGAAGAGTATGGGTCAGTTTGTGGACCTTTCCGATAATTGCGGCACTTATAGATATTCTTCGAACTTGGTAACAGATTTTATTCAGTCTTCATTTTGCCTTTGGGACTGTTACCCCGAGAACTTCACTTTCGGATTACAACAGATTGATTTCGGGATTGAATTGGACTATTATTCTCTGAGAAGATTTACGTGAACTGTTCAATTGGATTATATGTTTTTAAGGACTTATTGAGCTGTGACAGTGGTGGTACCCAGAATCAAAGCCTAGGATCCGGACACTCAGGTACTGTACATTTTTATTGTTTTACCGTGTAATTGTATTGATTAAGTGTATTGTAATGTTAGGATTGTTCTAAGAATAAATTACGGAACCTAATAACAACAGTTCACGTAGTCGTTTGGCATTGCTTGGTCTTCGCTGCTAGGATCGGTGGAGGGAATGTATGCTGCTTTTGCCTTTGTGGTGGTGGGTGTTATGGCTTTCTGAAAAGTCACTGGTGCGGGTTAAACGGTGGCGGTCTCTCGCGGCTTCCTGCTTGGCTTGGTGGCATTACGTCTATTGGTTTAAAAGTTATGCTTAAGGAGGTACAGGGCTCGGGTCTTGACCATAGCAACCTGTAGCTGCTAAACAAAGCGAAAACATCTTCAGTCAGACATTAAGACACTTGTGCTATGGACGCAACTTTACTTAAATATGAAAATAAAAGGCTTAGAAGATTTTTTACGTATGGTTACGATGTGACAGAGCATTTTTTATATATTTCCTTTATTTTATATCTTCATTTTTATTCTTTTTCTAATGCACCGTATCGAGTCCTAAACAAAACTTAAGAAACCTGTTTTAACACCTTTAGTTTAAGCATTCCTGAACACTGATAAATTTAAACGCAAATTATTTCTGTGCGGTTAGTTTGTAAATTTAACATTATTGCCTGTAACATATATACCAAATCTACGGGAAACAAATCCTTAAGAGAGAGAGAGAGTGAGAGAGAGAGAGAATATTTTGGCAAGAGTTTTTGGTCACTTCGAAGGCAGTATACGTCCTTTTTCAATCATAATCGCATTAAATGTCTGCACATGCAGCATGTGACAGTGATTACATCAGAATTACATCCTACATGACAAACCTTCATATCTGATTTGGATGTAATATCAGATATACATACAAATAAACAGTTTGGTTAGTTTTATTAACCAAATCTGTCAGTTTAGTGCGAAAGACAATATCTCCATTTACCGGTAGTTTGCCTATCTTCATGTATTATCAGGTTTTTACACCTCTCTGCCACATCCTTCCTTCACTTTATCTTACCTTGCACTCGGATTTCACGGATTGAACCAGAACAACGCACACAGTGTGGAGCACGAAGTACAATAATGTGAGTTAGGACGTACTAAATGTCTCATCCTCTGCCTGTTATTGATTGGCGCCCAGGTGCTAATTACCTCCATGAAAGCTGTTGATTAGCCTGAATCTAACGAGTTCTACTTATCTCCATCCGCCCAACACAGTACGGCTCTGATTGTTGTCGATTTCACTTTCATTTCAAGAGATCTTATCCCCTCTACATAGCATTTTCAGTAAATTCATTTTCAGTTCGGCTATTACTTCAACTATCTTATTATTTCGTTGCACTTTACCCTATATTAATAACATAACTTTTGTAGCTGTAGTCTATATTAGAGAATAAAAGTTCAAGTGAATATTGTTACGGAACCTAATATAAACAGATCACGTATGCGTGATGAACACAAATTCTGTAACAGGGATAAAAAAATCAGATTATTTAAAACTAGGCAGCGTGAAATGTCTAGGGGAATGAATAAAGAAGTCAGTGGTTTTTTGTTAACAAATAACTATAATTTATTCTTAAAACAACCCTAACATTACAATACACTAAATCAATAAAATTATACAGTAAAACAGCGGTATATCAACAAATCAATACAATCACACAGAAAAATAATGTGCACAGTACCTGGATACCAACATCGTCACAACGACAAATTCTTTGAACGTACACTCTCGGAGAATGACAATCCAGTGCAAAGCTCCCGTAACAATCCAGATAAGGATAAGGTCCCAGAAACTGACACACGCTTCTGCGTCCGCTGGAAACCTTCTGTGCTCTCTGTCCTCGGTTCTAAAACACAGCCCCATTATATACTCTTCACCCCAAGCCGAGAATTTTCCACTTCTAGAACATTCGAAGAATAATACATTATACACGGTAAGCACGTGTCTCAGGAATTCTCTAGAAAAACATCGCTGTGTGTATCTCTACATATCAGGGTCATCCCGTGACCTCGGCCAGACGTGAAAACCCCCAGCCAGCATGACAACGAGAGTTCAACCAGTACGGATTAAACATAAAGTGCAACAACAACATGAGTTACGCCAGTGTCACACAATAAAAGGAGCACCTTTAACAATATTCAGGGGTGTATCATTGAAGAGGACCAGGCTTCTTGGGAAGGAGCCGGTCAGGACTAAACCATTGTTGGTGACGTCATGACATGACGTCATTGTTGTTCCCGAGACCAGAACATTTGTCATCAACTGGACGCCTACCCGTTACACAAGGGATGTCTATTTATTTTTTTTCGACAATTGACTTTCCCTTTTTTTGCACAGTGATATATATGCATTAAGCTAATCTGTCATAATTAAAAAAAAGAGGACCAGTCAGACGCTTTTCACTGCATGATATAGTCTGACACGACGTTATGATCCCGTTCCATTAGGCCCTTCTCACACTGACGTGAAATAACCTGCGCCTATAGTGGCGCTAACTTCGACGCCGGTTATCCCAAGGGGTTAACCCGGGTCATCGCCAGTTACCTCACTACTCTCCCGGTCTCCGCCAAGTTTTGGGATGTTCAAAACTTTTCACTTTTAGTGCCTATAGGCGCATTTCAACGCCAATCATTTTGTGTCATCGCCTATCATCGCAGGTCAACGCCTAAAAAATTTGGCGGGAAATAGCTCTACCATCAAGCCATCGTATGCTCCAAGCTGATGTCGACAGGTGAGCCAGGGCCAGACACCGACCTGGACCCGCGCAGACGATCGCGCATGCGTTAGCGCTAATTATTAACACCTGCCAACGCCTATAATCGCGAGTCATAGGCTGTCATCTTATGGTATGCGTTGACAGGCGTTTTCTGGCGTTTAAAAACAAAGCGAGTCAACGTGGATCAACGCCATATTATGCGAAGACTGGCGCAAATTTTAGCTTTGACCCTCGTTAACTCACGTAAATAAGCGCCAGTCATCCCCAACCAACGCCATCACTACTTTGCATGGCGTATAAAACGGCGCTAACTGTAAGATAACAGGCGTTGAAGTTAGCGCCACTATGCGCGCGTCATTTCACGCCAGTGTGAGAAGGGCATTACGTCACAAAGAGAGACAATACACATTGGATTATAGTCCGCTCCACTACCCCTGTTCCCTGATGTTTTCGCAAATTTATTTTATTTTTTTTTTTTTTGCAAATCAAAGAATGTGAAAATTTCTTGCCGCTACGGCAGAATGAGGAAAATGCTTAATTAACTATTTTGGAAATAATAGCCTACCTTGTGTAATTTTCCTGTAAACAATTTAAAACCATTTAATTTTTTTATGCGAAACAAGACTATTCTGAAGCGACATCTCACAGTTCAAGTGAATATCAATGACAGGATATTAATGAAATAAAAAATCTATGAAATGTAAGTGGTAGCGAACGGTGATGACGTCATAAAAGACGTAACGCACGAAAGAGGCACCCACTTTTACGGGACTTATAATCAAGATCTGCCTATGCCTTATTACAGTCAGATCTGTATTCTCCTCGTGCACGTGCTTTATTGTTACGTCACACATTAAGCATAACCATATCCCTGAAGGATGAACAATGGTCACTTGTTAGGGAAGCTATGGACTTCGGATATATGTGAGACATGTCAACCAGGCCGTAAAGTGATTGACATTTATACCACAAACAGGTATGGTACCAAATATTAAGCATTGCCTCTTTCTGCAGCAGGTGCAATTTTTATTTGTAAGTTTTTCTTATGCGGACATAATCGCGAAATACTAGGTGAACATTGATGGTGGGACAGACTTTACAGAATGACAGCATTTGCAAACGTTTATGATAATACTAATATACACCTCCGTCAAACATTATGTGTTAGATATAATTTCATACTGAATAGTGTACACGACAGTCCGAATTCTGCGACTCAACTTGTTACAGAAATAAAAGGAAATAATCCATTCTTTATAAGGTACTGTTTTTAGGGGCACAAGCCGACATTATAAACACATGTTTGCCTGTGAATCGTGCAAAAGACGCATTAACGTCAATCAGATCTAGCTTTAGACGATTCTCGTATACAACCAGGATTGTCAGTGGATTCAGTGCCAAGACAGGGACAGATTATTACACTTGACAACTGGCATCTTTGGTTGACATTTAGCTTGAGCAGGTGCCTGGTGTCTGAAGATCAAGTTGATCCCTGCCCAGCTGGACTACTGCAGACACTGAGTTTTCCATGATTCGAAGAGCAAGGCACAAGAGCCTTAATGGTTAAGATTATGTTTTGAAACAGGGCGTATTTCTCGTTCAAAACATATCACACGCAAAAAATAGAAGCGAAGATTGCGTAGAACCTCTTTGATGGTGTCTCATCTACATCGTATCAAGGTCCTTTCTATGTGCTTGGGTCTGTTTTAATCAACTTAATTATGTCACCGTCACGTAATTATGAACGGTTATTACATAACAGTTTTATAATTAAGAAAGGTGTTTTAACTCACTGAGGTGTGTTACAATAACATTATTTTAGACTTTATATGCTTGAACAATACTTTAATTTACAATTGAAATAGGTTTGTTGAGCAGGGTTTGTCGAGCTAGCTCTCGCCATATTAAAATATAAGTTAAAATGTGTTGTTCATAGCTACAGTTTCTCATATCATTGCGCCACAATGAAACTGGCTCACAAGAGGCACATGGGATGCGTGATTTGTGTCTTTACAAATGGGAAATTACAATTTTACGTCATAAGGTTTACTTAATGCTTTTTATCCATGGCATATATACAAAACGGGTTGCGAGTTCAAATTTGTCTATGGAACATTTCAACTCATGATAAAAAGTCACATTTTTTGTATCAAGCTCCAACATCTTTAACTTAGCACTTGATTTAAAAAAGAGACCATATTTCTTTATATAATAATTTTACTGATAAAATTACAACTAAACTTATCTTAAGAGCATGCAGTTAATTAAGGCCGTAGCATAAAAGTTAAAATTGAAGGTAATAACATGAGACACGCACAAGAAACGCTGTAGTGCATCATTTTCTTTAAAAGCTTCATAATCTGTAATAACTTAAGTTGAAATTTACACTTTCCGTATCCCTCTATTTACTTCTGGACAATAATTAAAATACATTGTTACAGATGTCTCTTTTAGTGTATCCAGCAGTCTTACACGTCTTTGAGCAGCGCTAGCATTGGCCTTTGCTATGGCGGCATAGCCCGGCCTACCCGTGGGGTCTGACAACGGTAATGCTAGGCTGGGGTTTTCTCGCCGGGCCGAGCCGGGCCGGCTCACGTGTGAACCCTGATATATAGAAACACAGTGTTCGTTGTTCTAGATGTTTCCTGTAACGTGTGTAGTATTGGCTTCTATGGATTGTTCGAGAAATGGAAAGTTCTTGGCTTGAGGTGAAAAGTTATAAATAAGGGGCTGTGTTTAGAGCCGGGAGAGAGGAAGGAAATATTCCAGAGGACACAGAAGAGTGTAAGTCAGTTGTGGACCTTTTCCTATACCTGTAATAGCTTTCCTTGAATTTTTAACGAATTTTAATCAGTATTCAGTTTGCTTTGGGGATTATAACAAGAACTTCTCTTTTGGATTACAACAAATTGATTTTGTGATTGAACTGGACTGTTATTCTCTGAGAAAATTCATGTGAACTGTTCATCTGGATTATATGCTTTAAATTACTTAATTGTCGCTGTGAAAGTGGTGGTATCCAGGTACTGTACACTTTATTAATATACTTGTATTGATTAACTGTTGTACTGTTGTGTAATTGTATTGATTCAGTGTATTGTAATGTTAGGATTGTTTAAAGAATAAATTATTTGTTATAAAAGAAACACTGACTTCTTTATTTATTTCCCTAGACATTTCAAGCTGCCCAGTGTTACTGATTTTTTTTTATCTCCATTACAAAATTTATGTTCGTTACGACTACGTGATATGTTGATATTAGGTTCCGTAACAACATCAGATGAAATAAATCAAGCATAAATGTATCCATGGTTATGTAGTCATAAGCGACGTGACGTTTATTATAATCAATATAAGAGAACCACGAGTATGACCGTGATTATCGGGTTTCATCCCTAGTTAATTGGAATTAAATCTAAATTCTAATTTGCTTTATCAATTCATGTGCTCTAATAACTCATGTCTTTACCAGTAGAGTTAACCTGCGAACGTTCATGAATTTTAAGAGAATAACATTACGACACTATCATTCCGATAATGTCAAAGAATTCACATTCTTTAGCAAAGGACAAGTAAATAAATATATATATATATATATATATATATATATATATATATATATATATATATATAAAGCCGTGACATAAAAACACTTGTTCGCTAAATAATTATATCTACAGTTTGCAATAAAGGCAGAGTTAATACCATCAGATTTATGGATGTAATAGCAACATTAAACACTTCTACTGTTTTACTACTAAGTCTTTACCTCATTCCGCAGCCCATAATGACTGGCAGAGATGTTTAGGTGTTTGTTTAACAAACAATGTCGTTAACATATGCTTTCTATTTTCCTCTGGCAAAACCTTTGATAAAACATAAGAAATATTGCTATTATATATTTATTTATGTTGTTCAAGCTATTCTAACGAATTTTAAACTTTGCTGTGGCAAAACCTTTGATAAAACATAAGAAATGCGGAAATTTTGCTATTATATATTTATTGATATTATATATTTATAGCTATTATAACGAATCCCAAACTTTGCTGCATGCCATTATTGAAACGGGTTAAGAAACAAACAGCTATACTCATCAAACCGAATCATGAATTATGTATGAATGTATCATCTAATCTAAGGAGGAGGTAATGGCATTCAGCAAAAAAAAATAATTCTCACCTTTAGTTATTGATCTTATTTTTGCTGTGGATATAATGCCGTTTAAGATTCTCTGACGTCAGACAAGCGACTGCATTGTTTGTGAAAGGTTAATACTAAGGGAATTAAAGTACATATTAAAGAGAGGAGGTGCCAGGATCATGTAACCAGCTGTGTGTCCCTTTGATGTTGCAAAGCTTTTGTTTTCTTTCACCAGAAAGAACCGACTGACCTTCATTTGATGCAGCAAAATCAATGCATAATGTATTACAAAGCAATCTCCGAACCAGCGGTCTTGGCGTCAAGCTCCAAGGGCAATTTGACTGACTGTATATATAGGTATGTATGGGATTACAATTATCATTTCACCTGGAATTCCTGCATTCACTCGCGCACTTCCGTATTTAGAACAATAGGATGCTTGAGCTAGTTGTAATCTTGATTCATCAGGTAAAATAAATGACCCAGTTTATGGTGCTATACGCTAAAACCTTATTTATTTCAGAATGGCATCGACACTTGATTATCAACAAATCGTTCGTATTTGATCAAAGTTAATTCGGCCATCAACTCATAATACCTCGCTTATTAGATTTACCCTTACAGAGAACGCCCTACAGGCCGGCTGGATTTCAACGGCAACTATTAAGCCTGCCGATCGCATTATCACAGTGTAAATTGATATGATGTCAGCTATGCCCTGCCTTGAAAACTTGTGTGGTGAAATATTAATAGCTTTCGGTAAATGCAGAAAGTTAACAGTTCAGCGTTTGTAGATTAAATTTCATTGGCGTTTAGCTTAAACTTGAGCTCTCTAAAAGTTTTCTTATGTTGTTTGCTTTAACTAACGTGTAAAAATATCATCTTTTGACCTGTGTGGTGTGTTCTGGATATATTTTGTTCGATTATCAAAAGTGAGAATGCATTTTCATTTTTCTCTCAAGGTTTCTCTAAAGGTTTCGAGCAGTGTGTTTTTTATTCCTAAAACCAGGTTTTATTTTTCTATCCTGTTTGACGGGAACTTTTAAATCGTTTTAGAATTTGCATGAGAGCTTAAACTGTGTGATATGAATATAAGCACAGCCGCGGAGCTTTAAATTTGGGAATAACTGAAAAGCACGAACTTCGCAGATTAAGCATGTATTTGCCTTGTTATAATAACATCCTTTGAAAAGATGCAGGTTGATTTCTAAAGTACACAACAGAAAAGCATAAATATGAGTGTTCCGGGGTGATCGGTTCCCCTTACCCTTTGCACCCGTTCTATAAACAGTGTCGTCGAGTGCCGCCAACATTTAGCGGGCGTTGTGGAATTTGATGAATCTTACTTAGTCCAGTTTCACATTTTCTATGAGATCTATAATCAAATAGTCCTTAAACATTGATTTCGTATCATGACACGTATCGGATTAATACTGAGCAAATATGCTGAAGTACCATTAGATGTAACTGATGGCATTCCATGAATAAGTTATAGTAATTTATTGATTGAATAACATAGGAAATTATTCCCATGATCCTTTGCCATCTATGACTGCGTTTCACATAAATTCTCTGCCCCCAGGATGTTCTGCCTAAATAATGCATATCAGAGTCGTAATTTAGGGAAATCAATCAGATGGAAAAAAAAGAGAAAATTTGTTGTTGTGTAATTTGTAAAATGAATTTTCAAACACACTGGTTCATATTCTTCAACTGAGCTGCATCGAATCAACAAAAAAATCCATATATTCAAAGTGCCAACACACGTCTGTGTCCTGATTAGGATAAGGATGTAGATTTTAAACACGCTGACGTGCGGAAAAAATCATAATGCATAGGATACATACACTTCAGAATTGAAAAATAGATATAAATGACTACGCAAAAAAAAAACGAAAAAAAACGGTATTCTAACTATTCGGCTATAAAACGTTAACTAAATAAAATTAATCCACAGTCGTTTCATGCTCTCCAGGGTCTCTGGATACAAATCAATTAGATTTGATTTCGTAGAGAACACGACATAGGGAAGATATTTCACTCATAGATGTTTTCCATGTCTTCCTAGCTTAATCATTACCGAACATAAATTTGTCATTTTGTTCCTTTTGGTCGGATCATTAGACACAATGAACATACTATATAAGGGTTCAGGCGTGGAGAAAACTTCCTATATATGGAATAAAGTATATATCATCAATGCTCCACGACCCATTCCTGAGTCGTCTTACCAGATCTCATCATCATTATGATCGGTATAGGTAAAAATACCCCTCCCGGTCCCGTGGCAGAAGTAAATGAAATATCCTGCCCACGAACCTATTGACTCTGGAAGCATGATTGAGGCGGGTTATATTTCCAATCAGTGTCCTGTGGTTACGCTCTCCATTCCGTCGTTTATTGTATTTTCTCGAGTCTTGACTGTATAATATTAGATTTTTTTGCCAGGCTTCCTCCCATTCTGTTTTAAGGATGAGTTTTTATTAGGTTTCCTTATAATTCACCTGAATTGGTCACCAAATAAAAACTTATATTCTTGCTGATAACGCATGTATGGGTTACCGATCACCACCGGCAAAGAAAGACAGAACCCGGAACAAGAAAATGCCGACGAGATCAATATAAAATAAATGGTTCATCCTCCGCAAGTGTCTGAGTGGTAATACAAAAAGTCTGTATAAAGCTGCTAAATTGTCTTCCTTTTGAACCATCGAGACGGATGTGTCTGACTTCTATGAGGCTCTTCCTCTGCTTCATTTAATGAGACTTGGTATCCTTTTTAAAATTCAGGGTGACTCAGTACCACTTTAAAGTCTACCCGTGGGAGACATAAATACCCCCCCCCCCCCGAAATTTATACCATAAAGGCTCCGTCTCCTTCACGGGAAACGAGGCAGTAAATCAGATTTATTTAAAAAATTATTACCAAAGGCTTCATATCTGTACATGGTTTTCGATTAATGTTCTTACCATCATATATATTGTTATGTTTCAATTAAGTTGGCGATTCCCTGGGGCCGACTTTGCTAATATATGCTAAAATGACTGCCAATTTTATTTGACTTCTTTGACAATTTGACAATATATTTCGTGATTCCGGTTTGGTAATGCACGGTATCCTATGCTGCATCGTGGTCGTAATGATGTAAGTTTATGTATTATATGTTTAACAAACAGCCTCATTTATAAGGTATTAAATGAAAATTTTGCAGTTAGATTGGAAAATAACCAGAATATTGAAAGACCATATAAACTTTAGACAAGAGGAGCGACCGGTATAGAACGAAACAGCTCGCCACGGTTAGGAAACTGATAAATATGCATTTAAATTGAATTTCCAACACTGTACAATATGGGTCGGAGACGGTTATCATGCTACATAAAACCAATCATACCAACGATATAACGCCAACAATTTGGATTATCGCAAGAGCTCTCCCATGATATCGCCAAAATATCGAAAAAGTTTGCTGAGCATCACAAGATATCGGGAGCGTGTACATTGCCTCATGAAAGCTCCGCAAGATCGTAGCGTAGTTTTATCAAAAGAAAATAGCGGCGAAATATCAGCGAACTTCGCAGAAGCTTTCGAAATTAATCCCCAGCCTTCCGGCAAAGCATTGAGGACATGTTTTACGTGATTGTCTCAAATCATTAGCGTTATGTCTGCGATAAGTCGCCTAAGTATCTGCAAAGTTTCGGCTTACCATCGGTGATATGCATCGTTCGGGGAATCTTATGTTGTTCAATATCAGCAGAAGGCCACCGATACATCGGTGCACTTTCGCCGATCGGTAGAACTTTTATCGCCGAATATTCATGGACATGGTCATAGGATAAGTGGGTGTGTACCCCGTTCACCAAAGCCAAGGTATTACCAACTATTCACAGGATATTAGCCTAAACTTCAAGAATAATCACAAGTTTTTCAACAGTCTCAGCCCATCGCCATACTTTTTAATCACCGAACACCGCAGAGGCTTTAACCCAAGTGGGACTTGGGCATTAACACGCTCGCTTCACTCTGCGGTCAATATGCTGTTCCAACCAGCGAAAACCCGCCGATAGGCTTTCATCTCATCCGTGGTCGCACTGTCCGGGGGTTCGGCGGCATTTCCCGGCATTCGGCTGGTCGAGTTTGGAATTACGTCAGTCTCATTTTGTAAATGTACAGTATTATATAAATGACCCATGTCACCTGAAAGCTTACAAGCAAAGTGTGTTAAATACGTTTTTTATAGGTTGAAGTAAAGATTGCTGTGTGAGGTAATGAGAATGGCTCATCCGGTCCTCAGAAAATCTGACAAAGTTTCTCATGACGTCAGACGCGTGATGTCATACCTATTTTTGTATGTCTGCATTTCGAAGGAATCGATTCAAAGAGTACCTGTTCTATTTGTTTGCAATTTTAGAAATCGGCACCGAAACCTGACCCGAGCCGAATAGGTCGGACAACGGGACCACCGCTTAATGCTGCATTCGTCACTCTCTGTTATATGATAAATTCCAGTTGATAAGTGGAAAGTAGCGTTCGACATATGGTCACATTAAACGTATGTAATAAATCAGTTCCTGTTTGGTTGCTATGACAAACTAAACATCCGGTCTTTGGGCCTTTTATTCCGTTAATCGGGTACCCAAAGGTGATCATTATGATCATCATGATCTCACCTGAAAGATCACCTCTATGTCCTTACAACAGTTGGGACTGTTGGATTATTCCTATAGGACTGGGCATACAAGACCTTAAACCTAGCCTTAATTATCACATAGCATTCTTATTGTATGGATACGTGCATCAACTTGCCATTGACAGTATACCATCAACAGGTAAATATACTCTTAAATGCAGTACGGTTCAAAGTTGGATGGAACTTAGATTGCGTAATATTGAGAATTACCACTGACATTTAAGTCAAATATGCCTGTCAACTTGGACTCGATATATTATGCCTGGCGAAGCCGGGTCTCTTTTTTCAGTACGATCTTATAGACTCTTTGCTATGAGTCATTTATTAAATAGAGGGTATTGTCTAGCAACTCAAAACTATGGAACAAGGCGGTCAACAATTGTTGTCAAATCAGACTTCAAAACAGAAAAATCCTACTTATAGCAGGTAAAATCCTCTTAAGGCAAAACTTGTATTTTTAAATATGTTTTTGCTGCAAGTTCAGAATACCTTTTGAATAAACTAATAAAATTTAGAAATATGTAAACCAATACATCGGGAAAAAAAGATGAAAAGTTTTATAGCGGAAATGATAATGTTAATTATCTCCGCCGGGGGGGGGGGGGGGAAGAGTTCATCTCCGTTCATCGCGCGCGCTCACGCATGTGTGTTTGTGTTTATGTGTGTGTTTGCGTTTTTGTTCACAGCCTAACTCACGCAATCATGAACGGAATCTCATGAAATTTTCAGGACATTTGGGAATGGGCCAATGATGGAACGATTTTATTGTGGAATCGGCACAGGATCTTGATTCAGGAACGACATTAAAGAATATTAATAAATGTACAGGCACTAAATGAAGCTTGGAAAATGAACCCAGGCATAGTTCGTCGCTATGGCGTGTACAGCGCTCGGTGTAATCCGTACTGGTTGAACCCTGGCGAGTAGAAAAAACAGCGCTCGTGCTAATCTGGAATTTTCCGGGCTGTTCGCGCTCTATGAATGCGTGTCTTATGCGTTCATTGGGTTGCTCGTGAAATAAAAGTTTCTGGGCTTTTGGTAAAAAAGTTATAAATAGGAGCTGTGTTTAGTGCCGAGGGAGAGAGGGAAAATAAATTCCAGCGGACACGGAAGAGTATGGGTTAGTTTTGGGACCTTTCCGATAATTGCAAAACTTATAGACATTCTTCGAAATTTGTAACGGATTTTATACAGTCTTCAGTTTCCCTTTGGGATTATTACCAGAACATCACTTTTGGATTACAACAGATTGATTTCGGGATTGAATTGGACTATTCTCTGAGAAGATTTGCATGAACTGTTCATCTAGAATATATATGTTTAAGGACTTGCTGAGCTGTGACAGTGGTGGTATCCAGAAACCCTAGGATCCGGACACTCTGGTACTGTACATTTTTATTGTTTTACTGTGTAATTGTATTGCTTTACTGTATTGTAATGTTAGGATTGTTTTAAGAATAAATTATAATTATTTGTTAACAAAAAAAAAACACTGAATTCTTTATTCATTCCCCTAGACATTTCACGCTGCCTAGTGTTACAGAACCTAATTTTTTATTTATCTCCGTAACAAAATTTATGCTCGTCACGACTAATTGATCTGTTGTTATTAGGTTCCGTAATAATTATTTATATATATATATATATATATATATATATATATCAATAAAGTGTATATATGTATATATGAATATATCTTGCCATATACACTGTCGTCATTAAATCTTCAGTTTTGAATACAATAAGATCGGGAGCTTATGCTGTGATTCAAACGTGTTTAATGACATTTAATAATCATTTCATATAGATTCCTTTATTCCTTGCTTTACAGGTATATGTAACTCTGTGAGGGTCAGGTTGCACAAATGTTATAATATACTTATTACGTCTATGTTGTATTGCCAATTCCAGGCAGGTCTAAATTACATTTGATTAGGTCGGTAACTGGGTAGGAGTAACTGAATCAAGCTTGTCACCGGGCAGACACCACTGGTATCTCCAACAAATCCAACACCGAAGTGCCTTTGATGTAAATACTCTTTAAAGGAAAAAGCTTCTTTGATTCTAGTTCAAAATATGTAACCGAATCACCTGAACCACCGAGGGCTTCATTTATCATGTCTGCAGCACTTGCTGACAATGCAAATGAAGAAGGCAAAGGCGGAGATCCTGTTTAACGAAAGCAACCCGGCTTTCTAGATAAAATGCAATATTGATAATGACATATTAGCTGCGAAAGGGTAACCCACATCCGTCTTCCAAGGAGTGTCCCCTGTCTGGCTTCACACCTGGGGTCTTTTAAACTTGAGTAATTACCACCTATTAACGTCATCAAACTTCCGGCTTCTTGTGAACTATACTGGCCAGTAGATGCTCTGTATTAATAATTATCACGAACTCTAATCACGGTAAAACCGAAATAAAACCGAAATAAATAACTGAAGGCCATGCTAGTATGTTCGATATTTTTTTATAATTAGACATTGGCCTTGATTTAGGGGTCAGGGGACATGCCCCCTTGTCTTTTATTAATGAGTGGGGGACGCGAGTGGTTGGTCGCAATTGTTTAAATTTATAGGCCATGGGCTAGTTGTGGTCATAGTGCACCCCCCTTGTGATTTTCTTTAATGGGTATTTTCATGTAGCCCTAGCCCTAAGTTAGAAAATTGATGTTGCCAGCAAAAAAACTGGGATGGAAGATACCTCCCATGGACATTTTAACCACGCCTATTTTTACAGCTGGAGGCAGATATTTAAGGATATGGAAAATCCAAACAACCCTAACCCTAACTCTTCACCAACATATTTCAAATGACCACCTAAAATGTTTGCCCTGTCAAGATCTACCAGTTCATGCATATGATATGCAAATTTATTTTGTGAAAGGTCACTAGAGGTCAAAAGGTCACAAACTTTGATCTTTACCTATAATTTCTCGCATTATCAGGGTTTATTTATCGCCAAGACCATACAAAGTTTTTTTTATTAATAATAATTTAAAGAAGGTTTATATGTGCTTTTTAAAACTTGGAGTCAAAAATTTTGAAAAGAAGTAGTGATTACCCCACGGTTTGTAAGATATTTCTGCACTTTTACATACTTTTTGTACGTTTTACTGAATGTGTCTAATAGAAGTAAGGCAAAATCTAACAAGTGGTACTTTGAAATCTTTCATTGAATCTTTGCAAATGACCACAAAAATTTATATTTGTGTGTTTCTATAAAATGAAACATAAATTATGCAAATATTTTCATCGAAGCGTTTGTTGGAGTCAAAAGTAAACAAAGGTTGACCTTACCAACACAATAGCTGTTTGTGACACATGGTCGTTAAAAAGCGTGCCATGAAATTTTAATATTGAAACAAATCTATATTTCTTTCTATCTCTCAATTAACGTATTTCCAGTAAACATTATCCATATTATTACCGGTTTGTATCATATATCATGACAGTTATATGTTCTTAGATATTTGTCACTGGTTCATTGATCTCTGTTAACAGCAAAACTTTTATTTTTGACTAGTAACAGCCAAAATATTATTTTTTTTATAAATACGCTTATATCACATATATCCATTTCTATCACTAGTATACAATATATAAGTTATTATAATTCATATTATAATTACTAATTAATTCTATAATTAATTACATATTAATATTATATTGCACCTGGATATATTACTGAAGTCGTCATAGTATAATAATTGTGATAATTGATTAAAAACTGCAGTTTTATGAATGAAGTGGTCTTTTATACTTATACATTAATGGCCTGCCTCTGTGCATTTTGGCGGACTTTGGTAGTCTAGTTTAATTTATATATGGACCTCTGTCAGCCATTTTTTTACTTATGACTGTCTGTAAGTCTATTTGTTCGCTTGTCATTACTATTGACTATCGTCTTGACCGAAAAAAAAAACTTTCTGACAGGCTGGCTCACTATCTAACCGGTACACCTGTTTCTCATTTTGACTCTCTGATCAAATGACTCTCCCTCTCTTGCGGTACATCTTATTTTCTGTTTGAGTTAATGTCTATCTCTCTGACTAAATGTCTGACTGACAGGCAGTTTGTGTTTTTAGTATTCAAATAACTGCATAGTCCATAAAAATACAGAAACACTGCCATTTGGAATGGCAGTAAGTCAGATTATCACAGATAGTCAGTAGACAGTCAGATACGACAGTCAGACCAGCTATATCTCTGGGAGGATATTTGCCTGCTAGTCAGATTGATGACTATAGCTCTAGCGGCGTTCAGTCTGTTTGATTAATTAGCTAACACTCTGGTAGTCCAGGAGCCTGACTGTCTTTCAACCATGCAATATTTCTGGTCGACAGGTTGTCAGTTATTTTCTAAATATCAGACTGGTAATCCACAAGATGGCATCCCCTTTGTTCAACGATACATAAATGCTAGAGCCAGAGCTTTAGTCATCAATCTGACTATCAGGTATATATCCTTCCAGAGAACTAGCTAACTAATCATCTGGGAGACAACACAACAGATAAATAATAAATATGTCAAACAGGCTGGCCGTTAGAGAGCTGGTCAGTCAGAAAGACCATGACAGATGAACAGCTAGAGTCATAGCCAGGTGGTGGGAATGGTTTGCCACCAGAGCTAGTCAAAATCAAATCAGATATCAGTGACTGCCTGACAAGCTTTGTGTAGGTCTATCTAACTGTCCCTTCTGACTATCTACTGACCATCTGTGGTAGTCTGACTGACTGGCAACCCCACTGGCAGTGTTTCTGTATTTTTCAATGGACTATGCAGTTGCTCGAATACTGTTACGAAGACAAATATTTCAGGGGAAAATTCTAGGCCGATCCAGATTAATTATCCCAGGAGTCAGACTTTGGTGAGCTTATTCCCTGGGCCACCAAGTTTTCCGTCACGGTGGACCAAACCCCATTTTGTTACGAAGGCAAATTGCTCAGGGGAAAACAATGGGCCTATCCCAGATTCGAACCCATGTTGGTGGCGCACAAGTTCGGCGTTCCAACCGCTTCCTTAGCAAAGCAAGCTTCACTAGCGAGACAGTCACCCCGTCACAATACTAATTAGACCGACTGCCTGTCAGTCAGACAGTAAGTCGGACAGAGAGACATTTACTTAAACAGATATACTGCAAGAGAGACAGTCATTTGATCAGAGAGTCAAAATAAGAAACAGGTGTACCGGTTAGATAGTGAGCAAGCCTGTCAGAGAGTTTTTCAGTCAAGAAGATGATAGTCAGGTAGACAGATATTCAGACAAGAAAGGCGAACGAATAGACTTACAGACAGGCAAAAGCAAAAAAATGGCTGACAGAGGTCCATAAATAAAATAAACTAGACTTGCAAAAGTCCGCCAAAATGCACAGAGGCAGGCAAAATGGGTAAAGCATAAAAAAATATAATGATCGCTTCATTTATAAAATTGCAATTTTAATCAATTATCACAATTATCATACTATGACGACATCAATAATTTATTCTGGTGAGAAATAATATTAATCATATGTAATTATGTCTTCCCTCCCATTGGGGGAGACATAGTGTTTGGGTCTGTCGTCATCGTCTGTGTAATATTTTGTGAACGTGATAACATTTGAACGACTCAACAATTTTTCATGAAATTTGAAATTTAAATTGTTTCTACCAAAATCTCGGAGAAGTTCGAAAACCGGAGACCTTATCCTTCATTATAAAGTCAAATAGTCCGAAATAGAATTTTTGCTGAACCCATAACTTTTGAAGTATTGTATATTTTTTCCCGAAAATTTGAAAAACATTTATTGTTTAAATCAAGTTCCTTAAGGAGCTTGAAACCTGGTGAATTTGACCTGGATCTTCAAGGTCAAATCGGTCAGAATAGAAAGTATTTGTGAACATTATTACTTTGGAACCACCCAATATATTTTCATGGAATTTGACTTGTGAAATGTTTCTACGAAAATCTCGGTTGATGTTTCATTTTATAGGTGAACTCAAATATAACCTTTTGTGGTTATTTGCAAAGATTCAATGAAAGTTTTAAAGTACCACTTGTTAGATGTTTGCCTTACTCCTATTCGGCACATTCAGCAATACGTACAAAAAGTATGTTAAAGTGCAGAAATATCTCGCTCACCGCGGGGTAATCACTACATCTTTTCAAACGATTTGACTCCAGGTATTTAAAAAGCGTGCACTTGTAAACCTTCATTTTAATTAATTTTCAATAAAAAAAACTTTATATGGTTTGGCGATAAATTAACCCTGATAATACGAGAAATTATAAGTAGAGGTCAAAGTTTGTGACCTTTTGACCTATGGTGACATTTTCGCCCAAAAAAAATTGCATATCATTTGCATGAAATTGTAGATCTTGACAAGGCAAACATTTTAAGTGGTCATTTGAAATATTTTGGTGAAGAGTTGCAAAGTTAGGGTTGTTTTGATTTTCCATATCCCTAATTATCTGCCTCCAGCTGTAAAAATAGGCGTGGTTAAAAAAGTCCATGGGAGGTATCTTTCATCCCAGTTTTTTTGCTGGCAACATCAATTTTCTGACTTTTTAGGCCTAGGGCTACATGAAAATACCCATAAAAGTAAATCACAAGGGGGTGCACTATGACCCCCACTAGCCCATGGCCTAGTATTTTTTTTTTCATGTTTAGTTTGGTCTTCCTTCATCCATTTCATACTTTCTTTATACTTCAATAAACTTTTATATATGCTTTTCATATTGATTAAATTACCATATGTCAAAAACTGCCAAACCGATATCTTAATCTAAAGTATGTTGTTGAATGTGTATATATGTGTGTGTGTTAGGAGTTAGTCTTCATAAAACAAAAGATACATCACTATAACAACCTCCCTTAATACAAGACAGTTATCATTATGCAATATGCAAGATATACATTCGTGATGTAAAATGTAGTATTAAAAAATGAAGTAAAAACTTTTGTAAACAATATTTTATTCTTACAACGACAAATCTGCTGCCAATTAACTGCTGGTGGTGTAAGATGGATGTTGGGTGGGTGAAAAATTCCATGACTGTTTTCTTTGGAAGTTGTGGAAGGTTGGGGAAGCGACGTGACGGAGGCGAAAGCTATCACGTGACCAGATTGGCTCGTAATGTGAGGAAACACCTCTCTATGCAAATTAACCCAATAAGGCGCCGCAAGACAAAGCACGTTCGATTCTGGAAACTGGTACTTGTCTCGGATTTACCCTTTTATATAAATGAGGGTGAATACTCGGGATCACAATCTCTTTTCGTTGACTATCACAAACGAGACAAGGCCAGGTTGTGGGAAATATTTTGGCACCAACTGGTGCCTTTTTTCAGTTCATGTATATAGAAAATCGATTCTTGATTTGATGTAACATTAAATAACGAGGTGCTATAGGCGATTTAATTTTCGAGACCATGTAAGATCCTTGCTCGTTTAACATGTACTCTCATCTTTTAAGGCATCCAGAACCTGTCGATTTGGAAAGAGACAGTGAGATCTTTCCAAATTACCTATCATTTATATATTTTTCTCCAATAAAGATGATAGAAGAAAGCTCCCGTGTATCATATGAAAAATCATGCAGGATTAGGATCAGTAAGAAATTTTTTTTTTCCTTTTTCTATGCTGCTACTGAATGTAGAATATTTTTAGTTTACATCCTTGGACTGGAAATATCGTCAGTGCTAAGCTTGGTCATGATCACCCAACGCCTCACAGCGACATCAGTTACATGTGAGGCATGGCGGTCGGGATTGGCTGGATTAATGCAATTTAAAATATAATATGTTATAAGATCTTACTTATATGGCATTAAAATCGATCAATGTGCGGAGATTGTGTAACAACCTGTATTATTTATAACAGTTATCGGCTTAAATACACATTATATGGATGTCCAGCTAGATAGAGACACAGCTAGATCGATATTAAGATAGATTAGATAGAAAAAATAGTCAACTGGCTAGATAGATAGCTAGCTAGATGAATAGATGGATGGATACAATTGAACAGAAAATGTAGAAACAATGGTCACCAGAATTTAAGCAGTACATAAAATAAAATTACTTACTTACATTATAAGGAAAGAAGCGTCACGGGCCATCAATGCGCCACGACCCATTCCGGACTAGTCTGACCAGGTCACATCATCATTATACACATAATAGTAAAACTACTTCTCTTGCCCGTGGCCAAATATCCAACACAGGAACCTATACAGACATGATTCAGTCATATTTATGCAGAATGTTTTTATAAATATTTCAATAATAAAGATAATAAAATGTATAGTTTGAGGTTGCTCTCATTTAACAATAATTGATACCGTAATATTTTCCGTAACTGTTTTCTTATACACATCATGTTAACATTATACACATTCTTATTCTTTTCCCCCTTATTTTCTGCCATTTTCCGTTGCGCTAGGTCTCGAGTATGGCTGTTTTTCAAGCACAGTTGAGGCACAATAACAGTCCTAGGTCGTTTGACGATTGCATATATCTAGTTTCTTAGTGTTTTGCAGACGGTTGGGACGCCCGCTGAGACGTCTTGCGTAACAGTGGAAGAGTGATACATATCAGGAGTTTAGTAGCATAACTTTTTTTGCTGCCCAGACTCTGCCCGCACTTAGCCTTAGTGTTAAACGTCGTCGTGTCTCTTCGGTTATTTGTTCAGATAAGTAACATGTTTTTCCTCCGGGTTCTGTGGCTCAGGGGTAGAACGCAGGATTCAAAACCGGGAGATCATGAGTTCGAATCTCATCCAAGGTGGTAAGATTTTTCACGGTCGACCCCTACCAAGGCTTAATTGGAGGGCTGTTCCTAACGGCCGTGTTTGACTTACAAACATGCCATAATATTTTAAGAAGAAAACTCTATATATTAACACACATCGTTTTGTGAATAGTTTCCTTTAAAATGTATAACCAAGACCCCTACCAGTAGTAATATGAGTCACTATATGGAAGCCTGGGTTCTAACATGGACCGTTTGGATTATTAGAAGGAATTAAAAAAACATATTTTCTCAATTTGTATCACACATATGATACCATGGGAGAAATTAAACAACATTTGTTTTAACAAAATATTCTAGATTTCTGGATTGTTTACACACCCCTTACTTTCTTTACACTGTTTTTTTTTTTTTTTTCTTTTTTTTCTTTACTGGATGCGTTATATTTTTTTAAAAAGTCACCCTTATGTTCTTTGCAGTTATCCCTGCACCTGTTCTCAACGGAACAACATCATGTTAAGCCTTATTTAACTACTTTATTACAGTATTTCACAAATATCACGGATTCGCCCTGACTTTGAACTGTAGCATGACCAACTAATTTGCAATTATCAGGGACCTACCTGGTTATTTTTACAGGCTGCTCTCTGTTTATTCCTTTGATGCCTTTACTTCTGTCAGAATATTTCCTTGCATTCGAAGTGATGAGAATTTGAAATAATGTATAATCATATCCCATATACATAGGACTTTCTACTGTAAATGAAGTGGCATCAAGTAATACATCAAGAATGGGTTCTTCAAAATTTAAGACAATGAAAATACTTTCTATGATAATTAATGTGTGATGTTCCCCGGTTAATCCAAAAACACAACTGTATAATAATGCGCTTAAGGATAATATTTTGTTATGATTCAGCAAAGAGAAATGTACTTTCTTTACACTGATTTTTTTACTGGATGCGTTATATTTAATAAAAAAATTCGAATTTTCATTTATAATTATGTTCTTTGCAGTTATCCCTGCACCTGTTCTCAACGGAACAACATCATGTTAAGCCTTATTTAACTACTTTATTACAGTATTTCACAAATATCACGGATTCGCCCTGACTTTGAACTGTAGCATGACCAACTAATTTGCAATTATCAGGGACCTACCTGGTTATTTTTACAGGCTGCTCTCTGTTTATTCCTTTGATGCCTTTACTTCTGTCAGAATATTTCCTTGCATTCGAAGTGATGAGAATTTGAAATAATGTATAATCATATCCCATATACATAGGACTTTCTACTGTAAATGAAGTGGCATCAAGTAATACATCAAGAATGGGTTCTTCAAAATTTACGACAATGAAAATACTTTCTATGATAATTAATGTGTGATGTTCCCCGGTTAATCCAAAAACACAACTGTATAATAATGCGCTTAAGGATAATATTTTGTTATGATTCAGCAAAGAGAAATGTACTTTCTTTACACTGATTTTTTTACTGGATGCGTTATATTTAATAAAAAAATTCGAATTTTCATTTATAATTATGTTCTTTGCAGTTATCCCTGCACCTGTTCTCAACGGAACAACATCATGTTAAGCCTTATTTAACTACTTTATTACAGTATTTCACAAATATCACGGATTCGCCCTGACTTTGAACTGTAGCATGACCAACTAATTTGCAATTATCAGGGACCTACCTGGTTATTTTTACAGGCTGCTCTCTGTTTATTCCTTTGATGCCTTTACTTCTGTCAGAATATTTCCTTGCACTCGAAGTCATGAGAATCTGAATTAATGTAATCATATTCCATATACATAGGTGTTTCTACTGTAAATGAAGTGGCATCAAGTAATACATCAAGAATGGGTTCTTCAAAATTTACGACAATGAAAATACTTTCTATGATAATTAATATGTGATGTTCCCCGGTTAATCCAAAAACACAACTGTATAATAATGCCCTTAAGGATAATATTTTGTTATGATTCAGTAAGAAGAGAAGTCTGGGCGGTACCAGGCAATTAGACGTATAGAAAGATAAAGAGCAAAGCGGTTTCGGTCCCCTGGTATGTTTTACTGTATGGTGTTTTACACTTGGTGGAATTTTTTACACTGGATGGTTGTTTACACTTGATGGCTTTTTTTTTAATATACATGGTACTTTACACTGAATGAGTCTTTTACACTGAATGGTATTTTATATTTAATGATTTTTTTATAATAAAATTGATACTTTGACTTTATAGTATTTAATACTAGAATTTTTTATACACGTCATTTACACAATATAGTATTTCACACTGTATAGTCTTTTATATTGGATGGTATTTTACTCTTGAATGGCATTTTGCAATGGATGATAATATACACTTGGTGATTTTTTATAATGTAAGGTACTTTACACTGAATGAGTCTTTTGCACTTGATGATATTTTACACTGGGTGGTATTTTACACTTGATGGCATACACTGGGTGTAATTTTACACTTGATGGTATTTTATACTGGATGGTATTTGTAATACATGGTATTTACACTAAATAGTATTTTACACTGTATAGTCTTTTAAATTGGATGGTATTTTACATTTGATAGTATTGGACAATAGATGGAATTTTACACAGAATAGTCCGCGCTTCAGATTACCAAGGGTTAAATTGAAACTGCCTTCAGAAGTCAGATTGCCTCCTCAAAACAGCTGTAATAAGTAAAATTGCAACTTCTCCTATATTTCACGAATTAATTTGAATTTTTTATTCGTTTGGATTTATGCAATACATCTTTTGTGTATGTGAATCAGAAATAATATAACATTTTGCGACATTTTTAACTTGTATTTTTTGTATATTTAGTCGAGCTCTCTACGTATCGTTGAAGGTAAGCAGAACAGTTTGGGGGTAACCTCAGATCATGTTTTAACTATCTTCGGGGTAATCTGAATTCGATTTCAGATTACCGAGGGGGGGGGGGTGGTAAAACGATATGGAGTTACCCTGACATCTTTACACCTGGCCGAGATGTTAAGAAATTAATCAACCTGTGTCTGAACTGATGGTCTCGCTCCTTCCTGTTGTCCTTGAGCCAGCACGGTAACAAGGCAATAATTATCTTTAGGCCGCACAAACGAAATACGATAGGAATTGATAAACTGTAAGTAATAATCACTTATAATACGAATCATCGGTTCCATACGGTCATGCTTTGCATGATCTGCAATAGGGAATCCATATGTGCATCTGATCAACTTCATGTTCATTTTCTCATTCTAATTATTTCAAAGCAGATAACATTGGTGACTTTTCTTAGCCTGAGGCATTCCAATTATGAACACATAGGAAAGGTATGATAGCTTAATATGTGACTACAGAATTATTCAGTTTACTTTACAATGTAGTTGATGTTACCAGTATGACGTCATTCGACAATAAAAAAATCTTCCTTCTTTTCATCTGCTAACTTCATAGGTCTCTCTCTTTCTCTCTCTCTCTCTCTCTCACTCTCTCTCTCTCTCTCAGTGTGTATATATTGTATATATATATATATATATATATATATATATATATATATATATATATATATATATATATAGTTACAATTTAGAGGAATCAGATTTTGTCATAATGTACCTGATAACTTGCAACCATCCAAATGTGTATCTTTTTATTTCAGTCGCCAGGGGTCAGACAGTCTTAACGGAACTGTCGTAGTGGTAAACATGTCTGATCAAATTTGATTGCTCTATATTTGTATAATTATAAAGCTCTTGTGTAATACAATAGGGCACTCTAGTAGATATGTATTGCAAGAAACCTGTAGATGAATGTATAGATAGATAGATAAGAAAGATAAGGTAAGATAAGATCAACCTGTCAGATCATATCTTATCGTATCGGATCAGATCAGATCAGATAGATTAGATAAGTTATATTAGATTAGATGAGATGGATAAGATAGCTCAATCGATTGATCAATCGACAGATAGATAGATAGACAGTTAAACCCTATATAGATAGTTAGAAGTGTGTTTTAATTGTTATTCAAGATGTTATTCTGTAGCTTTGGAAGTCAATTTACATCCTTGGGTAAAGTCAAATATTAAAATCCCTCGATGCGATAATTCATCCGAGACCATGATGTGATTGTCTATTTGTTTTGAGGGCTCATATGGGAAATGGAAATTCCATTGTCTTTGTGGTTCCAGGCAAGGCTTTATCTCAAATTATTGTCCTACATGCTAGAATTGGAGTCTGTTTGGTAAATCCAAATTCCAAGGATTTCACTTTTAGGATTTTATATATATATATATATATATATATATATATATAGTTTATTTATATATATATATATAGTTCTTTTTAACTTTAGAAAATACAGCTTTGACCCGGGACCAGTGAAGGTCCGTTCATTCGTCGGGGTTAGCAGTTGTCACTGGATACTCTTCAAATGAACACTGAGGTTCAGAGCAGTTTCGTGACGTATTCGTGAAAAGCTATAGAAATATTTGATACAATTATGAAATACACAGATAAAGCCTAGCAGGGACTTTTCTGGTAATATATGGCACACCCTTTAGTTGATGCCCAGCTTTTATATTAGGCCATGCACCTGCTTGACAAATGCTGGTGCTTTTCATGCCTGGCGATGTGCAAAGTTTTTCAAATGCCTTTTGTGCTGTAAACCAATATATCTGGTCGCAAACAGTTTTTTTTTCTGAAATCGCATGACATTCCCAACAGTGTTCTGTAGCTTTTTATCTATGTTACTTTGGAAACAGCTGGGTTTGTCAGGAAAATGGAATTTATAAGTCCACCCTGCTTTATATGTCAAACCATCACAAAATTTCATGAAGGGCTCAACTCTTACAATATGACGATGCGTTAATGTTGCGAAAGCATGCCTAAGAACCGGAAAATCAAATATCCTATTATAGAGAGGTAAATGAGATATATCTTTAAAAATACGGATGATGTATGGCTTTGAGCTTAGATATAAGCTTTCCTGACATATAAACGATTGATTAATTATAGATAAAAGACAGAGGCAATAAATCATTATTTATATTAGCGTTATAACCATAATTTACCCCCTAGGATATCCAGTGTTTAAGCAAAATGGAAGCATCCATGAGCGGTTTCGAGAAACTTGGAGAAATAAAACCTGTCAGGGTTTGATAAGAGCGCGAATACTCGAGAAAGGCGTTGAGACGAGGATATATCTTCGGAGAGAGTTTGGTGACAAGTTTAGAGTGGAGTAACGCTTTTTTTACCATGCCCAAACTATCAAAATATATTAGAAGCAAGCTTTGTCAATTTTGTTTTTGCAATACTTATAGTTTATCAATTGATTAAAGTGCTTCGTTGCATCCTCACTGGGTTACGACAGGCTTTAAAAAATCCTGTCAATTGTTTCAAACATGTTTTTTTTTATATAATTCTAAACTGAAGAATAAAAATTTCTATTCACAGCATGTAATGCACATAACATTTCCCGCTAATAGAAAACGGTTAGGAGTTATTTCTATGGACATACATGTAAATAGAGAAAAAATATTCGTAGACCATTCTTATCCAAACCAGAATAAGAATTTATTAGATGGCTCAAGCCATTTCTATTAAAAAAAAAGGGAAAGTGTTCCTTCCAGGATCCAGAATAAGACGCAGCTGAAGAGTGCTTTGGAGATCCTGGGAGTAAAACCCTAGACCTGAGGAATAAAGGAGAATGGCACGAATTGAAATGAAGGAATTAGAGAAAACACAAATGAATCTAACAAAGCTCATTTATAAGATCTTCTGATAAAACATAATAAGTAGCTGAGAAGACAGGAAATTAATTTTCATTTGTTAGATTGGGCTTGGTTATTAGTTGGATAGTACATTTAAAAACTTTATAGAAGAGCAAGAGAAAGGGACGTAAAAACTAGAAGCTTAATTTTGAAAATGCTCTCATGCAACTTCGTCCATTCTTTTTTTTTTTTATTACTTAATGCATATATACGTCAACAATCGATGTAACACCAGAAACAAATACAGGCACTTGACATAATTACGAACACATGACACATAAAATACATATCATGGGGATGATAGCACCAGTATTCTAAATCAGCTTATTAATTTCTTTCCATTTCTTTCCCAATAAATTCTCTTACTAGCCCTTTTACTTATATTCCTTACATTTCTATAGTCGTTTTCATTAGCACCTTACATTCTAGAGGTCCATAATTTCTGCTGTTTCATTTTTATAGTTCCATATGTAATGAAGAATTTTCAGTATAAAATATCCTGCCCAAAGTTCTCGTTAGGTTTTCCATGTTGGGGAATGCCTTTTTTCCTGTTCTCTAATGTCTAACTAGTATTCAAGTAATTCCTTACAAAATAGTGGTAGATACGGAAAATAATTGATATCATAATTAAATTATTAAACTAAAGTAAAGCCACCATATTTATATAAATATATTTCCGGAATAACCTTCCATAGTTTATATTGATCATCAAAACACAGGGGCTGATCCAGGATTTAGGAAAAGGGGGGGGGGGGTCCAACCCAGGAGGACTAATGAAATTCCTTAAAAAAAGGTCATCAGGTCTGGAAAAGGGGGGTCCAGGCCGCAAAATTACGTCTAAAACCCCTTAAAAAAGATTGCTTCGGGTGAAAAAGGGGGGGGTCCGGACCACCAGGACCCCCCCCCCCCCCCCCCTCCCATGGATCCGCTTCTGAAACATCTGGCAAGCCATGCTAACCTAAGGGCATAATTAGCCATATTTCTTATATCAGGTGCTTTGAGAACTCCTCAATGATAATCCGCAATTAAGGTTGCCCATTCAACCTTACTTGGCTTATCAATTAGACATGTATGGATTTGTTTCAAGATGAGGCTTGGGGCAGAAACTATAGACATTGCATAAACAAAGGACTGAAACCCTAAAGATTTGGCAATTATGACTTTTCCTGTCAAAGAAATACCTCTAGCTCTCCACGTATTTAGCAACCGCTTGAGTCTTATAATTTAGTTATCCAAGGTATAAATCACAGGCTTTCTTATCGTTTGAAGTATAATCCCGAGACATCGGACAACTGCATCATTCCACTTTGTCCCCCCCCCCGGTTTATCAATTCTACCCTTAAAAGGTGCCAGCTAAATTCCTCAGGTCTTTTTTGATTAATACACAAACCACTTTATCTACAAAATACATCCAATACATTGAACAGTTTTTAATGACAGTTTTCTTAAAGAAAATATAGTCACATCACCTGCAAATTGAGTTCATTTAAATTCCTTTTCTCCAACACATATACCTTAAATTTCCGGGTTTTTTTCTTATTATAAATGTTAAGATTTCCACACACAGAGTAAATAAAACTCAAGTAGGAGGGCATCGTAGGCGGATATCACGTAACACCCGAGGCAAACCACAAGTGTAACCATTATACGGTCTAACGTCAGTATAGGGCCACTAATGAGTCTTATATTTTCACCACTAAATCGTCCAATGATAAACCCTGTTTTGTCTGGGTTTTTTTTTTTTTTTTGCATTATGTATTCACATCTGATCGCCATACATTTTGCTTACAATTTATAATCAACATTTAATAATGTTATAGAGCGCCAGTTTTTTTTTTTAAATAAGGAAGATCTTTACCATCTTTTGGTATTAACGTTATAACCCCTCTCCTCTGAGAGATACTTAATTATCCTTCTTCAAAGACAGTCTGGGAACTCTCAAGCAACGCGTCTTTAATACTGTCCCAGAACTTTGATAAAAATTCTTAACCATTAGAACCAAGACTGTTCTTCTGTTTCCTAGTATTAAGAGCTGTTCTGACTTCATCTGCCATCAAAGGACTTTCTAAAACCTCTGTCTCTTCCATATTTAAACCCTCTAGTTTGACATCTCTATAAAAGCATAATATATTTCTTCATTTTTTTTAAATATTTGCTTGGTAAAGATCCTCATAGAAACCTCTCTCGAGTTTTTCTATTCTCTTCTCTGAAATAGGATGATAGTTCTTGTATATTTTTTTGCTTGCCCACTTTTCTCTTAATTTAGAAAAAAAAATCAATTGTTCTTTTCCCGTGCTCGTACTAATCCTCTCCACAGCGTATCATTGCCCCTTTCGCCTTTTCTTCAGAAATATTTTTCCAGTTTTAATAATTACATTTTTATCAGATTAAGATACTGATCATCTTGCAATAAACCATTATTACTTTTCTAAAATCCAGACCCACGTTTGTCACCTTTATACCCCTCAATATGCATTAACACTGCTTTATGGTCTGTTTTTATATTTTCTCTAATTTCTTATATGATCCAATTATACGTTAAAATCTCCACTGATAATTTTATTTTGTTGGTTATAAGGGAATTCTGCTATTAGACTTGCAATTTTTTTATAAAATTCGACTGGATAGCAATATAGTTATTTGGTCCGTTAACGTTAACTATAGTATATTTATTATTTTCTCTATCACATTCTATGATAATATAATTTCCGTTTTTAGCTTTAACGTAATTATCTTTGCGTATGTCTTAATTTGTGTTACTTAGTATTGCTACCCCCGAACTATACACGGATTCATGGCTTAATACTGCTTGTCCTCCCCATTCCTTGGTCCATCTTGCAACATCATTATCGGTACTATGTGTTTCTTGTAACAAAGCTAGGTCACACTTCGTTGCTCTAATGTGCTGATATATTTGTCGTCGTTTATATTATAACGATAAATGAACGATAAATATAAACAAAAGAGTTGAAACATTACCAAAAAAAAATCCGCTCTCCTCAAAATCATTGACGTCTGTGTCTGGCTCGGAGTTTAGTAACAATAATGTAATGACAGCATACTGTGTAAATTATTTCAACATCAAAATGATGAGAATAAGGCCAAAAAAATAAAAGGTATAGTTCTCAGGCACCGCCCGTATCAATTTTAAACCCCCGCATCATAAATTTTTATTTTGATTATCAATAGAAACTTACCAATTGTGAGTTGCAGCCGCTCGGACATTTCTTTCAAGAAGATAAAATCATACACTTTCCTTTGTTAATTAGTGCTTTGACTTGTTTAGCAAAATAAATCTGTTTTTATCATGCTTTTCTCTTATCATTTGACATTTTTATCGAAATATAGGCCTACCAAAAAATAAAAATAAAAAAGCCGCCCGCCGGCATTGATTTCTGAAAAAAAATGCCTGAGAACCATACCTCATTTTTATTTTGGCCTAACTACTATCATCGTAGGAGAACAGGCATGGTACTCCATACACTTTTCATAAAATCACCGGTCCGTTTTACCCCACTAGTTCTATTCGTAATTTGGTAATATCCCAATTTCTAACAGATATGATCACCCATCTTCAGTTTTCTTTAGAAATATGTTCCCATCCCATTCAAACGTGTCCATTATAAGTTTCTCTTTCTTTAACTTACGCGCTTTGGAAGCAACAGCTGCACGAGTTGATGTCAAATCCTTGTTAATGAAGATGTGTTTTCCCTTTGGACCGGCCTTCCGTAATTTTGTTCGTGCACGATATAATAACGCAATATGTAACGCTTAAGTTATTCATACTTGAGCCAGCCCTTTAGTAAACATGACTTCAGTTGTTGCTTTGTTGTCCTTTCAGCTGCATAAATCTACCAGCAACTATCTTTGAAATATTTTCTTTAGTATTTTAAATATTGAATGGATATCTATAAAAGGTTAAGTCCATTAATAACACTATCAGTTACATGTCTTAATTAAAGTCTTTTAATCAGTGCTCTTAACAGCTGCAACATTACTTTCAAAAACTGGAAAAAAAAAGAATGATTGATCCAAGTAAAAGGTTTGGACACTCCCATGCACGCAGGATCATTTCATTTAAGTATAGTTACTAGTGGCAGATTAAATTTGTTGCCACGCACTCTCATGTCAAATTGTCTGTCCCTTAGCTCGTGACCACTTTGTCTTATTCCTAAAGCTAGTCCTAAATTAAAACCCTTATATACCACCAAGTTTGATATAATTATTTTGTAAAACTCTGTTAATTGGCACGGCGAAAACGAAATACTAAATGCCAATTATCCATTAGGCCGAGTTTTTTCGAGAGAGCGTGGTATCCAAGTTCTGGGGCTTCAAGTATTTATTACAAGTCGAATGAGGGTGAACATGAGCCGGCATCATTTGATAAGAAGTTACTTGTTTGAAGGTCGTTGAAGGCATAATTAAATAAAACAAATAGTGTATTTACTACTACTATCACTACTCCTGCTACTACTACTAATACCTCTTCTATCATAACAACTAGTACTACTACTACTACTACTATTATCGCTACTACTAATACAGTCGCAACTTGACATTCCGACCCCTAACAATCCGAAAACCTTGCAATCCGGCGGTATTTTGCTATAAACGAACGGGACCCATAGAAATTAGCCTTGACAAACCGACATACTTGGATTCCGACTCCGACATGACATTTCCCGACATAAACAAAGATACCGACGTATTCTTCTGACTTGATAATCCGACCGGTATATTGTCCTTTGATGTCAGTCGTCGGGATCGTGCACACAGCACCCTGATCAATTAGGCGTGAAATGCAGCGATGCGTATTGTTCTAACTGTACACTAGATTAGACACTGTACACCAATTATTGAGTCATTTTATCTCACTAATTAAGTCAGTTTAGATCTGTATGTGGCAGGCATGAACCTCTCGGTATGTGGAACACGCGCAGGTGGAGAACGGTGTCGGGGACCTTTTCAAGGCAGTCAATAGCGTTGACCACGTGACCGCGCAGGAATACCTCGTAATGAACAACATGGAGCCCACGGAAGCAATGCCGCCGCCCGCTGATATGGTGTGTATTGTCAAAGAAGACGGAGCCGACAGTGACAGTACTGTACTTTTTTTGCTACAACTACTACTATAACAACCAGTGCTTCTGCCACCACCTCAATTGCTAGCACTACTACTAATAATAATAACAATAATAATACCTCTATTTCTACTATGAATGCTTCCACTAAAACAACAACAATTCTACTTCTACTATTTTTCTATTACTTATACTTCTACAACTATAAATGCTTATCCTACTAATGCTACTTCTATTATTACTCATACTTTTACTCTTACTACTACTACTTCGACCAGTGCTACTACTACTACTGCTGCTGCTGTCACTACCACTACTACTACTTATGCTTCTACTACAACAACAACTACTACTTTTACTATAACCAACGCTTCTACGTCTACAACTGCTAATACTATTGATGCATCTTCTACTTCTGCAACTAATATTATTAGTGCCCCGCTTGACAAGCGGTGCCCTATAGTGATCACCGTGTCAGTCCGTCCTTCCGTCCATCCGTCCTTCCGTCAGTGACACCTTCTCTCGCGCGCGATCACTCAACAACAGCATACTGTAGCTTTCCCAAATTCACAGGGATGATTTGGTACATATGAGGGCTCCAGATCTATCGAATAACAGACATGTCGGCATTCCAATATGGCCGCCACAGCCCAATAGCTGATTTTCTTTCGCACGCAATAGCTCAACAACAACATACTGTAGCTTTCCCAAATTCACAGGGATGATTGGTACATATAAGGGCTCCAGACCTATCGAATAACAGACATGTCGGAATTCCAATATGGCCGCCACAGCCCAATCTCTGATTTTCTTTCACGTGATAACTCAACAACAAAATACTGCTGCTTTCCAAAATTTACACGGATGGTTGGTACATATGAGGGTTCCAGACCTTTCGAATAACAGACATGTCGGAATTCCAATATGGCCGCTACAGCCCAATCGCTGATTTTCTTTCGCACGCAATAACTAAACAACAACATACTGCAGTTTTACCAAATTCACAGGGATGGTTGGTACCTATGAGGGCTCCAGACCTATTGAATTACAGACCTGTCGGAATTCAAAAATGGCCGCCACAGCCCGATCGCTGATTTTATTTCGCGCGCGATAACTCAACAACACCTTATGCAGCTTTCCCAAATTCACAGGGATTATTGGTACCTATAACGGCTCCAGACCTATTGAATAACAGACCTGTCGGAATTCCAATGTGGCCGCCAGAGCGCAATCGCTGATTTTCTTTCGGGTGATGACTCAACACAACCTACTGCAGCTTTCCCAATTTCACAGGGATCATTGGTGCCTATGAGGGCTCCAGACCCATTGAATTACAGACTTGCTCAAATTTAAATAGGGCTAACAGACTACATTCGGTGATTTTCTATTGCACACATTACTTCAGACATATTTTCTTTAATATCATTTGATCCAGTAGGATTTTTTCCCACATGCATATGGATAAAAATCTGTTTCTGTTTGTCATATTTTTCAAATTTAACTTTATTTTTTACCCATCTGTAAAAATAGTTCAGCACTAGCAGTAACGCGGGGCCCTCCGAGGACCATTGTCCGACCACATCTAGTTTCAATTACTATTACCCTTCCAGGGCTGTTTGATATCATCGATTTTTAACTATATGGTGATTCGCATATTGCATATCGCGATACCGTATTTGAATATTGATATTTTTCGATAATTTGTTAAACTTGCCTAAAACAGATTTTTAGAATAAAAATGTTTCTGTTCCAAATTTAGATATCTTAATTATTTGGACTTTATGACAGGCTCATATAGAAAGCCGCTACCATGTTTTTAGACGTTAAGTAGGAAATGTTCATATAGGCCGGATATACCATATAGATCAAAGTCCGTCCAAGGAAATATGCATATCTGCTTGATCACTTGATCTACGAGAAAAGTCCAATACAGGTAGAAGTGCTGAACACTGTCATAACAATAAGTCATTCATTAATATTATCTCTTCATATCTAATGATAACTATAATAATCTACCAATACTTCTACTACTACCATTAATACTCCTACATTGCGAATCCTGCTGATTATTATAATTATTAATTATAAGTAGTAGTATTAGTAACAGAAGCAATCGTAGTAGTAGTAGTAGTAGCAGTAGTCGTAGTAGTAGAAATAGTAGTAGCAGTAGCAATCGTGGTGACAGTAGTAGTAGCTGTAGTAGAAGCAGTAGCAATCGTAGTAGTAGTGGTAGTAGTATTGATTTAGTAGCAGTAGTAATTATAGTAGTAGCAGTGGTAGTAGGGTAAATAGTAGAAGTAGTAGTAGTAGTAGTAGTATTCAAATCTAAAAAAAAGGAGATAGAGAGTCACGCAAAAACAGTGTGATAGCAAATGTGGCATGAAGTTCTTTTTTACCGCATATCTTCGATATTCGATCTCCGACATTAGAAGCAATCGTGTTAGAAGTAGTATAGTATTAGAAGTAGTAGTAGTAGTAATAGTAGTAGCAGTAACAATTCTAGTAGTAGTAGTGGTGATAGTAGTAGTAGTTGTAGTAGTAGTAGTAGTAAAATCCAAAAAGGAGATAGAGAGTCACGTAAATACAGTGTGTCGTAGCAAATGTTTCATAAAGGTTTTTATCGGTGCAGACAGGGCTTATTATTTACGTTATATAAAACAGAGCAGGCAAACGGAAAGACGACAATGCGAGATTTAATCAGAACAGGGCGTTTCCTGTGTGTCCTATTTATGCACTGGGATTTCGTCACTGGAAAGTTCGCAGAAGTTCACGCAATTCATGGCAAAGCAGTGATCACTAGTTTGTTGGCTACGTTGTTCATTTCACAACAATTGTTAGCAACTTCATAAGAAAGTTATTCTCTGTAAGGTTAAATGAAGCAAACTTTATATAAGGTCAGGTTTTACATATGTCCTAGAGCATCAGGAATTAGCTCCTTCATGTAATAAAATTTATGGTTGTTTCATCTAACTCCCAAGGACATTTATGTTTTTATATCTTTACATGATTTAATCTTCAAGGACTTTATCATATCCGTCTTTATAGTAATAAGCATTAATTCAAATAATAATGCACTGTTATAATTACCTTCCCTCTGTAATGGCCTAGGTATGACTGATGAATACAGCGCTGACCTTCATTTCATTAGTACTGCGATTAATGCTGCTAAGTAAGCATTCATAAATATTCACACGCTAAAGAATTAGTTGTGCCACCGTTTGTTCTATAATTGCGCGTATGAAATCCTTGCGTACTAAGGATTATCCATGTGCATTTCACTGAAATCTCTTACCTTTAACTATGAAATATGAAGGCAATGAAAAACTATTTAGTATTACTTAACCTGTACGTGGGATTATAGAAGGTCGGTATCGTTGCCATCATAAACAGTTATCCATCCAGGCATGATTGCTGTTATTTATATACAACCATTACGTACTCCTATTAACACGATTGTAAGCGGAAAAGGATAGTATTAAGAAAACCTGTTAAAAAACGGAATCGACTAACTCTAGGAAGGCCATTTTAACCGTGATAATCATGAATTCTATAACTGTTGCTGAAAAAAAACATCTATGTGTATCTCATGCTCCTTTCAGTACAATTGAAATATATCTGAATGGGATTCTCTTACAAATATAATCGTTTACATGCCTTAGAGAGTTCTCGTTGCAAATAAAATGAAAAGGCAACTATCATAAGTGCTTTTTGGATGAACATTTTGTTTGCCGCGGTCCAGTAAATTGCCTTCACTTCACATGCTATCGGCTACAACATTTATGGTCTAATAATTTGTCCTACAATACAAGATAACTATAAAACCGCTAATACCGGCTTCTGTGGCTCAGGGGTAGAGCGCAGGACTCAAAGCTGGGAGATCGTGAGTTCGAACATCAGCCAAGGCGGTGAGGTTTTTCACAGTCGGCCCCCACCCAGGGTTAGCGCTCTGCGGGCTTAATGGGAAGGTCGTGCCCAACGGCTGTGTTTCACTCACAAACAAGTGCGCCTTTCGGGGGTCCTCGGTGGTATGATTACCAACCCAGGGCCCGCAGGTGCAGTAATCACCGGGCCTGGTTAACGCCAGGATATCAAATGAGAGGAAGCGTGTGATACTGCCCTGTCACGTAGTCCGAAACCGAAATGGAAATCTGCAGATATACATATAATTAGTTAAGCTAGCATTAAAAGAATGGAGGCGGTTACCTCAAACAAAAAATATTAAAAAAAAATAAATAAATAATAAAATAAATAAAATAAAACCGCTGACTTTTATTCTAGAAATAGGAAGGAATCTTTAAGCATTTATCAGAAGTTTGTTTTAAATAGAAAGGATACACCAGTAAATGTCAGGTAGAGCGACCCAAGAAAACTTTCTTCCAAGAAATGTGTAATTTTAATGGGTACTTGCGCTCGCCATCCGTACCAGTTATTGACGATTTGTTAAAAAAAAGTCGCCAGTGAAGCGATATAGAGACAAAGGCGATCCACAGTGACAAATTAACATAATAATCGACCAGGTGTATGCCTCATCTAACAAGGAACATAGTGCCCCTTATATTACAACATAATCTCGAAAATTAGTTAGTCATTCAATACGGGGGGGGGGATTAATGTTATCACCAAACTCACTCAGCTTTACGGAAAGTAAGATTTATATTATAAATATATGAATTATAAGAATGATGGACATTTATTTCCATTTCTACTTGCTTGCGTAATGGGGAAAGGGATATTTTACTTTTCTTTGGTTTATTAAAGAAAGGTGCCCTACCCTGTGCCCCTTACTCCCCTTTACCCCCCCCCCCCCCCCCCCCATCTTTGTAGATAAATTGATAATTGTTGCATTGCAACGGCCATCCATCCTACTGCATCGATATCGTAGTCAACAGCGGTAACGCTTAATTAGGCTACGAGTGACGAAGTAGCTCGAAGAAATACATGAGAACTCACAAACCAAAGCTCTATGGTAACGAACCATTCCCTGTGTAGCTATGGAATCGAGTATTCCCTGTGTTGCGTACAAGAAAGCTCTATCGTCCAGTAAACTCTGCAAGCCATGCTTGTATTCATGCGGTCAGAAATTCAACAAACATGCGGGGGGTTTACAGATAGCTGAGTTACAACGGATTTGTTCCTGGCACATGGCAGGTGTTGTTAGAAAATATAATTACCCTTAATTTATATTAATAAAGTGTTCAGGGTGCATATAGGCCATAAGTCTACCTGAAAGTATTATCCTAACATTAAAATCAATTGGCTTCAGTTGCAGCCGCTAAAATTATTAAGCTTTAGATCTCCAAAAAATAATCTGCGCAGAGTCAGGAAACAGGATTGTTGACGGGGAACCACAGTGTCCTGAGGTTTTAACATAAGAATTCAATCAGTATATCTGAAGGCTGTCTCTTACGTTACGAACATTTGTTTTAAGGACATTATATCACCACTTGTCTGCGGTTACCCTAGTTTCGACTTTCACCATGATACACCTTCAGATGATACAGTTGGCTGTTATAAGAAAACCAGACGGACAGAGAAATGCCAAAATCTAATGCGACGTAACAGGTAATATCCTTTCATCTCTTTTAATAAAAATCTTCCTTGGCTAGACGACGTATATATATATATATATATATATATATATATATATATATATATATATATATATATATATATATATATATATATATGTCTTTTGTGTTTAGCTTTAAGGTTTCATATATGTCATCGAAGCTGCAAGTTTGGTTTTATATTGGAATTATTGGGATATAAATCACAATCTTGTCGCAGGTAAAAGGTAAATGCCATACGCCTAACCAACAAAGAAATTTACTAGGAAAAAGTGTTACAGTAGTTAAATGATAAGATTAAGAAAATTGCATTTATGCAAATGATCCATTCTGGAAGGACGTGCTTATATAATAGTGTAACTTTAGCTCTTTTAAACCTGCAGTTTTAGAGGAAATATTAGGCCATTTTTTTGTGGTACAATTTCTACATTAAAAAATGAAAAAAAAGTAGAATATATTAAAAAAATACTACGGGCATCCAGTAATTAAAGGACATAGTTTATTATGAAATTGGGAGAATAAAGTTTCTATAATATGAAGATTTATGTATAAAGACAAACACATTCATCGACTTCCTGATTTTTCAAGGATTAATATAAGCCATATCCAAGGAATGGAAGTCGGTTTTAGAAAAAAAAAACATGATACGGAGAGTGTTTCATAACCTAATGTAGATAGGTTTTTAAGCATGAAGAGAGTCACAAAGCAAGTTTACTGTCAGCTGATATCAAAAGTATATTGAATCTCAGAACAAAACAATAAGAAGTGGTGTGAAGACTTAAGTATCGACTACTCTGATATAGAATTACAAGCTTACACTGATCTTAGGTTACAAATTCAGTTCCACTGCGAATGTTTCAGTATAAGATATTAAACAGAACTCTTATTTAAAATAGTTTGTTTATATGAAAATTAAAAATGATGCAAGATACACTTTTTTTGTAAAGCTGGAAGGGAACTATACACATTTATTCTGGACATGAATTTTCTCTAAAAAAATATGGAAAGCATTAAATGATTGGGTTATTATTGTAAACGCAAACTATTCACAAACCTTTAATTTTGATACTGTATATATACTTTTAGGAAAGCATGAATTAAGGTAAACACGGGAGTATTGTATTGCGCCTTCAAAGATATAAATACATTTTTCGATGCAGCCAGGTTAAACCAAGATTAAGAGCAGCACTGTTGTAGGTGAAGCAGGTTATAGATATAGAAAGGTGTTTAGCATATAAAAATAAAACCATTCATACTCATGAAAATAAATGGCAAGGATTAGCAAATATTATACAAATAATGCTTACCCACATAACTCCTGGTTTTAGATATGTACGAATAGAGGGTAGAGAGTTTACTGAATTAGACAAATGTATAGATTATTATAAATTGAGGATGACAAGTAAAACTTTATACTTTTATATGATTATTTTTTACATGATTAGACTATTTTGCCAATTTTTTTTTTTTTTGAGCAAATTGTTCAATGAATTTTCATACAAGGATAAAGATATAATACATATATTTTCTTGGAAATATGTTCTTAGGTCTTCAGATAAAATAAACCTTTATCTAACTAGATACTGTTATGTGATTTAAAGCATTACACATATTGTAACAACATATTGGAACAGGTTGTCTGCCACTGGATAATTAATTTTGTAAATGTGTAAAAAAGACTGGATAGTCTTTAGTTAATAATAAGATAGGTAAGGTGTTTATGTCACATGGAAATGGCACAGGACGCATTTTTATAGAATGAAAGGTACATACAATGACTTGTTGGTAAATACAATGATCTGTTGGTATAATCAGATATACGTATTTTTTGTGACATACTATACATATCTGGTTGGACTAAGTTAATGTATGATATGGTTTTTATTGTATGGAGATGGAACATTTTGATTTGAATAATATTATATATATTAAAAAACAAGAACCACTGGTCACAATACTGTTGTTAATCATAAAAGAAAGAACAACTGTATTGAATATTGTGTACGAGGTATCAACAAAAGAAGAAAGGAATGCCCGAGTATCTCCTAAGGGAATATTTCTACCTTTAAGAGTTGGACGAAAAACTTCAGACCGTTGTCGAACAGACAGAAGAACGTTACATAACGTTTAAAAACAAAGGAATTGGAATCAACAAAGGAATAATGTGAAATTTCTGGAACTAAATAAAACAAGAAGCAAGGAATAAACAAAAATACAAAATATAAATACCATGAGCAGTGAAAAACTTCAGAATCAGAAGATGCTGACAGACTTCGATGACTGATGAAAAAGAAAATACTGCAGCTCCAGTCATGCACGTAAAAGATAAAGGAAGGGCTATACTGGGCAAATGAGACGATATATTGTACAGATCACAAGTATATTACCATCCGGGAAGGGCAAAACCTGCCCACACCTCAAGCTGATACAACTATAAACCAGCAAGACACTCCCGATGAGGTAACAAAGGCAGACATTATAGTAGCAATTCAAGGGAGATAAAAAGAGCGAACTCGGTAGGCCATGGTCTATAGGTATCATAAGTACCAATAAAACCGAGAGACAAGTGTCACGGTAGCACTCCGTAAAGAAATCAGGATAAAATATGTTAAAATAAAGAAATTCAAGAAGATTTAGAAAAGTCGTAAATTATCGTACCATTGTTCAACACAGCTGGCATAGCAGGATGAAAGAACAAAAAAAAATACCATGTGTCATCAAATAAAGCAGCCTACAGAACCATCTCGGAACCACAGGAAGAACATATCAGTAAAATGTTGGGATGAATACTCCAAATGGTATGAAGATGTACCTAAATATTGCACCAGATTGGCTCCAGCAATGAACCCTGTCAGATTTGCATATTGGCCCGCTCAAGTATTACACGGGCTTAATTCTATTAGGAGTAAAATTCTAAGGGAGTAAAATGTTTACATATGGTCTTAGTCAAGCCCCAGAAACTGACTCTATTGTATACACAAAGTGTGCGGACGTACAGATGTAAGAATAGACGAATGGGCAGTATTTTCACAGATAAAAACAATAATTAATTAATAATCTGTTTTCAGTGATTAATTGATTATAAACAAAACGATACAGAGCGAGAAACGTCGGGCTAACACCAGAACTAAAAAAAATGTTGCATAGAGTAGACGGCTTAGGCTGTAGTTTTGGACATACAAAGACCAAGAACTAGGTGGCCTCAGAAGACTTGTAAACTAGCCATAAATGGGGACTTCCGGTCACATGACAAGTGAGTGAGGACGTGTTTTCTCAGAGCTCCCGCTACCTGGATATTATATTCTGTAGGAGTGCCATAAAACCAGCAACATGACAAGGCAAAACAAATCTGGGAAAAAGCCAAGTCAGTCATCCTCAAATATGGACAAATATTTGTTAAATGAAGCACAAGCTCAAGCTGAGACTGACGAAAGTACAAGCGCTGCGGTGAGTGACCTTGATATTCAAACCCAATTGAAACACGCACTAACTGAAATGAAACATTTAGTAAAAACCTCGAACGAGGACATAAGACAGTCAATAAATAACATGCATGAAGAACTGAAGACACAATTAGAAGGTCTGTCCACAGAGCAGAAGAAGATAAAGGAAAACATACAAACGATAGAATCTGGCTTTACCACGTTAGACACTACAGTTACTGAACTTAAAGGGGGTGAGAGAGAATTAAGAAGACAAGTAGTGGAACTGAAAAAAGAGTTAGAACTTGTTAAAGAGCAAAATAAAAGCAAAGATGCACAAATTGAAAGTATGCAGCTGAAAGTCTCAGAAGAGCTAAATAAGGTAGAGCGATACCAGAGAGAGTGGAATCTGAGGATAGTTGGAGTGGGAGAAATCGGTGAAGCGGAAAACTGTAAAACAACCGCAGCTAAAATAATAGCCCAGAATAAACTGGCAGGGGACATGGAGGAAACTGAAGTTGCTAAAGCAATAGAAAATGCCCACAGAACAGGCCGGAAAGGTTCCAGACCGAGACATATTTTAGTTAGACTTTATAGCAGACCACTCAGAAACTTGATAATAATAAAGAGTAAAAAATCGGTGAGAGGTAACGAAGTCAGGTTCACTGAAGACTTGACAGCAGTGGACTTTCAATTAAAACAAAAAGCGAAACCGCAAATGACAAAAGCCTACAACGATGGCCTGAAGGCTCGTTTCTGGAGGGGGAAGCTTTACATTAACGGCCAGCCTGTCCGCATTCAAGAACTGACCGCAAACCCAACCTCTGAATAAGATTTATCGGCGGCGTGAGGGTGAAAAGTTCAAAACTCCGAGACCTTTCTCCATCCAGTGTTGGCCCCCCCCCCCCCCATGCTAGTAACAATCGCTAAGCGACCTTTCTTTTATTTTACAATGACGGGGATTACAATCCAATGCACGTGGAACGCACATTACGCATGCGCACCAAACCAGTAGGACAGTCACAACACCGGTCAAGAGATGACAGCAGTGCCACGCTCAGAAACTCGCCGATAGACGGCAGCAGCTTCGCAGATAGCAGATGGCAACAAACAAGTGTCAATTGGGATCTCTAGTGAAGAACAGCATTGAAACACAGTCTCATAAAGTTTAGATCTGTCGTGTGAGGAACACTTTTACTTTTATCAGTATATTTACTTTTTTTTTCTCGCTTTACAAAGTTTCCAAGGTTGTGCATGTTCATCATTAATTATTCTGTCCAAATCATTAATATTGTGAAATGTCACATAGCATTACTCCTAATGTTATTGTTAATGTTACTGACAATACTGGTGTTAGCTACAGTACCTATGCAGCTCAGAGCTGTTACATTGCCGTTTAGCAAGCTGAGAATTATAATGAATGTTTATACTATAACTAAAACAATTCTCCACATTTATCAACAGTCGCGTGCATATAGTGACATATCTATGTGCATATGTATATACATATATGAGTATATATGGGCACACTTTATGTATGCAAAGGTATATATGCATACCTCCCAAAGCCAGGATGTTAACATACAATTTTATCAATGATGAGTAAAGTAAGAATACTCTCACTAAATGTGAGAGGTTTGAGTAACAACAGTAAAAGAAGAGAAATCTTCTACTGGCTGCAAAACAAGCCACATAATGTCATTTTTTTACAAGAAACTCACAGCACACTAAAAACCTCAGCCCTTTGGAGAGCAGAGTGGGGACACACATTTATATTTAGCCATGGTGCACACAATGCACGTGGTGTAGCCATTCTTATAAAAAATAATGTCAACTATGAAATACACAGTACATTTAAGGATAATGAGGGAAGATTAATAATATTAGATATCACTCTGGATAATGTCAGATTAAACTTGATTAACTTGTATGGACCTAATAGTGTAGACACCCGATTTTATTCTAGAATATTTAGCAAACTGGAAAATAGTAACAATGAAAATAATATAGTAGGAGGAGACTGGAATGCTGTTTTAGATATGAAATATGACAGAACTAGTCAAGTCGGTTCAAGAAACAAACAGAGTGGAATACTTAATGAATGGATGAATGAACTAGACCTTATTGATGTTTGGCGTTATTTGAATCCAAAGGTTAAAACATTTACTTGGTCAAGACAGAATCCTACATATACTGCAAGTAGATTGGATTATTTTCTGATTTCTAAAGGTCTCCTGAAATATGTAAATAGTGCAGAAATATTGCCAGCCCACAAAACGGATCACTGTGCAATAGATATATGTTTGCAAATATTAAAAAGTGAGAGAGGACGCGGCTTTTGGAAATTTAACTCCTCACTACTGCATGATAAACTATTTGTTGACAAAATTAAAACATGTATTAAAAATACTGCAGATGAAAACAAAGAAGCTTCTCCACCTCTCTTGTGGGACACCATAAAAATGGCAATCAGAAGAACATGTATTAGCTATAGTATTCATAAACAAAAAAATACACGAACTAACATTTTGGAATTGGAAAATAAAATTTGCAAATTAAAAAAAGAAGATAGCATTCACACTAGGGATACTAGGAGAGAAGAATTAAGAGAAACCGAGGAAAAGCTACAGAAATTTATAGAAGAGAAAAGTAAAGGGTCTATAGTCAGGAGTAAAGTGAGATGGTATGAAGAAGGGGAGAAGTCAACAAAGTACTTTTTGAACATGGAAAAACGGAATTATAACATGAAAGTAATAAACGAACTTAATATTAATGATAATATAGTAACTGATCCCAAAGAAATTTTAACATTAGAAAAAAACTTCTATGGAAACTTATACACTTCTGACACAATGCATAATATACATAAATTTGATAACTTTATTGACAAATACACTATCGTTCCCCGAAAATTACAAGGTACACAATGGCCAGTACATTTATCAGAAAAAGAGATATTAGACAGTATAAAATCTTTTCCAAATGGTAAATCACCAGGAACCGATGGACTTCAGGCCGAATTTTATAAATTCTTCTGGCAGGATATTAAAGAATACTTTATGAATAGCATTAAATATAGCTTTGAGAATGGTTCACTGTCTATAACACAGAAACAAGGGATCATCAGCTTACTACCAAAGAAAGCCAAAGATCTCCGATATTTAAAAAATTGGCGTCCACTCACATTACTTAATTGTGATTATAAAATAATTTCAAAATGCATAGCTAATAGAATTAAACCAATAATCAAAAATCTAATTCATGAAGACCAGTCTGGCTTTATTAAAGGGAGATACATTGGTGAAAATATTAACAAAACTCTATCTTTAATAAATTATGTATCCAATAAAAAATCAAAAGCCTTTATTATGACGGTAGATTATGAAAAAGCTTTCGATAGACTGGAATGGGATTATATTTATAAGATACTTAATTTAATGAATTTCGATAGGCTTGCTATATCCATGATAAAGGTACTATATAAGGATTTGACGAGCTGTGTAATAAATGATGGCCACCCCTCGGAATTCTTTAAAGTGTCCAGAGGAGTAAGACAAGGCTGTCCTCTCTCCCCTTACCTATTCATACTATGTATAGAATTACTTGCTATTGCTATTAGAAAAAATAAAAACATACATGGCATCCCATACAAATCAGGTACTTTTAAGCTATCACAATATGCAGATGACACAATTTTGTTTGTTACAGATTTTGAAAGCATAAAATCTGCATTAGAGGTATTCAAAGATTTTCAACTTATTTCAGGCCTGAAGATCAATTTAGAAAAAACAGCGATTATGCCACTTGTAAAAAATAGTAACTACATTGAAAAAGAAAAAATAAAAAACATTGGTTTAACTTGGATTGAAGATAATATCAATATCCTGGGTATAACTATTACTCCATCTTTGGAAAATATTATTGACTTAAATTACACTCCTAAAATAGCTAAAATGAAGAATATAATAGCTGTATGGTCACAGAGAAAACTTACCCCAGTTGGCAAAATCATCGTGTTAAAAAGTTTCATCATATCACAATTTCTTTATCTTCTTGCAGTTCTTCCAAGTCCAACAAAAGAAATATTTAAACAGGTAGAAAAATTACTCTATAGTTTTGTATGGAATAAAGGAAGAGAATTAATTAAAAGGAACACCTTAATTGCGCCGGCATGCGAAGGTGGATTAGATATGGTTCACTTACCGACAAAAAATAATGCCTGTAAAATTGCTTGGGTTAAACGTGTACTCTTAAAACCAGAACATGATATTTGGAGACTACTTATCCTAGATAATTTAAAGCTTAAGGAATTATCATTTAAATGCAACTTAGCAACGAATGACTCAACAAATCTACTTTGTACGCCATGCCCGTTCTGGGAAGATGTTCTTCGAGCGTGGTGTTCATATAATTTCTTTAATCCAACAAAAACTCCGGAAATAATGTCTCAGTGTTTATGGTTTAACTCGCATATTAAAAGGGAGGGTAAAGTTATGTTTTATAAAACATTATATGAGGCAGGAGTTAACTATATTTCAGATCTGTATGATCACACGAATAAAAGGTCTCTTTGGTTGAGCCACAAAACATTCTGTCAAAAATATTCAGTTAATATAGATTTTTTAAGTTATAATAGTATTCTAGCATCAATTCCAGATGAATGGAAAATTATTCTAGGAAAAGAGGAAACTGGTATGGAAACTGGAGCATATTTAGACGGACTGAGTAACTTTCTTTTAAAGACAAACACAGTTAAAAAAGTATATATGAAATTAATAAAGGAATATACAGAGAAGCCAAGCAACAGTATCCTTAAATGGAAAATAGATCTGACGCTAGACTCTGATGATGAAATATACAAAGGATTTTGTAATGTATATTATTCTACTATATCTGTTAAAATGAGAAGTTTCCAGTTCCACATACTTCATCGTCGTATTACTTTAAATCCTTTCTTACATAAAATCAATATTGTAGAAAGTGCTGATTGCACATTTTGTCGAAATGAGAAGGAAACTTTGATACATCTTCTATGGGACTGCACCTTTTCGAAACTTATATGGGATGGAATCTTGCAAGTGTTGAAACTACATAAGTCAGTAAACCCTTCGTTTACATTATTGATAGAAAAAGTTATACTGGGTAGCTATGAACACCAATGGTTGAATTCTCTAACTTTGATGATAAAACGGTACTTGTATGTCAGTAGATGTTATAAACAGAAACCAACACAGCAGGGAATCCGACATTTTATAGAAAATATACACCAAATAGAAAAGTGTATAGCTCTAAACAGAGGGAAGATGGAAACACATATAAATAAATGGGCTCCTATTAAGTGTATACTTATGGAGCGGATAGAAGAGTTATCTTCATAAAGTATATGAATATTACAATCACACCCAACTTATTTTTGTTTATATTAAATAGTAGGCAAACTGTGTCACTGGATGATAAGGTAATTTTTGCTTTATCTAACTCAAAGCGAGTTTTTTTATTTTTTTTTTTTTTTATTTTACAGATTATGAACTTTTTAAAACCATCATTCAGAGACTTGTAACACCATATGTGATAGTGATACCCAAGTACCTCTTACCTATATATGAAGTAATGCTTTTGTATATGTACATGCACAGTATAATGCTTGTATGATTTGATATATATATATATATATATATGTATACATATATATTTTTTTTTTCTCATTTTGTAAATGCTTTTCTGTATAGCTTTCATGCAATAATAATAATAAAAAAAAAAAAAAAAAAAAAAAAAAAAAAAAAAAACTAGCCATAAATACGAAAAAAAGGTACCGAATGTGATGCTTAGCCTGGGTGCGAGAGTATAAGGTGACATGGGCGTAGCCAGGATTGTGGGAGGGGAGGGGGCAAAATATTTGGAAAAGGCAATTGATATATACATGTGTGTGTGTGTGTCCCGGGGAAAATGAGAATCAAAAGATATTATGTATTTTTCCTGTTTGTCGTGGGAAGAACGGAATCCTATTTGTCCCCTGAAGAATGAGCTTGCCGGAAAGATTATGGATCTGCCCAGATTCTCATTCTTCACTTGACATATACATGTATATGTGTGTGTGTGTGTGTGTGTGTGTGTGTGTGTGTGTGTAAAGAGAGATAGTGACGCTCTTTAGAAAGACTAACTTGTTTATTAGAGCTTTTGAAGCGCACAGGCTTCTTCATCATGTCGTAAGACTTACTTCAATCGTGATTTTACGTGTGACAACTTGTAATGGCCACCATTTCACATATTTCATTTGGTTGGGTGTAACAAAGTATAGGGATAGTGGATATGTTGTTCCCTTGTTGCAATATTGGACACTGATCTCTGACAATAAAGTTCAGTTGAAAAAAACCTCAAAAAAGGGTTGACTGGATTATTGGAACTAAATGTACCAGCTGGAACAATGTAGTGACAGCATATAGTAACATGTCTGTCTGCGGGCGACATATAACTCAAATATATAAACCCTTTTAATTTCGACATGTGGCATGTGTAACAGGTGCTCCTTTTATTGTGTGACACGGGCGTAACTCCTGTTGTGGCGCTCGTGTCTGGCCGCGTGTTGCATTCTATGTTTGATCCGTACTGGCTGAACTCTCGTTGTCATGTAAGCCTTGGGTTTTCACGCCTGGCCGTGGGTCACGTGATGAGCCTGGTATGTGGAGGTACACACGGCGCTGTTTTTCTAGAGAATTCCTGAAACGCGTGTTGTGCAAAATTCCCGTCTTAAGGTGTGGAGGTATATAGGGGGCTGTGTTTGAGCGAGAGGGCAGAGAGAGCAGAGCAGATCCCAGCGGACGCAGAAGCGTGTGTCAGGACCGACGAATGCGGCAATTATAGATTTTCAAAGACTTTCTCCTTGATTTTATACATTTGGACTTCAGATTACTTTCTGGGTTGTCGCAAGAACTTTCCACTGGACTGTCATTCTCCGAGAGTTTACATCTAAAGGACTGATCGTTGTGATGGTGTTGGTAACCAGGTACTGTGCACATACTTTATTTTCTCTGTGATTGTATTGATTTGTTGTGATACCGCTGTTTTACTGAATAATTGTATTGTTTTAGTGTATTGTATTGTTAGCGTTGTTTTAAGAATAAATTAAAGTTATTTGTTAACAAAAAATCACTGACTTCTTTATTCATTCCCCTAGACATTTCACGCTGCCTAGTGTTACAGAATCTGTATTGATTTAGTGTATTGTATTGTTAGGGTTGTTTTAAGAATAAATTATATTTATTTGTTAACAAAAAACCACTGACTTCTTTATTCATTCCCCTAGACATTTCATGCTGCCTAGTGTTACAGAATCTGATTTTTTTTATCTCCATTACAAAATTTATGTTCATCACGCATACGTGATCTGTTTATATTAGGTTCCGTAACACATGTGACATCCGGGTTTAAGTATGTACGCAAAATGGCAGCTACAGTGAGCGGTATAGCGCTTTAAGACCACGCCCAAATCCTTAAATTAGAGTAAGTGTAGATATATAATTAGATTAAAGTTATATAAAGAAAGTAAATCTAAAACAAACTGTCATTTTGGAGATGTAATTACCACATTCTGATGATCAGGTACATCTGTCAGCATTATTTAAAGAAAGATGGACCCATGGCCTGCTTGTGGCATATTAAATTGTGTGATCAGCTGACACTTTTATTAAAAAGAATTTTGGATTACAGGTTTCCTAAGAGGCCAGGACATATTCTAAGCTCATACCTGTTTCAAAGACTTTAGCACGAATATCTAATGTGCTTCTGGGAATTCCTAGATACGTTCCCCTTTCTGAATTTTTTCAATGAACTTTTTAAACATTTTAACACCATTAACATAGCACTTGGGGGAAATATTTCTTGCCATGTCACTGGAGTAACAAATACAGACGACCATTAGGGTGACCAACACGCCCATGCCCGTAACTAACGCCCGAAAGGGCGTCAATATAGGGGGATGGTGATATATACTATAACCCCCCCCCCCCCCACACACACACACACACCTTTTAGCAAGGGGGATAGTCGATGTTATCTCTCCCTGCTATTCAGAGAATGATATTTATTTATTTGAAATGTAATATATTTATTATTATAACTATAGACGTTGGTTCCATTTCTGAGTTTACTATGAAATATTACATATCTAAACCTATGAGTAAATATTTTGAACACAATACCTTATTTTTCAAAGGCTTATATACTTAATTGTAACATATTGAAATGTGTCACACAAACAATAAAAGGTATATTTATATTTATTGTCCAAACTTCGATAAGCCCACGAAAGTCACCCCCCCCCTTCCTCTTGACGATAAATTACGCCCCTGCAGGCAACGGCTAATGGTAGGAGTGTCAGTGACAATGATCAGGTCAGCTTAGAGGTCAGGCATTGGATTCCATTTGGCAGGTACAAGGTATGAACGAGAACTAACGCGGTTACGAGGTTAATGGACATAACAAGAACTGGCCGGACACTATTCATCGGTGATGTCGTCCGTGGGAGGGTTTATGTGCGAATGAATTACAAAACTCAGCTGGCTCAATATCAATTAGAGATATACATTACTTGGACGTTCCCGTCATATTCTCACAGGTCACTGGGCTGGATGCTGTGTAACCACACATTCAGCTTTTGTCATACCCCACTTCCTGTCCCTTCTTTATTTGCTATTGAGTTTTCAGGTGATTATGGATGTACATGATCAGTTTTGCTAAATTTACTTACAGTGTCAATGTATCGCGGATACCATCACCGGGTACAGGTAAACCATGTGTTTTATTTGATATGTCACAACAATGATTTCAAAAACCAACATTAACAAGCTCTCACCGGCCACAGGTTAACCATTTCTGATCTTCCTAGTAAGTATTGCTTGTTAAGTCACCACAATATTTTCAGAAACCAACATTAACAAGCGCGTTTCTTTTTGTTTATAAAAATAATCGGGCGTTTTTTTACTGCTGGTTTTACAGTGTCTCAATTCCAGGCGCTCACTGAAGGCCACGAAGATAAATTACATAATAAAATCATTATTCGGCTTAATGATGTCGTATATGTGGAATGCTGTCGGGTACAGATCAATAATTATATAAATGACACTGTAGTTAGAGTGTCCTTAGCCCGGTGCATCATATTTCCGAGGAATATGAGTTCTCTCTACTGCTCAGGATAACCAGCTCAAAACGGTTGTTTCTTTAAGTTTATTTACTTAAAGACAGATTGATTTCAGATTTAAACCTCGTATCTCTTTCTTGGTTTATTTAAGTACATATCACGAGTTTAAAACATATCATCTTTAGATTATCATAAGACTGGTTTAATTCTGAAACTGAACAGTGCGGGAGTAATCATCTGAAATTACCTTCAGATTACCCCCTGGGGTAATTTTAAATCTATCTCAGAATATCGGGGGTAACCTGAAATCTTTACCCCGTGACTTTTCTTACTTTGCAAATTTAAAGGCAGGCTTATACAGACTATAAAGTAAGCTCTGATAGGGACACGTTATTATGTGTCAGGGTTACATAGAAAACAATGGGCACGCCAGACAGCATGTAACTGATTACAGGGGTATTATTGTCATTATATATCTGACAAAACCGGTCTAGCCTTTTCTGCAAATGTCAGTGTAAGTAATTAATTGTTAGATGTATGATGCATGGTCGCATTAAAAGATACACTGTCTATATTGTTTAGTGATATTTGGCTCGTCTCTGGGCTTAATGCAAGGTGATACCCTCGTTCATGATCTGGCAGAAATGCCAAAACCTGGAACGTAATCAGTTAAATGGTTTTGGCATTTCTGCCAGATCGCGAACGAGGGTATCACCTTGCATTGAGCCCAGACGCGAGCGAAATATGATTACGTTCCAGTGAGACGCGATCGATACGACGCATGTTGTTTCAGAGTACTCGCAGAGACGCAGCTGGATCAGACGCGGTTCACTGCTCATGCCTAGAACGCCCTCAGAAACTCTCATTTCATGCATCTACAAATTGTAAAGAATGGTTAAAATATAGTTTTACAAATGTTAATACTATAGAATTGAACCTCCATATCGTCCAAATGGACAGGCTATACACGCCTTGCCCGGGTTACGTCTCAACGGGCGCCGCTATGGTAAACTGAGCGGCGCGTCTCAGCGGGCTGCGTCGGTACGAGCAGTGAGCAGTGAAATCAGCCATACGTCCTATCGAGATGCGTCGTTTAGGGATGACACCGTAGAGACGAACACCTGCTATTAACGTTAAACCGTTAATATCCTAGAATGACGAAACCTATAGATTCCCGAATATTGAATAGGCATATTAAGCATTAAATAAGATATTTTTTGTCTGTTTAAAATTTTTAAATGGCATATCTTTATACTTTAAAACTCTGTCAAGACTTTAATATAGTTTATAATGTAAAAATAAATCATCCAATCCCGATGTTGATTATCGGCGCCCCGAACAAGATCCGAACTGGCTTTTATGTATGATACGGCGCTATCAGCCATCCAGCAGCACGTAATATGAATATTAAAACAAGTGTGACTTTTTCACAAGGTGCCGTATATACCGCGTAAAATGTGAACGATTTCAGTGAATGTCGACGCTGTTAACTGGCTTTCACAGAGATATACACGGAGACACGCACGCTTACAGGACAACCAGTAGCGCGTAATAATTATACATAAGAAGCGGCGAGTGCCGAGCAATGCAATATTTTTTCGGTTGGTAGTATTCGGCTACGTCACGAAACAAAAATATTTTCAAAACAGCTTTTGAATATATTCAAAATACATAGACATATTGAGCATAAAATAAGACAAGATAATAACAGGGGTGAAATCGTATAAGCCCTTGTAAGTACGTAAAGTTTACTGAAATAACAAGCGGCAATTTCATATTTCATGACACATTCTAGCTACGATCTGCATATTAGATCAGGGGTAAGAGTACAGGGGGAAGTGTTTGCTGTAATTAGTGTCAATTAATTATCGAGTGCCTGTAAAAAAGATAAGCACAGTCCCGTCACAGGCCTCCGCACGCCTGTCAATCAAAGAATGGCCGTGCACCGCCAGTAAATAGTTAACCAACAAGCAATTGAATACCCTGTTGGTTCTCGCCGAGCTGACAGTGGTCCTGTATACAACCCACTGAATTAAAATGCTTATTTCTTTCAACGGATACAATATAACGCCAGGAAAGTGTTTTTGTGACAAGGTAGATATAACAAACAGACAGCTATAAGGTTACGTTTTTTCGCAAAATGTCAGTTTTACGATTTTTGACGATCATAAGACCTTAGACGACAGACAAATATATATATATATATATATATATATATATATATATATATTCTTATTTGTGTAAATCATGTCTAGTGCTATCATTTATCACTTCAATGCTGCAGCATCCAGGTGAACCTTGGCAGCATCACCTCTACTCTCTGTGTCTGTCTCTCTTCGTCTGTCTCTGTGTTTTTGTGTGCATGTGTGTAAAATTTCATTAACTATGTAGGAATTGACGTCTGCGTGTTTGCCTGTCCGTGTGTATTCTGAGAGAATGAAATGATAGCCATAACGCCTCTCTCTCTCTCTCTCTCTCTCTCTCTCTCTCTCTCTCTCTCTCTCTCTCAGGTTGTCTATATTTTGTATAACGTCTTCTGAGCAGAAAATGTAGCAGCTAATAACATAAGCATGATAGTTATAATAAATTAGCATTTAGGTTTAGTTCTTAAAAATGCATGTGCAATTGGTCAATCCATACGGAAATATCCTTCTATTTTATCTACGTATACAACTGCGGTCATATGATATTCTTTCAAATTGGCTTCATTTGTTATATAGCTCCTCTATACAAAGCGTTCTTGGTCCCATTTGGTCTGTTGTCGTGCTAACCTTGCGAAACAAGGGCTGGTAATGGGAAGGAAACTTGACAACATTAATACACTGTATTAAATAAGACTAAATGCATAACTGTATGATATAATGTGAGACGCCACACGCCAACTATGCGACAGTGTCTACGGACACATTCCTTCAGTCTTACACGTCATAAAAACGCTTTCTTTTAGGGTGCCGTCTCCCAGTACGATAATATTTTTGAGTCCGTCTCCATTTGTTTCCATGGTGAATCTGCACTTGCTGTACTGGTCAATGATGTCTCATTATACACAATGTGTACTGACCTTGTTATGTATGACTAACAAAAACATACATGTATGTTTGTGATTGTTGGTGTCCAATTAATAACTTCTAATCAATTCAGTTGAACGTACTACTTACGAGGACTACGAGTGACACGGACTGGAGAGGTAGCGGTGTAAAGACATCGGGTAACCCCACATTTCAGGTTACCCCCCGGGGAAGTCTGAGCCTTATTTCAGGTTATCCCCCTCCGCTGTTCATATTACTCCCTCGCTGATTTAAATAAATGATAAAGGATATATAAATATATATATATATATATATATATATATATATATATATATATATATATATATATATATATACTCATATATATTAAAGTTTATTTCAGTAAACCGTGTCTCAGATACGAGGTTAAAAAGATGGCATAAATGTATCAAAAATATAATTGTCATAAAATGTCAATTATATTGTCAATTATATTCATATTGACTAATACACTTCACCAAAGGGCATGACTCATTACAAGCTAACATGAGATCCAAAATAATCTAGTTAACCAAAAAGAAAGAAATTGTATGAATATTAAATTATTAAACATAAAGAAACCGCTGTTTTGAAGAGGTAATGTGATATTGATTTCTCCCCCCCCCCCCCCCCCCAACCCAACCCTATCCGGGTAATCTGCGACGGGGGTAATCTGAATCGCTACACCGGTTGTGAATAAACAGGTGTAGTGTTAATCCATCACAAGCTAAAGACGCTGCTAAATAAATTAGTGTTTTCCAGACAATGAACTCTGTCCCAGACAAAAAGAGTTTAGAGTTAACAAAAAAGACCATTAGCCAGTCACCACACCGATTGCGTATACCACAAATCACGCAACTGGGTCATCCTTTAGTGGACCCCTGAGGCCACCAAGGGACCACCGAATTACTCCACCAGCCTAGACAATACCACATTAAAATCTCCGTATTCGCGATCCTTCTCATTTACCAGCCTCGTGCCCCTACTACAGACGGGTTCTTTGCCACTGAGGTAGACCTTTAAAGCGATGAGTGGAGCTCTGACGTCTCATCCTGGCCAACAATCTGGTGATTTTGATTGTCTCTATGCCCCCGTAGTAATAAAGTCAGTTTAAGCTAGACATCGATTTTAGTGGCTTATTTGGGTGTTTACCTTTTGCTGGTAGACCCCGCGTATCTTTAAGTACTTATTGGAAATGTCAATATCTCTCTCCTGTCTAACCAATTGTCCAATCGTTCAGCAGCCGCCAATATATAATCTAGATGAAGGCGAAACCCCTGGAGAACACAAAAGATTCTGTCAGTCTGTCTGTCTGTCTGTCAGGCTTTCTCCAAAATTTTCTTTCAGTGAAAATTTTGTTATTTGCCACTTTTCTCTTTGGTTTTTACTAGTTATTTATAAGTACAAAACAGATCATTAGATGTATATGAACATTTAAAAACATAAATTCGTAAACAAAAATTTAATCTCCTTGTGACTTAGTTTCTTATTTGGCTTGTTGTGTCTAGCATTTGTATACCATGCAGAATGACTTCCATAGGTCACACATGTACGTATTTATCTTCAATTTACGGTCAAATCAACCTTGCCAAACATCTAGAACACGTGTCTTAGTTCTGCAAAACTGCTAAAAAGAAAAAGCATATAACTTAAAACAGTATAGTGAACGTTTGTAAACCCTCGCTAAGTAAAGTACGCTTCACTTATTTTAACGCTGTGATACAGCTCAAACTGGTTGTCTCATCAAGTATCTACATATATGTGAGAACAGTCTAAAACTTTATCCTTACGACCATTTGGAAGAAAAAAAACTGGTTAAAAGAAGTATTTATACATGAAAAAGTGTGAAATATTAAAAAAAATGAACTAAATACTATTAACGAATATAGCATAATAAGCAAGTGACAAAAGTTGAATTCGTTGCAGCAAGATTAAGGTAATGGTAACGAAGGAGCGGCAACGGTATATTATAGATAAAATAATTATGTTGTTGAGACAAGAATTTCAGACGTAAACAAAAGAGAAGCGACGATTATTTAAACACTGCCTGTTATCATTTTAATCCAATCAGGTCATGATATAGTTTCGTGACGTCATTTTATTTTATATCAAGTAAACGGGGACTAATAATAATGTTGAGATAGGTACAAGATGTTGGTGAATAAAGGCCGTTAGTCTGAACACGTCTACAGTCATTTATCCAATTGTCTGTATTTCTGACCACCATACAGTTCTATATTGATTATGGTTTAATCAATCGGGGTCATGAAAGTCAAACTAACATGAACATTTTAAAAAATAATGATATACACCTAGTTCAACACTGACTATCTTTCCTTTCTAATATAATTATGTTTAAGAGCCTTTATTTAATGGCCTATATTCTTGTCAAGTCAAGCTACCTCGAGTTAAAAATAAACTGATGCATAACAAACTTTTATTTATCAGGGACTGGAATTATGTAATTTGTTTCCTGAGGCTTTACATAAGATTTGTAGTTACGACAAGTTAAAAAAAGATCCTTAGTAATATTCTCTGATCCCATCAGATATTATCAATGAAAATATTTTTTACTTCTTTATACAACATGTGCATTTTGGCCTTGCATGCTGTCTTTAATCATACTAGTGAGTCAGAAAAAACTAACAACACAAAGTACACATTGCCTTTTTTGATATGATTGAATCGATTTATTCTCTCCATTTATTTTCTAGCGCCATTGTGGTCCTCTGACATTAGAGAGTCTACGACCAACGTTTGGCTTAGCAGCCCAATAACACTGAGCCTATACTGAATCGGATTGTCATGGCTACTTAATTCCATATAATGCAATGTATATTTATGTAGGCCTCATGGTTAACAACCTGAATGGGCCACCATATGAATTTTTTAAATAATATTCTTTTTAAAAAAATCTTAATAAAAATCAGGAACTTACATTATATTATTATTATTTTAGTTACAATTTTCTAAATACATGTTTACTTGTGATATAAAACTTCCATACTATTTGTTTATATTTATTTCTTTTAATTTTGTTTATTTACTATCAGAGCCTTGTGGAAAAGCTTATATTCTAGGCAAAATTTTAAATAAATAAATGAAATAACATAAAATAAATATTTCACTACTGTAGAGTATATATATATATATATGTGTGTGTGTGTGTGTGTGTGTGACAGGGTGTGATTTATGTAATCCTTGATCTGTCAATTACAACAGGTAGTAACTTTATCGGTACATGTAACGGTTTATCTTGTGTGCAATGTAGGCCTAGTTTGATGTATTAGTGGCCCACGTTGAGCTTTATGTAATGGCTTCGCTTAAAGGTAGGGGGCAGTACAGTCAAACGCGCGGAATACCTGTAGTTACCATGGAGACGTCAACTATGACCTCGTCATTAACTAAATTTTATATTTATATTTGAACCCAAGTTATTCTTAGGTACCTCAATTTTTGTTTATTGGTTATTCTGCAATGTGTAAACCTAAATGTAGGAGGCTAATGAACTGTACTGTATATTTGTGTAACCATCTAATTTACATAAGAATAGCATGTCTCTCGTCTTGCCGCCAAAATGTTTAACCCACGTCACTAGGCAGCGAGTCAGTCACAGTGATGTGATGCGTTTTTCAGGTACGTGTATAGCGACAGCTTGTCACCCCAAACGTCGATTTTAGATGAACTGGAGACGATGGGGTGACAGTACAAGCTATTGGGTTTGAATCAATTCTAGTATGTGCAGATGTGCACGCCATTTCTGACACTACTTTTTCATTTTCATCTACTTCTCGAACTGCCATTTTCCTGAGTTAAGACAAAAAGTAACGTTATTATGTTGGGGAAAATAATAATTATTACATCCACGGTTTACTTACGTGTATTCGTGCAGCAGTTTTTAATACCGAGGCTGGTTTTACTCGAAAAACTCGTCTCCACGTCTGTCAGCGGGAGAATCATAACTTCCGGTAGGGGATTTCCAAACGGCTATGTGTAAAACTCGGAAGTCCGAAGTCGGAAGCAAGGATTTTTCAAATAAAGCAATGTTCGAAGCATAATTAAAATGATACTACATCAATAGAAAGTACCATTTTATTTTTATTGATAGAATAAGGTCTTTTCTATCATTATGTAAAAAATCAAAGTTATCCATCTGAAGTTATAGACTATTTCTTGCTCGGTAATGCCCGGTTATGGTCCAAATAACATGTGTAAAACTAGCCAGTAATGGCTAATGCACTGGTCATCATGTCGTCAGCAAACGTGTCAAGCATTTTCGGTTTCTTCAATATCACATATTTATGATAAACTCTGTTTTGTAACATTAATTATGCTGTTTTTTATAATATATTATATTGATATTTTATTTCATGTTGTAAAACAAGATTATATAATTACTCATCAATATTTTCGCTATTACCGTATTTTTTGTTTGTGGAAACATGAAAAAAAAAATAAAGATTTGTTAATATTTTAAAAATTACCCTGATAATATCATAGAGAGTTAAACAGATAATTTGACAGAACCACAAAACGTCCAGTAAATGTTTTAACAAGGGTGTTTCGAACAAAATATTTTATTTATCATGTATCAATTGAAAAACCTTTTCCTCTTCCATTGACCAAAAAATTTAATCATGATTATGAATCTCTTAAACTCTTATCTATTATGTAATACTGTTTATGCCAAATTATATTTTACATTTCATGGTCAGGTTGCACACATTTATATATATATGTATGTATGTATATATATATATATATATATATATATATATTAATCACATTGCAATGTGATATTTTCCCCTATATATATACCTGCTGTAAATGGAACCTGTTTCAATTCATGTTTTGAAATTTTGCCAAAATAGCATAATATACATGATGCTTTACAAAAATTTGTTTGCTACTGATTTCATCAGACGTATCCTGCAAAATTAAAAATAACCACAAGCATTAACAATACCTTGACAGAAAAAAATACACAATGCATGTGTAAATAGATATGATCCCGATTGTAACATTTTACCATCATATAAAAAACAATAGTTTCTGTTTTTGCAGAACGATTCAATATATAATCGATATTTTTTATGCAGTTAGGCACAATATTCATCAAATTAATGTTCTGAAAATTTGCAAAACCACAGGACACAAACATTTATATACTTTATATATATATATATATATTTGTAAAATACGTCAACTAAAAAATCAATAAAACATCAAACAAAACATTTTGCATAGCCAAAAAAAGTTCATTAAATGTTTAAAAATAAATTGTTACAGAGCAAACGTATAGATATAAAAAAATCTGTTTATTTGTAGAACCTGATACCAGCAACTATTAAGTCCGGAGAGAAGGGGGTCCGAAAGCGCACGGCACTTCTGTATCGAGAATTCCGATTATAGTCCGGTTAATTTTGTTTCTGAGCATAAAAATATGAATCAAATAAAAATAGTGAGTATACACGGAATATTCAGATGCATATATTTTTATATAAAGATAAAAAATTTCTATACAGCAGAAGTAGAATGGGAATAATTAATATTTGTAATTGAAATATTTATCTTAGCGGTAAATATCTAACTTGATTTATCAATCCGGTTTGGTTCCATTATTGCATGGTGTCATCATTTTTATGTGGAATTTAAAGGAATGAATCATAAAGATGAGCAACAGGTTCAATAAAAATGCCTATATCCCGTAGCATCTTTAAGACACCAGGTCACCTCTAGACAGACTTTTACTTGAAGCCCCAGATGTCTTACGTGTCGATAAAGATTCTATATGGTTATTTATTAAAGATTTTACATTCAAAATTGTAATTTCTGATCGAGATCCTTGTAATCGTATACAGTTATCCGAAGTTGAAGGGAGCACATTCTGTTTACATGCCCTTATCATGCACATATTATAACGTATGAGAGTGAAATCAGTTGCAAATATACTTTAAAATATTATTAAATATCCATTTATTTGGAGTTGAAATGTGATGTTGAAACATCAGGAGTGAATTTTAATATATAAATATCAAGATTGAAAAAGTTTGAAAGAAAGAGTTAAAACTTGAAAAAGAATTGATTTTAGTTTTAAAAAAAAATTATTTGCTTAAATATACAAATCGATAAGATTTTATAATCACACATGTATTAGTATGTTATATATTACCTGGACTGTTGTATCCCTTTTCTAAGATATATTTTAACTTTTTTTTAAATATCGTAGAACTCTGACATATTGAAGGACATTTCGTTTTGTATTTGATACATGTATGTTTTTTCTAGCGATGACCTACTGGGATATATTGAATTTTTATATTTGTTCAACGTATGGAAAATATATTACTGTTTTTATTTTGAATGACATCGTAATTTATAACTGTATTTTTAATGCCGTATTAGGGTTTATTATACCATATTTATTATTCAGTGGTGCATCCATAGAGGGCGCAAGCATAACACCGAGGAATCCCCATCCCCCCCCCCCCCCCCCCCCCCCCCCCCATCGCAGTACCGTGTGAGTCATACACGGTCTCCCCACAGAGCTCAGCTCGGGTTGGGATCGACCGTGAAAAATCTCACGGCTCCTCGGCTGATACTCAGACTCGCGCACTGTGCTGTCCGAGTCTGCATGTGCGCTCTCAGATCACAAAATTCGGTAAAATGCAAAGATTGTCATAAGACTTTAACATATCAATTATTTTACAACGATTACTACATTTAAATACTAGTAGTGACATTTTGCAAGTTATAAATGTATAGACGCGCATTTCATCATTGACATTAACATTTGAATATTTGGACTTTCCAATTTATACCGTAATGTTATAGAAATATAAATATTAAAGCCAAACAACCTGAAGTTTGAATACATTGTTCCAATACATGTAGGAGTATAGTTGCGGAACAGAAAATCTTCATAATCTTTCGTTTAAGGTGCCTCAAAATGTCCTCTTTACATTGCATATTTTAAAAATTTATCCCTTCCCATACCATCCCCATGTTAATATAAATAATTTTCACAAAACATAGCTCTAGATAGGGTGAAATATATTAAGTGAAAATACCATCACATATATGTTTATATATATATATATATATATATATATATATATATATATATATATATATATAATATATATATATATATATTTATATTAAATTTACAAATAAAAAAATTAAGAACTTATAGTTTTTCCGAATATGTATTATGTTTTGTGTTATTCACGCATTTAAAGCAGAATCATGCATAAGCAATTTTAATATATGCATGCAACTATAATTATAATGAAACTGCATTTGGGCTGTGGCTCTTAACTGACCACAAGTTAACCAGTGCGTCTCTGTGACTTCCGAGTTATACACATTGGATAACATCCCAGCACTTCTGACTGACTTCCGAGATTGCTTCCGAGCACAAAATCGTCCATAACGTTCAGATTGAAGAATGGATAACTATCATTCTTTACAGAATGATAATAAAGATCTTATTCTATCGGGGAAAAAACAAAACGGTATTGAAGCGTTAGCATTTTGTATATGCTTTAAACTGCATTATTTATAAAACGATTCCTTGGTTTCCGGCGTCCGGCTTCCGACTTCCAAGTTTTCATATACGACCGCGCCATGACACCTTCACTTTTGAATGCGAAGTACCGCTTCACGTGAATCGGTGCCACAGTGATGAAAGAAGGTAATAAATGTAATTATTTTTGTGTAACAACATTTTTTCTTCGATATTAAGCACATATAATACGACTATATAAGCCTGTGATGCCAAATAATACCAGACAGTAAATATTTTGATCCGACCCTTAGAATGGGCGTTCTGTTGTGACTGCCATCATGACTCCAGGCCCTATCAGCTTATTTCAGAAGGCCTGAATGTCATGTTGTCATGGCTAGTACGTGTATGTTTTTCCTGTACGTTGAAAAGTTCTTTAGCTGTAAAGTACCATAGTCATGTAACGTAAATTTATTACAACTGTTGGATATTAATTGGATTATCATGAAAACATTTTTCATTTATTTGATCGTGGATGGATTATTTTAACCAGTTATCTCGTATCAAGTGGTGTATAGGGCAACTACGCAAGAATAAGCTTTTTCGACGACGCTTGTAACTGATATCGTTGTCAGCCTCTAGTATTCATGCCGAATCTTGTAATTATGTATAATCATGTAATAATGTATATAAAAAGGTAACGACTCATGTCGAATCTTGTAATTTTGTATAGTTTGTATATGACTCATGACATATTTGTAATGTATCAAATGTATCATATGTATATAATGTTTCGAGACTTGGCAGCGAGTCAGTCACAGTGATGTGATGCGTTTTTCAGATTTCGCAATAAAACCAGTTTCCTCACGGAGTTGTTGGTAGTGCAGCCCATTCCTCTAAAACACCGCCATCCGTGCCTATACGACCGGGGTGTTACATATATATATATATATATATATATATATATATATATATATATATATATATATATATATATATACAGGGAGATGGTTTGTTTGTGTTTGTATGATATTCCTATGTATGAAAACGGCGGTATTTTGTACAAGTTATTTATTATCTTATATTGTTATCACACCTGGACTTGCAATGTCTTGACTAATTCTTTTAGAGGAAAGAATGGTCTTAAACAAAAAATATTCAAAGAATTGCTTGAGTACCAACGATCGAAAAGTTAAAATCTATTCCTGCAAAGTATGAAGATTTTTTGCCATAATATATATGCAGAGATGGTCAAGCCAATTTTTTTCTTCAAACTACGGGTATGTGGGTTTTAAGTGGTTGTTTTCTCCACAGGATACAGTAATAGATAAAGAAAAAAACGTTCAATGAAAAAAAAGGAGAAACCAAAGTTCAATGAGAAGAAACGTTTAGTTTATCGAGTACCAGATATCTGAATATCTTGACGTTCGAAGGATGACATTGCCCAGGTTAAATATGACCAAGTGTCTCGCACCAAAGCCTTCCTTCCAAACAAGGTGACAGGGTAGATTTCAAAATAGCTGATTCCCCAGAGTCGAGTCACGCAAACAACCAACAAATTATATGTTCTTATTCTCTGCGGTCCTGTCATTTCACGCTCGGGCAGACAAGGTGCTTCCTACCGTATAAAACATTCCATCACCACCCACAACCGACTGAATGCTGGGTGTCTGTCCATGCCTTCAGGGATAAAGATTACACCAAGGTTCTGTGAAATTCAATTACCTTTCACTTTGGGGGAAATTGTGATCTCGCATACATTTTCCGATCAAAGTTAATATTCAAGTGAAACCTCGTGTCTGGCAGTTATTCTTCCTATTTGCATTTATAATCTAATATGGCAATGTTGCTTGCATTTTTATAATTCATCACGTATGCGGGCTAGGGGTCCATGCACGTGTTCACCGTGTAATGGAAAGTATATTAAAATGAATATGTAGCATTAAGATAAGCTACCAAATATATTATAATCGATTCAAGCATATTTAAATCTTCCCTAGGTCTAATGAGCTTTATGTAGAGTTTTAAATAGGGCTTGGTATAGCTTCGAAATTTCGTATTGTAATATATACACGATATACACCGTATTGCGATATACCGATAATATCCCGCAGCCCTAATTTTAATCAAATCACCATTTTGAATTCTCCTTGGTGATGAGTTAAAGAATTTTAAATTTGGTGGTCCTGTCGGTTGCCACTGTCTTAGCAATGCTGATAAAGATAACAGTATGATGAGGAAAGAATGAAATGTTAATCCTTAATAGGGGTTTATACGCACAGGGATAGGAATAACCAAGAAGGCATTACCTGAAGTTATAAAATAAACCTCTCAGGTTATATGGAGAGTTCATCATTTAGTCTTAAATGCGTGTCAACATTTGTGCCCCCCTTGGGGCAGTAACGATTATTTTGTGGTAGCTTCTGCTTCTGTCCTTCATCTATCTCTGTTTCTCCCTCTATATATTATCTATAACACGCTACATTATTGTCACATACGTTATTTGTTTTCTCTATATTTTATTTATAAAGCCCCAGTCCCATATAGGTGCCGGATCAACACGGATCACATCCGGCACGATCCGGCGTGTGAACCTTGTAGCCGCCGTGAAGGGTCCGGGGACAGCCGTAGCTCTGCCTTAATTGTCCGTGTGAGTCCTTGACAGTCCGGGATGGTCCGCATTCATCCTGGGCTGTCCGTGTCTCTGCCGTATTTGCCCGTGTTGGTCCGTCGCTCAGCCGTGACTGTCCGGCCCTTGGTCATCCGTGTTTGTCCGGGTTCGTCTGTGTAGCTGCCGTGTTGTTGGACGACCGTCGACGCTCGAAAACCCAAAAATGAGGACGGATCATCCCGGATCTTGATCCGGCACTTTCCGGGACTGCCGTATTTATCCGTGCTCATATGGGAGTGAGGCTTTATACGCTTTAAGGTTCACTTGGTAAATCTACTCCTGAAATCGGAAATTAATCTCCGTTCACATAATGCCATTTACTCCTGTAGGATTGCCATTGGGATAAATTTACATTCGTAAGCAAAACTTATTAATATATATATATATATATATATATATATATATATATATATATATATATATTCACATGTAAATCATGCGTGTTTAACGTCCTATGTTTAATTAATATTTAACATAGTTACATGTACATGAATTACAGAATTCTTCATCAAACTTCTATACTCTGTAACACTAAACAATGTCTACTTCAGTTTGTTTTGGGATTTGCTCTACTAGGAAGGCTATACTATTAAACCGTGTTGTAAGGTTAACCGTGTCCCATGAAATAATTTTAATTGGTTATGAAATTATGCACAAAAGCAAGTGGAGACTGTTTGTTGGAATAGTGTTTAATTTAAAAGTAACCAGAACGTTTGTAATTCCGCAGCAATTGTTCACGTGTTTTGTTCACGCTAAATAGACAAGAGCTCAATCTAGTGTAGGACCATGTGTCAAATTCATTCTATTCATTCCCTATGCATTTTTTTCTTAACCTTCCTTTGAAGCCTAAAAAGCATGGTGTTAATTTTTTTATTCAGTTTTGACATTTCTTTCAGTTTGTTTAAAATGGTTTTAAAAATGGGGGAAAAAACCTGCTACCGAAACAAAAAACAAAGTTTACAGGGTCAAGAGCATGAGAAAGGTTATTTTCGGAATGCCTTTAATTACTAAGGACACAAATTGTTTTTTTTTAACATTTTTGGATATTCTAAATCATAATTTGGGTTTAAATTTGGGACCTTTTCACATACCTTGTATGTTTAATATACAATTATAGTAGTATCCACTTTATACGCATATATTGTTTAAAGTCCTGTTTAGTGTATAAAGTTTATCATTCTAAAATATAATGGTATCTGCCAATATTTCATTTTAATCACAGAATCATAATTTTACTCCTGAACACCAGATGTGAAAAGCTTTCACCGGGCGAAATAAATGGTGAAAAATACAAAAATAGCTTTAATCAATCATGTACATTCAGCTTCTGCATCTGACATGCCCTGTATTTTTTTACTCTTGCAAATACAGCATATCCAGCGAAAGCCATCCCATATTCCATAAGATATCATAAAGTAACAAAATAGTTCATCTTCACACTGATCTTAATCCTAAATTTAAGCTTGCATTATAGAAATAGTGTAAACCGGCTGCTACTCATACACCATCGATTACTGTTTACAAAAAGAATGTTTTGAAAAGAATGCTGCACCAGAGGTCTTACTCGTAGAAATTGAACAGCTCATGTTGCCATTGTGCCAATACAAAATTAAATTTTCTTTCGTGTTTCTTCTCTTGGCAAAAGTACATTTTATTTGAAAAATTGACCTGCTCGGGTTGGGATGGGAGGGGATAAGATGGGATAAAAGAATTTATGTAAACACATAGGAGATTATGGTATAACTCAATACGACACAATTTTTTTTTTTAATTTAATATTTAATTTACAAAGAAGTGTATTTCCTGCCACAGGACTTCATTTTGATACATTTTCACAGGCTCCTTAATTCATTCATGAAAAAATGTACTTCACATTCAATGTTAATTATATGTCTTTTCTATGCCTCATTCTAATGTAAATGTAGGTAGGTACATGTCTACTGTAAACTACCTGTTGTCTACAGCTTGTAAAAGATTATAAATGAAGAGTGAAATTATTTACGCAAATATCTGCCAAAAGGAAGGTCTATTTACACCTAAATGTTAATATATTGCCCGCATAAGAAAGTTGACTGACGTTATATGATCAGCGTTGTCTATTTCTTTATACTTGCTAATATGTCCATACACTGGCTCTCACTAGTTGAATGAAACTTGATCACATTGTGAATTATGGACTAGGGAATATTTCCTATAATTTGGATTGGATCAGTGCAATGTAAGAGAGGTTCTAACAAAAGTCTTCATGTATCAATCCAAGTTATTATCAGTTAATGTAAAATGTATCACACTGGCCATTTTTAGGTATTATAATGCAAGATTTCCCTCTTAATTAAATATTTAAACATAGTTGTGATCCATTTTTGCTGAAAATCAAAACCGACCTGAAAAAAAATTACCACACTCCTTGAGAAAAATTAACACTATAATTTTTGCAAAGGTTAAGGCCTAACGTTTACAAAAATTTATGGTGTCTGCAAAGAAAACATTCTCGATGACATATGCTCCCACACTAATCTGTCTCGGTCGCCTACAGCAAAACAACTGGAAAATCCGTGTAAATGACCCGCAGCCTTGGCATATAGTTAGCAGTCGGATGTCTGGGTGTATGTTACTATGATTAAACTTAAACCATCTGAGTTTATTCATGAACACACACGATCAATGTTTTCCTCGTGTCTTTATAATTATACTGAGTCACTTACCTGTAAGCGTAATTATACTTACCTATGCTAATAACTGAGGGGGTCATGATAATTACTGATGCATTTCTGTTCACATGACACGTGTACTAATCTGAGTACGTTTATTTTGGAGCGTTTCTTTTTAAACATGATGCCTAATTTGCGAAACGCATATCTTGTGAAATCTGACCTCAGTTATTATGGAGGAATTTAGCTGAGGATGTAATTCAGGTGAGCACCAGTATTGGTTAATTTTCAGAATTAGTTTCTGGAAAACCCATCGGATCTTTAGTAAGTCATCAAATCTGGTGTTTGGAAGTTTGGTGACCTCTGACCTCATTAATATACCATTTAATATATTGTAAGAAATTGAACATTATATTAATTAATATTTCAGTTATCAAAAGCCATCATATTCCTGGAAAGTTTTCGCGGAGACCCCATAAAGTAGCCTTGTGACCTCTGAACCTTCTGAACATTGTGACCTCGGGCGAGATAATTCATTTGTAAGTTGTTATGGTCATTTTCGTACAAATCCATCAAAGCCCCGTGGGTTATCGTGGCGACACTAAAAGTTAACGGACTGACGGACGGACAGACCGTGGGTACTTCATAATACGTCCCGTCATAGATGGTATATAAAAATGAGAACCTGTGAGCAAGTGAACAGGGCATACATGTAAGGGTGCGTCAATTTCATGTATATCAGCTTATGTACTCCATGACATATTGTTCTAATACCCGGACACCCTGTGGCGACCGCTCAGACTATATAAAAGAACACGAGGTAATCAAGAGAATATTATTTCTGATGCATGATAATCAATAGACTAAATTGATCTGTTCGTGATGAAATAGTGTCCTCTCTTGCTGTTCCTTACAAGATATTTCCATGTAGAAAATTATACCTCCCGTCCCGCATGTACCTCGGTAAGCTGAAATAGTCGACCTAATTACTATGGACTGAACAAATTAAATAAACTTTGCGACTCACTGGAAATTGCATTTTTATACTAAAGAAATACTATCGAGTGTGTACTAACCATGAGTTTGTAGATAAATATTCCACTTCATATGCATTAAGCAACAGTGCTGTAACTCATTATACCCGGTATACATACATACAGTATTAACTGCAGGTGTCCAAAAAAAAGAAATATAAGAGGTTCATTTTCATATGTTCTGTATAGATGTAGCTGAACCCTTGTCCATTGATTAGAACCAGGGAACACGGAGCTATAGTTTATACGATACAGGTAACCTGAAGTCATCAAGTTAGTGTAGGAGAATATATATAAAATTCGTCTTGTGTAAATTTTGTTTGTAAAATGTATTTTTTTTTTTTCACCTCCCTTTGAAGCATTTAAAAAAGTGCCAATTTTTTTTATTCAGTTTTGATATTTATTTCAGCTTTGTAAAATGGTTTAAATAAATTTAAGAAACTGTGAAGGACACATAAAACATCGTAAACAGGTTAAGAGCATTAAAAAGGTTATTTTTAAACGCCTTTACATAATAACGGCACAAATTGTTTTTTCTGAACATTTTGGGATTGTCTTAAATTATTTTTTGAGTTTATATTAAAGAGACCTATTCACATACCAGCTATATTAAATATACATATATAGTATTACCCACAATATACACATATCTAGCTTTTCTCCTTAAAATATTATGATATCTGCCAATATTTCATTCTGATCTTAGAATAATAATTATAATCCTGTACACCAGTGGGTACAAGCTTTCTCCTGGCAAAGTTAGTGATGCAAAAATACATATATAGCGCGGGCACACCACCTGGGGGCCAAATCGCGTGATTCACAATTCAACATTATTTAAGCATCCAACCGGATTTCTTCTTCTTACCTGTCACTTCTCTTTGTTTAGAAGTTTTGCATGCGCAATATCGAACTTCTGGTCATACAGTCTTGTTTATGATAAACAAAGGCAGAGGGGTTGTGTTTACTCACATAAAGAACCAAATCAACGTATAAAACAGGTGAACTGGAGATGCGTGAATTGAAGTCTCTGCGCCGGGAGAGTTTAGCAAGAAAAATGTATTCAGGTAATTTGTACTCATGGCGTGCATATTATTGCCAATGTCCATGTAGTTTTAACATTTCGGCGGGGGATATGTGTTGATTATTATTGACTAAAAGCAACGGTAATATTTAGTCATTTAATTTGTTGGGGTATGTAGCTCCTGCTCGTATCGGTTTATAGACACTTATTTTCTTATACTTGAGTTATAACAAATAATGGGGCATTTAACTCAATGCTGATTTATTATAGGAATGGCAATTAATATATTAATATCAAACTGGGGATAATAACCAAATTCTTGGCTTTCGGAATCGGGGATCAAGGTATGGCCGGAAAAAAAATCCCCGCCAGGTCTTGTTATCTTTTAATAACATATTTTTGGGCAGCCAATGGTATGCTTGGCTGTGGTCACATGTGGCCACAGCCAATAAGGGCCGGTCCATCCCTGCTGGTTGCAAGTGACGCGGGGACTTTAAATCATTAACAGAGGGTCATCTGCCGCAAAAATGCACAATTTCTTGCAAGAACTACAGAGTTTATATATATATATATATATTATATTCAAGTTTATATATATATATATATATATATATATATATATATATATATAACAGGACCCTGTATGATGCTCCCTCCTACCCCATTTGCCAACTGGCCCTTGTATAATCACAGGAGGCTAGATCAAGGACACTCAGTCAATGACTGAGAAAATTTAAGCCGACCACAAGGGACACATCTGGACTCTGCCTTGTTTTTACAAGGCCGGTTAGTATGACCCTAAAGTTATATAACAAATTGTGCTGAACCAAATAATGTTATTGAGCATCCTGATTATTAATATCAGTTACCAAAGCTGTTTTTAATATTCCCACGTCAAATTACCAGTAATATGTGTGACCCATTCTTTGTTAAATGTTCAATAATTTTCTCCCTTTCTGATACCGGTAAAGTATATTAAGATATTTTAATTCTATGTCTGCGATTGCAGGTTCAAATACATGTGGCCTGAAGACGGTCGCATTTATCATAAATGCAGCATGAAACCTCAGGTAGCCAAAACATGTAAAGCAACTCGACTTATGTGTACAATGCTCTGCCTGTAATCCTGCATTCATAGAGCACTCTACCGCAAGTTGTTGACCAACATTCAAACACACCTGCTCCCGGCCGTAGCCTGTTAAGCTCTCTCGTCAATCAACCGCGTGGACGGTCTGTTAAGCTTTCTCGTCAATCAACCGCGTCGAACGTCAACCAACATGGAACTGAAAAGACTTAATTACTCAATGAAAAAAAAAACCTGTTGCCGGCAAAAAAAAAACTTTACATGAAGAGAATGATGAAAAAAACGATAGCCTTGTGCGTAAAATGAGATGGAAAGCTTTAATTTAAAAAAAACCCTCTACTAGCTAAAAAAATTGGATTCTGGACAAACAAGGCACCGCCTCACATGGAGCATTTTAATCCCTTAACAAAAGACCTCCATGACCTGGTACGTAACATACAGTTCCGCCCACGCCGCAATGACTTCCAGAAACAACTAACCAAGGACATCAGGGAGATTCCATCATCACCCAACGTACTGGTTTCAGCTGATAAAACTACAATTTTTTTTAAGTATCAGCAAGGAGTTGTATACCAAGCTGCTTAACGATAACATCACTAAGTGATGTTTAACCGCGAGGTAAAAACCATTGCTGTAGAGCTTTACCTCGCCGACCGCATAGAAGTCTTCGCCGAGAGAGAGGTCTTTATAACACTCAAAGGCTATAAGGAAGACTTCCGAACAAAACCATCGTGCAGGCTCCTAAACCCTGCAAAAACTGAGATTTGCATTGTGGGCAAAATAATGGTCGAGCGGTGAAACAACAGATTGCGCGTTATAACTAAACTCAACAATGGGAAAAATACCCAATCCGTCCTACAATGGTTTAGCAATGTCCAATATAAAAATGATAAAAAAAATTCATTTAGTTTGATATTGTCGAATTTTACCTCTCAATACCTGAAGACCTGCTTTCAAAAGCCATATCATTCGCCAAAGTATTTGTTACCATCACACTACAGGAGGAGTCCGTCATATAGCACTCCAGAAAGTCCCTCTTTTTCAGCGACAACACAAGCTAGATCAAAAGACATAGTGCTCAGACGTGATGACGTGACATTGGGTAGTTATGATGGCGCGGAGATCTGCGAAGGTGTTGGACTTTATGTCCTCAACCTGCTATGTACACAATTCAGCAAAGACCAGTTAGGCCTCTACAGAGATGATGGCCTCGCTGCCCACAAACTATCAGGACCACAAGCCGACCGAGCCCGCAAGGACATCATACAGATCTTTAAGGAATGTGGCCTGCGAGTTACCGTGGAGACCCTCCTGAAACAAACTGGCTTCTTAGATGTACCGTTGGACCTACCTACCGGAAAATTTGGCCTTACCACAAGCCAAACAACGACCCCTTAACATCAATGCTTCTAACGACCCACCAACTATCGTGAAACACCTCCCAGCTGCACTCAGCTGTATACTCTCATCCATATTTTGTAATGCTGGAGAGTTCCACAGGGCAAAACCCATATACGTGGAGGCTCTCCGGAAAAGTGGCTTTAACAGTGAAAGGAAGTATGTTGAAAAGAAAAGCGGACTGAAAAAAAAACACGGAAGCGAAACGTCACCTGGTTCAATCCTCCTTATAACCGGAACGTCACGACCAACGTAGTCAGGCAGTTCCTCTTGCTTGTGGACAAGCACTTTCCGAAGCACCATAAATATCACAAGTTGTTTAACAGGACCAATGTCAAATACAGCTACAGCTGTAGGAGCAATATGGCTGCCATTATAAGTAGCCAAAATGCCAAGGGTTAGTACCCGGACCGGAACAGACCGCACGCACATGCTAATGTAGACAGCCCCAGAACTGCCCCTTCGACGGACAATGTTTTACGGAATGATTTGTCTACAAAGCCACTGTCTAATTCACGAGCAAACCGGCATGCCACTATTACGGAGTGACCGAAGGACCATTCAAAACCCGCTTTAACACTCACAGCCGGTCTTTCCGTTCTGAAAGCTGCAAAAGAGAGACAGAACTGTCCAAATAAACCTGGGTTCTCAAAGACCGGAAACTTCATAACGAGGTCAAATGGAGCATTACCAAACGTGCAGCACCTTATAAATGTGGCACACGGCGGTGTGATGTCTGGCTAGGTCAAGGGCACTCGGGCAACAGTTAAGCCGACCACAAGGGAACCATCAAGACTCTGTCTTTTTTTAAAATGCTAGTAAGTCTGACAGAAAAAATCAAACAACGAATTGTGCTGTACAAAATAATGTTATTGAGCATCCTGATTTTCAATATACGTAACCATAGCTGTTTTCAATATTTCCAAGTCAAATTACCAGTAATATGTGAGTTACCCACTCTTGTTTAATATCTAATATGTTTCTTCCTTACTGATACCGTTAACTCAGTATATTAAGATACATGAACTTGTTTTACTTCTGTTTTTGTGATTGCAGGTTCAAATATGTGTGGCCTGATAATTGTCGCATTTATCATAAATGCAGCATATATATATATTGGTCTTTTTGTCAAGAATAATCAACTGCATGTATCTTAATCTTAATCTGAGCTTAGAGTTTTATTCTTAAGACTTATAG